>JAJQKT010000004.1:4660000-7060000 GCA_030512225.1 Rauvolfia tetraphylla | reverse complement strand
GTTAGACATTATCAATGTTTGTCATTAATCAAAACTACATGATTTGCCCTAGGGTTAACAATATCCTCCTTTTTGATGATGACAAACTTTGACGCAAAATATGAAATATCTAAACATTGTAGCAAAAAGAAGCATTGATGTCATAGATGAATGATAAAGAAATAAGCACAATGACAATAGAAGGCCACATATGAGCCTATGACCCAACCAATCTCCATATACTTCCTTCATTCCAACAAGATAGAAGATATAGCATTTAAGTATCAAGAATACTTCTAAGAGAGGTTTTAAAAGATAGAAAAGGGTTGAACTATTGTGCTCATTTTTCAACAAGTTTGGCCTTGAGCTACTGTAAGTTTGAATTTTGAATTTCCAAGTCTGAATTACAAAATACATAAGCTAATGGCTATATTTTTGGTAAATAAGGTTTCCTAAGGTTGTCCAATCATGGTAGGAAAGTTTGAAATAGTTTTTGTATAGTTTGGACAACAACGAAACACTTTTTGGTGAGAAAATTTGACTAAGTCCGAATTGGACAGTGTGCATCTAAAATTTCAAGTATGAATTTTGGTTTCGAATTTTGAAGGTTGAACTTTTCAACTTCAAATAAACTTCATAAGTACAAAAGCATCCATGATACATATTTGACCGCATTTGCATTCACATTTGTAATCAATCAAACTTTGCAATTCAAAACATTATATACATTTTGCAATATTCAACCATAATTCAACTTTTAACTTAATCACAATTCAACATTTCAATGTTTGCAATACAAACAAATTCAACCACATTGACAAGTACAAATTCAAACATACTCATTCTTGCACGGTTTACACACACACACTAACTGAGTTAGCAAATAATTTAACCACATTTAGTAACATACTCGTACTCATATCACATTTTTAACCACATTTTGCATATTTTGCAACATACACATACTCATACTTATATCACATTTTACACATACTCACTCCCCTTTTTGTCAACAATCAAATAAGGTGGGCATAGTGAGTTAGGATAAAAGAGAAGCTCAAAATACAATTGTTATCATCATCAAGGCTCAATTACTATAAATTCATTTCATAAAGCTCATAAGATATATAAAGATCAAGTAAGTTCATATGAGCACTAATACAACCTGATTAACTCAATCCAAATAAGTTGAGCTAAACATCAAGTCATAAGCTTAAACTAATTAAACATTTGATAAAAAAAGACATCATAAAGATTCATGAATGGTTAAATAGGTAAGAGATAGAGTGCTTAGTCCTTTTTCTTGCTATCATCATTATCCAGAATTCTTTCATAATCTTCACTCCGAATTCGTTGGTGGTGATCGCCATGTCTCCTTTGAGTTTAATTTGTAGTGAACCCTCACATGCTTGTTTCTTCCTAGTGTACGTAGTTTGGCTTTGGAGTTGTTCTTTTTCCCTTCTTTCTTACAAGATGCTTTACTCTTCCTTGACTAAATGAGAAGGCGGAAGGAGAAGTGATCTTGGTCTTCTCAATTAAGTCTCCTTCTTCACCACCTTCCTCTCATTTTCCTTCTTCATATCCACTTGCTTATTCCTTCTCATTACCATCTCCTTTTTCTTCTTGCATCTCTTCATTACCTTGTCCCTCTTCATTCTTTCCATCATCTCTAGCTACCAACTCAAACTCATGGCCATTATCATCATTATCATCCTTATCACTATCATCTTCTTTTCTCTTATCATCATCATCATGTGTGTGTATTTATGTTTTAAATTGATTTTGTTCCTCTCCCGATATAATGTGTAAATTGATCATGCTTAAATAGATCAAAACTTTGTTTGAAAAAGTTAGAATGATAGTGGTATATCTACACCTTGCCCTTTCTCAGATCTCTAGGGCAAAAGGGTGTTTGCTTTTAAGTGACATAACCTTACTTTATTTCCTATCATCTTTTACTCTTTCATGTGTTAAAAATTGCATTTAAATTTTGACTAAAGTTTCAGTGGCATAAAATAAACTTAGATAAAAGATCATAATTTGAAAAGACATGATCGATTGACCTCTCCAGCTAGTCTTTTCTCTAGTTTGAAAAGTCACATTGGCTCCTGTTTAGCAACCCACGTATCTGAATGCATCTCTCTAGTTTGTATATCACGAGGCTCTCCAAGCCTCTTTCTTCATTCATATCTATGATTCTCTTTCCTCAAGTGCATTTTGAATTCCAAAAGGGTTTCTTTGTTCTCCATTTGATTTCAAACACAAAAAGCTTTCTCCTTCTTACTGCTTTATTTATTCCTGAGCATTTTATGAAATCCAACTCTTTGTTCTCAAAATGTTTGAATCTTTCTTGAAAGTATTCTTTGATTCTCCTAAAACCCATGGCATCCAAATGTAAGGAAATGAAAAAGGCATCTTTCATTGCCTCATTAGAGTCAAACTCTGAGAAGCACAGAAGAACCGAAAAAGGGAAGGAAAAGGTATCAAAAGGAAAAGTTGTGGTTAAGCCAGATAAAAAAGAAAATAAGGAAAACCCCAGATAGATAAGTCCAAACTGCATAACTGATGTGAACACCATCAATTGGAAACACTATGGCGATTCAAGTTTTCTCTTCAAACACTAGTTTGAGATTCAAAGGTGGAATGAGTTTCTCCAAATCCACACTATGGTCTACATCAACTAGGTAAAATAATTTTATGGCTCAATAAAAATCCTCAGTGACAGTGTAGTGGAGGTAAAGCTCAAAAAATCTAGAACCATGTACACCGTAGATTTGGATTGCATCAGTGAAGCATTAAAGATTCCTAATGAAGGAGCTAAAATTACAAAGAAGAAAGACAGTGACAGCATCAACTGCTTTAGTGAGATCAAATTCAAACAAGAAATCTCTAGACACTTATTTTTGTAAGAATAAGGCACGTTAAATGCCTTTGATCTCAAACTGGATAGTAGGATTCTGCATAAGTTTGTTGGCCATCACATTATCCCTAGAGATGGTAGTTTCAATTACATAACTGAGCTAGATTTATGTGTTATGTGTCGTGATGGGAGTGGTGAAAGGAAACTACCATCTCTAGGGAACTTAACTTGTGCTATTTGGTTTTGAATGTCATGATGGGAGTGGTGAAAGGAAAAATTGGGTTTTCTTTGCCTTATAGAATAATTCTCATTGAAATCCTTACATATTTGAATGTCAACCAAGGAGAAGAAGACTTCCAGAGAGTTTTGAGAAGAAGAGTATAATTGGAGATTTTGCGAATAAAAAAAAAAAGAAGGAGAGAGGAAAGATTAGAAGAAGAAGAAAAGAAAAATGAACTGGGTGCAATAGAAGGAGGAAGTAAGGATTCTGAGGAAAACTTTGGTGAACAAAGTGAGAAGGAAGAAAATGATTCTAAAAATGAGGCTAAGAGTAGCAAAACATCAAGAGTCTAAGGAGATTGAGGAAGAAAAAGAAATCGGGTTGGATGAAGAAAAGAAGAAGTGAGGATGAAGAAGTTGAGGGTATAGGCATAGACATCAGCTCTAAGAGTTTTGAGAAGAATACAAAGAAAAATAGTCAAGCTAAAAAAATTGAGATCTGGGTATCTCATGCTAAATGAGCAGAAATGAAGAGAAAATTAAAGGTTGAGAAATGTAATTGGAGTGTGGCTATTGAGAGACTCATGGAAAGGAAAAAGGAGAAACTTGGAATTAAGTCCATTGTAGTTGAGGATGACCCGCCTGGTAAAACAAATTGGAAAAAGATTGAAGAGAAAGGTATTGGTGAGAAGAAGAAAGAAGCAAAAGAAATTGAGGCAAAAGGTTCAGAGATTAGTGAGGTAAGAAAGATAGCTCAGGAAATGAGGGAAACTACACTAATGATCAAGGATACTGTGACTGAGATAAAAGCAAAAGATGATGACTTTTATCTAAAGCTGGAACTAGTGAAGTCTAAGAGGGAGATTCAAAAAAATTACAAAAAATTTTTTGGAAGTGCACGAATATATACAGAAAATGCCATTCATAAGATATGAAAGTTGGTTCAATAAGTTGATCAATAAAATCAAGAAAGGAAAAGGTTAGGATGAAGCTAAGGTTAGAAAAAGGTTCAATTCCTGCTAATGTTGAAATGTCAAAGGGAAATGGAGAATCGATGAATAGTTTCTGTGAAATTTCTACTGAGAACTACTCTAATTCTCATTCTCAAGCTAAATCTCCTCCCAAGGCTAACTTGCTAGTTGAAGGAAGTTCTAAACTAATAACTAATTTGAACCTCAATCCTTCTATTTTTGATCAATTTAAATACTCTGCACAGATCTCACTTCCTTTATTTGTTTCTTGACCCATTGATTATCTGTTCCTTTAGCTATTCTATCTCTTCAGCCTATCCCACATGTGATTTCTTAGCTAGCATGCCTACTAATATTGCGATTGTCTCATCTAAGACTATCATTCCTCAAGCAAGTGATGTGCCTACACTTACCAAGAAGGGCAAACCATCTAGGACATTTAAGTGCTTTTGCCGCAAAACCATCAATACTGGAGAAAAAGGAAAACTAAGCAAAAGTTGAGTATACTAATTATGATATGTTATCTTAGTTGGCTTGAAGCCATGAAAAATTAGTTTATCTAAGAATTTTGTAATTTTAATCTGGATAGTATTCTTTTCTTTGTTTTACCCTTCATTTCTTCATGAGAAAACAAGAATAGATATTAGATATTAGATATGTTAGGTCTAAGGCAAATCATGTAGTTTTGACTAATGACAAACATTGACAAGGACTAATTCATATGTTATTTGTGTGATAGAATTTTTGGATTAAGAAGTAAAGAGTTCTTATTGCCTTGGAGCTAAAAGTGTTAAGGACAATTCAAGTGTGCTCAAGGATCAAGAATATAGAGCATGTCCTATGGATTGAAGGCTTTAAAGACTCTAGTGTAGGTTTACACTTGCTAAATAGGTATATTCTTGTAAACCCTACACTTGTTTGTCTTGGAATCTATTGAATGCATAAGAGAGCACAAAACTTGTTTTTGAATCTTAAATGGCTTTAAATTAACTTTGAATTACCAAGTGTTGTTTTTGAATCTTAAATGTTTTTGAGTAAAAGTTGAATGATCAAGTGCTTTGTTAATGGTCTTTGAGTTCAAAAGATTTCAAATGACTTATCCTTTAGTACAAAATGATTTTAAACTTATTGAGGTTGATTTTCAAATGTTTTGACAAAGTTTGAACAGTTTAGATGCAAGTTCAGATGTCCAAACTGTGACCATGACTACTGTTTTTCCAGAGAAATTCGGTTCCAAGTTCGGATGCAAGGGGTAAACTTCGGTCGTCTGAACTTTCCTAGACAGCATGTCATAGTAATGTTTGGACGACAGTTCGGATGCAGAGGATCAAGTTCAATCGTCCGAATTCCTCAGAAACTAGCCGTTACTAGCCGTTTTATGACTATTTGAACTGATTTTCAAAATCTATAAAAGCCATAAACTATAAATGTTTTGTAATTTTTGAACACTTGAAAACTCCTAACATTCCAAAATCATTTGAAATTATTAGAGCTCTCTCTTTTCTTGTGCTTTCATGTGATTATTCAAGATTCCAAAAGACAACAAGGTGAAATGGTGCTAACTTGTGTAATCATCTACCAAGCGGTGGTAATGTCTCATCTATTCTCTATTTAATCTTGTTATCTACTTACTTAATATAAGGTTATCTTGTAACATAAAATCCTTTAGGTAAGGGTGATCATTGAGATATTGATTCAAGGTTATTTTTAGATATAAAATACTTGTGGTAGAGTGAACATTGTTTGTAGCATTGCAAAAGAGGTTGTTGGTGTAAAACCTTTTGTGGTGAGCCTCTTGTGTAATTGATTGAATTTGAGCATATAGTAGATTGGTTGAAATCATTGACTCTTCTACACAGTCCCTCTCTGATGATTTTGAACCAGATATTCCACAAATCAACATGACTCGTGAAGAAGAAGATACAGGAGATACATCTGAAGCCACACCTATTGTCGATGAGCCTGAGCCGACCAACTCTTGGGCACTCAAAGGATCCTGTCCTCTTATCTTTCAACAATCTAAGAAGGAATGAAATCAATCATTCTGAAAAGAATACTCACAATTTCTAAGTATCACCGAACAAGGACCTAAGCTAAAGCCATATCAGAAATAGAAGCAGAGAAGAAGAATAGAGGAAACTTAGAAAGACATGTTTTGAGTAGAACACACAAGAGAGATGTTATTACTCGGGAACTAAGCTTGAGGAAATGTTACAACAATGGGCTCTTTTATATAGAGCTCCAAGGAAGAACCTAGAAGACTAAATTATTGGGATATGACATCATTGCTTACATCATGGTAGCTAATGAGGTCATTGCTTACATCACTGCTTACATCAATGCTTACATCACTGCTTACATCACACCACACTTAACATACTTATCAGCTTTAATCAGCTGGGAAATAAAGTTGAAATGACAGCACACTGAATAATAAAGACAACAAAGTGCAGAGCACTAAAGATAAAAAGTCTTCACGATTTGTAATGCTCGAGAATCGATCGGTGTTGAAACATCACTATCGGTGGAGTCCGGATCGGTGATATTGCGTTCAATAATGAGATCTCGATGCGAGCATGTGCCTTTGCTTTTTTCTTTTTCTGCTTGAGTGCATCCTTTACGAGTGAGGTGACACAAGTGGTTCGGCGCTTTTATCAAAGGCCATACGTGGAAAGGTAAACCCATGTGATGACTCGAGAGGAGCTAGTCGTCGAAGGTTAAAGTAATCAAAAGGGGGTTTCGAGTGTACGGTTGAGAATCGGGCAGGGTGGTGAAGATACCATTCACGAGCTATTTTGATGTTTATCTCGTGATGATGGTAGGTAGGATAATTCCAAGAACCATAATCATCGGGCCAAATTTCTTGAGGCATAATTTTATTTTCAACAAACATGTATTTTTTGGGCCTCGAGTATTTTTTGAGGGAGATCTAACACGAGTGATGGAATTGACACGGTAAAGATGAGAATATGGATGGATTGTGAAATCGGGGTCTATAGGGACGGTGGATGTCAAAGAGGAGGAAGTGTTTAGGAAATTGGAGGAGTAAGTTCTTCCATTACTGCTAAAGGTTTAAACCGAGTTAAGAACTCAAAGACACTTGGAATAAAACCTTTAAGAAATAATGCGAGTCGATTTCAAGAAGAATGTGGATGCTGTTGTGAGAGTACGGAAGAACCATTTCAATGGAGGAGGAAGTCACTAGGTGCGAGAATGAAAACTTGGTGAAAGGGAAAGATGGATTGACTCGGATGGTTTTAGGATGGATCCTCCAAATTCTTTAAAAAGTACGTAACTCATAAAAATTTCTTTTTTGCATGATTGAATCAACGAGAATATGGGCCCTGGGTAATGCGGAGGAAGTCGGGAGGAAGATTAGGTGGGTTGGAATAAGCTGGGTCGGATCATGGCTATAACGGGTTTGGTGGTAAAGGAATCGGGTCGGGAAAGGAAATCAGCCACGACATTAGATTTACCTTTGATATGTTTGACCTCGAATGAATCTCGAGCAAACCACGTTGACCACTGGCGATTGAGGATGAGGAACTTATACGCTTGAGCTGCAACATTTTGGGGAATGAACTCATATCTGTTTCCACCAAAAACTTTGATCCGATGAGATAGAAACTAAACTTCTTTATTCCATTTTTGTGGCGAGGATTTCTTTGAAAGTGGAGTGGTAATGAATTCTGCTGACTTGAATCTTCCACTTGCAAATCCACAAAGATGGCGGGTGCCATCGGTTTCTTCTAATGTACTTTGCACTCCAATACTTGTCACTTGCATCGATCGAAGTATCTTTTGGCCATTTGTAGGGAGATGCAATTTACGAAATTTGGACACTTGTTCTTTCGGTGCGGCGACGACTTGAGTGCTGTAAGGATGTCCGAGGGGATGGATTCTTCTTGAGCGACTTGGTGAGTGGATGGATATGCTCGAGATGCTGCAGGCGGGAAATCTCGGACATAATTGACAACACCAAGAAGCTGTTGGACTTGTTTACGAGAAAGATTGGACTCGGGGAACTTTTGTAATTCAGTCGGAAATATGATTTCGAGAGTGTATGTTCTGCGAGAAATGCATTCCTAGGAAAGTAATTTCTGTGTAGCCAAGATCATTTTCTTTTCGAAAGCATTCGCTATAATCTTTAACAATTTGAGCGAATTGGCGTAAAGGTTTATATGATCATCCTTAGTAGAAGCTGAAAAGTAGGATATCATCAATATAAACCCGGTGCGGTGTGTAGCTGATGGTTGAAAATCTTGACCATGGCTTTTTGAAACAAAGATGGTGCGGGTTTTTAATCCAAAAGGCATTACTTTCCACTTTGGGAAATCTTTGGTTAGGGATACAAAAACCTTTGTTTTAGGGCGTTAAATCGGGATGAATGCCTAATTGCCAAAAAGCAGATTTCAAATCAAATTTGGAAAACCATTTTGCACGGAAAAAGTTTGTGATAACGGTGTGTGCACAGTGTGGTAATGGAAACTTATCATCTTGTAAAAAGTGGTTGAGAGGTGATAATTAATTACGAGTCTCATTTTCCCACGAGACTTGTTCGGCCGTTTGTCAACATAGAATCTTTGGTTCTCGGTGGTCTTGTGAAGCATTCTATGTTGACAAGCGAAGCTAATAAGCTCGTGGGAAAGCTGGGCAGTAGTAGTATCGACCTCTTCTACAGATGATAAGTTTCCATTGCTGCACACTGCTGTTATCACCGACTACAGTACAATGATTTTCCCAAATGTTGAAATACGGTTTTTAGCAGTGACGATCATCGCGATGGCGATCTGCTGAGTTTTGTATCCTACCGACATTTCGATGAAAGTACTGCTTTGGATCAAAACCGCGCCCATCTTTGTTTCAAAAAGCCGTAGTCAGATTTCGACCAGCTCACCTGTTGCAGCGGTTTATATTGATGATATCCTACTTTCGATTCTACAGAGATGATCATATAAACCCTGCGTAATTTGCTCAAGTGATCAAAGATATGGCGTAATGCTTTGCGAAAATGATCTTAGCTGCGAAAGTACTTTCACAGGAATGCATTTCTCTGAGGAATGCATACTGCTGAAATCTATTTCGACAGTACAAAAGTTCCACGAGTCAATCTTTCTGACAAAGTCAGCGATTCGCAGTGTTGTCAGTATATCGAGTTTCTGCCCGAGCATCGGCTCATCATCCCACGCTGCTCAAAATCCATCCCCTGAACATCTTCTGAACTCAGCTGTCATGCTGAAGACAAGTGTCAAAGATCGAAAGTAGCATCTGCCACAAATGGCCAAATGCTGAGCGATGCAAGTGACAAAGTGATCTGGATGCTTCTAGAAAAAGCGATGGCGCCGCCATCTTTGTGGTTTGCAAGTGGAAGATTCGAAAGTCGGCGAAGTCATTACCACTCAGCTCGAAATCTACGCCGTCAAAAATGGAATAAGAAATTTAGTTTCTATCTCGTCGGATCAAAGTTTTTGGTGAAGCGAATATGATTCATTCCCAAATGTTGCGGTTCGACGGCAGTTCTATCTAGCTGCTCAGTGTCAGCGATGGTTTGCTCGATGTCGTGAGTCAAAGCATATCGAAAGCAAATCTAATGTAAAGTAGTGACTGCATTCTTACCGCAAGCCGTTATAGCTGTGATCGACGATATCCCGACCCTATCTACTCGGACTTCCCTCGGTTCCCGATTCGTATTGATTCAATCATGCAAAAAGTTTTTATGAGTTCTGATTTTAAGAATTTGGAGGATCCATCTAAAACCGTCAGTCATCCATCTTTCCGCTCGATCGGTTTCGTTCCCGGGACTAGTGACTTCACTCCTCCGTGAATAGTTACTGCTGCACTCGTCAGCGATCTACATTCTTCTTGAAATCGACTCTGCATTAGCTAAAGGTTTTTATTCCAAGTGTCTTTGAGTTCTTAACTGGTTTAAACCTTTAGCAGAATGGAAGAACTTACTCCTCCAATTTCCTAAACATTTCCTCAAGCTTAGTTCTGAGTAATAACATCTCTCTTGTGTGTTCTACTCAAAACATGTCTTTCTAAGTTTCCTCTATTCTTCTTCTCTGCTTCTATTTACGATATGGCTTTAGCTTAGGTCCTTGTTCGGTGATACTTAGAAATTGTGAGTATTCTTTCTAGAATGATTGATTTCATTCCTTCTTAGATTGTTGAAAGATAAGAGGGACGAGGATCC
This sequence comes from Rauvolfia tetraphylla, assembly GCA_030512225.1. NCBI lineage: Eukaryota > Viridiplantae > Streptophyta > Magnoliopsida > Gentianales > Apocynaceae > Rauvolfia > Rauvolfia tetraphylla. The sequence continues at coordinate 7,049,778 of JAJQKT010000004.1, read as the reverse complement.
TTTGAGTGCCCAAGAGTTGGGTCGTTGTGTTGATCCAAGTCATACCTTCTTAGGCAGTCCAGGTTTGAGTTTCTGAAATTATTCTCTTTCGAATACTTCCAGTTTCTAGGTCATCACTAATATTGGTATCAGAGCCATTGGTGTATCAGAAATTAAGCTAGAGTTGAAGAAGCCTTGTCCACTCATGTATCCAGAAACTTCCCGTTCGTCTATGTCTTTAGATACCACTCCTTCCTTCCGTCAAACTGCATCTAAAAAATTAGATTATCTATATGAAGTTACTGTAGATTCATCTTCCCAGTTTACTCCTGAAAGTCACCCTTTCATGAACCCTTATACTAATTATGCTAAGTCCATAGTTTCCCCTTGGAAATCCTTTAAGTCTCTTATCCGTCAAACACCTTCCTCTGTCCGAGAGTATGTCCAATGCTCAAAGATGGACCAACACCCTATTATTGCCACTGGTAAAGAGCAATTTGTTACTCTTTACATTCCTGAAGATTTTCCCCGTCAATGGAAGCAACATGGTTACACTCATCTTCACTTTGGAGCGGTTCGTATAGCTCTCACCCTCCATGGCAGAAAAGGCTTACCTATGGTTGCCCGAGTTGCCCTCTTGGATACCCGATTTATAGCATATCAGCATGCTTGTATCGCCACAGTTGAAGCAACACTGAATGCTGGCACAATATTCATCACCTTGTACCCCAATTTCAACATGTCTTTGGCAGATCCACATCTGCTCAATGCTCTTAAGGTACAAGTCCAGATTGCAGGAGCCTCTCAGGTACATGATGCTCTCACTGCAACTTTACATTATCAAATGATCTACCGAGTCCAAAATCATGCCATAGATCTCTCCCTTCCTGGTGGAGAAGATGCTCTTCTTATCAAGGTAGATGACAAACAGTCCGCTGTTTGCACCCATGTCCCAAGACAGATTCCTAAATCTGAACTCCTCAGTCTCCTTCCTGACGCTTGGGTCACGGAATATGAAAAGGTCCATGAAGCTGCAAATCAGCCTCTGGAATCTTCCTCATCACAGATCTCTCAGAACTCTGATGGTTCAGTATCTATCAGATTTGATCATAAGCATCTCCAGTCTATCAAGCAAAACTATCCGAGAATTGCTATGATACGTCTTCCTGTCGCTAATCCTCCTCTACATCATCAAGCAGATCTTGATCGGATCACCAAACTTGGACCAGATCATCCTCTGGTTTCCCACAGAGATACTTTCCCAGACATAGTAAAATGGTACACACCAGATGCACAACCAGTCGTCTTTGAGACAGATCCATTCTCCAATCATTGCTATTGGGGTGGTTGCACTTCCTGTGAATCTTGTCAGAATTGCTGCTTTGAATGTGGTCTTGATCCAGAAGACTGCACTTGTGGATATTCCAGCCGCAGAAGAAGGAAGAAGAAACCAATTCCTTCTCCATGTTCCACTAAAGCACCTGACATAGATCCCGATTACCAACAAGGAGCTCAAGTCGTTCAGACTCGCAGCAGGTATGATTCCTCTATTACTGAAATCCCATCCACATGGTTGCCTCCTAAACCAAAACCACCACTTCACCCTTATTACCAAAAATGCCTCAAAATCCTTGCCAAGGAAAAACCAGTACCGCCTACTTGTCAACCCATCAATCCATTTTACAAGCCACCTGTACCATCAACTCCTATCCCAGCCATCTATATGTTCCAACCTGCTGAATTTCCCCCTCTCAATCCTATCTTTCCTCAAACCTCACCTTTTACCAAAGACAATGCCCGACACTCTCATAAAATCCAGAACTCTTCATCAACCATACTTCCTAGTGGACAGACTGCATCCACTAATCCGGTTGAAACCGTCTCGAGCGGCAATCGAAACCGCTGTTGCTCAGAACAAGCTTCTGACCCAGATTGATCAGAAAGTTACCCAGGTAAATTCCCGTCTTGTTACTGTTGAAACTAAAGTTGACTCTCAAGTGCAAGACTTGGAAGCCACCAAACGGTTGATCGTCAATATGGAGAAAAAGATTGAAGCGGATCACTTACGATCTACCTATGCACTGGTGTCAATCTCGTTGAAGTCATTCGACAAAAGCGAAAGAAGTAGCGAGACCTTGAAGGTTATATTGCTTATCTCAAAGCACAGGTTGAGTCTACTCCTTACTCTTCTCCCCCGCCAGTTACTACTCCACCTCCAGTCTCTTCCAGCTTCTTTCCACCTTTCACAAATCCCTTCCAGCCACCATCCAAAACACAATACTCTGCCTTTGGAACCATGGGATATGAAATGTCCAAACCCTCTCCAAGCACTTTCAACGCTGCTCAATGGTTAAAAGCAAAACAAGCCCAGAAACAACAACGAAGCCTGCTCCTCCTCCTCCGGAAGTTCAAAAGCAAGCTATGATTCGAATCCTCCTGACTCCTATGCTTCAAGAGGCACTCATGGCTCAGGCTCATTCCTCATATTGCTGTTGTTCAAGAACAAACTCCATCTGAGACCCAGTACTCTTCTCCAACGAGTCGAACCAGCCTCTGATTCCGACACAGACTTCCTCTTCAATCTCCAGACTCTTCTACACAGTCCCTCTCTGATGATTTTGAACCAGATATTCCACAAATCAACATGACTCGTGAAGAAGAAGATACAGGAGATACATCTGAAGCCACACCTATTGTCGATGAGCCTGAGCCATCTCAAACTTCCAAGAAATTAACTACTTCAGGCACATTCACATTCCAGCTCGATGATATCCCTCCCGACAAAATGGGCGGTCGAGTTACAAGAATTCCATGCACGGATGACAACCCGAGAACTATCTGGCATCACAGCAGAAAACATCCTCACTGAGTTCACCTCCAGATTCACTGGCACATTGAAGCAATGGTTTACTACTCTCCTGAACACTGGACAGAACATAAGAAAGAATTTATTACTGCTGATGGTAAAACGTTCTATACTTCTCTGATTACTAAGACACCCATTACCATCCAGTTCTTTCCCTAATTGTGAAGTTCGTTTACATCTTGTTGGGTCGTTTACAAGCCCGACAAAGATCTACTTGTTGGTTTTGACATTTACGATGAAACTTCACAAGTTTCAAATCCTTCCTAATGGTATTCGTTTTGGAAAACAGTTTAGAGAATATGGCACCATTCCAAGACTTTACCAAATCACTCCCAATCCAGTTGCTGAGATTCAAAAACTTCTTGTTTCCCAATCTTGTGCTGAATCTCATACAGAGTTCCTTATTAAATGTTCCCATCCACTTTGGCAGAATCCTCAATTCTTCATCAAACTCCCTTTCAAGAAAAATGAGGATATCAACCCTACCAAAGCCAGTCATTCTGGCATGAATCCCGGTCATCTTCAATTAGCCACAAAAAGAATGCCTTGACCTTCTTCATTCCGATCTTATTGAACATACAGATTCTCGGTGGTCTTGTGAAGCATTCTATGTTGACAAGCGGGATCTGAACAAGTCCAGTGGGAAAATGAGACTGGTAATTAATTATCGACCTCTCAACCACTTTTTACAAGATGATAAGTTTCCATTACCACACGAGCACACTGCTGTTATCACAGACTTTACGGTGCAAAATGGTTTTCCAAATTTGATTTGAAATCGGTTTTTGGCAATTAGGCATTCATCCCGATGAACGTCCCTAAAAGCAGGTTTTTTGTATCCCTAACCAGCATTTCCGAGTGGAAAGTAATGCCTTTTGGATTAAAACCCGCACCATCTTTGTTTCAAAAAGCCATGGTCAAGATTTTCGAACCATCTGTTATACACTTTGCTACTGGTTTATATTGATGATATCCTACTTTTCAGTTCTACTAAGGATGATCATATAAACCTTTTACGCCAATTTGCTCAAATTGTTAAAGATTATGGCGTAATGCTTTCTGAAAAGAAAATGATCTTGGCTACACAGGAAATTACTTTCCTAGGAATGCATTTCTCTGCAGGAACATACACTCCTGGAAATCATATTTCCGACGAATTACAAAAGTTCCCTGAGTCCAATCTTTCTCAGAAACAAGTCCAACAGTTCCTTGGTGTTGTCAATTATGTCCGAGATTTCCTGCCCAGAGCATCTGAGCATATCCATCCACTCACCAAGCTGCTCAAGAAGAATCCATCCCCCTGGACATCCTTACAGGACTCAAGTTGTCATCTGCACTTTGAAAGAACAAGTGTCCAAAATTCGAAATTGCATCTCCCTACAAATGGCCAAAAGATACTTCGGGGATGATGCAAGTGACAAGTATTGGAGTGCGATGCTACTAGAAGAAACTGATGGCACCCGCCATCTTTGTGGATTTGCAAGTGGAAGATTCAAGTCAGCAGAAATTCATTACCACTCCACTTTCAAAGAAATCCTCGCCGTCAAAAATGGAATAAAGAAGTTTAGTTTCTATCTCATCGGATCAAAGTTTTTGGTGGAAAACGAGATATGAGTTCATTCCCAAAATGTTGCGGTTCAAGCGAAGCAAGTTCTCATCCTCAATCTGCTCGGAGTGGTCAACGTGGTTTGCTCAGTATTCATTCGAGGTCAAACATATCAAAGGTAAATCTAATGTCGTGGCTGATTTCCTTTCCCGACCTGATTCCTTTACCACCAAACCCGTTATAGCCATGATCCGACCCAGTTATTCCAACCCACCTAATCTTCCTCCGGACTTCCCTCCAGATTACCCAGTTCCATATTCTGTTGATTCAATCATGCAAAAAAGAAATTTTTATGAGTTACAGACTTTTAAAGAATTTGGAGGATCCATCCTAAAACCATCCGGAGTCAATCCATCTTTCCCTTTCAGTCAGGTTTTCATTCTCAGACCTAGTGACTTCCCTCCTCCATTGAAATGGTTCTTCTGGTACCTCTGTCAACAGTACCACATTCTTCTTGAAATCGACTCTGCATTAGTTCTTAAAGGTTTTATTCCAAGTGTCTTTGAGTTCTTAACCTGGTTTAAACCTTTAGCAGAATGGAAGAACTTACTCCTCCAATTTCCTAAACATTTCCTCAAGCTTAGTTCCCGAGTAATAACATCTCTCTTGTGTGTTCTACTCAAAACATGTCTTTCTAAGTTTCCTCTATTCTTCTTCTCTGCTTCTATTTCTGATATGGCTTTAGCTTAGGTCCTTGTTCGGTGATACTTAGAAATTGTGAGTATTCTTTTCAGAATGATTGATTTCATTCCTTCTTAGATTGTTGAAAGATAAGAGGACAGGATCCTTTGAGTGCCCAAGAGTTGGCCGTTGTGTTGATCCAAGTCATACCTTCTTAGACAGTCCAGGTTTGAGTTTCTGAAATTATTCTCTTTCGAATACTTCCAGTTTCTAGGTCATCACTAATATTGGTATCAGAGCCATTGGTGTATCAGAAATTAAGCTAGAGTTGAAGAAGCCTTGTCCACTCATGTATCCAGAAACCTCCCGTTCGTCTATGTCTTTAGATACCACTCCTTCCTTCCGTCAAACTGCATCTAAAAAATTAGATTATCTATATGAAGTTACTGTAGATTCATCTTCCCAGTTTACTCCTGAAAGTCACCCTTTCATGAACCCTTATACTAATTATGCTAAGTCCATAGTTTCCCCTTGGAAATCCTTTAAGTCTCTTATCCGTCAAACACCTTCCTCTGTCCGAGAGTATGTCCAATGCTCAAAGATGGACCAACACCCTATTATTGCCACTGGTAAAGAGCAATTTGTTACTCTTTACATTCCTGAAGATTTTCCCCGTCAATGGAAGCAACATGGTTACACTCATCTTCACTTTGGAGCGGTTCGTATAGCTCTCACCCTCCATGGCAGAAAAGGCTTACCTATGGTTGCCCGAGTTGCCCTCTTGGATACCCGATTTATAGCATATCAGCATGCTTGTATCGCCACAGTTGAAGCAACACTGAATGCTGGCACAATATTCATCACCTTGTACCCCAATTTCAACATGTCTTTGGCAGATCCACATCTGCTCAATGCTCTTAAGGTACAAGTCCAGATTGCAGGAGCCTCTCAGGTACATGATGCTCTCACTGCAACTTTACATTATCAAATGATCTACCGAGTCCAAAATCATGCCATAGATCTCTCCCTTCCTGGTGGAGAAGATGCTCTTCTTATCAAGGTAGATGACAAAGCAGATCCATTTGTTTGCACCCATGTCCCAAGACAGATTCCTAAATCCGAACTCCTCGATCTCCTTCCCCGGCGCTTGGGTCACGGAATATGAAAAAGGTCCATGAAGGCTGCAAATCGGCCTGCGGAATCTTCCTCATCACAGATCTCTCGGGAACTACGATGGTTCGAGTATCTATCGAGTTGACCATAAACATCTCCCGAGTCTATCAAGCAAAACTATCCGAGAATTGCTATGATACGTCTTCTCGTCGCTAATCCTCCTCTACATCATCAAGCGGATCTTGATCGGATCACCAAACTTGGACCGAGATCATCCTCTGGGTTTCCCCACGAGATACTTTCCCGAGACATAGTAAAATGGTACACACCGAGATGCACTGACAGATCGTCTTTGAGAGCAGATCCATTCTCCAATCATTGCTATTGGGGTGGTTGCACTTCCTGTGAATCTTGTCGAATTGCTTTGCTTTGAATGTGGTCTTGATCCGGAAGACGCACTTGTGGATATTCCAGCACGCGAAGAAGGAAGAAGAAACCAATTCCTTCTCCATGTTCCACTAAAGCACTCGACATAGATCCCGATTACCAACAAGGAGCTCAAGTCGTTCAGACTCGCAGCAGGTATGATTCCTCTATTACGAAATCCCATCCACATGGTTGCCTCCTAAACCAAAACCACCACTTCACCCTTATTACCAAAAATGCCTCAAAATCCTTGCCAAGGAAAAACCCAGTACCGCCTACTTGTCAACCCATCAATCCATTTTACAAGCCACCTGTACCATCAACTCCTATCCCAGCCATCTATATGTTCCAACCTGCTGAATTTCCCCCTCTCAATCCTATCTTTCCTCAAACCTCACCTTTTACCAAAGACAATGCCCGACACTCTCATAAAATCCGAACTCTTCATCAACCATACTTCCTAGTGGGACGATTGCATCCACTAATCCGGTTGAAACCGTCTCGAGCGGCAATCGAAACAGCTGTTGCTCGGAACAAGCTTCGACCCAGTTGATCAGAAAGTTACCGGGTAAATTCCCGTCTTGTTCTTGTTGAAACTAAAGTTGACTCTTAAGTGCAAGACACGGAAGCCACCAAACGGTTGATCGTCAATATGGAGAAAAGATTGAAGCAGATCCCTTACGATCTACCTATGCCTGGTGTCAATCCTGTTGAAGTCATTCGACAAAAAGCAGAAAGAAGTAGCAGACCTTGAAGGTTATATTGCTTATCTCAAAGCACAGGTTGAGTCTACTCCTTACTCTTCTCCCCACGCCGATTACTACTCCACCTCCGGTCTCTTCCGACTTCTTTCCACCTTTCACAAATCCCACTTCCGACCACCATCCAAAACACAATACTCTACCTTTGGAACCATGGGATATGAAATGTCCAAACCCTCTCCAAGCACTTTCAACGCTTTGCTCAATGGTTAAAAAGCAAAACAAGCCCGAAACAACAACGAAAGCTCTGCTCCTCCTCCTCAGGAAGTTCAAAAGCAAGCTATGATTGAGAATCCTCCGACTCCTATGCTTCAGAGGCGACTACTGACTTTCAGATCGTTCCTCCTATTGCTCGTTGTTCAAGAACAAACTCCATCCCGAGACCCAGTACTCTTCTCCAGCGAGTCGAGAACCAGTCTCCCGATTCCGACACTGAACTCCTCTTGATCTCGGACTCTTCTACACAGTCCCTCTCTGATGATTTTGAACCAGATATTCCACAAATCAACATGACTCGTGAAGAAGAAGATACAGGAGATACATCTGAAGCCACACCTATTGTCGATGAGCCTGAGCCATCTCAAACTTCCAAGAAATTAACTACTTCAGGCACATTCACATTCCAGCTCGATGATATCCCTCCAGCAAAATGGGCAGTCAGATTACAAGAATTCCATGCCTGGATGACAACCAGAGAACTATCTGGCATCACAGCAGAAAACATCCTCACTGAGTTCACCTCCAGATTCACTGGCACATTGAAGCACTGGTTTACTACTCTCAATTATGTTGAGAGAACTCAATTCCTAAACTCTTCATTAGATCAAGCTGCTTCATTACTTTATTCATTTGTTTTCTTGGTGAACCTGATTCTGATTTAGAATTAAAAAGAAAAGAGTTTTTCCAAATGAAATGTTACTCTTTTCAAAGATCTGATTTAGATAAGCATTTGCAACGTATGACTCAATTATTTTATCTTCTTGGTGCAGATGTTAGTCTAAAGCAAGCTTTCCTCAGCTCAATCCCTCAAGCTTTAGCTCAAGGAGCCGATGTATACATCAGACAAAAATACCAATCCATCCTTGGTATGACTCCTGGTCAAATCAGACAAGCCATCTTGCAAAGCCTTGAAGACCTTTGCCACAAACGGCAGGTAATCAAGCAATATCTCAAAGGAGATAAAGAAGTTGACCAAGTATGCAAGCGTTCAGACTTGATCATCAAGTCATCTTTCGCAACAAGTCCTCTTGCAAGAAATCCTCCAGGAGAAAGAAGTTCTCCAGAATCCATACCACAGACAGACGATCTTCAAAGAAAAAATGGAGATACTTCAGAAGGAAACACAAGTCCTCCGGGAAGTCCCGAAGCAAGTCGGACTCACTGCTATGTGCGCAAAGCGAGAAGGGGTCACTATGCCAAGCAATGTCCTCAAAAGAAGAAAAGGCAAAACCTCATCTCACAAATCGAACAGGTTAGCCCTATCTATGATGATGACCTTGAGTCCCTTTTCTCTGAACAAGATGAACTGACTGAAGACACCCTCTTCGCCATCGAAGAAGATGAAATCCCTTTGTCTTACCATATAGCAGAACCAGTTCCATCAGAACCAGTTCCCCCAGAACCAGACCCAATACTTTCAGAAAACTCACCAGAAAAACCTTCTGTTCCAATCCTTACTATTCAGACCCGAAAAACACACCCTCAAGCGCCTGTTCAAATCCGAACCTCCAAATATGATAAACCCATTCCTGCCATAGCCTTCTTTGACACAGGTGCTGCAGTATCCATGATGAATCCATCTGTCCTACCTCCTGAACACTGGACAGAACATAAGAAAGAATTTATTACTGCTGATGGTAAAACGTTCTATACTTCTCACGATTACTAAGACACCCATTACCATCCAGTTCTTTCCTAAATGTGAAGTTCGTTTACATCTTGTTGGGTCGTTACGAAGCTGACAAAGATCTACTTGTTGGTTTTGACATTTACGATGAAACTTCACAAGTTTCAAATCCTTCCCTAATGGTATTCGTTTTGGAAAAGCAGATTTAGAGAATATGGCACCATTCCAAGACTTTACCAAATCACTCCCAATCCCGATTCTTTGAGATTCAAAAACTTCTTGTTTCCCAATCTTGTCTTGAATCTCATACTGAGTTCCTTACTAAATGTTCCCATCCACTTTGGCGAGAATCCTCAATTCTTCATCAAACTCCCTTTCAAGAAAAAATGAGGATATCAACCCTACCAAAGCCCGATCATTACGGCATGAATCTCGATCATCTTCGATTAGCCACAAAAGAATGCCTTGACCTTCTTCATTCGATCTTATTGAACATACTGATTCTCGGTGGTCTTGTGAAGCATTCTATGTTGACAAGCGAGGGCTGAACAAGTCCAGTGGGAAAAATGAGGCTGGTAATTAATTATCAGCCTCTCAACCCACTTTTTACAAGATGATAAGTTTCCATTACCACACGAGCACACATCTGTTATCACGACTTTACGGTGCAAAATGGTTTTCCAAATTTGATTTGAAATCTGGTTTTTTGGCAATTAGGCATTCATCACGATGAGCGTCCTAAAAGCAGGTTTTTGTATCCCTAACCAGCATTTCCGGTGGAAAGTAATGCCTTTTGGATTAAAACCCGCACCATCTTTGTTTCAAAAAGCCATGGTCAAGATTTTCGAACCATCTGTTACACCTCTGCCTTTGGTTTATATTGATGATATCCTACTTTTCGGTTCTACTAAGGATGATCATATAAACCTTTTACGTCAATTTGCTCAAATTGTTAAAGATTATGGCGTAATGCTTTACGAAAAGAAAATGATCTTGGCTACAGAAATTACTTTCCTAGGAATGCATTTCTCTGCGAGAACATACACTCACTGGAAATCATATTTCCGATGAATTACAAAAGTTCCACGAGTCCAATCTTTCTCGAAACAAGTCCAACGGTTCCTTGGTATTGTCAATTATGTCAGAGATTTCTGCCCAGAGCATCTGAGCATATCCATCCACTCACCAAGCTGCTCAAGAAGAATCCATCCCCCTGGACATCCTTACGGGACTCAAGTCGTCATTTGCCCTTTGAAAGAACAAGTGTCCAAAATTCAGAAATTGCATCTCCCTACAAATGGCCAAAAGATACTTGGGATGATGCAAGTGACAAAGTATTGGAGTGCGGTGCTACTAGAAGAAAGCTGATGGCACCCGCCATCTTTGTGGATTTGCAAGTGGAAGATTCAAGTCGCTAGAAATTCATTACCACTCCACTTTCAAAGAAATCCTCGCCGTCAAAAATGGAATAAAGAAGTTCGAGTTTCTATCTCATCGGATCAAAGTTTTTGGTGGAAAGCAGATATGAGTTCATTCCCCAAAATGTTGCGGTTCAAGCGAAGCAAGTTCCTCATCCTCAATCTGCTCGAGTGGTCAACGTGGTTTGCTCGAGTATTCATTCGAGGTCAAACATATCAAAGGTAAATCTAATGTCGTGGCTGATTTCCTTTCAGAGCTGATTCCTTTACCACCAAACCCGTTATGGCCATGATCCGACCCGATTATTCCAACCCACCCTAATCTTCCTCCGGACTTTCCCTCCAGATTACCCGGGTTCCATATTCCCGTTGATTCAATCATGCAAAAAAAGAAATTTTTATGAGTTACTGATTTTTAAAGAATTTGGAGGATCCATCCTAAAACCATCAGAGTCAATCCATCTTTCCCTTTCGATCGAGTTTTCATTCTCGGACCTAGTGACTTCCCTCCTCCATTGAAATGGTTCTTCTGGTACCTCTGTCAACAGTACCACATTCTTCTTGAAATCGACTCTGCATTAGTTCTTAAAGGTTTTATTCCAAGTGTCTTTGAGTTCTTAACTCTGGTTTAAACCTTTAGCGAGAATGGAAGAACTTACTCCTCCAATTTCCTAAACACTTCCTCCTCTTTGACATCCACCGTCCTATAGACCCCGATTTCACAATCCATCCATATTCTCATCTTTACCGAGTCAATTCCATCATCGTGTTAGATCTCCCTCAAAAAATACTACGAGGCCCAAAAATACATGTTTGTTGAAAATAAAATTATGCCTCAAGAAATTTGGCACTGATGATTATGGTTCTTGGAATTATCCTACCTACCATCATCACGAGATAAACATCAAAATAGCTCGTGAATGGTATCTTCACCACTGCACGATTCTCAACGGACACTTTGAAACCCCTTTTGATTACTTTAACCTTGACCCGACTAGCTCATCTCGGTCATCACATGGGTTTACCTTTCCACGTATGGCCTTTGATAAAAGCGCTCGAACCACTTGTGTCACCTCACTCGAGAAAGGATGCACTCAAGCGAGAAAAAGAAAAAAAGCAAAGGCACATGCTACTGTATCGGGATCTCATTATTGAACGCAATATCATCGATCCGGACTCCAGCTGATAGTGATGTTTCAACACCGGTCGATTCGAGCATTACAGTTTGTGAAGACTTTTATCTTTAGTGCTCTGCACTTTGTTGTCTTTATTATTCGGTGTCTTTGTCATTTCAACTTTATTTCCCGGTGATTAAAGCTGATAAGTATGTTAAGTGTGGTGTGATGTAGCGGTGATGTAGCATCGATGTAGCGATGATGTAGCAATGACCTCATTAGCTACCATGATGTAAGCAATGATGTCATAGCCCAATAATTTAGTCTTCTAGGTTCTTCCTTGGAGCTCTATATAAAAGAGCCCATTGTTGTAATATTTCCTCAAGCTTAGTTCCCGAGTAATAACATCTCTCTTGTGTGTTCTACTCAAAACATGTCTTTCTAAGTTTCCTCTATTCTTCTTCTCTGCTTCTATTTATGATATGGCTTTAGCTTAGGTCCTTGTTCGGTGATACTTAGAAATTGTGAGTATTCTTTTCAGAATGATTGATTTCATTCCTTCTTAGATTGTTGAAAGATAAGAGGACAGGATCCTTTGAGTGCCCAAGAGTTGGCCGTTGTGTTGATCCAAGTCATACCTTCTTAGACAGTCCAGGTTTGAGTTTCTGAAATTATTCTCTTTCGAATACTTCCAGTTTCTAGGTCATCACTAATATTGGTATCAGAGCCATTGGTGTATCAGAAATTAAGCTAGAGTTGAAGAAGCCTTGTCCACTCATGTATCCAGAAACTTCCCGTTCGTCTATGTCTTTAGATACCACTCCTTCATTCCAGTCAAAGCTGCATCTAAAAAAATTAGATTATCTATATGAAGTTTCTTGTAGATTCATCTTCCCGAGTTTACTCTCGAAAGTCACCCTTTCATGAACCCTTATACTAATTATGCTAAGTCCATAGTTTCCCCTTGGAAATCCTTTAAGTCTCTTATCCGTCAAACACCTTCCTCTGTCCGAGAGTATGTCCAATGCTCAAAGATGGACCAACACCCTATTATTGCCACTGGTAAAGAGCAATTTGTTACTCTTTACATTCCTGAAGATTTTCCCCGTCAATGGAAGCAACATGGTTACACTCATCTTCACTTTGGAGCGGTTCGTATAGCTCTCACCCTCCATGGCAGAAAAGGCTTACCTATGGTTGCCCGAGTTGCCCTCTTGGATACCCGCTTTCTAGCATATCAGCATGCTTGTATCGCCACAGTTGAAGCAACACTGAATGCTGGCACAGTATTCATCACCTTGTACCCCAATTTCAACATGTCTTTGGCAGATCCACATCTGCTCAATGCTCTTAAGGTACAAGTCCAGATTGCAGGAGCCTCTCAGGTACATGATGCTCTCACTGCAACTTTACATTATCAAATGATCTACCGAGTCCAAAATCATGCCATAGATCTCTCCCTTCCTGGTGGAGAAGATGCTCTTCTTATCAAGGTAGATGACAAACAGTCCGCTGTTTGCACCCATGTCCCAAGACAAATTCCTAAATCTGAACTCCTCAGTCTCCTTCCTGACGCTTGGGTCACGGAATATGAAAAGGTCCATGAAGCTGCAAATCAGCCTCTGGAATCTTCCTCATCACAGATCTCTCAGAACTCTGATGGTTCAGTATCTATCAGATTTGATCATAAGCATCTCCAGTCTATCAAGCAAAACTATCCGAGAATTGCTATGATACGTCTTCCTGTCGCTAATCCTCCTCTACATCATCAAGCAGATCTTGATCGGATCACCAAACTTGGACCAGATCATCCTCTGGTTTCCCACAGAGATACTTTCCCAGACATAGTAAAATGGTACACACCAGATGCACAACCAGTCGTCTTTGAGACAGATCCATTCTCCAATCATTGCTATTGGGGTGGTTGCACTTCCTGTGAATCTTGTCAGAATTGCTGCTTTGAATGTGGTCTTGATCCAGAAGACTGCACTTGTGGATATTCCAGCCGCAGAAGAAGGAAGAAGAAACCAATTCCTTCTCCATGTTCCACTAAAGCACCTGACATAGATCCCGATTACCAACAAGGAGCTCAAGTCGTTCAGACTCGCAGCAGGTATGATTCCTCTATTACTGAAATCCCATCCACATGGTTGCCTCCTAAACCAAAACCACCACTTCACCCTTATTACCAAAAATGCCTCAAAATCCTTGCCAAGGAAAAACCAGTACCGCCTACTTGTCAACCCATCAATCCATTTTACAAGCCACCTGTACCATCAACTCCTATCCCAGCCATCTGTATGTTCCAACCTGCTGAATTTCCCCCTCTCAATCCTATCTTTCCTCAAACCTCACCTTTTACCAAAGACAATGCCCGACACTCTCATAAAATCCAGAACTCTTCATCAACCATACTTCCTAGTGGACAGACTGCATCCACTAATCCAGTTGAAACCGTCCTGAACTGGCAATCAGAAAACGCTGTTGCTCAGAACAAGCTTCTGACCCAGATTGATCAGAAAGTTACCCAGGTAAATTCCCGTCTTGTTACTGTTGAAACTAAAGTTGACTCTCAAGTGCAAGACCTGAAAGCCACCAAACGGTTGATCGTCAATATGGAGAAAAGATTGAAGGCCTTTTCCCGGGGTAATTGACAGTCCAGGTTTGAGTTTCTGAAATTATTCTCTTTCGAATACTTCCAGTTTCTAGGTCATCACTAATATTGGTATCAGAGCCATTGGTGTATCAGAAATTAAGCTAGAGTTGAAGAAGCCTTGTCCACTCATGTATCCAGAAACTTCCCGTTCGTCTATGTCTTTAGATACCACTCCTTCATTCCGTCAAAGTGCATCTAAAAAATTAGATTATCTATATGAAGTTACTGTAGATTCATCTTCCCAGTTTACTCCTGAAAGTCACCCTTTCATGAACCCTTATACTAATTATGCTAAGTCCATAGTTTCCCCTTGGAAATCCTTTAAGTCTCTTATCCGTCAAACACCTTCCTCTGTCCGAGAGTATGTCCAATGCTCAAAGATGGACCAACACCCTATTATTGCCACTGGTAAAGAGCAATTTGTTACTCTTTACATTCCTGAAGATTTTCCCCGTCAATGGAAGCAACATGGTTACACTCATCTTCACTTTGGAGCGGTTCGTATAGCTCTCACCCTCCATGGCAGAAAAGGCTTACCTATGGTTGCCCGAGTTGCCCTCTTGGATACCCGCTTTCTAGCATATCAGCATGCTTGTATCGCCACAGTTGAAGCAACACTGAATGCTGGCACAGTATTCATCACCTTGTACCCCAATTTCAACATGTCTTTGGCAGATCCACATCTGCTCAATGCTCTTAAGGTACAAGTCCAGATTGCAGGAGCCTCTCAGGTACATGATGCTCTCACTGCAACTTTACATTATCAAATGATCTACCGAGTCCAAAATCATGCCATAGATCTCTCCCTTCCTGGTGGAGAAGATGCTCTTCTTATCAAGGTAGATGACAAACAGTCCGCTGTTTGCACCCATGTCCCAAGACAGATTCCTAAATCTGAACTCCTCAGTCTCCTTCCTGACGCTTGGGTCACGGAATATGAAAAGGTCCATGAAGCTGCAAATCAGCCTCTGGAATCTTCCTCATCACAGATCTCTCAGAACTCTGATGGTTCAGTATCTATCAGATTTGATCATAAGCATCTCCAGTCTATCAAGCAAAACTATCCGAGAATTGCTATGATACGTCTTCCTGTCGCTAATCCTCCTCTACATCATCAAGCAGATCTTGATCGGATCACCAAACTTGGACCAGATCATCCTCTGGTTTCCCACAGAGATACTTTCCCAGACATAGTAAAATGGTACACACCAGATGCACAACCAGTCGTCTTTGAGACAGATCCATTCTCCAATCATTGCTATTGGGGTGGTTGCACTTCCTGTGAATCTTGTCAGAATTGCTGCTTTGAATGTGGTCTTGATCCAGAAGACTGCACTTGTGGATATTCCAGCCGCAGAAGAAGGAAGAAGAAACCAATTCCTTCTCCATGTTCCACTAAAGCACCTGACATAGATCCCGATTACCAACAAGGAGCTCAAGTCGTTCAGACTCGCAGCAGGTATGATTCCTCTATTACTGAAATCCCATCCACATGGTTGCCTCCTAAACCAAAACCACCACTTCACCCTTATTACCAAAAATGCCTCAAAATCCTTGCCAAGGAAAAACCAGTACCGCCTACTTGTCAACCCATCAATCCATTTTACAAGCCACCTGTACCATCAACTCCTATCCCAGCCATCTGTATGTTCCAACCTGCTGAATTTCCCCCTCTCAATCCTATCTTTCCTCAAACCTCACCTTTTACCAAAGACAATGCCCGACACTCTCATAAAATCCAGAACTCTTCATCAACCATACTTCCTAGTGGACAGACTGCATCCACTAATCCAGTTGAAACCGTCCCCGAGTCGGCAATCGAAAACGTCTGTTGCTCAGAACAAGCTTCGACCCAGATTGATCGAAAGTTACCCAGGGTAAATTCCCGTCTTATTCATTGTTGAAACTAAAGTTGACTCTCAAGTGCAAGACCTGAAAGCCACCAAACGGTTGATCGTCAATATGGAGAAAAGATTGAAGGCCTTTTCCCGGGGTAATTGACAGTCCAGGTTTGAGTTTCTGAAATTATTCTCTTTCGAATACTTCCAGCTGGGAAATAAAGTTGAAATGACAGCACACTGAATAATAAAGACAACAGAGTGCAGAGCACTAAAGATAAAAAGTCTTCCACAGTTTGTAATGCTCGAGAATCGGTCGGTGTTGAAACATCACTTTATCGGTGGAGTGCGGATCGGTGATATTACGTTCAATAATGAGATCACGATGCGAGCATGTGCCTTTGCTTTTTTCTTTTTACGCGAGTGCATCGCTTTCGAGTGAGGTGACATGAGTGGTTCGGCAGATTTTATCAAAGGCCATACGTGGAAAAGGTAAACCCATGTGATGGCTGAGAGGAGCTAGGTTGGGTGAAGGTTAAAAGTAATCAAAAGGGGTTTCGAGTGTGCGGTTGAGAATCGGGGCAGGGTGGTGAAGATACCATTCACGAGCTATTTTGATGTTTATCTCGTGATGATGGTAGGTAGGATAATTCCAAGAACCATAATCATCAGGCCAAATTTCTTGAGGCATAAATTTTATTTTCAACAAACATGTATTTTTGGGCCTCGAGTATTTTTGAGGGAGATCTAACACGGTGATGGAATTGACTCGGTAAAGATGAGAATATGGATGGATTGTGAAATCGAGGGGTCTATAGGGACGGTGGATGTCAAAGAGGAGGAAGTGTTTAGGAAATTGGAGGAGTAAGTTCTTCCATTACTGCTAAAGGTTTAAACCGAGTTAAGAACTCAAAGACACTTGGAATAAAACCTTTAAGAAATAATGCGAGTCGATTTCAAGAAGAATGTGAGTACTGTTGATGAGGTACCGGAAGAACCATTTCAATGGAGGAGGAAGTCACTAGAGTGCGAGAATGAAAAGCTTTGGTGAAAGGGAAAGATGGATTGACTCAGGGATGGTTTTAGGATGGATCCTCCAAATTCTTTAAAAATCCGTAACTCATAAAAATTTCTTTTTTGCATGATTGAATCAACGAGAATATGGGCCCTAGGGTAATCTGGAGGGAAGTCCGGAGGAAGATTAGGTGGGTTGGAATAACTGGGTCGGATCATGGCTATAACGGGTTTGGTGGTAAAGGAATCAGGTCGGGAAAGGAAATCAGCCACGACATTAGATTTACCTTTGATATGTTTGACCTCGAATGAATACTGAGCAAACCACGTTGACCACCTGAGCAGTTGAGGATGAGGAACTTGCTTCTGCTTGAACTGCAACATTTTGGGGAATGAACTCATATCTGTTTCCACCAAAAACTTTGATCCGATGAGATAGAAACTGAACTTCTTTATTCCATTTTTGACGGCGAGGATTTCTTTGAAAGTGGAGTGGTAATGAATTTCTGCTGACTTGAATCTTCCACTTGCAAATCCACAAAGATGGCGGGTGCCATCAGTTTCTTCTAGTAGCACTGCACTCCAATACTTGTCACTTGCATCAGTCTGAAGTATCTTTTGGCCATTTGTAGGGAGATGCAATTTCTGAATTTTGGACACTTGTTCTTTCGAGTGCGGCGACGACTTGAGTCCGTAAGGATGTCCAGGGGGGGATGGATTCTTCTTGAGCGGCTTGGTGAGTGGATGGATATGCTCGGATGCTGCAGGGCGGGAAATCTCGGACATAATTGACAATACCAAGGAGCTGTTGGACTTGTTTTCGAGAAAGATTGGACTCGAGGGAACTTTTGTAATTCATCGGAAATATGATTTCGGGAGTGTATGTTCTGCAGAGAAATGCATTCCTAGGAAAGTAATTTCTGTGTAGCAAAGATCATTTTCTTTTGAAAGCATTACGCTATAATCTTTAACAATTTGAGCAAATTGGCGTAAAGGTTTATATGATCATCCTTAGTAGAAGCTGAAAAGTAGGATATCATCAATATAAACCGAGTGCGGTGTGTAAATGATGGTTCGAAAATCTTGACCATGGCTTTTGAAACAAAGATGGTGCGGGTTTTTAATCCAAAAGGCATTACTTTCACTTTGGAAATCTTTGGTTAGGGATACAAAAACCTGTTTTAGGGACGTTACATCGGGATGAATGCCTAATTGCCAAAAACTAGATTTCAAATCAAATTTGGAAAACCATTTTGCACCCAGAAAAGCTGTGATAACGAGTGTGTGCACTGTGTGGTAATGGAAACTTATCATCTTGTAAAAAGTGGTTGAGAGGCTGATAATTAATTACGGTCTCATTTTTCCCACGGACTTGTTCAGCCCGTTTGTCAACATAGAATGCTTCACAAGACCCTTTGAGAATCAGTATGTTCAATAAGATCGAGAATGAAGAAGGTCAAGGCATTCTTTTGTGGCTAGCTGAAGATGATCGGGGATTCATGCAGAATAGCTGGCTTTGGTAGGGTTGATATCCTCATTTTTTCTTGAAAGGGAGTTTGATGAAGAATTGAGGATTACGCCAAAAGTGGATGGGAACATTTAGTAAGGAACTCTGTATGAGATTCGAGCCTGAGATTGGGAAACAAGAAGTTTTTGAATCTCGGCAATCTGGGATTGGGAGTGATTTGGTAAAGTCTTGGAATGGTGCCATATTCTCTAAGCTGTTTTCCAAAAGCGAATACCATTAGGAAGAATTTGAAACTTGTGAAGTTTCTTGTAAATGTCAAAACCAACAAGTAGATCTTTGTCGGTTTGAGACAGCCAACAAGATGTAAAGCGAACTTCACATTTAGGAAAGAAGCTGGATGGTAATGGGTGTCTTAGTAATCGAGAAGTATAGAACGTTTTACCATCAGCGGTAATAAATTCTTTCTTATGTTACGTCCGGTGTTCGGGAGGTAGGGACAGATGGATTCATCATGAATCTTTGCGACTTTGTGTCAAAGAAGGCTATGGCGGGAATGGGTTTATCATATTTGGAGGTTCGGATTTGAACGAGGCACTTGAGGATGTGTTTTTGAGTCACGAATAGTAAGGATTGGAGCAGAAGGTTTTTACGGTGAGTTTTACGAAAGTATCGGAGTGCAGTTGCAGGGGAGCTGGTTACGATGGAGCTGGTTACGCTATATGGTAAGACAAAGGGATTTCATCTTCTTCGATGGCGAAGAGGGTGTCTTCGATTGAGTTCATCTTGTTCGAGAGAAAAGGGACTCAAGGTCATCATCATAGATAGGGCTAACTGTTCGATTTGTGAGATGAGGTTTTGCCTTTTCTTCTTTTGAGGACATTGCTTGGCATAGTGACCCCTACGTTTGCGAGACATAGCGATGAGTCGACTTGCTTACGGGACTTACGGAGGACTTGTGTTTCCTTACGAAGTATCTCCATTTTTTCTTTGAAGATCGATGCATGCGTGGTATGAATTACGGAGAACTTCTTTCTCTGGATGATTTCTTGCAAGAGGACTTGTTGCGGCATGACTTGATGATCAAGTCTGAGCAGCTTGCATACTTGGTCAACTTCTTTATCTCCTTTGAGATATTGCTTGATTACTTGCCGTTTGTGGCAAAGGTCTTCAAGGCTTTGCAAGATGGCTTATGCGATTTGACCGGGAGTCATACCAAGGATGGATTGATATTTTTTGTGCGATGTATACATCGGCTCCTTGAGCTAAAGCTTGAGGGATTGAGTGAGGAAAGCTTGCTTTAGACTAACATCTGCACCAAGAAGATAAAATAATTGAGTCATGCGTTGCAAATGCTTATCTAAATCGAGATCTTTGAAAAGAGTAACATTTCATTTGGAAAAACTCTTTTCTTTTTTAATTCTAAATCGGAATCGGAGTTCACCAAGAAAACAGTAATAAAGTAATGAAGCGGCTTGATCTAATGAAGAGTTTAGGAATTGAGTTCTCTCAACATAATTGAGAGTAGTAAACCGAGTGCTTCAATGTGCCGGTGAATACGGAGGTGAACTCGGTGAGGATGTTTTTCTGTCTGTGATGCCGAGATAGTTCTCTGGTTGTCATCCGAGGCATGGAATTCTTATGTCCCAGTTTGCCCATTTCTTTGGAGGGATATCATCGAGTTTGGAATGTGAATGTGCACGAAGTAGTTAATTTCTTGGAAGTTTGAGATGGCTCGGGCTCATCGACAATAGGTGTGGCTTGGGATGTATCTCCCGTATCTTCTTCTTCACGAGTCATGTTGATTTGTGGAATATACAGTTCAAAATCATCGAGAGAGGAGCTGTGTAGAAGAGTACGAGGCTGAAGAGAGTGCAGTGTCGGAATCGGAGGCTGGTTCGACTCTGTTGGAGAAAAAGTCTTGGGTCTCGAGATGGAGTTTGTTCTTGAACAACGACAATATGAGAGTCGTATCGAGTTGTAGCGCTTCTTGAAGCATAGGAGTCGAGAGGATTACGAATCATAGCTTGCTTTTGAACTTCAGGAGGAGGAGGAGCGAGCTTACGTTGTTGTTTACAGGCTTGTTTTGCTTTTAACCATTGAGCGGCGTTGAAAGTGCTTGGAGAGGGTTTGGACATTTCATATCCCATGGTTCCAAAGGCGAGTATTGTGTTTTGGATGGTGGGTGGAAAGGGATTTGTGAAAGGTGGAAAGAAGGCTGGAAGAGGCTGGAGGTGGAGTAATGGCTGGCGGGGGAGAAGAGTAAGAGTAGACTCAAAGCTGTGCTTTGAGATAAGCAATATAACCTTCAAGGTGCTGCTACTTCTTTACTGCTTTTGTCGAATGACTTCAGCAGGGATTGACACCGAGGCATAGGTAGATCGTAAGGGATGCTGCTTCAATCTTTTCTCCATATTGACGATCAACCGTTTGGTGGCTTCCGAGTCTTGCACTTGAGAGTCAACTTTAGTTTCAACGATAACAAGGCGGGAATTTACAGGGTAACTTTACGATCAATGCAGGGTCGAAGCTTGTTACGAGCAACGGCGTTTTCGATTGCCGATTCGAGACGGTTTCAAGCTGGATTAGTGGATGCGATCTGTCCACTAGGAAGTATGGTTGATGAAGAGTTCTGGATTTTATGAGAGTGTCGGGCATTGTCTTTGGTAAAAGGTGAGGTTTGAGGAAAGATAGGATTGAGAGGGGAAATTCGGCGAGGTTGGAACATACGGATGGCTGGGATAGGAGTTGATGGTACAGGTGGCTTGTAAAATGGATTGATGGGTTGACAAGTAGGCGGTACTGGTTTTTCCTTGGCAAGGATTTTGAGGCATTTTTGGTAATAAGGGTGAAGTGGTGGTTTTGGTTTAGGAGGCAACCATGTGGATGGGATTTCGGCAATAGAGGAATCATACTGCTGCGAGTGCGAGCGACTTGAGCTCCTGGTTGGTAATCGGGATCTATGTCGAGTGCTTTAGTGGAACATGGAGAAGGGAATTGGTTTCTTCTTCCTTACTTCGTGGGCTGGAATATCCACAAGTGCGATCTTACGGATCAAGACCACATTCAAAGCGAGCAATTCGACAAGATTCACGAGGAAGTGCAACCACCCCGATAGCAATGATTGGAGAATGGATCTGTCTCAAAAGCAGTTTGGGTTGTGCATCCGGGTGTGTTCCATTTTACTATGTGCGGGAAAGTATCTCGTGGGAAACCGGAGGATGATCTGGTCCAAGTTTGGTGATCCGATCAAGATCCGCTTGATGATGTAGAGGAGGATTAGCGACGGGAAGGCGAATCATAGCAATTCTCGGATAGTTTTGCTTGATAGTCGGAGATGCTTATGGTCAAATCGATAGATACCGAACCATCGAGTTACGAGAGATCTGTGATGAGGAAGATTCCGGAGGCTGATTTGCAGCTTCATGGACCTTTTCATATTCTGTGACCCAAGCGTCGGGAAGGAGGCGAGGAGTTCGGATTTAGGAATCTGTCTTGGGACATGGGTGCAAAGCAGTGGGATCTGTTTGTCATCTACCTTGATAAGAAGAGCATCTTCTCCACCGGGGAAGGGAGAGATCTATGGCATGATTTTGGACTCGGTAGATCATTTGATAATGTAAAGTTGCAGTGAGAGCATCATGTACCTGAGAGGCTCCTGCAATCTGGACTTGTACCTTAAGAGCATTGAGCAGATGTGGATCTGCCAAAGACATGTTGAAATTGGGGTACAAGGTGATGAATACTGTGCCAGCATTCAGTGTTGCTTCAACTGTGGCGATACAAGCATGCTGATATGCTAGAAAGCGGGTATCCAAGAGGGCAACTCGGGCAACCATAGGTAAGCCTTTTCTGCCATGGAGGGTGAGAGCTATACGAACCGCTCCAAAGTGAAGATGAGTGTAACCATGTTGCTTCCATTGACGGGGAAAATCTTACGGAATGTAAAGAGTAACAAATTGCTCTTTACCGAGTGGCTATAATAGGGATGTTGATCCATCTTTGAGCATTGGACATACTCTCGGACGAGAGGAAGGTGTTTGACGGATAAGAGACTTAAAGGATTTCCAAGGGGAAACTATGGACTTAGCATAATTAGTGTAAGGGTTCATGAAAGGGTGACTTTCAGGAGTAAACTGGGAAGATGAATCTACAGTAACTTCATATAGATAATCTAATTTTTTAGATGCAGTTTGACGGAAGGAAGGAGTGGTATCTAAAGACATAGACGAACGGGAAGTTTCTGGATACATGAGTGGACAAGGCTTCTTCAACTCTAGCTTAATTTACGATACACCAATGGCTCCCGATACCAATATTAGTGATGACCTAGAAAGCTGGAAGTATTCGAAAGAGAATAATTTCGAAACTCAAACCTGGGACTGTCTAAGAAGGTATGACTTGGATCAACACAACGGCCAACTCTTGGGCACTCAAAGGATCCTGTCCTCTTATCTTTCAACAATCTAAGAAGGAATGAAATCAATCATTCTGAAAAGAATACTCACAATTTCTAAATATCACCGAACAAGGACCTAAGCTAAAGCCATATCAGAAATAGAAGCAGAGAAGAAGAATAGAGGAAACTTAGAAAGACATGTTTTGAGTAGAACACACAAGAGAGATGTTATTACTCGGGAACTAAGCTTGAGGAAATGTTACAATAATGGGCTCTTTTATATAGAGCTCCAAGGAAGAACCTAGAAGACTAAATTATTGGGCTATGACATCATTGCTTACATCATGGTAGCTAATGAGGTCATTGCTTACATCACTTTGCTACATCGGTGCTTACATCACTGCTACATCACACCACAGCTTAACATACTTATCGAGCTTTAATCAGCTGGGAAATAAAGTTGAAATGACAGACATACTTGAATAATAAAGACAACAAAGTGCAGAGCACTAAAGATAAAAAGTCTTCACAGTTGTAATGCTCGAGAATCGATCGGTGTTGAAACATCACTATCGGTGGAGTCCGGATCGGTGATATTGCGGTCAATAATGAGATCGATGCGAGCATGTGCCTTTGCTTTTTTCTTTTTACGCTTGAGTGCATCCTTTCCGAGTGAGGTGACACAAGTGGTTCGAGCGATTTTATCAAAGGCCATACGTGGAAAGGTAAACCCATGTGATGAGTCGAGAGGAGCTAGGTGGGTTGAAGGTTAAAGTAATCAAAAGGGGTTTCGAGTGTCCGGTTGAGAATCGGGCAGGGTGGTGAAGATACCATTCACGAGCTATTTTGATGTTTATCTCGTGATGATGGTAGGTAGGATAATTCCAAGAACCATAATCATCGAGGCCAAATTTCTTGAGGCATAATTTTATTTTCAACAAACATGTATTTTTGGGCCTCGAGTATTTTTTGAGGGAGATCTAACACGGTGATGGAATTGACACTGGTAAAGATGAGAATATGGATGGATTGTGAAATCGGGGGTCTATAGGGGACGGTGGATGTCAAAGAGGAGGAAGTGTTTAGGAAATTGGAGGAGTAAGTTCTTCCATTCCGCTAAAGGTTTAAACCAGAGTTAAGAACTCAAAGACACTTGGAATAAAACTTTTAAGAAATAATGCGAGTCGATTTCAAGAAGAATGTGAGTACTCGTTGATGAGAGGTACCAGAAGAACCATTTCAATGGAGGAGGGAAGTCACTAGGTCTGAGAATGAAAACCTGACTGAAAGGGAAAGATGGATTGACTCCGGATGGTTTTAGGATGGATCCTCCAAATTCTTTAAAAGTCTGTAACTCATAAAAAATTTCTTTTTTGCATGATTGAATCAACGAGAATATGGGCTCAGGGTAATCTGGAGGGAAGTCCGGAGGAAGATTAGGTGGGTTGGAATAACTGGGTCGGATCATGGCTATAACGGGTTTGGTGGTAAAGGAATCAGGTCGGGAAAGGAAATCAGCCACGACATTAGATTTACCTTTGATATGTTTGACCTCGAATGAATACTGAGCAAACCACGTTGACCACCTGAGCAGTTGAGGATGAGGAACTTGCTTCTGCTTGAACTGCAAAATTGCTTGTGTTCTTTGCTCTTCAATTTTTTACTACTTTGTCATTGAATTCATCACATTTTCATTGAAGCAATTGAATATAATCCTTTCAAACCAAGTTCACAAAACAGAAAAAGTTTTCGAAAATTAGCCAAATACCTAATTGACCCCCCTTTTAGGTCTTTGAATTGGTATCAGAGCAAGGGCTTCTTTGTGTGGTTTTACAACCTAGAAGTTAAGATCTTATGGCTAATGTTTTAAACTTACCTTATTTGGAAGGATCTTCACAAATAGACTACCTTTGTTTGATGGAACAAATTACACATTTTGAAATTCTAGAGTTAAGATATATATTTATTCTATTAACTTTGATTTGTGAAATATTATTGAGAAAGGTCCTTACATACCAATGAAAATGAGAGTTGATGGAGTTACTATAGAGCCAAAGCCTATAGATGAATTTGATGAGAGTGATTCAAAGAAAATGACATTGAATTATCAAGCCATGAATATTTTGAGCTGTGCGCTAGATGTGAATGAATACAATCGAGTTAGTGGATGCGATACCGATCATGATATGTGGAGACTACTTCAAGTAACACATGGAGGAACAAATCAAGTAAAAGAGTCAAAGCTTGCTATGCTACTAAGAGATTATGAGTTATTCCCCATGAAGCAAGGTGAGAATATCCGTGATATGTTCACAAGATTTACTAACATTTCCAATGGTCTAAAAGCGTATGGGAAGAACTACACAATTGGAGAACAAAATAGAAAGATATTGGATACTCTACCAAAGTCTTCGCAACCGAAGACTCTTGCTATTGAGGAATCAAAAGACTTGAAAACTTTTCCACTTGAAGAGCTCATCGGATCACTACTTACACATGAGATGAAGGTCAAGAGATTGAATGATATTGAAGATGAACAGAAGGGAAGAAAGGGAGTTGTACTTAAAACCTCCAATCATGTTAGTGAACAAGAGAAATCATAAAGTGACGAAGATAGAAATAGTGAAGATGAGGAGATGGCTATGGCAGTAAGAAAATTCAACAGATTCTATAAAAAGGAATTTCTCAAGAAAGGAAAAAGGCCACTCAAGAAAAAGGGATAGTCATCATCATTCAAACCTCAATGCTTTGAATGCAAAAGCACCGAATATCTTGTTGCCGATTGTCCTAAAGCTTTGAAAAAGGAAAGAGACATCAAACTCAAAAAGAAATCTATCAAGAAGGGAAAGGGACTTGCCGACACTTGGGACCAACATGAAAGTGAAGATGACAGTGAAGGAAAAGCCAACATATACTTTATGGCAATAGATGATGAGGTACAATTATTCCTTCAATTTTCACTTGCTGTGATGATGATATTGATCCTAGTGAATTACTTGTTGAGATGTATGGAGAATGAAAAAAGGCCTCAAAAAGGAGTAAGGAAATGAAAACCAAAATTAATGAGTTATTGAATGAGAATTCAAAGTTATGTTGTGAAAATAGAAAACTTCTTGAATCTATTAATTGTTTAAACATTCAGAAAGAAAGTTTAAATGTAGCTTTACAAAACATATCTCTTGAAAATAAAGATCTTTGCCAAAAATCATTTCTTTGGAAACAATGCTTAGTGATAATGAAATATTGAGAAAGAAAGTTGATGACCTTACATTATACATTGAAAAAATTACAAATGGAATTACTTGGATCTCAAAGATCTTCTTGTATGAAAAATGGTCTTGGCTATATTCATAAAAACAATGTTCCAAAATATAAAACCTTCTTAGCTAAAGCCACTTCTATTTTAATGCCTCATACATGTTTCACTAACCCCCTTGGACCTAAGAAAATGTGGGTACCAAAAGTCACTCTCTCAAATTTGGTGCAGGTTCGTTTTGTTCCAAGATCAAGCACCACTAAGTGGTTTCTTGACAATGGCTGCTCAAGACACATGAAGGGAAATGCCTTACTTGTTAGTGAACTTCAAGCAACAAGTGAAGGTTTTGTCACATTTGGTGATAAGAAGAAGGGAAGAATACTTGGAATTGGTATTATTGGTAAAGGTTCTTTCCCTCTTATTAAGCAAGTATTACTTATTGATGGTTTGAAGTATAATCTACTTAGTATTAGCCAATTATGTGATAATGGCTGTAAAGTTGAATTTAAATGTGACACTTGTACTATTCTTGATAGTGTAAGTAGCAAAACTATTTTTGTTGCAAATAGAGTTGGAAATGTATATGTACTATATCTTGATGAACTTGTTGCAAATGATATTAAATGTCTTGCCATTCATGATAATGATGGATATCTATGGCATAGGAGATTAGGTCATGTGAGCATGGACTTGTTGAACAAACTTTCCACACAAGAATTGGTTAGAGGACTACCTAAAATGCGTTTTGATAAAATTCATCTTTGTGATGCTTGTCAATATGGAAAACAATCAAAAACATCTTTTAAACCAAAGAAAAAATGGTTTCTACCTCAAAACCTCTTGAACTTGTTCATATGGACTTGTTTGGACCAATGAGGACCACTAGTCCTGGTGATAAAAGGTATGTGTATATGATTGTTGATGACTTCTCAAGATTTACATGGGTGATCTTTCTAGCTCAAAAGGATGAATTTTTTCATGAATTTGTAAAACTATTCAAAAAGGTCCAAATCTCCCTTGAGTGGAAATTGATTCTATTAAAAGTGATAATGGAAGAGAATTTTGTAATCAAGACTTTACAAAATTTTGTGATGAATATGGTATTACACATAATGGTGTTGTTGAAAGGAAAAATAGAACTTTACAGGAGATGGCTAGATCAATGCTTTGTGAAAACTCTTTACCAAAATATTTTTGGGCCGAAGCTGTAAATACTGCTTGCTACGTAATGAATAGAGTGCTTTTAAGACATTTTCTACGAAAAACATCTTTCGAACTTCTATTTGATAAAACTCCTTCAATTGTTTATTTTAAGGTATTTGGTTGTAAGTGCTTTATCTTGAATACTCATGACAATAGGCGAAAATTTGATAGAAAATTGGATGAAGGTATATTTCTTGGTTATTCATCAAATAAAAGGCCTATAGAGTTTATAACAAAAGAACATTATGTGTTAAGGAAACCATCCATGTGACCTTTGATGAATCTAAACATTTATCTTGAAAGAAGAAATAAAGATGATGTAGGCACGTCAATGATTGATAATTGTTAGCCCTAAGGGCAAATCATGTAGTTATGATTAGTTTTGAATAATGGCAAACATTGATGAGGACTAATGTGCTTATATGTTGAGTGATAGGATTGATGGATTGAGAAGCATGAAGTCTTATTGCTTTGAAGTCACAATGCAAGAACAACTCAACTATGCCAAAAGTGATTGAAGATTGAAGAGTATGTTCAAGATGATTGAAGGCATTGAAGATTTAGAGTGTAGAGTTCAGATACTAAATAGGTATATTTTTCTGTAAACTCTACACTTGTATGTCTTGGAATTAGTTGAATGCATAAGAGAGCACAAAACTTGTTTTTGAAATGATTTTTAATGAACTTCTTAACAACAGGTATGTTTTTGAAGTCTCAAATGATCTTAAGTAAACTTTAGATGATTAAAATGTTTTGGTAACGGTTTTTGTGTTTAAAAGTGCTTAAATGACTTATCTAGTTATACAAAATGATTTCAATGTTATTAAGGATGATTTTTAAATGATTTGACAAAATTTGATAAGTTTGGATGCAAGTTTGGTCGTCTAAACTTTGAAAATGATCACTGTGCTTCCACAGAAATTCGGACGCAAGTTCGGACGCATGGAGTAAAGTTCGGACGTCCAAACTTTCTCTGATAACATGGTCACTGTTTTTTCAGAGAATTTCGGACGAATGTTCGGATGCATAAGGAAAAGTTCGGACGTCCCAACTTTTCCAGATAGTTTGGCACAGTGAAGTTCGGACGCAAGTTTGGACGCATGGCAAAAAGTTCGGAAGTCCGAACTTCTCTGAAACTAGCCGTTACTAGCCATTTTATAGCTGTTGTATTTGAATTTTCACATCTATAAAAGCTATAAACTTCAGATTTTTTGTAAGTTTTGAATTCTTGTGAACTCTAAACAATCCAAAGCCTTTAGCAAACATTTCAAGCTCTCTCTTGTCTTGTGCTTTCAATTGATCATTCAAGATTCCAAAGACAACAAAGTGTGAAGGTGCAACATTGTGTAAACATCTACCAACAAGTGGTAACATCTACACATTCTTCTTTCTCTATTAAACTGTGTTTTTCTACTAGGTCATTGCAAGGTTTTCTTGTGACGTAAAATCCTTTTGATAAGGGTGAGCCATAGACTAGATTAATCAAGGTTGTGGTGTAAAACCCGTATGTGGGTGAGTCTTGGATTAAATTGGTCTTTAGGTTGTCTTTAGATATAAAATCCTTGTGGAAGGGTGAACCTTGTTTGTATAATTACTAAAAGAAGTTATGAGTGTAAAACCATAGTGTGGTAAGCCTCTTATATAATTTGTAGATTTGAGCTTATAGTAGATTGTTTGAAATCCTTAAGTGTACGCTTAAGGTAGTGGACGTAGATCTTGAAGAGATTGAACCACTATAAATTACTTGTGTTCTTTGTTCTTATATTGCTCTACTACTTTGCTATTAATTGCCTTACTCTTCTATTGAACCAAGCACATACAATCTGTTTTTTGCTTAGACTTATAAAAGGATTGTGTTTGCGAAAAATTAGCCAAATACCTAATTCACCCCCCCCCCCTCTTAAGTATTTCAATTGGTATCAGAGCAAGGGCTTCTTTGTGTGGTTTTACAACCTAGAAGTTAAGATCTTATGGCTAATATGTCAAATTTACCTTATTTGGAAGGATCCTCCACAATAGACCTCCTTTGTTTAATGAAACAAATTATACATTTTAGAAATCTAGAATTAAGATATATATTTGTTCTATTAACTTTGATTTGTGGAATATTATTGAGAAAGGTCCTTATGTGCCAATGAAAATGAGTGCTGGTGGAACTAGTCAAGAATCAAAACACATAGATGAATTTGATGAGAATGATTCAAAGAAAATGACCTTGAATTATCAAGCTACGAACATTCTAAGCTGTGCATTAGATGTAACTGAATAAAATCGAGTTAGTGGATGTGATACTGCCCATGATATGTGGAGATTACTTCAAGTGACACATGAAGGTACGAATCAAGTAAATGAGTCAAAGTTTGCTATGTTAGTCAGGGACTATGAGCTATTTACCATGAAGCAATGTGAGAATATTAGTGATATGTTTACTAGATTTACTAATATTTTTAATGGTCTGAAAGCTTATGAGAAGAACTATACAATTGGAGAGCAAAACAAAAAAATCTTGGATGCTTTACCAAAATCTTGGCAACCGAAGACACTTGCTATTGAGGAATCAAAAGATTTAAAAACTCTTCCACTTGAAGAGCTTATTGGTTCACTGCTTATACATGAAATGAAGGTGAAAAGATTGAATGATATTGAAGATGAAGAAAAAGGAAGAAAAGGAGTGGTACTCAAGACTTCAAATCATTCTAGTGAACAAGAAGAATCATCAAGTGAAGAAGATGGAAACAGTGGAGAAGAAGAGATAGCTATGGCTGTAAGGAAATTTAAAAGATTCTATAAAAAGGAATTCTTCAAGAAAGGGAGAAAACCAATCAAGAAGAGTGGACAGTCATCATCCTTCAAACCTCAGTGTTTTGAATGCAATAGCACAGAACATCTTGTTGCTGATTGTCCCAGAGTTTTGGAAAGGAAAAGAGACAACAAGAACAAAAAGAAATCTGCCAAGAAAGGAAAAGGACTGGCTGGAACATGGGATCAACAAGAAAGTGAAGATGATAGTGAAGGAAAGGCCAACATATGCTTTATGGCAATTGATGATGAGGTACAATCTTCTCCCTCTATTTCTAATCTTTATGATAATGATGTTGATCCTAGTGAATTACTTATAGAAATGTATGAAGAATTGAAGAAGGCTTCAAAAAGAAATAAAGAAATGAAATCCAAAATCAATGTTTTATCAAATGAGAATTCAAAATTATGTGATGAAAATTGTAAACTTCTTGAGACCATTAATTGTCTTAATATTGAAAAAGAAGTTTTAAATGCAACCATACAAAACATATCTATTGAAAATAAAGAGCTTTGCATAAAAGTTGTTTCTCTTGAAAAAATGCTTAATGATCATGAGATTTTAAAAAGGAAAGTTAATGATCTTACATCATGCATTGAAAAATTTACAAATGGAAGAGAAAATCTAAATAAATTACTTGGTTATCAAAGATCTTCATTTGCAAAATATGGTCTTGGTTTTACTCATGATATCTATGCTTCAAAATATAAAAACTATTTTGCTAAAGAAACTTTTAATTCTAGGCCTCATATTTGTTGTACATATTGTGGCAAGCATGGACACAAGGTATCAAAATGTTTTGTAAAAAGAAAGATTGAAAATGGTATTAAGACCATTTGGAAAGTCAAAGGAACTTTCACTAACCCCCTTGGACCCAAGAAAATATGGGTACCAAAAATCACTCTTTCTAATTTGGTGTAGGTTCTCTTTGCTTCAAGATCAAGTGCCACAAAATGGTTTCTTGACAGTGGCTCTTCAAGACATATGACAGGAAATGCCTCACTTGTTAGTAAGCTTCAAGCAACAACTGAAGGCTTTGTCACATTTGGTGATAAGAAGAAAGGAAAAATACTTGGAATAGGTAATATTGGTAAAGGTTCCTTCCCTCTTATTAAACAAGTATTGCTTATTGATAGTTTAAAGTATAATTTACTTAGCATTAGTCAATTATGTGACAATGGATGTAAAGTAGAATTCAAATGTGATACTTGTACTATTCTTGATAGTGCAAGTAGCAAAACCATCTTTGTTGCTAAAAGAGTTGGAAACGTATATGTGTTATATCTTGATGAACTTATCACAAATGATATAAAATGTCTTGCATAGAAGATTAGGACATGTAAGTATGGATTTATTGAATAAAGTTTCAACACAAGAGCTAGTTAGAGGATTACCCAAAATGCATTTTGATAAAACCCGTCTTTGTAATGCTTGTCAATATGGAAAATAATTAAAAACATCTTTTAAACTAAAGAAAATGGTCTCTACTTCAAAACCTCTTGAACTAGTTCACATGGACTTATTTGGACCAATGAGGACCACTAGTCTTGGTGGTAAAAGATATGCTTATGTGATTGTAGATGATTTTTCAAGATTTACTTGGGTGCTCTTCTTAGCTCAAAAGGATGAAACATTTCATGAATTTGCAAAACTTTTCAAAAAGGTTCAAACATCCCTTGAATATAAACTGATTTCTATTAGAAGTGACAATGAAAGAGAATTTTGCAATCAAGAGTTTACAAAATTTTGTGATGAATATGGTATTACTCACAATTTCTCAGTTGCTAAAACACCTCAACAAAATGGTGTTGTTGAAAGGAAAAATAGAACTTTAAAAGAGATGGCTAGATCAATGCTTTGTGAAAAAATTCCTTGCCAAAATACTTTTGGGCTGAAGCTGTAAATACTGCTTGCTATGTAATGAATAGAGTTTTATTAAGACCTTTTATAAGAAAAACACCTTTTGAACTTCTATTCAATAGAACTCCTTCAATTTTTTATTTTAAGGTTTTTGGTTGTAAGTGCTTCATCTTAAACACTAGTGATAATCTAGGAAAATTTGATAGAAAATCAGATGAAGGAGTATTTCTTGGCTATTCATCAAATAAAAAGGCATATAGAGTCTATAACAAAAGAACATTATGTGTTGAAGAAACCATACATATAACTTTTGATGAATCTAACATTTATCTTCAAAGAAGAAATGAAGATGATGCAGGTTCCTCAATTTTGAACCTAAAAATATTGATGATGTATTGTGTGATGATTTTTGGATTGTTGCAATGCAAGAGGAGTTAAATCAGTTTGAAAGAAATAACGTTTGGACTCTTGTCTCTAGACCTAATAATCATTCAATTATTGGTATAAAATGGGTATTTAGAAATAAGTTAAATGAACTAGGAGAAGTTGTTAGAAATAAAGCTAGACTTGTTGCTCAAGGCTTCAACCAAGAAGAAGACATTGATTATAATGAAACATTTGCTCCAGTAGCCAGATTGGAATCCATAAGAATACTTTTGGCATTTGCTTGTTTTAAAGGATTTAAGCTATTTCAAATGGATGTCAAAAGTGCATTTCTAAATGGTTTTATTGAAGAAGAGGTTTTGTTCATGAAAAGTTTCCTAATCATGTTTTTAAGTTAACTAAAGCTCTATATGGATTGAAACAAGCCCCAAGAGCCTAGTATGAAAGATTAAGTGGTTTTCTTCTTTCAAAAGGATTTGCAAAAGGAAAAGTAGACACAACACTTTTTATAAAAACATCTAGTAATAATGATATTTTACTTGTGCAAATTTATGTTGATGATATTATATTTGGTGCTACTAACACATCCCTTTGTGAGGATTTTGCCAAATCAATGCAAAATGAATTTGAAATGAGTATGATGGGAGAACTAAATTTCTTTCTTGGGCTGCAAATTAAACAAACTAAGGATGGAGTTTTCATAAACCAAGCAAAGTATACCAAGGAGCTTTTGAAAAGATTTGGAATGGATCAAGCCAAAGGAATAGGAACTCCAATGAGCTCATCAACTAAACTTGATAAAGATGAAAAAGGTAAAAATGTTAATGAGAAGTCATATAGAGGTATGATTGGAAGTTTGCTCTATCTCACAACAAGTAGACCAGATATTATGTTTGCTGTGTGCTTATGTGCTAGATTTCAATCTTGTCCTAAAGAATCTCATTTAATTTCTGTTAAACGTATTTTCGTTATTTGATTGATACACATGACTACGGTCTTTAGTCTTCAAAATTGTCATATTTTGAACTTATTGGATATTCAGATGATGATTATGTTGGATGCAAAGTTGAACGAAAAAATAAAAGTGGTCATTGTCAATTTCTTGGTAGTTGTCTTGTGTCATGGTATAGTAAGAAACAGGCATGTGTATCTTTGTCTACCGCTAAAGCTGAATATATTGCAGCTGGTAGTTGTTGTGCTCAAATATTATGGATGCAACATACTCTACTTGATTATGGTATTAAATATAATTGTATACCTATTCTATGTGATAATACTAGTGCCATCAATTTGAGCATAAATCCCATTCAACATTCTAGAATAAAGCATATAGAGATTAAGCATCATTTTATTCGTGATCATGTTACTAAAAGAGACATATGCTTAGAATATATAAATACAAATGACCAAATTGCTGATTTACTCACAAAGCCTTTGGCTGAGAAAAGGTTTACTCATTTAAGAAGGCTCTTAGGAATCACAAAATTCAATTACTAATGTGTTTATTTGACTGCGACAAAAGCAGGAAAAATTTGGATGCATTGAGTGAAAATGGATCGTCCAAACTTTGTCAGAAAATTCTGGACAGAAAAGTTTGGACGCATGATCAGATGCATGACAGAAAGTTCGGACGTCCAAACTTTCTGAAACTGGAGAAACAGAGAAGTTCAGACGTATGTTCGGACGCACACCAAAAAGTTTGGTCGTCCAAACTTTGCGGTTACAGCGGTTTTTAAGAAACTGAACTAGCCGTTACTCACATAATTTAACACCCGAACTCTCTCTTCTTTAAAATTTCTCTCTACCCATACGCGTCCAAACCCAAATCTCTCTGAAATTTCACCATTTTCACATCAGAACAATTGGATTTTTGATTCCTAACCCTAAACACCTCTCAGATTTCGTTGCTTTTTCATTAGAAAATCATCATGGTGAGAACTAAGGGAGCAAACATAGAGAAAGGAAAAGGGAAAGCAAAGGCTAATAAAGGAGGAAGGATTCTCAATGAACCTAGGAGAATTAGGGTTCCACAATCATCAACTGGAGCAGACAAGTTTATCGCTATCAAGGCTGCATCAGAATTTGAAGACTGG
The DNA here is from genome assembly GCA_030512225.1 of Rauvolfia tetraphylla. NCBI lineage: Eukaryota > Viridiplantae > Streptophyta > Magnoliopsida > Gentianales > Apocynaceae > Rauvolfia > Rauvolfia tetraphylla. The sequence continues at coordinate 7,015,059 of JAJQKT010000004.1, read as the reverse complement.
AACAAGAAGTCAAGAAAAATTATCCCTGGAAATAGAGTGGATTTTGACAAACTCACAAATATGGGTAATGTTCTATCTTTATTTGGTGATATTGGCTGGAGTAATTTACTGGTTATTGATGAAGAATAATATCCCTCTCTCATATATGAGTTCTATGTAAATCTGAAAGAAGAAAGAATTGAACATAAAGGGGATAATGTTATTCAATGGTATTCCTCTAGAGTGTCTCAAGTTGATTTTGAATTCAATGATGCATTAGTAAATAGAATTTGTGGAGTGAGTGATGTTGGAGCAAGATATTTTTCTTTGGGACAACACTGCTACGAACAAGAAATGTTTACAAATGCTAGATTTGAAGAAGCTTTCACCAATGGTAGAGAGTTTAGGACAATTAAGGAAAGGGAAATCAAAGTTTTAGATGCAAGAGAAAGAGTTATGCATCATATGATAACAACCATGATTATTCCTAACTTTGGTCACAAAACATTTGTGGGAAACATTCATATGGTGATTATGCTTGCTTTGCATGAGCATAGGAGATTGAATTTTGGATACATGGCATTGAAGCATATGATTGGGTTAGAAAGACTGATAACAAGGCTTTATCATATGGAAGACTTCTTACAAGATTTTTCAAACATTTTTGAGTCATGCTTCCTGTTAGAGGACAAGCTTTTAAAAGAGGACAAATTTATACAAATGACTCTCTCAAAAGGATGCAATTGACTCTTGATGATGAGGGAGTATGGAGAACTAGAAGAGAGACCCCTCCAAAGAGAGTTGAAGCAGAGGAAAGTGAGAAAACTGAAGAAGAAGAAGAAGAAGAGGTAGAAACATGGGCAAGGGAAATGAAAACTAAGAGAATGCATGATTCAACAAGTGAGGGGGAGCAGCCTCCCTCCAAAAAAAGACTCTTTGAAGAAGAGCCAACTTCACAATCACATCCTATTGCTGGGGAAGGTACTAGTGCTGAAGATATTTCAAGAGAAAATAAAATTCAAGAAGCACTGAACAACCACATGAAAGAAATGGAGAAAATGTATAAATTCTTTGAAACATTTGCTCCAATGGTGCTTGGAAAACTAGATAGTTTGGAGAATAAAGTTAAGCACATTGAGGAAATATTGATAAGAAATCCTCAAAGTGGTGAAGGGCCTTCTAGACCTCAAGAGAAAAAAGATGATGAGCATGATGAAGATAACAAGAAAAGTAAAGAAGGCAGTGACAGTGATGATGAAGATGATGATGGTGATCAAGGGAATGGCAATGAGCAGGTCATGGAGTCTCAAGGAAGATATCAAGGATTGCAACAAGTTGGAATCAGTCAAGAAGGAGGTCAAATTGCAAGAGCTGAAATAGCAACCCCATCAAATCCAACATTTGGCCATGGAAGAGTCAAGCATGTTGCTGTCAAGAAGAAACCGAGAAAGGACTCTCTATCAATATCCAAAGACTAAGCACATCTTCACTCTCATTTCCATTTACTGCTTTTATTTATTTTGAACCTTACTAGCATGTTTCATGCAAATTTCTCTGTTTCTGCACTTTATCACTAGTTCAATATGGCCTATGTAATAGCTTAATGAAGCTCAATGATGAAACCTTAGAGTTGAGAGCTTCCTTTAGTAATTATCAGTCTCATTTTCATTTTCCCATTCTTGAGTGATGACAAAAGGGGGAGAAAGAAGATGAGCTGCAAAATGCAAAAATGTGCTGCAAAAATGTGAAATGTGTGTGCCTCTGCAATATATGTTATATGTGCAAATGTGCTGCAAAAATGTGAAATGTGTGTGCTTCTACAATATATGTTATATGTGCAATGTGTGTTAAAATGAGTAAGTGATACACTGTGAAAACCTTTTGGCATATTTGAATATATTTATACATTTAAAATTTAAACTGGAAAGAATTATAATATGTGAGGATAGAGTTCATAAGTTTGGACTTGAAGTTCGGATGCAAACCAAAAAGTTCGGACGCATCCAAACTGTCTTGCCAAAATTGATTTTTCTGTTGTTCAAATTGTTTGAAAACTGTTTTAATTCTTCCTATCATGTTTTAAAAACCATAAAGAGGTTTATTTTCAAATATTCTAGCCTTCATCTCACATATTTTAAAGTTTGGACTTAAAATTTCAAAGTTCGGAAGCATGAGTCTGAAATTTGGATGCATCCATATTTTGTTGTAAAAAATGTTCTCTTGTTGTTAAAATTGATTCAAATATATTTTAAGCTCTTATAATATGTTTGAACAACTTTAGGAAACCTCATTTACAAAATTTGTAGCTTTCATTTTACTTATTTTAAAGTTCGGACTTGATATGTCAAAATTCAGATTTACAACATCTCAAGTCCAAACCTGTTGAAAAATGAGCACATTCTAAGGGGGAGCATTGTTAAACTTTTACAACCTTAAAACCTCTCTTAGAACTTTTTCTAAATACTTAAAAGTTATATTTTCTATGCTAGTTGTTTGTTGGAAGGAAGGAGGTAAATGGAGGTTGGTTGGGTCATAGGCTCATATTGAGCCTTTTGTATGTCAATGTGCTAAATTGGTTATTATCCATCATTGACATCAATGTTTCTTTGTACTACATTGTTTAAATCCATCACATTTTGCATCAAAGTTTGTCATCATCAAAAAGGGGGAGATTGTTAGCCCTAAAGGCAAATCATGTAGTTATGATTAGTTTTGAATAATGGCAAACATTGATGAGGACTAATATGCTTGTATGTGGAGTGATAGGATTGATGGATTGAGAAGCATGAAGTCTTATTTCCTTGAAGTCACAATGCAAGAACAACTCAATTATGCCAAAAGTGATTGAAGATTAAAGAGTATGTTCAAGATGATTGAAGACATTGAAGATTTAGAGTGTAGAGTTCATATACTAAATAGATATATTTTTCTGTAAACTCTACACTTGTAAGTCTTGGAATTAGTTGAATGCATAAGAGAGCACAAAACTTGTTTTTGAAATGATTTTTAATGAACTTATTAACAAGTATGTTTTTGAAGTCTCAAATGATCTTAAGTAAACTTTGGATGATTAAAATGTTTTGGTAATGGTTTTTATGTTTAAAAGTGCTTAAATGACTTGTCTATTTATACAAAATGATTTCAATGTTATTAAGGATGATTTTTAAATGATTTGACAAAATTTTATAAGTTTGGATGCAAGTTTGATCGTCTAAACTTTGAAAATTTTATAAGTTTAGACGCAAGTTCGAATGCATGGAGTAAAGTTCGGACGTCCAAACTTTCTCTGATAACATGGTCACTGTTTTTTTAGAGAATTTCAGACGAATATTCGGACGCATAAGGAAACGTTCGGATGTCCAAACTTTTCCAGACAGTTTGGCACAGTGAAGTTCGGACGCAAGTTTGGACGCATGGCAAAAAGTTCGGAAGTCCGAACTTCTCTGAAACTAGCCGTTACTAGCCGTTTTGTAGCTGTTGCAATTGATTTTTCAAATCTATAAAAGCTATAAACTTCAGATTTTTTGTAAGTTTTGAATCCTTGTGAATTCTAAATATTCCAAAGTCTTTAGAAAACATTTTAAGCTCTCTTTTGCCTTGTGCTTTCAATTGATCATTCAAGATTCCAAAGACAACAAAGTGTGAAGGTGCAACATTGTGTAAACATCTACCAACAAGTGGTAACATCTACACATTCTTCTTTCTCTATTAAACTGTGTTTTTCTACTAGCTCATTGCAAGGTTATCTTGTGACGTAAAATTCTTTTGATAATGGTGAGCCATAGACTAGATTAATCAAGGTTGTTGTGTAAAACCTGTGAGTGTGTAAGCCTTGGATTAGATTAGTCTTTAGATTGTCTTTAGATATAAAATCCTTGTGGAAGCGTGAACCTTGTTTGTATAATTACTAAAAGAGATTGTGAGTGTAAAACCATAGTGTGGTGAGCCTCTTATGTAATTTGTAGACTTGAGCTTATAGTTGATTGTTTGAAATCCTTAAGTGTAGGCTTAAGGTAGTGGATGTAGATCTTGAAGAGATCGAACCACTATAAATAGCTTGTGTTCCTTGTTCTTATATTGCTCTACTGCTTTGCTATTAATTGCGTTACTCTTCTATTGAACCAAGCACATACAATCTGTTTTTTGTTTAGACTTATAAAAGGACTGTGTTTGCAAAAAATTAGCCAAATACCTAATTTAACCCCCCCCCCCCTTAAGTATTTCAATAATCAAACTCATCCTCAAGTACCAACTTTGGAAGAACATGCAAAAGAAGAAGAAATAATAGAGCAAGAACAAGATGGCCAACCTAGTAATGACCAAGAGCTTCCAAAAGATCTAAGATATGCAAGAGGCCACCCTAAGGAGCAAATCATTGGTGATGTCTCTCAAAGAGTTAAAACAAGGCGGTACTTTATTGACAACTTTGCTCTTTTATCTCATATTGAGCCTAAAAACATTGATGATGCCTTGTGTGATGATTTTTGGATTATTGCTATGCAAGAGGAGCTCAATCAATTTGAAAGAAACAAAGTTTGGACTCTTGTCCCAAAACCTCATGATCATTATGTCATTGGTACCAAATGGGTTTTTAGAAACAAATTAAATGAACTAGAAGAAGTTGTTAGAAATAAGGCTGGACTTGTTGCCTAAGGATTCAATCAAGAAGAAGGCATTGATTATGATGAAACTTTTGATCCGGTAGCTAGACTTGAATCCAAAAGAATACTTTTAGCTTTTGCTTGTTGTAAAGGATTTAAGCTATTTCAAATGGATGTCAAAAGTACATTCCTAAATGGTTTTATTGAGGAAGAAGTTTACGTGGAACAACCACCTGGTTTTACTCATGAAAAGTTTCCTAATTATGTTTTCAAGTTAACCAAGGCTTTATATGGATTGAAACAAGCTCCTAGAGCTTGGTACAAAAGACTAAGTGGCTTTCTTCTCTCAAAAGAATTTTCAAAAGGAAAGGTTGACACAACATTGTTTATAAAAATATCTTGCAATAATGATATCTTACTTGTGCAAATTTATGTGGATGACATCATATTTGGTGCTACTAATACATTTCTTTGTGATGAGTTTGCCAAATTAATGCAAAATGAATTCGAAATGAGCATGATGGGAGAACTAAATTTCTTTCTTGGGCTACGAATTAAGCAAACTAAAGATGGAGTCCTCACAAGTCAAGCAAAGTACACCAAAGAGCTTTTAAAAAATTTTTGGAATGGATCAAGCAAAAGGGATAAGCACTCCAATGAGCTCATCAACTAAACTTGATAAAGATGAGAAAGATAAAAATGCTGATGAAAAGGCACATAGATGTATGATTGGAAGTTTACTTTATCTTACTGCAAATAGACCAGATATTATGTTTGCTGTGTGCTTATGTGCTAGATTTCAATCTTTTCCTAAAGAATCTCATTTAAGTTCTGTAAAATACATCTTTCGTTATTTGATTGTTACACATGACTATGGTCTTTGGTTTTCAAAATCTTCATCTTTTGACCTTGTTGGATATTCGAATACAGATTATGCCGGATGTAAAGTTGAGTGTAAAAGCACTAGTGGTCATTGTCAATTTCTTGATAGTTGTTTGTATCCTGGTATATTAAAAAATAAGCATGTGATAGTGCTATGGATGAAGCACACTCTACTTGATTATCGTCTAGAATTTAATTGTGTGCCTATACTATGTGATAGTACCAGTGCTATCAATTTAAGCATAAATCCCATTCAACAATATAGGACTAAGCATATAGAGATTAAACATCATTTTATTCGTGATCATGTGGCTAAAGGAGATATATTCTTGGACTATGTGAATACAAATGATCAAATTGCTGATATATTTACCAAGCCTTTGGCTGAGGAAAGGTTTAGTTACCTAAGAAGGCTTTTGGGTATCTCAAAATTCAATTACTAATGCGTGTGTTGAAGTATGATAGAAATAAGGAATATTCGAACGCATAATTCGGATGCATTGAGAGAAATTCGGACGTCCAAACTTTCTCCAGAAAATTCTGGACAGAAAGATTCGGACGTATGTTCGGACACATGATAAAAAACTCGGTCGTCCGAATTTTCTGAAACTGAAGAAACAGAGAAGTTTGGACACAAGTTCAGATGCATACCTGAATATTCAATCGTCCGAACTGTGCGGTTGCTGCGGTTTCAAATGAATCCGAACAGTCGTTTTTCACACTTTTTAACTTCCAAACTCTCTCCTCTCTCAAAACCCATATTACCCACTTGGGTCCAAACCCAAATCTCTCTGAAATTTCATCATCTTCACTTCAAATCGCTTGTATTTTTTAGTTCTAAGCCCTAAATACATCTCATAATTCACTTCCTCTCAAAAAAACATCATGGTGAGGACTAAGAGAGCAAATATTGAAAAGGGAAAAGGGAAAAGAAAGGAAGGCGATGGAGGATTGATCATTAAAGAACCAAGAAGAATCCGAATCCCTCAAACATCTTATGGAGTGGATAGATTCATCTCCATCAAGGCTGCCTCTGAATTTGAAGAATTGAGCAAGAAAAACAAAAAAATCATTCCTGGATACAAATTAAACTTGGAAACACTCTCCAATATGGGTAATGTTCTATCTCTCTTTGGTGATATTGGGTGGAGCAGTTTACTAGTAGTTGATGAAGAATTTTATTCTGCCGTTATATATGAATTTTATGCAAATCTTAAAGAAGAAAGAATTGAACATATGGGAGAAAATGTAGTTCAATGGTATTCATTTAGAGTATCTCAAGTGAATTTTAAGTTCAATGATTCGTTAGTTAATGGAATTTGTGGAGTAGGTGATAATGGGGCAAGGTATTACTCATTGGGACAGCATTGCTTTATTCATGAATTGTTCACAAATGAAAGATTTGAAGAGGCTTTCACAAGTGATAGAGAATTTATGTCCATTAGGGAAAGGGAAATTAAAACCTTTGATGCTAGTGAAAGGGTTATGCATCACATGATTACCACCATGATTATTCCTAATTTCGGACATAAATCATCCGTTGGTAATATGCATATGATGGTTATGCTGGCTTTGCATGAGCATAGAAGGCTAAATTTTGGATTTATGGCATTAAAACACATGATAAGTGCAAGAAAAACAGCCAACAAAGCTTTACCTTATAGGAGATTATTAACAAGGATTTTCAAACACTTCCAAATCAAACTTCCCGTAAGAGGACAAGCTTTCAAGAGTGGAGAAATCTACACTAATGATTCTCTTAGAAGGATGCAATTAATTCTTGATGAAGAAGGTATATGGAGAACAAAAAGAGAAACTCCTTCAAAAAGAGAAAGGTTGAAGAAAGTGAAGAGATTGAGGAAGAAGAACATGAAGAAGAAACATTGGCAAGAGAAATGAAGACAAAGAGGAGACATGACACATCAAGTGAGCGGGAGCAACCTCTCTCAAAGAGAAGACTCTTTGATGAAGTTCCAACTCCTCAATCACATCCAAATGTTGAAAATGCTACTAGTGGTGAAGGTATTACTAGAGGAGACACCATCGATGCTAAGGCATTTCAAGAAGCCTTGAACAACCACATCAAGGAAATGGAGAAAATGTACAAATTCTTTGAATCTTTTGCTCCAATGGTTCTTGGAAAACTAGATGGTTTGGAAAATAGAGTGAAGCACATAGAGGAGATTTTAATGAGAAATGTTCAAAGTGGTGAAGAGCCCCCTAGGCCTCAAGCTAAGGATGACAAGGATGATAAAGGAGATGAGAAAGGGAAGGAAAAGAAATAGGATGAAGATGATGACAGTGATAATGAAGATGATAATGAGGATGATGATCAAAGACAAGAAGAAAGAAATGAAGATGTGAAATACCTAAGAGGGAGGGGGTTAGGTATTTGGCTAATTTTTGCAAACAAAGTCCTTTTATAAATCTAAGAAAAAACAGATTGTGTGAGCTTGGTTCAATAAGAGAATTAAACAATTAATAGCAAAGATGTTAAACAATGTAAGAGCAATGAACACAAACAATTTATAGTGGTTCCACCTCTTAAAGATCTACGTCCACAACTTTAAGCCTACACTTAAGGATTTCAAACAATCTACTATATAGTCAAGTTCACAAATTACATAAGAGGCTCACCACACAATGATTTTATATTCACAACCTCTTTAGCAATTCTATAAACAAGGTTCACGCTCCCAAAGGATTTTATATCTACAAACAATCTTGAATCACAATTTCAAGGATCACCCTTATCTAAAGGATTTTATGTTATCAAGATAACCTTGCAATTGAGATAGTAGAAAACACAATTTAATAAAGAGATGAGAATGTGTAGATGTTACCACTTGTTGGTAGATGATTACACAATGTTTCACCTTCACACTTTGTTGTCTTTGGAATCTTGAATCATCAATTGAAAGCACAAGACAAAAGAGAGCTTAAAATGTTTGCTAAAGACTTTGGAATGTTTAGAGTTCTCAAGGATTCAAAACTTACAAAAGATTTCAAGTTTATAGTTTTTATAGAATTTGAAAATCAGTTTTAACAGGCATAAAACGGCTAGTAACGGCTAGTTTCAGAAAATTCGAACAATCGAATTTTGCGTCCAAATTTTTCAGATGTCACTGTTGCAGGTTCTGAAAAAATTTTGCGTCCGAATCTTCATCCTAATTTCTTTGGAAAAACAGTAACCATGCTAAAGACAAAAATTTGGACGACCGAATTTTTCTTCATGCGTCTGAATCTTCGTCCGAATTTCTCTGGAAAAATAGTAAACTGAATTTTTTGGAAACACTTTCAAACTTTGTAAAATCATTTGAGTTTTAACTTCAATAAGTTTGAAAACATTTTGTATGTATAGATAAGTTATTTAGACATATATAAGCTTGAGAACCATAATCAAATTTCTTTCATCATGCAAAGTTTATTCAAAATCTTTTAAGATACAAAAACACATTCATCAAAAAGTTCATTTAAAGCCATTTAAGATTAAGAAAACTCATTTTATGCTCCCTTATGCATTCAATATATTCCAAGACATGCAAGTGTAGAGTTTACATGGAGATTTACCTATTTAGCATATATACCCTACACTTCAAGTCTTCAATGCCTTTAGATCATCTTTGAACAACCTTCTTCAAACTTCAATCACTTTGGTTTATTGAAGTTGTTCTTGCACTTTGGCTTGAAGGCAATGAGACTTCATACTTCTTAGTTCACCAATCCTATCACACAATATATAAGCATATTAGTCTTCATCAATATTTGTCATTAATCAAAAACTACATGATTTGCCCTTAGGGCTAACAATCTCCCCCTTTTTGATGATGACAAACTTTGATGCAGAATGTGATAGATTTAAACAATGTAAAACAAAGAAGTATAGATGTCAATCATATATATTAACCAATTTGGCACAATGACATTCAAAAGGCTCAATATGAGCCTATAACCCAACCAACCTCTATTAACCTCCTTCCTTCCAACAACTAGGATGGAATATACAACATTTAAGCATTTAGAAAAGATTCTAAGAGAGGGTTTAAGGTTGTAAAAGTTTAACAATGCTCCCCCTTAGATTGTGCTCATTTTTCAACACACTAGAAAGTGACACGTGCGTTGCACGTGAATTTAATTTTTTGAATTTTTTAATATTTTAATAATTTTTAAATAATACTATATATATATATATATATATATATATATATATATATATATATATATATATATGACTTTAACTTAATATTAAATATTATTAAGTTAATCATTTCATATTGAACTTTAAAATTCTCAATTAAATAAATAAGTTTTAATATTGAAAATAAATTACAAGTTTTTCTTCTAATTAAATTCACTAAAATGTCAATGGCAATACATTTTTGTGTCATTACCTCTGAGTAAAATTTGTCTGCGATGGATTGCTTGTGGCCTCTGTGGCTTTGTCAGCTTGTTGTCGGTAGAGAGCTGCCATCTTGTAAAAAAACCATATTCATTGCTTGCTGCAAAATAATAATTGTTCAATCAATCAATAAAAAAAATTTCACTTAATGAGTTAATGCTAGAAACAAAATTCATTTCTAATATTTTTTTTCAAAAAAAAAAAAAGTTAGCGCTTCTGTTGACATAGTGCCAAAAATGCACTATACGGATCAGCAAATCGAACCGAGGCCGGGTTGTTGGTAACCTCGGTAGGGGATTTGACTTGGCTGGGGCTGCAAGCCCCAAGCGCCGCTGCCTGTAAGGCGAAATGGGGTGGCAAAAATGTTGGAGCTGCGGCGGGCACCGACATCGCAAAATTTCAGTCCTTTAAGTCAAATTTTAAAGAATTCCTCAATATCATGGGCAAGAATCTGAAGGATCTGCTGGTTTTACGACCTGATTTGATTGTCCCAGTGATTAAGCTAATTGGACCTCTTGAAAAGAGGTTAGAGTTCATTTCTGCAAAGAAAGGGAAAATCTTCTTTGGCTAATGTTGATTCTTAGCTTCAAATAATTAAACTTCCTAAAGGAAAAAGGGATATAATTTCAAAGTTTATCATTTTGCTTCAACTCTGTTGATTTGATGTCGTTACATCATGCAGCAGGAATAAGAGAAGTTGACTTAAATGAGACTTCTAAAATGCAGCAAAAGAGACTCATTTCAAGAATGGAAGTTCTTTCAAGAACAGGTAAAGCTGTGAAAATTTCATCATTTTATCAGTGACTGCATTTTTTATCTATCTTGCAAGTATAGTTCCTCTAAATTCCACTAAAAAAGAAAAAGTAGGAAGTAAAGCAGATAATAAAACCTGATTTCACAAAGCTGCACAGAGTTTCTCTTCCCAAAAGTGCAAGAGAAAAATCGAAGAACTATATGATCAACAGATGTAGTATTGTTCAACATGTTGTCTTGTTAGCATTTATGCTATCTGTACACTCTCATTTTTCTTTTTAGATCCAGACACGTTTATTTGTTATGCTTGTAAATTTGATAATTTTTAATGCATTAGTTTGGGTTAGTTTGGGCTTTACTGGATTAGCTTTTCAAACTTAAACTTCTGTCAATTGTTCCCCATGTACCTTTTGAGGATTATCACTTTTTGGTGTTGGACAATTTCTATAATAAGTACAGAAGTCCTTGTTGTGTTGTTAAAGTGAACTGCTATGTGGGAACAATTTGCAGTACTACCTTTATGGTATGTGTTACAATTAATTATCTGTTGCTGCTTTAAAAGTTTTAAAATGATAGATAGTTTGGTGAGTTTGCTAATCACTCCTTGTGAAACTATAATCATAATATGTAGCCTTAATTATAAATGACTCTTGAATGGATTAATAGTCCCACTCTTCCAAGGATTATGAAGTATACATAACCCTATATATCTCACTTTCATTTCCTGATTATATTTGAGCTGTTAGGATGTAATCTTGTTAACATTTTTGGTTTTGGTTCTGTGACAGTTGAATTGGGAAAACAATATTTTCCTAATTGCTCCCAAGTGCTAGACAAGTTTATGGAGGAGGTGTTACCTGACTTTTTCTAAATATATCTACATGAAAACTATGTAACTGATTCTGTGATGTAAAGAAAGATAAAAAATTTCTAAAGTAACCTTACCTTATAAGCAACAAAGCATTAATTATTTAATGAAGACAACATATCATTATTGTAATTAATGAGGCAAGGGAACTATTGAAGTACTAATTATTTCAGTCTTTTTCTTTCTTGATTTTCTTGATAGGTGTGGATTGAGTAACATCATTCTTGTTGGCATTCTTTCTTCTTTTAATATATGTGGATATCTTTTCATCATCATCTTCCTCTTTTGTGATGTCATTGGCTTTCTCCAATTTGGTCATCCTTTTCTTCTCGGTTATGGGTTTGTTGATGTAGTTGCTTTCCTCTTTCGTCTCCTTCATGAATATGTCTCCTTCATGGTTATCTTTGATTTTTCTCAGTGTACACTTTGTCTTATTTCTCTTAATGTGTTTCTGCTGCAACTTAGTCGTCGATGTTTCATTTTTCTGTTGAACTGCTTCAGGAATGATTTGCAATCTTCCATTTTGTACTTCTATTTTTCTATTCATCTTGACCAAGAACTTGTACTCTTGCATACTCAAACTCAACATTCTTTTGTAGTGTTTTGAAATGTTGACACCCTGAAAAGGTCCATAAGTAAATGCACATGATATTTTCAGTAAGTGTAAAATCTTGTTATTTTAACTGAACGTTGTTTGAAATTTTGTTACCTTTTCAATAGAATGTATATACTCAATTGCTGAACATCCAAGGGCAACACTTGCAACATCCTCAAAAAGTGTTACTTTTGCACTATCTTTCGCTTGGGTGACATTGAGATTTATCAAGAACCTATAATTTCTTGCTTAGCATGAACGTTTAATAGGTATAATATGTAAAAGTTTTGATAATATTCATACCTCGGTATTCCAGTTGTATCCGGACAGCTTCTACATTCAACTGCTTCATTAGTTCTTGTAATTGATCTTGAACAATTCTTGCATGCATCATACCATGGTTGTGAACTATTTTCAACCCTGTCTATTGTTGCTGTGAAATAGTATAATTTTTCCTGCCAGATTTTATTTTTGTTTTGTCATTTTTCTTATAATCTTTTTTGTTTTTTTCTAAAAAAACACTTTAGATTATGGTAATTTGATTTTCTTACCTCTATTAAGGATTCTCTTTCATTGATGATCTTTGTCAAGGTTACTTCTTCTGCTTCTTCAATTCTTTTTTCCATTAACCGCTTCTCTATATCTTCTGTTTCCTTTGAGTTTTTTAACCTGCGAAAATAAAGATTATGTTAGAAGGATATACTAATTTACATAGAATGTTAAAAATAAAAAAATATGTAAAAATTAAATGACATTATATGTGTAACAATTGTTGTCTTACCAGTTTAGTAAGGTTGCTGACTCCAAGCATATGGGACTTACTTCAAGTGTTGATATAGTACTTGTTTGTAGTTGAAGTTATCCTTCGGAAGAGAATTTTGGTTAACAGAATATTTATGTGTACTATATATATCTGTAGTTTAGATTTTAATGTTTTAATCATACCTTGATATATCTTCTTCTTAAGTCCTGTGATTGCCACAATTGGTTTTTCACTTTGTTGGCTCTCTAATACATTCCCTTCATTAATTGTCATATCATCCCACATCGTGACATTGATTGTTTCCAACCTGCATTTGTTTTTTATTAGAATAGTTTTTTTTATATTTTTTAGTTGGAGTTCTTTGAATGTCTTACCGATCATTCATGATGATAATTTCCCTTCTTGATGATGTCCCTTCTGGGTACTTCTCCTTTCAGTAGCAATTCTTGACTTTGTACACAAAACCTAGAATATCTACATAGAGGATTGTGTATGGAAAAAACATATCTAAGATAAAAAATTATAACATTATGCATTGTTTATCCATGATAATGATATTGAAAGTGACATTGCTATTATAGAAATTTCAAAAAATAAATAATCTATACATAAATAAATCAAACAAAATTTTTCAGTTTTTTCTAATACAATAAACATATTGTCAATGGATGGCAACAAATAATCATAAAATGCAGCAAGTAAACCTATCTATTTTTGCAAACCTTATTCATCTTTAGAAAATTGCAAACTTAGTAATATCACCTATTGTGTCATCCTCCTTGATGTTGTCTAGTTGATTGAAGTTGACGAAGTCGTATGTGATTCGTTCGTTGTTGACAGCATCTTTAGCTTCAGTAACAATCGTATTCATTTGTAACTCTAGCTCTATTTTGGGATGCACATTCAGGAACATTTTGTTTACTTCTCTAATTATTGCATTGGATATTATGTAGGTTGCATTTCTTGTGAATATTCCATCAAAATGTTGAATAACATTTCCAAACATTATGCCACGTATTTTTGTCCCCTGCAATTTATAAAAATGTACACTGTTATCATAATTTTTCATAATCATTAAGGATATTGTATAATTGAAAAATTAATCTTCAGAAACTTACTTCGTTGTCAAGGAAGATCATTTTCTTGATTTTGAGTTCTTTATTTTTGCCGCAAAACTCTGATTGCCCTATGCGTAGTACCATGAGCTTGATTGCTGATGTTGATCTTCCAGTTGTTGGTAATGTACTGATTGTTGTTTCTATAATTTGTGTTTCTTGTGTTGTAGACATTTTGACTAAAAAAAGGGAAAAAATCTAAGAAAGATTAAGTAGACAGATATAATATTATAAGGAATCATCAAATCAAATAATCAACAAATAATAAATTAAAGAAGAGAAATTGTTTAAAAAGAATAAAGTACCTGCAGATTTGAATATAAGATGAGGATTCTTTGCAAATTTACGAATGATATGAAAAAATTGAACTGGTTGATCCTTTTATAGTAAACCTGCAATTATGTCATGTAAATATGATTTTAATTTTCAAAATTACTTCATGTAGGTTACAATTCAGGTCATTAGTTTTGGGAGTTACTAAAAAATTCAGTTATGGTAAATCAAATCAACCTAAATAATTGTATATTAATGATTAATGATTATATATTAATTGTTCTTTTGTTTATTTGATGAGGTATTAATATTTTTGCATAATTGGTTAAGCTAATTTTTGTTGAATAGAGTCAAAGCCTCTATAACAGAGCAGCTGTTAGGTTCAAAAAAAAAGAAGTCAGAACATTGATGCCTTTTCAAGATTATTTAGTATTCTTGCTCAAAATTTTAGAGAATAATAAATTGAGAAAAGAAAAGAAAGATGTTGCTTTCAGCACTTAGAAAATGTTATGACAATCAATTCATAGAGATTTATCTTCTTTGATTGATGAATAATTGATGGTAGGAAAATGATCAAAGGAAAAGATATACCCTTCTTAAGCACTTTATATGTTGAAATAATCCCAGCATTGATAATACAAGTTCACCATCAGCTAAATGCATGATAAAGCTAAGCAGTTGGTACATTGCACACTTGTAAGTTAATATATGAAGAAAAATTTGAAACTCCAGCCATATGTATGTCAAGTAAAAAATTATCCCTTCATTCAATTAAATCTTCTAAACATAACTTCTTTTTCCTCCAAGAATTTTACACCCCTTTCATGATCTTCAGGGAAAAGAAGAGTAGCAGCAAATTAATTGTGATTGACATGTAAATTAAAATGCATGATGATTTTTCTTATTCTTGTTGCAGAGCCAATACAAAATAGAATAGAACTGACTTATACCTCCTGATGCATTTTCCGGAGAGTATAATAGTGGATGGGATTTAAATCACAAAGAGTCCAATCAACATAAAATAATACTGCTTCAAGATGGGCCACCTGAGAGATGGTGTAAGAACTGTTCACAGAAAATGAAATGTAAGTATTTTATTCTCAAGAAACCAGGTTTCAAGAAAAAAGCAGAATTCAAATAGAAAAAACAATATTTCAGCATCAAGGGAATTAAGCTTGAGGCTAAGAAATAATCCAACAAGAATTGTTAATATATACTAGAGTAAATACTTTACAGAACCTATAAAATACATAGAAATTCATTGATGTTTCAAGGCTATCACATATCTCAACATTTCTCCCCTTCAAATACTTCTTTGTTTCTTTAGAGTAGCAAGATCACTCCTAATCAGGAAAGGGCCAGAAATAAGCATTATATTAAATATATCAACATTGCTATTGCAAAATAAACCACAAAAGTAAATAAAATCATAGGTTTGTAAACTAAATCATGAAAAAAGTTGTTCAAGGATATTTGGAAAACAATAGTAGGATTTAATTTGGTTAATTCTTCCTTTGTCTTTCTGGTTCAACCATATATTCTTAATAGAATTTTCAATAGCTACAATATGTAATGCAATAAATTCAACAATAAAGGAAATGGGCGTCAATGTAATATTCTAGGAGATTGTCAAATAAAAAAGCATATTGATTAATTGAAAAAATTTGAAAACTTGTTGACTATATTTTAAATTGATTTGAAATATTTGTTCAATATACTTTAAATTATTCTAATATATTTGCTCACCTTTTTAAATACTATCATTTGTCTTCTGATTCCAATTGATTGCTTTTTTCTATTTGCCTTGTTCATGTCATTAGGATCAAAGAAACTATAAATTATGAGTACTATTTGTTTGGAAAATTATGAGAATAAAAAATTTCATAGACCAAATATTACCTAATTTAAGAACTTCCTTGTAGACGACATTCTGTGTTGACATGTCTCCTCTTTTTCCAACCAAATATGGCTTGATTAGGATCTTTGTTGTTGACATTGATATTCCTCTCGACAATGCTACATATAATTGACCATGAGAAAATACAGAATCACCTAAGAAGACTCTTAAGAATCTCAAAATTCAATTACTAATGTGTGTATTGAAGTTTGGTGAAAACAGAAAATTTTCGAACGCAGAATTCGGATGCACTACAGAAACTTTGGTCGACTGAATTTTCTGAGTTAAAGAAACAGAGACTTTTGATCAAAAATCACTGCGAAAAATTTGGTCGACCGAATTTTCGAATTTTCTGAGCTGAAGAAACAGAGACTTTCGATCGAAAATTCAGACGCAGACCTGAAAAATCGATCGTCCGAATTTTGCGGATGCAACGATTTAAATGAAAATCAAACAGTTTACTTGACATTTCAACTTCCGAATTTCTCTCCCATTTCAAAGCCATTCATACCCATTCGTGTCCGAATCAAAATTTCTCAAAGATTTCACTATTTTTACTTCGATTTGCCTTCATTCTTGAATTCCAAGCCCTAGATACATTCTAAAAGTCACTATTTTTCATGCAACAACATCATGGTGAGGACAAAGAAGCCAAATATTGAAAAGGGGAAAGGAAAAGCCAAGGAAGGAGATGGAGACTCAATCATCAACCAACCAAGAAGAGCTCGAATTCCTCAAACATTGTCTGGAGTTGGCAGGTTTGTTTCAATCAAGGCTGCTCATGAATTTGATGAATGGAACAAAAATAGCAGAAAAATTATCCCTGGGTATAAGGTGGATGTTGATAAACTATCAAGTATGAATATTGTTCTATCATGTTTTAGTGATACTGGTTGGAGTAGCCTGTTATTCATTGATGAAGAGTTCTATCCTACACTCATATATGAATTCTATGCAAACCTAAAGGAAGAAAGAACTGAACTTGTAGGGGGATGATGTGATTCAACGGTATTTATCTAGAGTATCCCAAGTGGACTTTGAATTCAGTGATGCCTTGATTAACAGAATTTGTGGAGTAGGTGATAGTGGGGCAAGATATTACTCACCTTCCATGCATTGTTATAATCGTGAACTCTTCACCAATGTAAGATTTGAAGAGGCATTCACTAATGGCAGAGAATTTAGGTCCATTAAAGAGAGGGAAATCAAGAACTTAGATGCTAGAGGTAGAGTATTGCATCACATGGTTACTACTATGATTGTTCCTAACTTTGGACATAAGTCATCTGTTGGTAATATGCACATGGTAATCATGTTAGCCCTGCATGAATATAGGAGATTGAATTTTGAATACATAGCTTTGAAGCACATGATTACTGCAAGAAAAACTGTAACCAAGGCATTCCCATTTGGAAGGATGTTGACAAGGATTTTTAAGCATTTTCGGGTTAAACTTCCAGGAAGAGGGCAAGCATTTAAGAGTGGGAAGATTTATACTAATGAAACTCTTAAGAGAATGCAGCTAGTTCTTGATGATGATGGCATATGGAGAACCAAAAGGGACACCCCTCCAAGAAGAGAGGAGATTAAAGAAAGTGAAGAAACTGAGGAAGAAGAGGATGAAGAAGAAACTCTTGCTAGAGAGATGAAAACTAAGAGGAAACATGATACTTCAAGTGAGGGGGAGCAATCTCCCTCAAAAAGAAGATTATTTGAAGAAGTCTCTCAACCAAATATTGGAATTGATTCTAGAAGTGTGGAAATAACTAGGGGTGACACCATAGTAGCTAAAGCATTCCAAGAAACCTTGAATAATCATATCAAGGAAATGGAGAAAATGTATAAGTTTTTTGAATCCTTTGCTCCAATGGTTCTTGGAAAGCTAAATGGATTAGACAGTAGAGTGAGGCATATTTAAGAAATTCTGATGAAGAATACACAAAGTGGTGAAAGACCCTCTAGGCATCAAGATAGAGATGAGAATGATGGAGATAAGGAAGGAAAGAAAGGAGATGAAGATAATGACAGTGATGATGGGGATGATAATCAAGGAGGCAATGAAGAGAATGTGGCAAGGGAAGAAGAAGAACAAAGTGAACCAGTTAATAAAGAGACCCAAGAAGAAAGAAGTGAGCCTCAAGAAGGAGGAAGTCAAATTGAAAAAGCAAGCATCATCTCACCTTCAACCATATCCTTCAGCCAAGGAAGAGTGAAGCATTTGGCCATCAAGAAAGGAGTTAGCAGAGCCTCTCCATCAACATCACAAAACTAAGCATTCCTTCCATCTTACCTTTTTACTATTTTAAGTTGCTTATTTGTATTAAGTTTTTATGTGTTATGTGTTATGAAGTTGTTAAAGTATTTTGCTGCATTTTATGTAATAGTGAAGCTCAATGATGAAATCTCAGTGATGAGGGCTTCCTTTTTTAATATGTGTTAAATTGTTAGTCTCATTTTCATTGATCCCATTTTTGAGTGATGACAAAAGGGGGAGAAAAATGATGACTGTGCAAAATGCATTATGCTTGCTAAATTTATTATGTGATGCCTATAATTTGCAAAATGTATTATGCTATAACTGCATTTTGTGCTTTTTGGTCTGAAACTTTAAAATCTTGGTTGTTTTCTAAAATCTAATTAAGTGGTTGATTCTTGACTTGTCTTTTGATTTTAAACAAATTGATGCATGAGTTTTATGGTTTTGCAAAGCTAAACTGAGTGCTTTTATGGTCATACATATTTGAGAACTTCAACATTGCATTTGAATGCAAAATCACCTTTTCAAACTTGTTGCAAAAATTTGGACAAAAAATTCGGATGCATCCATATTTTGTCACCAAAATATGCTCTTTTATTGTTCAAATTGATTCAAATATGTTTTAATCTCTCATAATATGTTTGAACAATATTAGGAAAGCTTATTTACAGAATTTGAAGCTTTTATTTATCCTATTTTAAAGTTTGGACTTGCTATGTTAAAATTCGGATGCATGATATCTCTAGTCCAAATGTGTTGAAAAATGAGCACAATCTAAGGAGGAGCATTGTTAAACTTTTACAACCTTAAAACCTCTTTTAGAATCTTTTCTAAATGCTTAAATGCTATATCTTCTATCCTAGTTTATTGGAAAGAAGGAGGTTAATAGAGGTTGGTTGGGTTATAGGCTCATATTGAGCCCTTTGAATATCAATGTGCCAAATTGGTTAATATATATGATTGACATCTATACTTCTTTTACATTGTTTAAATACATCACATTTTGCATCAAAGTTTGTCATCATCAAAAAGGGGGAGATTGTTAGCCCTAAGGGCAAATCATGTAGCTTTTGATTAATGACAAATATTGATGAGGGACTAATATGCTTATATATTGTGTGATAGGATTGATGAACTAAGAAGTATGAAGTCTCATTGCTTTCAAGCCAAAGTGCAAGAACAACTTCAATAAGCCAAAGTGATTGAAGTTTGAAGAAGGTTGTTCAAAGATGATCTAAAGGCATTGAAGACTTGAACTGTAGAGTATATATGCTAAATAGGCAAATCTCTATATTTTGAGTAAACTTTGCATGATCAAAGTAATTTGATTATGGTTTTCAAGCTTATATATGTCTAAATAACTTATCGATACATACAAAATGTTTTCAAACTTATTGAAGTTAAATCTCAAATGATTTTACAAAGTTTGAAAGTGCTTCCAAAAAATTCGGTCGTCCGATTTTTGTAGCAAAAATTGGTTACTGTTTTTCCAGAGAAATTCAGACGCAAGTTCGGACGCATGAAGAAAATTCGGTCGTCCGAATTTTTGTCTTCAACATGGTTACTGTTTTTCCAGAGAAATTCGGACGCAGGGAAAAAATTCGGTCATCCGAATTTTTCCAGAATATGCAACAGCAACGTCTGAAAAATTCGGACGCACAATTCGGTCGTCCGAATTTTCTTAAACTAGCCGTTACTAGCCATTTTATGGCTGTTAAAACTGATTTTCAAATTCTATAAAAGTTATAAACTTGAAATTTGTTGTAAGTTTTGAATCCTTGTGAACTCTAAACATTCCAAAGTCTTTAGCAAACATTTTAAGCTCTCTTTTGTCTTGTGCTTTCAATTGATGATTCAAGATTCCAAAGACAACAAAGTGTGAAGGTTAAACATTGTGTAATCATGTACCAACAAGTGGTAACATCTACACATTCTCTTCTCTTTATTAAATTATGTTTTCTACTAGCTCAATTGCAAGGTTATCTTGATAACATAAAATCCTTTAGATAAGGGTGATCCTTGAAATTGTGATTCAAGGTTGTTTGTAGATATAAAATCCTTTGGTAGGGTGAACCTTGTTTATAGAATTGCTAAAGAGGCTGTGAGTGTAAAACCATTGTGTGGTGAGCCTCTTATGTAATTTGTAAACTTGAGCATTTAGTAGATTGTTTGAAATCCTTAAGTGTAGGCTTAAGGTAGTGGGCGTAGATCTTGAAGAGATCGAACCACTATAAATTATTTGTTCTTATTGCTCTTACATTGTTTTACAGCTTTGCTATCAATTGTTTAATTCTCCAATTGAACTAAGCTCACACAATCTATTTTTGCTTAGAATTATAAAAAGGACTTTGTTTGCGAAAATTAGTCAAATACCTAATTCACCCCCCCTCTTAGGTATTTCAGTTTCTCCAAATTTTATTAAAGTTTCAATAGCATATAATATCTCATGTATTTCTCCATTAAAATTTGTATACTAATGAGGACTATCTAATTTATAACGTCTTAAGTTATCACAAAGCCGATGGCTAATATAATTTCCATTTGCTCCAGTGTTTATTAAAATTTTTACAGGTTGGAAATCTTTTCCGATAAAATATTCTCCTTCTATTTTGTAATTTTTTAAAGCATCATCTTTTGTAGTAATATATCTTCCAGAATAGGTTTTATTGAAGGGTCATCGTTAGTAACAAAGGTTTATCTCTTAAATCTAATTCTAATGGTGTTGATTCTATTTCTTCTAATTTATTTAATGTTGGTAATTGTTTTTTACATACTTCATTAAATAAATAAGGATAATCTATAATATCTTTTATCTCAAAACATTCAGAATGATGGGTATTTGATATTGCATAAGATATCACATATGTGATTGAATATGGTCTATTATTGTTATAAAAGAATTCTGACCTGTTAAAATTTTGTATTAAACTTAATGTCTTATCAAAGTTTTTATCATTTGTATGATAAGAAATTCTTGGATATACATTAAACTTTACTTTTTCATATTGTAAGTTTCCTCGAAGTATTTTAAATAAATGATGCTTTCTGAATTTTAATCCTATTTTATCAAAAATATTAATTTTAAATCTTAAATAATTTGTTAGAGAAAATTCTTCTTTTTAAATTTGTTTTAATTTTCTTTTACCTATTAGAATGCCTTTTTTATATTCTCCTGTTTGTTCGATAGTTGAATCGATCAAATGTTTAGGATCTTTTAAAGAACTAGCTGAAAATTCTATATTATTCATTTTCAGAAGATTCTGTATATTATGTATCTGTTAATATAAAAATACTTTTATCTGTACTTAAATTCTTAAAATTACTTATTTGTATAAAATCTCCTATTTCTATTTTCTTATTCTTATTTCTATTCTTTTTTCCTCCATAAGTGCGAAATCCTTTATGTATGTATATATTTCATTTAATAAAACATATTACAAATAAAGATTTCAAAATAAAATTTATTATATTTTTTTACATTAGAATAATAGTTATTAATAATTTATCAATTTGTTGAAAATTTTATTTTTGAAAACTATTATTAATAAAAAAATTATACAATTACAAAGTTATTAAAAATTAAGTTTTTATTGAAAAATTATTGTTAAAAAAATTATTATTGATTATTTGTAGACAATAAAATTTTTTAAAAATTTACTTTTACTAATGTAATATTTCTAAAATAATGAGAGACAAACAAAAACCTTTCTTTGGACATTTTTTGGGCAAAAAGGAAAAATTAAAATTTCAAATTTTAGAGTTCAGTGATAAATAATCATCACATATTGATTAATCCATTCTTCAAATTCAAATTCAGATTTCAATTTTAGCATTCAGATTCAGAATTCAGATCTTCAATAATTCAAATTTCAGTTTTCAAAATTACATGCCCTAGGTCTTACTTTTCTCTTATAAATAATTTAATTTTACGATTTTCAAAACTAAATATTTGTGAATATGATCTAAAAAACCTTTCAAATGGTAATGGAAAACGAAATCCAGAAATAGTATTATTGCTTAGGGCATATTTGGATTGTGTTTTTGTTTGAGTTGAATTGTGTTGAGAATCTGAATTATTTGTGAGAGAAAAAGTATAATCTAAAATGGCAAAAGTAGAAAAAAATAAAATTTTTTATTTAAAAATCAATCCAAGTGCACCCTTATTTTCTCAATAAATTTCGTAAACAAAAATTTAAAAATAATAAAATAGAAAATAAATGGTAATGGAATAACACTCTTGGCATGCACTGTACAAGGCCAACAAAATTGTACAGTGCAAATTACACGCTCTAAAACCCATTTTCTTCTAGCTCTCCCGAAAGGCGGAAAACTGACAGTCTCAAAACCACGATTCCGAATTCTCTCTACCTTTTCTCTTCCTCGCCTTTTCTGCATTGGTGAGGTAAATTTTCGGCTAGTTCACTCGCATTTCTTGATTTTCCTTGACAAAATTTTTCTCGGTTTTTCCGTTTCCGTCGCTCTCTTTAGTATCCAGAAGTTTAGCTTTACAAATACGTGTTACAGGTAAATGTGCGTGAAAAAAAGTACACTTATAACTTTCTTCTGAGTATAAGGGAGTCTTATTTGGGGTCTTCGGTTTAACGGGTCGGTGAGATTGGTGGTTTTGTACAAAAGTAGTTCTTGGTTTTCAAAAATCGTTGGGCTTGATTTTGGGGTTATTTTGATTTTCCCTGATGATCAGAATTTTCTCGGCCTTTGGTTTTTGATTTAAGCAAAGCTTTGTGCTTCCGCATGTTGGGTTTTCTTGCAAATTTTGGGTAAATATTTATTTGTTCGGTTACTCATGGTGTATTTGGTTGACGGGGAATTAAACCGCTGATAGATTTTGTGCTTGGTACAGTTGTCTTTTTCTGTTTTCTGTTTCAGTGTTGTTTTTGCATGTGGATTTTTTTTGCTAATGTTCTACGATGTTTGCCTTTTACTCTGGTTTGGAGAGAAAATATTGCACGGTGGAGGAAGCCTAGAATGGTTTTTAAAATGTTGACGCATTTTTAGAATTGTTTTTGAAAATGTTGATGCATTTTCTCGTCATTAATTATTTTTTTATTTGCTGAATGCACTTAAGTACTGTGCTTATCCTTGAATTAATTTCCTTCCCAACTGGACTCTAGTTTTGACCTTCTTTTTGGATCTCTTTATCGAGGAGTGCTTTTAGGGTTGAATTATAGATCTTGTTTAATATGCTAGACTGGTTTTCTTTCTGATGACACTGAAAATTACAAATAGTTCGTGAAATTGGTTTTTCTTCTTGACTTTCATTCAAGATTTCCCTCATTTTATTACTTCGTTGACATCAAATTCAGCATTATGTCTAGCTTTGATCAATATATGATGCTGTTGCACTTGTATTTACTGTCCTTCTTAATGCAAAATTATATGCGGTAAATTTTCAGCTACCTGTGGTATAATGCAGGTCCTTCCACATTGTAGTTGCTGGTCTTAGTTGTGCGTTTCTGATACTCCTCCCCTGTCCCATACCCCTGAGTATTATTGCTTCAGTAATTGTAAGTGGCTTTAGCATATATGATTATCATCTTTTACTTTCCAACAGTTGAACTTATTGAACCTGTCAATATCTGATGCTTATGATGGCTAAGTGCTGGGAATGCTAATACGAATTTGTACCGTTCTTTTTTTTTAATCAGTAGGGATCAGAAACTGTCAAAATTCCTAGATGAAGTCTGAGTTGCAGGATACGTGATGTTGCGATGCTGTTTAACTTGTTTTTTCATCTCCACTTCCTTTATTGGTTGAGGGTGAGAATCATGTTGAAGTATGTCTTAATGCAGTTAATTAATATTTGATAAATTAGGTGCTATGATTAACTGTAAATAGAACTGAAAAATTTTGAGAAATGCTCATCTTAGCTTTCTAGTTGAAATAGTTGGAAGGTCTCCTTTAATTGAGATGAGGATACAACTTTTCATTTCTGCCTTGGTGCTCGGCTGAAAACATATATTTTCAAACTTTCTTTTGATTTCTATTATTGACAATTCAAAGCTTTGTGATTTAGCCGACATTGCAACCCAAAGATGGGAATTTCCCATGCTTATGTTTAAATGTTTTCAAATATATTTGATTTTTAAATGAGTGCAAAATGAACTGGTCTGGAAGCAAATGTTCTGTTGCTGTTGACTCATCATTGCTTTTCTTTGTTGTTGTTGGTGTTGGTCGGGGGGGGGGGGGAGGGGGGGGAATGGGGTTCCTGATTCTTGGTAGTCTTCTTCCTTTCGTTGAGGTTTTTACAGTTTTGCAATGCTAGTTTCTTGTTCAAGTCATGATGTGTTGTTTTCTCTGATTTGTGATGAACAGAAGTAAAGTTTCCTTGTAAATTAAATTATGTGCACTTTATTATTTTGGATACATCTTATATTGGTGATTCCTGTAATTTGGTCAGTTTCTGGTCCATGTAGTTGCTCAAATAATTTTAGAGCTGAAAGAATAACCTTAATCTAGATTCATGTCTGTATATATATGTTTTTTTGTCGTTTATGTTGTTGTAGAATTTTGTTCTGATGGTTGTTTGTGATTACTTTTACGGTGGTCAG
Source organism: Rauvolfia tetraphylla (assembly GCA_030512225.1). Lineage (NCBI taxonomy): Eukaryota > Viridiplantae > Streptophyta > Magnoliopsida > Gentianales > Apocynaceae > Rauvolfia > Rauvolfia tetraphylla. The sequence continues at coordinate 6,990,108 of JAJQKT010000004.1, read as the reverse complement.
ACTACCCCAACCTGTATTTTTGCCTTATTTGCTTGAGGAAAAAAACGAAAAAATCACTGCTCTCATATGGGTGTTGTACTGTGGTTCTTCTAGGTGGTTTCTACCTTTTGACCCCAGAAATTGAATGGTTTGAAGGATTCCTTTTTCTCTTTGCATTGCCAAGGTAACATAATCTTCAATCTCTATTACTGGATTTTATTCTGGATTCAATTCTCTTTATCAAGGATGTTTTCTTTGTAAAAGTTATTGATTTATATTTTTGAGTTTGCACTTCCTTACTTTAAATGCCTAACCTCTCATGGGTTACTTCTTCTTCTTTCTTCGCCCCTTCTTTCCTAGAATATTCTTTTGTACTAAATTCTCGCAGGTGAGTTATGCTTATAATTGTGTAATGTCGCTATTTTCTGCTTGCAATTTTGCATTTGTTTGGTTATAAGCAACCATTGTGGACTATAAGCCAGCACAGAAAACGCACAAAATTTTCTCTTAGCCGATTAGAGGAAAATGCTTATCATGATTAAAAACCTCATGCATGCATCTCCAGGTTGAGGTTTTTGAGGCCATACTTGGATTGAGTTTTAGTTTGAGTGAAATTGAATTTTTTTACTCACCCAAAAAATTATAGGGAAACAAATTAGAATTTGGTCTGAAAAGGGAAACTAATGACATTACACTTGGACACCAGTCCATTCCTAACATTTGTTCCCTCCCGGTCAATGTCCATGCCTGGCCCAAAACAAGGAAGTTGTTGATTACCGTTCCCCCAACCCATAGAAACAGGCACAAATCAACTGGGTCAATAAAGCATGAAATAAAGAAATTGAATGTTGGCGAATTCACGGAGTTTGGCCTGACTATATGTTCATTTAAGCACATCTCATAGTTGACCATAAATCTCTACAAATCTGACTATGTAACAAAAATCAGCATGGCAGTGACAAATTCACAGTAAGATCATCGAAGCATAATGCCGCTAAAATATTATTTTTGTCCAAATTAAGACCAGATTCTTGAGTTGCATTGGGTCTGTGTTTAGGTCCATCTAAACAAGACTTTTGTTTTTGTTTGGACAAAAAGAGTCCAAAATTCATTCCTAAACCCAATCCAAGCTGGGTCTGATTCTTTTATTTATTTATTTATTTCCAATTTGAGAACTTTCAAGAGAGGGAATAGTACTAGTGAGTTCAGCGATTAGGAATTCTCTGATTTCCATCAGTGAATTAAGAAGCTTTCCTTTGATTGTGCCTAATCACACAAAGTTTTACTAAATCCTCATTCAATTTGATTGGCTTCAGTAGAAGGTAATACAAAATTTGTGTACTTCATGTTTTCCCTTTTGGTCTCTTCCCAATTGGAAGCCCAGATTGGGCAGGAGCAGTATGTTCTTAAAACTTTTATTATTTATGTCATGGCACCCATTACTCCTGCTGAGAATAGAAAGCTCACAGATTGATCTTTGGTTCTGTCAAATAATTGGGTTGAGAAAGTAATGCAGATTAAATTGTTTGCTCTTTTTGTTGCTTTTCTTCTTCACACCTCTTAGCGGTTGAGACTCATTCAAAATAGTGATTTACATGTGCAGTGATCAAAATAGTGATTTACATGTGTAATGATTTGCCTGTTATCTTATTTTGGACTTTTGTATTTGCCTTCTTGTCAGGTGTGTTTGAAAGAGATGGAAGAAAGCCCATCATCCACTATATTGGATGGGATAATAACCGCAATCAAGTTTAGTTTAGCAACTCGTCAAGAAATTGTAAGTCATGGTGGCGATTTTCCTTTCTCTATTTCTGTAAAATTCTAAACTTTCCAGTTTTCTCTAGTTGATGAAAGAGGCGTTCTACATATGCCTCCATCTCTTCCTTCTTGAGTTTATTTCTACATAGTGCATATTTATACAAATCTGATCGTATTGTATTTAAGTCAGAAGAGTAATTGGCCTTTCCTCATCCTTTTGGATAGTGTAAGTCATCAATTAGTGAATGCCCTATCACTCATGCCAGCCAGCTGTCAAATCCTTTTCTTGGTCTGCCTCTTGAAGTCGGAAAATGTGAATCCTGTGGTACTTCTGAGCCTGGACAGTGTGAAGGTATGCAGTGTTTCATCTTGTTTTAATGTATTTTCTTCGAAGAAATGAGGTTTCATCTTGTTTTATTTGCTCCCGTTTCAGGTCATTTTGGTTACATTGAGTTACCAATTCCTATTTATCATCCTGACCATGTTAGTGAGCTAAAGCGAATTTTGAGTTTGCTGTGTATAAAGTGCCTCAAGATGAAAAACAGTAAGGTAGTACAGCTTACTTCAGTTCATTAAAATAAAATTTTAAACTTCCATTCAGTGTGATGATACTAATTCTTGGACATCATTTGTGTGTTTGCTCTAATGTGAAAGACTTATTTGATTGTTCTGAGAACCTGTTTAATGAACAGATGCTTACTATTGCTGGGACTCGGCCAGTTACAACATTCCATAAGTCATGGTTTGCATATGATTGCTTGAAATTATGGGTTGGACTCGGGACTCTTAGAATATATTGAAGACATCTCTGAGTTTCTTAATTGACTGCATTATTTCTAATTTCTCTGTGGCAGATGTATGTTAGATTCGTAACTGACTGTATACAGCTATCTCCTTTTCTGTTACTGTATTGCTGATGAAAATGATCAGCCATGCCAGGCATCTGTGTCTTTCATGTATTTAGTTGTTCTTTTAGATCATTTATTTCATCTAGACATGTGCAGTAAGGCTATTTTTTATGTTCTTATGCAGTATCTAACTATGTGGCTATTACAGTTTCAGGTCAAGAATGTTGGTGTTCTTGAACGAATGTTGTCTTCATGTTGTGAGGTGAGTTTTCAATTGCCTGTAAGTTGGGATGACCACGTGCTATCATCTTCTGTGGTGTCTAGGCATATTTCATTTTTAATAGACCATGTTGCCTATAATTAGCACTGGTTCAGTTTCACACGCGGATACTGTATCTAGAAAGTAGAACTTTCTTTCGCTTCCAAGTGCATACTTTTCAGTAGTATTTGGGTCCATACTGTTATGGAGTCACAGGGGAAAAAGGCAGAGCATCAAGAGCTCTGAATTATTCCACTAGTTTCCTGAATGCATCGATGCTTTTGGATGAGCTAGTCTTTCTTGGAAGGTGAAGATGGTAGAAGACTATTTATATTCCCTGAAATTTATGATTTGGTGATTTTGAGCTTAAAAGCCTCACTATCCTATGTTATCACCTGGAATATGAAGAGCATTTGTCTTCTAGACTAGTCTCTTTGTCTGGTTTGATTCCATGTTTTCTTATCCTTTTCTTTTAGTAACATGATATCTTACCCAATTAAGCTACAAAAATATCATTGTTCAATTGTTAATGTCTTCTCAATTCCTTGAATTGTGATAAAAAGAACATTAGTCAAATTGTTTGGGCTCAAATTTGCCTAGGCTTGAGCCTGGTCCAACAGTTAAAGAGCAGAATTGAGTTCAAGCTTGAATTGAAGCATATCTTTATTGAGAGATGAAGAACTCATTCCTTTTTCCTTTTAAGATGTTTATGTTTACTTTATTATGTATAATAAAGAAATGAGTGTATATGGTGTCATTACTATTGTAGTTAATTTATTTAAATAAAAGCTTTTCAAATATAATGGAAAGAGAAAGAGAACAAAAATGATGCCAGCCAAACTTCTTTTTGAATACAATGGGAAAGTGAGTTTTAGTGAAGGTGTATTTGGATTGTAATTTGACTTGAAAATTTTGAGTTTTAGTACAGTTTGCCTAGTTTTTTGTCGAAGGAAAAGGTGCAGCCCCTAGTAGAAAAGGTGAAGAAAGTTCAGCCTTTTTGAAGTCGGGTTGCAATCCAAACCACCAGATTCTTTTGAGCTTCAACTCGGATCATTGTTCGATAATAATCCATTTCCTAATAAGTTAACTTGGGAGAAAGAAGGCTCAGGAAAGGCACCTAAATATTCTTTAAGAGTGCAATATTAAGCGGGAATAAACCTATTTAGCCTGATCTGCATGTTATGTGCAAGAGATTGATGACAGTTGGGTCATTTGTTCTTGCACAGTGCCTTGTGTTATGCATTTGGGATTAGAATTTTTTGGCATGGTGTTTGATCTTTCATGTTGCTCAGATGATTGTCATGATAGAGGACATGACTGTATATTTTTTACTTTTAGTTTTCTTTCGGGATGGGGAGGGGGAGAAGATTCTTGGGGTCTTGTTTTGGAATATTATGCTGTGCCATTAATTGTTCTTTACGGGAACGAGTCAACAGTGAAGAAGTGGAAACTTAATCTGCTGCATATTTGTTATGCTGGACCTTAGGATTTTTGTCACTTTTGATATTTCTTTTTTCTCATTCATTTTCTAAATGATTCTCTACTAATATGTTTACTTTTTCTATACATTTCGTGGACACGGTAAGCATCTCTGTTTTTGGTGCTTTTTCCTAAATACACGATAAACTAGTAGTGGTCAAAGATCTGATTTTTGTGACTGATTGTTTAATCTTATTAGGATGCTTCACAAATTTCCGTCAATGAGGTCAAAACTGCAGATGGTGCTTGCTACCTAGAACTGAAATTACCGTCAAGAACTAGACTTCGAGAAAATTACTGGGGTTTCTTAGAAAAGTATGGATATCGTTATGGTGATGGCCATTCTCGAGCATTGCTTGCCTCTGAGGTTTGTCTCCGTATATTTTTTTCCTTAACCTGTCAATTTGACGATTCAGATATCTTGCTCATGCCATCTTATTTGAAATGGATGGACAACATTAGAAACTTGACCCTCAAAGATTTGATTTGTTTCTTGATCTAGGAGTGATTCTCTGAAACGGTTGGCTTGAATGTGCTATGAACCGTTTGGAACTTGATTTTCTAAAACTTTGACTCCTAGCCATAAACCGTGATGTATGGTTCCCCATACCATTCTCAAGGCTACCATCTCAACCAATTTTGTAACAGCCTGAAATTTGAAAGAACCTAGCTACCACTATATCAGTTCCATCTCAAAGTACAGACAGCAACATTGATGAATTCTGTAGCTCTCGTTAATCAACATACTAATATATTATAGAGGACTGGAAAATTTGAATCATAAAGAAGTACGACCCTTAAGTTTGCTCCGTTATAGAAGGTTCATGAGATTTAAAAACAGGGAAACAGCTCCTCTGTTGGTTAGGCTACATTATCTAACCTCCTTATGCCTATCTTAACTTGGACTGTGGAGCCTTGTGCTTTAGGTTTTGCCTGATAAAGAAATATGTTTTTATCTCTCTCATTTGGAGAAATGTCTTGTTCATTTTTTCTGTGAACTTTGGCCTTCTATAAAACTTTGAAAGTTCTCCAAAATTCTCATTTTGCAGACTTCCTTTGTGAAGTACTCGTTTTCCAATATCTTTTATTGATGATGTGTGCTTGAAGCACGAAAAGTACTCTTGAATTAGTGAACTTTTCCTTAATGCATTTTTCTTGTATTACCTCTGTGGCTATGTACTATCTTATGGAGAAAATAGTTATATTAGTCAAAACCTGAATACTTCATATGGTAAATAAACTTGTTCAGCAGAATACTTGGACTTAAGGTTAGTGTTAATATTACTCAACTTGTGGACGTGATCATTCATTTACATTCTTCTGGTTAATTTTTGTCCATTTCTAGATCTGATTGATGGACAATGTCTGAATTATTTTGTTTCATAGACTCTTTGTTCATCTTGGCTCTTTGTCTTTGCTTGTACATGTAAACTTAGTCCCCAATTTTGTATATCTCTGACTTTGTATTTCTTATGTATAAATTATAATGACCTACTATACTAGATTAAACCGCAAATTGACCAGAAGTCTAAATTATATGAAATGTGAGAGACCAGAGTGAGAATGTTTTGGGTTTTACATGTTACATGTTATCTTCTATGGAGTTGATTTCTTTGCCTCAGGCTATATTTACTGTAGTTGGTCTTCAACTCATTTTACTTTATTAAACTTCTAATTTTTTTACCCATGAAATATTATCAGGTCATGGCAATTCTGAAGAAACTACCTGCTGATACATGTAAAAAACTTTCTGCGAAGGGCTACTTGCCTCAAGATGGATACATACTTCAGTACTTGCCTGTTCCCCCGAACTGTTTGTCTGTGCCTGACATTTCTGATGGAACCCATATTATGTCCACGGTTAGCAATTCAAATTTTATCTCATTTTGAATGCTCTTCTTTTTCACCTATCAGTGTTTTGAGTAAATAATGCTTTATGTTTCTTAGGACTACTCAATATCATTGCTTAAAAGAGTACTCAGACAAATAGAGGTCATCAAAAATTCTAGATCTGGAATGCCGAATTTTGAGTCTCATCACATTGAAGCCAACGACTTGCAAGCAGCTATTGCTCAGTATTTTCAGTTTCGTGGCACTGGCAAGGTACATACTAAGCTCTCCTGTGTTTTGATCTAATTATTGTGTAGCTTCATTAATGGTATTGCAAGGGCATGTTGTTATGCCTGTCTATATGATAGAGTGAAGGTGATTTTTGGGGGTTGGCTTTTCATTTCTCTGAATGTTTCAACCAGCATTTTGTTTTTTATATTGAAATGTTGTGTTAATTTGACTTACTGATTATTGAACTGCATAATTTAACTTTGGCGATTTGGCATCTTTCTAGCAGTTAAACCGTTTCATATCTGATTACTGAGTAATTGTTGCACCACTTTTGTTCTGGAGAGAGAAGCTTAGAACAGTGTTGATATACAACCGCTGTCTAGTGATCTACTCTAAATGCCTCGAGTGGTTTTTTTTTTTTTTTTTGACTACTTGCTGTTTTCATCATTTTATTTTCAATTTATTCCATTAGGCTGCTCGCGACATAGATACACGTTTTGGAGTCAACAAAGAGTCAAATACTTCATCTACTAAAGCATGGTTGGAGAAAATGAAGACACTATTTATTAGGAAAGGTTCGGGCTTTTCATCTCGTAGTGTGATAACTGGAGATCCATACAAAGGGGTCAATGAAATTGGTCTACCATGTGAAATAGCCCAAAGAATTACCTTTGAAGAGAGAGTTAGTCAGCACAACATTGAGTACCTTCAGAAACTTGTTGACAAGAAATTGTGCTTGACATATAGGGATGGTTTGTCCACTTATTCTCTTAGGGAAGGTTCTAAGGGACATACTTTCCTGCGACCTGGTCAAGTAGTGCATAGGAGAATTATGGACGGGGACATGGTGTTCATAAATAGGCCACCAACGACCCACAAGCACTCACTGCAAGCTTTATCTGTATATATACATGATGGCCACACTGTCAAGATTAACCCCTTAATTTGTGGTCCCCTGAGTGCTGATTTTGATGGAGATTGTATCCATTTGTTTTATCCCCAGTCCCTTTCAGCAAGAGCAGAGGTAGTAGAGTTGTTTTCGGTGGAAAAACAGTTGCTTAGTTCCCATACCGGGAACTTCAACTTGCAGCTAGCCACTGATTCCTTGTTATCTCTGAAATTGATGTTCAAAAAGTACTTTTTTGGCAGAGAAACTGCTGAACAGTTGGCGATGTTTGTACCTGCTTTATTGCCTAGGTCTGCTGTGATTAAGAGTTCTAAATCTCAGGCCTTTTGGACAGTTTTACAGTTGTTGCAGACTGCATTGCCTCCTTCCTTTGATTGTAGTGGAGATAGGTACTTGACCTATAAAAGTGAGATGGTAAAAGTTGAGTTCAACAGGGATGTGGCACAATCGATTTTCATTGACATTGTAACTTCTATTTTATTTTCCAAAGGTCCAAAGGAAGTGATAAAGTTCTTTGATTATTTGACGCCTTTGTTGATGGAAAATCTGTACATGGAAGGTTTTAGTGTTTGTTTGGAGGACTTTTACATTCCAAAGAATGCTCTGAAGGATGTCCAAGCAAGTGTTCAAAGTGTTTCACCTTTACTGTATTTCTTGCGGTCAACCCAAAGTGAGTCGGTGCAGTTGCAGCTAGAGAATTACTTGCGTGGAGTAAAATTGCCAATCTCAAACTTTGTGCTTAAATCATCAGCAATTGGATGTCTCGTTGATTCTAAAAGTGACTCTGCTTTGAGTAAGGTTGTCCAACAGATTGGATTCCTGGGTATGCAGATTTCAGACAAGGGGAAATTTTATACTAAGATGCTGGTGAAAGATGTAGCAGAGCTCTTCCACAAGAAATATCCTTCAAGTGGGACTTATCCATCTGAGCAATTTGGGTTAGTTAGAAGCTGTCTCTTTCATGGGCTGGATCCGTACCAAGAAATGGTTCATTCAATTTCAAGTAGAGAGGTTATTGTCCGTTCAACTAGGGGATTAACTGAACCAGGAACATTGTTTAAGAACCTTATGGCCATCCTTCGCGATGTTGTTATTTGTTATGATGGATCTGTGAGAAATGTGTGTAGCAATTCTATCATTCAGTTTGAGTATGGAGTTAACCACAGAATTTCTGACAGTAGTGAGTTTGGTGCTGGTGAACCTGTTGGAGTATTGGCTGCAACTGCTATGTCCAATCCTGCATACAAAGCAGTTCTTGATTCTTCTCCAAGCAGTAATTCCTCTTGGGAGATGATGAAGGTAATCTGTTATACACACACTAATGATGTTTTTGCTTTTAGTTTATTTTAGCCTTATCTCTCTGCTTCAACTGAGAAATATCTATCTGTTTTCTTTTGAGCTCAGGAGATACTTCTTTGTGGAGTCAGCTTCAAGAATGATATATCCGACCGCCGTGTAATGCTTTATCTCAATGATTGCGGCTGCGGAAGAAAATACTGCAGGGAAAATGCCACATATGTTGTCAAAAATCACTTGAGAAAAATCAGTCTCAAGGAGGCCGCTGAGGAACTACTGATAGAGTATGCCAACTCTGTTGTCATTCCTCCTGATTTATACTTTAAATTTTGCTAAGCTAACCTTACTTTGTACTTGAAGTTATTGACTAGCTCTTAGGTGTTTTATCCTTTGCCCGAAATAGAAGAAATATTTCTAATATATATTTGTGGAACATAGACCTTTTTTTCTGAAACCATTTATTTCATACACATTAGAAGAAACGTCCTGGTTTCAAGGCCCTTTCTTCTAATAAAAATGAAATAAATTGTCGGCAACTGTAATTTAATTTGGAGAACCAGTATCCCCAAGCTCTAATGAAATGTCATCTATCTATTAGTCTGTTCTCTGAAAAACTTTTGTCTGCCAACTTTGGTTGAGATGATTATTTCGTATTGTCTTCTGTAAACCTCTTACAAAAAGAATTCAAATCTTAATAGAACATGAGTTGAATTTGTCAATTCACTTGGATACTGAAAAATGTGGAATGCTATTTCACCTTTTTAAGCATGAATATCTTTTACAAGGTCTTCACTTTTTTCTTAAGCTTCTGAGCTTTGTTTGTTACTCCACGGTTTTATGCCCAGTGCCAGTTTTCCTAAACTGCTTGAGAAAATGACATTGAAGCCTAATCCGTATATCCTAATATCCTGTATCAATGTTTAACCTGGACAAAGATAACCAATGAATCACATTTTCTGCTATAATGATAAATCTTCTCTTCTTAGTTTGTTAGTACACCAGACCTAGAATGTCACAACATGCTCTAGGCTTAACTGTTGGTCAATGCCTTCCCTCTGGGTGGCTTTGGCCCCCTTGCAGCTGTTAGAAGTTCTCAATTTGATTTTGCTCTTTTGCTTATATGTTTGATTCCTTCTCTCTTCCTCCTTTCAGGTATAAACCATCGCATGCAGCAGTTGAGAGTTCTGAGTTAGATACTGGCCTTATAGGTCATCTTCATCTGAATGAGGTTGTGTATCTCTTTTTGAGAATTTTTTAAGCTTCATGGTATTCTTGCATTTTCTGGACTTGTCTCGAGTACTGCTAATGATTCTGGCTTATTTGTTGAACAGATGTTGCTAAAAGGTTCAAATATCAGTATGAATGAAGTACTCGCAAAATGTGAAGACAAGATTAATTCTTTCCGGAAGAAGAAAAAAGATGGCTATCTGTTCAAGAGAATTCTTTTAGCGGCCAGGTAAGTCTTTAAGTTGAATGTCCAGTTGTAGCTGAGAGAGCTACTTCATTTTACTGCTAAAGCCATGATGGATTAATTTTTATGCATATTCATTTCTTCTTGAAACATATGGTGCCAGATAGCTTATTAAATTAGCCATTCTTTTTGCTTATGTCTTCAATACTATGTTACATCCTGGCTTGACGTTTTCCAAACCTGGAAATATGAAACTCTCTTACATCAGTTAGTGATGCTTTGCATTTTTTGCAGTTCGTGCTGTTCTTTTCAACAATCTTCTGAAAGCAAGTCATTTGACTGCTTGAAGTTCATTTGGCAAGATACAAGCAATTATAAGTTGGAGGAGATCTCTCATATTCTTGCGGACACAATTTGCCCAGTTTTATTAGGAACCATAATTAAAGGTGCTTACTTATAGTACTTTATTTCTCTGCTTTTGAGAAAAAACTTGGGCTACATATGTGAGTTGATTTGTCACATGACATTCCATCAGGTAATACATCTGCTTGCATTTGTTCATTGGAGACTTCTGGAAAATAAGACATGCATTATTCAATATTAACTATTCTGTTATATTTCCAGAATTTTCATTACTAAACGATAATACAACTTGGTTTCTCCCAAAAGAATTCTACACTTTATTTTTACTAGTGTCTCTCTACCTGACCCAAAATGGGGAAAAATGACGGGGAGAGAAAAAATTCATAAGGTTAGGGAGCAAGAAGGGGAGCAGAATAGTGATTAGCCAAATATTAACTGCCTTGTTGTGAAAGTGTTTTTGGCTGCAAAGTGCCTGCCTTTTCCATCTGTACTTGCAGAAAAAGAATGTCATCCTCTGTGTCTTCTATGAAATATTTTACTAGTGAAGAGCTTTTTCTTATTTTTCCCCCTGGTTGCCAATTAAGAATGATGTAACTTATCTTTGGTTTTTATTGCTCGTTGCATTGGAAACTAGTATTCTATATTTTGTGTACCGCACTAAAAATGAGGAGGAATCCTTCTGATTTTCTGCTATACCAGCATGAGCTTATCTGGATCTTGGTTTAGGAAGTAGAAAATTTAATTGGTTGAGTGGAGTTCAAGTAGAAATCTGAATACTAATTTTGGATCTAATCGGAGCTCCAAATATAAACGGTTTATGCTTATCTGTACTTTCTCCTGCCAGATCAACTGATTAACTTTATTGTATTTGAGTACAAAAACCATAAATTCCTGGATATTTGGTATTGTTCCGGAATAGGATGGCGTGCCAATTAATTATTTTTGGTCAAAACAGTTAAAAGGAAAAGAGAACTGACAAGTCTACGAATCTGCCTTTTTTTTTGCTTCTGGAACTACAGCTTGATTTTATAGACTTTGCACCATTTCCAATATATAATGTGGCAATCATCCTTTTAATAGGCCATGTTCCTTAACACACTTCATAACCAAAAAACGGAACTCTGATTCTGCCCAATGACATTTCTGACAGCTGCAAATCTTGCTAAACATTTAAACCCTATGGACCTTAAAAACTGTCCATTTTTCTTCCATCACTGTTGTGTGTTCCATTTACACAGTTTTTATTCCTGAGTATCGCAGAACTGCTACCTGCACATTCTTTAACTCTTAATGTGAAATTTCTATTATGTTTTGTAACTTGGGTTGAATGACACACCAACTTGGGTTGACTCAGCTGACTATAAATATGTTCATGAGTGGACAGGTGATCCAAGGGTTTCCAATGTCGATATAATCTGGATTAGTCCTGACACACCAACTTGGATCAGGAGTCCATGCAAGAGCCGAAAAGGTGAACTGGCTTTGGATGTTATCATTGAGAAAGATGCTGTTAAACAAACCGGAGATCCATGGAGGGTTGTCATGGATTGCTGCCTTCCTGTAATTGATTTGATAGATACCAAGAGATCCATACCATATGCAATAAAACAGGTCCAAGAATTGCTTGGAATCTCATGCGCTTTTGAGCAAGCTGTTCAGGTAATGTTGAAATCTTTGCTATGTTAATGCAGCATTGAATGCATGGTAGAATTAGACTATTTGCTCTTATTTTCTCTTTTCCTGTTACACAAGGATTCATGGCTTCTGTCCTTCCTATGGATGTGCATAATAGGTTGAGTAAGATGAGGATGGTCTTGAGGTGCTCCACTAAGTCAATATTCAATTCATTAGGTTTGTTTGTTGCCCCCCTGGGGGGGGGGGGTTGTTTAAATTAGGCCTCTGCATTGCACATTGAATTTCTTAGTTTGACTAAACATGAATATATAAAATATATTATATGTTAAAGATAAAACGGGAAAGATGAGACGTCATTATCTTGGTTAGTTAATTTGCTCAAAGAGTGTACAAAGCATTTGTCTTTACAACTTTCTAAGCATAAGATGTTATAAAGAATTCTTGCAGTCAAAACTTCCATTCTAAGAATGTAAACTATCTTGGCATGTACTGAAAGAAAAAAGGAGCTTTGATTTTGGAAGAAAGTGAGCAGTTGTAGATCAGGTGTCCTGTTAAATTATACATTGTACTTTTTTCCATGGTCTAATCTTAACAGTCTTCCTTATTTCCATCCATTCTTGTAGTGTTTTCTTCAGCAAACACTGCCAATATCTTTTAGTTCTCTGCTTTCCATGGGAATGTCCCTTGTAACAATCACCTCTACTTGCTACCTCTAAGATCTTTATGCAGAGCATGTACTTTAATCGGGTTTACTTTTATCTACGTAACATCAAAACATTTTCTTGGAGACAGATTGTAGATTTTTCTGTGTCTCTTTTGGGTTTATTGCGGTCCTCAAATGAAGCATATTTCTATGGGTATTTTTCCTGTATGAACTACATGTCAAATAGCAATAGGCCGACAATTTGTTAATAACATAAAAGGAGAAATTTTATAACCAAAAGTGACGTGCAGAAATGGTTGCTTTTGGTTTGGAATTTTAATACCTCAAATAATATTGTGGTTGAAAATCAAACAAATTAGGTTTCATGTTTACCTTGGGAAGTTTGTTTGATATTCCTTTCCAGCACGTAATTATGTGGATGAAGGTATATTTTCTACTCTTGAAATCCATTTTTATCCCTGATATTCTACTATAATTTTGTCATTTAGGAATTCTTCCCGCTACCACTGTAAATGCAATTTTTTCATAATTTCTTTCTGGAAATTTTATAGAATTAGGAAGTCTAAAGCATTTTGCTTTATTTATTTAGAAGGTTGCCTGTTTTTGCTCATCTGCAGCGCCTGTCAACATCAGTGACAATGGTCACTAAAGGTGTTCTCAAAGACCATTTGGTTCTATTGGCGAATAGTATGACATATTCAGGTAATCTGATTGGCTTCAACATGGGAGGCATTAAAGCACTGTCCCGATCTCTAAATGTGCAAGTACCCTTTACGGAAGCAACTTTGTTTGTACGTATCTCATTGTTTTATTTTTCTTCAAAGTTGTGCTTATATTCCTTACTGTGGCCTGTCTTTCTAATTACTATTTTGCTTTTAAAATTTTTCCAGGCCCCAAGGAAATGTTTTGAAAGAGCAGCGGAGAAGTGCCATGTTGATAATCTCTCTAGCGTTGTAGCCTCATGTGCCTGGGGCAAACAAGTAGCTGTTGGCTCAGGATCTGCATTTGATATCCTTCTGGATACAAGAAAGGTTTATATTGCATTATTGGCTTTGCTTGATTGTTGCTTTCTTTCTAAGTTAGTGGGGAAGGGGAGTGGAGGAACCATCTTGTGACTGGCTTTGCATTCTCAATTTTCTTGATTTTCTTTTGTTCTCCAGAGATTTGCTCTATAATAGACTATGGTGGCCAGCCTTTCTCTCTTCTAGCTTGCGAATTAAACTGATGAACTTATGTGGTTCCAAACAAGATGATACTAGTTACTTTTCTTTCTCTTTTACTTTCCCACTTTTAGAATTTTCAAACAATGCTAAGGTTGTGGGTACATCTTCTATAGGTTGAGCTGAACCAACCAGATGGAGTAGATGTTTATGATTTCCTTCACTTGGTGAGGAGCAGCTTGAATGGGGAAGAAACAGATACTGCTTGTATCGGGGCAGAAATTGATAATCTGGATCTGGAAGATGAAAGTATCGGGAATGACATGTCTCCTTTGAGAGATTCTGAGAAGCCGACATTCGAAGATAGGATGGAGTTTCAGGATAACCAGAGAGAATTTGGCTGGAAGAAGGATTCATCTCTAACTGCCAAATCTAGTGTGGGTTGGGGAGAGGCAATTGACAACACAATGTATGGTGGTTGGGATCAGGCAATTGACAAACCCTCGAGCGGTGGTTGGGATCAGGCAATTGACAAAACCTCGAATGGTGGTTGGAATCGAGCAATTGGCAAACCCTCGGGCGGTGACTGGGATCAGGCAATTGATAAAGCCTTGAGTGTTGGTTGGGATCAGACAATTGACAGAGTCCAAAATGTTGATGCTGGCCCAAAAGTATCAGATTCAGCCTGGCCTGGTTGGGCTAATGCTGATGTAGGCAAGGAAAAGGGCTTCTCAAAGAGGGCAGAAGAATCCCCCGGTTTTTCTGATTTGGGCGCTGAGGAACGTCAGAGTAGTTGGAAGCAGTCAGGATCATCTTCTGCTTGGGGGAAAAAGGTGGATTTTGCCAGAGATACACCTCTAACTGCAAAATCTAGTGGCAATTGGGATCTGGCAGTTGACAGAGCCCCAGATACTGGAGCAAACAAAGGATTGGATTCAGCTTGGTCTAGTTGGGCTAATGCTGACGTAGGCAAGGAAGGTGGCTTCTCTAAGAGGCTGCAAGAAGATTCTCCCAGTTTCTGTGAGTGGGGTGCAAAGGAACCCCAAAGTTGTTGGAAGCAATCTAGATCATCATCTGGATGGTGCCAGAAGATTGATTCCCAGAGAGATTCCTCTTCAACTGCCAAATCTAGTGGTATTGGGGATGAGGCTGATGACAAAGTGGACAATGTCTGGGCAAAGGAAACATCAAAAAATACTGGTTGGTCCAAGTGGGGAAGCAACGCAGTTAATAAAAATGATGACTTGCCAGAAAGGGCTGCAGGAGGTTCTTCAAACTCTGGTGGAGATGTAGTCACATTTGAAATTGAAGAAGATAAGAAATCAGCTATTACAAAAAGCAGAGATTTCCCGAAAGATCTGCACCCTCAGTGGGGTGCACGAAAACGCTTTAGTGACAAGGGAGATTCAAATGGAAGTCCACGAGGATGGGGTTCTTCCAACAATGCAGATTGGAAGAATAAACGAAGCCAACCTCCTAAGCCTGTGGACAATTCTGGTGGAACTGGACTTTTCACTAAAACAAGGCAACGGCTGGATCTTTTCACAGCAGAAGAACAGGATATTCTTGCAGACATCGAACCTGTAATGGAGACTATTAGAAGAATAATGAATCAGACAGGGTAAGTTGATCTTATTCTCTGGAATGGGATGCTATATAGCAATTTATATTCTAATAAGAATCTGCATGGCAACATGAATGAGAGAATCTGTATTTCATGAAAGTAGGTAGTAGTTTGCTACATTTACTTTCTGGCATTTGATATGGGTAGGCCACCAAAGAGGTGAAAAGTTTTTCAGTTAGTTCCTTTTAGGAATATGTAAACTAACAATAGCTTGTTGCTGTGGTGAATTGTAGCAGTTGGTATGTTGGGGTTGTTACATTTTTTTTCTCTCTTTGAATAAATTTGTTGTATTTGTGGTTTGGAATATCTTATGGGATTTTTCTCTTCCCGTTTTCACCATTTGGTAGTTTTTTGTGTGTGTCACCTACATCTTGGATTAAATTATATTATCTATTGTACTTTCTTTTATAGATATTTTAATCATCTTTTGCAAAATGGGTTTAAAGCAATTGGAAAGGATTGACACAGATACCAACTGTGAGAAATGCCCATATGTCTAAAGTGCCACTTTTATTGGTTTTAAACTGAAGTTTTCTTGTCTTATATTCCTATCGCAAAGGAAGTGAAGGGGTTAGGGAGTAAGTTCAAATAGAGTCATTTGACAATCTTTTGTAATAAGTCCTGTGAGATATTGAAAATTCTATGATTATTTTTGGTTTATTAAAACTGTCATTTCTGACTGGTTGACTCGTGGCTGAAGTTACAATGATGGTGATCCTTTATCAGCTGATGATCAGTCATTTATAGTGGATAATGTGCTGAATCACCATCGAGAAAAAGCTTTAAAGATAGGTGCTGGAATCGACTATATCATGGTATGCTTGAAGATTCTGCATTACCCATTACATGATTTGAGTTGTTTTATTATGACTCAATTCTGTTTATCCTAATGCTTTTGCCTGGAACTTGATTTACATGGGATTGGCTAGAGTTAGGTGGATAATCAAATCTACTCCCTTTCTGAAGCTTTTCTTCATCGCTAATAGCATGACGATAAGATATTTCCTAAACTGGAAATGAACTCTTTTATCTAGGAGGAAAAATAATAAAGATTTTTTTTCCTGGTGCAAGATTCTAAACTTGAATTTTAAATGTAATATTTTCAATTTGTTTGATGATTCTAAGTTTACCCTCAATTTATTTTACACCTACAGGCATGAAATTGAGGATATATTTACATACTATAGAAGACACCACATTTCTTTAAGGTCATTCATTAGATTACTTATTGGCTAGACCAGGTTGTTCTATTGGTAGTGCTGCCTACTTCATTATTTAGATTTTAATGTCCACAAAGAATTGGTGCATAGCAAAAGAGAGAAGGTAGAAGTCTTTGAAAACGTGTGGAAATTGTGAATCAAATTTAGCATATGACACTGTAGAATAGATCTGTTACAAGGGCATCCTGCTTTTATATATGGTTATTCTAAGGACGAGTGTATGGAGAGATGTGGACAGATGGTTGTTGGAGTAGCCTGCAAATATCGTCTGTGATGAAAGTTGAACTGGGTGCATCTAGAGTGAACAAAGTTCTTCTCTGAGGCTGGGAATTAGTATATGCTAATAACTACAAATGTGAGGACTATCAACGAAAAAATAGGACTATACATAGTCATATATAAATTGTGGTCATTAATCTTGTTGTTCTGCTATCCAAACAGTTTTGTTGGTTTGGTGCACAAATAGTTGATAATTTTCTACCCACTATGTTGTGCATCAAAGCAAGTTGGCACCCACTTCTCGTGAGAAAAAAATGAAAAAAATCATATAGTATCTAAAAAGGATGATGCCCAAAATGGTCAGATCCACTACATAAAGTTAATCTGGAAACCTAGAACTTAAAGTATGCATTTGCGTGATAAATATGTAAATGATGTGATATTTGTCTTATAATGGCGGAATTGTAGTATGCCTTACTGCTTACCTATTCCTTTGGCTTAACTCCATACATATAGGGTGGAATGTGTAATTGCCCAAGGGCCACCTTTTATCTACTGCTCCACTGTAGAACTTACAGTATGCACTAGGCAATTTCTTATTGCTGGACTTAACGCTACATAATCCTACAAAGCTTTAGAGTTATTGCCTGGTCTCCACCTGGCCTTCAGTTGTCTAAAAATAGGCTTCTATAATTTCCCTCGATTAGTTTCAGATATAGTTTAGGTGCATATGGTAGATTAACTTGCAAAGATGCCACTCTGCTTACAAGATTGATCAACACTTCCAATTTTTTGCCCTAAGTTATTCGTATTTGCTAAACTGTAGCAGTTTTGTCATCATTCTAAAAAACATCTGGCATGTGGAACACTTGCTTGTTTCCCGGAGATCATCAGTGAAATAGCATTTTGTCATTATGGTTTGTCTGAGCTGACATGAATGACTTTACTGGACAGATTAGCAAGCATGCTAGTTTCCAGGGCACTAGATGCTTCTATGTTGTCTCAAGTGATGGCCATAAACAAGACTTCTCATACCGTAAGAGTCTTGAGAACTTCATCAAAGGAAAATATCCTGACAATGCTGAAGCTTTTGTCGCTAAGTACTTCAGAAAGCCTCAGTCCCGTCCTGGTTGGAACAGAGACCGTGCTTCTACTCCAGATGAAGGTGGAACTCCCTGTTGGGCCAAAGATTCTGCAGCTGGAACTCCTCGCTGGGGCAGAGATTCCGGAACTCCTGGTTGGAGCAAAGACTCTGAAGCTGGAACCCCTGGTTGGAGTAAAGATCCTGGAACTGCTGGCTGGGGCAGAGATTCTGAAGCTGGAACTCCTCGATGTGGCAGAGATCCCGGAACTCCTGGTTGGAGCAAAGATTCTGAAGCTGGAACCCCTGGTTGGGGTAAAGATCCTGGAACACCTGGCTGGGGCAAAGATTCTGAAGCTGGAACTCCTGATGCTAGCAGAGATCATTGTCGGACTCCAGATGAAGGTGGTATGCAACAGGGGTAGTTCCTCCTTCCACCAGGCTGGTCTGCAGACAGATTGCACTGCTCATTTTGCATGTCCGGAGCAGTTTACGGGCTTGTGATGCGGCCAACTGACATCTACCCTTTTGATGACATTTTAGTGTTTACCTTTGCTGCAGCAGTTGTATAGTGTAGTGTACAGGCATCAATTAAAGAATTAGTTTTCTGATGGCTAGAATTCTAGATCAAATTTGGATAGGAAAATAGCTATTTATCTTCTTGCTGTCCAATGAAAATATCAGTTTCTCTAAACCCTTGATAGTACTCAATTATTCCATTCAAGAAACTGATCTGACTGAAATGATGCCATGGGTTTATTCTGTGTTGTAAAGCTAGTTCTTTTTTTCATTCCTTGTGTTTTTTCTTCTTCCTTTTACAGGAGAGTCTTGTGATAATATTAATGCGTTCTCCTTAGTCCTTAGTGATTTTTGTTACACGAGTGCTACCCGAGCTAAAATCTCTGGAACTACAAGCCATCGAGCCACGGACAGCGTAGGCATTTTTACCTGTGTATGGGACTTCTACCTCTGGGCACCAGAATGATAATTCTTGAACACGCAATATGCCAAAGATGCACAACAAATTTGCCATTTCTAAAATCACACACAACCGGTACATGGCCCAACCCTGTGGCTGTCACCGTTTGCTCGCAATGCAGTCTACTATGGGGCATTCACCTGTGGTGACACCTTTCATCTTATATGAGCGATTTTCTCACATTTCGGTAGAATTCTTGATTCTTAATGTGGTTTCTCCTAAATTAGCCCTGCTGCCTAATGTAAAACACATGAAGAAAAGTGAAGTTCTGGAAATTTCTCTCTATTGCTCAGTCAAAATGAGAATTAGTTACAGAATGAAGGAGGAAAAGAAGGTTTCTACAAAGTCCGCTAAAACGGGTTCATCGAATAAATAAAAGCCGGGGTCAGATACAACTCGAAGTGCTGACAGTGCATGCTTCACTTGCTCATTTGTGCTGGAGTTGTAACACCCCCGCAAGCCATGCTTGGTATAAACATTCACCATTTCTAAATACAATTTTATTTTGAACTATATGTAGTGCGAAAAAATTTTATTATTCACTATTTACTTTTAAAAATTCTTAAGTTTCTCTGAAACCTTTGAAATACTAAAACTCAAATCTGTCAATAATAATTACATTTTTAGCAAATAAAGTTTAATTTATCAAATAATATTCAATTTTACATCTTTTTACATAAAAAAATCAAAATCGGCTACAAAACAGTCGATTTTGAAAAAAAATAAAAATTTAAGTCACTTGCGCCAGCAAGTAGCAAAATTGGGCCACAAATTTCGCTCAAAATTGGCGAAAATTGTGGTCAATTTCCGCCAATCTTGGGCGAAATTTGTGGCACAATTTCCGCCCTTGTGCCATAATTTTCGCCAATTTTTGGCGAAAATTGTCCATAAATTTTGCCAAAAAATGGCGAAAACTGTGCACAATTTTTGCCAGAAATGGAGCAAAATTTTTGCCAAAATTGGGCAAAAATTATGGACAATTAAAAAATCACATTGAATTTCTATTAAATTTGTCATATTAGATAGTTTTTATCAAAGAGAAAAATAATTTAAAGAACAAATAGGCTATTTTTTACCTTGAATAATTTGTGTAATCCTAATTTGAACAAATATTTGTGTTTAAAAAAAAACCTATTTTTTTTAAAATTATTTTTCTCGCTGACAAAAACCATCTAATATGACAAATTTAATAGAAATCCCATGTGATTTTTTAATTGTCCATAATTTTTGCCAAAATTTGGAAAAATTTCGCACAATTTTTGGCAAAAATTATGGACAATTTTCGCCAAAAAATGGCAAAAGTTGACCACAATTTCTGCCAATTTTGAGCGAAATTTGTGGCCCAATTTCGCTATTTGCTGGCGCAAGTGACGCAAATTCGTATTTTTTTTTTAAAATCGACTATTTTGTAGCCGATTTTGATATTTTTTATATGTAAAAAGATGTAAAATTGAATATTATTTGATAAATTAAACTTTATTTGCTAAAAAACATAGTTATTATTGACAGATTTGAGTTTTAGTATTTCAAAAGTTTCAGAGAAACTTAAGAATTTTTAAAAGTGAATAGTGAATAATGAAATTTTTTCGCACTACATATAGTCCAAAATAAAACTGTATATAGTTACCCCCTAAACATTCACACCTAAGGCATGCAATAGATGGGGGAACCGTGCCGCTGACAACGCCTTAATGAATTAGTCTGCCAACTGCAAACAAGAAGAAACTGGTAGTGGTACGATCTAAAAGAAATTATAATATAGACATGAACCAAAATATGTCTCGCAGCGGAAAAAATTAACTAAAATGCGACCTTTAACCGATATTATTCAAGTAATTGTGTAAAGATAATACCTTAATTTGTACACTTCGATTCCTCCATCTCTGTGTAGTTTTGTATAGGAGTCTTCTAGCCTATGCCTGTCAATGTTAAAAAAAATTCTGGAACTGATGTGTTATACAGGCTTTATATAGGCTAGGCTAGAGACCCTCATATGATGGATACCAATTAGAGTTTCCTTCCATCAAGGAAACATCCGAAATATATTCCAAAATCACAACCAATCATATCTTTATTAATATTTACCTAATTTACTTAGATAGGAGAAAATATGGTAACTACTTATAATATGTGGGCCACATTAAGGTCTTTTTATCAAGACCAAATTCTTACATTCTCCCACTTGGCCAACATGTTATAATTAGGTAAATGCCTTTATGAGTGATTGAAAAAACTCAAAGTATGGCCAAGAAAACTTTACAATCACTCTATTACAATATGGTTATGTAACGGTTACTTAATAAGAAAATGTAATACAAGAATCATACCGATTATGTTCTTCTGTTGAACACTCCCTTCCATGTATTACAATGTAAAACATCTCCTAATCAAGCCCCTAAACTTTATGAATGAACTTAATATAAGTCATTCAGGGTCCAACCTTATGGATCCAATATAGATCACAACTTGATACAATAACTTTATGTGCACAATCATGTGAGTAAAATTACTCAAATGTTTAGACAATTAATGTCAGTATGGCAATACCTTTATGTGTTAATTGAGTAACCAGAGTTGAATAATAAATCAGTCGGCAACTTAAAATTTCAACTCTATAACTTTATACTCAATAGCCACTTGCTGCAAACTGACAAAAAAACTGTATGTCGAGTTGCTTATTCAACTATCAAAACAAATTGTTCAAAATGAACAATATAGTTGAATAACATAAATTTGGCTAATAGCAAAATTGACGAACAATATGCCAAATTATATGCCTGTGATACCATCATAGCATCCTTGGATTTCCCATTCTTTCAATGTATTGTAACAAACAGATAATTATCTTAAATGTGACAAGCTTAAGTAATGAGCAACATTTTATATAACTTAATAAGAATACCATAATTTCGGTCACAAAAACATTGATAAAATGTTATTTACAGTCCTTCATTAATCTCTATGCAAATAATACAAGAGATTATAATTAAGACCCCCTTATATTGATATTCAAAATATAAAATTACTCAAAAGTCACAAACATCCTTTTGCCAAATTATGCAAAATAAATATCAACATATGAAAGTAATAAACTTTATTTACTCCCACTGACCTTGAGGTATATAAATAAACAATGATGCACTTCAAAACAAAACGAAGAAACAACATCATAACTTTAGATATACCATTGGAAGAAAACAATTTCAGACTTTTAGAGAGTTTCATTATCTTACAAAATGAATTATCAAAATATATGAAAACCTTTATACATGCACATGTATACCTCTCTATTATATATGATGTATATCAAATCATATTTTCATATCCATTAAAAGTAACTCTATATCAAAATGAGTTACAATGTCATGAATACTCCAATAGAATCCTTCATTAAAACTTAAAGTAAGTTTTCATAATAATGGATGCCCTTTAAATGAAAATTTGAGAAATAAGTCTAACTTTACTACTCAACATTACTAGATAAAACATAATGACCTATATTAGTATGCACTAATAGAGGTTAAACACTAGTAATTTGAACAAGATTTAGACTTAACTCTAATCTCAGATAGAGCACTGCTTTATGGCATCAAACCAAAATATGGAGTCTAAATTATTCATGACTTATGAAAAATATAATTGAACCATTTTTATTCTAACAAAAAAGGTTAGAATATCAAAGGTATACGATCAGTAGAAGTGATTAAAACTCTAAATTCATAAAGAACCTATAACTCCAATTGTTTTTGAAATCTTTCATCAATGGAAGAAATAAAAAAGAGTGCTCTTTATGTAGTTCTTCAAAGAAATCCTCATTTTGAGTTTGAAAAACTAGGTGGAGAATACAACAGGACGATAAATTTAAAATTTGGAGTTAAAAATAATATCAAATAAACAACCACTTATTATCTTTATCAAATTTCATCGGTTAAGGGTTTTAAATTTCTTATCTCAGTTGGAAACGTTCATATGTGTAGTCATTAGAGATATAGTTTCCAAACATTCTTGTAAATAAAACTCAAAAGAAACCTCATCTTATACACAAAAGTGGTTCTAAAACTTTTCCAAAGGTGCATGTAACTTCAATTACAACTATGTTTGTTCTCACAATATTAATTATAGTTCCATTTGCTAATGCAATCCTAATAATTACTAAAAAGATCGATGAAATCTTGAACTTTAAGGATTTCTTTCCTCATTTAGTAATCTTTATGAAGATGTTTTACAACCTCATATATATATATGTCAAAAACAGATGAGCTTTAAATGATAACATTATACTTTATGCCAATTACATTATTAAGCAGGATTAAAACTAATGTATGAGTGAGTTTGACTTAAATATTTGAAAAATATTTTTTAAATTCCAAATTGAAACCAGATTTAAGCAATTTAACTTTGAAATAATTTTTTTTAAAAAATAGTAGGTCATGGAATATATTTTTCAAAAATTAGTATTTTAACATTGATTCTAAACTCCCACTCATCCAAATACATCATAAATGGATGCTTTTAATAAAAATAAATTTTATTTTCTTAAAATCCTGTACAAAATTGGCGAATGAATTACAAAATATTTTTTTTTTATGTTATCAAATTCCATAAAATGGACTACAAAATGAGACCATTTCCTTATGAGTCATTCAACCAACAAAAGTAAGTTTCTTTGTAGCATTCTAAAATTATTCGTATGAAATACCATTAAACCACATTGGTATTTTCTTAATTGGAATACTTTACCCATTTAAAAATATTTTCTTTTATTATAAGACACAAATAATACTTTATGTGTCTTATATTGTCTCTTTTCTCTTAACACACATGGTCAAAGATTTTATAATTGACCATTCATCTTTATGTGTGTACAAGCATGTATGCAATTATGAGCATACAAGGAAAGAGACCAAAAGGAAATATCAATATATGACTTAAAACATAAAATCAAATGGAACATATAATCTAATATTGTCCTTTACTTTTGCACACTCCTACTATATTGTGCATGCCCAAAATTTTTGTTGCAAAGGATGTCACAAAATAAGATTGAAATTGTAAAATAAGAATTTTTCCAAGTCATAATCAAGGAAAAAACATAATAACCAAGGATAAAGACATATTAATGCTATGAATCTCAAACCATCAGCTAATGAATCAACTAATGTCAATTCAAAAGTAAATTCTCGCATTTGATGGTCAAAACCACCAACCATAACAGAATTTACTAAAATACTTTATAATAAGACAAATCAACTAAACTAGTAAGACAAATCATCCATACCTGTGGGCATAGGATAATTTTCTAAATGTCTAGTTTATAGCCTTATTTCAATTAATCTTATCATAATATAACCTTCTTGTGGGGCTAAGTTATTATTTCAATGAATTAATTTTTATTATTCTAAATGTCATCATTCAACCTCTTAACTTTATGAGGTTGAATTTATCTTTATGTATCAAATGCTTAAAATGCTATGACTATTCTTAAGCACATGATATAAAATAAAATAAACTTGCACGATGACATTCAAGAATATTCTTAAATTTGTCAACTTATCTTAATGTTGACAAAACTAAAATAGTGTACATACATACAATATATGAGGTGTATAATAAACATTTATTTTGATAATTGCTAATCACGAAACTTAATGTAATTAATAATACTTATTACTTTAAAATACTTGGGATGCTGTGGCTGCTCCCAAATACATAACGTAATTGTATTTCTGATAAATACCTCTAAAATATCAACTATCATTATGTTGATAAGAATTTTGTATGTACACATAATATAATAAATATGACTCTAAAATTATTTGTTACCTTATAGATGTCATTATTTAGTCACCAAAACTTTATGTGACTAAAATTCTTATGTGTCAAGTATTTAAGATGCTTTGGCTACTCTTAAACAATTGACACAAATATAAATATTTTTTATGACATTATAAATAATTATTTGAAAAATCAACTTAACTGTATGTTGATTTACATAAAAATACATAGGGACATGAGATTTAATCATCATACCATATTTAATTCTATGACATTTTGTTTAAATATAGTCCAAAAATATAATGAAAAATGTCATTGAATTAAAATAAAATAAACCAACGTCCCAAGTTCAAAGAGACTTTATAGAGGCACTATTTAAAAAATATCTTGATGACCTAAAATTTTAAGTCTTTAATGGAAGGAATAAAATATCCTTACCCTAAATATATAATAAAATTTCTGGCATAAACTCGTAATCAGTAATGAAGCATCAAAGATTTTCAGAGACCATGACTAGTTCATCAACTTGCAAATTCTCCAATTTGTTGTCTAAATTCTAATTGACAACAAAAACTTACTTTATTTGAAGGCAAAGAATAATACAAAAATCTTCATAGAAGACTTCATAGAAACCGAACAGAAACTAGTGAAATCTTTTGTAAAAACCATTGCCTTCATTGAAAATTTCAACGAAACCGAATAAAAATTGGTAAAAGAATCACATAAGATAAAAGCTCAAAACTTTCGAATAAGAAAAATCAAGTCTTGAAAACAAAAGAATCATATGAGACTAAAGCTCGAATCCTTTTTTTTTTCTCTCACCAATGCAAACTGCTCTGAGGAGGCATGGGATTCAATGTTGCAGAGGCACGTGAGGAATTTCACAAATGAGCTCAAGGCTCAAGTGCGTGCACATACTGTTCGAATCCCGCCACTCGTTACCAAACAATAAGGCTAAAGAAGGCCCTGATACCACATGAAAGAAATTATAATATAGACATGAACCAAAATATGTCTCGCAGCGGAAAAAATTAACTAAAATGCGACCTTTAGCCAATATTATTCAAGTAATTGTGTAAAGATAATACCTTAATTTGTACAACCTCCTATTCCTCCATCTCTGTGTAGTTTTGTATAGGAGTCTTCTAGCCTATGCCTGTCAATGTTAAAAAGAATTTTGGAACTGATGGTGTTACACAGGCTTTATATAGGCTAGGCTAGGGACCCTCATATGATGGATACCAATTAGAGTTTTCTTCTATCAAGGAAACATTCGGAATACATTCCAAAATCATAACCAATCATATCTTTATTAATATTTACCTAATTTACTTAGATAGGAAAAAATATGGTAACTACTTATAATATGTGGGCCACATTAAGTTCTTTTTATCAAGACCAAATTCTTACACGATCAAGCCAGTTTTACTTCTTGCAATTTCAGGTCCCAGAGAAATGCTTCAGCTTCCGTAAATCGTTTATCTTGAACTGATTATTAATAGCTTGGATAATTCCCATGTCATTACTAGCAATGATTAGGTTATCAACATACACTAATATGGCAACAAAATGTCCAGAAGTGAGCTTAACAAACAAACTATAATCACAACAAATCTGATGAAACCCTAGAGTCATCAAGGCAAAACACAATTTTGCATTCCACCTTCTACTTGCTTGCTTCAAGCTATACAAAGATTTTTCCAAATTGCAAACCATATTGGGATTTGAATACTCAAAACCAGGTGGCAAAGATTTATAGACTTCTTTGAAAGACCTAAGAGGGGGGGGGGGTGAATTAGGTCTTTGGCTATTTTTCGCAAATAAGTTTCTTTTACAATTCTAAGCAAGACCAGTTTATATGTACTTGATTCAATGAGAGAATATGTCAATTAATAGCAAAGCAGTAAAACAAGGTAAGATCAATGAACACAAGTAATTTATAGTGGTTTGATCTCTTCAAGATCTACGTCCACTACCTTGAGCCTACACTCAAAGATTTCAAACAATCTACTATATGCTCAAGTTCACAAATTACATAAGAGGCTCACCACACAATGGTTTTACACTCACAACCTCTTTAGCAATTCTACTAACAAGGTTCACCCTACCAAAGGATTTTATATCTACAAACAACCTTGAGTCAATGTCTCAAGGATCACCCTTATCCAAAGGATTTTATGTTATCAAGATAACCTTACAAGAGCTAGTAGAAAAAACACAATTTAATAAAGAGAGGAGAATGTGTAAATGTTACCACTTGTTGGTAGATGATTACACAATATTGCACCTTCACACTTTGTTGTCTTTGGAATCTTGAATGATCAATTTAAAGCACAAGACAAAAGAGAGCTTAAAATGTTTGCTAAAGGCTTCGGAATGTTTAGAGTTCTCAAAGATTCAAAACTTACAAAATATCTGAAGTTTATAGCTTTTATAGAATTTGAAAATTAGTTTTAACAGCCATAAAACGATTAGTAACGGTTAGTTTCAGAAAATTCGGACGACCGAATTTTTCTTGTGCGTCCGAATTTATTGTCTGAATTTTACTGTTGCACGTTTCTGGAAAAATTCGGACGACCGAATTTTTTCCATGCGTCCGAACTTTCGTCCGAATTTCTCTGGAGAAACAGTAACCATGCTGAAAACAAAAATTCGGACGATCGAATTTTTTTCATGCGTCCGAACTTGCGTCCAAATTTCTCTGGTAAAATAGTAACCATTTTGGGCTACAAAAATCGGACGACCGAATTTTTTGGAAGCACAATAGCCATTTTAAAATTTGGTTTTTAACCTTTGTAAAATGATTTGATATTTAAATTCAATAAGTTTGAAAACATTTTGTACATATAGATAAGTTATTTAGACATATGTAAACTTAAGAACCATAATCAAATCTCTTTGATCATGCAAAGTTTATTCAAAATCTTTTAAGGTACAAAAACACATTTATTAACGCAAAGTTCATTCAAAGCCATTCAAGATTAAGAAAAATAGTTTTATGCTCTCTTATGCATTCAATAGATTCCAAGAAATACAAGTGTAGAGTTTACTTAGAGATTTACCTATTTAACATATATACTCTACACTTCAAGTCTTCAATGCTTTTTAATTATCTTTGAACAAACTCTTCAATCTTCAATCACTTTGACATATTGGAGTTGTTCTTGCATTATGGCTTCAAGGAAACAAGACTTCATACTTCTTTAATCCAATAATCCTATCACACAATTGACATAAAGATTAGTCAACAACAATGTTTGTCATTAATCAAAACTAATCATAACTACATGATTTGCCCTTAGGGCTAACAATCTCCCCCTTTTTTATGATGACAAACTTTGATGCAAAATGTGATGGATTTTAAACAATGTAGTACAAAGAAGCATTAATATCAATGATAGATAATAACCAATTTAGCACATTGACATTGAAAAGGCTCAATATGAGCCAATTACCCAACCAACCTCCAATAACCTCCTTCCTTGCAATATGGATAGAAGATATAGCATTTAATCATTTAGAAAACTTCTAAGAAAGGTATGAAATGTCAGAAAAGATTAACAATGCTCCCCCTTAGATTGTGCATATAATTCAACAAATTTGGACTTAAGATACTATGCATCCGAATTCTGACATATCAAGTCCAAACTATAAAATATGTGAGATGAAGGCTGTAATATTTGAAAATAAGCCTTCCTAAGGTTGTTCAAACATATTAGAAAAGATTAAAACATATTTGAATTAATTTGAACAACAAAAGAACACTTTTTGACAATGAAATATGGATGCATCCGAATTTTAGAACATGCATCCGAATTTTTTATCATGCATCCGAATTTTGAGATTTCAAATCCAAATTGTAATAAATTCAATATAATGAAAGTTTAAAGTTAAATAAAGCTTTCATAAGGTTGTTCAAACATAATGGAAGAGATTAAACCAGTTTTCAAAACAATTTGAACAACAGAAAAGCATTTTTGGCAAAAAAATCTTGATGCGTCCGAATTTTTTTGTCTGCATCCGAATTTTAAGTCCAAAATTTTTGCAACAAGTTGAAATACATAACACATATAGTATACATATAGTACACATCACATAGTCATAATTATTTTTGTTGAAATACATAACACATACAGTATACATACAGTACACATCACATAGTCATCATTATTTTTCTCCCCCTTTTGTCATCACTCAAAGATGGGATTAATGAAAATGAGACTAACAATTTAGCACATATAATAGTTAAAAAGAAGCTCTCATCACTGAGATTTCATCATTGAGCTTCACTATTACAGAAAATGCAGCAAAATACTTAACAAGTTCATAACACATAACACATAATAGAAACTTAATACAAATAAGCAATTAAAAAAAACCCAGTAAAAAGATAAGGTGGAAGAAATGCTCAGTCTTGTGATGTTGATGGAGAGGCTTTGCTAAATCCTTTCTTGATTGCAAAATGTTTCACTCTTCCTTGGCTGAAGGATATGGTTGAAGGTGAGACGATGCTTGCTTTTTCCATTTGACTTCCTCCTTCTTGGGGCTCACTTCCTCCTTCTTGGGGCTCTTCATGTACTGGTTCATTTTCTTCTTCTTCTTGCCTTGCCACATTCTCTTCATTGCCTTCTTGATCATCATCCCCATCATCACTGTCATCATCTTCATCTTCTTTCTTTCCTTCTTTATCTCCATCATCCTCATTTCTATCTCGATGCCTAGAGAGTCCTTCACCACTTTGTGTATTCCTTATCAGAATTTCTTCAATATTTCTCACTCTACTGTCTAATCCATCTAGTTTTCCAAGAACCATTGGAGCAAAGGATTTGAAAAATTTATACATTTTCTCCATTTCCTTGATATGGTTATTCAAGGCTTCTTGGAATGCCTTAGCTACTATGGTGTCACCTCTACTTATTCCTTCACTTCTAGAATCAGTTCCAACATTTTATTGAGGGACTTTTTCAAATAATCTTCTTTTTGAGGGAGGTTTCTCCCCCTCACTTGAAGTATCATGTTTCCTCTTAGTTTTCATCTCTCTTGCAAGAGTTTCTTCTTCATCCTCATCTTCCTCAACTTCTTCACTTTCTTCACTCTCCTATCTTCTTGGAGGGGTTTCTCTTTTAGTTCTCCATATGCCATCATCATCAAGAACTAGCTGTATTCTCTTAAGAGTTTCATTAGTATAAATCTCTCCACTCTTAAATCCTTGTCCTCTCCCTGGAAGTTTAACTTGAAAATGCTTAAAGATCCTTGTTAACATTCTTCCAAATGAAAAAGCCTTGGTTACAGTTTTCCTTGCAGTAATCATGTGCTTTAAGGCAATGTATCCAAAATTCAATCTTCTATGTTCATGCAAGGCTAACATAATTACCATGTGCATATTACCAACAGATGACTTATGTCCAAAATTAGGGACAATCATAGTAGTAATCATGTGATGCAGAACTCTTCCTCTAGCATCTAAGCTCTTAATTTCCCTCTCCCTAATGGACCTAAATTCTCTTCCATTAGTGAATGTCTCTTCAAATCTTTTATTTGTGAAGAGTTCACGATTATAACAATGCATTGAAGGTGAGTAATACCTTGCCCCACTATCACCTACTCCACAAATTCTGTTAATCAGGGCATCACTAAATTCAAAATCCACTTGGGATACTCTTGATGAATACCATTGAACCACATCATCTCCTACAAGTTCAGTTCTTTCTTCTTTGAGGTTTGCATAGAATTCATATATGAGGGTAGGATAGAACTCTTCATCAATAATTAGCAGACTACTCCATCCAATTTTACTAAAAAATGATAGAATATTATCCATACTTGATAATTTATCAAAATTCACTTTATTCTCAGGGATAATCTTTCTACTTTTCTTGTTCCATTCATCAAACTCATGAGCAGACTTGATTGAAACAAACCTGTCAACTCCAAATAATGTTTGAGGAATTTGAACTCTTCTTGGTTGGTTGATGATTGAGTCTCCATCTCCTTCCTTGGCTTTTCCTTTCCCCTTTTCAACATTTGGCTTCTTTGTCCTCACCATGATGTTGTTACTTGAAAAGTAGTGATTTTTAGAATGTATCTAGGGCTTGGAATTCAAAAATGAAGGCAAATCGAAGTAAAAATGGTGAAATCTTTGAGAAATTTTGATTCGGACGCGGATGGGTAAGAATGATTTTGAAATGGGAGAGAAATTCGGAAGTTGAAATGTCAAGGAAACTGTTTGATTTTCATTTAAATCGTTGTATTCGCAAAATTCGGACGACCTATTTTTCAGGTCTACATCCGAATTTTCGATCGAAAGTCTCTGTTTCTTCAACTCAGACCGAATTTTCTGTTATGCGTCCGTATTCTGCGTCCAAAAATTTCCTGTTTTCACCAAACTTCAACACACACTTTAGTAATTGAATTTTTAGATTCCTAAGAGTCTTTTTAGGTGATTAAACCTTTCCTCAGCCAAAGGCTTTGTAAATATATCAGCAATTTGATCATTTGTATTTATATATTCTAAACATATATCTCTCTTGATCACATGATCACGAATACAATGATGTTTAATTCTATATGCTCAGTCCTAGAATGTTGAATGGGATTTATGCTCAAGTTAATAGCACTAGTATTATCACATAGTATTGGCACACAATTGAATTTAAGGCCATAATCAAGTAAAGTATGCTGCATCCATAATAATTGAGCACAACAACTACCTGCAGCTATATATTCAGCTTCAGCAGTAGATAAAGACACACAAGCTTGTTTTTTACTATACCAAGACACAAGACAACTACCAAGAAATTGACAATGACCACTTGTACTCTTACGTTCAACTTTGCATCCAGCATAGTCAGCATCTGAATATCCAATAAGTTCAAAAGATGAAGATTTTGAAAACCAAAGGCCATAGTCATATGTATCAATCAAATAACGAAAGATGCGTTTGGCAGAAATTAGATGAGATTCTTTAGGACATGATTGAAATCTAGCACATAAGCACACAGCAAACATAATATCTGGTCTACTAGCTGTGAGATAGAGTAAACTTCCAATCATACCTCTATATGACTTCTCATCAACATTTTTACCTTTTTCATCTTTATCAAGTTTAGTTGATGAGCTCATTAGAGTACCTATCCCTTTTGCTTGATCCATTCCAAATCTTTTCAAAAGCTCCTTGGTATACTTTTCTTGATTTATTAAGAGTCCGTCCTTAGTTTGCTTAATTTGCAACCCAAGAAAGAAATTTAGTTCTCCCATCATGCTCATTTCAAATTCATTTTGCATTGATTTGACAAATTCTTCACAAAGAGATATGTTAGTAGCACAAAAAATGATATCATCAACATAAATTTGCACAAGTAAAATATCATTATTACTAGATATTTTTATAAAAAGAGTTGTGTCTACTTTTCCTTTTGCAAATCCTTTTGAAAGAATAAATCCACTTAATCTTTCATACCAAGCTCTTGGGGCTTGTTTCAATCCATATAGAGCTTTGGTTAACTTAAAAACATGATTAGGAAACTTTTCGTGAACAAAACCGGGAGATTGTTCTACATAAACCTCTTTTTCAATAAAACCATTTAGAAAAGCACTTTTGACATCCATTTGAAATAGCTTAAATCCTTTAAAACAAGCAAAAGCCAAAAGTATTCTTAGGGATTCCAATCTAGCTACTGGAGCAAAAGTCTCATCATAATCAATGCCTTCTTCTTGGTTGAAGCCTTGAGCAACAAGTCTAGCATTATTTCTAACAACTTCTCCTAGTTCATTTAATTTGTTCCTAAAAACCCATTTTGTACCAATAATGGAATGATCATGAGGTCTTGGAACAAGAGTCCAAACCTTATTTCTTTCAAACTGATTTAACTCTTCTTCCATAGCAATAATCCAGAAATTATCAGACAATGCATCATCAATATTTTTAAGTTCAATGTGAGATAAAAGGGCAAAATTATCAATAAAGTACCGCCTTGTTTTAACTCCTTGAGAGACATCACCAATGATTTGCTCCTTAGGATGGTCTCTTGCATATGTTAGATCCTTTGGAAAATCTTGATCATTGCTTGGTTGACCGTCTTGTTCTTGCTCCATTATTTCTTCTTTTTTGGCATGTTCTTCCAATGTGGATACTTGATGATGAGTTTGATTTTCAATCATTGAGGAACCTGCATCATCTTCATTTCTTCTTTCAAGGTAAATGCTAGATTCATCAAAGGTTACATGTATGGTTTCTTCAACACATAATGTTCTTTTGTTATAAACTCTATATGCCTTTTTATTTGAAGAATAACCAAGAAATACACCTTTATCTGATTTTCTATCAAACTTTCCTAGATTGTCACTAGTGTTTAAGATAAAGCATTTACAACCAAAAACCTTAAAGTAGACAATTGAAGGAGTTTTATCAAATAAGAGTTCAAAAGGTGTTTTTCTTATAAAAGGTCTTAATAAAACTCTATTCATTACATAGCAAGCAGTATTTACAGCTTCAGCCCAAAAATATTTTGGCAAAGAATTTTCACATAACATAGATCTAGCCATCTCTTATAGGGTCCTATTTTTTCTTTCAACAACACCATTTTGTTGAGGTGTTTTGGCAGCTGAAAAATTATGAGTTATACCATACTCATCACAAAATCTTGTAATGTCTTGATTACAAAACTCTCTTCCATTGTCACTTCTAATAGATATCAATTTATGCTCAAGAGAGGTTTGAACCTTTTTGAAAAGTTTTGCAAATTCATGAAATGTTTCATCCTTTTGAACTAAGAAAATCACCCAAGTAAATCTTGAAAAATCATCAACAATCATATAAGCATATCTTTTACCACCAAGACTAGTGGTCCTCATTGGTCCAAACAAGTCTATATGAACAAGTTCAAGAAGTTTTGAGGTAGAAACTATTTTCTTTGGTTTAAAAGATGTTTTAGATTGTTTTCCATATTGACAAGCATCACAAAGACGAGTTTTATCAAAATGTATTTTAGGTAATCCTTTAACTAGCTCACATGACCTAATCTTCTATGCCACAAATATCCATCATTATCATGAATAGCAAGACATTTTATATCATTTGTGATAAGTTCATCAAGATATAACACATAAACATTTCCAACTCTATTAGCAACAAAGATGGTTTTACTACTTGCATTATCAAAAATAGTACAAGTATTACATTTAAATTCTACTTTACATCCATTGTCACATAGTTGACTAATGCTAAGTAAATTATACTTTAAACCATCAATAAGCAATACTTGTTTAATAAGAGGAAAGGAACCTTTACCAATGTTACCTATTCCAAGTATTTTTCCTCTCTTCTTATCACCAAATGTGACAAAGCCTTCACTTGTTACTTGAAGCTCACTAACAAGAGAGGCATTTCCTGTCATGTGTCTTGAACAACCACCGTCAAGAAACCATTTTGTGGCACTTGATCTTGAAGCAAAGCGAACCTACACCAAATTTGAGAGAGTGATTTTTGGTACCCATATTTTCTTGGGTCCAAGGGGGTTAGTGAAAGTTCCTTTAACTTTCCAAACAGTCTTAACACCATTTTCCATTTTTCTCTTTACATAACATTTAGATACTTTGTGTCCATGCTTGCCACAATATGTACAACAAATATGAGACCTAGTATTAGAAGTTTCTTTAGCAAAAGAGTTTTTATATTTTGGAGCATAACTATCATGAGTGTAACCAAGACCATGTTTATCATATGAAGATCTTTGATAACCAAGTAATTTATTTAAATTTTCTTTTCCATTTGTAAATTTTTCAATGCACAATGTAAGATCATTAACTTTCTTTTTCAAAGTTTCATGATCATTAAGCATGGTTTCAAGAGAGTTAACTTTTATACAAAGCTCTTTATTTTCAAAAGATATGTTTTGTATGGTTGCATTTAAAACTTCTTTTTCAATGTTTAGACAATTAATAGTCTCAAGAAATTTCCCATTTTCAACACATAATTTTGAATTCTCATTTGATAAATCATTGATTTTCAATTTCATTTCTTTATTCCTTTTAGAAGCCTTTTTTAATTCTTCATACATTTCTACAAGTAATTCACTAGGATCAACATCATCATCATAAAAATTAAAAATAGAAGGAGAAGATTGTACTTCATCATCAATTGCCATAAAACATATGTTGGCCTTTCCTTCACTATCATCTTCACTTTCTTGTTGATCCCATGTTCCAGCCAGTCCTTTTCCTTTCTTGGCAGATTTATTTTTGTTCTTGTTGTCTCTTTCCCTTTCCAAAACCTTGGGGAAATCAACAACAAGATGTTCTGAGCTCTTGCATTCAAAACATTGAGGTTTGAAGGATGAAGACTGTCCACTCTTCTTGGTTGGCTTTCTTCCTTTCTTGAGAAACTCCTTCTTGTTGAATCTTTTGAATTTTCTAACAGCCATGGCAATCTCTTCTTCTCCACTGTTTCCATCTTCTTCTTCACTTGATGATTTTTCTTGTTCACTCAAGTGATTTGAAGTTTTGAGCACAACTCCTTTTCTTCCTTTTTCTTCATCTTCTTTGTCATTTAGTCTCTTCATCTTTATCTCATGTGTGAGGAGTGATCCAATGAGCTCTTCAAGTGGAAAATTTTTCAAATCCTTTGATTCCTCAATTGCAAGTGTCTTTGGTTGCCAAGATTTTGGTAAAGCATCCAATATCTTCCTGTTTTGCTCTCCAATAGTATAGCTCTTTCCATAAGCTTTTAAGCCATTGAAAATGTTAGTAAACCTTGTAAACATATCACTAACATTCTCACCTTGCTTCATGGTAAATAACTCATAGTTTCTTACTAGCATGGCAAGCTTTGACTCTTTAACTTGATTTGTACCTTCATGTGTTATTTGGAGTAATCTCCACATATCATGAGCAGTATCACAACCACTAACTCTATTATATTCAGCTATATCTAATGCACAGCTTAAGATGTTCATGGCCTGATAATTTAATGTCATTTTCTTTGAATCATGTTCATCAAATTCATCAGTAGACTTTGGTTCTAAGGTTACTCCATCAGCTCTCATTTTCATAGGAATAAAAGGACCTTTTTCAACAATATTCCACAAATCAAAATTGATAGAACAAATATATATCTTAACTCTAGATTTCCAAAAGGTATAGTTTGTTCCATCAAACAAAGGTGGTCTATTTGTGGAAGATCCTTCTAGGTAAGGTAAGTTTGAAATATTAGCCATAAGATCTTTAACTTCTAGGTTGTAAAACCACACAAAGAAGTCCTTGCTCTGATACCAATTGAAAGACCTAAGAGGAGGGGGGTGAATTAGGTCTTTGGCTAATTTTCACAAATACGTTTCTTTTACAATTCTAAGCAAGACCAGTTTATATGTACTTGATTCAATGAGAGAATATGTCAATTAATAGCAAAGCAGTAAAACAAGGTAAGATCAATGAACACAAGTAATTTATAGTGGTTCGATCTCTTCAAGATATACGTCCACTACCTTGAGCCTACACTCAAGGATTTCAAACAATCTACTATATGCTCAAGTTCACAAATTACATAAGAGGCTCACCACATAATGGTTTTACACTCACAACTTCTTTAGCAATTCTACTAACAAGGTTCACCTTACCAAAGGATTTTATATCTACAAACAACCTTGAGTCAATGTCTCAAGGATCACCCTCATCCAAAGGATTTTATGTTATCAAGATAACCTTGAAAGAGCTAGTAGAAAAAACACAATTTAATAAAGAGAGGAGAATGTGTAAATGTTACCACTTGTTGGTAGATGATTACACAATATTGCACCTTCACACTTTGTTGTCTTTGGAATCTTGAATGATCAATTTAAAGCACAAGACAAAAGAGAGCTTAAAATGTTTGCTAAAGGCTTCGGAATGTTTAGAGTTCTCAAAGATTCAAAACTTACAAAATATTTGAAGTTTATAACTTTTATAGAATTTGAAAATTAGTTTTAACAGCCATAAAACGGCTAGTAACGGCTAGTTTCAGAAAATTTGGACGACCGAATTTTTCTTGTGCGTCGGAATTTTACTGTTGCACGTTTCTGGAAAAATTCAGACTACCGAATGTTTTCTATGCGTCCGAACTTTCGTCCGAATTTCTCTGGAAAAATAGTGACCATGCTGAAAACAAAAATTCGGATGACCAAATTTTTTTTATGCGTCCGAATTTCTCTGGAAAAACAGTAACCATTTTTGGCTACAAAAGTTGGACGACCGAATTTTTTGGAAGCACAATAGCCATTTTAAAATTTGGTTTTCAACCTTTGTAAAATGATTTGATATTTAAATTCAATAAGTTTGAAAACATCTTGTACATATAGATAAGTTATTTAGACATATGTAAACTTAAGAACCATAATCAAATCTCTTTGATCATGCAAAGTTTATTCAAAATGTTTTAAGGTACAAAAACACATTTATTAACGCAAAGTTCATTCAAAGCCATTCAAGATTAAGAAAAATAGTTTTATGCTCTCTTATGCATTCAATAGATTCCAAAACACACAAGTGTAGAGTTTACATAGAGATTTACCTATTTAACATATATACTCTACACTTCAAGTCTTCAATGCTTTTTAATTATCTTTGAACAAACTTTTCAATCTTCAATCACTTTGACATATTGGAGTTGTTCTTGCATTATGGCTTCAAGGCAACAAGACTTCATACTTCTTTAATCCAATAATCCTATCACACAATTGACATAAAGAGTAGTCCACAACAATGTTTATCATTAATCAAAACTAATTATAACTACATGATTTGCCCTTAGGGCTAGCATTCTTCATTCAATTCTCCATGTAAAAAGTGTTAACATCAAACTGGTGCAAAATTTACCCCTTTGCAGCAACTATGGCTAAAACAATTGTAACAATGGTCATCTTGACAACAGGTGAAGAAGTGTTCAAGTAGTCCACGCTTGCTTGTTGAGTATAATAACACCACTTTATGGAACCATCAGCATCAGCCTTCCTTTTGATTCCCTATACCTACTACATGCTTGTTAGGAGGTAAGGGAACTAATTTCTAGGTTTCGGTAGCCTGTAAAGCATTTATTTCTGCCTGCATGTCTAACTGGTTCAACATAGCTTTTTGGCTCAACATCTATAGTGACATTCAAAATGAAGGATTTATTTAAAGTGTGGTGCAAGCTGATCATAAGTAAGAACATTGTGCAAGGAGTAAGGAGAAGAAGTAGGAAGGAGATTACAGACATAATCTTGTAAGTATACAGATGGATGTTTCTACCTCTGACAGATCTTCTAGGGGAAGGAACAGAAAAAGAAGGTGTAGAGGATGAAGAAGGTGACGAAGATGGAACAGAGTGAGGAGGAGAATCAAGGAACAAGGCAAAGAAAATGAAAGAGACTTTTACTTTAATTGTGCGGGAGGAAAGAAGGTAGCTGAGTCATCATTGGAAAATTCAGCCTGTGGATGATAGATGGATGAAAAAGGAATGGAAGAACGAGAATGAGAAGAGGATAAAGGAAAAACGGTTCCATAAAACTTGACTTTTCAGAAAACAAGACACCCTTGGTTTCAAATCAAGTAGAGGACAACCTGTGCTGGTATTAGAGTATCCCAAAAACACATTTCATTTCCCTAGAGTACATGCAAATGCTAAACAGCCAAAAACTTTCAAGATAGTATAATCCGGAGATTTCTTGACTAAAAGTTCAAAAGATATCTGGTACTGTAGCACTGGCATAGACAAAAGATAAAAACCCCACAGATTTAAGGGCACATTAGACAATAATTTTAATGCACCGGCTACATTTGGTGTTTTCTCTCAACTAAGCCATTTTGGTATGATGTAGCAACACGAGAAATTTGATGTAATATCCCATATGCAAATATGAAATCAGGAAGGTGAAATTCAGGACAATTATCTTCCCCAATTATTTGAATTTTCTATCCAAATAAAGTAGAAATGAAAAAAAGAACGGCCTAAACCTGTTTACTTGCTTTTGATTTGTCTTTGAGGAGGAAAAGCCAAGTAAAACCTACGTAATAATCTACAACACTCCAGAAGTACGTATGACCGTGTATGGTTTTTGTAGGTTCCAAATAAGCTTAAACAAAATATATATAAAATGAGGAAATAAATACATATAACAAACATATTAAGTGAGGAAGTCTAAGAGGGGGTACATTAGACTTTAATAAAAACTGAAGATTTCATATGCTGGTCCCTAAAGATAAAGCTATTAGCAGGCTGATTACTTAAGGTTGAAATCCAAGCACAGTGTCAAGCTAATTTCTCAAAGTGAACTGGTACAGAAAGTTGTTAGCTTGAATGAGTGATTTCAAAGATTTGTTGGATTCAGAGTACAATGATATGAAAAGATATTTCTCTGAAATATTATCAAGTTAATTTTTGCCAAAAGAAAAACTCGTGCCAAAGTTAATGTAACAACGTAGATCGTAATTTTAACAGAACTTCCCATAACATGGATAACATACTTTGAATTGAATCATTTTTATGCAAAGACATAAACAAAATAAAGCAAGCAAACATTCAAAGTAAATTAAAGTAAGAAATAAAGTGACACCAAGGATTTTTATAGTATTTAGGCAACATTCCTCCAAACATTCCTTGAGAATCTCATCTCAAGTATTTTACTAAACACAATCTCTTCAACAGTACAGATCAAAACATTCAACTCTAACTCTCTCTCCCAAGAACTCTGAAGTTGTGCACATTAGTTTTTCAAATAAATCTAGTAACTATCTTACCACAAGTTTTTGAAGAAATCTAATAACTATCTAACCGCTAGTTTTCAATAGATCTAACAACTATTTTCCTCCCAAGAACCTTCTTGGTCTTGGTGGCACAAGCTTAGATGGTGCACGTAAACCTTGAAGAAATGAAGATAAAAAGCTTGCAACTTTTGCTTGTCTCTTGTTTCCGCTTACACTTTGCACTTTTTCTCTTTGTAGACTTGAATGGATTTCTCTCTTGAGAAATTTCATTACAAATGAGGATTCTTTTGTCAATAGCTCAAAATTCACTTCTATATTTTTCGAACTCTTCCACTGGTGCTAATCACACACACACAGGCTCTTACTTGCATTACGGATGAGGAGTGTTATGCATGACGCGTGTAATTTGTATGTTGAAAGATTTACAAGTTCCTTTTGTAGTGTGTTTGTTTAAATTTGCGAAGGAACATCTCTCTTTCCTCTTCCTTGCCTTCTTGGAGAAATTGAAGGAGTAATTCAACTAACCTAAGGGTAGTAACTTTATAACTTGAGAAAGGAGTGAGATTTATTAAATTTTCACTTCAAGACTCTCACAACTAGTTTACTTAGGTTAATCTTTAGTTTAGTTAGACATTTTTTGTTCAATTCCTTTCTTAATCAAATTTGTGGACTAGACAATAGAATTATAGTGAGTAATAGTATTTGACGATTCTCGTTGGATTAATGCTGAATCATCTTCATTACCACTATACTGCTATAGAGCGATAGGTACATTTGCCTTGGTTTGTATTCTAAATTATGATATTGTAGCATGTAATTGTAGCATATAATTGTAGAGGACATAACGACACTATGGGAGGGATAGAGATTTCTGACAACAAAATATTGTCACTAAATAGAACAGTGTCAACACAAACAATTTAATGACAAGAAAATTCATCATAAAAACTACCCAATGATGACCTTACTTTGTTTGTCACTAACTGTAGATATTTATTGGTAACTACATTCTTGCCAATGAAACTGGAAGCATTAGTGACTAAAACAGATTAAATGTTCTCACTGTGGATTACAGGATGTCACAAACTGATTATGAAAATGACAAATATTGTCACTTATTGATATTGTTTAATGACAACTATTTTTGATTTTTTCCCTTCACTTATTTGTCTTGATTAATGACAACACATTTTTGTCATAATTTTTTAATATCTAATTAGTGTCAATTTTTTTTTCAAAAAATAGATAGGGATTAGTGACAATAATGTTTGGTTGTTACAATTGTATTATAAATTTGTATGATGAATTTAATATTTCAGTGACAAGTTTCTTTATATATCTGGCTAGATGTTTTATGTCACTAGTTTGCCTTGATTAGTGACAATAATGTCTCAGCACACCAAAGTTTGATTTTAGTGACAAGAATTCTTTTGCATCTTGTGACAGAGCTTAACCACAATTGAACATGAATATTATGCAACTTAAACCACTTCTTCCAGCCTTAACATTGCATTACTTGTATTCATACCATATACCAAGCCTAAAATGCATCTTCATTGTCAACTGAAGTTGTCCAAAACTTGCCTCATCTCTCTAATGCTCCATGGTAAGCTCACAAAAAGACTACATGAAAAAGTATAATTGTAGGGGATTAATCTCAATGAAAATTACTCATGAACAATAGTGTCTAATGCAAAGAAGTAATGTTCATTTGAAAACTTTCTATTAAGTGAAGAGAAAATTCATAATAAATCAAAGAGAACAAGGAAAAGGGAATACCATTAAATCAAAATGACTGGTAAAACTACTTGTAAAAAGCATAGCATGATACTATGTTTAAAGACAATGTCAATTGTAATTATTCAAAACCATATTAGAAGTTGAGTCATGCCTAATCTCAAAGCAATAGAGTATGCTTTAACTTGTGAAATCCTCTACAAGAAAGGCAGCAATTCACTTTTACTTAATAGCATGCATTTTGAGAGCAACTATATCCAAGAAAGGCACTCATCAACCACCG
This sequence comes from Rauvolfia tetraphylla, assembly GCA_030512225.1. Lineage (NCBI taxonomy): Eukaryota > Viridiplantae > Streptophyta > Magnoliopsida > Gentianales > Apocynaceae > Rauvolfia > Rauvolfia tetraphylla. The sequence continues at coordinate 6,948,658 of JAJQKT010000004.1, read as the reverse complement.
TTTAGCCAATAGAAGATGATGGAGATCAAGTTTCAAAGAATGCAAAAGATGGCATTCCAAGAATTCCTCAAGGGCCTATAATTCATTCAAGATCCAAGAAGTTGAGGCAAGCCATGCCCAACTAGATTCAAGGAAAAGAAAAAAGAGCTATACATGAATCTTGAAGAAAAGATGACTCCAGATTTCAAAGAATCCAAAGACAAACACCTATTCATCATTTAAGATGACATGGAGGTTGATCATGAAGGCGTGGAATTGGAGGGCAACCTTGGAATGGAAGTGGTGACGAAGAAAGCTTGGAATAAAGCTAAACAGAGATTTCCTAATCCTACTACGAAATCCAAGGCATTTACATCCTCCATGTGGAATTAGGAGTTGCAACAAATTTGATTTGGGATTTCCTAATCCATCTTGCATATCTAATTCTTATTATATTCATACTTATTTAGGGCTTTTTAAACACGTATTTGTTTTTTGTTAAAGCCGAGATTAATTGGGCTTAGTTTGTTAAAGTCAAGAAGGGATTTCCAAGACTTTTTACTCTGTTTAAAGACCAAAGTTTGGCCAAAATAGGGTATGTAATTCAGAATTTTCATGTGAAATATCAGAGAAAGTTTTCTCTTCAATTCTAAGGTTCATCTTGAATTACTTTGACTTATCAAACAAATTGCTTGAGTTTGTTTGTGGCGTCAACTTCTAGATGTTGGTTTTTGTTTGAAAAACAACAAGGGTCAATATAAATTCAAGCTTAAACTTGCTGGAAAAATCTTGGGGGAAAGAACTCCAACAAAAGGTGTTGGGTCTTGCTAATTTTACAGCAAGGTTTTCATCAGTTTGGTATTAAAGCTCAACTTTTCCACCATGTTACTATCTTTTTTGTGTTTTCTTTTGTTTCTTGATTTCTTGATTTTGTGTTTCTTGTGTAAAAAAAAAAAAAGATTCTACCTTTTCTGAAATCTTTTGCATTCTTGATGTCCTTTGCATCGAAGTTGTGTTCTTTGCTTCCTTCTTGAAACAAATTCGAACCATAGGAATCTAACAAAACCTTGGATGGAATTTCTAGTTTTGTGTTCCAAAATTCTTGTTGCATTTCTTGTGCTCTTACATTCTTGTTATTTTTTTGTGTTCTTGATTAAAAAAAAATCAGAATTGAACAAGAAAAAAAAAAGAAGAAGAGAATGACCAGAATGGTAAAAAGAAATGAAAGAAAGAAATTATGGCCAAAAGTTTGATTCTTGAATTCCTGACCTTATTTGATTGATTGAATCTAAATTCTTGAATCAAGATTGGTGAAAACTTGAAGTTCTTGTACAACCTTGATTTGCTATCAACATCTTGAATAAGAACTTGTTTTTCTCTTTAAAACTTAATTTTCTAAAATTCTTGGAGTTTCTTGGAAACAATCTTGCAATCTTGATATTCAAATAGAATTACTTGATCCTAATCTTGACAAATACCTTGATCGCATATTGACGTTGATCTTTACCTTCTTTTTCTTTGGTTCTCAAATTGTTAATCAAACTAGAATCAATAGTATTAAGGCTGATTGTTGTTTGCATCCCAAGTATTTGTTTGGAATAAGTTGTTGAAAGTTCTTGAAGAACTCAAGAAGGAAGATTGAGTGAAAAAAGGCATAGGGGTGAGCTCATTGGAGCAAGGGAAAAAAAAAGCCTAGTTTTGGGTGATACATGAGGGCTAAGTGAAACACGTGAGGGAGTGTTGTGAGGAAATCATATATTTTTTTTCTCTCTAACTTTTCTTGTAGGATTTGAAAAGATGTCATAACAAGAAGAAACTTCACAAACTAAGGAGTTTAGTAATGGCAATCTATCTGTATTAATGGAGTCCTTTACCACCACTGTTACAAATTTTAGGCACGAGATTAAACAAGAGATGGGAGCAAGAATTGACAAACTTGAAAGGCAGACTGACCAAGGAGGACCGAGGCATGATCATCAACCGAAAATGAGGTGAGAACAAGGTAGTAGAGGAGGATTCAGAGGTGGACAACAACACCAACCTAGAAGGGGACGGTCCATTCCTATACCTCCAAGAGACAATACCATATTTGAAGAAGAAGATGGAGAGGATGAAGGGTATGAGTCTAGTCACACCTTCTTTGAAGATAGAGATTATGCAGAAAGGAGAAGAAGGGATCAAAGGAGAGGGGGTGAATTGGACCGAAATGTTGTAAGCATCGAAATGAAAATTCCAGACTTCTTGGGGAAAGAATGACCTTGATGCGTACATTGAATAGGAGAGGAAGGTAGAACTCGTCTTTGATTGCCATAACTATTTGGAGGAAAATTTATAGATTATGCTCTGGTTTGGTGGGACAACCTCATGCTAAGTCAAAGAAGAAATAGAGATCAACCTATTCCAACTTTGGAAGAGATGAAAACTATCATGAGGAAGAGATTTGTACCAAGTCATTAGTACATAGACCTTTATAGAAGATTACAAACTCTTTTTCAAGAAAGTAAATCTATTGACAAATATTACAAGGAGATGGAGATAGCTATGACTAGGGGTAATGTGGAGGAAGACCAAAAGCTACAATGGCAAGATTCTTAGGCAGATTAAACAAAGAAATAGCCAATCGAGTAGAGTTGCTGCTATGTAGACATTGAAGAGATGGTGCATATGGAGATAAAAATTGAAAGGCAATTGAAATGAAGCGAGATCCCTATGGGTCGAAACTTTGAAAGCTCCAGCTATGGAAATGCTTTATCAAATTCCAAATTAAGTTGGCCTAGGAAAGATTCTGGATTGCCAAAATTAGGAAAGTTTCAAAACTAAGGTGCAATTTGATCTGAAAAATTCTCCAATTGAAGGTAGAGATAAGGGCAAATCTCATGCACAACCTTCAAGGAATAGAGATATCAGATGCAACAAGTATTTGGAAGAGGCCATATTTCTGTTCAATGTCCTTACCAAAGGACCATGGTAATAATAAAAGGTAGACTCATTCAAATGGATAGCGAAAGAGAAGAAGAAGAAATGCCACCATTGGAAGTAGATAGTGAAGTGGAGGAAGAAGAGAATGATTCCCATGAAATGAAGACCGTGATGCACAAATAACTTGTGTAGTGAGAAGAGTACTCAATGCTCAAGTTAAGGAGGAAAAAGGTATAAGGTCCAACGAGAAAACATCTTCCGTGCTTGATGCAAAGTGCATGGCAGAATTTGTAGCTTAATCATTGATAGTGGAAGTTGCGTAAATGTGGCAGGTAAATACATGGTTGATAAATTGGTACTACCTTGTATTAACCATCCAATACCTTATAGGTTGCAATGGTTAAATGAATGTGGTGAAATGAGCATTGGTAAACAAGTTAAGGTACCATATGTTGTCGAAAGATATGAAGATGAATTTTTATACGATGTGGTACCGATGTAAGCAGCATACATGCCATTGGGAAGACCTTGGCAATTTGATATAAGGGCTATTCATGGTGGATACAAGAATAGGCATATCTTTGACAAAGATGGGAGGAAGGTCACCTTAATACCACTTACTCCACATGAAGTATACATTGAGTAGAAATCCACCTCTAGCAGCACCAACCTGACTCCAACAGCCCCTAAAGGCAATCAAATTCAATCCACAAACAAGGGAGAAAAGACGGAACAAGTGCCGACTACATTGGTGATTAACTAGCAGCTGATGACTTCAGCAACTGAAGGGCGACAAGTGATAAAAATTCAAAATGGAAGAAAAGGAAAAGAGAAGAGAGATATTTCTTATTTGACTGTAATATATTAAGAGATAGAAAGGAGATTTTCCACGTGAAAGAAAGAGAGATCAAGGGTGCACTTGTAAATCATAAGCCTATGATCTTACTCATGTATAGGGAGGCTTATTTCTCTATTGCTGACATAGATAATTCTAGTCCTAATTGTTTTTTTTTCTCTTTCATAGAAATTTGAAGATGTATTTCCCGAAGAGCTACCAAGTAAATTACTACCAATAAGGGAAATTGAGCATCAAATTGGCCTAGTTCCTGGAGCTCCATTTCCAAACAAGCCAGTCTATTGAGGTAATCTCGAGGAGACTACGAAACATCAAAGGCAAGTGGAGGAACTCTTAGTAAAAGGACACGTAAGAGAAAGCATGAGCCCATGTACTGTACCCGTTCTTCTAGTACCTAAGAAAGATAGAACTTGGAGAATGCGTGTAGATTGCCTAGCCATTGACAATATAACAGTAAAGTATTATTGGTTTCCTATCCCTAGACTTGATGATATGCTTGATGAATTGAGTGGTGCTAATCTTAAAAGTGGATACCATCGGATTAGAATAAAAGAAGAAGATGATTGTGAAACAACCTTCAAAACAAAACATGGACTTTATGAATGGTTAGTTATGTCTTTTGGACAAACTAATACACCAAGTACTTTTATGAGATTGATGAATCATGTTTTGAGGGTTTGCATAAACAAATTTGTTATGGTATATTTTGATGATATTTGGGTTTACAGAAAACTAAAAGAGCAGTTAGGCTATTCGAAGCATATGTTATGCATTCTAAGAAAGGAAAGATTTTTTTCTAATCTTCAGAAGTGTGCTTTCAATTTGGATAGAGTTACATTTCTAGGTTATGTAGTTTCTTCTAATGGACTTCATGTCAATGAAGAAAAGGTTAAAGGTATCAATGAATGGGCAAGACCAAAATATGCAAGTGAGGTAAGAAGCTTTCATGGTTTCGCGTCACTCTATAGGAGATTTTTTTCCAAATTTTAGTTCTATTGCAGCACCATTAACTGAAGTTATTAAGAAATCAATTAGTTTTAAGTGGGAAAAAGAACAAGAATTAGCATTTGACTTGCTAAAAGAAAAACTTTTTTCAGCTCCTATTCTTACACTACCTGATTTTTCTAAAGTTTTTGAGACTGAATGTGATGCTTTTGGAATAAGAATTGGAGCTATTCTTATGCAAGATAAGAAACCAATTGCATATTTTAGTGAAAAGTTGGGTGGTGCATCATTGAAATATTCTACATATGATAAGGAATTGTATGCATTGATTCGAGTATTTCAAACTTGGCAATACTACTTATGGCCTAAAGAGTTTGTGATTCATATCGATGATGAGTCCTTAAAACATTTAATAGAACAACTCAAGCTTACGACATGCTAAATGGGTTGAGTTTATTGAGATGTTTCCTTATGTGATCAAGTATAAGCAAGGTAAGGAAAATGTTGTGGCTGATGCTTTATCACATAGATATACTTTAATCTCTACTCTTAATGCTAAGTTGTTGGGTTTTGAGCATATTAAAGAGTTATATGCAAATTATCTTAATTTTTAGAACGTGTTTGCTGAATGTGATAAAGGTGTTTTTGATAAATTCTACAAGCATGATGGACTCTTGTTTAAAGAAAATAAACTTTGCATTCCTAAATGTAGTTTGCGTGAATTTTTGGTCATTGAATAACATGGAGAAGGTTTAATGGGACATTTTGGTGTTGCTAAGACTTTAGATACTTTAAAAGAACATTTTTTCTAGCCACAAATGAAAAGGGATGTCGAAATAATTTGTTCAAGATGCATAACTTGTAAAAGGCTAAGTCTAAAGTTAAACCATATGGATTCTATATGCCTTTTCCAATTCCAACAGAACCTTGGGTGATATCTCTATGGATTTTGTTTTAGGGTTACCAAAATCTAAAAGAGGTAGGGATTCCATATTTGTTGTTGTTGATAGATTATCTAAAATGACACATTTTATCCCCTGCAACAAAACTGATGATGTTGCTGATTTATTCTTCAGTGAAGTACATGGAATTCCAAAGAGCATTGTAAGTGATAGAGATGCTAAGTTCCTAAGTCATTTTTGGCGTGTTTTGTGGGAAAAGTTAGGAACTAAGTTGTTATTTTCTACTACTTGTCATCCACAAATTAATGGATGAATTGAAGTAATAAATAGAACTTTAGGAACTATGCTTAGAGCATTATTCAAAAGAATTTGAAATCATGTGAAGAATGTTTACCATTCGTTGAATTTACATATAATCGATGTGTGTATTCTTCTACTAATTATTCGTCTTTTGAAATTGTCTATGGTTTTAACCCTCTTACACCAATGGATCTTGTTCCTTTACCTTTAAATGAACTAACTAGTTTGTATGGAAAGAAAAAGGTAGATTTGGTTAAGAGTATTCATGAGAAGGCAAGGCAAAATATTCTGCAACAAAACACCAAGTACGCTGACCAACACAACAGGAGACAATGCCAAGTAGTCTTCAATGTTGGAGATTGGGTTTGGGTACATTTTTGTAAGGAAATATTTCCACATTAGTGAAAATCAAAGGTAGAACCAAGGGGATATGGACTTTCTCAAATAATTGATAAAATCAATGACAAAGCCCACAGAGTTGATCTCCCAGGTGAGTATAATATTAGTACTACATTTAACATTTTTTATTGAACTTCTTTTGATGTAGGTAGCAAAGATTTGAGGACGGAGGCGAGAGTGAATGATGGAGATCAAGTTTCAAAGAATGCAAAAGGCATTCCAAGAATTCCTCAAGGGCTTATAACTAGTTCAAGATCCAGGAAGTTATGGCAAGCCATGGCCAACTATATTCAAGAAAAAGAAGACGAGCTAGACATGAATCTTGAAAAAAAAAAGACGACTCAAGATTTCAATGAATCCAAAGACCAACACCTATTCATCATTCAAGATGACATGGAGGCTGAACATGGAGGCGTGGAATTGGAGGGAACCTTGGAAATGGAAGTGGCAACCGAGAAAGTTTGGAATAATCCTGAAAGGAGATTTTCTAATCCTACTAGGAAATCCAAGGCATTTACATCTTCTATGTGGCATTAGGAGTTCCTAATCCATCTTGGAGATCTAACTCTTATTACATTTATACCTATTTAGGGCTTTTGATACACTTATTTTCTTTGGTTAAAGTCCAGATTAATTAGGCTTAGTTTTTTTTGCAGATTTAGGTTATCTATTTGGGCTTTTACTTAGGGTTTCCTAATTTAATTTGGAGAGGGATTTCCAAGACTTTTTACTTTATTTAAAGGCCAAAATAGGGGTATGTAATTCAAAATTTTTGTGTGAAATATCAGAGAGAGTTTTCTCTTCAATTCTACGGTTCATCTTGAACTACTTTGACTCTAGCATAGATTTCAAGAGCTCATTTGTCTTCCTTTGATCCTCTTCAAAAACTTTGATTCTATTTTCCATTAATAGGGCTTTCTCTTTAGCAACTTCAGCCTGACGCCTATTATGTTCTATTTTTTATGTATATTGCTCTTCTTCAAAGGACCTAATCTTTTTCTTTGCTCAACTAATTCATGACTTATAACAAACTAGTTTTTCTTTTTCTTTCTCATTGACAAACTCTTTCTTTGATTTGGACTTTGGAAAGTGTGAGAGCTCATAAAGGTAAATATCATCAAGGTCAATGAGTTCCTTCCTTTTCTAGAAAAAAAGAGAATAATATTTTTCTATTTGTACAAGTAATAGAAAATTTTAATACGAACAATTTCAAGTCAATAACATAGTTTTTAGTTTACCTTCTATTCCTATACTCGTGCAATAGATTTGGTCTCAATAGTGGGCGGTATTATTAGCTTAGATAGATTTGATACATTTATGTTCCTCATTTTGGTTAACAAGACAGAGAACATGATTAATGATAAGGGCATAATCTGATTCTAGGTATTCAAAATCACTTAAGGATAGCTAATTACCTTAGGCTCATCCGAAGAAAAGTAATTGCACGACCATTTTCAATCATCCTCTTTCTTAATGCATTCAGGTTTGTTTAGGATTGCCTCTTCTTTAGATGGAAACTTTTTAAACTGCAAGTGGAGATTATCCTTAGATGGAAACTTTTTGAATTGCAAATGAAGATTATATCTTTGGATTTGATATAGGGAATTAAGTTGATTGTATATAGCTTTTCCCATCTTCTTGTCCGTTTCATTGACGTTAAAACCCCATAGTAAATTTTGCAATTAAATTAAAGATTTTAAAGTAGTATAGATGCCTAAAATTTTAAGTATAATGAATCACAATTATGAGAAGTATACATTCTTTATACTTAACCAAAAATATAAGCAGCAAAATTCTATAACCCCTAAAAGCATATTATAGGGAAATATTTTGAAATAAAACTAATTAAATTTGCTGAGATCAATGAATTCCATTCTAATTTCAAGCATTACTTGAAGTTCCTTATAATTGTATATCTTATACACATGGTTTGTTATCTTTGCTCAATCGTACATCCTTTCCTAATCATCTTCCTTGCTCAACTGTGTCCAATGTGTTACTTGAAGTGGTGCCTCTTTCCTTACAACAAAGCTAGACTCACTGACAAAATATTGAACATGTCTATTGACAATACAATCCATTGGCAAGCACAACTTAACTTGGAGGCCATTTTTTTCGCCCCTTTCTTTGACAAAGCTATGTTTCTGATATAGCCTTTACTTGAAAAATCCCTACTACCACCTACCACAGAAATATCAAGATCATCTAATGGGATAAGTCAAAGAATTCTTAAAGCATTTACAATGCAGTCAATCTACTCAGTGAAACAAATGTTGACAAAACGTCAAGATGATAACCAACAATTTCTAACACGAGTCTATGAGCAAGCAAAATATTTTGAAAATAATTAATTAAGCTTACCAATCGTATTCTCTTCATTCCCTTGACTTGCGTCAATATCAATATTTCTTGATACCAAGGATTCATCAGTAGGTATGTTCTCTCCTCCAAGAATTCAGGCTTGCTCTCCCTATACTAGGAATGTATTACCAATGGGGACACGATTGTTGAGGCTTATGCTTTCACGTCCTGTGGCACATGTACCTGGAATAGGTATATTTGGAGAATTTGATTGTTGACCAGAACTTTTTGGATTCATTCCTTTTGCTATCTCCATAGATTTTTCTATAGGGCTTCTGAAAATAGTGCTTGTATCTTAAATAAGTGTTTTCCCTCCTTTGCAGGTGTACCCTTTCTTCCTGGTCCAACCATCTAGAAAATTAATAAAAATTAAAAATTGTAGTAAGTTCGTCACACTAATAAATTGTTTGAAATGCAAAACACTATGCAAGTTGGACGGTGAATAGCCCTTTAAGTTATATCCACAGCAAGAACTTTCACTCCTAAATTGTTTTGAATTGTAATTTACATTTTTATATTAACTTTGATTTATGGAATATCATTGAGAAAGCTCCATAAGTAAGCATGAAGCTGAAGGCTGACGGCATCACAAGACAGCCAATGAAGATTGAAGATTTTGATGATAATAATTCAAAGAAGATGGCCTTAAATTATAAAGTCATGAATATTTTAGTTTGTGCTGTGGATGTAAATGAGTAGAATAGAGTGAGTGAATGTGACACTACTCATGATATGTGGAAGCTACTTCAAGTCACTCATGAAAGAATCAAGTGAAAGAATCTAAACTAGCTATGCTTGTTAAAGACTATAAGTTATTCACAATGAAGCAAGGGAAGAACATTAGTGATATGTTCACAAGGTTCACCAATATCTCAAGTAGATTGATGTCCTATGGGAAAAACTATTCCTCAAAGAACAAAGACAGTGGCTATTGAAGAATCAAAGGATGTGAAGACTCTTCCCCTTCAAGAGCTTCTCAGATCACTCCTTACACATGGGATGAAGCTTTAAAGGTTGAATGACCTAGAGGATGAAGAGAATGGAAGAAAAGGGGTTGTTCTAAAAGCTAGTGACAACTCTAGTGAACAAGAAGAATCCACTTGTGATGAAGAAGAGGATGTACAAGGTGATGAAATGACTATGGTAGTGAAGAAATTCAAAAAGTTCTACAACAAAGGATTTCTCAAAAAAGGGGAGGAACCATTCAATAAAGGTAGAATATCTCCATCATTATTTAGACCACAATGCTATGAATACAAGAGGACCGAATTTGTAGCAGATTATCCTAAAGCTATGGAAAACAAATGGGAAGCCAAGCAAAAGAAGAAGAAATCTTTTGAGAAAGGAAAAGGACTCGTTGGGACTTGGATTCAACATGCCAATGAGTAAAGTAAAGAAGAGAATGAAGAAAGAGCAAATGTGTACTTCATGACGATGGAAAATGAGGTACAATCTACTCCATCTACCGCTACTCCTCTTGATGATGATGTTGATGATTTTAGTGATCTCCCATTGATTTATATGGAGAATTAAAATAGCTCTAAAAAAGGAACAAAGAATTGAGGTCAAAACTCTCTCTCTCAAAACCCATCCATATTCCTCTCATCCAAACTCAAAATTCACCCATACTTTGTTAAATTAAAGGCACAAGGCCAGAGATGATGGTGTTAAAAGAGGAAAAGGCACATTAAGTGGAAATAATGGCCGCCGTGGAGGAGGCCAAGATGGTGGCAAGGAAAGAGGCAAAGTAAGCAACATAGGTCTAATCATTGATGAACCAAGGTGTGAGAATACCACAAATTGATTCCAAACTTGACAAATTCATCACAGTCCAGGCAAGCATACGTAAGAAGAGTAGAAAAGTCATTCATAGTCACAAGGTTGATCTTCAAAAGTTCAGAGCTATGAATGATATACTTAGATTATTTGGTGAAATGGGTTGGAGTTGAAGATTATTACTCATCCTTTACCTAGGAGTTAGTTTTATGCAAATTTGAAAGAAGAAAGGGCGGGGAAGATTGATAACGAGGCAATTCACTGGTACTCTTCAAGGGTTTCCCAAATTGTATTTGAATTTGATGTGAAGCTCAAGATAGTGGCAATAGATACTATACTACTGGACAACAATATGTTATTTTGGAGTTGTTTACAAATGAAAGGTTTGAAGAAGCATTCACGAATGGAAAAAGGTCTACAAGCGTAAAAGAAAGAGGTATTAATGCATTTCATACAAAAGGAAGGGTTCTACACAACATGCTTACAAATACGATTGTTACAAACTTTGGCCACAAATCTTCGGTAGGAAACATGCACATGTTTATTATACTAGCCCTCCATGAAAGGAAAAAGTTGAATTTTGGGCATATGTCTTTGAAGTTCATGATTAGTGCTAGAAAGATAGAGAACAAGGCTTTTCCCTATGGTATACTCCTTACCAAAGTGTTCAAGCATTTCAATATTCCACTACTTGGAAGAGGCCTTAAGATCAAGAGTGAAAGCATATACACCGATAAATCACCTAAAAGGGTGAAACTCATCATTGATGATGAAGGCATTTGGAGACTTAAGAAAGAAACCCTATTCGAAATAGAGAAAGAAAAAGAAATTTATGAGGAGGAGATAGGAGAAGAAGTTCAATTAAGAGAAACGAAAACTAAGAGAAATGAATCTCCACTTGAGGGGAAGCAATTCCTATCCAAAAGAAGGCTATATGAAGAAAGTGAATCATCTCAACCTTAACCTAGAAGGCCCAAAGACTTGTTGGTGAAGAAATTAGTCGAGGTGATACTATCATGGCCAAGGTAATCCAAGAAGCTCTGAATAGTCATACCAAAGAAATAAAGAAGATGTATAACTTCTTTGAAATGTTTGCTCCCATTGTGCTTAAAAAGCTTGATAGTTTAGAAGATAGAGTAAAGATCACTGAGGAATACTTAAAGAAAAATCCAAAGGATGTTGAGGGAACTTCTAAAAAAAATAAGGGAGTAGATGATGATGAGATTGAAAAGAATGAAGGAGAAGGTGAAGAGTAAAAATGAGGAAGGAGAGAAGGAAGAACAAGATGAAGATGATGAAAACAGAGACAACGATTCTAAGAATGATAATAGTTATAATAGGGGAGCAGAATTTATTGGCTATTAAAGTTGAAGGTTGGAGTTAATGTTGATTGCTTTTGGTATCTTAATGATTGAAGTTTCAAACCTTTTTCAAATTCAGACAAGGCAGTCCAAATTTGGACTTGGTCCAAAATTTCACCAAAATTAATATTCTGGTTGTCTAAACATTGCAAACGATCTTTAAAATCCTTCTACCTTGATTGGACAACTTTTAGAAAGTTCATTTGATCAAAATTTAGCCAATATCTTGAGATTTTTACAATTCAAACTGGGAAACTTGAATTCGAACTTAACTTCTCTTCAAGTCCAAACTCTTTCAAAAGTTAGCTCAACCTAAGGGAGAGTTTTGTAAGCCCTTTTCTATCTTTTAGAAAACCTCCCTTAGAGGTGTTTTTGATGCTTTAATGCTAAATCATTTAGAAAGAAGGAAGGAATGAGGCATGCAGAGATTGGTTGGGCCATAGGCTCCTCATGAGCCAATTTATTGCCACTATTCTTACTTGTTTGTCTATTCTTTGTGACTTCTACGCTTCTTTGTGGTGCTATTAAATGTTTCTTTTTGGTGCTACATTGTTTTACTCCTTCACATTTTACATCAAAGTTTTTCATCATCAAAAGGAGAACATTGTTGACCCTAAGGGAAAATCTTGAAGTTTTGAAAAATGACAAACATTGATGAAGACTAATTTGAGTAATTCTTGTGTGATAGGATTTTTGGATTGAAAAAGCAAAACAGTCTCATTGCTTCGAAGCCAAAGAGTAACAGGTACATTCTAAGTAAGGCTAAAAGCATGAAGATTGAAGTGGATGTCAAGTGTAGTAGGCTTTGAAGAGCTAATAGTGTAGTGTCATGGTTATTCAATAGGTACATCTAGAAACTCCACACCTCTTTGCTTCTGAAACTTATAATTAGACTATGAAGCACGTATCTTATTTTTCCAGTCTAAACTTTGTTTTGTAAGCCTAAATGATTTCATGTCTTTTGAAGAACAATCTTTTTTATTACTATTTTTAGGTTAAAAGGTCTTTAAACACTTTATCTTGTGATTCAAATGTTTTGAAACTTTATTTAATTGAGTTTGAATTTGAAATACCTAAGAGGGGATGAAATAAGTTTTTGACTAATTTTTGAAATATTTCTTTGTTCAAATCACTTTTTGAAACTCAAAACCTCCAAGTATTTAATGTGATTGAGAGAGAGTGGTTGAAGGTAAAAGAACAATAAAATGTGACTGCAATAAATATCAACAAACCAAAAATGGCAAATAATATTGGCACAAAAAATAATGAGACACAATAATTTATAGTGGTTCAATCACTTCAAGATTTACATCAACTACCTTGAATCCACACTCAAGGATTTCAGCCAATCCACTGTATTAACTGATCACACAAGTACACAAGAGGTTCTCCTTCCAAGGGTTTTACATCAATAACTTCTTTTACAATTCAAGAAACAAGGTTCACCCTCTCCAAAGGGTTTTATGTCCTCAAGACAACCTTGAATAAACAAATAAGAGAAGAGATATGGAAAAATATTACCCAACAAAATGGTAGATAATAAACAAATCTAGCACCACCTCACTTTTGCTTTGGAATCTTGGAATGATCACACTAAGCACATACACTATGAAAGCCTTTCTTTAGCATTTTGAAGATCTCAAGAGTGAAACATGCAAAACTCATTAAAGTATCAAAATATTAGCAAAATCTAAAATTTAAGACTTTTATACACTTAGATTTTTAGTGTAACATTCAAAAACTGCTAGTAATGGTATCATTAGGTCTACCAAATCGAGCTTAATGCATCCGAATTGTTCGTCCAAACTTTTTTTCTCACTATGCTGCATAAGTCAATTTAGTCTACCGAATTTGGACCTCAGTGTCCCAACTGGTCATTCGAATTTTTGCTAAAATTCAGTAGCAATAAGTGCATTTGGATGTTCGAATTAGAGTTTGAACTTTTTCAAATATTGTAAAATAATTTAAAACTCAATCACAACAAGTTTTATATCAATTTGGATCAAAAAATAAGTTTTTTTAAAAACTTTTGAGCTATAAGCCATTGTCAAACACTTTATTTTTCAAAGAATCATGAAAACTTTAAATCCCAACAACAAAGTCTAGACTTAATCAAAATAGTTTGTGCTTCAGTCATACAATGCATAGATTCCAAGAGTAAAAGATATAGGTTTACAAGATATACCTATAAACAACACCAAAATCTACATTATCAGATCTTCAAAGCCTTCAGTGACTTGGCATCCTCTTCAATCTTCAAGCTCTTAACTTATTTAAGATGTCCTTTTTACTTTAGCTCCAAGGCAATGAGATCACTTTGCTTCTTTAATCCAAAATTCCTATCACACAACAATTACTCAAGTTAGCTTACAATCTCTCATTTTTTGATGATGACAAACTTTTGTACAAAATATGAAGGATTGAAAATAATGCAGCACAAAATATCAAAGATGTCACAAAGGATAGATAATTATATGAGCATTGTGACAAAAATGTGACTCATGAGGAGCTAATGGCCCAACCAACCTTTGTGTGCCTCCTTCATTCCAATTTAATAATTTATTTAGCATTTAGGCATCAAGAATACTTTTGGGGGAGGTTTGAACGATAGAAAAGTGCTTATAAAGCACCCTCTTAGATTAAACTCGCTTTTGAACAAGTTTGGACTTGAAAGAAGTTAATTTTTAATTCAAATTTCCAAGTCCTAGTTGTAAAATATGTAAGATAGTGGCTATATTTTTAACAAATGAACTTTTACAAATTGTTCAATCAAGATTAGAAGGATTTTAGAAGAAGTTTACCAATTTTTTGCAACAAAAGAATTGATTTTGTGAAAGTTTGGACTATATTCGAATTAGATTGCACAAGTCTGAATTGGATTGTATCAAGTCCAAATTTGAAAAGCTCAATCATCATGTTACTAATCAATCTAGAACAACTTCCACCTTCAAAATCACTAGCTGTATGATCTCCAACACCGATTCGCAAGAAATCCATAACACAATATAAGATTAGCATTGATAAGATCATAAACATTGTCACATGTGCACATAAGCAATAGCACACATAATTCGTAGGATATAACCACATATCAAACCATGATTGCCAACCATGAAGGACAAGTACAACTCACCGTATATTGAAAGTTCAACAAGTCACCTCATTTGCAAACATATTTCCAAAGATAATCAAATATAAATTTAACCAATTTAACCACATTTTTTCACAAACGACTCATTCCTCCTCTTGTCATGAATCAAATAAGGTGGTTATAGTGAGTTAGTTAACATAATAAAAAAAAAGCTCTTAACACAAAGTGATCATCATTGATCTTCAACTAATAATAAGTCCATTTCATCTCAACACATAGTGCATATGATACTAAGTTAGTAGACATAAGTTCAAACATAAGCTAAACATAAAGATCAATCAACATAAACTAAACATAAAGATAAACTAAACACTAGATAATGAGGATAAGGGATAAGAAATCCTTAGTCCTTCTTGCTAGCAACATTATCCAAAATTTTCTTCATTGCCTTCACTCCATATTTGTAAGTGGTTATTGCCATATTTCCTTGGAGCTTGATATGGAGTGGATCTTCGCTTGCACGCTTGCACGTTCCATTCTAGTGTAGCTAGGTTTCAGAGTGGTTGCCAACCTTGATGATCTTCTTGAACCCTTCTTCATTACCACATGTTTCTCTTCTTCCGACGAGTGGATGGAGTAGCAATCTTGACTTTCTCAATTAGACTTCCTTCTTCGCTTGCTTGCTCGCTCTTGAGTGCTTTTTTCCTTCTTCATTTTCCTATTCTTGGTCATCTTCTTTTTTCTCTTCACTTTTCTTGCCCTCATTATCATCCTCTTCTTCATTTCTTCCATCACTTCTAGCCACCAATTCAAAGTTATTTCCATCATCATCATCATCACTATTGCCATCTCCCTTGCTTTCATCATCATCATTATTTTCATTTCCTTTGTCATCTTCATTTTTATCCTCACCTTCGTCATTCTTTTATTCCACATCTTCATCATTTTTACTATCATCCTCTTCTATTTTGGAGGTCCCTTCAGCACTTTGTGAATTTAGCTTCAAGATGGCTTCAATGCTTTTCACTCCATTCTCCAAACTATCGCACTTGTTTAGCACTATATGAGCAAATGTCTCAAAGAACTTATACATCTTTTCCATCTCCTTGGCATGGCTATTAAGAGCTAATTAGAAGACTTTGTCCACGATAGTGTCTTAGCAGTGATCTCTTTATCAATGATGTCTTCCAGTTCTTTAGTATGGAAATGAGGAGTGTCACATTCATTAGATAATCTTCTCTTAGAGGGAGGTTGCTCTCCCTCACTTGGTGACTCATTTCTTCTCTTGGTCTTCCTTTCCTAGCTTGCATATCTTCTTCATCTTCTTTTTCTTCTACCTCTATCTTCTCCTTTTCACTTTTCCCTTGCTTTTCCTTCTTTGATGGAGTTTCCCTTTTGGTTATCCAAATTCCATATCGAATGTGACTTGCATCTTCTTGAAAGAATCATCGATGTAGATGCTTCCACTCTTAATATTAATTCCTCTTCTAGATGGTGAAACTTTGAAGTGCTTGAATAGTTTTGTGAGAAGCCTCCCATATGGAAAGCCTTTATTTTATGTCTTCCTAGACACTCATCATATGTCTCAAAGCAATATAGCAAAGTTCAATCTTCTATGGTCATGTAGAGCCAACATTGCAGCCATATGCATATTACCAACGGATGATTTATGACCAAAGTTGGGGATGATGATAGTGGTAAATATGTAATGTAATACTCTCCCTCGAGCATGAAAGGCTTTGATTTCCCTATCGTTCAGCATTCTAAATATCATTCTATTGGTAAATGCTTCCTCAAATATTTCATAGGTAAACAATTAATGAATAACACAATGTTTCTCAGAGTAGTATCATCAACACTATAAATTCTATTGAAAAATGCATCATCAAATTCAAATTCCATTTGAGAAACTCTAGACAAATACGGATTATTTCAACACCAATAGTTTCTACCCTCTTGTCTTTCAAATTTGCATAGAATTCATATACAAGTGAGGGATAATAGTCATCATTCACTATCAATACATTATTTCCACCACTAGCAGCAAATAAGGAAAGCATATTCTCCATACCATTGAATTTGTATATATATACTTTGTGACCAGAGATAATCTTCCAATTTCTCTCGCTCCAATCATCAAATTTGACCCCAACTTTTGCGAAGATGAATCTATCTAATCCTGTGGTTGCTTGAGGAACTTGAACATGTCTTGGTTTGTTGATAATTAGCCCTGAATTAGTTGATTCCCTTTTCCCTTTCCTTTACCACTGCTTGCCCTCTTTGAACTAACCATGATAGAATTTTGCAAGGTTGATATGGTTTGGGATGTAATCAAGCATATAGAACACTAATTTGAGGATGATTTTTAGTGAATCTGAAGAAGACGAGTGAATTTTGGGGTTGGAAGAGTGAAATGTTGATGTGTTTTGAGGGAAAAGGAGAGACGGTAGTGAGGGTTTTAAATAAATGAGGAAAAACAGCCATTTGAACTTCTTATAGTTTACTGAAACTACTGGATTTGGATGATTGAATATGTATCTGTGTGCATTAGAATCTTCGTTCGAATTTCTATGTCTCAACTTGGCTTCCACCAATTTAGAGGACCAAATTTTGGGTCTATGTCTGAATTGTGCATCCGAATATTTATGTCCATATTCTCAGAATTTCAACTTGGACATCCAAACTCTCATGCATGCGCCTAAACTACACATCTGAATTTCTCATGTTCTTCACCACACTTGAACACACTCATTAGTCATGTAATATTGATATTCCTGAGTATCTCCATAGGTAGCAAAACCTTTCCTCGACCAATAATTCTATAAAAATATCAGCTATTTGGTCATTTGTGCATACATAATATAAACACGCATCATTTGGTAACATGATCACGAATGAAATGATGTTTAATTTCAATACACTTGGTTTTAGGATGTTGGATTGGATTTATAGTCAAGTTTACAGCACTAGTGTTATCATATAAAATAGGCATACTTTTAAAATCATGTCCAAAATGAAGTAAAGTGTGCTTCATCCAAATTCATCACAAAGAGAGATGTAAGTAGCACCAATGATAACGTCATCTACATAGATTTGTACAAGCAAGAGATCATTGTCGCAGGAGATTTTGATAAATATTGTTGTGTCAATCTTTCCTCTTAAAAATTATTTTGAAAGTAGAAAGCCACAAAGTCTTTCATACCAAGCCTAAGGGCTTGTTTCAAACAATATAGAGCTTTTGAAAGTTTATAAACATGATCTGAAAAATTTTCATGAGTAAAACTTGAGATTGTTCCACATAGACTTCTTCTTTAATAAAACATTCGAAAAGGCACTTTTGACATCCATTTAGATAATTTTAAAACCTCTTAAGCAAGAAATGCCAAAAGCATTCTAATGAACTCAAGTCTAGCTACCGGAACAAAAGTTTAATCTTAATCAATGCCCTCATCTTGATTGAATCCTTGGGCAACAAGTCTAGCTTTATTTCCAACAACTTCTCTGGATTATGAGGTCTTGGGACAAGGTTCCAAGCTTTATTTATTTCAAATTGATTTAATACCACTTGCTTAGCAACAATCCAAAAATCTTTATATAAGGTACCATTAATGTTTTTAGGTTCAATATTAGATAAAATAGAAAAATTGTCAATGAAGTACCGCCTTGTTTTAACTCCTTGGGAGGCATCACCAATGATTTGCTCCTTAAGGTAGCCTCTTGCATATCTTAAGTCCTTTGGAAGCTCTTGGTCACCACTAGGTTGACTTTCTTGTTCTTGTTCTATCATTTCCTCTTCATTGTCATGATCTTCCATAGTTAGTGCTTAAATGAGCTTGGTCATCATTCATTGAGGTACCTATATCATCTTCATCTCTTCTTCCAAGATATATGTCAGATTCATCAAAGTTCACATGAATGGTTTCTTCAACACATAAAGTTCTTTTATTGTAAACTCTATAGACCTTTTTATATGAAGAATAGCCAAGGAAGATACCTTCATCCGATTTTATATCAAATTTACATAGGCTATCACGACTATTCAAAATAAAACATTTACAACCAACACACTCTAAAGTAGGCTATATAAGGAGTTCTAACAAAGAGAACTTCAAAATGAGTTTTTACTAAAAATAGTCTTAAAAGAACTCTACTCATCACATAGAAAGTGGTGTTTATGGCTTCGACCCAAAACTATTTTGGTAAAGATTTTTCACAAAGCATGGACCTAGCCATTTCTTGTAAAATGCAATTTCTTCTTTCAGCTATACCATTTTGTTGAGGAGATTCAGCAAGTGAAAAATTATGAAAAAATTCATTTTCATCACAAAGTTTTGGAAAATCGTGATTGTAAAATTTCCTTACATTGTTCGTTTTAATGGAAATCAATTTGTATTCAAGAGAGGTTTGAACCCTTTTGAAAAGTATTACAAACTCATGAAAAGTTTCATCTTTTTGAGTAAGGAAGAGTATCCAAGTGAATCTTGAAAAATCATCAACTATCCCATAAGCATACCTCTTACCACCAAGACTCGTGGTCCTTCTAGGTCCAAATAAATCCATATGAATAAATTCAAGAGGTTTTGAGGTAGAAACTATTTTTTCAGGTTTGAAATAATTTTTTGTTTGTGTTCCATATTGACAAGTGACACGAAGATGATTTTTCTCAAAACGCATTTTTGGTAAACCTTTAACTAATTCTTGAGAAGCAAGTTTGTATAGCAAATCCATATTAAGATGACCTATTTATCTATGCCACAAATAACCATCATTATCATAAATGGCAAGACATTTAATATCATTAGCAACAAGTTCATCAAGGTAAAGCACATGCACATTTCCAACCCGATTTGCAACAAAGATAGTTTTACCACTAACACTATCAAGAATAGTGTTAGCCCTAAGGGCAAATCATGTAGTTATGATTACTTTTGATTAATGACAAATATTGATAAGGACTAATATGCTTGTATGTTGTGTGATAGGATTTGTGGATTAAAGAAGTATGAAGTCTTGCTGCCTTCAAGCCAAAGTGCAAAAACAACCTCAATGAGTCTAAGTGATTGAAGTTTGAAGAAGGTTGTTCAAAGATGATTAAAAAGCATTGAAGACTTGAAGTGTAGGGTATATATGCTAAATAGGTAAATCTCTATGTAAACTCTACACTTGTATGTCTTGGAATCTATTGAATGCATAAGAGAGCATAAAACTATTTTTCTTAATCTTGAATGGCTTTGAATGAATTTTTTGTTAATAAATGCGTTTTTGTATCTTAAAAGATTTTGAGTAAACTTAGCATGATCAAAGAGATTTGATTTTGGTTCTTAAGTTTACATATGTCTAAATAACTTATCTATACGTACAAAATGTTTTCAAACTTCTTGAAGTTAAATCTCAAATCATTTTACAAAGTTTGAAATCCAAATTTTAAAATGGCTATTGTGCTTCTAAAAAATTCAGTCGTCCGATTTTTATAGCAAAAAATGGTTACTGTTTTTCCAGAGAAATTCGGACGCAAGTTCTGACACATGAAAAAAATTCGGTCGTCCGAATTTTTATTTTTAGCATGGTTACTGTTTTTCCAGAGAAATTCAGACGAAATTTAGGACGCATGAAAAAAATTCGGTCGTCTGAATTTTTCCAGAAATGTGCAACAGTAAAATTCGGACGAAAGTTCGGACGCACAAGAAAAAATTTGGTCGTCCGAATTTTCTGAAACTAGTCTTTACTAGTCATTTTATGGCTGTTAAAACTGATTTCCAAATTCTATAAAAGTTATAAACTTCAGATATTTTGCAAGTTTTGAATCTTTGAGAACTCTAAACATTCCAAAGCCTTTAGCAAACATTTTAAGCTCTCTTTTGTCTTGTGCTTTCAATTGATCATTCAAGATTCCAAAGACAACAAAGTGTGAAGGTGCAACATTTGTGTAATCATCTACCAACAAGTGGTAACATTTACACATTCTCCTCTCTTTATTAAATTGTGTTTTTTCTACTAGCTCTTGCAAGGTTATCTTGATAACATAAAATCCTTTGGATAAGGGTGATCCTTGAGGCATTGACTCAAGGTTGTTTGTAGATATAAAATCCTTTGGTAGGGTGAACCTTGTTTGTAAAATTACTAAAAGAGGTTATGAATGTAGAACCATTGTGTGGTGAGCCTCTTATGTAATTGTTGAACTTGAGCATATAGTAGATTGTTTGAAATCCTTAAGTGTAGGCTTAAGGTAGTGAACGTAGATCTTGAATAGATCGAACCACTCTAAATTGCTTGTGTTCATTGATCTTACATTGCTTTATTGTTTTGCTATTAATTGACTTATTCTCTCATTTAACAAAGCACATACAATCTGGTCTTGCTTAGAATTGTAAAAGAAATAATTTCAAAAATTAGCCAAAGACCTAATTCACCCCCCCCTTAGGTCTTTCAACTAGTATCAGAGTAAGGACTTCTTCGTGTGGTTTTACAACCTAGAAGTTAAAGATCTTATGGCTAATATCTCAAACTTACTTTACCTAGAAGGGTCTTCCATAAATAGACCACCTTTGTTTGATGGAACAAACTATACCTTTTGGAAATCTAGAGTTAAGATATATATTTGTTCTATCAAATTTGATTTGTAGAATATTGTTGAAAAAGGTCCTTATATTCCTATGAAAAT
The DNA here is from genome assembly GCA_030512225.1 of Rauvolfia tetraphylla. NCBI lineage: Eukaryota > Viridiplantae > Streptophyta > Magnoliopsida > Gentianales > Apocynaceae > Rauvolfia > Rauvolfia tetraphylla. The sequence goes on along the minus strand of JAJQKT010000004.1, from coordinate 6,927,108 downwards.
GAGAACTGATGGAGTGACATTAGAACCAAAGTCTACTGATGAATTTGATGAACACGATTCAAAGAAAAATGACATTAAATTATCAGGCCATGAACATCTGCATTAGATGTAACTGAATATAATAGAGTTAGTGGTTGTGACACTGCTTATGATATGCGGAGATTACTCCAAATAACACATGAAGGTACAAACCAGGTTAAAGAGACAAAGCTTGCCATGCTAGTAAGAGACTATGAGCTATTTACCATGAAGCAAGGTGAGAATGTTAGTGATATGTTTACAAGGTTTACTAATATTTTCAATGGCTTAAAAGCTTATGGAAAGAGCTATACTATTGGAGAGCAAAACAGGAAGATATTGGATGTTCTACCAAAATCATGGCAACCAAAGACACTTGCAATTGAGGAATCAAAGGATTTGAAAACTCTTCCAATTGAAGAGCTTATTGGATCACTGTTCACACATGAAATAAAGATGAAAAGACTGAATGACAAAGAAGATGAAGAAAAAGGAAGAAAAGGAGTTGTACTCAAAGCTTCAAATCACGTGAGTAAACAAGAAAAATCATCAAGTGAAGAAGAAGATGGAAATAGTGGAGAAGAGGAGATTGTCATGGCTGTTAGGAAATTCAAAAGATTCTACAAGAAGGAGTTCCTCAAGAAAGGAAGAAAGCCAACCAAGAAGAGTGGACAGTCTTCATCCTTCAAACCTCAATGTTTTGAATGTAAGAGCAAAGAACATCTTGTTGCTGATTGTCCCAAAGTTTTGGAAAGGGAAAGAGACAACAAGGACAAAAAGAAATCTGCCAAGAAAGGAAAAGGACTGGCTGGAACATGGGATCAACAAGAAAGTGAAGATGATAGTGAAGGAAAGGCCAGCATATACTTTATGGCAATTGATGATGAGGTACAATCTTCTCCTTCTATTTCTAATTTCTATGATGATAATATTGATCCTAGTGAATTACTTGTAGAAATGTATGAAGAATTTAAAAAGGCTTCTAAAAGGAATAAAGGAATAAAATTCAAAATCAATGAGTTATTAAATGAGAATTCAAAGTTATGTGTTGAAAATGGGAAACTTCTTGAGACTATTAATTGCTTAAACATTGAAAAAGAAGTTTTAAATGCAACCATACAAAACATATCTTTTGAAAATAAAGAGTTTTGTATAAAAGTTAATTCCCTTGAAACCATGCTTAATGATCATGAAACTTTGAAAAAGAAAGTTAATGATCTTACATTGTGCATTGAAAAATTTGCAAATGGAAGAGAAAATTTAAAAACATTACTTGGTTATCAAAGATCTTCATATGTTAAACATGGTCTTGGTTACACTCATGATAGTTATGCTCCGAAATATAAAAACTCTTTTGCTAAAGAAACTTCTAATACTAGGTCTCATATTTGTTGTACATATTGTGGCAAACATGGGCACAAAGTATCTAAATGTTATGTAAAGAGAAAAATAAAAAATTGTGTTAAGACTGCTTGGAAAGTTAAAGGAACTTTCACTAACCCCCTTGGACCCAAGAAAATATGGGTACCAAAAATCACTTTCTCAAATTTGGTCCAAGATCAAGTGCCACAAAATGGTTTCTTGACAGTGGTTGTTCAAGACACATGACAGGAAATGCCTCTCTTGTTAGTGAGCTTCAAGCAACAAGTGAAGGCTTTGTCACATTTGGTCATAAGAAGAAAGGAAAAATACTTGGAATAGGTAACATTGGTAAAGGTTCCTTCCCTCTTATTAAACAAGTATTGCTTATTGATGGTTTAAAGTATAATTTACTTAGCATTAGTCAACTATGTGACAATGGATCTAAAGTAGAATTTAAATGTAATACTTGTACTACTTTTGATAATGCAAGTACTAAAACCATCTTTGTTGCTAATAGAGTTGGAAATGTTTATGTGTTATATCTTGATGAACTTATCACAAATGATACAAAATGTCTTGCTATTCATGATAATGATGGATATTTTTGGCATAGAAGATTAGGTCATGTGAGCATGGATTTATTGAATAAACTTTCCACACAAGAGCTAGTTAGAGGATTACCTAAAATGCATTTTGATAAAACTCGTCTTTGTGATGCTTGTCAATATGGAAAACAATCTAAAACATCTTTTAAACCAAAGAAAATGGTATCTCCCTCAAAACCTCTTGAACTTGTTCATATGGACTTGTTTGGACCAATGAGGACCACTAGTCTTGGTGGTAAAAGATATGCTTATGTGATTGTAGATGATTTTTCAAGATTTACTTGGGTGCTCTTCTTAGCTCAAAAGGATGAAACATTTCATGAATTTACAGAACTTTTCAAAAAGGTTCAAACATCCCTTGAATATAAACTGATTTCTATTAGAAGTGACAATAGAAGAGAATTTTGCAATCAAGAGTTTACAAATTTTGTGATGAATATGGTGTTACTCACAATTTCTCAGTTGCTAAAACACCTCAACAAAATGGTGTTGTTGAAAGAAAAAATAGAACTTTACAAGAGATGGCTAGATCAATGCTTTGTGAAAATTCCTTGCCAAAATACTTTTGGGCTGAAGCTGTAAATACTGCTTGCTATGTAATGAATAGAGTTTTATTAAGACCTTTTATAAGAAAAACACCTTTTGAACTTCTATTCAATAGAACTCCTTCAATTGTTTATTTTAAGGTTTTTGGTTGTAAGTGCTTCATCTTAAACACTAGTGATAATCTAGGAAAATTTGATAGAAAATCAGATGAAGGAGTATTTCTTGGCTATTCATCAAATAAAAAGGCATATAAAGTGTATAACAAAAGAACATTATGTGTTGAAGAAACCATACATATAACTTTTGATGAATCTAACATTTATCTTCAAAGAAGAAATGAAGATGATGCAGGTTCCTCAATGATTGAAAATCAAACTCATCATCAAGTACCCACATTGGAAGAACATGACAAGGAAGAAGAAATAATGGAGCAAGAACAAGATGGTCAACCAAGCAATGATCAAGAGTTTCCAAAGGATCTAACATATGCAAGAGGCCATCCAAAGGAGCAAATCATTGGTGATGTCTCCCAAGGAGTTAAAATAAGGCGGTACTTTATTGATAATTTTGCCCTCTTATCTCATATTGAACCTAAAAATATTGATGATGTATTGTGTGATGATTTTTGGATTGTTGCAAAGCAAGAGGAGTTAAATTAGTTTGAAAGAAATAAGGTTTGGACTCTTGTTCCAAGACCTCATGATCATTCCATTATTGGTACAAAATGGGTTTTTAGGAACAAATTAAATGAACTAGGAGAAGTTGTTAGAAATAAGACTAGACTTGTTGCTCAAGGCTTCAACCAAGAAGAAGGCATTGATTATGATGAGACTTTTACTCCAGTAGCCAGATTGGAATCCATAAGAATAATTTTGTCTTTTGCTTGTTTTAAAGGATTTAAGCTATTTCAAATGGATGTCAAAAGTGCTTTTCTAAATGGTTTTATTGAAGAAGAGGTTTATGTAGAACAACCTCCCGGTTTAGAAGATGAAGATGATGACAGTGATGATGGGGATGATGATCAAGGAGGCAATGAAGAGAATGTGGCAAGCCAAGAAGAAGAAGAAAATGAACCAGTACATGAAAAGCCACAAGAAGGAGGAAGTCAAATTGAAAAAGCAAAAATCGTCTCACCTTCAACCATCTCCTTCAGCCAAGGAAGAGTGAAGCATTTGGCAATCAAGAAAGGATTTAGCAAAGCCTCTCCATCAACCTCACAAGACTGAGCATTTCTTCCATCTTATCTTTTTACATTTTTTAATTGCTTATTTGTACTAAGTTTAGCTTATATGTTTTAAATATCCAACTTATGAACTTGTTAGACTTTTTGCCGCATTTTATGTAATAGTGAAGCTCAATGATGAAATCTCATTGATGAAAGCTTCTTTTTTAACTGTTGTATGTGCTAAATTGTTAGTCTCATTTTCATTGATCCCATCTTTGAGTGATGACAAAAGGAGGAGAAAAATAATGATGACTATGTGATATATACTGTATGCTTTGTATGACTATGTGATATATACTGTATGCATTGTGTACTGTATGTGTACTGTGCAACAACACATTTGAGTAGATTTCAACTTGTTGCAAAAATTTTGGACTTAAAATTCGGATGCAGACAAAAAATTCGGACGCATCAAGTTTTTCTTGCCAAAAATACTTTTCTGTTGTTCAAATTGTTTGAAAACTGGTTTAATCTCTTCCATTATGTTTGAACAACCTTATGAAAGCTTAATTTAACTTTAAACTTTCATTATATTGAATTTATTACAATTTGGATTTGAAATCTCGAAATTCGGATGCATGTTCTAAAATTCAGATACATCCATATTTCATTGTCAAAAAGTGTTCTTTTTGAAAGACCTAAGAGGGGGGATGAATTAGATCTTTGGATAATTATCAAAAATTTTGTTCCCTTTTTGCAAATCCTTTGCCTTAATGAAAGCTCTCCTTTAAATTCAGAAACTTCAAGTTTATATGTGATTTGATGGTTAAGACAAGATTATCAAGCTATAAGACCACAACCAATCAATCAACAACTATGAACAAGTAATAATAACACAAGTATGTAAACAAGTAAAGCTATAAAGAAATGAACACACGATTTATAGTGGTTCGATCTCTCCAAGATCTACATCCACTACCTTGAGTCCACACTCAAGGATTTCAACCAATTCACTATATGCTCAATTTAGGCTATTACACAAGAGGCTCACCCAACAAGGGTTTTATACAAACAACCTCCTTCGTAAACCTACAAACAAGGCTCACCCTTCCACAAGGATTTTATATCTAAAGACAACCTAAAGACCAATCTAATCCAAGGCTCACCCACACACGGGTTTTACACTACAACCTTGGTTAATCTAGTCTACGGCTCATCCTTACCAAAAGGATTTTACGTCACAAGATAACCTTGTATCAATCACAACAATAATGTAAAGATAGAGTTTGGATGTTACCAACACTTCTTGGTAGATGAATACAATTGCTAGCACCATTTCACTTCTTGCCTTTGGAATCTTGAGTTTTAACCTTTGAGCACAAGGCAATTTGAGAGCTTTTCAAATAATTTTGATGTAAAACAAGTTAGAGCTTGAAGGATTTTGAATGTTCAAAAGTTGTACAAAAAATCTGGAGCTTATAACTTTTATAGATTTGAAAAATTGGCTTTAACAGTCATAAAACGGCTAGTTTCTGAGAAGTTCAGACGTCCGAATTTTCTCCTCTGCGTCCGAACTTGTGTCCAAACTTTTCTTAAAAAAACTGTTCACGTGAACAGTGTACTTACCGTTACTGTTCATAGTTCGGACGACCAAACTTGGCCTTCTACGTCCGAACTTGCATCCAAATTTCTCTGGAAAAATAGTAATACTGTTCACTTAAACATTATTACTGTTTACTGAATAGTGGTACTGTTCACAGCGCCGAACTTGCGTCCAAACTTTTTCAAAGTTTGTCAAAACATATTCAAATCAATTCAAACAAGTTGGAAAACCTTCTAGCATATAAGATAAGTCTTTAAAGACCTTTTAAGTTCAAAAACTATTAATGAAAACTTGATCATTAAGGTAAGTTCATATCCATTGAAAGTTTTCAAATCAAATTTTGTGTTCTCAAATGCAACTCCTAGATTCCAAGACTTTAGAGTGTAGGGTTTACAAAGTTTACCTATTAAGCACATGTAACCTACACTTCATGTCTTCAAAGCCTTCAATCATCTTGAATAAACTCTTCATTCTTCAATCACTTTGAAATATTGGAGTTGTTCTTGCATTTTGGTTTCAAGGCAATGAGACTTCATACTTCTTAATTCACAAATCCTATCACACAACATACAAGCATATTAGTCCTTATCAATGTTTGTCATTAATCAAAACTAATCATAACTACATGATTTGCCCTTAGAGCTAACAATCTCCCCCTTTTTGATGATGACAAACTTTGATGCAAAATGTGATGGATTTAAACAATGTAGCACAAAGAAGTGTTGATGTCAATGATAGAAATAACCAATTTAGCACATTGACATACAAAAGGCTCAATATGAGCCTATGGCCCAACCAACCTCCGTTTACCTCCTTCCTTCCAGCTAACAACTAGGAAAGAAGTTATAGCATTTAATCATTTAGAAAACTTCTAAAAGAGGTATTAATGGTCAAAAAAGATTAACAATGCTCCCCCTTAGATTGTGCTCATATTTCAACAAATTTTGACTTGAGATACTAAGCATCCGAATTCTGACATATCAAGTCCAAACTTTAAAATAAGTAAAATGAAAGTTGCAAATTTTGTAAATAAGCTTTCTTAAGGTTGTTTAAACATATTAGAAGAGATTAAAACATATTTGAATCAATTTGAACAACAAAAGAGCATTTTTTGGCAACAAAATATGAATGCATCAGAATTTCAGAACATGCATCCGAATTTTTGACTCATGCATCCGAATTTTGAAATTTGAAGTCCAAACTGCAATAAATTTAATATACTGAATGTTTAAAGTGAAATAAAGCTTTCCTAAGGTTGTTCAAGCATAATGGAAGAGATTAAAATATTTTTGAATCAATTTGAACAACAAAAGAGCACTTTTGGGCAACAAAGTATGGATGCATCCGAATTTCAGAACATGCATTCAAATTTTCAAATTTCAAGTCCAAACTTTAAAATATGTGAGATAAAGGCTGTAATATTTGAAAATAAGCCTTCCTAAGAATTAAGACAGTTTTCAAGCAATTTGAATAATAGAAAAATAATTTTTGGCAAGAAAGTTTGGATGCGTCCAAGCATTTGGTTTGCATCCGAATTTCAAGTCCAAACTTATGAATTGTAACCTCACATATTATATCCCTTTCAATTTAAATTCCAAATGCAGAAATACAGCCAAATTTTCACATTACTCATTATTGCACATCAGCACATCCATATTACACACATCAACACATACATAGCACACATTGCAGCACACATAGCATACACATAACACATATTGCAGCACATTCTTTCTCCCATTTGACATATGCATGGATTTTCAGAAAATTCACACATTTTCTATTCACGCGTGAGGAATTCCACTGATATTTCACACATTTTCACACATTTTGTCATCATATTTCTTGTCCCCCTTTTGTCATCAATCAAAGATGGGGTAAGAGTACTTGGACAACAAAAGTGAAACAAAAGAAGTTTTTATCACAAGGATTTCAGATATTGAGCTTCAAAACATTATAATGACTAGAAAGGCACAAGTAAATTTCAATGTTAAAGCATAACATGTGCATCAAGACATAAACTAAGATAAGCAACAAAATAGAGTTTAGGGATAGAAAGGCTTAGTCTTGGATGCGCTTTATGGTCTTCACTTCCAAATTTGTTCATTGTGATGGCCATGTTTCCTTGATCTCTATATGATGGGGTCCTTTATTTGCTGACTCCGTGCCCGTGTAGTTCGACTTTCGAAAGTTACCAATCGAGAGAATCTTTGGATCTTCTTCCTTTGAACCACATTTTCCTCCTCCCTTGGCTAAAGGAAATTGGTGATGAATTTTTTTTTATTTGACTTTGTTAAACTCCCTTCACCTCCTTATTCTTGCTTGTTCTCTTGGGCTTTACCTCTTTGTTCTTCGTTCTAATGCTCTTCTTCTTGCTTGGGGTGCTTCTCTGCCTTTTCCTTCATCTTTGTCTTCTTCTTTAGCAACAAATTGATATCCATCTCAATTTTCACTGTCATTACTATCATCCTTATTGCTGCCATCTTCACCCATATTATCTTCTTGATCTTCTTCATTTTTCTCTTCACCTCTTTCTCATCTTCTTTCTTTTCTTCTTCTTTGGCTTTGTAGGAACTTGCACCATTTAAAACCACTAGAGAAATCTTTCTCAATTCTTCTTCCATATTCTTGACTCTAGCTTCTAAAACATCAAATTTGCCAAGAATCATTGGAGCAAAGGACTCAAAGAATTTGTCCATCTTCTTCATTTCCTTTACATGGTAGTTCAATGTCTCTTGAAACACCTTGACAGCTGTGGTATTACCTCTAGTGAGATTATCACCTTCAACTTATTTTCCTTCAATGGAGGACCTCTTCAAATAGTCTTCTTTTTGTGGGCAGTTGCTCCCCCTCACTTGGTGACTCATGCTTCTTTCTTTTATTTTCCTTTCTCTAGAAAAGATTTCCTCTGCATCCTCTTCTTCTTCTTCATTTTCTTCTTCCTTCTCTTCATTATCACTAGCATCTCTTCTATCACCCCTTAGAGGAGTTTCTCTTCTAGTCCTTCATATTTTATCATCACGAAGTGTCCAAGGAATTCTCTTTAGTGAGTTGTTGGTGTAGACTTCTTCACTCTTTATTGGTAAACCACTAGAAGACAACTGCACTTGGAGATACTTGAAAATTCCTGTTAATAACCTTCCATACGGCAATGCCTTATACTCGGTTCTTCTAGCTGCCATTATATTCTTTTGCATTATATATCCAAAATTCATTTTTCTTTTCTTATGCATGGCTAGTATAATTACAACATACATATTATCAACAGAAGATTTGTACTCAAAGTATGCTATAATCAAGGTAGTAAGCATGTGATGCAAAATTATTTCACTTGCATCAAAAGCTTTTATCTCTCTCTCTTTTATAGTCTTGAGCTTCTACCATTTGTCCAGGCATTTTCAATCCTTTCATGTGAGTATAATTTACTTATAAAATAATGTCACTCGGAAGAATAATGCCTAAACCCAACATCCTTAACATCACAAATTCTATTGAGCAATGCATTATCAATATCAAAAATCTAACTTGTGATATTCTTGAATAATACCGCTGAATAGTTTTATTACCAATTTGCTCAACCTTTTTTTTTAATATAAGCTTCACAAACTAAGGAAGATAATAGCATTCATCAAACACAAGCAAACTAGTCCAGCTCACATAATTAAAAAAAAATGAGAGTATATTACCCATTTCAGATAGTTTGATGACATCCACCTTGTGGCTTGGATTTATCTTTTGGTTCCTTTTTGTCCAATCATCAAATTCAGTAGCAACCTTCCATGTGTCAATTCTATCAAGCCTTGACATGCTTTGCAGAACACGAACCTTACTTGGTTCATTGATCACTGGTCCTCCTTCTCTTTCTTTGGCTTTTCCCTTTCCTTTTGCCATGCTAGGCTTCTTTGTCCTCACCTGGAGCTACAACACTTGAATACACTCATTAGATATTGAATTTTTTAAATCCCTAATCTTCTTCTAAGATTGGTCAAACCTTTCTTCGACCAGTGGCTTAGTAACGATATCATTAATTTGTTCATGAATGCAAACATGCTTTAAATAAGTATTACCCTTAGTAGAATGATCTCTAATGAGATGAATTTTGATCTCTATATGCTTTGTCCTAGTTTGTTGAATAGTATGATGGTCAAATTTATTGCATTAGTGTTATCACATAACATAGCCACACATTTGAAATATAGACCATAATCGCTTAGAGTATCAATAAGGTAATAGAAAACGTGTTTAACAGCAATCAAATGAGATTCTTTAGGACAAGATGAAATCTAGCACACAAACACATGACAAACATAATATTGGCTCTACTTGCTGTCAAATATAGTTGACTACTCCTATGAAACCTTTTTATTCTCTTCAAGCATAGTTGATAAACTTATGGAAGTGCTTGTACCTTAACTTGATTCATGAAAGTGCCATCCTTGGTTTGCTTGATTTGTAGGCCAAGAAAGAAATTGAGTTTTCCTATCATGCTCATTTCAAATTTACTTTGCATTAACTTGGAAAAAAAATCACAAAGTGAAGTATTAGAAGCACCAAAAATTATATTATATATTTGGACAAGTTATAGATCATTGTTACAAGAGGTTTTAATGAAAAGATTTATGTAAAGTTTTCTTAAAAAATAACTTTTGAAAGAGGAAAACTATTGAATATTTCATACCAAGCTCTAGTAACTTGTTTCAATCCATATAAGGCTTTTGAGAGTTTGAAAACATAATTAGGAAATTTTTCATGAGTGAAATTAGGAGGTTGTTTTACGTAAAATTTCCTCATTATTAAACCCATTTGAGAAAGCACTGTTAACATCATTTGAAAGAGTTTGAAACCTTTAAAACATGCAAATGCCCAAAGAATTCTAATTGATTTAAATCAACTAATCGGAGCTAAAGACTCATTATAATCAATGACCTATTCTTGATTGAATCCTTAGGCAACAAGTCTAACCTTGTTTCTAACAACTTCTCCGGATTCTATAAGTTTATTTCTAAAAACCATTTAGTTTCAATAATGGAATGATCATGAGATTTAGGAATATCCAAATTTTATATCTTTCAAATTTACTTAATTCCTCTTGCATAGCAAAAATTCAAAAATCATCACACAATGCATCATCAATACTTTTAGGCTCATATGAGAGAAAAGAATAAAGTTATCGATAAAATACCGTCTTATGTTTACTCCCTGGGAGATATCACCAATGATTTGCTCCTTAGGGTGGCCTTTTTGGATATCCTAAGTTCTTTGGGAGCTCTTGGTCACCACTAGATTGGTCATCTTGATTTTGTTCAATCATTTCTTCCTCATTGGTATGATCCTCCAAAGTTGGTGCTTGAAGATGGGTTTGATTGTCATTCATAGATGTACCTACATCATCTTCATCTTTTCTTTCCAAGTAAATGTAAGATTCATCAAAACTAACATGAATGGTTTCCTCATCTTGTAAGATTCTTTTTGTTATAAACTCTATATGCCTTTTTGTTAGAAGAATAGCTAAGAGATATACCTATATCCGTCTTTCTATCAAATTTAAGTAAGTTATCACAAGTATTCAAGATAAGACATTTATAACCAAACACTTTAAAATATTCAACTTGAGGAGTTATGTAAAAGAGAACTTCAAAAGATGTTTTTCTTCAAAATAATCTTAAAAGAATTCTATTCATCATACCTATATCCGTCTTTCTATCAAATTTAAGTTATCACAAGTATTCAAGATAAGACATTTATAACCAAACACTTTAAAATATTCAACTTGAGGAGTTATGTAAAAGAGAACTTCAAAAGATGTTTTTCTTCAAAATAATCTTAAAAGAATTCTATTCATCATAGCATGTGTTGTTTATGGTTTCGGATCAAAACATATTTTTGAAGAATAATTTTCACAAAGTATAGATCTAACCAATTTTTGTAAAGTTCAAATTTTCCTTTTAATAACACCATTTTGTTGTGGGGTTTTTGCAGTTGAAACAATTTTATGAAATTTTCAATTTTCATCACAAATTTTGTAAAAACTTGGTTGTAAAATTCTCCCATTGTCACTTCTAATGGAAATCAATTTTGCACTCAAGAGAGGTTTGAATCTTTTTGAATAGTTTTACAAACTTATGAAACACTTCATCTTTTTGAGCAAAGAAGACTACTAAAGTAAATATTGAGAAATCATAAACAACTACTAAGGCATACTTCATGTCATCAATACTAGAGTTCCTCATAAGTCCAAATCAATCTATATGAACAAGCTCAAGATGTTTTGAGGTATAAAAGCATTTCATGGGTTTGAAAAATTCTTTTACTTGTTTCCATATTGATAAGTATCTCAAAGAAAATTTTCTCAAAACACATTTTTAGCAATCCTCCAACTAAATCTTGATAGAAAAGTTTGTTCAATAAATCCATGTTCACGTGACCAAATCTTCTATGCCAAGAAAATCATTATCATAAGCAACAAGACATTCAAGCTTATCAAGATAAAGCACACATTGAAACATTTTGTGAGTAATTGATCAAAATCACAAAATATCATTTTGTCATACAAGTTCGGGCGACTGAACTTATGGTCTACATCCAAACTTCAAGTCCGAACATTTTGTAAAGTTTCATAAAGATGTTTTTGGCCAAGCAAATACATAGATATTCAATCATAGCTATTTTAATCATTTTATCATGACATATAATCAATTTCAAGAAGTTTTGAGGTGAAAATCATTTTCTTAGGGTTGAAAGAAAATTTTGTTTGTTTTTCATATTGGCAAGAATTACAAGGATGATTTTTTCAAAACGAATTTTTGATAATCCTTTAACAAGTAAAAACAATATTCAACAAGTCCATGCTAACATGATCAAGTTTACTATGCCGTAAATAACCATCATTATCATGAGTGGAAAATCATCTAACTTTATAAGCAACAAGTTCATCAAGGCAAGGCACATAACCATTACTAATACAATTTGCAACAAAAATAGTTCTACCATTGACACCATCAAGTATAGTGCAAGTATTACATTTAAATTCAACTTTTCAATCATTGTCACACAATTGACTAATGCTAAGCAAGTTATAGTTCAAATCAGCACTAAGCATCATTAGTTTAAAAAGAAGAGAGGAACCTTTACCAACATTGGTTACTCCAAGAATTCTTCCTTTCTTCTTGTCTAAAAAACAAATCCTTCATTGGTTGCTTTGACCTTGCTTATGAATGAGGCGTTTTCCTTTATTCTTTAAGCCAACATCATCAATATGCCACTTAGTGGTGCTTGAGTTTGAATTGGAGAGTACCTACAATAAAGAAGAGGAAGTATCCTTTGGTACCCATACTTTCTTGGGTCCGTGGGGGTTAGTAATAATTCCCTTAACTCTCCAAATGGTTTTTACACCATTCTCTACTTTTCTTTTAACATAGCATTTGGTGACTTTATGTCCATGTTTTTCACAATAAGTACAACAAGTATGATGCATGGAAGTGGAAGTAGTTCTAACAAAGAAGTTGTTATATTTAGGCACATTGTTTACATAATTATAGCCAAGACCATTTTTGACAAGAGGAGATCTTTGAGCTCCAAGAATTTTATCAAGATTATCCCTTCCTTTTGTAAATTTTTCTATACATGACGTAAGTTCATCAACCTTCTTTTCCAAAGTCTCATGATCAACAAGTATTCTTTCAAGAGACAAAGTCTTTTCACAAAGAATCTTATTTTCAAGAGACATGTTTTGTAAAAAGATATTTAAGACTTCTTTTTCAATATTCAAGCATTCAATAGAATCAAGAAGCTTTTTATTTTCACAAAACAATTTTGAATTCTCATTCAATAAATCATTAATTTTGGTTTTCATTTCCTATTCCTTTTTGGAGCCTTTTTTAATTCTCCATACATCCCAATAAGTAATTCACTAGGATCATCAATATCATCATCACAACAAGTAGAAGTAGAAGAAGTGGATTGTACCTCATCATTCATTGCCATAAAGCACATATTAGCTCTTTCCTCATGTGTTATTTGAAGAAGTCTCCACATACCGTGAGCGGTCTGGCATTCACTCACTAGATGGTATTCATTCATGTCCAATGCACAACTTAAGATGTTCATTGCTTGGTAGTTTAAAGTTATCTTTCTTTAGTCGTTCTCATCAAGTTCCTCCATAGGCTTTAGTTCCCTTGTAATTCCATCAGCTTTTATTCTCATAGGTACATAGGGACCTTTCTCAATGATACTCCACAAATCAAAGTTAATAGAACAAATAAAAATTCTAATTCTAGATTTCCAAAATGTATAATTAGAACCATCAAACAAAAGAGGTCTATTTGTAGAGGAACCTTCCACATAAGGCAAATTTGATAAACTAGCCATATAATCTTTACTTCTAGGTTGTTAGACCTTAAAAAGAAGACCTTGCTCTGATACCAATTGAAAGACCAAAGAGGAGGGGTGATTTGGGTCTTTGGCTAATTATCAAAAATTCTTTTCCCTTTTTGCAAATCCTTTGTCTCAATGAAAGCTCTTCTTTAAATTCACAAACTTCAAGTTTATATGTGATTTGATGGTTAAGACAAGATTATCAAACTATAAGACCACAACCAATCAATCAACAACTATGAACAAATAATAATAACACAAGTATGTAAACAAGTAAAGCTATAAAGAAATGAACACACGATTTATAGTGGTTCGATCTCTCCAAGATCTACATCCACTACCTTGAGTCCACACTCAAGGATTTCAACCAATTCACTATATGCTCAATTTAGGCTATTACACAAGAGGCTCACCCAACAAGGGTTTTATACAAACAACCTCCTTCGTAAACCTACAAACAAGGCTCACCCTTCCACAAGGATTTTATATCTAAAGACAACCTAAAGACCAATCTAATCCAAGGCTCACCCACACACGGGTTTTACACTACAACCTTGATTAATCTAGTCTACGGCTCATCCTTACCAAAAGGATTTTACGTCACAAGATAACCTTGTATCAATCACAACAATAATGTAAAGATAGAGTTTGGATGTTACCAACACTTCTTGGTAGATGAATACAATTGCTAGCACCATTTCACTTCTTGCCTTTGGAATCTTGAGTTTTAACCTTTGAGCACAAGGCAATTTGAGAGCTTTTCAAATAATTTTGATGTAAAACAAGTTAGAGATTAAAGGATTTTGAATGTTCAAAAGTTGTACAAAAAATCTGGAGCTTATAACTTTTATAGATTTGAAAAATTGGCTTTAACAGTCATAAAACGGCTAGTTTCTGAGAAGTTCAGACGTCCGAATTTTCTCCTCTGCGTCCTTTGAAATCTAAGAAGTGTTGGTAACATCCAAACTCTCTCTTTACATTATTGTTGTGATTGATACAAGGTTGTCAAGAGACTTAAAACCCTTGTGGAGGGTGAGCCATAGACTAGATTAATCAAGGTTGTTGTGTAAAACCCATTGGTGAGGGTGAGCCTTGGATTAGATTGGTCTAGGTTGTCTAGTGACAGAAAACTGTTAGTGATAAGGGTGAACCTTGTTTATTAGATTGAATAGAGGTTGTTGTGGTAAAACCCATTGAAGGGTGAGCCTCTTGTGTAATTGTTTGGATTGACCATATAGTGAATTGTTTGAAATCCTTGAGTATGGACTCAAAGTAGTGGATGTAGATCTTGGAGAGATCGAACCACTATAAATCCTGTGTTCATTTCTTTATAGCTTTACTTGTTTACATACTTGTGTTATTATTACTTGTTCATAGTTGTTGATTGATTGGTTGTGGTCTTATAGCTTGATAATCTTGTCTTAACCATCAAATCACATATAAACTTGAAGTTTGTGAATTTAAAAAGAGCTTTTATTAAGGCAAAGGATTTGCAAAAAAGGGAAAAGATTTTTGATAATTAGCCAAAGACCTAATTCACCCCCCTCTTAGGTCTTTCACACACATTCTTGGGTCCAAGGGGGTTAGTGATGATTCCTTTGACTCTTCAAATAGTTTTTACACAATTTTCTAGCTTTCTTTTGACAACGCATCAGTGACTTTATGCCCATGTTTTCCGCTGTGAGTACAACAAGAATGAAGCAGTGAACAAGATCTAATAAAGAAATTATTTTATTTAGGCACACTTAATTGTAACCAATACCATTTTTAACATGAGGACATCTTTCAGATCCAAGAAATTTGTCAATATTGTCCCTTCCTTTGGTAAATGTTTCAACACATAAAGTAAGATCATCAACTTTGTTTTCCAAATTTCATGATCAACATGCATTTTATCAAGAGAAGAGATCTTTTCACAAAGAATTTTGTTTTCAAGAGACATATTTTGCAAAGAGACATTTAAAAGTTCTTTTTTAATATTAAGCATTTAATAGAATCAAGAAGCTTTTAGTTTTCATGAAATAATTTTGAATTGTCATTCAACAACTCATCAATTTTTTATGTCATTTCTTCGTTTCTTTTTGAAAGCTTTTTTAATTCACCATTCATGTCAACAAGCAGATCACTAGGATTATCAATATCATCATCCAAGAAATAGAAGTAGATGGAGTGGGTTGTACCCCATCTCCCATTGCCGTGAAGCACACATTCACTCTTTCATCATTTTCTTCTTCACTCTCCTCATTTGCATGTTGATCCTATGTGCTAACTAATCCTTTTCCTTTCTTGGTAAATTTCTTCTTATTTTTCTTTGCTTCTCTTTCTTTTTCCAAAGCTTTGGGACAATTAGCTACAAGGTGCTCATGTTTGGCATTCATAGCATTATGGTCTAAATAGGGATGAGGACTGACTACCTTTCTTCAAAGGTCTCTTGCCCTTCTTAAGAAATCCCATTTTTAGAAATTTTTAAATTTTTTAACTACCATTCACATATCATGGGCGATGTCTCATACCCTCACTTGGTTGTATCTATTGACATCTAAAGCACAATTAAGGATATTCATAGCTTGGTAATTCAAGGCCTCCTTTTTGAATCACGTTCATCAAATTCTTTGATAGTCTTTGGTTCCCTTGTTATTCTATCGGCTGTCAACTTCATTGAAAAATAAGGAGCTTTCTCAACAATATTTCATAAATTAAAGTTAATAAAACAAATACAAATTTTAATTCAAAACTTCCTGAGAGACCTAATTTTCAAATTCTTCTCCCATTAAGCAAAAACGTTTGCCTAATAAAAATTCTTCTTCAAATTAATGAACCCCAAGTTTATATGTGATTTAGAAAGAATGGTTGAGAAAAGATGTTCAAACAATAGAACCACAACTAATCAATTAATAGCTAAGAACAAGTGATAGCGTCACACTTATTTAAGCAAGTAAAGCAGTAAAGAAATGAACACATGATTTATAGTGATTCGATCTCTCCAAGATCTATATCAACTACCTTGAGTCCACACTCAAGGATATCAATCAATTCACTAAATGTTCAAGTCAAGCTATTACACAACAGACTCACCCTTCAATGAATTTAACCACAACAACCTCTTTTCAATCCAATAAACAAGGCTCACCCTTATCACAAAGGGTTTTATGTCACTAGACAACTTAGACCAATCTAATCAAAGGCTCACCCTCACCAAAGGATTTTATTGCACACAACAACCTTGATTAATCAAGTCAATGGGTCACCCTTCACAAGGGTTTTATGTCTCTTGACAATCTTGAATCGAATACAACAAGAATGTAAAGATATAGTTTGGATGTTACCAAAACTTCTTAGTGGATGAATACAATAGCTAGCTCCACTTCACCTCTTGCCTTTAGAATCTTGAATTTTAACCTTTGAGCACAAGGCAATTTGAGAGCTTTTCAAATAATTTTGATGTAAAACAAGTTAGAGCTTCTTAGATTTCAAAGATTAAAGTTCTACAGCAAAATCTGAAGTTTGTGGTTTTTATAGGGTTTAAAAATCAGCTCAAACATTTAACAAATAACTAGTAACAGTAAAATTTGGTTGACCGAATTTTGCCCTGTGTGTCCGAATTTTTCTGGAAGTAATATTCACCGAAACAGCGTACTATTCAAAATTGATTCCGAATTTCTCTGGAAAAATAGCAGTACTATTCATAGTGCAGAAAAAATTCGATCGACTGAATTTTCATCTTACATCCAAAATTTCCAAACCTTGTCAAAACATATTCAAATCAATTCAATCATCAAAGATAAGTCATTAAAGACCTTTTAAGTGCAAAAATCATTGATGAAAACCTGGTAATTCAAGTGAATTCAAAACCATTGAAAGTTTTCAAATCAAGCTTTGAGCTCTCAAATGCAACTCATAGATTCCAAGACTTAAGAGTGTAGGGTTTACAAAGTTTACCTATTAAGCACGTGTAAGCTACATGTCATGTCTTCAAAGCCTTCAATCATCTTGAACAAACTCTTCAATCTTCAATTACTTTGACATATTTGAGTGTTCTTGCATTGTAGCTTCAAGGTAACGAGACTTGTATGCTTCTCAATCCAAAAATCCTATCACACAATAATCAAACACATTAGTCAATATCAAAGTAATCAACATTATTCACTTAGGATTTTGTAATGATCAATGCTTGTCATTAGTCAAAACAACATAATTTGCTCTTAGGGCTAACACTTCCAAAAGTATAGTTTGTTCTATCAAATAGTGAAGGGTCGTGAAAACCCTAAGAGGGGGCTAATTTAGGTTCACAACCTCCAAGTACTTATGAGTTTGGAATAGAATGGTTGAGAGAAAAAGAGTAGTCATTGAAATAGCAATTAAGATTAACAATGACAACAAGCGCAAGGCAATAAGGATAGCGCACGTAAGTGAAAGCAATAAATAACAAGAGAAGTACATAAAAATTTATAATGGTTCGATATCTCCAAAATCTACATCCACTACCTTGAGTTCACACTCAAGGATTTCAACTAATCTACTAAACTTAAGTCAAATAATTACACAAGAGGCTCACCCTCAAAGGGTTTTACACTAGTAACCTCTTTTCCAATCCAACAAACAAGACTGATCCCACCACAAAGTGTTTTATGTCACAAGACAACCTTGAACAATCAAATCAAGGTTCACTCTCTCAAAAGAGTTTTATATCCTCAAGAAAACCTTGATTAAACAGAGTAAAGATAAGATAAGGACAGAAATTACCAATCAAGATGATAGATATTTAACAAATCTAGCACCACCTCACTTTTGCTTTTGGAATGCTTAGATAATCATATGAAGCACAGAACAATGAAAGCTTTTCTTTAATATTTGATGTTCTCAAGATAATAGCATCTAGGTTCATCAATCTTAATCAAAATCTGAGTTTCTAGCCTTTTATATAACTAAAAAATTCAAATGCAATGTTTAAAAATAACTAGTAATGGCTAGTAACAGTGAAATTGGATCGACCGAACTTGGATCTCTGTGTCCAAATTGGTGTTCCGAACTTTTTTGTTTACTAGTGCTGCAAGAAAAGTTCAGTCATTCAAATTTTGCCTCTGAATAATTTGATCGTTTTAATTTGCATCCAAACTAGAGTATGAACTTTTAAAAACTGTGTCCAATCATTTGAAATTTAACCACAATAAGATTGAAATCAATGTGAACTAAAAGATAAGTCATTTAAAAGATTTTGAACAATAAACAATTATCAAACACTTTTGTTTTTCAAAGAATCATGAAAAACTTTTAAGCTCATCAACAAAGTTTAGGCTAGATCAAAATAGTTTGTGCTTCAACATGAAATGCATAGATTTCAAATGCATGGAGTGTAGGGTTTATAAGATATACCTATCAAGCAAAAGCAAACCTATACTAGAGTGTCTTCAAAGCCTTCAATCTTCTTGAACAAACTCAACAAACTCTATATTCTTCAATCACTTGAGCTCAGTTGAGTTGTCCTTTCATATTAGCTCCAAAGCAATGAGACCACTTTGCTTCTTCAATCCAAGAATCCTATCACGCAATAATTATGCAATTAGCCTATATCAATGTTCGTCATGAATCAAAACTATAAGATTTTCCCTTAGGGTTACAATCTCTCCTTTTTGATGATGACAAAGTTTGATGCACAATATGATGAATTTAAACAATGAAGTATTACTATCACAAATGAATGATGACTAATTTGGCACAGTGACTTAGAATGGCTCATAAGTGAGTCTATGGCCCAACCATCCTCCATAATCCTCCTTCCTTCCATGAACAAAAAATACAGCTTGAAAGAATACCTTCTAAGAGAGGTTTTAGAGGTTACACATAGTTTTCAAAGCTCCCCCTTAGATTGTACTTATTTTTCAACAAATTTAGACTTGAGGTGTTGTAAAAATATCCAAGTTTTGAAAAATCAAGTCTGAATTGCAAAAATATTCAAGATAATGAATTGGTTTTCAAAGAATAAGCTTTCCCAAGATTGTTCAATTATTTTAGGAAAAATCAACAGAGTTTTAAGCAAGAATAGCAAATTATTACTTTCGACAAGAAAGTTTGGGCGTCTGATCTTTTGGTCTGCATCCGAACTTTTGGTAAAAGCTTTAAAAGGTAAATATTGCAACATAAGTGCTTAAAACCAATCACTTAATCATCAAGGCTAGGTGATCAACTATAACAATCATACATTATCATCTTGATCAACCAATGCTCCACTTTGAATCATATAGATTCAAGATCAACTCAAGGCTATATAAACCAACTCAAAACCATCATAATCCTCATACCAACAATGCAATCATCACAGTAGATTCATCACATTCATCAATGTACATTTGCAATCACACTTCTTCTCCCTATTTTGTCATCAATCGAATGTAGGGTGATGAAAGTGAAGTAAGTACACAAGCAAAAGAAACAAGTTCTTAATACAAGTATCATTGTTGAGCTTCAAACATCACATAAGCTGGAGAGGCACATGGAGATGAAGCATTAGAATACATAGACTATGCTAGTTACATGAACTAGGCATGGCACATAACAGTCATGAAGTACATAAACTATATTTTGTACATAATTAAAGTAAGAGAGAGTTAAAGAGTGTTTAGTCTTGAATTCTCTTCATTGTCTTCACTCCATATTTGTTAGTTGTGATGGCCAAATTAACCTTCGAGCTCAATGTGTAGAGCACCTTCACTAGCTTGCTCCTTGCTGGTGTAATTTGGTCTTGGAGTTGTTTCCAACTGAGATGATCTCCTTGTTCTTTTCTTTCTACTCACATGCTTGACTCTTCCTTGGCTAGAGGTCATGGTGGATGATGAGATCTCGGCCTTTACAATTAAGGTTCTCTCTTGATTTTCACCTTCTTGTGGCTTCTCTTGATCTCTTTCACCTTGTTGTGAATCTTCAACTCTTTCTTCATTCTTCTCACTTTCTCTTGCCACAAACTCAAAGTTATTCCCATGATGGTCATCATCATTGTCATCTTCCTCATGTTTTTCTTCTTTCTTCTCTTACTCATCTTCATCATCATCCTTCTCTTCTCTTGCTTGATGTTTAGAGGATCCTTCACCACTTTTGGTATTCTTTAATAGTAGCTCCTCTATGCTCTTCACCCTAGTGTCCAATCTATCCAATTTTCCAAGAACAATAGGTCCAAAAGATTCAAAGAATTTATACATCTTCTCCGCTTCTTTGATATGGTTGCTCAAGGCTTCTTTGATTACCTTGGCAATAATGGTGTCTCCTCTAGTAATTCCTTCATTACTAGGCACTTTTCCAATATTTGGATGAGATGGAGGAGTAGTCACTTCTTCAAATAATCTCCTTTTTAAGGAAGGTTGCTCCCCCTCACTTGATACATCATACATTTTCTTACTTTTCATCTCTCTTGCCAAAGCCGTTGCTTCATCTTCTTCTTCTTCATTCTCCTCTTCCTCTTCAATATATTCACTTTCTTCCATCTTTTCTTTCCATTGAGGAGTTTCTCTCCTTGTTCTCCATACACCATCCCCATCAAGGGATAATTGCATCCCTTTGAGGGACTCATTGGTGTAGATTTCTCCACTCTTTATGTCTTGTCCTCTTCTGAGAAGTTGAATTTTAAAGTGCTTGAAGATTTTGGTTAGCAATCTTCCATCTGGTAAAGCCATGTTTGCCATCCTTCTTGCACCAATCATGTGTTTCAAGGCCATATACCAAAAATTCAACCTTCTATGTTCATGTAAAGCAAGAATTATTACAGCATACATATTACCAACAGAAGATTTTTGTCCAAAATTGGGAATAATCGTAGTAGTTGTCATATGATACAACACTCATTCTCTAGCATCAAATGCCTTTATTTCTCTCTCTTTTATAGGTCTAAATCTCCTACCATTGGTGAATGCTTCTTCAAACCTCTCATTTATGAATAATTCATGAATATAACAATGCTGCCCTAAAGAGTAGTATCTTGCACAATTATCATCTACTCTACAAATCCTATTGACTAGAGCATCATTAAATTCAAAATCAAATTGAGATACTCTAAAAAAATACTGTTGAACTACATTATCCCCAAAATGTTCAACCATTTCCTCCTTAAGATTTACATAAAATTTATACACAAGGGTAGGGTAATATTCCTCATTAACCACAAGCAAGCTACTCCATCCAATTTCACCAAAAAGAGATAGTACATTATCTATATTGGAGAGCTTGTCCAAATCAACCTTATGCCAGGGAATGATATTCCTACTTCTCTTGCTCTATTCTTTAAATTTCATAACCGCCCTTATTGATATGAATCTATCCACTCCTAGGGTGGTTTGAGGAATAGGAACCCTTTTTGGTTCATTGATGATCAACCCTTCATCAACCATCTTTGCTTTCCCTTTACCCTTAGCAATGTTAGCCCTCTTTGAACGCACCATGGTGATTTTCTTTGAGAGAAGGTGAGTTTCAAGTTTAATCTAGGTCTTACAACATGAAAATGGGAAGAATTTCAAGTGGAAATGGTGAAATATGGAAGAAATTTAGCTTTCAATGAGAGTGGATTGAATGGGTTTTGAGAGAAGAGGGAATTCGGATGGCAGAAGTGAGAGAAATGGCCATTCGAAAGGTTTTAAAACAATTGTAACCACAAAGTTTGGATGACCAAACTTTCTAGTCTACTTCCAAATTTCTCTGTTTCTTCAACTCTAGCAAATTCGGAAGACTGAATTTTTGGTCATGTGTCCAAACCAACATCCGAATCTTTCTATCTGAAATCTTCTGAAGAGTTGTTTGGATGTCCAAATTTTCCCTGTTTTTGTCACACTTGAATACACACATTAGTAATTGAATTTTAATATTCCTAAGCTTGTCTTAAGGTGACAAAACCTTTTCTCGGCCAAAGGCTTGGTGAAAATATCAACAATTTATTCATTTGTGCACACATAATCCAACTATGTATCACTTTTAGCTACATGATCACGAATGAAATGATGTTTAATCTCTATATGCATAGTCCTAGAATGTTGAATACGATTTATGCTCAAATTAATGGCACTAGTATTGTCACATAAGAGAGGTACACATGCCTATGGATCTGTCTTCTCTTGCAAGAGCCGATTTGTTCATAGACAATTATTGAACACTTTCTTAAACTGACTTAGATTTGAGCAAGTGAAGTTTGAAAACCGTTAGCAAGGCAACTTCCTGCTACTGTTCTTGTTTGAGAATGCCCTCTTGCTCTTGCTGCTTTGGTCTCCCCTGGTTGGCTAGACACAGGCTCTTAGGCAGCTATTTCATCTGCTGTGAATGCTGCCGATAGTGGAACTTATGCTCAAATTAATGGCACTAGTATTGTCACATAAGATAGGTACACATTTGAAATCTAGGCCAAAAATCAAGTAGAGTGTGCTTCATCTATAGCACTTGAGCACAACAACTACCAAGAAATGGACAATGGCCACTTATGCTTTTACATTCGACTTTGCATCCGGCATAGTCGGCATCTAAATAAGCAATAGATCAAAAGAAGATAATTTTGTAAATCAAAGACATAGTCATATGTATCAATGAGATAATAAAGAATACACTTAACGGTAATTAAATGAGATTCTTTTGGACAAGATTGAAATCTAGCACATAAGCACACGGAACATAATGTTTGGTCTACTTGTGATAAGATAAAGCAAACTATCGATCATATCTCTATAAACCTTTTCATCAACATTTTTACCTTTCTTATATTTGTCAAGTTTTGTTGATGAACTCATAGGTGTGCTAATACCTTTTACATGGTCCATTCCGAATCTCTTCAATAGCTCCTTAGTGTACTTTGCTTGATTTATGAAAGTACCATCCTTGGTTTGCTTGATTTATAGCCAAGAAAAAAGTTGAGTTCTCCCATCATGCTCATTTCAAATTCACTTTCCATTAACTTGGAAAACTCCTCACAAAGAGAAACATTAGTAGAACCAAATATTATATCATCTACATGAATTTGGACAAGCAAGAGATCATTGCTGCAAGAGGCTTTTAAGAAAAGAGTTGTATCAACATTTTCCCTTGAAAATCCTATTGAAAGTAGGAAACCACTTAATCTTTCATACCAAGATTGAGAAGCATATTTCAAACCATATAAAGTTTTAGATAGTTTGAAGACAAGGAGCTTGTTGCAAACCATAGAAAGCTTTTAATAGTTTGAAGACATGGTTAGGAAAATTTTCATGAGCAAAACCGGAGGGGTTTTTCACATAAACTTCTTCATCAATAAAATCATTTAGAAATGTGCTTTTGACATCCATTTGACACAACTTAAAATCCTATAAAGCAAGAAACTACCAAAAGCATTCTAATAGATTCAAGTCAAGCTACTGGAGCCAAAGTTTCATTATAGTCAATGCCCCCTTCTTGATTGAATACTTGGGCAACAAGTCTAAGCTTGTTTCTAATAACTTCTCTGGACTCATTTAGTTTACTTCTAAAAACTAATTTTACACCAATAACGGGGTCTAGGGACAAGAATCCAAACTTTGTTTCTTTCAAATTGATATAATTTCTCTTGCAAAGTAACATTCCAATAAACATCACATAAAGCATCATCAATGTTTTTAAGCTCAATGTGAGATAAAAGTGCAAAGTTGTCGATAAAATACCGCCTTGTTTTAACATCTTGAGAGACATCACAATGATTTGCTCCTTAGGCTAGCCTCTTGTATATATTAGATCCTTTGGAAGCTCTTGGTCACCAGTAGGTTGGACATCTTGTTCTTGCTCAATCATCTCTTCTATATTGGCATGATCTTCCAAAGTTGATGTTTGAAGATGAATTTCATTATCGTTCATTGAAGTACCTACACCATGAGTATCTCCTCTTTCCAAGTAAATGTTAGATTCATCAAAGCACCTAACATGTATGGCTTCCTCAACACATAAGGTTCTTTTGTTGTAGACTCTATAAGCTTTTTGTTATATGAATAACCAAGAAAGATACCTTCATCTGGTTTTCTATCAAATTTACCCAAATTTTCATGCATATTTAATATAAAGCACTTGTAACCAAACACTTTTGAAGTAGACAATAGAGGGTGTTCTACCAAATAGAAGTTCAAAAGGTGTTTTTCATAAAAATAGCCTCAAAATAATTCTATTCATGACATAGCAAGCAGTGTTTACGCCTTTGGTCCAAAAATATCTTGATAAAGAATTTTCACAAAGTACAGATCTAGCCATTTCTTGTAAAGTTCGATTTTTCCTATCAACAACCCCATTTTATTGAGATGTTTTGCAGCTGAAAATTTGTGAACAATTCCATTCTCATTGCAAAGTTTTGTAAATCTTGATTGTAAAATTCTTTTACATTGTCACTTCAATAGAGATAAATTTGCAATCAAGGGAGGTTTGAACCTTTTTGAAAAGTCTCACAAATTCATGAAATGCTTCATCCATTTGTGATAAAAGGGTACCCAAGTGAATCTTGAAAAATCATCAACAATAACATATGTTTTTACATTGTCACTTCAATAGAGATAAATTTGCAATCAAGGGAGGTTTGAACCTTTTTGAAAAGTCTCACAAATTCATGAAATGCTTCATCCATTTGTGATAAAAGGGTACCCAAGTGAATCTTGAAAAATCATCAACAATAACATATGCATTGCTCTTACTACTAAGACTAGTGGTCCTTATTGGCCCAAATAGATCTATATGAACAAGTTCAATAGATTTTGAAGCAGAAACCATTTTCTTGGGTTTGAAAAATGTTTTTGTTTGTTTTTCATATTGACATACGTCACAAAGATGATTTTTCTCAAAACAGATTTTAGGCAATCCTTTAACCAAATCTTGTGAGGAAAGTTTGTTCAACAAATCCATGCTCACATGACCTAATATTCTATGCCAAAGATATCCATCATTATCATAAATAGCAAGACATTTAACATCATTGGCAACAAGTTCATCAGTTATAGCACATAAACATTTCCAACACTATAAGCAACAAAAATAGTTTTGCCACTTACACTATTAAAAATGGTACAAGTATCACATTTAAACTCAACTTTGCATCCATTGTCACACAATTGGCTAAGACTAAACAAGTTATATTTTAAATCATCAATGAGCAAAACTTGTTGAATAACAAGTGAAGATCCTTTACCAATATTACCTACTCCAAGAATTCTTCCTTTCTTCTTGTCATCAAAGGTGACAAATTCATCATTTGTGGCTTGAAGTTCATTAATGAGTAAAGTATTCTCCATCATATGTCTTGAGCATCCACTATCAAGGAACCACTTAGTGGCAGTTGATCTTGGCGGCAAGTGTACCTATACTAAAGGAGAGGAAGTAACCTTTGGCACATATGCTTTTTTGGGTCCATGGGGGTTAGTAATGATTCTCTTTACTCTCCAAATGGTTTTAACACCGTTTTTCACTTTTCTTTTCATATAACATCTAGTGGTCTTATGCCTATGTCTTTCACAATAAGCACAAGAAATGTGAGTCATGGAAGAAGAAGTAGCTCTAACAAAGAAGTTCTTATACTTAGGCACATTTTTTACATAATTGTAACCAAGACCATTTTTGACAAGAGGGGATCTTTAAATTTTTCAATAACATGAACTAAGGTTATCAACCTTCTTTTTAAAGGTCTCATGATCAACAAGTATTTTTTCAAGAGGCAAAATTGTTTCACAAAGAATCTTCTTTTCAAGGGACATATTTTGCAAAGAGACATTTAAAAAGTATTTTTCAATATCCAAGCAATCAATAGTGTTAGCCCTAAGGGCAAATCATGTAGTTATGATTAGTTTTGAATAATGGCAAACATTGATGAGAGCTAATGTACTTGTATGATTGAGTGATAGGATTGATGGATTAAGAAGCATGAAGTCTTATTGCCTTGAAGCCACAATGCAAGAACAACTCAACTATGCCAAAAGGTGATTGAAGAGTATGTTCAATATGATTGAAGGCATTGAAGACTTAGAGTGTAGAGTTCTTATACTAAATAGGTATATTTTTCTGTAAACTCTACACTTGTATGTCTTGGAATCTATTGAATGCATGAGAGAGCACAAAACTTGTTTTTAAAATGGTTTTCAATAAACTTTGTGATAACAAGTAGGTTTTTGAAATCTCAAATGATCTTAAGAAAATTTTGTATGATCAAAATGTTTTTGTAACGGTTTTTGTGTTTAAATGTGCCTAAATGATGTGTCCATTCATGCAAAACATTTTCAATGTTATTAACAATGATTTTCAAAAGATTGGACTAAATTTGATAAGTTTGGATGCAAGTTTGGTCGTCCAAACTCTGGAAATGGTCACTGTGCTTCCAAAGAAGTTCGGATGCATGGAGTAAAGTTCGGATGTCCAAACTTTCTCTGATAGCATGGTCACTATTTTTCCAGAGAAGTTCGGACGCAAGTTCGGACGTCTGAACTTTTCCAGACAGCTTGGCACAGTAAAGTTCGGACGCAAGTTCGGATGAATGGCATGAAGTTTGGATGTCCGAACTTCTCTGAAACTAGCCATTACTAGCTTCAGATTTTTTGCATGTTTTGAATTCTTACAAACTCTAAACATTACAAAGCCTTTAGCAAACATTTTAAAGCTCTCTTGTGTCTTGTGCATTCAATTGATCAATCCAAAGACATCAAAGTGTGAAGGAGCAAATATTGTGTAAACATCTACCAACAAGTGGTAACCTTTACACACTCTTTTCTTCTTATCAAATTGTGTTTTCTACTAGCTCTTGCAAGGTTATCTTGACAACATAAAACCCTTTAGATAAGGTTGATCCTTGAAATGGTGATTCAAGGTTGTTTATAGATATAAAACCATTGTGTGGTGAGCCTTGTTTGTAAAAGTTACTAGAAGAGGTCGTTAGTGTAAAACCATTGTGTGGTGAGCCTCTCATGTAATTTGTGACCTTGATCATATAGTAGGTTGATTGAAATCCTTGAGTACAGGCTCAAGGTAGTGGACGTAGATCTTGACGATCGAACCACTATAAATTGCTTGAGTTCCTTTGCCATTACATTCTTTTTGTTTTGCTATCAATCATCTTCAACTGTATTCATATAATCTGTTCTTTGCTTAGACTTATAAAAGGTTTTTATTTGCAAAAATTAGCCAAATACCTAATTCACCCCCCCCCCTCTTAGGTATTTCAAATAGAATCAAGAAGTTTTTTATTTTCACAAAACAATTTTGAATTTTCATTCAACAATTCATCAACTATTAATCTCATTTCCTTGTTTCTTTTCAAAAACATTTTTAATTGTCCGTACATATCAACAAGTAGATCACTAGGATCATCAACAACATCATCACAAGGTGCAGAGGTAGAAAGAGTGGGTTATACCTCATTTTCCATAGCCATGAAGCACACATTCATTCTATCTTCATAATGAGTGACTTGAAGTAGCTTCACATATTATGAGCGATGTCACATCTACTCACCTTTCTGTACTTATTTACATCCAATGCATAACTAAGAGTGTTTATAGCTTGATAATTTAAAGTCATCTTCTTTGAATCATTTTCATCAAATTCTTCAATCATCTTTGGTTCTCTTGTAATCCCATTCGCCTTCAACTTCTTAGGTATATGTGGCCGTATCTCAATAATATTCTACAAATTAAAGTTAATAGAACAAATGTAAATCTTAATACAAGATTTCCATAAAATATAATTTGTTCCATCAAAAAGTAAAGGTCGGTTTATACAAGATCCTTTCAAATAAGGGAGGTTTGAAATATTAGCCATAGGATCTTAACTTCTAGGTTGTTAAACCACAAAAGAAGCCCTTGCTCTAGTACCAATTGAAAAACCTAAGAGGCGGGTGAATTAGGTTTTTGGGTAATTTTTGAAAACTTTCCTTTAACAAAATCCCCTTTAAAAGTTCACAACTTCCAAGTACTTATAAATTTGGAATAGAGTGGTAGAGAGAAAAAGAGTAGTCAATGAAATAGCAATTAAGATTAACAATCACAACAAACACAAGGAAATAAAGATAGCCCATATAAGTGAAAGCAATA
This sequence comes from Rauvolfia tetraphylla, assembly GCA_030512225.1. NCBI lineage: Eukaryota > Viridiplantae > Streptophyta > Magnoliopsida > Gentianales > Apocynaceae > Rauvolfia > Rauvolfia tetraphylla. Next base: position 6,898,410 of record JAJQKT010000004.1, on the reverse strand, counting down.
AATAACAAGAGAAGTACAAAACAATTTGTAGTGGTTCGATCTCTCCAAGATTTATATCCACTACCTTAAGTTCACACTCAGGGATTTCAACCAATCCACTAAACTTAAGTCAAACAATTGCACAAGAGGCTCACCCTCAAAAGGTTTTACACCAATAATCTCTTTTCCAATCCAACAAACAAGGCTCAGCCCACCACAAAGGGTTTTATGTCACAGCATAACCTTGAACAATCAAATCAAGGCTCACTCTCTCAAAAGGGTTTTATATCCTCAAGAAAACCTTGATTAAACAGAGTAAAGATGAGATAAGGATAGAAATTACCAATCAAGATGATAGATATTCAACAAATCTAGCACCTCTTCACTTTTGCTTTTGGAATCCTTGGATAATTGCATGAAGCACAAAATAAAGGAAGGTTTTCTTTGATCTTTGATGTTCTCAAGATAATAGCATGTAAGTTCATCAATCTTACTCAAAATCTGATTTTCTAGCCTTTTATATAACTAAAAAATTCAAATGTAACGTTCAAAAAATGGCTAGTAATGGTTAGTAACAGTAAAATTCAATTAACCGAACTTGGACCTCTGTGTGCTAATTGGTTGTCCGAACTTTTCTGTTTACTAGTGCTGCCAAAAAGTTCAATCGTTCGAATTTTGTTTCCGAATAATTCAATTGTCTGAATTTGCATCCAAACTGGAGTATGGACTTTTAAAAACTTTGTCCAATCATTTGAAATTTAACCACAACAAGTTTGAAATCATTTTGGACTAAAAGATAAGTCATTTAAAATATTTTGAACAATAAGCTATTATCAAACACTTCATTTTTCAAAGTATCATGAAAAGCTTTTAAGCTCATCAACAATGTTTAGGCTAGATCAAAATAGTTTGTGCTTCAACATGCAATGTATATATTCCAAATGCAAGGAGTGTAGGGTATATACATGATATGCCTATAAAGCAAAATCAAACCTACAATAAAGTGTCTTCAAAGCCTTCAATCTTCTTGAACAAACTCTATATTCTTCAATTACTTGAGCTCATTTGAGTTGTCCTTTTCTCATTAGCTCCAAGGCAATGAGATCACTTTGCTTCTTCAATCCAAGAATCCTATCACACAGTAATTACTCAAGTTAGCCTATATCAATATTTGTCGCTAATCAAAACTATAAGATATGCCCTTAAGGCTTACAAGTCAGTTCGTGAAAGATCCTTCCAAATAAGGGAGATTTGAAATATATTAGTCATAGGATCTTTACTTCTAGGTTGTTAAAACACAAAAGAAGTCCTGCTCTGATACCAATTGAAAAACCTAAGAGGTGGTGAATTAGGTATTTGCTAATTTTTAAAATATTTTCATTAATGAAATCTCTTTTTGAAAATCACAACCTCCAAGTATTTAATGTGATTGAAAAAGAGTAGTTGAAGGTAGAAGAATAATTAAATGTGACTGCAATAAATATTAACAACCACAAATGGCAAATAAGATTGGCACAATAAAGAGCAAAAGAGTGGATAAAGAAAAGAAGATGCAATAGTTTATAGTGGTTTGATCTCTTCAAGATCTACATCCTCTACTTTGAGTCCGCAATCAAGGATTTCGACCAATCCACTATATTAACATATCACACAAGTACACAAGAGGTTCACCCTCTAAGGGTTTTATACCAATAACCTCTTTTGCAATTCAAGAAACAAGATTCACCCTCACCAAAGGGTTTTATGCCCTCGAGACAATCTTGAATAAACAAATAAGAGATGAAGATGGAAAGATGTTACCCAACAAATTGGTAGATGGTAAACAAATCTAGCACCACTTCACTTTTTCTTTGCAATCTTGGAATGATCACATTAAGCACATGGACTATGAAGGCCTTTCTTTAGCTTTTTGAAGATCTCAAGAGAGAAACATGTAAATCTCATTAAAGAATCAAAAAAGTGATCAAAATTTTGATGTTTAAGCCTTTTATTTACTTAAATTATTAAATGTAACTTTCAAAAACTAGCTAGTAACGGCTAGTAATAGTGCTATTATGTCGACCAAATTGAGTTTAGTGCGTCAGAGATAGTCGTTCGAACTTCTCTATTCACTATTCTACATAAGTCAATTCGGATGATTTCAGACCTCAATGTTACAATTGGTCATCTAAATTTCTTTGCAAATTCAGTAACAACAAGTGCATTCAGACGTCCGAATTGGAGACTAAACTTTTCCAAAATATGTAAAATCATTTGAAACTCAATCACAACAAGTTTTAAATCAATTTAGATCACAAGATAAGTGATTAAAAAACTTTTGAGCTACAAGCCGTTGTCAAAAACTTTGTTTTTCATAGAATCATGAAAATGTTAAAGCTTAACAATAAAGTTTAGACTTAGTCAAAATAGCTTGTGCTTCAATCATGAAATGCATAAATTCCAAGAGTAATAGATGTAGAGTTTACAAGATATACCTACAAATAGCACAATACCCTACAATATTAGATCTTCAAAGCCTTCAATGACTTAACATCCTCTCCAATCTTCAAGCTCTTGAACTTAATTAAGATGTCCTTTTTACTTTAGCTCCAAAGTAATGAGATCACTTTGCTTTTTTAATCCAAAAATCCTATCACACAATGATTACTCAAGTTAGCCTACATCAATGTTTGTAATTAATCAAAACTACAAGATTTTCCCTTAGGGCCACCAGAATTGGTTTTGTAGAATTTGGAAATGTTCAAATTTTTCATCACCAATTAACCATGCGAACTTTTTCTACTGTTTTGATTTTCATGTGAAATTCGGACAACCAATTCAGATTTAGAAGTCCAATTCAGTAGACCATATCCATTGTATACAGTAAAATCCACAGAGAAGTTCAGATGACCTCTTTGGATGAAAGACAAATTGCTCTGCCTTGTTTCAAAAAATTGATGTTATTGAACATTACAATTCAAATTTTTAACCATATAAAAGGCTAGTATATTTTTAGCCATACTCTTTTGTTGCAGTGTTCCTAGCATAATATATTGTGTAATAATATCCCACTTTCAAGGAACTCCATAAATGGACCCGTAGCTTGCCTTTTTTTTGTGTACCTCTCATAGTATTCTCCACTCGTATTAGATCTTACAATTTTGCTCTTAGTTTCCTTTTGCTTATCTACTTCTATTTTAAATACTTTAAAAGGATTGAGTGCTTCAAATTTATCAAACAAGAAATAGAGGTATATCTTGAATAGTTAGCAACAAATGAGATAAAATATTTCTCCCCATTGAAACAAGAGGTAGGAAAATGTCCACGATATCTACATGTATGATCCCAAGTAATTGAGAGCTTCTTTTGGCAACTTTATAGGACTTATTGATATGCTTCCCCTTTATGCAGTCCACACAAATACCAAAGTCAAAAAATTCAACAAGTTTTAAAACTCCTTCTGAAAGACCTACAATGGAGGTGAATTAGGTCTTTTGCTAATTTTCGAAAATTTTACTCTTTTTAACAAAATTAACTTGGAAGCTGATTTAAATCAAATACTTTACTAAATATGCAAGTAAACATAATAAGATTCAAATTTAAAGAAAGTAGAGAGTAAGAAACAACACAAGTGATTTATAGTGGTTCGATCACCCAAGATGTAGATCCACTACCTTGAGCACCCACTCAAGAATTTTAACCAATCTCAACTACAATTTTAAGTTGATCAAATTTTACAATAGAGGCTCACCCTTCAAGGGTTTTTCTTAGCCCTAAGGGCAAATCATGTAGTTTCTGATTAGTTTTGATTAATGACAAATATTGATGAGGACTAATTCTTATGTTATTTGTATGATAGGATTTTTGGATTGAGAAGCAAAGAGTTCTTATTGCCTTGGAGCTAAATGTGCTAAGGACAACTCAAGTGTCCTATGAATTGAAGGCTTTGAAGACTAGTGTATGCTTACATTTGCTTAATAGGTATACTCTTGTAAACCCTACACTTGTTTGTCTTAGAATCTATCGAATGCTTAAAAGAGCACAAAACTTGTTTTTGAATCTTAAATGGCTTTGAATAAATGTTTGATTACCAAGTATTGTTTTTGAATCTTAAAATGGCTTTTGAATAAATGTTTGATTACCAAGTATTGTCCTAACTCCTTAGAAACTAGCCGTTACTAGCCGTTTTATGACTGTTAAAACCGATTTTTAAAATCTATAAAAGCCATAAACTTCAGATTTTTTGTAACTTTTGAACATTTGAGAAATCCTAACATTTCAAAATCATTTGGAAACATCAAAGATCTATTTTGCCTTGTGCTTACTTGTGATTATTCAAGATTCCACAGACAACAAAGTGAAGTAGTGCTAAATTGTGCAATCATCTACCAAGCAGTGGTAATATCTCATCCATTCTCTATTTAATCTTGTTTTCTACTTGCTCAATGCAAGGTTATCTTGTAACATAAAATCCTTTAGGTAAGGGTGATCCTTGAGATATTGATTCAAGGTTGTTTGTAGATATAAAATCCTTTGGTAGGGTGAACCTTGTTTGTAGAATTGCAAAAGAGGTTGTTGGTGTATAATCATTTGTGGTGAGCCTCTTGTGTAATTGATTGAATTTGAGCATATAGCAGATTGGTTGAAATCTTTGAGTGTAGACTCAAGGTAATAGATGTAGATCTTGAGGAGATCAAATCACTATAAATTGCTTGTGTTCATTGATCTTAAATTGTTTATTGCTTTGTCATTGAATTCATTATTTTCTCATTGAAACAGGTGAATATAATATGTCCATACTTAGTTCATAAAAAGGAAATAGTTTTCGAAAATTAGACAAAGACCTAATTCACCCCCCCCCCCTCTTAGGTCTTTCAATTTTACACCACAACCTCTTTTCAAGAACAAAATAATCAAGGCTCACCCGAACACAAGGATTTTATATCAACAAGATAACCATGAAAACAACAAGAAGATGAAGTTTGAGATAAGAGAGTTACCAACAACTTGGTAGATGATAACAAATTAGCACACCTTCATCTTTCTATAAATGGAATCTGGACTTTGAACTTTTTAGCACAAGACAAAAGATAACTTTTTGATAGATATCAATTGGGAAGAGTAAGAAATCTTTAATGCTCAAAAACTACTAAAAAATCTGATGTTTATGTCTTTTAGGCCAAATGTCGTTATTGACAACTTGGTAAACACGTCTGTAAAATAGATCATTTGTGATTGAAAACCAATTTTGAAATTCTTTTGAAACACTTTTAGATTTCAAAGAAAAAAGAGTGCAAGGTTTACAAAGATATACCTATGAAGTATAGTAAACCTACAAAGCCTTCAACAATCTTGAATCAACTCTAGCCATGTTGATAAACTTGAGTTGATCATGAGCTTTTAGCTTCAAGGCAATGAGGCTTGCTTTCTTCTCAATCCAAAAATCCTATCACACAACATGAAAGCATATTACGCCTTATCAAGATTAATCAATATGATTTTCATAGAACATTGCACTTATCAATGTTTGTCACTAATCAAAACAACATGATTTGCCCTTAGGGCTTAGACCTTCATTTACTAACCTCTTAATTCGGTCAATTGAGATCTAACCTAATCTTTTGTGCCAAAAACTTGATGAGCTTTCATGGATAATACATCGTTTAGTGCCAAATTTTTTATCGTGCAAAGTTAAAACATGTATATGGGGTCTAGTTCAAAGTTTCATAGAAGAATAATGAAACATAAAACAATATCCATTATTTCATAGTTTTGTAATAGAAATTAAATTTCTAGAAAAATATGGAACATAGAATGTGTTTTCCAGATCTAATTAAAAGCCATCTTTTAAAATAAGCCTATAAGCTTCTACATGTGAATAAGCTTGTTCGCGGCTTGGATCGGTTTCGAATTAAGCATTTTTAAAAATAAACCAATAATCTTGATTTTGAAATTTTTAAACAAATCCAAACCATTGAAAATTTCAAACTCTTAAGTTCGATTAGATCAGTTTAGTTTAGTTTGGATAGTTTAAACAGGCACCAAAATTGAATTTTTACTCAAATTTATACAAAGATTATTAGGGAATAATCCAAAAGGCATTAATATAAAATTTATGGTAATCAGACTGTCAACTGATACTTATACAACATAAATCTAACAACATAAGCATCAAGTTAATTATCAGTCAATAAAATAGAAAAGAAATAGAGAAGTTTTAAACAAGCCTTGTAAAGTTTAATTAGTTAATTAGCAGCCAATACAATATAATCCAAATAACATAAAAATCAACAAATATTAATGGAAATAAATCTTCAAAATATAAATAGTTATAATATATATATAAGTATTTTTTATATATGGGGCTTGGTTTGGTTTCAAAAATATTGAAACGATTTTGAAACCAAAATGAATTTTCGATTTTGAATTACATCAAACTGAAACCAAACCAATTCATAGTACAAACAATAAAATTATTTTGGATTGGTTTGGTTTGAAAGTTTTGGTTCTTCTTGAACTCCTCTACATGTGAACGTATCTTGTTGCTAGAATAGATGGCTTCCTTTATAACGAGACTAGTAAATAGAGAAATATATAAAACAATCTGTACCTATTGGTATAGAAAATTATCAAACTAAAGGTTTAATGTTTCATTCCAATAAATCTTACCAAAATAGCTACCTCCTTGTGGGGATGAATTGCTAATGTAATAAGATAATTGTACTCTATGAATATCATTAAAATAATCACTAACTTAAATGTGATTAAATTTTCTCTACTTATCAAGCACTTAAGATACAATAGCTACTACTAAGTACATGGTATAAAAAGAACTGAGAAAATGATATCTCAAAATTTGAATAATAAATTTAATTGAAATGTTGATTTAATTCAAATGGGAATTACATAAAATAAGCTAAATAAGAATGCACATTGCCTTTTACCAAAATGGGCAATTCTGGTAATTAAACTTAATATTACCAAAATGTGAAAAATGGCAACCAAAAAGGGAAAAATCCAAGTCTCCTAATAAAATAATACACATGCATGAATCACAAATTTCCCACATCAATAGTCGTCATCACATCAAATACGACAAAATATATATAACCAAAAATTGAGATAAAATAAATTAAGGAATAAAATATTCCAATTCAATAAAATTGTTGTGAAATCCTAACTAACAGGAACTGGAGTCATGAAAAGGATAACAAGATTATACATAACAGACAACTAGTCAAACACCAAATACTTTAAAAGAGATAGAGCTATATGTTTTGGAAATAGAACTTATTTTGCTAATGGAGAAAAGAATACTGTGATACCCCCAACTCCTCCGCTAGGTTCTACTGCGGCTGAGTAAGGTACCAGCGTGCCTCTCGGCACTGATGTGTGCAACTACGAATCGCGTCCGGAGAAAAAAAGGAGAAATAATACACATATATTAAAATATATTACAATTATAGGAAGTATTGGTGGAAATATATAAATACATAGGTAGACCCTGTATCTTATATTATCTAAATTCAACATTCATTTATAGATGGTTGTAAAACAGACTTCTTTCTCTCTATCTGGCAAGAGGTAACAGAAAATGTACGAACTGATCAAACACGTATATGAGTCCCTCCACGAGCTAACTCTAATCCATGGTTTAAGCCATATGGAAAGAAGTATTAAAAACACGTGTCAGCTGAAAAGCTAAGTGAGTTCACGTGTGTGCCAGTATATTTCTAAAATATGATATTTTCACAAATGTGAGAGTATATATGTATGCACAATAGTGTAAAAGTGTTTTAAATTAATATAAGTTTTCTTGTTTCAAAATAATGCATAAATCTCATGATCAGGTTTGGGCTTAGTTAGAAAGTGATCAGGTTTGGGCTTAGCTAGAAAGTCTAAGTGAATCAAGACACATCAACATAGCTCCTCAAACTAAAATTTCTCACACATGACAAATATTCATATTCTGGCTCCACGGTAGAATTATCGCAACCAATAACGGGGTCATTAGGACTTAAATCTCGGTATTCTGTAGTCAATACCAACTATACACCAGGACGAACGTTCGATTTTACAGACTACCTTATGCCTCTCCAGACAGAAACTAGGCTAAGGATCTGCACCTACCAATCCAATTCTGGTGATCAACCTTAACATTGAGCCCCTCCTGACTCACTGTTAGGTGACCACAAACAGATAAACGTAGTACTAGTTGGGCGACACCATCCCTGACATACTATGCCCCCTTTCAAGTGGATCCACAATCCAGAATCTGTGCGTTCCACGCCAGTGGAAGATGGCTTAGTACGGGGGACTAGCCACGTACAGTGCAATCCGCTGACGCTTCAGACTCAAATCATAATCCAGTCACATTATATTCAAATCAGATCTAGTCGGGACGGAGTTTTTATGCAACTTTTCAAATATAAAGGCTACTCAAGTAGCCTTCCAAATGAATCCAATTTCAACATAACTTCAAAATAACAACTGTCCCGCCATTCCAAACATGTAAATGCAAGTTTTTTCAAATATGCCATGCAAATACACATGACTTTTTAAAAATACACAATAAAATACTTTTAATCAATTAAATACCTATTTGGAGCACCGCTCCGAAAATATTTCTAATACACAAATAAAAATATATTGTGGAGAACCTCTCTAATTTAAAACACGTAGCAAAACCAATCCTCAAAATAATATATTCACTCACGCTTGGGAATAGCAAATATTGATAATACTAAAAAAAAAATGCATCTCAGTTTGTAAACTCACTTGGTAGCAAGTGTTAGAGTTACTTACTATTTTACGAAACATGCAAATTTCCTACAAATTCAAATGGCTAACCCTTCGTCAAAAACCTTGAAGATAGTAAATTCTAAGTTATCAAACGAGCATCCCTCGGATATTCTAGGTGTAAGTGTAAGCCTAAATTTACAATTATAAAAACACTCAATTATTAAATACTCTATAAACATATATTCCTATAAATAGCCATATATATATATATACAATTATCATTATATCATCATAAAATAATACAATAGTTTTATTGTTATATTCTCAAATATTTAAATATATATATTAGTATAATATATATATATATATATATATATATATATATATATATATTCACAAATACTAACTTTTCTCAAATACTAAATATTAAATATTTAAGAGAGTAAAAATTTAAAATAAAAATATCACTTTAGGATAAACAAATAATTTCTACCAGAATTCTTAAGGAAACCATGAAAAATATTAAAGAAATCACAAACAAAAATTATATGAAATCTTGCATTAATTAAATTGGAAGAACTCAAGCCAAGGAGAAGAAAAAGAGAACAAACTAAAGAGAAGAAAACTAAGGAAGACCGAAAAGAAGGAAGAAAGGAACACAAGAATCTGTGAAGCAAAAGAAAGCAAAAGAAATGGAAAAGGAAGCAAAGAAAACAAAAGGCAACCGAGAGGGAGAAAAGATAGAAAATGAATGGAGAAAACAACAAAAATTCAAGCCCTTATAAAGCCATGAGTCGGTGGAAAAATGGGTGACTAAGCAAACCAAGCCAAAAAGGCTAGTGATTCTCAACGGAGCTGTATATTTGTAGCACAATAACCTCAGTTGAAGCCAATTTAAAATAATCTTGTTTTTTAGTTTATACATGTGGAAAATTTTCTTAATTTCTTAGGCTAATCATACAATGCTTTATATAGGAGGAGCTAAAATTGTTAATTTTTCCCTTTATTTTATTACTTATGCATAAAGCCCTTCAACCAAATAGTGCACTGTTTCTCTACTATAGTGTTTGAAAGACCTAAGGAGGGGTTATAAACTTGGTTTGGAAAGATTATATTCAATTGCTTCAATGAGAATGTAATGAATACAATGATAAAGCAATACACAAGGAAGAGTAAAGAGCACAAGCACTTTATAGTGGTTCGATTTCTTCAAGATCTACATCCACTACCTTGAGTCTACACTCAAGGATTTCAACAAATCTTTTCAATGCTCAAATTCAATCAATTACACAAGAGGCTCATCTCACAAGGGTTTTACACCAACAACCTCTTTTGCAATGCTACAAACAAGGTTCACCCTACCACAAGGATTTTATATCTAAAGACAACCTTGAATCAATGCCTTATTGCTAAAAGGGTTTTATGTCACAAGACAACCTTGTAGTGAGCAAATAGATAAACAGATAAATAGAGATTTAATGAGATATTACCACTACTTGGTAGAGGATTACACAAGTTAGCACCACTTCACCTTGTTGTCTATGAAATCAAAAATAATCACATGAAAGCACAAGACAAAAGAGAGATCTAATAATTTCAAATGATTTTGGAATGCTAGGATTCTTAAAGTGTTCAGCACTAATTTAAAATCTGGAGTTTATGGCTTTTATAGATTTTGAAAATCAATTCTAACGGTCATAAAACGGCTAGTAACGGCTAGTTTTTAACAAGTTCAGATGACGGAACTTGATCCTCTGCGTCTGAACTATCGTCTGAATATTACTGTGACATGTTGTCAGGGAAAGTTCGGACGACCGAACTTTGACCCTTGCATCCGAACTTGCATCCGAATTTCTCTAAAAATTCAGCAATCATGTTCACAGTTTGGACGTCGGAACTTGCATCCGAACTGTTCAAACTTTGTCAAAATATTTGAAAATCAACCTCAATAAGTTTGAAATCATTTTGTACTAAAAGATAAGTCATTTAAAATCTTTTGAACTCAAAGACTGTTATCAAAGCACTTGGTAATTCAAAGATTATTCAAAGTCATTTAAGATTCAAAAACAAATTTTGTGCTCTCTTATGCATTCAATAGATTCCAAGAACAAGAAATGTAGGGTTTACAAGAATATATCAATTAAGCAAGTGTAAACCTACACTAGAGTCTTCAAAGCCCTCAATTCATAGGACATGTTCTATATTCTTGATCCTTGAGCACACTTGAGTTGTTCTTAGCACTTTTAGCTCCAAGGCAATAAGAACTCTTTACTTCTCAATCCAAAAATCCTATCACACAAATAGCATATGAATTAGTCCTTATCAATGTTTGTCATTAATCAAAACTAATCAAAACTACATGATTTGCCCTTAGGACTAACAATCTCCCCATTTTTGATGATGACAAATTTTGATACAAAATGTGATGGATTTAAACAATGTAGTACAAAGAAGCATTGATGTCACTGATAAATAACCAATTTAGCACTTTGACATTCGAACGGCCTATGGCCCAACCAAGCTTCATTTGCCTCCTTCCTTCCAACAACTAGGATAGAAGATATAGCATTTAAGCATTAAGAAAGCTTCTAAGAGAGGTTTTAAAGGTCAAAAAAGATTAACAATGCTCCCCCTTAGATTGTGCCCATTTTTCAAGAAGTTTGGACTTGAGATGTTGTGGATCCTAATTTTGAAATTCCAAGTATGAACTGTAAAATATGTAAAATGAAGGCTACAATTTTTGAAAATAAGTTTTCCTAGGGTTGTTCAACTATGATCGGAAATATTGAGATAGTTTTTAATATAGCATCATATACAACCACAGTTCACATCATATACAACCACATTTCACATAATACAACACACTCAATTTAAATTCCAAATGCATCCTGAAAGACCTAAGAGGGGGGTGAATTAGGTCTTTTGCTAATTTTCAAAAAACTATCTTCTTTTTATAAATTGAGTTTCGGCAGATTATGATTACTTGTTTCAATGAGATAATGATTAAATCAATGACAAATCAATAAACAATTTAAGAGTAGTGAACACAATCAATTTATGGTGGTTCGATCTCTTCAAGATCTACGTCCACTACTTTGAGTCTACACTCAAGGATTTCAATCAATCTACTATATGCTCAAGTTCAATAATTACATAAGAGGCTCACCACACAATGGTTTTACACCAACAACCTCTTTAGTAATTCTACACACAAGGTTCACCCTACCAAAAAGATTTTATATCTACAAACAACCTTGAATCAATATTTCAAGGATCACCCTTACCTAAAGGATTTTATGTTTACAAGAAAACCTTGTAATGAGCAAGTAGAAAACAAGATTAAATAGAGAATGGATGAGATGTTACCACTTCTTGGTAGATGATTACACAATATAGCACCAGTTCACTTTGTTAACTTTGGAATCTTGAATGATCACTTGTAAGCACAAGACAAAAGAGAGCCTTGATGTTTTCAAATGATATTAGAGTGTTAAGATTTCTTAGATGTATCAAAAATTACAAAAAATCTGAAGTTTATGGCTTTTATAGATTTCAAAAATCGATTTTAACAATCATAAAACGGCTAGTAACGGCTAGTTTCTGAGGAGTTCAGACGACCGAATTTGTTCCTCTGCATCCGAATTGTCATCTGAACTTTACTGTTACATATTGTCTGGGAAAATTCGGACGACCAAATTTTTCCAGTGCATCCGAACTTGCGTCCGAATTTCTCTAGAAAAACAGTAACCATGCTTGCAGGGAAAATTCGGACGATCGAATTTTAACCCTTGCATCCGAACTTGCGTCCGAATTTCTTTGGAAGTACAGTAGCCATTTTCAAAGTTTGGACGTCCAAACTTGCATCCGAACTGTTCAAACTTTGTAAAATCATTTGAAAATCAACCTTAATAAGTTTAAAAATATTTTGTATAAAGAGATAAGTCATTCTAAACACTTTTAAACTCAAAAACCATTACCAAAACACTTCGATCATTCAACGTTTACTCTAAATCATTTAAGACTCAAAAGCACACTTGTTAATCAAAAGTTCATTCAAAACCTTTTAAGATTCAAAAATAAGTTTTGTGCTCTCTTATGCATTCAACAGATTCCAAGACAAACAAGTGTAGGGTTTACAAAGGATATACCTATTTAGCAAGTGTAAACCTACACTAGGATCTTTAAAGTCTTCAATCCATAGGACATGCTCTACTTTCTTGATTCTTGATCATACTTGAGTTGTCCTTAGCACTTTTAGCTTCAAGGCAATAAGAACTCCTTACTTCTTAATCCAACAATCCTATCACACAAATAACATAAAAATTAGTCCTCATCAGTGTTTGTCATTAATCAAAACTAATCATAACCTCATGATTTACCCTTAGGGCTAACAATCTCCCCCTTTTTGATGATGACAAACTTTGATGCAAAATGTGATGGATTTAAATAATATAGAACAAAGAAGTATTGATGTCAATGATAGATAATAACCAATTTAGCATATTAACATACAAAAGGCTCAATATGAGCCTATGGCCCAATCAACCTCCATTAACCTCCTTCCTTCCAACAAACAACTAGGATAGGATATATAGCATTTAAGCATTAAGAAAAGATTCTAAGAGAGGTTTTAAAGGTTGTAAAAGTTTAACAATGCTCCCCCTTATATTGTGCTCATTTTTCAGAAAATATTAGAACTAAGAACTCTTCGTCCAAACTGCAATAAATTCAACATAATGAAAATTTAAAGTGAAATAAAGCTTTCCTAAGGTTGTTCAAATATAGTAGAAGAGATTAAAACATATTTGAATCAATTTGAACAACAAAAGAGCACTTTTTGGTAACAAAATATGGATGCATCCGAATTTTTGAATCATGCATCCGAATTTTTAAGATTTTAAGTCCAAATTTTAAAATATGTGAGATAGAAGCTTTAATTTTTGAAAATGAGCTTTTCTAATGTTGTTCAAATATGATATGAAGGATTGAGACCGTTTTCAAACAATTTGAACAACATACATTTTTGGTAAGAAAATTTTGATGCATTCAAACTTTTGGTCTGCATCTGAATTGCAAGTCCGAATTTTTTGCAACAAGTTTGAAAAAGATGATTTTGTATTTTCAAATGAATTGTAAAAGTACTCAAATATGTATGGCTTTGAAAAACCACAAAACTCATGCATCCAATTGTTTTCATGAGGTAATTCAAAATCATAGGTCAAGTCAATTTCAACCTCAACTTAACCAAATTCCATAATCTTAGAAAACAACCAAGATCTCACATATTATAACACATTTAATTACACTTATTTTGACACACAATACATAACACACCATATTGCACATTACAGTACACACAGCATACAACACATAGCACACCATGTTGTACATTACAGTACACATAGCATACAACACATAGCACTACATTACACACATCATTTTGCAGTCATCATTCTTTCTCCCCTTTTTGTCATCACTCAAAGATGGGGTTAATGAAAATGAGACTAACAGTTTAGCATATTCAACTTGGGCCAAAGTATCATTAATAAAGGAAGCTCTCAACACTAAGGTTTCAGCATTGAGCTTCACAAGCTAAACTATTACAGAAATTGCAGAAATTAATGAAAAGCATAGAAAGTTCATAAGCCAAGTTGAAAATTAAAACACATAAGTTATACTAAGTACAAATAAGTAATTTAAAGACAGTAATAAGGTAAGGTTGAAGAGATGCTCAGTCTTGTGATGTTGATAGAGAGACTTTGCTAAATCCTTTCTTGATTGCCAAATGCTTCACTCTTCCTTGGCTGAAAGAGATGGTCGATGGTGAGACGATTTCTACTCTTTCAATTTGACTTCCTCTTTTTTGTGGCTCTTCTTGTACAGGTTCATTTTCTTTGTCTTGTCTTGCCACAAACTCATTGTTGCCTCCTTGATCATCATTCCCATTATCATTCCATCATCACTGTCATCATCTTCATCTTCTTTCTCATCTTCTTCATCCCAATCATCCCTATCTTGATGCCTAAAGGGTCCTTCACCACATTGTGTATTTCTCATCAAAATTTCTTCAATGTGCTTCACTCTTTTTTCTAATCCATCCAGTTTTCCAAGAACCATTGGAGCGAAGGATTTGAAGAAATTGTGCATGAAAAACCTAAGAGGGGGTGAATTAGGCCTTTGGCTAATGTTCGAAAACAATTTCCGTTTACAAATTTAGCTAGAGCAGATTATGTGTACTTGTTTTAATGAGAGAATATATAAATCAATGTCAAAGCAATAAACAATTTAAGATCAATAAACATAAGCAATTTATAGTGGTTCGATCTCTTCAAGATCTACGTCCACTACTTTGAGTCTTCACTCAAGGATTTCAATCAATCTACTATATGCTAAAGTTCAACAATTACATAAGAGGCTCACCACACAATGGTTTTACACTCACAACCTCTTTTGCAATTCCACAAACAAGGTTCACCCTACCAAAGGATTTTATATCTACAAACAGCCTTGAATCAATGTCTCAAGGATCACCCTTATCTAAAGGATTTTATGTTTACAAGAAAACCTTGTAATGAGCTAGTAGAAAACACAATTAAATGAAGAATGGAGAATGAATAAGATGTTACCACAATGTTGCACCTCTTCACTTTGATGTCTTTGGAATCTTGAATGATCAATTGAAAGCACAAGACAAAAGAGAGCTTTTATGTTTGCTAAAGATTTTGGAATGTTAAGATTTCTCAAAGATTCAAAACTTACAAAAATTCTTGAGTTTATAGCTTTTATAGATTTAAAAAATTAGTTTTAACAGCTATAAAACGGCTAGTAACGGCTAGTTTCAGAGAAGTTCGGACGTCCGAACTTTCTCCTATGCGTCCGAACTTTACTGCGCCAAGTTGTATGAAAAAGTTCGGACGTCGGAACTTTTCCTTATGCGTCCGAACATTCGTCCGAATTTTTCTGCAAAAATAGTAACAATGCTATCAGAGAAAGTTTGGACGTCCGAACTTTATCTCATGAATCCGAACTTGCGTTCAAATTTCTCTGGAAGCACAGTAACCATTTTCAAAGTTTCGACGTCCGAACTTGCGTCCGAACTAATCAAACTTTGTCATATCATTTGAAAATCAACCTTAATAACATTGAAAACATTTTGTATAAATAGGTAAGTCATTTAAACATTTTCAAACTCAAAAACCGTTACTAAAACACTTTGATCATACAAAGTTTACTTAAGATCATTTGAAGTTCAAAAATATACTTGTTATTCAAAAGTTCATTCAAAGCCATTTAAGGTTTAGAACAAGTTTTTGCTGCTCTCTTATGCATTCAATAGATTCCAAGACACACAAGTGTAGGGTTTACAAAAGAATATACTTATTGAGCATATGTGACCTACACTTCAAGTCTTCAATGCCTTGAATCATCTTTGACCAAGACTCTTCAATCTTCAATCATTTTGACATCTTGGAGTTGTTCTTGCATTTTGGTTTTAAATGCAATAAGACTTCATACTTCTTAATCCAACAATCTTATTGCACAATTGACATAAAGATTAGTCCACAACAATATTTGTCATTATTCAAAACTTAATTAAAAATTTATGATTTGCCCTTAGGGCTAACAATCTCCCCCTTTTTAATGATGACAAACTTTGATGCAAAATGTGATAGATTTAAACAATGTAGTACAAAGAAGTATTAATGTCAATGATATATAATAATCAATTTAGCATATTGACATTCAAAAGGCTCAATATGAGCCTGTGGTCCAACCAACCTCCATTTATCTCCTTCCTTCCAAGAAGATATAGCATTTAAGCATTACGAAAACTTCTAATAGAGGTATTAAAGGTCAAAAAAGATTAACAATGCTCCCCCTTAGATTGTGCTCATTTTTCAACAAGTTTGGACTTGAGATGCTATGAATCTAAATTTTGACATATGAAGTCCGAACTTTAAAATAAGTGAAATGAAAGTTGCATTTTTTGAAAATAAGCTTTTCTACGGTTGTTCAAACATATTAGAAGAGATTAAAACATATTTGAATCAATTTGAACAACGATAGAGCGCTTTTTGGCAACAAAATATGGATGCATCTGAATTTCAGAACATGCATCCGAATTTTGAAATTTCAAGTCCAAACTTTAAAATATGTGAGATAAAGGCTATAATATTTGAAAATAAGCCTTCCTAAGGTTGTTCAAATATGATAGGAAGGATTAAGACAATTTTCAAATAATTTGAACAACAGAAAAAAATTTTTGTCAAGAAAGTTTAGATGCGTCCGAACTTTTGGTTTGCATCCAAATTTCAAGTCCAAACTTATGAACTGTAACCTCACATATTATAACCCTTTTCAATTTATATTCCAAATGCAGAAATACAGCCAAATTTTCACATTTCTCATTAGTGCACATCAGCACATCCAAATTTTCACATTGCAGCACACATAACACATATTCTAGCACATTCTTTCTCCCCTTTTTGTCATCACTCAAGGACGGGATAATGAAAATGAGACTGATATGCAACTATAGCCAACAAAAATAGTAAGGATTAATTTAGCATAATTCTGTAAATCAACTTTTTCTCCCCTTTTATAACAGCAATTAAGCTTGGGGTGATCAAAGTATCATTAAAAGAAGCTCTCAACACTGAGGTTTCATCATTGAGCTTCATTAAAAACTATTACATAGCCACATTAAAAATAGTAATAAGTGCAGATATTTAAAGAGCAAAAAATAGAGAAATTGTATAAACCAAGCTAGTAAGTGTTCATAAATAAATAAAAGCAATAAATAGAGATAATAGTAAAGATATGCTCAGTCTTTTGATGTTGATGGAGAGTCCTTTCTAGATTTCTTCTTGACTACAACATGCTTGACTCTTCCTTGGCGGAATGTTGGATTAGATGGTATTGTCACTTCAGCTCTTGCAATTTGACCTCCTTCTAGGCTAATTCCAGCTTGCTGCATTCCTTGATTTCCTCTTTGTGACTCCGTGGCTTGCTCACTGTCATCCCCTTGGTCACCATTATCATCATCATCTTCATCATCACTATCTTTTTCATTTTTCTTATCTTCTTCATCATTCTTATCATCATCCATTTCTTCTTGAGTTCTAGAAGGCCCTTCACCATTTTGGGTATTTCTCATCAATATTTTCTCAATGTGCTTGACTCTATTCTCTAAACCATCCAATTTTTCAAGAACCATAGGAGCAAACGTTTCAAAGAATTTATACATTTTCTCCATCTCCTTGATGTAGTTGTTCAATGCTTCTTGAATTGTGTCTCCTCTTGAAATTCCTTCAGCACTAGGACCTTCTCCAACATTAGGATGTGATTGAGGAGTTGGCACTTCTTCAAAGAGTCTTCTTTTGGAGGGAGGTTGCTCCCCCTCACTTGATGAATCATGCCTCCTCTTTGTTTTCATTCCTCTTGCCCACATTTCTGCTTCATCTTCTTTTTCCTTAGTTTCCTCACTTTCTTCAGCTTCTATTCTTTTTGGAGGAGTTTCTCTTCTAGTTCTCCATACTCCCTCATCATCAAGAGTTAATTGCATTCTTTTGAGAGAGTTATTAGTATAGATTTGTCCCCTTTTGAAAGCTTGTCCCCTAACAGAAAGTTTAACTCGAAAATGTTTGAAAATTCTTGTTAAAAGTCTTCCATATGGTAAAGCTTTGTTGTCAGTTTTTTTTATCCCCAATTATATGCTTCAATGCCATATACCCAAAATTTAATCTCCTATGCTCATGCAAAGCAAGCATAATCACCATATGTATATTTCCAACAAATGATTTAAGTCCAAAGTTAGAGATAATCATGGTTGCTATCATATGATGCATAACTCTTCCCCTAGCATCAAAAGCTTTGATTCCCCTTTCTCTAATGGTCCTAAACTCTCTACCATTTGTGAAAGCCTCTTCAAATCTTTCATTTGTAAATAGCTCTCTAGTATAGCAGTGTTGTCCCAAAGAAAAATACCTTACTCCAATATCACTCACTCCACAGATTCTATTCACTAATGCATCATTGAATTCAAAGTCTACTTGGGACACTCTAGAAGAATACCATTGAATAACATTGTCCCCCTCATGTTCAACTCTTTCTTCTTTAAGATTTGCATAGAACTCATATATGAGAGAAGGATAATAGTCTTCATCAATAACCAGTAAATTGCTCCAACCAATATAACCAAATAAAAATAGAACATTACCCATATTTGTGAGTTTGTCAAAGTCCACTCTGTTTCCAGGAATGATTTTTCTGGATTTCTTGCTCCAATTTTTGAATTCTGATGCAGCCTTGATTGAGACAAATTTGTCTGCTCCAGATGATGATTGAGGAACTCTGATTCTCCTTGGTTCATTGAGGATTCGTCCTCCATCTCTGTTCTTTGCTTCCCCCTTTCCTTTCTCAATATTTGCTCTCTTAGTTCTCACCATGATGTTTTTCTATTAGAGAAGCGGTGAAATCTGAGAAGTGTTTAGGGTTAGGAACTCAAAAATCCGAGTGGTTTGATGTGAAAATGGTGAAATTACAGATAGATTTAGGTTTGGACACAAATGGGTAGAGAGAAATTTTAAAAGAGAGAGAGTTCGGATGATAAAAATGTGTGTAACGGTTATTTGGCTTCTTTAAAACCGTTGTAACCGTAAAGTTGGAACAACCAACCTTTTTGGTCTGCGTCCAAACTTGTGTCCGAACTTCTCTGTTTCTTTAGTTTTAGAAAGTTCGGACGTCCGAACTTTCTGTTATGCGTCCGAACATGTGTCCGAACTTTTCTGTCCAAAATTTTCTGAAGAAAGTTTGGACGTTCCATTTTCACTCAATGCATCCAAATTATGCATCTCAATTTTCCTGTTTTTGTCACACTTAAACAAACACATTAGTAATTGAATTTTGAAATTCCTAAGAGTCTTCTTAGATAATTAAACCTTTCCTCAGCCAAATGCTTGGTAAATATATCAGCAGTTTGATCATTTGTATGCACATAATCCAAGCATATATCCTTTTTAGCAATATGATCACGAATAAAATGATGCTTAATCTCTATATACTTTGTTCTAGAATGTTGAATGGGATTTATGCTCAAATTAATAGCACTAGTATTATCACATAGTATAGGCACACAATTGAATTTAAGACCATAATCAAGTAGCGCATGCTGCATCCATAATATTTGAGCACAACAACTACCAACAGCAATATATTCAGCATCAGCAGTAGACAAAGACACACATGCTTGTTTTTTACTGAACCAATACACAAGACAACTACCAAGAAATTGACAACGACCACTAGTACTTTTACGTTCAACTTTGCATCCGACAAAATCAGAATCCGAATATCCAATAAGATTAAAAGACGAACATTTTGAAAACCAAAGACCATAGTCATGTGTATCAATCAAATAAAGAAAAATACGTTTGACAGAAATTAGATGAGATTCTTTAGGACAAGATTGAAATCTAGCACATAAGCACACAGCAAACATAATATCAGGTCTACTTGCTGTGAGATAGAGTAAACTTCCAATCATACCTCTATATGATTTCTCATCAACAATTTTACATTTTTCATCTTTATCAAGTTTAGTTCATGAGCTCATTGGAATACCTATCTCTTTTACTTGATCCATTCCAAATCTTTTCAGTAGCTCCTTGGTATACTTTGCTTGATTTATGAAGACTCCATCCTTAGTTTGCTTAATTTGTTGCCCAAGAAAGAAATTTAGTTCTCCCATCATACTCATTTCAAATTCATTTTGCATTGATTTGGCAAATTCTTCACAAAGGGATGTGTTAGTAGCACCAAAAATAATGTCATCAACATAAATTTGCACAAGTAAAATATCATTATTGCTAGAGATTTTTATAAAAAGTGTTGTGTCCACTTTTTCTTTTGCAAATCCTTTTGAAAGAAGAAATCCACTTACTCTTTCATACCAAGCTCTTGGGGCTTGTTTCAATCCATATAGAGCCTTGGTTAACTTAAAAACATGATTAGGAAACTTTTCATGAATAAAACCGGGTGGTTGTTTTACATAAACCTCTTCTTCAATAAAACCATTTAGAAATGCACTTTTAACATCCATTTGAAATAGTTTAAAACCTTTAAAACAAGCAAAAGCCAAAAGTATTCTTATGGATTCTAGACTAGCTATCGGAGCAAAAGTTTTATCATAATCAATGCCTTCTTCTTAGTTGAATCCTTGAGCAACAAGCCTAGCCTTATTTCTAACAACTTCTCCTAGTTCATTTAATCTATTCCTAAATACCCATTTTGTACCAATAATGGAATGATCATGAGGTCTTGGAACAAGAGTCCAAACTTTATTTCTTTCAAACTGATTTAACTCCTCTTGCATAGCAATAATCCAAAAATCATCACACAATGCATCATCAATGTTTTTAGGCTCAATATGAGATAAAAGATCAAAATTGTCAATAAAGTACCGTCTTGTTTTAACTCCTTGGGAGACATCACAAATGATTTGCTCCTTAGGATGACCTCTTGCATATCTTAGATCCTTTTGAAGCTCTTGATCATTGCTAGGTTGACCATCTTGTTCTTGCTCTATTATTTCTTCTTCTTTGGCATGTTCTTCTAATGTGGGTGCTTGATGATGGGTTTGATTATCAATCATTGAGGAACCTACATCATCTTCATTTCTTCTTTCAAGATAAATGTTAGATTCATCAAAGGTTACATGTATGGTTTCTTCAACACATAATGTTCTTTTGTTATAAACTCTACAGGCCTTTTTATTTAATGAATACCCAAGAAATACACCTTCATCTGATTTTCTATCAAACTTTCCCAGATTATCGCTAGTATTTAAGATAAAATACTTACAACCAAATACCTTAAAATAAACAATTGAAGGAGTTTTATCAAATAAGAGTTCAAAAGGTGTTTTTCTTATGAAGGGTGTTAAGAAAACTCTATTTATTACATAGCAAGCAGTATTTACAGCTTCAACCCAAAAATATTTTGACAAAGAATTTTCACAAAGCATTGATCTAGCCATCTCTTTTAAGATTCTATTTTTCCTTTCAACAATACCATTTTGTTGAGGTGTTTTAGCAGTTGAAAAATTATGAGTTATACCATATTCATCACAAAATTTTGTAAAGTCTTGTTTGTAAAATTCTCTTCCATTGTCACTTCTAATAGAAATCAATTTATACTCAAGAGAGGTTTGAATCTTTTTGAAAAGTTTTACAAATTCATGAAACGTTTCATCCTTTTGAGCTAAGAAAATCAAGCATGTAAATCTAAAAAAATCATCAACAATCACATAAGCATATTTTTTACCACCAAGACTAGTGGTCCTCATTGGTCCAAACAAGTCCATATGAACAAGTTCAAGAGGTTTTGAGGTAGAAACCATTTTCTTTGGTTTAAAAGATGTTTTAGAATGTTTTCCATATTGACAAGCATCACAAAGACGAGTTTTATCAAAATGCATTTTAGGTAATCCTCTAACTAGCTCTTGTGAGGAAAGTTTATTCAATAAATCCATGCTCACATGACCTAATCTGGTATGCCATAAATATCCATCATTATCATGAATGGCAAGACACTTTATATCATTTGTGATAAGTTCATCAAGATATAATACATATACATTTCCAACTCCATTAGCAACAAAGATGGTTTTGCTACTTGCACTATCAAGAATAGTACAAGTGTCACATTTAAATTCTACTTTACATCCATTATCACATAATTGACTAATGCTAAGTAAATTATACTTCAAACCATCAATAAGTAATACTTGCTTAATGAGAGGGAAAGAACCTTTACCAATGTTACCTATTCCAAGTATTTTTCCTTTCTTCTTATCACTAAATGTGACAAAACATTCACTTGTTGCTTGAAACTCACTAACAAGTGAGGCATTTCCTGTCATGTGTCTTGAACAGCCACTATCAAGAAACCACTTTGTGGCACTAGATCTTGAAACAAAACGAACCTACACCAAATTTGTGAGAGTGACTTTTGGTACCCACATTTTCTTGGGTCCAAGGGGGTTAGTGAAAGATCATTAACTTTCTTTTTTAATATCTCATGATCATTAAGTATTGTTTCAAGAGAAATAACCTTTGTGCAAAACTCTTTATTTTCAAAAGATATGTTTTGTATGGTTATATTTAAAACTTCTTTTTCAATGTTTAGGCAATTAATGGTCTCAAAAAATTTCCCATTGTCAAGACATAACTTTGAATTCTCATTTAATAACTCATTGATTTTGGTTTTCATTTCTTTATTCCTTTTAGAAGCCTATTTCAGTTCTTCATACATTTCAACAAGTAAATCACTAGGATCAACAACATCATCATAGTAATTAGAAATAGGAGGAGTAGATTGTACCTCATCATCAATTGCCATAAAGCATATGCTGGCTTTTCCTTCACTGTCATCTTCACTTTCTTGTTGATCCCAAGTTCCAGCCAATCCTTTTCCCTTCTTGGCAGATTTCTTTTTTATCTTGTTGTCTCTTTCCCTTTCCAGAACTTTAGGACAATCAGTAACAAGATGTTCTGTACTTTTGTATTCAAAGCATTGAGGTTTGAAGGATTATGACTGTCCACTTTTCTTGGTTGGTTTTCTCCCTTTCTTGAGAAATTCCTTCTTGTAGAATCTTTTGAACTTTCTTACAGCAATAGCTATCTCTTCTTCTCTACTATTTCCATCTTCTTCACTTGATGATTTTTCTTGTTCACTCAAATGATTTGAAGTTTTGAGTACAACTCCTTTTCTTCCCCTCTCTTCATCTTTAATATCATTTAGTCTTTTCACCTTCATCTCATGTGTAAGCAGTGATCCAATGAGCTCTTCAAGTGGGAGAGTTTTTAAAACCTTTGATTCCTCAATAGCAAGTGTTTTGGTTGCCAAGATTTAGGTAGAGCGTCCAATATTTTTCTATTTTGCTCTCCAATTGTATAGCTCTTCCCATAAGCTTTTAAACCATTGAAAATGTTAATAAATCTTGTAAACATATCACTAACATTCTCATCTTGCTTCATGGTGAATAGGTCATAGTCCCTTACTAGCATGGCAAGCTTTGACTCTTTAACCTGGTTTGTACTTTTATGTGTTACTTGAAATAATCTCCACATATCATGAGCAATGTCACATCCGCTAATCTATTGTATTCAGTTACATCTAATGCACAACTTAAAATGTTCATGGCCTGATAATTTAATGTCATTTTCTTTGAATCATTTTCATCAAATTCATCTATAGACTTCGGTTCTAAACACTCCATCAGCTCTCATTTTCATAGGTATGTAAGGACCTTTCTCAACAATGGTCCAAAAATCAAAATTAATAGAACAAATATATATCTTAACTCTAGATTTCCAAAATGTATATTTTGTTCCATCAAACAAAGGTGGTCTATTTGTGGAAGCAATAAACAATTTAGCTAGAGCAGATTATGTGTACTTGTTTTAATGAGAGAATATATAAATCAATGTCAAAGCAATAAACAATTTAAGATCAATAAACACAAGCAATTTATAGTAGTTCGATCTCTTCAAGATCTACGTCCACTACTTTGAGTCTTCACTCAAGGATTTCAATCAATCTACTATATGCTAAAGTTCAACAATTACATAAGAGACTCACCACACAATGGTTCACCCTACCAAAGGATTTTATATCTACAAATAACCTTGAATCAATGTCTCAAGGATCACCCTTATCTAAAGGATTTTATGTTTACAAGAAAACCTTGTAATGAGCTAGTAGAAAACACAATTAAATGAAGAATGGAGAATGAATAAGATGTTACCACAATGTTGCACCTCTTCACTTTGATGTCTTTGGAATCTTGAATGATCAATTGAAAGCACAAGACAAAAGAGAGTTTTTATGTTTGCTAAAGATTTTGGAATGTTAAGATTTCTCAAAGATTCAAAACTTACAAAAATTCTTGAGTTTATAGCTTTTATAGATTTAAAAAATTAGTTTTAACAACTATAAAACGGCTAGTAACGGCTAGTTTCAGAGAAGTTCGGACGTCCGAACTTTCTCCTATGCGTCCGAACTTTACTGCGCCAAGTTGTATAAAAAAGTTCGGGCGTCGGAACTTTTCCTTATGCGTCCGAACATTCGTCCGAATTTCTCTGGAAAAATAGTAACCATGCTATCAGAGAAAGTTTGGACGTCCGAACTTTATCTCATGAATCCGAACTTGCGTTCAAATTTCTCTGGAAGCACAGTAACCATTTTCAAGGTTTCGACGTCCGAACTTGCGTCCGAACTAATCAAACTTTGTCATATCATTTGAAAATCAACCTTAATAACATTGAAAACATTTTGTATAAATAGGTAAGTCATTTAAACATTTTCAAACTCAAAAACCGTTACTAAAACACTTTGATCATACAAAGTTTACTCAAGATCATTTGAGGTTCAAAAATATACTTGTTATTCAAAAGTTCATTCAAAGTCATTTAAGGTTTAGAACAAGTTTTTGTTGCTCTCTTAGCATTCAATAGATTCCAAGACACACAAGTGTAGGGTTTACAAAAGAATATACCTATTGAGCATATGTGACCTACACTTCAAGTCTTCAATGCCTTGAATCATCTTTGAACAAGACTCTTCAATCTTCAATCATTTTGACATCTTGGAGTTGTTCTTGCATTTTGGTTTTAAAGGCAATAAGACTTCATACTTCTTAATCCAACAATCCTATTGCACAATTTACATAAAGATTAGTCCACAACAATGTTTGTCATTATTCAAAACTTAATTAAAACTTCATGATTTGCCCTTAGGGCTAATAGTACATTTTCTCCATTTACTTAATATGATTATTCAAGGCTTCTTGAAATGCATTAGCTATTATGGTGTCACCTCTAGTAATGCCTTCACCACTAGAATCTTCTCCAACATTTGGTTGAGATTTAGGAGTTGGGACTTCTTCAAATAGTCTCCTTTTTTAGGGAGGTTGCTCCCCCTCACTCGAAGTATCATGTCTTCTTTTTGTTTTCATCTCTCTAGCAAGTGTTTCTTTCTCATCCTCTTCTTCCTCAACTTCCTCACTTTCTTCAACCTCTTCTCTTTTTGGAGGAGTTTCTCTTTTAGTTCTCTATATGCCATCTTCATCAATAACTAATTGCATCCTTTTAAGAGAGTCATTAGTATATATCTCTCCACTCTTAAATGCTTGTCCTCTCACTGGAAGTTTAACTTAAAAATGTTTAAAAATTCTTCTCAACAACCTCCTATATGGTAAAGCTTTGTTGACTGTTTTTCTTGCACTAATCATGTGCTTTAAGGCCATAAATCAAAAATTCAGTCTTCTATGCTCATGCAAGGCCAACATAACCACCATATGCATGTTACCGACATATGACTTATGTCCAAAATTGGGGATAATCATAGTAGTAATCATGTGATGCAATACTCTTCCTCTAGCATCAAATGCCGTAATTTTCCTTTCCCTAATAGACCTAAATTCTCTGCCATTAGTGAAAGCCTCTTCAAATCTTTCATTTGTGAAGAGTTCATGTATATAAAAATTCATTCCAGGTGAGTAATATTTTTTTCCACTATCATCTACTGCACAAATTCTATTGACCAATGCATCATTGAACTCAAAATCTACTTGGGATACTCTAGAAGAATACCATTACACTGCATTATTTTCCCCCACATGTTCTATTCTTTTCTCTTTGAGATTTGCATAAAACTCATAAATAAGTGCAGGGTAAAATTCCTCATCAATTACTAACAAATTACACCAACCAATATCACCAAAAATATTACCCATGTTGGAGAGTCTTTCCTAGTTCACCGTGTATCCAGGGATGATTTTTCTGCTTTTCTTGTTCCAATCTTCAAATTCAGAGGCTGCCTTGAGAGAGATGAATCTGTCCAATCCAAATGATGATTGAGGGACTCTAATTCTCCTTGGTTCGTTCAAAATCAGTCCACCATCTCCTTCCTTTACCTTTCCCTTTCCTTTTTTAATACTTGCTCTCTTAGTTCTCACCATATTTAGATTGTAAAAGAGTGATTTGTAAGAAGTATTTAGGGCTTAGAACTCAAAAAAATTCAATTGATTTGATGTGAAGGTGGTGAAACAGTAGAGAAGGTATTTTTGTGGAGAGAAATGTAAGTTTATGGTAAGGACAAAAGCAGAATATGCTCGTTGTACCTACAAAAAACTCATTGTGCTTATCAATTCTAATTTTTTATGATTTATAATTTATAAATGAAAATTTTAAAATTTAGTTTTTTTATTATTATCTATACTTATATATATTAATAATACACTTTTACTTTATCTCCTCCCCTTAAAGACTTGGAGTCTTCATTCTTATTTTGTAGAATTGTAAGTTTTTTTTTTACTAGATAGAAAATTTATTATTGGCTAGAATTTAAACTTTTAAATTTAAAAATCTTAATTCGTAGCCATACTTTCCTCATTAAATGCCCTAATTTATATTATCCATGTTTCTCTTATTCCTGTTTTTTTCTACATCTTTCATACCTTTTCTTTTTTTAATTGAATTATGTACACTAATATATATATTTTAAATTCTTTTAATAAAAAATTAGTAATTTTTTATTTTCTTTGTCATGTTTTGAAGATTCATGTATTCTACTAACTTCGTTTTTATCACAAAACTTTTTCTTCTTTCCTTTGAGGGGATAATTTTAGAAATATTTATCTATTTAACCATTGGTATCTATTACTCTAATTTCATCCTTAATATGCTAAAATATAAGGACAAAAGTCTCTATCTAATTGGCTATCAAAGCATTCTGCATCAGAACATGGATGACTTTGTAGTATATTGGACATGAAATGTAATGGTCGATGGTTTTTGATTTTGTTTTGTCTTTTCATCAAGTGGATTTAAAGAAAAAATATTTTTATAAAATATAATAAGTATAATAATACTATAATTTCTTTCTGGTGGATTAAGAATACTATTCTTTTAGAAAAATTTAGAGTAATGATCTAAGAATTTTTTAATTTTGAAAAAATTTCTTTAATGTTTTTAATATAAAATACTAATATTTTTTATTTTGTAAATTATTTATATTTTAGGAGTGGAGAGAGAAAAGGAAGGTTAGAGAGATTTTAATATTGACCATGATTTTATTGTAGATATATTATATTTTTTTCTTAACGGAGACTTTTTTTAAGAATTAGTGTAATAATATAAGCTTACTTTGAGATTTTTTTAATTTTTATTTTTTTCTTTGAGGGGATGGGCTTGAGAATACAAAAGAGTTTATTAAGATTTAGCCAAAAGAAAAAGAAAGCGTAATGTATCAACATAAAATTAGTACTTTATAAAATCATTAATCTCTTTTCAAGAGTTTTTAATAAAAAAGTTTCAATAATTTTATATAAAATGAATAGTTTTATGTTATTGGATTTGACAAAAAATTTTCTTCGCTTACTAAAATGAATATTTTATATTGTAATCATTCAATTTTGGATGAAGCGAGCAGTATGAAAAAAAATTTGAACTATATATTATAATAATTTTTTTATCTTGAAGATTTAATCATGATAATATTTTAGGAACATTTTGTGCTTGAAGTATAATTAGTTTATTTTAACAACATTTAGTATTACAATAGTTGTTTAAATATTTAATTAATTTTTAATTTTTATATTTAATTTTATAAATTAGTATTTAAAGTTTCGTGCAGGTATTCTCACCAGGTAGATTCTAAGTTTATTTAAATATTTAATTTAATTTCTTTTTTATTTTGATAAGTAACTTCGTAAATTAATATTTAAAGTTTTAATTATTTTATCATTTGTATAGGCAAATTGAGACATTTCTTACTCAATTCTTTATTTATTTAGAACGAAAAAAATAAAGTTGATAGTTTATTATTATTTTTAAATATATATAATAATGGGTATGTATAGTTATTTTTACAATTTTTCCCTATTATTACCTACAATTAATTCTAAATGAATAAATTTTTTATTAAATTCATAAATTTAATTCATAATTATAATTTTTTAAAAGTACATTTCAATAGTTATTATTAAAAATAAAAATTTAATACCCGTGCATAGTACGGACTTTTAAGCTAATTTATAAATAAATTTAAAATTTGTAAATATAAAATTCTATAAAAAATGTTAGAGAAGGTTTCAAAAGATTTATTAAGGCATAGTTAAAAAAATTTAAAAAAATTGATTTGTTAAAAAAATTGGTTTATTTTAGAAAATCTTAAATGAGTTGCAATCTAAACTCCAAAGATTGGATAAAATATAACTCAATAGTTTAAAATAGTTAATAAATAAATCGCTAATACTAATATAAAATTTTAAATTTAATTTTGTTATCGCAATATTAAAAGGGTTTAACTTTGCTTGCTTAACCTCTTTTGGGATGTGGCTAAGCCACTTCGCTTCTGTTCCATGTATCGCGTCGTCCAATTCTTTATCCGCACTTCGTCTCGTCCATTCCTGGATTTGACTTTGTCTCTATCTGTCATGAATCGACGCTTAGGATCAACATTCAAGATTCCATAAAGATACAATAGAGAGTGCAGATACATATCATCTTTCTCTAATCTTGAGGAATCTGCAGTACCTTTGTCATCTTGTTCTTTACTACACCTTTGCAAGAACAGGCATTTCATTTCTGACAATCCATCTTCCACCAAAGCAGAAAAGACCGGACAGAGCGAAACCCAGAAGCAGGCTGACCTTGTTTGATAGTTAACTTGCCAAAATCAAGAACTATTAAGCAGGTTTACCACCTTCCGAGTTACAGGATGCATTTAGTTTTATATGGTGTATTCAATCTTTCAGTCTTATGATTACGAGGTTTCCATTTGATTGCAAATTTCCCCGATTTTATTATTCTTCTAGTGTTTTTATTCCTATGAAGTGTTACTTTTTTAATTTACATGCTGAGAGATGGTATTTTGATCTATATGGAATCCTGCAAGTATAGTTAATTTTCCTGAGCTGGAAGTGGACAAAAAAGACATGCAGAAGGGCTGGATGAAAACAAGTGCTAATAACTTATCCGACAGTAAATTTGTTATTTAACAATTATTTTCCCTAAAGTAACTACTCTTGGTACAATTCTGTAGATATTTTTTCTCCAATGTATGGTGGCACAATTTCTATTTTGCAGGGGTAATTGTTTGTCAGTTATTGTTTTTCAGGAGATGGCTTCTATAGTTGGTCAAATTGTTTCGTCTCCCAGTAATGGTTATAAGGCTTGGGAGGATCCATCATTTTTCAAGTGGAAGAAGAAAGATGCTCATGTTCCACTTCGCTGCCATGAATCTGTTGAAGGTGAAAATTGGTTTATCCCAGCATTTTCAATGTTACCAGCTATGACAAACTGAAGATTACTTAAGAATCTTTTTTTTTTCCGGTTTCTTTTCACTTTAATTTTCTGAGCACTATTTAGTAATTGCTCATTTGACACTGGAGAGAATGTTCTTTTTTTTTTTTTCTTTTAAATTTTTAAAGGAAGAGTATTAATTTTGCTTTATTCGGATACATCATCTGGATCTAGTAAGTTCTGATTTTTGGACAGTGGAAGTAATTTCTGGTTGAGAAATACTTTACTCAGGATACTGTTAACATATGGTTATAATTGAAGATGCAACATTTTAATTGTTCTCTAGGTTCTTTACAGAAGCTGAGGGATACAATTGCCAATTATGTGTGTCTAGGGAATTGCATGAAGCAAGATTTGAAAGGAGTGGTTTATGCCATGGTAAAATTTTCATTGTTCGCATGCTAAAAACACCACCAAACATGCTAAAGGAAGTCTTCATCTTATCCTGAATGAACTTCGGAATATTGAAACTTGAATTTGAAAGCTAGATTGGGAACTAAAGTTAAATGACTTTATATTTAGTAAAATAGTACGAGGTCCTAAAATGTTTCCCATTCAATTGTGAATAATTGGTATTGTAAATTCTTAAAATTATTGCTTTTATGGGTTATATGGTTCTCCATATTCCAGATTTAAACTAGCTTCTTCTCTAGAATCTGATTCATGATTGTTAATTGTTAAAGTCTTATGCAATTTTTTAGGGTCTCTAAGATACTGGTATGACCGTAACCAAGTGGATATTTTGGTATCAAAATCAGCCATTTGGGATGATGGTGCTGTTCCAGAGGCCCTTGGCTGTGCTGCTTTCTGGGTCAAGGGATTGCCTTTTGTTAAATCCTTGTCTGGCTATTGGAAATTTCTACTAGCTCAGAATCCTAGTTGTGTCCCTTCAAATTTTCAGGAAAGCTCATTTCAGGACTCCACATGGCACACCATACCAGGTACCATGCTCCTTGCCCCACATTACTTTACTGGAAACTGTGATTTTAATATCTTTGACTTGTTTAATTAGTGCACATATTCTTTTTTGCCCTGGGCTGTTTATTGCTACCCAGTACCTTCAGCACTTGTGTGGTTATACTAGTTGTGATGAGCACATAGCCTCAGCTATGAAAAGATTGGTTACTTCTGAATTTTCACAACAATTTTGTAGAAGGTTTCTGGCACAAGCTAATCTTCTAAATTTTGACAAGGATTTGAAGAAGGTTTCTTGCACAAGCCAATTGAAATCCACAGAATAAAGTTCTGGAAGTCTTGTTCATAGTCCATGTGCCAGTCTCATATTTAGTTGTTTATTCCAGGCTTACTACTCATTTGCTAGGGTGCACTTTATCCACAAAAGATCTAGGAAGGCCTTTTCAATTTCTTTTACTTGGACAATGTTAGTTATCAAAGGTCAAGGGTAATCTATGAACAGGAGCAACTGCTGTGATGCGTGTTCTGGTTGAACCAATTCTTCCAATATCATTATGTTATTGTCACTCAACGATGAAGCCTCTGAAAATCTGGTCACAGCAGTAATGTTTAAGCTCTTACGGTACCAAAATTTGTGGACTTGAAGTAACTACTAGTTTGTTTGACGCACATTAGATATTTGTATGTGCACGGGCAATTTACTATGCCTATCGGAAATTTACGTAATATCTCAATGAATCACTCTGTGTCTCATTTTATCAATGTGGTTTGAGTTTTCTGCTTGCTGCTCAATACTTTTGCCCCTTTTCTGGAATAAGTTTTTGACTCTTGACTTCATAGATGTTTGCAAGGGATGTTAGTATTACTGGTTTCAGCAACTGATCACCTGCTACCTCTAATGCATTTATTTTCATTTTTCTTTTTAATTGAAACAGTTCCTTCCAACTGGCAGATGCATGGATTTGATCGACCTATTTATACAAACACTGTATATCCATTTCCTATGAATCCCCCAAAAGTTCCTGAGGATAATCCAACTGGCTGCTACAGAACTGACTTCTTTCTTCCAAAAGAATGGAAAGGTGAATATCTAGTATAACTTTGCTCGTTGCTTCCTCTTTTCTGCCCTTATCTTATTAATAGTTCTTAGTCATTCTTGCATTCATTTCTAAACTAATGTGTGCTTAATAAGATTCAACTGAACTTTATCTTTTATTTTATTTTGGGTCTGCGGAGATGGAAGAGGTAGCATGGAACCCAAAATATCATGGTTATAAGGGTAGCTATGGAATTGCCCAGCCATCCTTTTGGGATCCTCTAGTAGGTGATACGTAAATAGTAGAGCAAATATCAGTAAGTTCCCATGTGACTGCTAGCCTCTTCTTATATTTATGCAAGGACAAATTTGTTAAGCACATTTCATGACTTGAAAGGCGTAACTAGTGTACCGGGATAGGTGGTTAAATCTACAAAGGTCTAAAGAGATTGCTAGGGAGCGATTATATTTCTTTAAGTTTGTTACTTAAACTGATGTGTGAAGGTTTGCTGCTTCTGTTTTTGCATGGGCAGTATATGTAAGCATGGTTCCTTAGCTCTATTTCATATAGTTGGTGTTTGATGAAGCTCTGAATGGATTGGATCGTTTTGGATTGAATATGATTAACTTCAATAAATGATATTGAGGATGTTATCCACTGGAAATGCCTACAACAACAACAGCAGCAACCAAGCCTTAATCCCAAATCGGGGTTGGCTACACGAACCAAACAAAAGGATTATTTGTGGTAGTCAACATGAATATATTCTCTCCATTTCTTGCTATCCAAGGCCATACTTTGATCCAAATCTAGCTAAGCCATATCACCCTTAATCACTCCCATGCAAAAGAAAGAACGAGGAGATGATGGTCACAGCAGCAGCAGCTGCCAGCAAATGCAGGGAGAGGTAATGTTTAGAGGAGGAGAAAGGTGGAAAAGGAAAAAGTAACAAGGGGAAGTGAGGGGGGCTGCAAAAATATTTTGGAGTTGTGAATAGAGGTTATACGTAATCTTAAAATTATGGCTTTATGGCACTCAAATGAAAAAAAATGTATTATTTCACCTTATCCAGAAAAACCTTCCTTTCTCCAAACTTAAATTAAAAAAAGTGCAATTTGAATTTCAACCCAAGCATAAGCCAAATCGTTTCTGGTCCTTTTGAAATGGATCCCTAGTCCTGATCAAGGGTAGGGTCAAATCTAGCTTATGAAGTTGTTGCAATCTGGGATCTTAAAGGGCTATATATACATAGTGACTAAAGCAACTTGCTTAGATTTTTGTTGTAAAGTAGATCTGTCCGGTCCAATTAGAAATTTAGATCTAAATGTAAATTTCTTAGGGAAAGGAGATAGAGGATTACTTGCTAAATATTTTTCTCCATGGAAGCATATACCTACATTGACTAACTTTGCACAAGTGATAACTAATTTTTCTATTTCTGTTGATAGTATACATACACACATATTTATGATTCAAGTTTCCTGTTTTGAGACAATATTATACCACTTTTTCCAGTACTATTTGAACATTCTATTGATATGAGTATGCTGAACAATGCATAACTGTCACTGGGAATACATATCTCTTCTGGATTTGACTAAAGAGAAAAAGAATTGGACAAGTTATATGGAATCAGAACTTGGAAGATGGTCCTTTTGGAAGGAAGATAAATTGACCTTTAATATAAAGTGTAAGTATTCTGACTAAAAAGATATAAAGTTGAGAACTTTTAATGCCCCAAAACTAGGTATAACTGGCTAAAAGTTGTGTGGAGGGAAAAGCTGTAAATTTTGGTTCTCTAAATGTGGCAGGATAGGCTTGCAGTTGTATTTGATTAAAATGATCAAGGCTGTAGCTGAAGTATGTTAAAAAAGTCAAGAAATAAAGAGGGAGAATCTAGAGAGGAAGCACTGGGGATCATTCCTAGAGACCCTTGAGCATCATGATCTCTGATGATGGATTTTGCTAGAGCTGAATCTAAATTGTCTTTTCTATTAATAAAACCAAAAGAATTTTAGATTCTTATCAAGAGTTAAAGGAATACTAAAACATCTTTAGGGGTGTATTTGGATTAGGTTTTTTTTTGAAACTATTTTTGTCTTTGTGTTCATAAAAGAATTGTTTGTGAGAGAAGATGTGGAATTTAAAGTGAGATTTTTGTTTAATAATGAAAATGGAGCCTACACCAGATATAGTCTTCAAAATTACTAAATGATAACCCTTACTGAAAATTCCACAATCTTGCAATTAAAAGCCCTATCAGAGCTATTACTTGGAAATTCCTCAGTAATGACCCATGAATTATAAAATGTAGGCCTCGAATAGACTGCATTATCCAAATGTGCTGAGTTCACGGATGAACCAAGAATTCCAAACCCTTTAAGCCCTGTACAGGATGCATCAAATAATGCTTCATACCTGCTAGAAATTAAAGCTAAAACATCAAAGTAAATTTCTTGCACTGCTCATAAATTTTCATTAAATCTTTGAGGACTTATTTCTTTGTAGACAATTAAAGAGGACGTTGCATGTGTTTTTGTTTTATGTTTACTTTCATTAATTTTCTTCCTTTTTCATTTAAGTGTATTTTTTTCCCTAATTTATAGCATCAACCTGATTATCCTGGCCTTTTCATTAGTTATGTGTGAATGTTTTATGTGTTAATTATGCTTCCACTGGTGAACTTTCATGTCAACTTTGACCGTTTTCCTACCTCTATGCTCCTATACCACTCTCTCTTCCTTTAGTGAGACTTGCTTAAGACTATGATATGCATATTCTTGTAGACATGGTAGAATGATATTACCTCTTCCACATGTTGATCATGATTTATGCCATATTTCCTTTGTCTACTTTTGACAATCTTCCCAACTGATTGATCTACGTCCTTTCTTTTACTTGATGACACTGAATTACTGTAGAAGGTGAAACCTCCACATATAGCAGCTGAAATATTTTATTGCTTCCATAGCATAAAAGAGAAACTTAACTTTGTTGGGCTTGTTTGTAATTTTGCCGTGGAGCTTTTAGGCCTTTGTCACTGTTTCTGCTTTGAATTTCTCATCTATTTACGGTTTTGAAGTCTTACATCAAGATTGCAGTATATACATACATATACATATATATACACATATACATATACATACATATACATACATACATACATATATATATATATATATGTTATATATTGTAACATTCCTGTACTTATCCATATTGGATTCTCAAATTCCTTACCGTATTAACTGATGTTTGACAGGGCGTAGGATATTTCTATACTTTGAAGCAGTTGATTCTGCCTTCTTTGCTTGGGTAAATGGAAAACCTATTGGATATAGGTTGGTATAGTTTTTCTTTAGTATATACATTATTATTCTGGTTGTTTTTATCCTGCTTCGGGTTGCTTTACACTTTAACACCTTAGTTGTTAAACCAATCTTTAGCTATTTCTCTTTATGAAACAGTAGTGGTTTTGACTTTTTCTGGAATGATGTTTTATGCTAAGACTATTCACTGATCTTGCTTACTGTCTATCATACCAAAAGAACGTAAGATGATATAGTTCATATAGACAATCTACAAGCAATTAGACCAGAAGATATACAAGTTACAAAATGATAGTGATGTGAACTTTGAAACCCTTTTAAGAGATTGATCCCATATTTCCACTAAATTTGCATGGTTGCTTTCTGTCAAAATCCTGAACAAGATAACACATAATGCACCTGGAGCACGAAGCAGTTTGAAGATATAGCACTAGAATGACAAAATCTTTCTCTGTTCTTAGATCCCTGAACAGTAAAAGATATGTTTTTGGCCTCTGGAGTACAAAGAAATCGGTGAACATCCTACTTCTCATGTATGATTAGGGACTTTTAAAGCTGAAGAATATTTTGCGGATTCATGACCACCAACTGCCATAATTTTGGACTAGTTTGTATACAGATTGATCTTTGTTGGCTTGTATTTTGGCTTGTTGATTGTCTAATTGGAGATGTTTAACCTTTGTTATTATCATTATTATTGTTACTATTATTATTTGAAGTGTCACTAATGATTTTTATTCCAACCATCTTATTAATAATGCAGTCCTTTAATTGTTGGAATTCCACTAATAATTACATCTCACTTATTAAGCCATACAATCATAATCAATCAGTCATTCATATAATCAACACTACAACTTATGTTTGGTATGCTCACGGACTATATGCCTAGGGACAAAGAAATCCAACTATGGATGAGAAAGGAAAACTTGAGATTCAATAATTTCCAATAAGGAGGAAGTTAAATTCAAAGCTTTAGTTCGTTATGCATAGTAGTGCAACTTTATGGAGCATTAATTTGGGACGAGCAAAACGCAATGCATTTTCGTTTATATATATATAAAACGAAGCACTAATGTCAAACAAATATTGATGTATATTCAAATTGAAAAGACTCAAACTTCTTCTGGAATAGTTTCCATTCTGGAATGAAATTCATTATGAGTGAAAGAGGAAGTATAATTATTTGGTGGGGTTTGATTCATTAGCAGATAAGTTGGGTTATGGAGCAAAATTCCCTAACTGCAAGATCTGAATTTTAAACGAAACAAAACAATTTATGGGCCTTTCTCCTTTTCTCTCTGGAGAAGAAAAAGTCTGTCTTTGAGATGAGTTTCTTTTTGACAGCAATATAACTTCAGTGTCCAAGTTGAATGCCGAAGTCAGTTTATGATGTTCTCTCTGTGAAATGTAATATTTTAATTTTTTTATATTTACGATGCAGAAAATTGCTCCAAGAAAATTACAACTATGATTGTGACAGTTATGAGTGATTATCATGACGTCATTTCAATACAGCAGGGATGCTAGTGGAGGAACCTTCTATTCCTTTTTTTCTTATTCTGCAGGGATAATGATAGAATTTAAGCTTTTAGTTTAGGTGTTTTTATGCGGTACAAAATTGATAACCTCTTGGATTCTGCTACTTAAGTTGAATTATGGGTACTCAATACTTGTTTTTTAATTTATGGTAGCACACAAGTATGTAATTAGTACAATGTTCTACGTTTAGTGTAATGTTAAGTTGAGTGAGCAGCTTCAATTTTGAGTACTTGGTGGGGGAGGTTAATTGTAAAATTTTGTTGTTCGGAACTTCTGGTCTGACATATCAATACTATGACTTCATATGTCTTGAACTGCAAAACTACAGTCTGCATACTATGCTTAAAGCCAATTAAGAAACAATTATATAATAGATTTTGTGACCTGCTGATATTTTCTCATATTCATACCTAGAATATGCTAGCAGCCTCATAAGTAGCATTTTAATATAATCATCAAATTTTTTGGCATAATGGAAGCTTGAAGTGTGAGTTTTAGCAAGCCAAACTACTTCGTAAAACTTTCATTTATATGTAAAGACTAAGAAGATTGAATGGTACATTGTTTTGATTATGAGTTTATGAAGCATGTTCTTCAAAGGTTGTATCATTGGTTTAACCAAAAGAGATGCTTATTATGTTTGTTTGTTATCGGAGAAAAGCCATCCATGTATGGAGTTCCTCTAGTCTTGATGATGATGTCAACAAAAGAAGCCACTA
Source organism: Rauvolfia tetraphylla (assembly GCA_030512225.1). Lineage (NCBI taxonomy): Eukaryota > Viridiplantae > Streptophyta > Magnoliopsida > Gentianales > Apocynaceae > Rauvolfia > Rauvolfia tetraphylla. Next base: position 6,860,803 of record JAJQKT010000004.1, on the reverse strand, counting down.
CCTGGTATGAGACGCTTCATGCTAGGCAAGAAACCAAGTTTCATTTTCAAAAGAACCTAAATTTGATGTGAGTAGGTCCACAATTATCATGATTGTGCCTTACACATTTAGAGTGTTTTAGATGGACCTCAATAAGAAGCTCTAGATCTATGCACTTCATCAACCTTTGCATTCAAAGTTAGAAAAAGTACTTCATTCAATAGTCACTCTCATGTGTATCAACTTCCACATTAGAAGCTACTTCAATGTTTTGTTTTTTTTTTCCCTGCTTTTTCCTTTTTGAAATTAATTTTTATTGTTTATTTCCATGTTTTTCCTTCTTTTGCAATCTTTAAATATAACATGCAGTAAGCCTTTCTGTAACCCTAAAATGTTGGACATTATTTTTCAATGACCTATGGCTTTGAATGATGTGACGTCCTTAGAAAAGCTCATAAGATGCTCAAAACAGGCATGTTCTGCAGGAACACTGTAAAATTACTGATTGCAGTAGTTTGTTTAGGTTATAGCTAACTATATTCTTTTTACTTGCTCTTCAGTCAGGACAGTAGACTACCTGCTGAGTTTGAGATTACAGATTATTGTCATCCATGTGGATCTGATGAGAAGAATTCTCTGGCTGTACAAGTAATCAGATGGAGCGATGGTACTTACCTTGAGGATCAGGATCACTGGTGGTTATCTGGAATCCACCGTGATGTACTTCTTCTAGCTAAGCCCAAGGTTTGTATTTGTCACCTTTGAACTTAAAGTAACTTGTATGTGATAGTTCTTCACTTCGTAATTGCAAATTCAAAACTAGCTAGATCTTAAAAGAATTCAGCATTACAAAGATACAGTCCAGATCAACATATAGGAATATTTAGCAAACAACTGATATGATAAATAAACTCCTAGACATACTGAGAAGGTTTTATGTCAAATCATAACACACACAAGCATCTCAGGGAGTTGAGAGTTTGATGGGCACTTCTTTTCTTCCATTGTTAATTAATCTCTTTTGTCTCTGAATTGCATTCTATGATGACCTGGTTTTCTCTGATAGTATTGTTGTTCTCATCTGCAATCACTGTGTTTATAATTTTTCGGGCTTATTGCAAAGCTTGTTCTTGCCATAGGTCGTTTTGGAAAGATGATAAACTTGTGACAGGAAACATAATGTACAAACTGTGAAAAGTATGTTCTCGTGTATGAAAATGTCTAGTAAATTTGCTTTGATGTAAGTATATATTGAAAATTGAAGCATGAATAACAGAACAAGGAATGGTTGACAATTGACAGAAGTTAAGAATGAGTTCTAGGTGCCAGAAGGGGCTGGTTGAGAACCAGAAGCTTGGAAGGAAAGGGATGTCAGATCGAAAAAATAAGTATAATATGAGAGGATAAATCTACCTCTGTAAACAAAGAATACGAAGGAAAAAAAGAAAGTTGGACTAGTAACTTGCGTAACTGCAAAGTTTCTTTGATTCTCTTTGAAGCTTTGCTGTGTGGAGTAATATAGATTTGGATTTCCAGGTTGCTAGCTTTTACAGACTTCATTTTCTGCCTTAACTACTCTCTTAAATTGTCAAAAGAAGAAAGTGAACAAAAAGTATTCTATTTATGTACTCTTATGGTAATGGTGGTTGCTTCAAACCCACTTTTCATGAGACAATTGAACACATCATAAAACATAATATTCTACAATCTGTAGTTTAATTTTATTTTTGCTCTGATTGTGTAGATGCTGAAAGAGCTCTTGAAAATTATTTAGTCTGGGAAATATTTGTCTCGATTGTTGTTTTCATTTATTTGTGGTTGCAAAATCTCATGTCTCATCTCTTCCTATATGAGCTAGTCATCTGTTCTCATCCCCCAACCTCTTCTCCGCTTTTTCCTGCTCTATTTTCCTCGTGTTCTTCCCGGTTCATCGCGTGAGATGTACTTAATGTTAAGTTGTCAGGTCAAATTTGGTTTTAACAATCAGAGAAGTTGCTTCTTTCCTTGGAATAGAGTTATTCATGTGTAAATTTCTTTCTTGCACTTTCTATTCTCACTCTTATCTTTTGTTTCTTCTTATTTGTTAATCTTTTAATGCTTGTAATTACCTTTGAATCCAACTGGAAATTGGCTTGCAGGTGTTTATTTCTGATTACTTTTTCAAGTCAAGCTTGGCAAAGGATTTCTCCTATGCAGATATTCAGGTAATTATGAGTGGTTTCGAATACATGGCGTTTTGCCCTGTCCATATCTTTGGAAAGCTTGTCCTGTCTTGTTTTAAGTGGTTTCTTCTCAAATGATAGTCTCCTTTGTTGCTTTGCCAAGTAAAAGGATGTTCTTGGCTTGTAGAATGGACTCACCATACTTTGCCACGTTAATGCTCTTTTAAACTAGTTTTGTCCATTTTTCTTGTTTGTTATATGATCCATGATTATTATCTCATTAAATGTTCTTTTACTCATCGAAGCAATGCTTTTCTTTTGTATACTTGTATCGGTAGTCATAAATTAAGAAAATGTTAAACTTCATGTTGCAGAAGAGAATAAATTTAATTTCTTTTTAAGGGAAAAACATTTGTAATTGTTTGTTTGCTTAAAATGTTTCCCCTTAGCTAAAGTTCCTGGAAGTTATTGCTCATTTGGTTCTAGAATTGTGTGAGTTCTAGAAAATAGATCCCTCCAGTTTAACAAGATTGCTATCATGATCGTGTCACGGTGTCAGTTATAACCCCACTTTACTGGTAGGTGGATGGAAAGAAAGATGCGGAGGGTCAGTTTAATCAACAAAATCTTTTCTTTTATCTTAAAGAAAAAATTTGTTTTGGTCTCTTAGCTAGTGGAGGGTCAGTTATATCTGTGATATTTTTAATTATCTATTTCAGATACTTGTTAATGATCTTTTTTTTTTTTTTTTTTTTTGAGGAAAATCTAGTTAGTGAATCTGTTGGAAGAGGAATAAGCATAAAACTGTCAGTGAAGTTGTTGCATTTATTCCTGGCCTATTTTTGAAATACAGGTTGAAGTGCAAATTGATACCTTAAAGGCATTGCATGAAGGATACATCCCTGGTCATTTCACTGTTGAAGCAACTCTTTTTGATACTGGATGTTGGCAAAGCAGCAACGACCATGTTGATCTGCTTTCTAGTAGCGTGGCCAATCTAGAATTCCATTCATCTTACCATCCCTGTCTTGGATTTATGGGGTATCTACTGACAGGAAAAGTGCTAATGCCAAAGCTTTGGTCTGCTGAGCAGGTAAAGATTTCTTGCACCTCACTGTGATAATGATTCTGAATACCTTTTTATTAAATGTGTTGAGGGCATTCATCTCTGCTGCATACACTACTACATGGTGGTGTTTTAGGAAAAAAATGTGTTTGGTTTTGTGTCGCTCAGGGTCTCTGTGTATGAATGTCAAGATTAATAGCAAAATAGTAACCTTAATGTTTGTTATCCCTCATTTGCCACTAGATCTGCTTGTCATACTTTCTTCAGTTGCAAGAAAACTCAAGGATATTGCTACTTATTGCATCCGATATTAGACGAGATTACCTAATTTTATCCATTTCCTAGTAATTTGTCCCATTTACAAGTTGTGGAGTGGCACAAGGGACGCACAAGGAGGGGTCTTTAAGGAGCATCACACTGCTCTTCCCCCGTATGGAAAAGAAATTTGGGATTGGCATTTGCTCTGTGAATGTAATATTTTTTTATTTATTTATTTTGGCTGCATGTGTAAATGTAATGTATTCATAATTCAATGAGTAAATTTTCGTCAATCAATCTGTTTCAAAGGTTTTGGGGATATACACAGAACCTATTTAGTTTTATCTTTTTATGAGGCACTAGGAACTGCTGGTTTATCTGTCAAGCAGTAAATCTACTCCCTCCATCTGTATTAAGTGCTCTACTTGCACTTTTTCACAGAGATTAAGGTCAATAAAATTTAAAATAAAAAGACTGCTATACCCTATTTTACTCCATATAGTACATTAAAGACAACTCTTTTTTCATGAACAATTCGATCAAGAAGGGTAGGAATGGCAGAAACTCATTAAATTACTATTGGTATTACAACTGGAGCATCTATTTTGGAGAAAATAAAAAGTGCAAATGGAGCACTTATTCTGGGATGGAGGGAGTAAACCTTCTTGTTGGTTTTAAATTATTGCAACAGTGGAAGTATTAGTAGCTCTTGAAGTACTGGATTAAATATGTTACAAGGGAAAATTTTTCACACCTTATTGCAGCACGCTGAATTGTTGACTGCAACACATTATCCTTTTATGTTTTACTTTCTCTTTGGCTCTCTTATTCCAAATTCTCTCTACGCTTATGAATTAATTTTTTCAGGTCTTCGACGCTTGACATTTGATTTGAGCGAAATAAATTTAGTTCCTTAATCCTCCTTGTCCGTTTCATACATATTCATTGTTTGGCATTAAGTTCGAACGAAATACATTTAGTTCCTTAATCCTCCTTATTTATTTCATACATATTGATACAAAATCTTGAAAACTAACCTTTTGCCAAAAAAGTTGATTTGGACAAGACTCGTAACTTAAGTATAAATAGTGTTTCTAACTTGATTGATTATAAATATCTCTAAATTATTATTAACTTAATTATGAATAAATATTTTAATAGTTCAAAATGAAAAAAAATTAAATCCCCAAAAGACTTTGTTTCCCAAAAAAAAAAAAAAAAAAATTTCGTAAGTGTCCCGCCTTTGACACAAAGCCTTGCCAATTGTGGCGGCCTCTTTGAAAATAAAATATAATGCACTACAATAAGCAATTTAGCATGCTGCAATCAACAACGCCAAATTTTTTAATCCAAAATACTTATATATGCAGGCTGGAACGAGTTTGTCTTTGTACTTAGTTTGAAAAATTCTTTAGCTTTTATTTACAATTTGTCATTTATCTTTCTACTCTTGGTTTTTGAAACTTGTTGGAATATTGCTAAAATATGTTCAGATTAGCTTCCAACTAGTGTATACTTTTAGGCTTTAGTCAATTGGATGCCACTTCTTTTCAAATTGGTAATTTAGAGACTAATTTTGCTCAGAGGTGAAATAATTTGCCAGAAACACATAAATGTCTCATTACCCTTTAAAGTAAGATTGAAAATTCAAATTTTCCCTTTCTTTAACTAATGAATTAAAAAAAAAAAAGAAATTCAGTTTCACCCTTTTTTTCATTTTTCTAATATTTAGCCTTCTTCCCCTCCTCAGCTTCTCATGCTGCAACCACCACCATCCACTGCTGGCAACCCCCCTCCTCACTGTAAAGCTCCACAGCCCCCCTCTGCCTCATCCTTCTCTTTGTCTTTCTTCGCTCACATCCTTCACCTCCCATCTCCTCCTGACCATCCCCTTGTTGCAGCTCTCCCGTCCTCCCCCTCCTGCTTCTGCTACTACTACTCACCGCCTCTAAACCTTGCTTCAACTCTCCTCCCCACCTGCATCTAGAATCCTCTGCCAAAAGCACCATCCTAGCCACACCTCATCACCACAGATACCACCTCCACATATGTACTACCACTAGATACACAAACACTGCCACACTCATCACTTACTATTCTGTCTTTTATGTACCACCCTTTGTCCTCCCGCCTCTATTACCCCGTTCTTCGCCACTCGCTCTTCCTCTCACTGCACCTCTAATCTTTCAGTGAGAGGAGAGGGGCAATGCGAGCAAGAGTGAGAGGAAGAAGCAAAGGAGGAGGGGTCAAGATAATGGAAGTAGGGTAGGAAATGAAGGAAAAAAAAAAAAAAAGGAAAATCAGTTTTACAAATTTCAGGTTCTTTTCCCCACAAAGATGCATTTTTTCTTATAGTTTTCAAAAGACTGTGTTGTACTTATAACATGTGGGCACAAGAGTTTTCCTGCTGAATTATTTGGCTAGCAGTTAAATTGGTCCCTTAATTGTCAATTTAAAAAGAAGTGGTACTCAATTGACTAAACCCCAAAAGTTTGGGTGTATATACATTGGGATTGTTTTTTCTTCTTTGCTTTGTCGTAGATAATAATAGTTAATCGCTAATTCTTTTCTAGTACTAGGAATAGCATAATTTGTCACATTGTTTGGGACCCCAAAGAAATATTCTAGCAAGCTACACTGCTTCCTATTCTCTAATGCACACGACGGCTACCTCTTATTGGCAAAGTACAATCCTGCCGGGACTCAGTTCAGAAATGTAAGGTGATATATTGCTCAAATTCCTAACTTTGTAATGGAACCACACAAGGGAAATAATATCCTCAAATTCCTAACTTTGTAATGGAACCACACAAGGGAAATAATATCGCAAACACCCAAAAATGAGTTTTAAGTAAGAAAAAAATCAATACATCATTTGTTACCCTCCACACTTGCTCCCTTATCCTTTCCCCTTCTTTTTTCTTGGGTATGATTTTAGTCATTCTGGAAGTCTTTTAAATGTGCCAATTCAATAGCTAAACCTCTTATTCTTAAATATATTCTGCATAACATGGGTAACATTTGAAAAGCTGTTCTTTCCTTCCCCGTATTCTGATATTGCATTTCTAGTGACCTTGAATATAGGTGTCCAATTTCAGTTATTTCTCCATATAATTTACAATGTTCTACTGGGTCTTATTAGTATTTTCTGATGACAGCCAAACCTTTGTGCTCTTGTTATCACCCTCAAAGACGCCTCAGGTAATCTAGTTGATTGTGAGTCCTGCCAAGTGGGTATACGTGAAATATCAAAAGCCCCAAAAAAGTTGCTTGTAAATGGGCATCCAGTGATGATAAGAGGAGTCAACAGGCATGAACACCATCCACGTCTTGGAAAAACGAACTTGGAATCGTGCATGGTTAGGGTAAAGATACAGTGCTTTTCCTCCTTGTGCTATTTTACTTTGTACCATGCTTCCAAATTTTGCAATTATTAGTGGTTAATATAAGCACTGTTTTGGAAGGATTTGGTTTTGATGAAGCAAAACAACATAAATGCTGTTAGGAACAGCCATTATCCACAACACCAGCGATGGTACGAATTGTGTGATCTGTTTGGCATGTACATGATTGATGAAGCCAACATTGAGACGCATGGTTTTCATGCTTCTTTAAACTTAAAGCATCCTACTCAGGAACCAAATTGGGCTGCCTGTATGATGGATCGTGTTATAGGCATGGTTGAGAGGGACAAGAATCATGCCTGCATCATATCTTGGTCTTTAGGAAATGAATCAGGCTATGGCCCTAATCATGCTGCATTTGCTGGTATGTGTTCATTTTGTGTTGGTTGTTAATGAATTGTTTCTCTTATTTGTACCGGTATGATTCTGAAGCTGTGAGCAAATAATGAGAGGAGAAAAAAATGAGTCTGAAACCTTTACCCAGTTTGTTCTCTTTCTTGGCAATGAGGACTTCAATTAAATTGCATTCATGATGACTATATTTTATAAAATTTGACTATGAAACATATTCACCCTGACAGCATCTAAAACTCCAAATATTGTAAAAGTACTCCAGTCTGAGATTGTGTTTGATGCCATAGAAATTGAGGCTTGGAATTGGAATTGGATCCTCTAAATCCAATTTCTTTTTTTTTGGGGTTTTAAAATCAGTTATAGAATTAGAAATCATTAGATTTATAGAATCGGAATTCATTTCCTATTCTAAATCTTTCAATTCCAAAAATCTGTTTCCGTAATAAAATTAGGAATTGCAGCTCCAATTATGCAAGATTTCCTTGGGTTACATATATTATAAGGCAATAAAACCTGTACTTCCCTTTTCCCAAAATTGAACATCCGCTTTCCTATTCATCTTGCATAGGGAAGTGGACATTCTCGAACGGAGGGAGTATTTATTTAACAGAATTCTAAAAGGATAACATCGACATACATAAAATTTCTCAGAGACTCACACCCATACACTGTCTCTCCCTCTCTCACGCACACTCCTACACAACCTCACACGGCATACACTTCTCCTTCACACACATGCACAGTTAAACACACGCATGCATGCGTACTATAAAGACTAATTTGACATGCACACATTCTCTCCCTCACCCGCACACACGCACTCTAAAGATAAATTTCAAACAAGCTCTCTCTCTCTCTCTCTCTCTCAACAAATTCCAAAAAAAAAAAAAAAAAAAAAATACACACACAAACACTCTCTCACACACACACAAACATGCACACACAGATGTGTTCTTCTTTCTCTGTCTGTCTGTGTGTCTCTCTCACACGCTCACAAGCAAACTCGTACAAGCACTACAAACACAAATTTCGCAGTCACACTCTCTCCCCCTCACACAGACTGACACACAATATAAACATTAATTTCATACCTGTATATAGACTCTCTCTCAGACACATTCATGCCATACACACTAAAACACACCACAAAGACTAATCACATACACACTCTCTATCACACACACAAATGAACACATACACTTTAAAGACTTATTTCACAAAGACATGCACAAACACACAACACATGGGCACACACTGCGTGTGTGCGCTCACGTCATGCACAAAAGCTAAATGGACGACTGTGAAGATGTATTTCACATATGAGAACACACACACACACAACCACGCACACACTAGAAACATTAATTTCACACACACAAACACAGATAAAACACCATAAAAGACTTTAACTTTACACAAAAATGCACACTAAGTGCAGACACACTTTCTCTGTCATACATGTAGACATGCTAAACACGAATTCCAGACGTGCATACGCACACTGCTTTCTGTCTCTGTCTGTCTCTTTTTCTCTCTCACCCACACATGCATTATAAATACTAATTTGATGCATACTTACATATACTACATATATATTCAAAAAAGAAAGAAAAGTGTACACTCTCTCTTTCTACACACACACACACACACTATAAACATTAGTTCCCAATACAAACTCACACCCTCATGCTACATAAAAACATGCATACACCTAGACTCACATAGTGGTGTAGTTTTATATTGGCATTTTTTTTTCCACTTATATAAAATTTTTGGTGTTCCAAACAGAGGAATCGGGATCTGAAATGAATTCTACACCAATTCCACAATTTCACCAAATAAAGGAATTTAGTTCCTTAGAATTGTAATTCTTAGGATTCTAATTCCACAGAATTGTGATTCCAGGTCCAATTTCAATTCTAAGAACCAAAAAACAACCTTAAGAGTTTTGGTTTTAGCTAAACATTATAAGTACCTCGTGGTTTCTGAGAAATGGTTTACTTTTGCAATAGTGTCATCTACACTTACATATTCATATTGATCCTATTTCTACATATAGGACCAATCCAAGCATGTCTTTGTGACAATTTTTCTGCAGTGAAAGCACATGTAAGTTAAATCCTTCGACAACAATTGGAGATTTTGCACTTTTGGGTACACACACAAATTAATAGCCGGAACTTCAAGAAATAACCCCATTGAAGTAGGAGATCTCAACAGAAAAAGAAAAGTCCATTAAGATATGGTGTATAATATTTGTACTGTAATATTCAATCTTCTCATGTAAATACTATTGCTGTTGGTAAATTTTCAGTACACCTGATGTTGTTGCCAGCATCTTTATACATTCTAGTAAAGCTCGTCATTTTAGCTTGTCATTCATCAGTTTAAAGACAGATTTTGGGCAGTATCATTTACAGGATTTCTTGGGTCACTTGTAAAAGGAAAGCAGAAATAGATTTTCGTCACTTAATCTGTATGGGAAAATTGTTAAGGGCTCCCAAATTTTATTCAAAAGCTCAATTACCTGAATCATATTCCTCCTTTGACATGCTTTTATTTAGTCACAGGGCTTTGAGGATATGGGGTTAGTTGTACAGAAACTTTTGATACCCTCAGCTTTGACCATGTCTTGCTATTCAGGGAAACAGTACAAGACCAGGCATTAAAAATTGATGGTGCTAAAAATTGAATCATTTTTCCAAGAATATATATTTCAAATCCTTGATTTCCAAGCTGTGATGCATTTCAGGTTGGGTTCGAGAGAAGGACCCGTCAAGGTTGTTACACTATGAAGGTGGGGGGTCCAGAACATCTTCGACAGATATTGTGTGCCCCATGTATATGCGTTTTTGGGATATGGTTAAGATAGCTGAAGATCCAAATGAAACAAGGCCAGTGATATTGTGCGAGTATGTTGTCCTTACATTCCCATACTATTGGCAATGCTGCTTTTGCTTTACCCTGGTGGGGGGGGAATTGCTGTTTATGGTTGATCAACCCTGTCAGGTATTCTCATGCGATGGGAAACAGCAATGGGAATCTTCACAAGTATTGGGAAACCATTGATAACACATTTGGTCTTCAAGGAGGCTTTATATGGGAATGGGTTGATCAGGTTTGAATTATATAAGATATGCTTTTCATTTTCTGTATTTTATCTTATCAGCGTATGTTTTGGTCATCTTAGATTATCAAAAACTGAATGGTGAGGACATGTTTCGTACTCTTCACTTCAAACATAATATTAACCATCTACATTGCTTGCAGGATTCTTTATGTTTGATTTATGGCTAGTGGTTTAAATAAGATATGCTTTTCAGGTTTGAATTATATACGATATGCTTTTCATTTCAGTATTTTATCTTATCAGCGTATGTTTTGGTCATCTTAGATTATCAAAAACTGAATGGTGAGGACATGTTTCCTACTCTAACTTCAAACATAATATTAAACATCTATATTGCTTGCAGGATTCTTTATGGCTGATTTATGGCTAGTGGTTTCAATGTTTCCATGGAAATCAATCTAGCACTAGGTTGTTTATGGCTAGTAGTTTAAAGATTTCCTCTGAAAATCAATCTAGTACTAGATAAAATCCACTAAGATTCTTTGGACCTACCCCGTGAGTGTGACTCATGCTAACTTTTGTCAAACTTAGTAGTTCAAAACTTGGGAGGCAAGAAACATGCATATTCTGTTGGGTAAATAATTGAGCCATTCTCAATTGACAACTTAGATCAGTTGGTGGGTGGCTGTACATTTGTGCTTTTACTGATCCCACGGTGGCTATTTGGTGCTTTTAGCATTCTTGCTTTCTTATATTGAGTTTAGATATTTCTGACAGCTTGCAAGTGTTGAATGGAACTCTAAACTTAAAATATCAGAGTAATTTAATTTATACATTTAACATTGACATGCTCCCTCATGTTTTGAGTTGAACAGATTTTTCTTCTTCTTGTAATAATAACTAGTAGGCCCAACATGAGTGCCTTATACATACATATGTGCTGTCAGGAATTGACAACAGCATCTCTTCTGTGGTACCATGTTGAAAGGATAGGAGGAAATGATAATATATACAGAAGAAGGAAAGAGCTTGCGTTACTTGCTGGCCTCCTATCACGTCTGTTGCAGTATAACAAGGGAAAATACAAAAGACTAGCTTCTATTTGGACCAGAACTCTCTCTCTCTCGTCTTTTTGGTTTTGGAAATGAGAAGGAATTTTAAGTTCAAGAAAGAAACAGATATAGCCAGGGAAATAATTTAATTCTTGTGAGCGGATGAAATGTTTTTGAGAGTGCAAAATCATTTGGACTGGAAATTCATCCTGAAAACCAAAAACTTTTCCTCCTTTTTAAAATGAGTCTACAACTTTCTGTAACAATTGATAATATTCAGTTGACTAGTAGATCATGTACCTTGAAGAAGTTTTCAGACTAATGGTTCATGAACTTAGGCTGATATAGGCTGATAAAATTTCTTACTTTTGTCCCCATGAAGGATCTGAATCAGTGTAGCAGCTATTACACTCATTATATATGAATATACTACAGCTGAGCTCCTAGATCCGCTTGCATTCATTGTTATGTTCTCCCTCCAAACAGAACCAACATATAATTAAACATATTGGATCTTAAACATCTTCCAGCAAAGTTGTGAATATTCGAACAATAAGATTCTTTTTCTTGTAAATATAATGTATACAATGTCAGATTGACTGTACTACCATTTTAAATTACCATATCACTGAAAAGTTCGAGCCTGCAAAAAATGTTCGCTATTGAAGAGCTAGATGACGTTATGCCGGTAATCTTTTACAGTAATTTGCATTTTTATTTCTTCTTCTTTGAGTCTCTCATTCCTTGGAGTGATTCTCGGCTATCTGTTGGCTATTTCCACGGACCAAGGTTGTTTAGTTACACACAAATACCAGATCTACTAATTTAATTAGGTGATGAAGCAAATTAAATTTTCCATGTTCAAGGTTTCAGCTTTCTTTAGTGCTCTAGTTATTGATGCCAGGCTGTGGTTTTCCGGTGCATGTTACTAAGAGTAACAGTTTGGTACTATCCAGCTTAAATAAAGGTGAAGCATGTTTAAAATGCATTGGACACAATAATGGACTTTAGCTGTTTTTCAACTTGTTTTGGAGAATTAAAATGGAATTGTTTACAAGCGGATATTGGTGTATTTGGATTAGTTTTCTGTTTGAAAAATAGTGTTTTTTGTCTTGGGTTTCGTGGTAGGTAAATTGTTAATAAGAGAAGATGTGGGGCCCAAAGTGAAATTTTTGTTTTTAAGATGACAATCTAAAACTAGTAGTTCCTTTGAAGTGAAGATTTTGTATTGGATATTTGAGCATTCAAAAAAAAAAAAAAGGTAATGGATATTTGAGCATGCATCCCCATAACTGTGAACTCTAAACTTTGTATTTTATTATTTTTCCAAATAATCTGTAAGCGCGTCAAAATGGATGGTATGTGATTGATACTTACTGTGGAGCAACAAAGAATTTTTGTAATAATGGTGTCAGCACTGAAGCACAGAAGTATATGCATGTATCTCCTTCCGTCTCCTAATCTCCCTTACTGGCCACTCTCGGAAACCCCACTACTGAAAATTAGTAAAGCGCTATTCTAGAAACTTTATAAATCAAAATTTGGTTGGTATGTAGGGATTACTGAAGGAGGGCATGGATGGTCACAAGCACTGGGCTTATGGAGGTGACTTTGGGGATATCCCTAATGATTTGAACTTTTGCTTGAATGGTCTTGTATGGCCAGATAGAAGTCCTCATCCTTCTCTCCATGGTGCTTAAATATTCCTACCTCTCTGTTTCTCTCTCTAATTGTGATTAAGACAAATTCTTATTTACTCCTGAATAATGTTTTCAGAGGTTAAATTTCTCTACCAGCCAGTGAAGGTTTCATTCGTAGAAGGAACTGTCAAGGTAGTATTGTGTCTGGGCTTTAAATGCTCATGAATGTTTTCTATCATTGACAAGCGGAGTTCATGTTACAGATAAAAAATACCCACTTTTTTAATACAACAGAAGCTTTAGAGTTCAATTGGGTAGTTCACGGGGATGGATATCAACTTGATTCTGGGTTCCTCTCTCTACCAATAATAGAACCCCAGAGAAGTCATGAAATAAAGTGGGAGTCTGGACCGTGGTATTCTTCCTGGACTTCATTGGATGCTGCAGAAGTTTATTTGACAATAACTGCAAAACTTTTGAGCTCCACCCGCTGGGCAGAACATGGTCATGTTGTTTCTTCTACACAAGTCCAATTGCCAGCCCAACAAAAAGTTGTTCATGTAAGTTGTGTACATAGTTTCTTCATGATGTATATTAAAACTCATTTCTGGTCTCCACTACTGAGTTCAAATATTTGCTTTACATTCAGAAACTTAAGGCTTCAGCCACCGCTCTCCTTTCTGAAGTCCTAGATAATACTATAAAAGTCGGCCAGCAAGGATCTTGGGAGATGATATTTAATAGAAAGATGGGTGCCATTGAGAGCTGGAAGGTAATGTATGGAGTTACATTTCAGTATATTGGCCATTATTTTGGTACTGAACTGAAAGCATGTTACTATAAGTTCACTACTCGTAAAATGAAATGATTAATAAATTATACAGTATAATAAATTTGGTGCTTTCTAGGATATCTCTGGAGAGTTGTTGGTCTGTTTTCTTTGCAATTTTTGAGGATGTTTGCGATCATTGTAGATTAATGGAGTTACTGTGATGTGTGATGGGATAGCCCCATGCTTTTGGCGAGCGCCAACTGATAATGACAAAGGGGGAGAAACAGAGAGTTATTTCTCAAAGTGGAAAGCTGCGAATCTTGATAAACTTGTATTTCTTACTGAAAGCTGTTCTATTAAGACCGTGGCTGATCAACTTGTCCAAATAGCTGTTGTATTTGTTGGCATTCCTGAAGGTGCGGAGAAGCCTTCCTCTGAAACAGTAGAACCAAGCATTCTATTTAAGGTTTATATGATGTACACCATATATGGTTCTGGAGATGTTATAGTGGAATGCAATGTAAAACCAAATCCTCAGCTTCCACCTTTGCCTCGTGTTGGAGTTGAATTTCATTTGGCCAAGTCAATGAATAAGATTACATGGTATGGGCAAGGTCCGTTTGAATGTTATCCAGATAGAAAATCTGCTGCCCATGTGGGTTTACATAAGCAAAACGTGGATGACATGCATGTGCCTTATATAGTTCCAGGTGAATGTTCTGGTAGGACAGATGTTAGATGGGTAACATTTCAAAACGAAGATGGTTGTGGAATCTATGCTTCCATGTATGGAGGGTCTCCACCAATGCAAATGAATGCAAGCTACTACAGTACTGCTGAACTTGAAAATGCCACACACAATGAAATGCTCAGAAAGGGAGAGAACATCGAGGTAAGTGATATACAACTTCCTTCCTTTACTCGAGGTAGTCAACATGATTTTCTGACAAGCAGGTCAGTGATGTGAACATTGTATATGAGTGTTGTGATAGTGGGGTTTTACCTCTGGTTTCTAGCAATATATTCTGCCTCTGTTGTGTTAGGAAGAGGGGAGGAGGAGACTTGGATGCATGGACAAAGCAATTGTTAGCTTAATACTTGGTTTCTTTCTATGTGACTGCTTTTATTTATAACCACTATAAGTAAAACTATGAACTTCCATTTACCTTTAATGGTAACAGCAATTTGTTTAACACTTCTACAAAATTGCAACCAAGTAGTAAGGATCCTCTTGCAGTGATTTGAATTGTAAAGGAGACTGTTTTATCTCTATACTAAATGCTTAGTAGAAACAGTATCTAGGCACCAAGTCAATATCTTCTTCCATGTCTAAGGACTGTGCTACAACAATGTAAAATATGCTCGAGTCTGATATGACTTAAAAAAGTATTTACAAACGAGTGCAAGCAGAGGCATAACTCTTCATCCTTTTCCTCTGTAACTGGATTATTTTGTACTCACTGTCTTATAATCTTGTTTAACATGATTCCTTTTGATGCAGGTGCATCTTGACCACAAGCACATGGGATTGGGCGGAGATGATAGCTGGTCACCTTGTGTTCATGAGGAATATCTTGTTCCTGCAGTGCCATACTCTTTCTCCATCAGATTTTGTTCTCTGATGCCAACCACCTCAGGATATGATATCTTCAAATGCCAATTCTGAAAGAATGAAATGCATCTCTTAGGACATTGCTGCTTCTTCCTTGTTTTCGTTTCCAAATTCATATCTTATCTGTTATTTCCAGATCTTTTGGCATGACAAGGCTTAGCTCCAGTTGGATTTTGTATGGAATTTGAGAATAGGATTGCTTAAATAATTCTATGGAGGAGTATTCTCCAAATCCTTGAATAAAGGTTCTGATTTCAGGGTTGGTTTTACAGATTTTGTTTGTACTGGTTTGTGGTTTGTGCGTACAAACAGGTGTCTAATGTCAATAAACCGTTGCGTTTGCTTACCACCTCCACTCCTACCAATGGTAAAGGGAAATATAAACTATTTAGTGATTTTCGTGCCAGTATATATTTTCTGAATGGGGGCTGTTATTGATACACTCTTATTTGTTATTTAATTCTCCCTACAATGGGGGCTGTTATTGATACTCTTATTTGTTATTTAGTTCTCCCTACAATGACACCTTCTGATATGTCTATTAATTACGGGTCTTTCATATTAGTAACTTATTTTTTATTATTTTGAGTTTTTTATGAACATTGTATGATTGTAAAAAGAATTCTAGCACATAAAATAAAATAATATTTATTTGTAATATATGCTATCTTTTTTATATTTGTACTTGACTAATTTTATAACTAAAAAATCCAAGCACTTTTTGCCAAATAAATTGTTAAGTTTCAAATATTTTGTTACGAAATGATAATTATATATGAATTTTCATTATCAGAATGAGAGATAATTTAATATCATACATAGAGATATTCTATTCTCTTAGAAAATAAATGATATAATTTTTTTATGTGTTTAATTACTAATAGTATTCAACTTATGATTACTCCCTCTTTCTTTTTGTTGATATGTATCCCTAAAATAGGTTATATGTTGAAAATGAAATTTTAGTGTTCTCTTGATTTCTCTCTACAAGTTTCTCTCTATATTTTTTTACTGCTGAACTTTTAGAAGTTTGTAATTAAGGCACGGATGGTATTAATGTGTATAATATATTGAATTAGAATGGGCATTTTTAAAATGAAAAGTTTGCAAACTCGAAATGATTACACATAGTTTGCATGAGAAATATGAAAAGTTAAATGATCTACAAGTACATTTAAAGTGTAGATGTGTTTTCAACAGGAATTTCACACTTGAAGTGTAATCTCTGAAAGATAATAATGAATATTTACTTATAAAATGCAAACCATAAAAGTGAGTATTTGCCATGACTTGTGGCATAAGATTCTTTGTAAGAGTTTGGAAATAATTACGAAGAAATATATTTCTAGTGTTTGATATAATTAATAATGCATGATATACTGAATATATGTTTATCTTTATTGTTATTTGATAATTGCATTTATATTTGAAATCTCTAATAGACTTGATATGCTTGTGGATTAGTCCTATAGAATATAATGATATATTTTTAGTGAATTATTATTAAAAGAATGATCAAGTATGTCTATGTATGAGGAAACCTATACGTAGCTATACTTGCTATGTGTATTTCTGATGCATTATTATACAATTTGTTGATTGAAATAGTATTCTCCATATTAGGGAAGAAAATCATCAATTGAAAAAGAATATCATTTATGAATTTTTTTATCTTGATCTATGCACAAGAATTAATGAACTGAAAGTTCAAAAGATTATTTATTTACATAAAATTACAACTTGATTATTTGAACAACTTTTCTAGAGTTGTTCAATCTAATATTTTAGCTATAGATATTCTTATTTAAATAGATGTCCTAGTAGGAACAAATGTATGAATACTAAGCTATGTGTTTTTAAGCATGCTTGAAGCGTGACTATTCTCTTAATTTTGAAAACAAAATCCTCAATAGAAAGAAGGATTTGATGATCAAGATATTCTTCTTGAAAAATTTATAAAAGCAAGTACGAAGGTTTTGAAAAGTCAATATTTTGATTTGATGTATAAATTGAACATGTTGAAGATGCTTCAAATGAATATGACATATCAATGATAATTGAGTTATTACACAATATCTATAGAAGGATATTGAAAAACTCTTTGGTCGTAAAGTATCATATCTATGCACAGTTAATGCATGAATATAATTGCCTGCATGCAAATCGATGTCTATTCTAATTCTTCTCTAACTAATAAATTTTAAGATGGCATTAAACTTGTTATTTGATGTCTCCTTGAGATAGTTTATCTCTAATAATTGAGAAAAATCAACTCCTATTGAGATATATATAAGGTATGAGTTACGTATATGATCCACGCAAATCATGTTCTATAAAACCATGTGTTAATAATGTGATATTATTTATAACAACCAATTTTTTGACTTATGTTCCAAGGCAAACTTGAACAATCAAGATAAAGAAGAGAAGATGGATATATATTACCCAACAAAATGGTAGATAATAAACAATTCTAACACCACTTCATTTTTGCTTTGGAATCTTGAATCTTTCGTTTGAAGCACATAAACAATTGATAGCTTTTCTTTAATCTTTTATGTTAGCCCTAAGGGCATATCATGAAGTTATGATTAGTTTTGATTAATGACAAACATTGATGAGGACTAACTTTTATATCATTTGTGTGATAGGATTATTGGATTAAGAAGTAAGGAGTTCTTATTGCCTTGAAGCTAAAAGTGCTGAGGACAACTCAAGTGTGATCAAGGATCAAGAATGTGGAGCATGTCCTATGGATTGAAGGCTTTAAAGACTCTAGTGTAGGTTTACACTTGCTAAATAGGTATATCCTTTGTAAACCCTACACTTGTTTGTCTTGGAATCTGTTGAATGCATAAGAGAGCACAAAACTAATGAACTTTTGATTAACAAGTGTGTTTTTGAATCTTAAATGATTTAACCTTGAATGATCAAAGTGTTTTGGTAACGGTTTTTGAGTTTAAAAGTGTTTAAATGACTTATCTCTTTATACAAAATGATTTCAAACTTATTGAAGTTGATTTCCAAATAATTTGACAAAGTTTGAATAGTTCGGATGCATGTTCAGACGTCCAAACTTTGAAAATAGCTACTGTACTTCTAGAGAAATTCGGATGCAAGGGTGAAAGTTCTGTTGTCCGAATTTTCCCTGCAAACATGGTTACTGTTTTTCCAGAGAAATTCGGACACAAGTTCGAATGCACTGGGCAAACTTCGGTCGTTCGAATTTTCCCAGATAACATGTAACAGTAATGTTTGGGCGACAGTTCGGACGCAGAGGATCAAGTTCGTTCGTCCGAACTCCTCATAAACTAGCCGTTTTCTAGCTGTTAAAATTAATTTTTAAAATCTATAAAAGCCATAAACTTCAAAATTTTTGTAACTTTTGAACATCTAAGAAATCCTAACACTCCAAAATCATTTGAAAACATCAAAGCTCTCTTTTGTCTTGTGCTTACAAGTGATCATTCAGGATTCCAAAGACAACAAAGTGAAGTGGTGCTATATTGTGTAATTATCTACCAAGAAGTGGTAACATCTCATCCGTTCTCTATTTAATCTTGTTTTCTACTTGCTCATTACAAGGTTTTCTTGTAAACATAAAAAATCCTTTAGGTAAGGGTGATCCTTGAGATCTTGATTCAAGGTTGTTGGTAGAAATAAAATCCTTTGATAGGGTGAACCTTGTGTGTAGAATTGCGAAAGAGGTTGTTAGTGTAAAAGCATTATGTGGTGAGCCTCTTATGTAATTGTTGAATTTGAGCATCTAGTACATTGATTGAAATCCTTGAGTGCAGAGTGGACGTAGATCTTGAAGAGATCGAACCACTATAAATTGCATGTGTTCATTACTCTTAAATTGTTTATTGCTTTGTCATTCATTTAATCATTCTCTCATTAAAACAAGTGAATATAATCTGCCCAAACTCAATTTATAAAAACAAGATAGTTTTCAAAAATTAGCTAAAGAGCTAATTCACCCCCCCTCTTAAGTCTTTCAATTGGTATCAGAGCAAGGGCTTCTTTGTGTGGTTTTACAATGTAGAAGTTAACATTTTATGGCTAATGTTTCATACTTACCTTATTTGGAAGGATCTTTCACAAATAGACCACCTTTTTTTGATAGAACATACTATATATTTTGAAAATCTAGTGTTAAGATATATATTTGTTCTATTAACTTTTATTTGTGGAATATTATTGAGAAAGATCCTTACATACCAATGAAAATGAGAACTGATGGAGTTACTTTAGAGCCAAAGCCTATAGATGAATTTGATGAGAATGATTCAAAGAAAATGACATTAAATTACCAAGCCATGAACATTCTAAGTTGTGCACTAGATGTAACTGAATATAATCGAGTTAGTGGATGTGACACCGCCCATGATAGGTGGAGATTACTTCAAGTAACACATGAAGGAATAAATCAAGTAAAGGAGTCGAAGCTTGCTATGCTAGTAAGAGATTATGAGCTATTCACCATGAAGCAAGGTGAGAATATTAGTGATATGTTTACAAGATTTACTGACATTTTCAATGGTCTAAAAGCTTATGGGAAGAACTACACAATTGGAGAGCAAAACAGAAAGATATTGGATGCACCACCAAAATCTTGGCAACCGAAGACTCTTGCTATTGAAGAGTCAAAATATTTGAAAGCTCTTCCACTGGAAGAGTTCATTGGATCACTGCTTACACATGAGATGAAAATTAAAAGATTGAATAATATTGAAGATGAAGAAAAGGGAAGAAAGGGAGTTGTGTTAAAACTTGCAATCATCTTAGTGAACAAGAAAAGTCATCAACCGAAGAAGATGGAAACAGTGAAGATGAGGAGATGGCTATGGCAGTAAGAAAATTCAAGAGATTCTATAAAAAGAAATTTCTCAAGAAAGGGAGAAGGCCAATCAAGAAAAGTGGACAGTCATCATCTTTCAAACCTCAATGTTTTGAATGCAAAAGCACCGAACATCTTGTTGCAGATTGTCCTAAAGTCTTGGAAAGGGAAAGAGACAACAAACTCAAAAAGAAATCTATCAAGAAGGGAAAGGGACTAACTGGCACTTGGGATCAACAAGAAAGTGAAGATGACAGTGAAGGAAAAGCCAACATATGCTTTATGGCGATTGATGATGAGGTACAACCTACTCCTTCAATTTCCACTTATTGTGATGATGATATTGATCCTAGTGATTTACTCGTTGAGATGTATGGAGGATTGAAAAAGGCTTCAAAAAGGAATAAGGAAATGAAAGCCAAAATTAATGAGTTATTAGATGGGAATTCAAAGTTATGTTTTGAAAATGGAAAACTTCTTGAGTCTATTAATTGCCTAAACATTGAAAAGCAAATTTTGAATATAACTATACAAAACATATCTCTTGAAAATAAAGATCTTTGCACAAAAATCATTTCTCTAGAAACTATGCTCAGTGATCATGAGATATTGAAAAAGAAAGTAAATGATCTTACATTATGCATTGAAAAATTTACAAATGGAAGAGAAAATTTAAACAAACTACTTGGTTATCAAAGATCCTCTTATGTAAAAAAAGGTCTTGGTTACATTCATGAAAATAGTGTTCCAAAATATTAAAACTTCTTAGCTAAAGCAACCTCAATTTCAATGCCTCATACTTGTTGTACGTATTGTGATAGGCATGGACACAAAGTTTCAAAATGTTATGTGAAAAGAAAAATAGAAAATGGTGTTAAAACCATTTGGAGAGTCA
This sequence comes from Rauvolfia tetraphylla, assembly GCA_030512225.1. Lineage (NCBI taxonomy): Eukaryota > Viridiplantae > Streptophyta > Magnoliopsida > Gentianales > Apocynaceae > Rauvolfia > Rauvolfia tetraphylla. The sequence goes on along the minus strand of JAJQKT010000004.1, from coordinate 6,839,699 downwards.
AAGGAATTTTTACTAGCCCCCTTGGAAGCAAGAAAATGTGGGTACCAAAAGTCACTCTCTCATTTGGTGTAGGTTCGTTTTGTTCAAAGATCAAGTACCGCTAAGTGGTTTCTTGACAGTGGCTGCTCTAGACACATGACGGGAAATGCCTCACTTGTTAGTGAACTTCAAGCAACAAGTGAAGGTTTTGTCACATTTGGTGATAAGAAGAGGGGAAGAATACTTGGAATTGGTAATATTGGTAAAGGTTCTTTCCCTCTCATTAAGCAAGTATTACTTATTGATGGTTTGAAGTATAATTTACTTAGTATTAGTCAATTATGTGATAATGACTGTAAAGTTGAATTTAAATGTGACACGTGTACTATTTTTGATAGTGCAAGTAGCAAAACTATTTTTGTTGCAAATAGAGTTGGAAGTGTATACGTACTATATCTTGATGAACTTGTTGCAAATGATATCAAATGTCTTGTCATTCATGATAATGATGGAAGATTAGGTCATGTGAGCATGGATTTATTGAATAAACTTTCCACACAAGAATTAGTTAGAGGATTACCTAAAATGCATTTTGATAAAACTCGTCTTTGTGATGCTTGTCAATATGGAAAACAATCAAAAACATCTTTTAAACCAAAGAAAATGGTTTCTGAAATACCTAAGCGGGGGGTGAATTAGGTATTTGGCTAATTTTCGCAAAAACAAACCTTTTATGCGTTTAGACCAATAACAGATTATATGAGCAAAATAGAGACAATTTATAGCAAAGAAATATAAGAAAGTAAGATCAAAGAACACAAGCAATTTATAGTGGTTCGATCCTCAAGATCTACCTCCACTACCTTAAGCCTACACTTAAGGATTTCAATCACTCTACTATATGCTCAGCTTTACAAATTACAAGAGAGGCTCACCACACTATGGTTTTACACTCACAACCTGTTCTAGTAACTTTTACAAACAAGGCTCACCAAACACAATGGTTTTATATCTCAAACAACCTTGAATCACAACTTCAAGGATCACCCTTATCTAAAGGGTTTTATGTTATCAAGATAACCTTGCAAGAGCTAGTAGAAAAACACAATTTGATAAAAAGATAAGAGTGTGTAGATGTTACCACTTGTTGGTAGAATATTACACAAACTTGTACCTTCACACTTTGATGTCTTTTGAATGATCAATTGAATGCACAAGACATAAGAGAGCTTAAGAAATATTTGTAAAAGGCTTTAGAATGCTTAGAGTATTCAAGAATTCAAAACTTACAAAAAATTTCAAGTTTATAGCTTTTATAGAATTTGAAAATCAGTTTTAACAGCTATAAAACGGCTAGTTAACGGCTATTTTCAGGAAATTCGGACGATCGAATTCTGCGTCCGAATTTTTTGGACGACCGAATTCTTCCTGCTGCGTCCGAATCTTTGTCCGAATTTCTCTAGAAAAACAGTGACCATGCTGAAGGCCAAAATTCGGACGACCGAATTTTTCTTCATGCGTCCGAATTTTCTTCCGAATTTCTCTGGAAGAACAGTAGAAAACTTTTGCTACAAAATTCGGACGACCGAAATTTTTAGAAGCATATTCAAACTTTGTAAAATCATTTGAGATTTAACTTCAATAAGTTTGAAAAATATTTGGTATGTATAGAAAACTTATTTAGACATATATAAGTTTGAAAACCAAAATGAAATTCCTTTGATCATATAAAGTTTACAAAACCACATTCACCAAGAAATTCATTCAAAGCCTTTTAAGATTAAGAAACCTATTTTATACTCTCTTATGCATTCAATAGACTCCAAGACATACAAGTGTAGAGTTTACATAGAGATTTACCTATTATCATATCTACTCTACACTTCAAGTCTTCAATGCCTTGAGTTCATCTTTGAATAACCTTCAAAAGACTTCATAGTTTATTGAGGTTGTTCTTGCACTTTGGCTTGAAGGCAATGAGACTTCATACTTCTTAGTTCACAAAACCTATCACACAACATACAAGCATATTAGTCCTCATCAATATTTGTCATTAATCAAAACTACATGATTTGCCCTTAGGGCTAACAGTTTCTACCTCAAAATCTCCTGAACTTGTTCACATGGATTTGTTTGGACCAATGAGGACTGCTATTCTTGGTGGTAAAAGGTATGCTTATGTGATTGTTGATGACTTCTCTAGATTTACATGGGTGATCTTTCTAGCTCAAAAGGATGAAGCTTTTCATGAATTTGCAAAACTTTTCAAAAAGGTCCAAACCTCCCTTGAGTGCAAATTGATTTCCATTAGAAGTGATAATGGAAGCGAATTTTGTAATCAAGACTTTACAAAATTTTGTGATGAATATGGTATTACTCATAATTTTTAGTGGTCAAAACACCCCAACAAAATGGTGTTGTTGAAAGGAAAAATAGAACTTTACAAGAGATGGCTAGATCAATGCTTTGTGAAAAATCTTTGCCAAAATATTTTTGGGCTGAAGATGTAAATACTACTTGTTATGTAATGAATGGAGTTCTTTTAAGACATTTTCTATGAAAAACACCTTTTGAACTTCTATTTGACAAAACTCCCTCGATAGTTTATTTTTAAGATATTTGGTTGTAAGTGCTTTATCTTAAATACTCATGACAATCTTCAAAAATTTGATCGAAAATCAGATTAAGGCATATTTCTTGGTTATTCATCAAATAAAAAGGCCTATAGAGTTTATAACAAAAGAACATTATGTGTTGAGGAAACCATTCATGTGACCTTTGATGAATCTAATATTTATCTTGAAAGAAGAAATGAAGATGATGTAGGTTCCTCAATGATGGATAATCAAACTCATCATCAAGCACCTACTTTGGAAGAACACGCCGAAGAAAAAAAAAAATAGAGCAAGAACAAGATGGCCAACCTAGCAATGACCAAGAGCTTCCAAAGGATCTAAGATATGCAAGAAGTCACCCTAAGGAGCAAATCATTGGTGATGTCTCCCAAGGAGTTAAAACAAAGCGGTATTTCATTGACAACTTTGCTCTTTTATCTCATATTGAGCCTAAGAACATTGATGATGCCTTGTGTGATGATTTTTGGATTATTGCTATGCAAGAGGAACTAAATCAATTTTAAAGAAATAAAGTTTGGACTCTTGTCCCAAGACCTCTTCACCACTCCATTATTGGTACAAAATGGGTTTTTAGAAATAAATTAAATGAACTAGGAGAAGTTGTTAGAAATAAGACTAGGCTTGCTGCTGAAGGATTCAATTAAGAAGAAGGCATTGATTATGATGAAACTTTTGCTCCGGTATCAATACTTGAATCCATAAGAATACGTTTAGCTTTTGCTTGTTTTAAAGGTTTTAAACTATTTCAAATGGATGTCAAAAGTGCATTTCTAAATGGTTTTATTGAAGAAGAGGTTTATGTGGAACACCCACCAGGTTTTATTCATTAAAAGTTTCCTAATCATGTTTTCAAGCTAACTAAGGCTTTATATGGATTGAAACAAGCTCCTAGAGCTTAGTATGAAAGACTAAGTGGATTTCTTCTTTCAAAAGGATTTTCTAAAGGAAAAGTGGACACAAAACTGTTTATAAAAACCTCTAGCAATAAGGATATTTTACTTGTGCAAATTTATGTAGATGGCATTATTTTTGGTGCTACTAATACATCTCTTTGTGAAGAGTTTGCCAAATCAATGCAAGATGAATTTGAAATGAGCATGATGGGAGAACTAAATTTCTTTCTTGGGCTACAATCAAGCAAACTAAGGATGGAGTCTTCATAAATCAAGCAAAGTATACCAAGGAGCTATTGAAAAGATTTGAAATGGATCAAGCAAAAGGAATAGGCACTCCAATGAGTTCATCAACTAAACTTGATAAAGATAAAAAAGGTAAAAATGTTGATGAAAAGACATATAGAGGTATGATTGGAAGTTTACTCTATCTCACAGCAAGTAGACCAGATATCATGTTTGCTGTGTGCTTATGTGCTAGATTTCAATTTTGTCCCAAAGAGTCTCATTTAATTTCTGTTAAACGCATTTTTCATTATTTGATGGAAACACACGATTATGGTCTTTGGTTTTCAAAATCTTTATCTTTTGATCTTGTTGGATATTCGAATGCTGATTTTGCCAGATGCAAAGTTGAGCGTAAAAGCACTAGTGGTCATTGTCAATTTCTTGGCAGTTGTCTTGTATCTTGGTATAGTAAAAAACAAGCATGTGTGTCTGTATCTTCTGCTGAGGCTGAATATATCACCGCCGGTAGTTGTTGTGCTCAAGTGCTATGGATGATGCACACTCTACTTGAATATGGTCTAGAATTCAATTGTGTGCCTATACTATGTGATAATACCAGTGCTATCAATTTAAGCATAAATCCCATTCAACACTCCAGGACTAAACATATAGAGATTAAACATCATTTTATTCGTGATCGTGTAGCTAAAAGAGATGTATGTTTGGAATATGTGAGTACAAATGATCAAATTGCTGATATATTTACCAAGCCTTTGGCTGAGGAAAGGTTTAGTTATCTAAGAAGGCTTTTAGGTATCTCAAAATTCAATTACTAATGTGTGTGTTGAAGTATGGTAGAAACAGGGAATATTCGGACGCATGACCTGAAACTTTGATCGTCCAAACTGAGCGGTTGCAGTGATTTAAATGAATCCGAACAGCCATATTTCATATCTATAACTTCCAAACTTTCTTCTCTCTCAAAACCCACATAACCCTCTTGCATCCAAACACAAATTCCTCTGAAATTTCAGCACCTTCACATCAAATCGACTGAATTTTTGAGTTCTAAGCCCTAAACACTTCCTATAAATCACTCTCTTGCAAGCAAAAATGGTGAGAACTAAGAGAGTTAATGTTGAAAAAGGAAAAGGGAAGGCAAAAGAAGGAGATGGTGGATCGATTATGAATGAACCAAGGAGAATCAGAGTCCCTCAATCATCATCTGGATTGGACAGATTCATCTCCCTCAAAGCAGCCTCTGAGTTTGAAGACTGGAATAAGAAAAACAAAAAAATCATTCCAGGATACAAGGTGAATTTGGAAAGGCTCTCAACATGGGTAATGTTTTATCTCTTTTTGGTGATATTGGTTGGAGTAATTTATTAGTAGTTGATGAGAAAATTTACCCGGCACTTATTTATGAGTTTTATGCAAATCTCAAAGAGGAAAGAATAGAACACGTGGGGGAAAATAATATAGTGCAATGGTATTCTTCTAGAGTATCCCAAGTAGATTTTGAGTTCAATGATGCATTGGTCAATAGAATTTATGGAGTAGATGATTGTGGGACAAAGTATTACTCACTCGAACAGCATTGTTATATACATGAACTCTTCACAAATGAAAGATTTGAAGTGACCTTCACTAATGGCAGAGAATTTAGGTCTATTAGGGAAAGAGAAATTAAGGCATTTGATGCTAGAGGAAGAGTAATGCATCACATGATTACTACTATGATTATCCCTAATTTTGGACATATGTCATCTGTTGGTAATATGCATATGGTGGTTATGTTGGCCTTGCATGAGCATAGAAGATTGAAATTTGGATTTATGGCATTAAAGCACATGATTAGTGCAAGAAAAACAGTCAACAAAGCTTTACCATATGGGAGGCTGTTAAAAAGAATATTCAAACATTTTCAAGTTAAACTTCCAGTGAGAGGACAAGTATTTAAGAGTGGAGAGATATATACTAATGACTCTCTTAGAAGGATGCAATTAGTTCTTGATGAGGATGGCATATGGAGAACTAAAAGAGAAACTCCTTCAAAAAGAGAAGAGGTTGAAGAAAGTGAGGAGGTTGAGAAAGAAGAGGATAAGGAAGAAACACTTGCTAGAGAGATGAAAACAAAAAGAAGACATGACACTTCAAGTGAAGAGGAGCAATCTCCCTCAAAAAGAAGACTATTTGAAGAAGTCCCAACTCTTCAATCTCAACCAAATGTTGGGGAAGATTCTAGTGGTGAAGAAATTACTAGAGGTGACACCATAGTGGCTAAGGCATTCCAAGAAGCCTTGAATAATCATATCAAGGAAATGAAGAAAATGTACAAGTTCTTCGAATCCTTTGCTCCAATGGATTCGAAAATAGAGTGAAACACATTGAGGAAATTTTGATAAGAAATACACAAAGTGGTGAAGGAACCTCTAGGCCTCAAGATAGGGATGATAATGATTATGAAGGAGATAAGAAAGAGGATGAGGATGATGACAGTGATGGTGGAAATGATAAGGGGCATGATGATCAAGGAGGCAAAAATGAGTTCGTGGAAAGACAAGGAAAAGGAAATGAAGCTGTACAAGAAGAGCCACAAGAAGGAGGAAGCCAATTGAAAGAGCAGAAATCGTCTTACCATCAACTATCTTCTTCAGCCAAGGAAGGGTGAAGCATTTGGCAATCAAGAAAGGATTCAGCAAGGCCTCTCTATCAACATCACAAGACTAAGCATCTCTTCAACCTTATCTTTTACTATTTTTAATTACTTATTTGTACTTAGTATAACTTATGTGTTTAAATTTCCAACTTGGCTTATGAAATTTCTATGCTTTTTTCTTAATTTTTACAATTTCTGTAATAGTTTGGCTTACGAAGCTCAATGATAAAACCTTAGTGTTGAGAGCTTCTTTTATTAATAATACTTTGGCCCTAGTTGAATGTGCTAAACTGTTAGTCTCATTTTTATTAACACCATCTTTGAGTGATGACAAAAGGGGAAGAAAGAATATGAGTCTGCAAAATGTGTTATGTGCGGTAATGTACTAAGTGCTATGTGCTATTTGTGAGATTTTGGTTGTTTTTTCTATGATTTTAGAATTTGGTTAAGTTGAGATTAAAATATTGATCTTGGTTCTTGACTTGACCTATGATTTTGAATTACTTCATAAAAACAATTGAATGAATGAGTTTTGTGGTTTTGCAAAGCTAAATTGAGTGTCATTGTGGACTTACATATTTGAGTATTTTTACAATTCATTTGAAAATGCAAAATAATCTTTTTCAAACTTGTTGGAAAAATTCAGACTTGAAATTCGGATGCAAACCAAAAGTTCGGATGCATCAAAATTTTCTTGCCAAAAATGTTTATCTGTTGTTCAAATTGTTTGAAAACTGTCTCAATCTTTCCTATCATATTTGAACAATTTTAGAAAAGCTTATTTTCAAAAATTACAACTTTCATCTCACATATTTTACAGTTTGGACTTGAAATCTTAAAATTCGGATGCATGATTCAAAAATTCGGATGCATGTTTCAAAAATTCGGATGCATCCATATTTTGTTGCCAAAAAGTGCTCTTTTGTTGTTCAAATTCATTCAAATATGTTTTAATCTCTTCTGCTATATTTGAACAACCTTAGGAAAGCTTTATTTGACTTTAAACATTTATTATGTTGGATTTATTGCAGTTTGGACGAAGAGTCCTTAGTTCAAATATTTTCTGAAAAATGAGCACAATCTAAGGGGGAGCATTGTCAAACTTTTACAACCTTTAAAACCTCTTAGAATCTCTTCTCAATGCTTAAATACTATATTTCCTATCCTAGTTGTTTGTTGGAAGGAAGGAGGTTAAAGGAGGTTGGTTGGGGCATAGGCTCATATTGAGCCTTTTGTATGTCAATGTGCTAAATTGGTTATTATCTATCATTGACATCAATACTTCTTTGTACTACATTATTTAAATCCATTACATTTTGCATCAAAGTTTGTCATCATCAAAAGGGGGAGATTCTTAGCCCTAAGGGCAAATCATGAAGTTATGATTAGTTTTGATTAATGACAAACATTGATGAGGACTAATTTTTATGTCATTTGTATGATAGGATTATTGGATTAAGAAGTAAGGAGTTCTTATTGCCTTGAAGCTAAAAGTGCTAAGGACAACTCAAGTGTGATCAAGGATCAAGAATGTGGAGCATGTCCTATGGATTGAAGGCTTTAAAGACTCTAGTGTAGGTTTACACTTGCTAAATAGGTATATCCTTTGTAAACCCTACATTTGTTTGTCTTGGAATCTGTTGAATGCATAAGAGAGCACAAAAATTGTTTTTGAATCTTAAATTGCTTTAAATGAACTTTTGATTAACAAGTGTGTTTTTGAATCTTAAATGATTCTGAGTTAACTTTGAATGATCAAAGTGTTTTGGTAACGGTTTTTGAGTTTAAAAGTGTTTAAATGACTTATCTCTTTATACATAATGATTTCAAACTTATTGAAGTTAATTTTCAAATAATTTGACAAAGTTTGAATAGTTCGGATGCAAGTTCGGATGTCCAAACTTTGAAAATAGCTACTGTACTTCCAAAGAAATTCAGACGCAAGTTCGGATGCAAGGGTGAAAGTTTGGTCGTTCGAATTTTCCCTGCAAACTTGGTTACTGTTTTTCTAGAGAAATTCAGACACAAGCTCGGATGCATTGGGCAAACTTCGGTAGTTCGAATTTTCCCAGACAACATGTAACAGTACTGTTCAGACGACAATTCGGACGCAGAGGATCAAGTTCGTTCGTCCGAACTCCTCAGAAACTAGCCGTTACTAGCCGTTTTATGGCTGTTAAAATCGATTTTTAAAATTTATAAAAGCCATAAACTTCAAATTTTGTATAACTTTTGAACATCTAAGAAATCCTAATACTCCAAAATCATTTGAAAACATCGAAGCTCTCTTTTGTCTTCTGCTTACAAGTGATTATTTAGGATTCCAAAGGCAACAAAGTGAAGTGGTGCTATATTGTGTAATTATCTACCAAGAAGTGGTAACATCTCATCCATGCTCTATTTAATCTTGTTTTCTACTTGCTCATTACAAGGTTTTCTTGTAAACATAAAATCCTATAGGTAAGGGTGATCCTTGAGATCTTGATTCAAGGTTGTTGGTAGAAATAATATCCTTTGTTAGGGTGAATCTTGTGCGTAGAATTGCAAAAGAGGTTATTAGTGTAAAACCATTGTGTGGTGATCCTCTTATGTAATTTTTGAACTTGAGCATCTAGTAGATTGATTGAAATCTTTGAGTGTAGACTCAAGGTAGTTGACGTAGATCTTGAAGATATCGAACCATTATAAATTGCTTGTGTTCATTGCTCTTAAATTGTTTATTGCTTTGTCATTGATTTAATCGTTCTCTCATTGAAACAAGTGAATATAATCTGCCCAAACTCAATTTATAAAAACAAGATAGTTTTCGAAAATTAGTCAAAGACCTAATCACCCCCCTAATCACCCCCCCTCTTAGGTCTTTCATTTTATGTTCTCAAGAATATGGCATGTAAAGTTCATTAATATACAAAAAATTTTTATTTTCTAGCCTTTTATATGGTTAAAAAATTAAATTTCAACGTTAAAAAAATGCTAGTAACCAATAGTTTTTGAAATAGAACAAAGCAGTTTCTCTATTCTTTCACTGACAAGACAAATTTGGTCAACTAAATTCAGACATCCTAGTCTGAATTGGTCATGTAAGCCCTAAGGGTAAATCATATAGTTTTGATTATGACAAACATTGATATGAGCTAACTTGAGTAATTGTTGTGTGATAGAGTTTTTTGATTGAAGAAGCAAAGTGATCTCATTACCTTAGAGCTAATGTAAAAAGGACATCCCACATGTACTCAAGTTATTGAAGATTGTAGAGCATGTCCTAAGGATTGAAGGCTTTGAAGACTTTAGCATATGTTTACACTTCCTTCATAGGTATATTCTTGTAAACTCTATACTTGTTGTCTTTGGAATCTAAAGAACTTACAAGAGAGCACAAAACTTGGTTTTCAATCTTAAAAGGTTTTCATTATACATGTTTTACCAAATTCTTGACAATGCTTGTGGTTTAAAAGCTCTTAAAAAGATCTATGTTATAGTCCAAAATGATTTCAAAATTATTGTACCTGATTTTCAAACATTTTGACAACGTTTGAATAGTTCGGACGCCCAAACTGAAAATCTTGGCTGCTGAATTTTTAGAGAAATTTGAACGACCATTCGGACACTTATGTCCAAATTCAGTCGACCGAATTTATCTTAGCACCCTGTAAACATAGAAGTTTGGACGATCATTTGGACGCAGGAGTCCATGTTCGATTGATCGAACTTTAACTTTACTAGCTATTACTAATCATTATTTGAATGCTAAAACTGATTTTCAAACCCTACAAAAGCTATAAACTTCAAATTTTTGAGTAGTTTTTGAGTCTTTAAGAATCTTTACTTTTTCAAATCATTCTATATCAAAAAGCTCTATTTTGTCTTGTGCTTAAAAGTTTATTTTCAAGATTGCATAGACAAAAAGTGAAGTGGTATTGGATTTGTCATCATCTATCAAGTTGTTGGTAATATCCTTCTCATTGGCTTCATCTATTTGCTTTCTTCAGGGTTTTCTTAAAGATATAAAACCTTTTTGAGAGGGTGAACCTTGATTGTTTTAAATGAAAAAAGATTGTGGAGTAAAACCCTTATTGGGTGAGCCTTTATTGTGTTTTGTATAACTATTGTTATAGTCGAAATTGTTTGAAATCCTTGCGAGTGAGGACTCAAGGTAGTGGATGTAGATCTTGTACGATTGAACCACTATAAATTGCTTGTGTGATCTTTTCTCTTCTCTCCTCATTTGGAAATTTATTGTGTTGACTAGAATATCTTTTTGTGAACTTGATTTGAAAAAAGTTTTTGAAAATTTGCCAAAGACCTAATTCATCCCCATCTTAGGTCTTTCAATTGGTATAAGAGCATGGGCTTCTTTGTGTGGTTTTGCAACATAGAAGTTAAGATCTTATGTCTAATTTTTCAAACTTGCCTTATTTGGAAGGGTCATTCACAAATAGATTTCTTTTGTTTGATGGAACAAATTATACTTTTTCAAAATCTAGAATTAAGATATATACTTGTTCTATTAACTTTGATTTGTAAAATATCATTGAGAAAGGTCCTTACATACCAATGAGGATGAGAGCTGATGGAATCACTAGGGAACCAAAGCCATCGGATAAATTTGATGAAAGTGATTCAAGAAAAATGACTTTGAACTATCAAGCAATGAACATCTTGAGTTGTGCATCGGATGTAAATGAATACAACCAAGTGAATAGATGCAATACCACTCATGAAATGTGGAGACTTATTCATGTGACGCACGAAGGAACTAATCAAGTAAAGGAGTCAAAGTTTGCAATGCTAGTAAGAGATTATGAGCTATTTACCATGAAGCAAAGAGAGAGCAATAGTGACATGTTCACTAGATTTACCAACATCTCCAACGGTTTAAATTGATATGGGAAAAATTATACACTTGGAGAACAAAATTGGAAGATATTGGATGCTCTACTCAGGTCTTCGAAACCAAAGACTCTTGCCATTGATGAATCAAAAGACTTGAAGACTCTTTCTCTTGAAGAGTTCACTGGATCATTACTTACACATGAGATGAAGGTCAAAAGACTAAATAATCTTGAAGATGAAGAGAAAGGGAGAAAAGGAGTAGTACTTAAAGGCTCCAACAATCCTTGTGAGTAAGGGGAATCATCTAGTGATGAAGATGAAGATAGAGATAATGATGAGATGGAAATGGTAGAAAACAATTCAAGAAATTCTATAAAAAGAGTTTTCTTAAAAAGAGAAAAAGGCATTCCAAGAAAGGAGGACAATCATCTTCATTATTCAAGCCTCAATGCTATGAATGCAAGAGTACCGAACACCTTGTAGCTGATTGCTCTAAAGCATTGGAAAAGGAGAGAGAATCCAAACTTAATAATCTTGAAGATGAAGAGAAAGGGAGAAAAGGAGTAGTACTTAAAGGCTCCGACAATCCTTGTGAGTAAGGGGAATCATCTAGTGATGAAGATGAAGATAGAGATAATGATGAGATGGAAATGGCAGAAAACAATTCAAGAAATTCTATAAAAAGAGTTTTCTTAAAAAGAGAAAAAGGCATTCCAAGAAAGGAGGACAATCATCTTCATTATTCAAGCCTCAATGCTATGAATGCAAGAGTACAGAACACCTTGTAGCCGATTGCTCTAAAGCATTGGAAAAGGAGAGAGAATCCAAACTTAAGAAGAAGAAATCTCTCAAGAAAGGAAACGGATTAGTTGGCACTTGGGATCAACATGCCAATGAAGAGAGTGGATTAAAAAAGGTTTAAAACAGAAACAAGGAGATGAGATTCAAAATTGATGAATTATTGAATGAAAGCTCAAAGTTATTTTTTGAAAACAAAAAACTCATTGAATCCATTGATTGCTTAAACATTGAAAAAGAAATTTTAAATGTTTCCCTGCAAAACATCTCTTGAGAACAAATTTCTTTGTACTAAAATTTCCTCTCTTGAGAAAATGATTCTTGACTATGATTCTTTGAAAAAGAAAGTTGATAATCTTACCTTATGTGTTGAAAAATTTACAAATGGTAGAGATAATCTTGACAAAGTACTTGGATCCCAAAGATCTTCATTTGTGAAAAATGGTCTTGGATGCAATCATGTGCATAATGTTTCAAAATACAAAAATTACTTTGTTAAAGCTACTTTTACCTCTCTGCCTCATACTTGTTGTACTTATTGTGGTAGACATGGTCACAAGGCCACTAGATGTTATGTGAAAAGAAAGATAGAAAGTGATGTTAAAACCATTTGGAGAGCTAAGGGAACTATTATGAACCCCCTTGGACCCAAGAAAATGTGGGTACCAAAAGCCACTTCCTCTCATTTGATGTAGGTATATATTCCCCAAAGATCAAGTGCTATTAAGTGGTTCCTTGATAGTGGATGCTCAAGACATATGATGGGGAATGCTTCACTAATTAGTAAACTTCAAGCCACAAAAGATGGATTTGTCACCTTTGGCGACAGGAAGAAAGAAAGAATTCTTGGAGTAGGTAATATTGGTAAAGAATCTTTCCCTCTCATTAAACAAGTTATACTCATGGATGATTTGAAATACAATTTGCTTAAAATTATGTGACATTGGATGCAAAGTTGAGTTTAAATGTGATACTTGTACCATACTTGTTGGAACGAGGGTTGGAAATGTATATGTGCTATATCTTGAGGAACTTGTTACCAATGATGTTAAGTGTCTAGCCATTCATGATAATTGAAATACCTAAGACGCGGGGGGGGGGGGGGGTGAATTAGGTATTTGGATAATTTTCACAAATAAATTCCTTTTACAATTCTAAGCAAAATCAGATTGTATGTGCTTGATTTAATAAGAGAATAAGTCAATTAGTATCAAAGCAGTAAAGCAATATAAGATCAATAAACACAAGCAATTTATAATGGTTCGATCTCTTCAAGATCTACGTCCACTACCTTAAGTCTACACTTAAGGATTTCAAACAAGCTACTAAATACTCAAGTTTACAAATTACATAAGAGGCTCACCACACAATGGTTTTACACTCATAACCTCTTTAGCAATTCTATAAACAAGGTTCACCCTACCAAAGAATTTTATATCTATAAACAACCTTGAATCAATATCTCAAGGGTCACCCTTATCCAAAGGGTTTTATGTTCTCAAGATAACCTTGCAATGAGCTAGTAGAAAACACAATTGAAAGAGGAGAGGAGAATGTGTAAGATGTTACCACTTTGTTGGTAGATGATTACACAATGCTGTACCTTCACACTTTGTTGTCTTTGGAATCTTGAATGATCAATTGAAAGCAGAAGACAAAAGAGAGCTTTAATGTTTTCTAAAGACTTTGGAATGTTTACAGTTCTTGGAGATTCAAAACTTATAAAAAATCTGAAGTTTATAGCTTTTATAGATTTGAAAAATCAAATGCAACAACTATAAAACGGCTAGTAACGGCTAGTTTCAGAGAAGTTCGGACATCCGAACTTTCTGCCATGCGTCCAAACTTTTGTCCGAGCATCACTGTGCCAAGCTGTCTTGAAAAGTTCGGACGTCCGAACTTTTTCTTATGCGTCCGAACATTCGTCCGAAATTCTCTGGAAAAATAGTGACTACGCTATCAGAGAAAGTTTGGACGTCCGAACTTTACTCCACGCATCCGAACTTGCGTCCGAATTTCTCTGGAAGCAGAGTGATCATTTTCAAAGTTTGGACGTCCAAACTTGCATCCAAACTTATCAAGAACAACTCCAATATGTCAAAGTGATTGAAGATTGAAGAGTTTGTTCAAGATGATTGAAGGCTTTGAAGACATGAAGTGCAGGTTGCATGTGCTTAATAGGTAAACTTTGTAAACCCTACACTCTTAAGCCTTGGAATCTATGAGTTGCAATTGGGAGCACAAAACTTGATTGGAAAAGTTTCAATGGTGTTGAACTTAACTTAATTATCAAGTTTTCATCAATGGTTTTTGCACTTAAAAGGTCTTTAATGACTTATCTTTTAGGCTAGAAGGTTTTCTAACTTGTTTGAATTGATTTGAATATGTTTTGACAAAGTTTTAAAAATTCGGACGCATAAGAAAAAATTCGATCGTCCGAATTTTTTCTGCATTGCGAACAGTAACACTGTTCACATGAACAGTACCGACTATTTTTCCAGAAAAATTCGGACGCACCTAGAAAAATGCAGTCGTCTGAATTTCAAACAGTACTGTGAACAGTCTATACAATGAACAGTACCACTATTGTTCCAGAGAAATTCGGACGCAAATTCGGACGTGGGATGAAAATTCGATCGTCCAAATTTTCCCTGCATTGTGAACAGTAATGTCCAAAAAATTAGACCAAAAATTCGGTCGTCCGAATTTTCTGAAACTAGCCGTTACTAGCCGTTTTATGACTGTTAAAGCCAATTTTTCAAATCTAAAAAAGTCACAAACTCCAAATTTTTGAAAGAAATGTTGAACATTCAAAATCCTTCAAGCTCTAACTTGTTTTACATCACAATTATTCGAAAAGCTCTTAAATTGCCTTGTGCTCAAAGGTTAAAATTCAAGATTCCAAAGGCAAGAAGTGAAGTGGTGCTAGCAATTGTATTCATCCACCAAGAAGTGTTGGTAACATTCAAACTTTTTCTTTACATTATTGTTGTGATTGATACAAGGTTGTCAGGAGACTTAAAACCCTTGTGGAGGGTGAGCCATAGACTAGATTAATCAAGGTTGTTGTGCAAAACCCATTGGTGAGGGTGAGCCTTGGATTAGATTGGTCTAGGTTGTCTAGTGACATAAAACTTTTAGTGATAAGAGTGAAGCTTGTTTATTAGATTGAAAAGAGGTTGTTGTGGTAAAACCCATTGAAGGGTGAGCCTCTTGTGTAATTGCTTGGATTAAGTATATAGTGAATTGGTTGAAATCCTTGAGTGTGGACTCAAGGTAGTAGATCTAGATCTTCAAAAGATCGAACCACTAGAAATCGTGTGTTCATTTATTTATAGCTTTACTTGTTTACATACTTGTGTTATTATTGTTTGTTCTTAGTTGTTGATTGATTGGTTGTGGTTTTATTATTTGATCATCTTGTCTCAAACATTAAATCACATATAAACTTAGAGCTTGTGAATTTGAAGAAGAGATTTTATTACGGCAAAGGATTTGCAAAAAGGAAAAAGATTTTTGATAATTAGCCAAAGTCCTAATTCATCCCCCTCTTAGGTCTTGCAATTGGTATCAGAGCAAGGTCTTCTAAGGGTAATACTTGTTTAGAGATCACTCTACTAAGGGTAATACTTGTTTAAAGCATGTTTGCATGAATGAACAAATTAATGATATCATTACTAAGCCATTGGCCGAAGAAAGGTTTGACCAATCTTAGAAAATGCTTAGGGGTTTCAAAATTCAATAACTAATGAGTATATTCAAGTGTTGTAGCTCCAGGTGAGGACAAAAAAGCCTAGCATGAGAAAAGGAAAGGGAAAAGCTAAAGAAAGAGAAGGAGGACCAGTAATCAATGAACCAAGAAAGGTTTATGTTCCTCAAAGTATGTCATGGCTGGATAGATTTGTCACTGTAGAGGCTGCTACTGAATATGATGATTGGACAAAAAGGAACCATAAGACAAACCTAAGCCATAAGGTGGATGTCATCAAACTATCCGAAATGGGTAATATACTCTCATTTTTTAAATGATATGAGTTGGATTAGTTTGTTTGTGTTTGATGAATGCTATTACGTTCCTTAGTTTATGAAGTTTAAGAAAATATTAAGGAAGAAAGAGTTGAGCGAGTTGGTAATAAAGCTATTCAGTGGTATTCTTCAAGAATATCACAAGTTGATTTTTGAGATTGCTCAATAGAATTTATGATGTTGAGGATGTTGGGTTTAGGCATTATTCTTCCGGGAGGACATTGTTTTATAAGTAAATTATACTCACATGAAAGGTTTGAGAATGCCTATATAAATGGTAGAAGCCTCAAGACAAGAAAGGAGAGAGAGATAAAAGCGTTTTGATGCTAGTGAAAGAGTTTTGCATCACATGCTTACTACCTTGATTATAGCATACTTAGGGCACAAATCTTTTGTTGATAATATGTATGCTGTAATTATGCTAGCCATGCATAAGAAAAGAAAAATGAATTTTGGATATATAGTGCTAAAGAATATAATGGCAGCTAGAAGGACTGAGCATAAGGCATTGCCGTATGGAAGGTTATTAAGAGGAATTTTCAAGTATTTCCAAGTGCAATTGTCTTCTAGTGGTTTACCAATAAAGAGAAGAGATGCTAGTGATAATAAAGAGAAGGAAGAAGAAAATGAAGAAGAAGAAGACGATGAAGAGGAAATCCTTGCTAGAGAAAGGAAAATAAAAAAAAAAGGAAGCATGAGTCTCCAAGTGAGGGGGAGCAACTCCCCACAAAAGGAAGAGTATTTGAAAAGGTATCCTCCATTGAAGGAAAATAAGTTGAAGGTGATAATCTCACTAGAGGTAACACCATAGTTGCCAAGATGTCTCAAGAGACATTGAACAACTATGTAAAGGAAGGAGGAAGATGTGGTTCAAATAAAAAAAAATTCATCACCAATCTCCTTCAGCCAAGGGAGGAGGAAGATGTGGTTCAAAGGAAGACGATCCAAAGATCCTCTCGATTGGTAACTTTCGAAAGTCGAACTACACGGGTAAGGAGTTAGCAAATGAAGGACCCCATCATATAGAGATCAAGGAAACATGGCCATCACAATGAACAAATTTGGAAGTGAAGACCATGAAGCGCATCCAAGACTAAGCCTTTCTATCCCTAAATTCTATTTTGTTGCTTATCTTAGTTTATGCCTTGATGCACATGTTATGCTTTAACATTGAAATTTACTTGTTCCTTTCTAGTCATTATAATGTTTTGAAGTTCAATATATGAAATCCTTGTGATAAGAGCTTCTTTTGTTTCACTTTTGTTGTCCAAGTACTCTTACCCCACATTTGATTGATGACAAAAGGGGGAGAAGAAATGTGATGACAAAATGTGTGAAAATGTGAAATAGCAGTGGAATTCCTCATGCATGAAGAGAAAATGTGTGAATTTTCTAAAAATCCATGCATATGTCAAGGGGGAGAAAGAATGACTACAAAATGTGCTATGTGCTTGCTGTAATGTGAATGTGCTTGTTCTAAATGTACTATGTGCTGATGTGTTATAGGTTAAAATGTAAAATGAATGTATACTGTGAAAATATTTGGCTGCATTTGAAATTTAAATTGAATATGGCCATCACAACGAACAAATTTGGAAGTGAAGACCATGAAGCACATCCGAGACTAAGCCTTTCTATCCCTAAATTCTATTTTGTTGCTTATCTTAGTTTATGCCTTGATGCACATGTTATGCTTTAACATTGAAATTTACTTGTGCCTTTCTAGTCATTATAATGTTTTGAAGTTCAATATATGAAATCCTTGTGATAAGAGCTTCTTTTGTTTCACTTTTGTTGTCCAAGTACTCTTACCCCACCTTTGATTGATGACAAAAGGGGGAGAAGAAATGTGATGACAAAATGTGTGAGAATGTGAAATAGCAGTGGAATTCCTCATGCATGAATAGAAAATGTGTGAATTTTCTGAAAATCCATGCATATGTCAAGGGGGAGAAAGAATGACTACAAAATGTGCTATGTGTTTGCTGTAATGTGAATGTGCTTGTTCTAAATGTACTATGTGCTGATGTGTTATAGGTTAAAATGTAAAATGAATGTGTACTGTGAAAATATTTGGCTGCATTTGAAATTTAAATTGAATATGTTATAATATGTGAGGTTTTGGTTATTTTCTGAGATTTTGGAATATGGTTAAGTTGAGATTGAAATCTTGAACTTGGTTCTTGACTTGACCTATGATTTTGAATTACTTCAAGAAAACAATTGAATGCATGAATTTTGTGGTTTTGCAAAGCTAAACTGAGTGCATTTGTGGACATACATATTTGAGTACTTCAACATTTTATTTGAAAATGCAAAATCACCTTTTCAAACTTGTTGCGAAAAATTTGGACTTGAAATTCGGATGCAGACAAAAAAATTCGGATGCATCAAGATCTTCTTGCCAAAAATGTCTTTATGTTGTTCAAATTGTTTGAAAAATGTTTTAATCTCTTCCATTATGTTTGAACAACCTTAAGAAAGCTTTATTTCACTTTAAACATTCATTATACTGAGTTTATTGCAGTTTGGACTTGAAATCTCAAAATTCGGATGCATGATAAAAAAATTCGGATGCATGTTCTGAAATTCGGATGCATCCATATTTTGTTGCCAAAAAGTGCTCTTTTGTTGGTCAAATTGATTCAAAGATGTTTTAATCTCTTCTAATATGTTTGAACAACCTTAAGAAAGCTCATTTACAGAATTTGGAGCTTTTATTTATCTTATTTTAAAGTTTGGACTTGCTATGTTAAAATTCGGATGCATAGTATCTCTAGTCCAAATGTGTTGAAAAATTAGCACAATCTAAGGGGGAGCATTGTTAAACTTTTACAACCTTAAAACCTCTCTTAGAATCTTTTCTAAATGCTTAAATGATTGTATATTCTATCCTAGCAATTGGAAGGAAGGAGGTTAATGGAGGTTGGTTGGGTTATAGGATCATATTGAGCCCTTTGAATGTCAATGTGCCAAATTGGTTAATATATACTGTTGGAATAGTCATTTCACTAATTTATACCATCCAAATTCTCTCTTCTCTCAAAACCCACTCAACTCACTCTCATCCAAAGTTCAATTTCTTCCATATTTCATCATTTACACTTGAAATCTTTCCCATTTTTGTGTTCTTAGCTCTACATTAACCTTGAAACTCACCTTCCTTCAAAAAAAAAATTAAAAAATCATGATGTGTTCAGAGAGGGCAAATGTTGCTAAAGGAAAAAGGAAAGCAAAGATGGCTGATGAACGGTGAATCATCAACGAACCAAGAATGGTTCGTATTCCTCAAACCACCCTAGGAGTTTATAGATTCGTATCAACAAGGGCGGCTATGGAATTTGAAGACTAGAGCAAAAGAAGTATGAAAATCATCCCTGGGCATAAGGTTAATTTGGACAAGCTCTCCAATATTGGTAATGTACTATCAATTTTTGGTGAAATTGGAAGAAGTAGCTTGCCTGTGGTTAATGAAGAATGTATGCTTATGTATGAATTTTATGCAAATCTTAAGGACGAACGTGAAAGACCTAAGAGGGGAGGGGGGGGAGGGGTGAATTAGGTCTTTGACTAATTTTCGCAAATAAATTCCTTTTACAATTCTAAGCAAGACCAGATTGTATGTGCTTTGTTAAATGAGAGAATAAGTCAATTAATAGCAAAGCAGTAAAGCAATGTAAGATCAATAAACACAAGCAATTTAGAGTGGTTCGATTTATTCAAGATCTACATCCACTACCTTAAGCCTACACTTAAGGATTTCAAACAATCTACTATATGCTCAAGTTCAACAATTACATAAGAGGCTCACCACACAATGGTTTTACATCCACAACCTCTTTTAGTAATTTTACAAACAAGGTTCACCCTACCGAAGGATTTTATATCTACAAACAACCTTGAGTCAATGTGTCAAGGATCACCCTTATCCAAAGGATTTTATGTTATCAAGATAACCTTGCAAGAGCTAGTAGGAAACACAATTTAATAAAGAGAGGAGAATGTGTAGATGTTACCACTTGTTGGTAGATGATTACACAATGTTGCACCTTCACACTTTGTTGTCTTTGGAATCTTGAATGATCAATTGAAAGCACAAGACAAAAGAGAGATTTAATGTTTTCTAAAGGCTTTGGAATGTTTAGAGTTCTTAGAGATTCAAAACTTGCAAAAATTCTTGAGTTTATAGCTTTTATAGAATTTGAAAATCAGTTTTAACAGTCAAAAAACGGCTAGTAACAGCTAGTTTTAGAAAATTCGGACAACCGAATTTTTCTTGTGCGTCCGAACTTATCGTCCGAATTTTACTGTTGCATGTTTTTGGAAAAATTCAGCTGACCAAATTTTTTCCATGCGTCCGAACTTTCGTCCGAATTTCTCTGGAAAAACAGTAACCATTGCTGGCTATAAAAATCGGACGACCGAATTTTTTGGAAGCACAATAGCCATTTTAAAGTTTGGTTTTCCAACTTTGTAAAATCATTTGAGATTTAACTTCAATAAGTTTGAAAACATTTTGTATGTATAGATAAGTTATTTAGACATTTTTAAACTTAAGAACCATAATCAAATCTCTTTGATCATGCAAAGTTTACTCAAAATCTTTTAAGATACAAAAACACATTTATTAACAAAAAGTTCATTCAAAGCCATTTAAGATTAAGAAAAATAATTTTATGCTCTCTTATGCATTCAATAGATTCCAAGACACACAAGTGTAGAGTTTACAGAAAAATGTACCTATTTAGCATATGTACCATACACTTCAAGTCTTCAATGCCTTTTAATCATCTTTGAACAATCTTCTTCAAACTTCAATCACTTAGACTCATTGAAGTTGTTCTTGCACTTTGGCTTAAAGGCAACAAGACTTCATACTTCTTTAATCCAATAATCCTATCACTCAATTGACATAAAGATTAGTCCACAACAATGTTTGTCATTATTCAAAACTCAATAAAAACTTTCATGATTTGCCCTTAAGGCTAACAATCTTTCCCTTTTTGATGATGACAAACTTTGATGCAAAATGTGATAGATTTAAACAATGTATTATAAAGAAGTATTAATGTCAATGATAGATAATAAGCAGTTTATCACATTGACATACAAAAGGCTCAATATGAGCCTATAACCCAACCAACCTCCATTAACCTCCTTCCTTCCAACAAGGATAGAAGATATAGCATTTAATCATTTATAAAACTTCTAAGAAAGGTATGAAAGGTCAGAAAAGATTAACAATGCTCTCCCTTAGATTGTGCTCATTTTTCAACAAATTTGGACTTGAGATACTAAGCATCCGAATTCTGACATATCAAGTCCAAATTGTAAAATAAGTGAAATAAGCTTTCCTAAGGTTGTTCAAACATATTAGAAGAGATTCAAACATATTTGAATCAATTTGAACAACAAAGGAGCACATTTTGGCAACAAAATATGGATGCATCCGAATTTTAAAATTTCAAGTTCGAACTTCAAAATATGTGAGATGAATGCTTTAATATTTGAAAATAAGCCTTCCTAAGGATGTTTAAATATGATAGAAAGGATTGAAACAGTTTTCAAACAATTTTGAATAACAGAAAAGCATTTTTGGCAAGAAAATCTTGATGCATCCTAATTTTTGGTCTGCATCCGAATTTGAAGTCCAAAATTTTTGCAACAAGTTGAAATAAACTACTCAAATGTGTAATTAAGTTGCAGTAATACATGTTTCACATAACACATATAGTACATATCACAGTACTGAGATTTCATCATTGAGCTTCACTATTACATAAAATGCAGCATAAGGCCTAACAAGTTCATAAGTTGGATATTTAAAACACATAAGATAAACTTTGTACAAATAAGTAATTACAAATCAGTAAAAAGATAAGGTTGATGAAATGCTCAGTCTTGTGATGTTGATGGAGAGGCTTTGCATCCTTTCTTGATTGCCAAATGCTTCACTCTTCCTTGGCTGAAGGAGATGATTGAAGGTGAGACGATTTCTGCTTTTTCTATTTGACTTCCTCCTTCTTGTGTCTCTTCGTGTACTGGTTCATTTTCTTCTTCTTCTTCTTGCCTTGCCACATTCTCTTCATTGCCTCCTTGATCATCATCCCCATCATCACTGTCATCATCTTCATCTACTTTCTTTCCTTCCTTATCTTCATCACCCTCATCTCTATCTTTATGCCTAGAGGGTCCTTCACCACTTTGTGTATTTCTTATAAGAATTTTTTCAATATGTCTCACTCTACTGCCCAATCCATCTAGTTTTTGAGGGATTTCTTCAAATAATCTTCTTTTTGAGGGAGGTTGCTCCCCCTCACTTCAAGTATCATGTTTCCTCTTAGTTTTCATCTCTCTCGCAAGAGTTTCTTCTTCATCCTCTTCTTCCTCAACTTCTTCACTTTCTTCACTCTCCTCTCTTCTTGGAGGGGTTTCTCTTTTAGTTCTCCATATGTCATCATCATCAAGAACTAGCTGCATTCTCTTAAGAGTTTCATTAGTATAAATCTCTCCACTCTTAAATGCTTGTCCTCTCCCTGGAAGTTTAACTTGAAAATGCTTAAAGATCCTTGTTAACATCATCCCAAATGGAAAAGCCTTGGTTACAGTTTTCCTTGCAGTAATCATCTGCTTTAAAGCTATATATCCAAAATTCAATCTTCTATGTTCATGCAAGGCTAACATAATTACCATGTGCATGTTACCAACAGATGACTTATGTCCAAAATTAGGGACAATCATAGTAGTAATCATGTGATCCAGTACTCTTCCTCTAGCATCTAAGCTCTTAATTTCCCTCTCCCTAATGGACCTAAATTCTCTGCCATTAGTGAATGCCTCTTCAAATCTTTCATTTGTGAAGAGTTCACGATTATAACAATGCGTTGCAGGTGAGTAATACCTTGCCCCACTATCACCTACTCCACAAATTCTGTTAATCAAGGCATCACTGAATTCAAAATTCACTTGGGATACTCTAGATGAATACCATTGAACCACATTATCTCCTGCAAGTTCAATTCTTTCTTCTTTGAGGTTTGCATAGAATTCATATATGAGGGTAGGATAGAACTCTTCACCAATGATTAATAGACTACTCCATCCAATATCACTAAAAAATGATAGAACATTATCCATACTTGATTGTTTATCAACATTCACCTTATTCCCAAGGATAATATTTCTGTTTTTCTTATTCCATTCATCAAATTCATGAGCAGACTTGATTGAAACAAACCTGTCAACTCCAGACAATGCTTGAGAAATTCGAACTCTTCTTGGTTCGTTGATGATTAAGTCTCCATCTCCTTCCTTGGCTTTTCCTTTCCCCTTTTCAACATTTGGCTTCTTTGTTCTCACCATGATGTTGTTGCTTGAAAAGTAGTGATTTTTAGGATGTATCTAGGGCTTGGAATTCAAAAATGAAAGCAAATCGAAGTAAAAATTGTGATGTTTTGGAGAAATTGTAATTCGGACGCGGATGGGTAAGAATGATTTTGAAATAGGAGAGAATTCGGAAGTTGAAGTGTTAAGGAAACTGTTTGGTTTTCATTTAAATGGTTGTATCCGCAAAATTCGAACGATCGATTTTTCAGGTATGCGTCCAAATTTTCGTTCGAAAATCTCTATTTCTTCAGCTCAGAAAATTCGGTCGAACGAATTTTCTGTCATGCGTCCAAATTCTGAGTCCGAAAATTTCCTGTTTTCACCAAACTTCAACACACACATTAGTAATTGAATTTTGAGATTCCTAAGAGCCTTCTTAGGTGATTAAACCTTTCCTCTGCCAAAGGCTTTGTAAATATATCAGTAATTTGATTATTTGTATTTATATATTCCAAACATATATCTCTTTTGATCACATGATCACGAATAACATGATGTTTAATTTCTATATGCTTAGTCCTAGAATGTTGAACGGGATTTATGCTCAAATTGATAGCACTAGTATTATCACATAGTATAGGCACACAATTGAATTTAAGGCCATAATCGAGTAAAGTATACTGCATCCATAATAATTGAGCACAACAACTACCCGCAACTATGTATTCAGCTTCAGCAGTAGACAAAAACACACAAGCTTGTTTTTTACTATACCAAGACACAAGACAACTATTAAGAAATTGATAATAACCACTTGTACTCTTACGTTCAACTTTGCATCCAGCATAGTCAGCATCTAAATATCCAATAAGTTTAAAGGATGAAGATTTTGAAAACCAAAGGCCATAGTCATATGTATCAATCAAATAACGAAAGATACATTTGACAGAAATTAGATGAGATTCTTTAGGGCAAGATTGAAATCGAGCACATAAGCACACAACAAACATAATATCAGGTCTACTTGCTATGAGATAGAGTAAACTTCCAATCATACCTCTATATGATTTCTCATCAATATTTTTACCTTTTTCATCTTTATCAAGTTTAGTTAGTTAATGAGCTCATTAGAGTACCTATCCCTTTTGCTTGATCCATTCCAAATCTTTTCAAAAGCTCCTTGGTATACTTTGCTTGATTTATGAAGACTCCGTCCTTAGTTTGCTTAATTTGCAGCCCAAGAAAGAAATTTAGTTCTCCCATCATGCTCATTTCAAATTCATTTTGCATTGATTTGGCAAATTCTTCACAAAGAGATGTGTTAGTTGCACCAAAAATGATATCATCGACATAAATTTGCACAAGTAAAATATCATTATTACTAGATGTTTTTATAAAAAGTGTTGTGTCTACTTTTCATTTTGCAAATCCTTTTGAAAGAAGAAATCCACTTAATCTTTCATACCAAGCTCTTGGGGCTTGTTTCAATCCATATAAAGCCTTAGTTAGCTTGTTTCAATCCATTTGAAATAGTTTAAAACCTTTAAAACAAGCAAAAACCAAAAGTATTCTTATGGATTCAAGTCTAGCTACTAGAGCAAATGTTTCATCATAATCAATACCTTCTTTTTTGTTGAAACCTTGAGCAACAAGCCTAGCCTTATTTCTAACAACTTCTCCTAGTTCATTTAATTTATTTCTAAAGACCCACTTTGTACCAATAACAGAATGATCATGAGGTCTTGTAACAAGAGTCCAAACTTTATTTCTTTCAAACTGATTTAATTCTTCTTGCATTGCAATAATCCAGAAATCATCACACAATGCATCATTAATATTTTTAGGTTCAATATGAGATAAAAGAGCAAAGTTATCAATAAAGTACCGCCTTGTTTTTACTCCTTGGGAGACATCACCAATGATTTGCTCCTTAGGATGACTTCTTGAGTATGTTAGATCCTTTGGAAGCTCTTGATCATTGCTAGGTTGACCATCTTGTTCTTGCTCTATTATTTCTTCTTCTTTGGCATGTTCTTCCAATGTGGGTGCTTGATGATGAGTTTGATTATCAATCATTGGGGAACTTACATCATCCACATTTCTTCTTTGAAGATAAATGTTAGATTCATCAAAGGTTACATGTATAGTTTCTTCAACACATAATATTCTTTTGTTATAAACTCTATATGCCTTTTTATTTGATGAATAACCAAGAAATACACCTTCATCTGATTTTCTATCAAACTTTTCGAGATTATCACTAGTGTTTAAGATAAAACATTTGCACCCAAAAACCTTAAAATAAACAATTGAAGGAGTTTTATCAAATAAGAGTTCAAAAGGTGTTTTTCTTATAAAGGGTCTTAATAAAACTCTATTCATTACATAGCAAGCAGTATTTACAGCTTCAACCCAAAAATATTTTGGCAAATAATTTTCACATAATATCTATCTAGCTATCTCTTGTAGGGTCCTATTTTTCCTTTCAACAACACTATTTTGTTGAGGTGTTTTGGCAGCTGAAAAATTATGAGTTATACCATACTCATTACAAAATCTTGTAAAGTCTTGATTACAAAACTCTCTTCCATTGTCGCTTCTAATAGATATCAATTTATACTCAAGAGAGGTTTGAACCTTTTTGAAAAGTTTTGCAAATTCATGAAATGTTTCATCCTTTTGAGCTAAGAAAATCACCCAAGTAAATATTGAAAAATCATCAACAATCACATAAGCATATCTTTTACCACCAAGACTAGTAGTCCTCATTGGTCCAAACAAGTCCATATGAACAAGTTCAAGAGGTTTTGAGGTAGAAACCATTTTCTTTGATTTAAAAGATGTTTTAGATTGTTTTCCATATTGACAAGCATCACAAAGACGAGTTTTATAAAAATGCATTTTGGGTAATCCTCTAACTAGCTCTTGTGTGGAAAGTTTATTCAATAAATCCATGCTCACATGTCCTAATCTTCTATGCACAAAAATCCATCATTATCATGAATGGTAAGACATTTTATATCATTTGTGATAAGTTCATCAAGATACAACACATATACATTTCCAACTCTCTTAGCAACAAAGATGGTTTTGTTACTTGCATTATCAAGAATAGTACAAGTATCACATTTAAATTCTACTTTACATCCATTGTCACATAATTGACTAATGCTAAGTAAATTATACCTCAAACCATCAGTAAGTAATACTTGCTTAATAAGAGGGAAGGAGCCTTTACCAATGTTACCTATTCCAAGTATTTTTCCTTTCTTCTTATCACCAAATGTAACAAAACCTTCACTTGTTACTTGAAGCTCACTAACAAGTGACGCATTTCCTGTCATATGTCTTGAACAGCCACTGTCAAGAAACCATTTTGTGGCACTTTAAAATACTTAAGAAGGGGGGGGTGAATTAGGTATTTGGCTAATTTTTTGCAAATACAGTCCTTTTTTAATTCTAAGCAAAAAACAGATTGTATGTGCTTGGTTCAATAGAAGAGTAAGACAATTAATAGCAAAGCAGTAGAGCAATATAAGAACAAAGAACACAAGCAATTTATAGTGGTTCAATCTCTTCAAGATCTACGTCCACTACCTTAAGCCTACACTTAAGGATTTCAAACAATCTACTATAAGCTCAAGTCTACAAAATACACAAGAGGCTCACCACACAATGGTTTTACACTCACAACCTCTTTTTAGTAATTATACAAACAAGGTTCACCCTTTCACAAGGATTTTATATCTTAAGACAACCTAAAGACCAATCTAATCCAAGGCTCACCCACTCACAGGTTTTACACTACAACCTTGATTAATCTAGTCTATGGCTCACCCTTATCAAAACGATTTTATGTCACAAGATGACCTTGCAATGAGCTAGTAGAAAAACACAGTTTAATAGAGAAGGAAGAATGTGTAGATGTTACCACTTGTTGGTAGATGTTTACACAATGTTGCACCTTTACACTTTGTTGTCTTTGGAATCTTGAATGATCAATTGAAAGCACAAGACAAAAGAGCGCTTAAAATGTTTGCTAAAGGCTTTGGAATGTTTAGAGTTCACAAGGATTCAAAACTTACAAAAAATCTAAAGTTTATAGCTTTTATAGATTTGAAAAATCAAATTCAACAGCTATAAAATGGCTAGTAACGGCTAGTTTCAGAAAAGTTCGGACGTCCGAACTTTCTGCCATGCGTCCGAACTTGCGTCCGAACTTTGCTGTGCCAAGCTGTCTGGAAAAGTTCTGACGTCTGAACTTTTCCTTATGCGTCCAAACTTGCGTCCAAAATTCTCTGGAAAAACAGTGACCATGCTATCAGAGAAAGTTTGGACATCCGAACTTTTCTCCATGCTTCCGAACTTGCGTCCGAACTTCTCTAGAAGTACAGTAACCATTTCCAAAGTTTGGACGACTAAACTTGCATCTAAACTTATCAAATTTTGTCAAATCTTTTGAAAATCATTGTTAATAACATTGAAAACGTTTTGCATGAATGAACACATCATTTAAGCACATTTAAACACAAAAACCTTTATCAAAACATTTTGATCATACAAAATCTTCTTAAGATCTTTTGAGATTTCAAAAACATACTTGTTATCACAAAGTTTATTGAAAACCATTTCAAAAACTAGTTTTGTGCTCTCTAATGCATTCAACTGATTCCAAGACATACAAGTGTAGAGTTTACAGAAAAATATACCTATTTAGTATAAGGACTCTAAACTCTAAGTCTTCAATGCTTTCATTCATCTTGAACATACTTTTCAATCTTCAATCACGTTTGGCATAGTTGAGTTGTTCTTGCATTGTGACTCCAAGAAAATAAGACTTCATGCTTCTCAATCTATCAATCCTATCACTCAACATACAAGCACATTAGTCCTCATCAATGTTTGCCATTATTCAAAACTAATCATAACTACATGATTTGCCCTTAAGGCTAACAATCTCTCTCTTTTTGATGATGACAAACTTTGATACAAAATGTGATGGATTTAAACAATGTAGTACAAAGAAGCATTGATGTCAATGATGGATAATAACCACTTTAGCACATTGACATTTAAAAGGCTCAATGTGAGCCTATGACAACCTCCATTTACCTCTTTCCTTTGAACAAACAATTGGGATAGAAGATATAGCATTTAAGCATTTAGAAAAAGTTCTAAGAGAGGTTTTAAGGTTGTAAAAGTTTAACAATGCTACCCCTTAGATTGTGCTCATTTTTCAACAAGTTTTTGAGCAAAGAAGAATGCTAAGGTGAATATCGAGAAATCATCAACTACTACTGAGGCATACTTCAAGTCATCAATACTCGAGTTCCTCATAAGTCCAAATCAATCCATATGAACATGCTCAACATGTTTTGAGGTCCAAAAGTATTTTCATGGGTTTGAAAGAATCTTTTGTTTATTTTTCACATTGCCAAGTATCTCAAAGACAATTTTCTCAAAATACATTTTTAGCAGTCCTCCAACTAAATCTTGAGAGGAAAGTTTGTTCAACAAATCCATGCTCTCGTGACCAAATCTTCTATGCCAAGAAAATCCATCATTATCATAAGCAACAAGACATTCAAGCTTATCAAGATAAAACACACATTCAAAAGTTTTGTAAGTGATTGATCAAAATCACAAAATATCATTTTGTCATACAAGTTCGAGCGACCGAACTTATGGTCTACATCCAAACTTCAAGTCCAAACATTTTGTAAAGTTTCATAAAGATGTTTTTGGCCAAGCAAATGCATAGATATTCAATAATAGTTATTTTAATCATTTTAACATGACATATAATAAATTTCAAAAACATATCAACCATGAATTCAATCTCATATCATCAATCTTACCTAATCAACTTCATAGAAACAATTGACAAGTCATGGTTGGCAAATTTTCAAATCTTAACAACTCAACTGAAACTTCACATGTTGTCATTTAACTTTTTTTTTATTCATTATCACACAATTTACTAATGCTAAGCAAGTTATTGTTCAAATCAGGACTAAGCAACATTTGTTTAAAAAGAAGAGAGAAACCTTTACCAACATTGGTTACTCCAAGAATTTTTCATTTCTTCTTGTCTCAAAAGCAAATCCTTCATTGGTTTCTTCGATCTTGATTATGAATGAGATGTTTTCTGTTATTTTTTAAGCCAACATCATCAATATACCGCTTAGTGGTGCTTGAGTTTGAATTGAAGAGTACCTGCAATGAAGGAGACGAAGTATCCTTTGGTACCCATACTTTCTTGGGTCCGTGGGGGTTAGTAATAATTCTCTTAACTCTCCAAATGGGTTTTACACCATTCTCTACTTTTCTTTTAACATAACATTTGGTGACTTTATGTCCATGTTTTCCACAATAAGTACAACAAGTATGATGCATGGAAGTAGAAGTATCTCTAACAAAGAAGTTGTTATATTTACGCACATTATTTACATAATTATAACCAAGACCATTTTTGACAAGAGGAGATCTTTGAGCTCCAAGAATTTTATCAAGATTGTCCCTTCCTTTTGTAAATTTTTCTATACGTGATGAAAGGTCATCAACCTTCTTTTTCAAAGTCTCATGATCAACAAGCATTCTTTCAAGAGACAAAATCTTTTTACAAAGAACCTTATTTTCAAGGGACATGTTTTGTAAAGAGACATTTAAAACTTCTTTTTCAATATTTAAACAATCAATAGATTCAAGAAGTCTTTTGTTTTCACAATATAATTTTGAATTTTCATTCAATAACTCATTTATTTTGAATTTCATTTCCTTCTTTCTTTTTGAAGCATTTTTTAATTCTTCATACATTTCAGCAAATAATTCACTAGGATTATCAATATCATCATCACAACAAGTAGAAGTAGAAGAAGCGGATTGTACCTCATCATTTATTGCCATAAAGCACATATTGGCTCTTTCCTCATGTGTTGCTTGAAGAAGTCTCCACATATCGTGAGCGGTGTCGCATTCACTCACTTGATTGTATTCATTCACGTCCAATGAACAACTCAAGATGTTCATTGCTTGGTAATTTAAAGTTATCTTTCTTGAGTCGTTCTCATCAAGTTCCTCCATAGGCTTTAGTTCCCTTGTAATTCCATCAGCTTTTATTCTCATAGGCACATAGGGACCTTTCTCAATGATACTTCACAAATCAAAGTTAATAGAACAATAAAAATGCTTATTCTATATTTCCAAAATGTATAATTAGAACCATCAAACAATGGAGGCCTATTTGTAGAGGAACCTTCCATATAATGCAAATTTGATAAACTAGCCATATAATCTTTACTTCTATGTTGTTAGACCTTAAAAAGACGACCTTGCTCTGATACCAATTGAAAGACCTAAGAGGGGGGTAAATTAGGTCTTTGGCTAATTATCAAAAATCTTTTCCCTTTTTGCAAATCCTTTGCCTTAATAAAAGCTCTTCTTTAAATTCATAAACTTCAAGTTTATATGTGATTTTATGGTTGAGACAAGGTGATCAAACAATAAGACTACAACCAATCAATCAACAACTAAGAACTAATAATAATAATAATAATACAAGTATGTAAACAAGTAAAGCTATACGAAAATGAAAACACGATTTATAGTGGTTCGATCTCTCCAAGATCTACATCCACTACATTGAGTCCACACTCAAGGATTTTAACAAATTCACTAAATGGTCAATCCAAACAATTACACAAGAGGCTCACCCTTCAATGGGTTTTACCACAACAACCTCTTTATAATCTAATAAACAAGGTTCACCATTATCACTAAGAGTTTTATGTCACTAGACAACCTAGACCAATCTAATCCAAGGCTCACCCTCACCAATGGGTTTTACACAACAACCTTGATTAAGTCTCTTGACAACCTTGTATCAATCACAGCAATAATATAAAGAGAGAATTTGAATGTTACCAACACTTCTTGGTGGATGAATACAATAGCTAGAACCACTTCACTTCTTATCTTTGGAATCTTGAATTTTAACCTTTGAGCACAAGGTAATTTGAGAGCTTTTCAAATAATTTTGATGTAAAACAAGTTAGATCTTGAAGGATTTTGAAGGTTTAAAAGTTATTCAAAAAATCTGGAGTTCATGACTTTTATAGATTTGAAAAATTGGCTTTAACAGCCATAAAACGGCTAGTTTTTTTGAAGTTCGGACGTCCGAACTTTCTCCTATGCGTTTGACCTTTTCTAGAAAATACTGTTCACGTGAACTTTGCCTTCTGCGTTTGAACTTCTCTGGAAAAATAGTGATACTGTTCATTAAATATATGTACTATTCACGTAGTATTAATTGAATAGTTCGGACGTCTGAACTTTTTCTTCTGCGTCCGAACTTGCGTCCGAACTTCTCTGGAAAAATAGTGATACTGTTTATTAAATAGTGTGTACTGCTCACGTACTTTTCATTGAATAGTATGTACTGCTCACGTACTGTTAATTGAATAGTAATTACTTTTCATTGAACAGTATTACTGTTAGCAATGAAGGAAAAAGTGTGGATGTCCGAACTTTTCATTCTGCGTCCGAACTTTTAAAACTTTGTCAAAACATGTTGAAATCAATTCAAACAAGTTGGAAACCTTCTAGCCTATAAGTCATTAAAGACATTTTAAGTGCAAAAACCATTGATGAAAACTTGACAATTAAGGTAAGTTCAAAACCGTTAAAATCATTTAAATCAAGTTTTGTGCTCTCAATTGGAACTCATAGATTCCAAGACTTAAGAGTGTAGGGTTTACAAAGTTTACCTATTAAGCACATGTAACCTACACTTATGTCTTCAAAGCCTTCAATCATCTTGAACAAACTCTTCAATCTTCAATCACTTTGACATATTGGAGTTGTCCTTGCATTATGGCTTCAAGGCAATAAGACTTCATGCTTCTCAATCTATCAATCCTATCACTCAACATACAAGCACATTAGTCCTCATCAATGTTTGCCATTATTCAAAACTAATCATAACTACATGATTTGCTCTTAGGGCTCACATTCTCCCCTTTTTTGATGATGACAAACTTTGATGTAAAATGTGATGGATTTAAACAATGTAGTACAAAGAAGCATTGATGTCAATGATGGATAATAACCAATTTAGCACATTGACATACAAAAGGCTCAATATGAGCCTATGACCCAACCAACCTCCATTTACCTCCATCCTTCCAACAAACATCTAGGATAGAAGATATATCATTTTAAGTATTTAGAAAACTTCTAAGTGAGGTATTAAATGTCAGAAAAGATTAACAATGCTCCCCTTAGGTTGTGCTCATTTTTCAACAAATTTGGACTTGAGATGCTAAGCATCCGAATTCTGACATATCAAGTCCAAACAATAAAATAAGTGAAATGAAAGCTACAAATTTTGTAAATAAGCTTTCCTAAGGTTGTTCAAACATGTTAGAAGAGATTAAAACAGATTTGAATCAATTTGAACAACAAAAGAGCACTTTTTGGTAACAAAATATGAATGCATCTGAATTTCAGAACATGCATCCGAATTTTAAAATTTCAAGTCCAAACTGCAATAAATTTAATATAATGAATGTTTAAAGTGAAATAAAGCTTTCCTAAGGTTGTTCAAACATAATGGAAGAGATTACAACATATTTGAATCAATTTGCACAACCAAAGAGCA
Source organism: Rauvolfia tetraphylla (assembly GCA_030512225.1). Taxonomy (NCBI): domain Eukaryota; kingdom Viridiplantae; phylum Streptophyta; class Magnoliopsida; order Gentianales; family Apocynaceae; genus Rauvolfia; species Rauvolfia tetraphylla. The sequence goes on along the minus strand of JAJQKT010000004.1, from coordinate 6,806,663 downwards.
CTTTTTGGCAACAAATATGGATGCATCCGAATTTCTGAAACATGCATCCGAATTTTGAAATTTCAAGTCCAAACTGTAAAATATGTGAGATGGAACTTGTAATTTTTGAAAATAAGCTTTTCTAAGGTTGTTCAAATATGATAGGAAGGATTAAAACAGTTTTCAAACAATTTGAATAGCGGAAAAATATTTTTGGCAAGAAAGTTTAGATGCGTCCGAACTTTTGGTTTGCATCCGAACTTTAAGTCCGAACTTTTGGTCATAAGTTTGAAATGATAATTTTGCACTTTTAAAAGAACTATAGAAGTACTTAAATATGTATGTCCACAAAGACACTCAGTTTAGCTTTGCAAAATCACAAAACTCATGCATTCAATTGTTTTCATGAATCAATCCAAAATCATAGGTCAAGTCAAGAACCAAGTTCAAGATTTCAATATCAACTTAACCATATTCCAAAATCTCAGAAAATAACCAAAACCTCGCATATTATAACATGTTCAATTTAAATTTCAAATGCAGCAAAATATTTTCATAGTACACATTCATTTTACATTTTAACCTATAACACATAGCACATTTTGTAGTCATTCTTTCTCCCCCTTGACATATGCATGGATTTTCAAAAAATTCACACATTTTCTCTTCATGCATGAGGAATTCGACTGCTATTTCACATTTTTACACATTTTGTCATCACATTTCTTCTCCCCCTTTTGTCGTCAATCAAAGGTGGGGTAAGAGTACTTGGACAATAAAAGTTAAACAAAAGAAGCTCTTATCACAAGGATTTCATATATTGAGCTTCAAAACATTATAATGACTAGAAAGGCATAAGTAAATTTCAATGTTAAAGCATAACATGTGCATCAAGGCATAAACTAAAATAAGCAACAAAATAGAGTTTAGGGATAGAAAGGCTTAGTCTTGGATGCGCTTCATGGTCTTCACTTCCAAATTTGTTCGTTGTGATGGCCATGTTTCCTTGATCTCTATATGATGGGGTCCTTCATTTGTTGACTCATTGCTCGTGTATTTCGACTTTGGAAAGTTACCAATCGAGAGGATCTTTGGATCTTCTTCCTTTGAACCACATTTTCCTCCTCCCATATTATCTTCTTTGGCTTTATGGGAACTTGCACCATTTAAAACTACTTGAGAAATCTTTCTCAAGTCTTCTTCCATATTCTTGACTCTAGCTTCTAAACCATCAAATTGCTAAGAATCATTGTGTCCATTTTCTTCATTTCCTTTACATGGTTGTTCAATGTCTCTTGAAAAACCTTGGCAACTATGATATCACCTCTAGTGAGATTATCACCTTCAACTTCTTTTCCTTCAATAGAGGGTAACTCTTCAAATAGTCTTCTTTTGAGAAAGGTTACTCCCCCTCACTAGATAACTCATGCCTCATTTTGGTTTTCCTTTCTTCAGCAAGGATTTCCTCTTCATTCTCTTCTTCTTCTTCATCTTCTTCTTCCTCAACCTCCTCACTTTCTTGTTAATAGTCTCCCATACGATAAAGCTTTGTTGGCTGGTTTTCTTGCACTTATCATATGCTTCAATGCCATGAATCCAAAGTTTAGTCTTCTATGCTCATGCAAGCCAAGCATAATCACCATATGCATAGTGGTAATCATGTGATGCATACCCCTTCCTCTAGCATCAAAGGCTTTGATTTCCTTTTCCCTAATGGACCTAAATTATCTACCATTTGTGAAAGCCTCTTCAAATCTTTCATTTGTGAACAATTCATGAATAAAGCAATGTTGTCCCAATGAGTAATACTTTGCCTCATTATCATCTACCCCACAAATTCTGTTCACTAAGGCATCATTGAACTCGAAATCCACTTGATATACTCTAGAGGAATACCATTGAACTACATTATCCCTCTCATGTTTAATTCTCTCTTCTTTAAGATTTGCATAAAACTCATATATAAGAGTAGGATAAAATTCTTCATCAACTACTAGTAAATTGCTCCAATTAATATCATCAAATAAAGATAGAACATTACCAATATTGGAGAGTTTATCCAAGTTTACTTTGTTTCCAAGAATAATTTTTCTGTTCTTCTTGCTCCATTATATTCTTTAGCAATATATATCCAAAATTCATTTTTCTTTTCTTATGCATGACTAGCATAATTACAGCATACATATTATCAATAGAAGATTTGTGCCCAAAGTATGCTATAATCAAGGTAGTAAGCATGTGATGCAAAAATTATTTCACTAGCATCAAAAGCTTTTATCTCTCTCTCTTTTATAGTCTTGAGCTTCTACCATTTGTACAGGAATTTTCAATCCTTTGACGTGAGTATAATTTACTTATAAAACAATGTCACTCGGAAGAATAATGCCTAAACCCAACATCCTCAACATCACAAATTCTATTGAGTAATGCATTATCAATATCAAAAATCAACTTGTGATATTCTTGAAAAATACCACTGAATAGTTTTATTACCAATTTGCTCAACCCCTTTTTTCATTTTGTTTCAAATATAAGCTTCACAAACTAAGGAAGGTAATAGCATTCATCAAACACAAGAAAACTAGTCCAGCTCACATTATTAAAAAAAATGAGAATTTATTACCCATTTCAGATAGTTTGATGGCATCCACCTCGTGGCTTGGATTTGTCTCATGGTTTTTTTTATTTTTTTAATCATCAAATTCAGTAGCAGCCTCCATTGTGACAAATCTATCCAGCCATGATATGCTTTGAGGAATATAAACCTTCCGTGGTTCATTGATTATTGGTCCTTCTTCTCTTTCTTTGGCTTTTCCCTTTCCTTTTCTCATGCTAGGCTTCTTTGTCCTCACCTGGAGCTACACACTTGAATATACTCATTAGTTATTGAATTTTGAAATCCCTAAGTTTCTTCTAAGATTGGTCAAACCTTTCTTCGGCCAATGGCTTAGTAACAATATCATTAATTTGTTCATGAATGCAAACATGCTTTAAATAAGTATTACCCTTAGTAGAATGATTTGTAATGAGATGAAGTTTGATCTCTATATGCTTTGTCCTAATTTGTTGAATAGTATGATGGTCAAATTTATTGCATTATTGTTATCACATAATCACTTAGAGTATCAATAAGGTAATAGAGAATGTGTTAATCAGAAATCAAATGAGACTCTTTAGGACAAGATGAAATCTAGCACACAAGCACATGGCAAACGTAATTTGGCTTTACTTGCTATCAAATAAAGTTGACTACTCCTATGAAACCTTTTTATTCTTGTTAAGCATAGTTGATAAACTTATGGAAGTGCTTATACCTTAACTTGATTCGTGAAAGTGTCATCCTTGGTTTGCTTGATTTGTAGGCCAAGAAAGAAATTGAGTTTTCCTATCATGCTCATTTCAATTTTACTTTGCATTAACTTGGCAAACACATCACAAAGTGAAGTATTAAAAGCACAAAAAATTGTATCATATATTTGGACAACTTATAGATCATTGTTACAAGAGGTTATTATAAAAAGAGTAGTATCAACCTTTCATCTTGAAAATCCTTTTGAAAGAAGAAAACCACTCAATTTTTCATACCAAGCTCTAGGAGCTTGTTTTAAGCTTTGGATAATTTGAAAACATGGTTAGGAAACTTTTCATGATCAAAACTTGGTGGTTGTTCCACATAAACCTCTTCCTCACTAGAACCATTTAGAACAGCACTTTTGACATTCATTTGAAAGAGTTTGAAACCTTTAAAACATGCAAATGCCAAAAGCATTCTAAGTGATTTAAATCTACTAACCGGAACTAAAGTCTCATTATAATCAATGCCATATTCTTGATTGAATTCTTAGGCAACAAGTCTAACCTTGTTTCTAACAACTTCTCCGGATTCAATAAGTTTATTTCTAAAAACCATTTAGTTCCAATAATGGAATGATCATGAGATTTAAGAATATCTAAATTTTGTATCTTTCAAATTTACTTAATTCCTCTTGCATAGCAATAATCCAAAAATCATCACACAATGCATCATCAATACTTTTAGGCTCATATGAGATAAAAGAATAAAGTTATCGATAAAGTACCGTCTTATGTTTACTCCTTGGGAGATATCACCAATGATTTACTCCTTAGGGTGGCCTTTTTGGATATCCTAATTTCTTTGGGAGCTCTTGGTCACCACTAGATTGGTCATCTTGATTTTGTTCAATCATTTCTTCCTCATTGGTATGATCCTCCAAAGTTGGTGCTTGAAGATGGGTTTGATTGTCATTCATAGATGTACCTACATCATTTTCATCTTTTCTTTCCAAGTAAATGTAAGATTCAAAAAAACTAACATGAATGGTTTCCTCATCATATAAAGTTATTTTCATTATAAACTCTATAGGCCTTTTGTTAGAAGAATGGTAAAGATATATACCTATATCCAACTTTCTATCAAATTTAAGTAAGTTATCACAAGTATTCAAGATAAGACATTTAAAACTAAACACTTTAAAATATACAATTTGAGGAGTTCTATAAAAGAGAACTTCAAAAGATGTTTTTCTTCAAAATGATCTTAAAGAATTCTATTCATCATAGCATGTGTTGTTTATGGCTTCGGCTCAAAACATATTTTTGAAGAAGAATTTTCACAAAGCATAGATCTAACACTATTGTGTTGTGGGATTTTTACAGTTGAAACAAATATATGGAATTCAACTTTTATCACAAATTTTGTAAAGACTTGTTTGTAAAATTCTCCCATTGTCACTTCTAATGGAAATCAATTTGCACTCAAGGGAGGTTTGAACCTTTTTGAAAAGTCTTACAAATTTATGAAAAGAACTTCATCCTTTTGGGCTAGAAAGATCACCCATGTAAATCTAGAGAAATCATCCACAATAACATATGAATACCTCTTACCATCAAGACTAGTGATCCTCATTTGTCCAATCAATCCATATAAACCATTTTTAAGAGGTTTTGAAGTGAAAATCATTTTCTTAGGTTTGGAAGATCCTTTTGTTTGTTTTCTATGTTGACAAGTATCTCAAAGACAATTTTCTCAAAACATATTTTTAGCAATCCTCCAACTAAATTTTGAGAGGAAAGTTTGTTCAACAAATCCATGCTCACGTGACCAAATCTTCTATGTCAAGAAAATCAATCATTATCATAAGTAACAAGACATTCAAGCTTATCAAGATAAAACACACATTGAAGCATTTTGTGAATAATTGATCAAAATCACAAAATATCATTTTGTCATCCAAGTTCGGGCGACCGAACTTATGGTCTACATCCAAACTTCAAGTCCAAACATTTTGTAAAGTTTCATAAAGATGTTTTTGGCAAAGAAAATGCATAGATATTCAATCATAGCTATTTTAATCATTTTATCATGACATATAATCAAATTCAAGAACATATCAACCATGAATTCAATCTCATATTATCAATGTTACCTAATCAACTTCATAGAAGCAATTGACAAGTCATGGTTGGCAAATTTTCAAACCTTAACAAAAGGGATTCTCAATTGAAACTTTGCGTGTTGTTATTTAACTTTTTATTCATTGTCACACAATTGACTAATACTAAGCAAGTTATAGTTCAAATTAGCACTAAGCAACATTTGTTTAAAAAGAAGAGAGAAACCTTTACCAACATTGGTTACTCCAAGAATTCTTCCTTTCTTCTTGTCTCAAAAGCAAATCCTTCATTGGTTGCTTTGACATTGCTTATGAATGACGTATTTTCCGTTATTCTTTAAGCCAACATCATCAATGCACCACTTAGTGATTCTTCAGTTTGAATTGAAGAGTACCTGCAATAAAGGAGAGGAAGTATCCTTTGCTACCCATATTTTCTTGGGTCCGTGAGGGTTAGTAATAATTCCCTTAACTCTCCAAATGGTTTTTACACCATTCTCAACTTTTCTTTTAACATAACATTTGGTGACTTTATGTCCATGTTTTTCACAATAAGTACAACAAGTATGATGGACGGAAGTAGAAGTAGCTCTAACAAAGAAGTAGTTATGTTTAGACACATTATTGACATAATTGTAACCAAGACCATTGTTAGCAAGAGAAGATCTTTGAGATCCAAGTAGTTTGTCAAGACTGTCTCTTCCATTTGAAAATTTTTCAACACATGATGTAAGATCATTAATTTTCTTTTTCAAAATTTCTTGATCACTAAGCATTTTTTCAATAGAAGAAACTTTTGTAGAAAGAGATTTATTTTCAAAAGATATGTTTTGTAAAGAAACATTTAAAACTTCTTTTTCAATATGTAAACAATCAATAGATTCAAGAAGTTTTTTGTTCTCACAAAATAATTTTGAATTTTCATTTAATAACTCATTAATTTTGAGTTTCATTTCCTTATTCTTTTTCGAAGCCTTTTTCAATTCTCCATACATCTCAACAAGTAATTCACTAGGATCATCAATATCATCATCATAAGAAGAAGAGGTAGATGCAGTAGGTTGTACCTCATCTTCCATTGCCATGAAGCACACATTTGCTCTTTCTTCTTCATAAGTGACTTGAAGTAGCTTCCACATTTCATGAGCAGAATCACATTCCATTAGTCTATTGTATTCATTGACAACCAACGCACAACAAAGAATGTTCATTGCTTGGTAGTTTAATGTCATCTTCCTTGAATCGCTCTCATCATACACCTCCATAGACTTCGGTTCCCTTGTAACTCCATCGGCTTTCAATCTCAATGGCACATAGGGACCTTTCTCAATAATATTCCAAAATTCATAGTTAATAGAACAAATGTAAATCTCAATTCTGGACTTCCAAAAAATATAATTAGAACCATCAAACAATGGAGGTCTATTAGTGGAGGAACCTTCTGTATAAGACAAATTTGATAAACTAGCAATATAATCTTTACTTCTAGGTTGTTAGACCTTAAAAAGAAGACCTAGCTCTTATACCAATTGAAAGACCTAAGGGGTGGGGGGTGATTTAGGTCTTTGGCTAATTATCAAAAATCTTTTCCCTTTTTGCAAATCCTTTGCCTTAATAAAAGCTCTTCTTTAAATTCATAAACTTCAAGTTTATATGTGATTTTATGGTTGAGACAAGGTGATCAAACAATAAGACTACAACCAATCAATCAACAACTAAGAACTAATAATAATAATAATAATACAAGTATGTAAACAAGTAAAGCTATACGAAAATGAAAACACGATTTATAGTGGTTCGATCTCTCCAAGATCTACATCCACTACATTGAGTCCACACTCAAGGATTTTAACCAATTCACTAAATGGTCAATCCAAACAATTACACAAGAGGCTCACCCTTCAATGGGTTTTACCACAACAACCTCTTTATAATCTAATAAACAAGGTTCACCATTATCACTAAGAGTTTTATGTCACTAGACAACCTAGACCAATCTAATCCAAGGCTCACCCTCACCAATGGGTTTTACACAACAACCTTGATTAAGTCTCTTGACAACCTTGTATCAATCACAACAATAATATAAAGAGAGAATTTGAATGTTACCAACACTTCTTGGTGGATGAATACAATAGCTAGCACCACTTCACTTCTTATCTTTGGAATCTTGAATTTTAACCTTTGAGCACAAGGTAATTTGAGAGCTTTTCAAATAATTTTGATGTAAAACCAGTTAGATCTTGAAGGATTTTGAAGGTTTAAAAGTTATTCAAAAAATCTGGAGTTCATGGCTTTTATAGATTTGAAAAATTGGCTTTAACAGCCATAAAACGGCTAGTAATGGCTAGTTTTTTTGAAGTTCGGATGTCCGAACTTTCTCCTATGCGTCTGAACTTTTCTACAAAATACTATTCACGTGAACTTTGCCTTCTACGTCCGAACTTGCGTCTGAACTTCTCTGGAAAAATAGTGATACTGTTCATTAAATATATGTACTATTCACGTAGTATTAATTGAATAGTAACTACTGTTCATAAACAGTGTTACTGTTCACAATGAAGGAAAAAGTTCGGACGTCTGAACTTTTTCTTCTGCGTCCAAACTTGCGTCCGAACTTCTCTGGAAAAATAGTGATACTGTTTATTAAATAGTGTGTACTGCTCACGTACTTTTCATTGAATAGTATGCACTGCTCACGTATTGTTAATTGAATAGTAATTACTTTTCATTGAACAGTATTACTGTTAGCAATGAAGGAAAAAGTGTGGATGTCCGAACTTTTCCTTCTGCGTCCGAACTTTTAAAACTTTGTCAAAACATGTTGAAATCAATTCAAACAAGTTGGAAACCTTCTAGCCTATAAGTCATTAAAGACATTTTAAGTGCAAAAACCATTGATGAAAACTTGATAATTAAGGTAAGTTCAAAACCATTAAAATCATTTAAATCAAGTTTTGTGCTCTCAATTGGAACTCATAGATTCCAAGACTTAAGAGTGTAGGGTTTACAAAGTTTACCTATTAAGCACATGTAACCTACACTTATGTCTTCAAAGCATTCAATCATCTTGAACAAACTCTTCAATCTTCAATCACTTTGACATATTGGAGTTGTCCTTGCATTATGGCTTCAAGGCAATAAGACTTCATGCTTCTCAATCTATCAATCCTATCACTCAACATACAAGCATATTAGTCCTCATCAATGTTTGCCATTATTCAAAACTATTCATAACTACATGATTTGCCCTTAGGGCTAACACATTTAAATCAAGTTTTGTGCTCTCAATTGCAACTCATAGATTCCAAGACTTAAGAGTGTAGGGTTTACAAAGTTTACCTATTAAGCACATGTAACCTGCACTTGTGTCTTCAAAGCCTTCAATCATCTTGAACAAACTCTTCAATCACTTTGACATATTGGAGTTGTTCTTGCATTTTGGCTTCAAGGCAATGAGACTTCATACTTCTTAATCCACAAATCCTATACCACAACATACAAGCATATTAGTCCTTATCAATGTTTGTCATTAATCAAAACTAATCATAACTACATGATTTGCCCTTAGGGCTAACAATCACCACTAGGTTGATTGTCTTGCTCTTGCTTAATCATTTCTTCTTCATTGGCTTGATCTTCTAAGATTGGAGATTGAAGATGAGTTTTATTATCATTCATGGATGTACCTACACCATCATCATCTTTTCTATCCAAGTAGACGTTAAATTAATCAAAACTCACATGATTGACCTATGGTAAGGAAGTTTGCATCCATTGTCACATAATTGACCTATGGTAAGGAAGTTTGCATCCATTGTCACATAATTGACCTATGGTAAGGAAGTTATATTTCAAGTCATCAGTAAGTAAAACTTGTTTAATGAGAGTGGAAGACCCTTTACCAATATTACCTACTCCAAGAATTCTTCTTTCTTCTTATCACCAAATGTGACAAATAATGAGAGAAGCATTCCGTCATATGCCTTGAGCATCCACTATCAAGAAACTACTTTGTAGCACTTGATCTTGAGGGAATGTGTACCTACAACAAATGAGAGGAAGTGACTTTTGGTTCCCACAGTTTCTTGGGTCCAAGGGGGTAAGTGATAATTCCCTTAGCTCTCCAAATCATTTTAACACCACTCTCAACTTTTCTTTTCACAAAACACCTAGTGGTCTTGTGACCATTTCTAGCACAATAGGTTCAACATGTATGAGGCATAAAGGTAGATGTAGCTTTGACAAAGTAATTTTTGTATTTTGAAGTATTGTTGACATGATTATATCCAAGACCATTTTTAACAAAAGGGAATCTTTGATATCCTAGAAGTTTGTCAAGATTATCTTTACCATTTGTAAAATTTTCTACATATAGCGTGAGATCATCAACTTTCTTTTTCAACATATCATAATCCACAATCATTTTCTCTAAGGAAGACATTTTGGCACAAAGAGATTTGTTCTCGGTAGATATATTTTGTAAAGAAACATTTAAAAATTCTTTCTCAATATTTAAATAATCAATGGATTCAAGAAGTTTTTTGTTATCACAAAATAAATAATTTTGAATTCTCCTTCAATAAATTTTCAAATTTGAATCTCAACTCTTTGTTTCTTTTTGAAACCTTCTTCAATTCACTATACATATGTACAAGCAATTCACTAGGATCATGAATGTCATCATCAGAATGTGTAGAGGTTGAAGGAATAGATTGTATATTGTCATCCACAGCCTTCGCACACATTTGCTCTTTCATCATTGCCATCTCTACTATCTTCATTGCATTGTTGATCCTAAGTGCCTACTAATCCTTTGCCTTTCTTAATAGACTTCTTCTTCTTGAATTTGGCATCTCTTTCTTTCTTCATTGCTTTAGGACAATCAGCTATAAGGTGTTCGGTACTCTTGCACTCATAGCATTGAGGTTTGAACAATGAACATGATTGTCCTCCTTTCTTGGAGAGCCTCTTTCCTTTCTTGAGAAAACCTTTTTTGTAGAATTTCTTGAACTTCTTCACCACCATGGCCATTTCAGTATCTTCTCCATCTTCATCTTCATCACTAGATGATTCGTCTTGTTCACTTGTGCGTCCAAACTTATCGTCCGAATTTTACTGTTGCATGTTTCTGGAAAAATTCGGACGACCGAATTTTTTTATGCTTCCGATCTTTCATCCGAATTTCTCTGGAAAAATAGTAACCATGCTGAAAACAAAAATTAGGACGATCAAATTTCTTTCATGCGTCCGAACTTGCGTCTGAATTTCTCTGGAAAAACATTAACCATTGCTGGCTATAAAAATCAGACGACCGAATTTTTTGGAAGCACAATAGCCATTTTAAAGTTTGGTTTTCAAACTTTGTAAAATCATTTGAGATTTAACTTCAATAAGTTTGAAAACATTTTGTACGTATAGATAAGTTATTTAGACATTTTTAAACTTAAGAACCACAATCAAATCTCTTTGATTATGTAAAGTTTACTCAAAATCTTTTAAGATACAAAAACATATTTATTAACAGAAAGTTCATTCAAAGCCATTTAAGATTAAGAAAAATAATTTTATGCTCTCTTATGCATTCAATAGATTCCAAGACACACAAGTGTAGAGTTTATAGAAAAATATACCTATTTAGCATATGTACCCTACACTTCAAGTGTTCAATGCCTTTTAATCATCTTTGAAAAATCTTCTTCAAACTTCAATCACTTTAAAGTTTGGTTTTCAAACTTTGTAAAATCATTTCAGATTTAACTTCAATAAGTTTGAAAACATTTTGTATGTATAGATAAGTTATTTAGACATTTTTAAACTTAAGAACCACAATCAAATCTCTTTGATTATGCAAAGTTTACTCAAAATCTTTTAAGATACAAAAACATATTTATTAACAGAAAGTTCATTCAAAGCCATTTAAGATTAAGAAAAATAATTTTATGCTCTCTTATGCATTCAATAGATTCCAAGACACACAAGTGTAGAGTTTATAGAAAAATATACCTATTTAGCATATGTACCCTACACTTCAAGTGTTCAATGCCTTTTAATCATCTTTGAAAAATCTTCTTCAAACTTCAATCAGTTAGACTCATTGAAGTTGTTCTTGCACTTTGGCGCAACAAGACTTCATACTTCTTTAATCCAATAATCCTACCACTCAATTGACATAAAGATTAGTCCACAACAATGTTTGTCATTATTCAAAACTCAATAAAAACTTTCATGATTTGCCCTTAGGGCTAACAGAATGGGTTGAGCGTGTTAAGATAGTATAGTTCAATAGTATTCATCTAGAGTATCTCAAGATGTATCAAGTGAGGGGGAGCAACCTCACTCAAAAAGGAGATTATTTGAAGAAGGGACCACTCCTCAATCTCATCAAAATGTTGGAGAGGTGCAAAGTGAGGAAGTAGTTACTAGAGGAGACACCATAGTTGCCAATGTGTTTCAAGAAGCCTTGAATAATCACATCAAAGAAATGTAGAAGATGTATAAATTCTACGAATCATTTACCCCCATGGTCCTTGGAAAATTAGATGGATTGGACACAAGAGTGAAGAACATAGAGGAGCTACTATTAAAGAATACCAAAAGCGGTGAAGGTTCCTCTACACATCAAGCAAGAGATGAAAAGGATGATGAAGAAGATGAGGAAGAAAAGAAAGAAGAAAAGGATAAGGATGATGACGATGGTGATGACAATGGTAATGATGATCATGGAGGTGACTTTGAGTTTGCGGCAAGAGAGAGTGAGAAGAATGAAGAAAGGATTGAACGCTCACAACAAGATGGAGTCAAGAAGAGCCGCAAGAATGTGGAAATCAAGAGCGAACCTTGATTGAAAAGGCTAAGATCACCTCACCATGCATCATGACCTTTAGTCAAGGGAGAGTCAAGCATGTGGCTAAAAGAAGGGATCAAGGAGATCATTACGGTTGGCCACAACTCCAAGACCGAATTACATCGACAAGGAGAAAGCTAGTGAAAGGGCTCTACATTTTGAGCTAAAAGGGAATATGGCAATAAAAACCAACAAATATGGACTGAAGAGAATCAAGAGAATTCAAGACTAAGCTCTCCTTAACTCTACTTTACTTTATTTATGTACTTAGTATAGTTTATGTATTATGTGCCATGCCTAGTCCATGTAACTAGTATCGTCTATGTATTCTCATGCTTCATCTGTCCATGTGCCTTTCTAGCTTATGTGATGCTTTGAAGCTCAATGATGATACACTAGTTTTGAGAGCTTGTGTTTCTTTTGTTTATGTCTTTGCTTTACTTCCATCATCCCACATTTGATTGATGACAAAAGAGGGAGAAGAAGTGATTACAAAATATACTTTGACATTGATGAATATGATGAATCTACTGTGTTAATTGTGGTCGACTTTGTTAATTTCCATTGATGTTATGAGAATGATGGTTTTGAGTTGAGTTGGTGTAATTGGTTTATATGTTCATTTATATGGCTTTAAGTTAATCTTAAATCTATATGATTTTAATTAGAGCATTGGTTGGTCAAGATGATTATGTATGAATGTTATAGTTGATCACCTTGCCTTGATGGTTGAGTGATTGGTTTTAAGTAATTAAGTTGAAAAATTTATCTTTTGAAGCTTTTACCAAAAGTTCAGACTTGAAATTCAGACGCAGACTAAAAGTTCAGACGCCCGAACTTTCCTGTAAAAATTGTCATGATCTTCCCTAAAATGGTTGATCAACCTTGGGAAGGCTTATTCTTAGAAAATCTAATCATTATTGTGAATATTTGTGCAATTTGAACTTTATTTTTTAAAACTTGGATTTATAATACCTCAAGTCTAAATTTGTTGAAAAATAAGCACAATCTAAGGGGGAGTTTTGAAAATGATTTCTATCCTCTATAACCTCTCTTACAAGGTATTCTAAATGCTTCCAAGCTATATCTTTTACCTTTATGGAAGGAAGGAGGATTATAGAGGTTGGTTGGGCCACATGCTCACTTATGAGCCATTCTATGTTATTGTGCAAAATTGTTCATCATTCATCTATGACATTACTGCTTCATTGTAATATATTGTTTAAATCCATCACATTTTGTATCAAAGTTTGTCATCATCAAAAAGGGGGAGATTGAAAGCCCTAAGGAAAAATCTTATAGTTTTGATTATGACAAACATTGATATGAGCTTACTGGACTATTTTTTTGTGTGATAGGATTATTGTATTGGGGAAGCTAAGAAGTCTCATTGCCTTGATGATAAGATACTAGGGATAACTCAAATGTGCTCAAATATTAAAGTGTATAGAGTATGTCCTAAGGATTGAAGGCTTCATACACTTGCTTAATAGGTATATCCTTGTAAACCCTACAGTTGATGGCTTTGGAATCTGAAGAATTTTCAAGAGAGCTCAAAACTTGATTTTCAATCTTAAATGGTTTTAATTACACATGTTTTGCCAAGTCCATGACAACAGCTTTTGGATTAAATGCTCTTAAAAAGATCCATTTTATAGTCCTAAATGATTTTCAAACTAGTTGTAATTGATTTCTACACACTTTGACAAAGTTTGAATAGTTCATACTCTAATTCGGACGTCCTAAGTGAAAACCATGGTTGCTGAATTTCTAGTGAAATTCAAACAACCATTCAGACACTTCAATCTAAATTTGGTTAACCGAATTTATTTTTGCAGCCTAAAAATAGAAAAATTTGGACAATCATTCAAACGCATGAGTCCATGTTCGATCGACCGAATTTTACTGTTACTAGCCATTACTAGCCGTTATTTGAACATTGCAACTGATTTTCAAAGACTATAAAAGACACAAACTTCAGATTTTTGAGTAGTTCTTGAGCTTTTAAGAATATTTACTCTTCCCAATAATTCTTTTTCAGAAAGGTACTCTTTTTTCTTATGCTAAAAAGTTGAATTACAAGATTCCTTAGACAAAAAGGTGAATGTGTGCTAAATTTGTCATAATCTACCAAGTTGTTGGTAACATTCTTCTCTCTTACTTCATCTATTTTCTTTATTCAAGATGTTCTAAGGATATAAAACTCTTTTGAAATGGTGAACCTTGATCATTGTAAGTGAAAAGAGGTTGTGGAGTGAAACCCTTGTTGGGTGAGCCTCTATTGTATCTTATATAACTTGTGTTATAGTGATACTTGGTTAAAATCCTTGAGTTTGGGCTCAGGGTAGTGGATGTAGATCTTGTCTGATCAAACCATTATAAATTTCTTGTGTGATCTTCTACCCTCACTCTTTTAATTTGAGAACTCATTACGGTATCTTGTGTATCTTATTGTATATTTGATTTCAAAACTATTTCATGCTAGTTTCTCAAAAAGGAAAAAGTTTTCAAAAATTAGCCAAGACCTAAGAGAGGGGGAGGGTTGAATAAGGTCTTTGGCTAATTTTCAAAAACTTTTTCTTTTTTGACAAAGTTGATTTGAAAGATGATTGAGATTAAATACTTCACAAGATATGCAAGTAAATACAATAAGAGTCAAGTTTAAATGAGATAGAGAACAAGAGACAACTCAAGCAACTTATAGTCGTTCGATCACTCAAGATCTATATCCACTACCTTGAGCATCCAACTCAAGGATCTTAACCAAATTCAACTATAATCACAAGTTGATCAATTTCTATAATAAAGGCTCACCCTTCAAGGGTTTTACACCACAACCTCTTCTCAAATACAAATAATCAAGTCTCACCATAACACAAGGGTTTTATATCAACAAGATAACCTTTAAAACAGCGAGTAGATGAAGTTTGAGATAAGAAAGTGACCAACAACTTGGTAGATGATGACAAATTGGCACACCTTCATCTTTTTGTCTAAGGAATCTTGAATATGAACTTTTTAGCATCAGACAAAAGAGAACTTTTTGATGGAGAATTGTTGGGAAGAGTTAAGAATCTTTAAAGCTCAAAAATTACGCAAAAATCTGAAGTTTATGTCTTTTATAAGGTTTAAAAATCGGTTGCAACATTCAAATAATGGCTAGTAACGGTTTAAAAATCGGTTTCAGGATATGCATCCGAATTCTAAGCCCAAACTTTAGACAAAGTAATCAAAAAATAGATCATGTAAGTGTTTGTATCACACAATCATCAAAGCAAGATGATCAACTATAAAACATATTAAACATTATCTTAACTAACCAATGCATAGCACAACTAAAGGCTTTTCAACATCATTATCCTTATAGTGTCAAAATGCCAATAAACATCTCAACCATATAAAATAGCATTCATCATAGCAAAACAATCTCAAAATATCAAGGTACATTTTGCATAACACTTTCTGCCCCTTTTGTCATCAATCAAAGGTGGGGTGAGGAAAGTGAAGCAAATATGAAAACTTAAGCAACATAAGCTCTCAATGCTATCATATCATCATTGAGCTTTAAAAGATCACAAGAACTAGAAAGGCACATTGATTGTCAAAGCTTGAAAAAACCTTAACTAGCTAAATACAATAACCAAGTATGAAACAAAAGTACATAAACTAGCTAAATACGCAAGTAAAATGAGGGAGAAGGTTAGGGAGTGCTTAGTTTAGATTTTGGTCATCGTCTTCATTCCATATTTGTTGGTAGTGATGGCCATGTCTCCCTTGAGCTGGATATGAAGTGGCCCTTCACTTGCTTTCTCCTTGCCGGTGTAGTTTGGCTTAGGAGTAGTAGCCAATCGAGAAGATCTCCTTATTCCCCTTCTCTTGACCACATGCTTGACTCTTCCTTGGCCAAATGAAGTGGTAGATCATGAAGTGATCTCAGCTTTCTCAATTAGACTTTCTTCTTGGCTTCCTCCCTCTTGTGGTTCTTGAGTACCCACATCTCTTCCACTTTCTCCAGCCACAAACTCAAGGTCTCCTCCTTGATCACCACCTCCATCACTATCCTCATCCTCATCATCATTCTCTTTCTTTTTCTTGCTAAAGCTTGAGGGATTGAGCTGAGGAAGGCTTGCTTTAGACTAACATCTGCACCAAGAAGATAAAACAATTGAGTCATACGTTGCAAATGTTTATCTAAATCTAATTACTTATATGAAGTCACTGTAGATTCATCTTCTCAGTTTTCTCCTGAAAGCCGTCCTTTCATGAACCCTTATACTAATTATGCTAAGTCCATAGTTTCCCCTTGGAAATCTTTTCCTTAATAGCTCTTGAATGTTTTTCACCCTAGCATCCAAGCCATCCAATTTGCTTAATACCATGGGGGCAAAAGATTCAAAGAACTTATACATTTTCTCCATCTATTTTACATGGTTGTTAAAGAACTCTTGGAACACCTTGGCTACTATAGTATCATCTCTAGTAACTCCCTCTTCACTAGGTATGTTGCCAAGATTTTCATATGTTTGAGGAGTGGCCCCTTCTTCAAATAATCTTCTTTTAGTGTGAGGTTGCTCCCACTCACTTTTCTTGCTTCTCCTCTCTCTAGTCAAAGTCTTCTTCTCATCCTCTTCTTCTTCTTCCACTTCTTCATCCTTCTCTTCATCACCACTTGTTTCTAGCCTCTCTTCCCTTTGAGGGGTTTCTCTTTTAGTCCTCCATATAGCATCCTAATCAAGTGTTAATTGCATTCTCTTGAGGGTATCATTGATGTAGATTTCTCCACTTTTCATAGAGCTTCCTCTTCTGGGGAGTTGGACATTGAAATGCTTGAATAACCTCGTTAATAATCTTCCACAGGGAGAACCTTTATTTGCCATTCTTCTTGCACTAAACATATGATCTAATCCCATAAATCCAAAGTTTAGTCTTCTATTCCCATGCAATGCAAGCATAACCACCATATGCATATTCCCAACTAATGATTTATGTCCAAAATTTAGAACGATCATGGTAGTAATCATGTGATGCAAGACACGACCTCTAGCATTACCTTAAATCTCTCTTTCCTTTAAGGACCTAAACCTCCTACCATTTGTAAATGCTCCTTAAAATCTTTCATTTGTAAACAAATCATGGATATAACAATGTTGCCCAAGGAAAAATATCTTGCACCTATGTCATCAACTCCACCTATATGATTCATCAAGGCATCATTAATTTCAAAATCAACTTGGGAAACTCTAGAAGAATACCATTGTATCATGCTTCCCCCGACATGCTCAATTCTTTCTTCCTTAAGATTTGCATAGAATTCATAGACAAGAGAAGGATAATAATCTTCATTTACCCCAAGTAGACTACCCCAACCAATCTCACCAAAAAGAGAGAGCACATTACCCGTGTTGGTGAGTTTCTCTATATCAACTCTATGGCTTGGGATTATTCTTCCTACTTTTCTTGCTCAATTCTATCGTGGCTCTTGTAGAGATGAATCGTTCCACTCCAATACTTGATTGTGGAATGCGAACCCTCCTTGGTTCGTTGATAATGAGCCCTTCTTCTCCCTCCCTGGCTTTTCCTTTTCCCTTAGCTACATTAGCCCTCTTTGAACAAACCATGATCAATTTTTATAGAGAAGGAAGGATTTTAGAGATAATAAGGGAAGGAGAACAAGAAAATCAAGTGATTTTTGAAGAAAAATGGTGAAATTTTTTATGATTTTGTATTCGGACGGGAGAGGGTTATGTGAGTTTTGAAAAAGAAGAGAATTCGAATGAGTTATAATGAAGAATTTGAACCGTTGAGCTATCCAAAGCTTTGTATGGTTTAAAACAAGCTCGTAGAGCTTGGTATGAAAGATTAAGTGGTTTTTTTCTTTCGAAAGGATTTTCAAGAGGAAAAATTGACACTACTCTTTTTATAACAACCTCTTGCAACAATGATCTTTTACTTGTGCAAATATATGTTGATGATATCATTTTGGAGCTACTAATGTTTCATTTTGTGAGAAATTTGCCAAGTTAATGCAAAGTGAGTTCGAAATGAGCATGATGGGAGTGCTCAATTTCTTTCTTGAGCTACAAATCAAGCAAATCAAGGATGGCACCTTCATAAATCAATCCAAGTACACCAAAGAGCTCTTGAAGAGATTTGGAATGGACCAAGCTAAAGGTATAAGCACTCCAATGAGTTCGTTAGCCAAACTTGACAAAGATGAGAAAGGTAAAAATAGTGATGAAAAGGTATATAGAGGCATGATTGGTAGTTTACTTTATCTTACTGCAAGTAGACCTGATATTATGTTTGCCGTATGCTTATGTGCTAGATTTCAATCGTGTCCTAAAGAGTCTCATTTAGTCGCTGTGAAAAGCATTCTTAGATATTTGATTGATACACATGATTATGGCCTTTGGTTTTCAAAATCTTCTTCTTTTGACCTTCTTGCATATTTGGATACCGACTATGCCCGATCCAAAGTCGAGCGTAAAAATACTAGTGCTCATTATCAATTTTTTGGTAGCTGCCTTATATCTTGGTATAGTAACAAACAAGCGTGTGTGTCGTTGTCCACCACTGAGGCTGAATATATCGCCGCCGGTAGTTGTTGTGCTCAAGTGCTATGGATGAAGCACACTCAACTTGATTATAACCTTGATTTGAAATATGTGCCAATTCTATGTGATAACACAAGTGCCATCAATTTGAGTATAAATCACATCCAACATTCTAGAACTAAGCATATAGAGATCAAACATCATTTTATTAGAGATGATGTATCTAAAGGTAATATTTGTTTAGACTATGTGAATACCAATGATCAAATTACTGATATATTTATCATGCCTTTGACGAAGGAAATGTTTTGTTTTCTTAAAAGATGCTTGGGAATTTCAAAATGGAATAACTAATGCGTGTTTTTCAAGTGTGGCAAAAGCATGGAAAATTTGACGTGTGATTCGGATGAATGGAATGAAATTCGGATGACCGAACTTCTCTCAAACTTAGACAAAAAAATTCAGATGCAGACCAAATTTCGCAATTTCAGCGGTTATTAAACTGTTCAACTGCACAAATTCTTGATTTTAAACCATCCGAATTCTCTCCTATTTGAAAACCCATACGACTTCCTCTCGTCCAAACCCAATTTCATCCAAAATTTCACCATTCTTCCTGAAAAATAACTTGATTTTCGTGTTCTACATCCCTTGTTACCTTCAATTTCAATCTATCTCTATTTGAAATCATCATGGTTCGTACGAAGAGACCCAAGGTTGAAAAAGGAAAGGGGAAAAGCCAAAGTTGAAGATGAAGGACTCATCATCAATAAACCAAGGAGGGTTCGTATTCCTCAATCAAGTCCTGGAGTGGACCGATTCATATCAACAAAGGCCACCATGGAATTTGAAGATTGGAGTAAGAAAAGTAGGAAGATTATTCCGGGATATATAGTGGACTTAGACAAACTCTCCTACATGGGTAACGTAACTTTGGTGATATAAGTTGGGGTAGTTTACTTGATGTGAATGAGGATTATTAACCTGCTCTTGTGTATGAATTCTATACTAATTTTAAAGAAAAAAGGGTTGAGGAAGTTGATGGCATTATGATACAATAGTATTCTTCAAGAGCTTCACAAGTAGATTTTGAATTGAATGATGCCTTGTTAAAAAGTATATGTGGAGTTGATGACATTGGGGCTAGATATTATTCTTTAGGACAACATTGTTACATTCATAAGTTTTTCACAAATGAAAGATTTGAAGGGGCTTTTACAAATGGTCGGAGGTTTAGATCCTCTAGTGAAAGTGATATTAATGTTCTTGATGCTAGGGTTCAGGTCTTACATCATATGATTACTACCATGATAATTCACAATTATTGACATAAAACTTCTGTTGATAACATGCATGTGGTAGTTATGCTTGCATTGCATGAGCATAGAAGGCTTAATTTCGGATTTATGGCATTGAAGCACATGTTCAGTGCTAGAAAGACAGCTAACAAAGCCTTTCCATATGGAAGACTTTTGACAAGAGTGTTCAAGCATTTCAAGGTTCAACTTCCCGGAAGAGGGAACACTTTTGAAATTGGAGAAACCTACACCAATGACACTCTCAAAAGAATGAAATTGACTCTTGATTAAGATGTTGTATGGAGAACTAGGAGAGAAACTCCTCTAAGATGTGAGAGGAGGGCTACAAGAGATGATCAAGGAAAGCAAGAAGAAGCAAGTGAAGAAGAAGAGGAAGATGAAGAGGAAATGCTTGCAAGAGAAAGGAAGACTAAGAAAACGTATGAAGTTTCTAGTGATGGGGAGCAACCTCAATCTAAAAGGAGATTATTCGAAGAAGAGACTACTCGCCAAAAAACTCATTAAGATATTTGAGATATGCCTAGTGAGGAGGGAGTTACTAGAGGGGACACTATTGTGGCTAAGGTGTTCCAAAAGGCCTTAAACAACCATATAAGGTAAATGGAAAAGATGTACAAGTTCTTTGAGTCTTTTGCCCCTATGGTATTGAGTAAATTAGATGGCCTGGACACTAGGGTGAAAAATATAGAGAATTTATTATTGAAAAACACACAAAGTGGTGAAGGAACATCTAGGGCTCAAACTAAGGATGATGAAGAAGATGAAGGAGATAAGGAATGCAAGGAAGAAATAAAGGATTATGACAATGATGATGAGGACAATAATGGAAATGATGATCAAGGAGGCAACTTTGAGGCCATGGCTATAGAAGAAGTACAAAAGAAGCCACAAAGAGGAAGCCAAGAAGGAAGCCTAATTGAGCAAGTTGAGATTACCTCACCATCCACCACTTCATTTGGACATGGACGAGTGAAGCATGTGATCAAGAAAAGGCAATCAAAGAAATTCTCTCAATTGGCTATCGCTCCAAGCAAGGAGCAAGAAGGCTGAACACAAAGACTAAGCCTTCTCAACTCAATCTATTTACTTATATATTTTGTCTAGTCTATTTAATTTTATGTCATGTTTAGTTTATGCTTAGTTTACCTAGAAAAGCTAATGTATTGTCTTGCTTTAAATTGGTAATGTGACTTTATAGATTAAAAGCTCAATGATAATACCCTAGTATTGAGAGCTTATGCTTTTAAATTTGTGTCACTTTTATCATGCTACATTTGAATAATGATAAAAGGGGGAGAAATAGTAATGCAATATGTATTTGTTAGCCCTAAGGGCATTTAGGGAAAATCATGAAGTTTTAATTAAGTTTTAAATAATGACAAATATTGATGTGGACTAATGTTTATGTCAATTGTGTGATAGGATTGTTGGAATAAGAAGTATGAAGTCTTGTTGCCTTAAAGCCAAAATGCAAGAACAACTTCAATGTGTCAAAGTGATTGAAGATTGAAGAAGTTTTGTTCAAAGATGATTAAAGGTATTGAAGACTTGGAGTGTAGGTCACATGTGATTAATAGGTATATTCTTTTGTAAACCCTACACTTGTATGTCTTGGAATCTATTGAATGCATAAGAGAGCAACAAAAACTTGTTTTGAATCTTAAATGGCTTTGAATGAAATTTTGAATAACAAGTATGTTTTTGAACCTCAAATGATCTTGAGTTAACTTTGTATGATCAAAGTGTTTTAGTAACGGTTTTTGAGTTTGAAAGTGTTTAAATGACTTACTTATTTATACAAAATGTTTTCAATATTATTAAGGTTGATTTTCAAATGATTTGACAAAGTTTGATCAATTCGGATGCAAGTTTGGACGTCCAAACTTTGAATATGGTTACTGTACTTCCAGAGAAATTCGAAAGCAAGTTCGGCGCATAGGATAAAGTTTGGACGTCCAAACTGTTAGCCCTAAGGGCAAATCATGTAATTTTGATTAATGACAAATATTGATGAGAACTAATATGTTTATATTGTGTGATAGGATTTGTGAACTAAGAAGTTTGAAGTCTCATTGCCTTCAAGCCAAAGAGCAAGAACAACCTCAATAAGCCATGAGTCTTTTGAGGTTTATTCAAAGATGAACTCAAGGCATTGAAGATTTGAAGTGTAGAGTAAGTATGATGATAGGTAATATCTATGTAAACTCTATACTTGTATGTCTTGGAGTTTATTGAATGCATAAGAGAGCATAAAATAGGTTTCTTAATTATAAAAGGCTTTGAATAAATTTCTTAATGAATGTGGTTTTGTGTCCTAAAAGTTTTTAAGTAAACTTTATATGATCAAAGGAATTTGATTTTGGTTTTCAAACTTATATATGTCCAAATAAGTTTTCTATATATACCAAATGAGTTTCAAATCTTTGGAAGTTAAATCTCAAATGATTTTACAAAGTTTGAACATGATTCCAAGAAATTCGATCGTCCAAATTTCGTAGCAAAAGTTTGCTACTGTTCTTCCAGAGAAATTCGGAAGAAGATTTGGACGCATGAAGAAAAATTCGGTCGTCCAAATTTTGACCCTCAGCATGGTCACTGTTTTTCTAGAGTTAAAATATATATTTGTTCTATCAATTTTGATTTATGGAACATAATTGAGAAAGGTCCCTATGTCCCAATGAAAATGAGAGCAGATGGAGTAACCTCAGAACCCAAATCCGTTATTTGATGGAACAAATTACACCTTTTGGAAGTCTAGAGTTAAAATATATATTTGTTCTATCAATTTTGATTTATGGAACATAGTTGAGAAAGGTCCCTATGTCCCAATGAAAATGAGAGCAGATGGAGTAACCTCAGAACCCAAATCCACTGATGAATTTGATGAGCATGATTCAAGGAAAATGACATTAAATTATCAGGCCATGAACATATTAAGTTGTGCATTAGATGTTACTGAATATAATAGAGTTAGTGGGTGTGATTCTGCTCATGATATGTGGAGATTACTCCAAATTACACATGAAGGTACTAATCAAGTTAAAGAATCTAAACTTGCTATGCTTGTTAGAGATTATGAACTGTTTACTATGAAACAAGGTGAAAATATTAGTGATATGTTTACAAGGTTTACTAATATTTTCAATGGCTTGAAAGCTTATGGTAAAAGCTATACTATGGGAGAGCAAAACAGAAAGATTTTGGATGCTCTACCAAAATCCTGGCAGCCAAAGACGCTTGCTATTGAGGAGTCCAAAGATCTAAAAACTCTTCCTCTTGAAGAGCTTATTGGATCACTACTCACACATGAAATGAAGATGAAACGGTTGAATGATAAGGAAGATGAAGAAAAGGGAAGAAAAGGAGTAGTTCTTAATGCCTTAAATAACTTGAGTGAACAAGAACAATCTTCAAGTGAAGAAGAAGGAGGAAACAGTGGAGAAGAAGAGATTGCAATGGCAGTGAAGAAGTTCAAGAGATTCTACAAAAAGAAATTTCTCAAGAAAGGAAGAAAGCCAGTCAAGAAGAGTGGACAATCCTCATCCTATAAACCTCAATGTTTTGAATGCAAGAGTACAGAGCATCTTATTGCTTGATTTGTCCCAAAGTGTTAGAGAAGGAAAGAGAAAGCAAAAACGAAAAGAAATACGCAAGAAAGGAAAAGGATTAGCTGGAACGTGGGATCAACAAGAAAGTGAGGATGAAAGTGAAGGGAAGGCCAACATATGCTTTATGCCATTGATGATGAGGTACAATCTTCACCCTCTATTTCAAATTTGTGTGATGAGGATATTGATTCTAGTGATTTAATTGTAGAACTATATGAAGAACTGAAAAAGGCTTCAAAAAGAAATAAAGAAATGAAATCCAAAATAAATGATTTTTCAAATGAAAATTCAAAATTATGTGTTGAAAATGATAGACATCTTGAGACCATTAATTCTCTTACCATTGAAAAAGAAGTTTTGAATACTACCATACAAAATGCATCTTTTGAAAACAAAAAGCTTTGTTCAAGAATTATTTCTCTTGAATCAATGCTAAAAGATCATGAGTTTTTAAAAAGGAAAGTAAATGATCTTACTTTATGCATTGAGAGATTTACAAATGGAAGAGAAAATTTAAATAAATTACTTGGTTATCAAAGATCCTCATTTGTAAAGCATGGTCTCGGTTTTACACATGATTATTTTGATCCAAAACAAAAAGGGTTATTTGTTAAAGAATCTTCTCATTATAGGTCTCATACTTGTTGTACATATTGTGGTAAGCATGGACACAAAGTTTCTAAGTGCTTTATAAAAAGAAAGATAGAAAATGGGGTGAAGACCATTTGGAAAGTCAAAGGAACTATTACTAACCCTATTGGACCCAAGAAGATATGGGTACCAAAAATCACTCTTTCCAATTTGGTATAGGTACAATTTGCCTCAAGATCAAGTGCCACTAAATGGTTTCTTGACAGTGGCTGCTCAAGGCACATGACTGGAAATGCATCACTTGTTAGTGAGCTTCAAGCTACAAGTGAAGGTTTTGTCACTTTTGGAGATAAGAAGAAAGGGAAAATACTTGGAATAGGTAACATTGGTAAAGGTTCCTTCCCTCTTATCAAGCAAGTTCTACTTATTGATGGTTTAAAGTATAATTTACTTAGCATTAGTCAATTATGTGACAATGGTTGCAAAGTAGAGTTTAAATGTGATACTTGTACTATTCTTGATAGTGCAAGTAATAAAACTATTTTTGTTGCTAAAAGAGTTAGTAATGTATATGTGTTATATCTTGATGAGCTTATCACTAATGATATTAAATGTCTTGCCATTCATGACAATGATGGATTTTTATGGCATAGAAGATTAGGACATGTGAGCATGGATTTATTGAACGAACTTTCTACTCAAGAACTAGTTAGAGGATTACCAAAAATGCATTTTGATAAAACCCGTCTTTGTGATACTTGTCAATATGGTAAACAATCGAAAACATCTTTCAAACCAAAGAAAATGGTTTCTACCTCAAAGCCTCTTGAACTAGTTCACATGGACTTATTTGTACCTATGAGGACCACTAGTCTTGGTGGTAAAAGATATGCTTATGTGATTGTTGATGATTTTTCAAGATTTACATGGGTAATCTTTTTATCACAAAAAGATGAAACATTTTATGAATTTTCAAAACTTTTCAAGAAGGTTCAAATTTCTCTTGATTGCAAACTGATCTCTATTAGAAGTGATAATGGAAGAGAGTTTTGTAACCAAGATTTTACAAAATTCTGTGATGAGTATGGCATCACTCATAATTTTTCAGCTGCCAAAACACCTCAACAAAATGGTGTTGTTGAAAGGAAAAACAGAACATTACAAGAAATGGCTAGATCAATGCTTTGTGAAAATTCTTTACCTAAATACTTTTGGGCTGAAGCTGTAAATACAGCATGCTATGTAATGAATAGAGTTTTACTAAGACCTTTTATAAGAAAAACACCTTTTGAACTTCTATTTGATAAAACTCCATCAATTGTCTATTTTAAAGTTTTTGGTTGTAAGTGCTTTATTTTAAACACCAGTGACAATCTTGGTAAGTTTGATAGAAAATCAGATGAAGGCATATTTCTAGGCTATTCATCAAATAAAAAGGCATATAGAGTCTATAACAAAAGGACATTATGTGTTGAAGAAACTATTCATGTAACATTTGATGAATCTAACATTTATCTTCAAAGAAGAAATGAAGATGATGCAGGTTCCTGAATGGTTGAAAATCAAACTCAACCTAGTTCCTACATTGGAAGATCATGCTAAAGAAGAAGAAATAACGGAGCAAGAACATGATGGTCAATCAAGCAATAATCAAGAACTTCCAAAGGATCTCACATATGCAAGAAGTCATCCTAAGGAGCAAATCATTGGTGATGTCTCCCAAGGAGTTAAAACAAGACGGTACTTTATTGATAATTTTGCCCTTTTATCTCATATTGAACTGAAAAATATTGATGATGCATTATGTGATAATTTCTGGATTATTGCTATGGAAGAAGAGTTAAATCAGTTTGAGAGAAATAAAGTTTGGACTCTTGTTCCTAGACCTCATGATCATTCTGTTATTGGTACAAAATGGATATTTAGAAATAAGTTAAATGAACTATGAGAAGTTGTTAGAAATAAAGCTAGACTTGTTGCTCAAGGCTTCAATCAAGAAGAAGGCATTGATTATGATGAAACTTTTGCTCCAGTGGCCAGATTAGAGTCTATTAGAATACTCTTGGCATTTGCTTGTTTTAAAGACTTTAAACTATTTCAAATGGATGTCAAAAGTGCTTTTCTAAATGGTTTTATTGAAGAAGAGGTTTATGTAGAACAACCTCCTGGTTTTATTCATGAAAAATTTCCAAATCATGTTTTCAAATTAACTAAAGCTCTATATGGACTGAAACAAGCTCCAAGATCTTGGTATGAAAGATTAAGTGGTTTTCTTCTTTCAAAAGGTTTTACAAAAGGAAAAGTAGATACTGACTCTTTTTTATAAAAACGTCTTCTAAAAATGATATTTTACTTGTGCAAATCTATGTTGATGATATCATTTTTGGTGCTACTAATACTTCCCTTTGTGAAGAGTTTGCTAAAATCATGCAAAATGAATTTGAGATGAGCATGATGGGAGAACTAAGTTTCTTCCTTGGGCTGCAAATTAAGCAAACCAAGGATGGAGTCTTCATCAATCAAGCAAAGTATACCAAGGAGCTATTGAAAAGATTTGGAATGGATCAAGCAAAAGGAATAGGTACTCCAATGAGTTCATCAACTAAACTTGACAAAGATGAGAAAGGTAAAAGTATTGATGAGAAATTATATAGAGGTATGATCGGAAGTTTACTCTATCTCACAGCTAGTAGACCAGATATTATGTTTGCTGTATGCTTATGTGCTAGATTCCATTCATGTCCTAAAGAATCTCATCTAATTTCTGTCAAACGAATTTTTCGTTATTTGATTGATACACATGACTATGGCCTTTGGTTTTCAAAAACTTCATCTTTTGAACTTATTGGATATTCTGATGCTGACTATGCTGGTTGTAAAGTTGAACGTAAAAGCACAAGTGGTCATTGTCAATTTCTTGGTAGTTGTCTTGTATCTTGGTTTAGTAAAAAGCAAGCTTGTGTATCTTTATCCATTGCAGAAGCTGAATACATAGCTGCAGGTAGTTGTTGTGCACAATTGCTATGGATGCAGCATACCTTACTTGATTATGGTCTTAAATTCAATTGTGTGCCCATACTATGTGATAATACTAGTGCTATTAACTTGAGCATAAATCCCATTCAACATTCTAGGACTAAGCATATAGAGATAAAACATCATTTCATTCGTGATCATGTGATTAAGAAAGATATATGCTTAGAATATATAAATACAAATGATCAAATTGCTGACATATTTACAAAGCCTTTGGCTGAGGAAAGGTTCAATCACCTAAGAAGACTCTTAGGAATTTCAAGATTCAATGACTAATGTGTGTATTGAAGTTTTGGTGAAAACAGGAAATTTTCGATCCAGAATTCGGATGCACTACAGAAAATTCGGTCGACCGAATTTTCTGAGTGAAAGGAAACAGAGACTTTTGATCAAGAATTAGGACGCAGGTCAAAAAATTCGGTACAGAAACTTTCGATCGAAAATTCGGACGCAGACCTGAAAAATCGGTCGTCCGAATTTTACGGACGTGACCATTTAAATGAAGATTAAACAACTTCCGAATTTCACATCCTTTTTAAAACCTCTCAATCCTCAATCAACCAAGAAGAATTCGAATTCCTCAAACACTATCTGGGGTTGACAGGTTTGTCTCAATTAAAGCTACTCATGAATTTGATGAATGGAATAAGAATAGTAGAAAAATCATTCCTGGATATAAGGTGGATATTGATAAACTGTCAAGCATGGATATTGTCCTATCTTATTTCAATGATATTGGTTGGAGTAGTTTGTTATTCGTTGATGAAGAATACTATCCTACTTTGATATATGAATTCTATGCAAACCTGAAAGAGGAAAGAATTGAGATGATAGGGGATAATGTGATACAATGGTATTCATCTAGAGTATCACAAGTAGACATTGAATTTAATGAAGGATTGATAAACAGAATTTGTGGAGTGGGTGACGCTGGAGCTAGATATTATTCACCATCCATGCATTGCTATGATCGTGAACTCTTTACACATGTTAGATTTGCAGAAGCATTTACCAATGGAAGAGAGTTTAGATCTATAAAGGAGAGGGAAATCAAGAACTTGGATGCTAGAGGTAGAGT
The DNA here is from genome assembly GCA_030512225.1 of Rauvolfia tetraphylla. Lineage (NCBI taxonomy): Eukaryota > Viridiplantae > Streptophyta > Magnoliopsida > Gentianales > Apocynaceae > Rauvolfia > Rauvolfia tetraphylla. Next base: position 6,778,237 of record JAJQKT010000004.1, on the reverse strand, counting down.
GATGCATCACATGGTAACTACAATGATTGTTCCTAATTTTGGACATAAGTCATCAGTTGGGAATATGCATATGGTAATCATGTTAGCCTTGCATGAGCATAAGAGAATGAACTTTGGGTATATAGCCTTGAAACACATGATTACTGCAAGAAAAACAGTAACTAAGGCATTCCCATTTCGAAGGTTATTGACAAGAATCTTTAAGCATTTTAAGATCAAACTTCCAGGAAGAGGGCAAGCCTTTAAGAGTGGTGAAATTTACACTAATGAAACTCTTAGGAGAATGCAATTAGTTCATGATGAGGATATGTATGGAGGACAAAAAGAGAAACCCCTCCGAAAAGAATAGAAAGAGAGAAAATAATAGAAAGTGAAGAGGAGGAAGAAGAAGAGGATGAAGAGGAAACCCTTGCTAGGGAAATGAAAACAAAAAGGAAGCATGACACCTCAAGTGAGGGGGAGCAACCTCCGACAAAAAGGAGACTGTTTGAAGAAGAAACTGGAATTGGGTCAAGTGGTAAAGGAGTAACTAGAGGTGACACCATAGTAGCCAAAGCATTCCAAGAAGCCTTGAACAATCATGTCAAGAAAATTGAGAAAATGTATAAGTTCTTTGAATCATTTGCTCCAATGGTTCTTGGAAAATTAGATGGACTAGAGAATAGAGTAAAGCACATTGAAGAAATCCTTATTAGAAACACTCAAAGTGGTGAAGGACCCTCTAAGCCTCAAGATGGAAATGAGGAAGAAAGAGACAGAGAAACAAAGAAATGAGATAATAAGAACAGCAGTGATGAAGATGATGATCAGGGTGGAGATGAAGATACTGTAGTAGAAGAAGAAGAGGAAGAACATGCTCATGAAGATCCACCAGTAATAGGAAGTCAAGTTGCTCAAGCTGAAATAGTCTCTCCAGCAACAATCTCTTTCAGTCCAGGAAGAGTGAAGCACTTGGCCATTAAGAAAGGAGTGAGCCGAGCCTCCCCATCAACCTCAACATCACAAGACTAAGCTTTCTTTTCTATTCTCTTTACTGTATTTTGTTTATTTGCTTATCTTTATTTGTTTTGTAATTCTGAACTTATTAAGTTATTTGCTGCATTTTATGTAATAGAATGAAGCTCAATGATGAAATCCCAGTGATGAGAGCTTCTTTTATATGCTAAATTGAAAGTCTCATTTTCATTGATCCCTCTATTTTTTAATGATGACAAAAGGGGGAGAAAAATATGCTGCAATATGTGAACTGAGTCTTTAATGATGCTGCAATATGAGTCTTTATGCATTAAAATTCGGATGCAAGGTTTAAAGATTCGGATGCATCCATATCTATGGTCAAAATGTACTCATTTGTTGTTCAAATTGATTCAAATCTGTCTTAATCTCTTCCATTATGTTTGAACAACATTATGAAAGCTTTATTTCACTTTAAACTTCAATTATATTGAATCTATTGCAGTTCGGACGCATGAGTTTAAAAATTCGGACGCAGGAGTTTAAAAATTCGGACGCATGTGTTTAAAAATTCGGATGCATTATCTAAAATTCAGATGCATTCATATTTCATTGTCAAAATGTGCTCCTTTGTTGTTCAAATTGATTCAAATATGTTTTAATCTCTTCTAATATGTTTGAACAACCTTAGGAAAGCTTATTTACAAAATTTGCAGCTTTCATTTTACTTATTTTAAAGTTTGAACTTGATATGTCAAAATTCGGATGCATAGTATCTCTACACCAAACTTGTTGAAAAATGAGCACAATCTAAGGGGGAGCATTGTTAAATTTTTACAACCTTAAGACCTCTCTTAGAACTTTTTCTAAATGCTTAAATGCTATATCTTCTATCCTAATAATTGGAAGGAAGGAGGTAAATGGAGGTTGGTTGGGTCATAGGCTCATATTGAGCGTTTTGTATGTCAATGTGCTAAATTGGTTATTTTCTATCATTGACATTAATACTTCTATGTGCTACTCTGTTTAAATCCATCACATCTTGCATCAAAGTTTGTCATCATCAAAAAGGGGGAGATTGTTAGCCCTAAGGGCAAATCATGTAATTTTGATTAATGACAAGTATTGATGAGAACTAATATGTTTATATTGTGTGATAGGATTTGTGAACTAAGAAGTTTGAAGTCTCATTGCCTTCAAGCCAAAGAGCAAGAACAACCTCAATAAGCTATGAGTCTTTTGAGGTTTATTCAAAGATGAACTCAAGGCATTGAAGACTTGAAGTGTAGAGTAAGTATGATGATAGGTAATATCTATGTAAACTCTACACTTGTATATCTTGGAGTTTATTGAATGCATAAGAGAGCATAAAATAGGTTTCTTAATTTTAAAAGGCTTTGAATAAATTTCTTAATGAATGTGGTTTTGTGTCCTAAAAGTTTTTAAGTAAACTTTATATGATCAAAGGAATTTGATTTTGGTTTTCAAACTTATATATGTCCAAATAAGTTTTCTATATATACCAAATGAGTTGCAAATCTTTGGAAGTTAAATCTCAAATGATTTTACAAAGTTTGAACATGATTCCAAGAAATTCGGTCGTCCAAATTTCGTAGCAAAAGTTTGCTACTGTTCTTCCAGAGAAATTCGGAAGAAGATTCGGACGCATGAAGAAAAATTCGGTCGTCCGAATTTTGGCCCTCAGCATGGTCACTGTTTTTCTAGAGAAATTCAGACGAAGATTCGGACGCAGCAGGAAGAATTCGGTCGTCCGAAAAATTCGGACGCAGAATTCGGTCGTCCGAATTTCCTGAAAATAGCCGTTAACTAGCCGTTTTATAGCTGTTTTAACTGATTTTCAAATTCTATAAAAGCTATAAACATGCAATCTTTTGTAAGTTTTGAATCCTTGAATACTCTAAGCTTTCTAAAGTCTTTTACAAACATTTCTCAAGCTCTCTTATGTCTTGTGCATTCAATTGATCAATCCAAAGACATCAAAGTGTGAAGGTGCAACTTTGTCTAATATCTACCAACAAGTGGTAATATCTACACACTCATCTTTACTTATTAAATTGTGTTGGTCTACTAGCTCTAGCAAGGTTATCTTGATAACATAAAACCCTTTAGATAAGGGTGATTCTTGAAGTTGTAATTCAAGGTTGTTTGAGATATAAAACCATTGTGTGTGGTGAGCCTTGTTTGTAAAAGTTACTAGAAGAGGTTGTGAGTGTAAACCATAGTGTGGTGAGCCTCTTTTGTAATCTGTGAACTTGAGCACATAGTAGAGTAATTGAAATCCTTAAGTGTAGGCTTAAGGTAGTGGAGGTAGATCTTGAGGATCGAACCACTATAAATTGCTTGTGTTCCTTGGTCTACATTTCTTATATTGCTCTGTCATAAATTATTTCTATCTTGTCCATATAATCTGTTATTGATCTATGCGCATAAAAGGTTTAATTTTGCAAAAATTAGCCAAATACCTAATTCACCCCCCTCTTAGGTATTTCACAAACTTTCTCTAATAGTGTGCTTACTGTTTTTCCAGAGAAATTCAGACTAATGTTCGGACGCAGAAGGAAAAGTTCGGACGTCCGAACTTTTCCAGACAACTTGGCACAATAAAGTTTGGATGAAAGTTCGAACGCATAGGAGAAAGTTTGACGTCCGAACTTCTTTGAAACTAGCCATTACTAGTCGTTTTATAGCTGTTGAAACTGATTTTTGAAATCTATAAAAGCTATAAACTCAAGAATTTTTGTAAGTTTTGAATCTCTGAGAAATCTTAATATTCCAAAATCTTTAGCAAACATCAAAGCTCTCTTTTGTCTTGTGCTTTCAATTGATCATTCAAGATTCCAAAGACAACAAAGTGAAGAGGTGCAACATTGTGTAATATCTACCAAGAAAGTGGTAACATCTTATTCATTCTCCATTCTCCATTTAATTGTATTTTCTACTAGCTCATTATAAGGTTTTTTTGTAAACATAAAATCCTTTAGATAAGGGTGATCCTTGAGATATTGATTCAAGGTTGTTTGTAGATATAAAATCCTTTGGTAGGGTGAACCTTGTTTGTAGAATTGCAAAAGAGGTTGTGAGTGTAAAACCATTGTGTGGTAAACCTCTTATGTAATTGTTGAACTTGAGCATATAGTAGATTGATTGAAATCCTTGAGTGTAGACTCAAGGTAGTGGACGTAGATCTTGAAGAGATCGAACCACTATAAATTGCTTGTGTTTATTGATCGTAAATTGTTTATTGCTTTGTCATTGATTTAACTATTCTCTCATTGAAACAAGTATACATAATCTACTCTAGCTAAATTTGTAAAAGGAAATAGTTTTTGAAAATTAACCCAAGGCCTAATTCACCCCCCCTTAGGTCTTTCAGTGTTAATATGTGTTATGTTTGTTTAGGATATATTTGGCATATGGCTATTTTTTTTTATGATCTAGTGTAATCTTGAACTTCATTTGGTATATATATTGATTAGAATGTCTTGATCATCATGCTTTACCGATTGTATAATTGAATGTATATTTGAATTGCCAAATCTACGTTTTGAGGACTTTACAAAAATTCAGACATGAAATTCGGATGCATGTCCTGAAATTCATATGCACCCATATTTTGTTACCAAAAAGTGCTCTTTTATTGTTCAAATTCATCTAAATTTATTTTAATCTTTTCTACTATGTTTGAACAACCTTAGGAAAGCTTCATTTCAGTTTAAACATTCCTTATGTTGGATTTATTGCAGTTTGGATTTATTCCTAAAGGAGGGCTTTGAAAATAATTTTTAACCTTTAAAACCTCTCTTAGAAGAATTTTTATGTTTGCTTATATACCATATCTTCCAAGTATTTTGGAAGGAAGGAGGTTTATGGAGGTTGGTTGGACCATAGGCTCATTTTGAGCCATGGTTATGTCATTGTGCTATGGCATGTGTAAAATTTATTTTCAATTGGTATTTCTCAAATGGTATCACCTTCAACTAGTTTATGACATAAATTCTTCTCAGTGCTTAAATTGCCTAAATCCATCACATTTTGCATTAATGTTTATCATTATAAAAAAAGGAGAGATTGTTAGCCCTAAGGGCAAATCCTATTGTTTTGAGTTATGGCAAACATTGATCATTGCATAGTCCTAAGAGAATATTGTTGATTACTTTGATATGGACTAAAGAGTTTGATTATTATGTGATAGGATTGTTGGTTTGAGAAGTAAACAAGTCTCATTGCCTTAAAGCTACAATATAAGAACAACTCAAATATGTCAAGGAGATAGAAGAGTTTGTTCAAGATGATTGAAGGCTTTGAAGACCTTAGTGTAGGTTTACTATGATTTATAGGTATATCTTTGTAAACCTTGCACACTTTTGTCTTTGGAACCTAAAGGTTTTTCAAGAGAGCTTCAAACTTGTTTTTAAATCTCAACTGATCTATCTTACAAATATTTTTACCAAGTACTCAATAACGGCCTTTGGACTAAAAGACTTTTTAAATGATCTATCTCTTAGTCCAAAATATTTTCAAACTTATTGAGGTTGATTTCAGGTCATTCTAAACTAAGTTATCCTCATGAAAGCTGAATTTCCAGAGAATTTTGGACGACCAATTTGGATGAGAGTGTCCAAATTTGGTCGACCGAACTTGTGCTTCAGTAGAAATTCCAGAGAAATTCGAATGACCGATTCGGACGAGGGTGTCCAAATTCGGTCGATTGAATTTATGCTATAATGAAATTCCAGAGAAATTCAGACGACAAATTTGGACGAGAGTGTCCAAATTCGGTCGACTGAATTTATGCTACGGTTAAAATTTCAGAGAAATTCTAACGACAATTTTTGACGCAGGAGTCCAAATTATGTTGGCTGAATTTTACTGATTTTTAAACCCTATAAAAACCAAAAAATTCTGATTTTTGTGTAGAACTTTAATCTTTTGAAATCTAAGAAGCTGTAACTTGTTTTACATCAAAATTAATTGAAAATCTCTCAAATTGCCTTGTGCTCAAAGGTTGAAATTCAAGATTCCAGTGGCAAGAGGTGAAGTTGTGCTAACATTGTAATCATCCACCAAGTTTTTGTTGGTAACATTCATTACTCTATTTTTACCTTCTTGTTGTGATTGTTACAAGGTTTTAAAGAGACACAAAACCCTTGTGAAGGTTAAGCTATTGATTAGATTAATGAAAGTTGTTGTGTACAACCCTTTGGTGAGGGTGAGCCTTGGATTAGATTGGTCTAGGTTGTCTAGTGACATAAAATAATTTGTGATAAAGGATGAGCCTTGTTTGTTTACAAAGAGGTTGATGTGGTAAAATCCCATTGAAGGGTGAGGCTCTTGTGTAATTTCTTAACTTGAACATTTAGTGAATTGGTTGAAATTCTTGAGTGCTGACTCAAGATAGTGGATGTAGATCTTGGAGAGATCGAACCATTATAAATCGTGTGTTCATTTCCTTATAGCTTTAGTTGTTTACATACTTGTGTTATTATTATTTGTTATTAATTTTTGATTGATTGGTTGTGGTTTCATTGTTTGATCTTCTTGTCTTAACCATTAAATCACATATAAACTTGGAGTTTGTGAATTTGAAAAAGAGCTTTTATTAAGGCAAAGGATTTGTAAAACAGGATTTTGATAATTAGCCAAAGATCTAATTCACCACATCTTAGATAAGTTAAGTTGAGTAATTGTTGTGGGATAGGATTTTTGGATTGAAGAAGCAAAGTGATCTTATTGCCTTGGTGCTAATGTGAGAAGGACATCTCAAATGAGGTTAAGCGCTTGAAGTTTGAAGAGGATGTCGAGTGACTGATGGCATTGAAGATCTATATATTTTATAGGTATATCTTTGTAAAACCTACACCTTATGCATTTGGAATCTAAGCAATACTTGTGTTAGCACAAAAATTTTCTAACTTGGTTTTAAGTTTTAAAAGATCTTGATAATTCTTGAATAACCAAGTATCTAATAATGGCTCAGGACTAAAAAGCTTTTAATTAACTTATTTTTTTAGTCCAATATATTTTCAAACTTCTTTAGGATCAATTTCAAATAAATTGACAAAGTTTGGACTCTGATTCGGATGTTCGAACTGTGTCTCGGCTTCTAAGTTTCTAGTAAAATTCGTACGACCAATTCGAATGCAGAGTTTTAAATTCAGTTGACCGAATTTGTCTTGGTGACCTAGTACACAGTAAGTTTGAATGACAAAATTAGACTGGGGTCTGAATTCGATCAACCGAATTGCACTGTTACTAGTTGTTATTTGAAGGTTGGAATTGAATTTCAAACCTTATAAAAGTCATAAACTTAAGATTTTTCACAATTTTGAACACTTTGATAACCTTTATAGTCCAACGTCTTTAGAATATCAAAAAGTCATATTTTGTCTTGTGCTACATGTAACTATTTAAGATTTCAAAGACAAAGGTGAAGTGGTGCTAGCATTTGTCATTATTCATCAAGTTTTTGTTAAAATATTTCTTTATTCTCTCAAGAGTGCATACATCCACACAAATGAATTCCTCAAGGGAATGGAGCTAACCCTAGATGATAATGGTATATGGAGATCTACACAGTAGACTCCCTTAAAGAATGAAAATCAAGAAGAGAGTGAAGATATGGAAAATGAAGAAGAGGAAGAAGAAGAAAAGGAAGATAAAGAGGATATATACAAGCAAGAGAGATGAAGTCCAAGAAAAGGAATGATCCACAAAATGAGGGGAGCAACCTCCCTCCAAAAGGAGATTATTTGAAGATGAACCAACCCCTTAATCAGACTCCATTGAGAAAGATGATTTTATTGATGAAAGGATCAGTCGAGGAGACACTGTGGTTGTTGCCAAAGTCTTCCAAAAGGCCTTCAACAACCGCACCAAAGAAATGGAAAAAAATGCATAAGTTTTTTGAGACTTTTGCTCTCATGGTGCTAGGAAAGCTTGATGGGTTGGAGACAAGCATAAGAAATATAGTGGATCTTTTAAAGAAAAATCTTCAAAGCAATGAAGGAACTTCCAAACCTTAAGAGGGTGAAGAGAAAGATGATGAAGATGAGGAGGAAAAGAATAATGAAGAAGATGAAGAGAAGAATGATGATAATGATGAGAGAAAAGGAAAAATAGGGATGAGGATGATGATGATGATAGGGATGAGTTTTAGTTGGTAGCTAGAGATGATAGAAAGAATGAAATGGGACAAGACAATGAACAGATGCAAGAAGAAAAAGGATATGGCAATGAGGAAGAATAAGCAAGTGGAGATGAAGAAGGCAAGCAAGAGGAAGGTGGTGAAGAAGGAGACTTGATTGAGAAGACTAAGCTTACTTCCCCTTCCACTATCTCATTTAGCTAAGGAAGTGTAAAGAATCTAGCAAGAAAGAAGAGAACAACAAGATCCTCTCATATGGTCACAACTCCAAAACTAAACTACACCACGAAGGAACACGCAAGCAAGGGGCCACTTCATATAGAGCTCAAGGGCGACATGGCCATTACAACCAACAAAAATGGAGCTAGTGATGTCAAATTGCGTCGTAGCCCGTGGGACCGGCTTGTTTGGCCCATAATATGGATGGGATTGGGTTTAGTTTTCCAAACCTGTTTAAATACAAACCAATTGGTCTGACTCTATTTAGCATGCAGACCAGAGTGGGCTGGCCTGTATTTTTATTTCTTTTGCTTATGTAATAGTGACATTATAAAAAAATGAATGTGAAAGACCTAAAAGGGAATGAATTAGGTCTTTGGATAATTTTTGAAAACATTTTTCTTTTTGTAAATATACTTCGGAAGAGATTTGAAATCAAGCTCACAAGAAGATATACAAGTTAACACAATGAATTTCCAAATAAAGAGAGAAGAGAAAAGATCACAAAGCAATTTATAGTGGTTAGATCACACAAGTTCTATGTCAACTACCTTGAGCCCTCACTCAAGCAATTCAAATAATTTCAACTATAACAATAGTTGTACAAGACACTATAGAGGCTTACCCAACAAGGGTTTTACTCCACAACCTCTTTTCACTTACAAAAATCAAGCTTCACCCTCTTGAAAGGGTTTTATATCTCTTAGAAAACCTTGTAGAAAGCAAATAGATGAAGTAAGAGAGAAGAATATTACCAAAAGCTTGGTAGAAGATGACAAATCTAGCACCACTTCACGTTTTTGTTTGTGGAATCATGGAAAGCAACGTTTTAATCTCAAGAAAAAAGAGAGCTTTTTGATATGGAATGAGAAAGAGTAAAGATTCTTAAAGGCTAAAAAAATTACTCAAAAATCTAAAGTTTATAGCTTTTCATAGGGTTTGGAAATCAATTTTAAAGTTCAAATAACGGCTAGTAATAGTAAAGTTTGGTCGACTGAACATGGATTCCCGCGTCCCAATGGTCGTCCGAATTTCTCTGGAAATTTAGCATCCAAGGTTTTCAGTTCGGACATCCGAACTATTCAAACTCTGTCAAAATGTTTGAAAATCAAGTACAACAAATTTGAAATCATTTTGGACTATAAGATAGATCTTTTTAAGAGATTTTAAAACCACAAGGGATTGTCAAGAACTTGGTAAAATATGTATAATGAAATCTTTTAAGATTGAAAATCAAGTTTTGTGCCCTCTCGTAAGTTCGTTAGATTCCAAAGACAACAAGTGTAGGGTTATCAAGAATATACCTATTAAACAAGTGTAAACCTACACTAAAGTCTTCAAAGCCTTAAATACTTAGGACATGCTCTATACACTTAAATATTTGGGCATATTTGAGTTGTCCTTAGCATCTTATCTTCAAGGCAATGAGACTTCTTAGCTTCCACAGTCAAAGAATCCTATAACACAATAATTACTCCAGTTAGCTCATATCCATGTTTGTCACAATCAAAACTATAAGATTTGCCCTTAAGGCTTACAATCTCTCCTTTTTTGATGATGACAAACTTTGATGCAAAATGTGATTTATTTACACAATATAGCACAACGAAGCATCAATGTCATAGATGAATGATGAACAATTTGGCACAATGACATAGGATGGCTCATAAATGAGCCTATGGCCCAACCAACCTCCATATTCCTCCTTCCTTCCATCAAGACAGAAAATATAGCTTGAAATCATTTAGAATACCTTTTAAGAGAGGTTTTAGAGGTGAGAAACAGTTTTCAAAGCTCCCCATTATATCGTGCTTATTTTTCAACAAATTTGGACTGGAGGTGTTATAAAAATCCAAGTTTTAAAAAATCAAGTCCAAATTGCACAAATATTCAAGATAATGATTTGATTTTCTAAGAATAAGACTTCCCAAGGTTGTTCAACCATTTTAAGGAAGATCAAGATAGTTTTAAGCAAAAATAGCAAATCACTAGTTTTGACAAGAAAATTCGGGCATCCAAACTTCAAGTCCGAACTTTTGGTAAAAGCGTCGAAAGATAAATTTTGCAACATAATTGCTTAAAACCAATCACTCAATCATCAAGGCAAGGTGATCAACTATAACAATCATAAATAATCATCTTGATCAACCAATGCTCCACTTAAAATCATATAGACTCAAGAATAACTTAAAGCCATATAAACCAACACATAAACCAACTACACTAACTCAAAACCATCATTTTCATAACATCAATTATCAATCCCCATAATAGCAATCATCATATTTATCAATGTAGATTTTGCAATCACTTCTTCTCTCTCTTTTGTCGTCAATCAAATGGCGGGTGATGAGAGTGAAGCAAATACATAAACAAAAGAAACACAAGCTCTCAACACTTCATATAAGCTAGAAAGGCACATGGAAAGATGAAGCAAGGGAAAACACAGACTATGCTAGATACATAGACTACACATGACACATAATAGTCATAGAATACATAAACTATACTAAGTACGTAAGTAAAGTAAGATAGAGTTAAGGAGTGCTTAGTGTTGAATTCTCTTCATTGTCTTCACTTCATATTTGTTGGCTGTGATGGCCATATTTCCTTTGAGCTCAATTGTAGAGGCCCTTCACTAGCTTGCTCTTCACTGGTGTAATTTAGTCTTGGAGTTGTGGTCAACTGAGATGATCTCCTTGTTCCCTTCTTTTTAGTCATATGCTTGACTCTCCCTTGCCTAAAGGTCATGGTGGATGGTGAGGTGATCTCGACCTTTTCAACTAAGTATCCCTCTTGATTTTCACCTTCTTGTGGCTCTTCTTGATCTCCTTCACCTTGTTATGGATCTTCAACTATTTCTTCATTTTTCTCACTCTCTCGCCACAAACTCAAAGTCTATGATCATCATCATCACTGTCATCACCATCGTCATCATTGTCATCGTCCTTATCCTTTTCTTCTTTTTTTCTTGCTCATCTTCTTCATCATCATTTTCATCTATTCCTTGATGTTTAGAGGATCCTTCACCACTCTTGTCATTCTTTAATAGTAGCTCCTCTATGGTCTTCACTCTTGTGTCCAATCCATCCAATTTTCCAAGAACCATGGGGGCAAATGATTCAAAGAATTTATACATCTTCTCCATTTCTTTCTTGTGGTTGTTCAAGGCTTCTTGGAATACCTTGGCAACTATGGAGTCTCCTCTAGTAACTTCTTCCTCACTTGGCATCTCTCCAACGTTTTGATGAGATATAGGAGTGGTCCCTTCTTCAAATACTCTCTTTTTGAGTGAGGTTGCTCCCCCTCTTTGTTTTTCTTTCTCTTGCCAAAGCCTCTTCTTCTTCTTCAATCTCCTCTTCCTCTTCATTGTCTTCACTATCCTTCATCTCTTCATTCCTTTGAGGAGTTTCTCCCCTTGTCCTCCACACATCATCCCCATCAAGAGATAATTGCATCCATTTGAGGGGCTCATTGGTGTTTGCATCCATTTGAGGGGCTTATTGGTGTTGATTTCTCCACTCTTTATGGCATTTCCTCTTCCGGGAAGTTGAACTTGAAAATGCTTGAAACTTTTAGTTAGTAATCTTTCATAAGGTAAAGCTTTGTTTGCCATCCTCCTTGCACAATCATGTGTTTCAAAGGCATATACCCAAAATTTAACCTTCTATGTTCATGTAAAGCAAGCATTATCACAACATGCATGTTACCAATGGAAGACTTATGTCCAAAATTGATGCAACACAAGCCTCTACACTCAAAGCTTTGATTTCCCTTTCTATTATTGATCTAAATCTCCTACCATTGGTGAAGACATCTTCAACCCTTTCATTTGTAAACGATTCATGAATGTAACAATGTTACCCCAATGAATAATATCTTGCACCATTATCATCCACTTCATAAATTCTATTGACGAGAGCATCATTAAATTCAAAATCAACTTGAGATACTCTAGATGAATACCATTGAACTACACTATCCCCAACATGCTCAACCCTTTCCTCCTTAAGATTTTCACAAATTTCATACACAAGTGTAGGGTAATATTCTTCATTAATCAAAGCAAGCTACTCCATCCACCAAAAAGTAATAGTAAATTACCCATATTGGAGAGCTTGTCCAAATCAACCTTATGCCCCAGAATGATTTTCCTACTTTTTTTGCTCCATTCTTCAAATTTCACAGCCGCCCTTGCTGATACGAATCTATCCACTCCTATGGTGGTTTGAGGAATATGAACCCTTCTTGGTTCATTGATGATTAGCCCTTCGTCAACCATCTTTGCTTTCCCTTTTCCTTAGGAGCATTTATCCTCTTTGAATGCACCATGGTGTTTTTCTTTGACGAAAGGTGAGTTTCAAGGTTAATCTAGGGCTTAGAACACAAAATGGGAAAGATTTAAAGTATAAATGGTGAAATATGCAAGAAATTTAAGTTTGGATGAGAGTGGGTACAGCAAGTTTTAGAGAAGAGGGAATTCATATGGTAGAAATGAGAGAAATAACCGTTCGAACGGTTTTAAAACCACTGCAATCACAAAGTTTAGACGATTGTACTTTCTAGTCTACGTTCGAATTTCTCTGTTTCTTCAACTCTAGGAAATTCAGACGACAGAATTTTTTGTCACACTCCGAACTTGCGTCCAAATCTTATTGTCTGAAATCTTCTAAGGAGCAGTTTGGACGTTCAAGTTTCAGATCATGCATCCAAACCATGAATACGAATTTTTTCTGTTTTTGTCACCTTTTGATACCCACATTAGTAATTGAATTTTTAAATTCCTAAGTTTCTCCTAAGGTAGCAAAACCATTGTAAGCCCTAAGGGCAAATCTTATAGTTTTGATTATGGCAAACATTGATATGAGCTAACTTGAGTAGTTATTGTGTATAGCATTAGTGGAATTTGGAAGCTAAGAAGTCTCATTTTCTTGAAGACAAAAGTGCCCAAGACAAGTCAAATGTCTCAAAGAGTTAAACTGTATAGAGCATGTCCTAAGGATTGAAGGCTTTAAAGACCTTAGTGTAGGTCTACAATTATTTAATAGGTATATCCTTGTAAACCTTACACTTGTTTGTCTTTGAAATCTAAAGAATTTTCAATAGAGCTTAAAACTTTTTTTTTAAATCTTAAATGATTTATCTCACAAGTGTTTTACCATGTTCTTGCCAACGACTTTCAGGAAAGCTGAAAAGCTCTTAAAAAGATCTATTTTATCATCCAAAATTATTTCAAACTTGTTGTATTTGATTTCTAATCATTTTGACAAACTTTGAATAGTTCGGACTCTAATTTCGGGCTTCAGAACTAAAAACCTTGGCTACTGAATTTTTAGATAAATTCAGATGACCATTCGGATGTTTGTGTCCAAATTCGGTTGACCAAATTTATCATAGAAGCCTAAAAACAGAAAAATTCAAACAATCATTAGAACGCAAGAGTCTATGTTTGGTAATTTGAATGTTACATTTGATTTTTAAATCCTATAAAAGACATAAACTTCAAAATTTTGGGTAGTCCTTGAGCGTTTAAGATTCTTTACTCATCCCAATCATTCATGATCAAAAAGATCTCTTCTTGTAAAAAGTTGAATTTCAAGATTCCTTAGGCAAAAAAGTTAAGGTGTGCTAATTTTGTCATCATTTACCATGTTGTTTGTAAAATTCTTATCTCTTACTTCATCTATTTGTTTTATTCAGGGCTATCTTAAGTATATAAAATCAATTTCAAAGGGTGAGAGTTGATTATTGTAAGTGAAAAGAGGTTTTGGTGTAAAAACTCTTGTTGGGTGAGCCTCTCTTGTATTGCGATCAACTTTCATTACAGTTAAATATGGTTGAAATACTTGAGTGATCAAACCACTATAAATTGCTTGTGTAATCTCTGCACATCTCTGTTTTAATTTGGAAACTCATTATGTTTACTTGCATAACTTATTGTGAGTTTGATTTCAAACATCATTGCCCTAACGCATTGAAGAAAGAGAGAGAAGCCAAATTCAAAAAGAAGAAATCTCTCAAGAAAGGCAAGGGATTGGTAGTGGAGATGACAATGAGAAAAGAGCAAATGTATATGTTTTATGGCTATGGATGATGAGGTACAATGTATTCCTTTAACCTCTACACATTGTGATCATGATGTTGATGATCCTAGTGAATTGCTTGTAGATATGTATAGTGAGTTGAAAAAAGTTTAAAAAAGAAACAAAGAGAAGAGATTCAAGACTACTGATTTATTGAAGGAAAATTCAAAGTAATTTTGTGAAAACAAAAAACTCATTGAATCCATTGATTGCTTGAACATTGAGAACAAATTTCTCTGTGCCAAAATATATTCTCTAGAGAAAATGATTGTTGATTATGATTTTTTGAAAAGGAAAGTTGATGATCTTACCTTATGTGTTGAAAAGTTTACAAATGGTAAAGGCAATCTTGACAAACTACTTGGATCTCAAAGATGCTCTTTTGTGAAAAATGGTCTTGGATACAATTATGTGAACAATATTTCAAAGTAGAAAAAATACTTTGTCCAAGTTACATTCACCTCTATGCCTCATACATGTTGTACTTGTAAGCCCTAAGGGCAATCTTAGAGTTTTGACCATGACAAACATTAATATGTGCAAACTTGAATACTTATTGTGTTGTAGGATTATTGGATTATGGAAGTTAAGAAGTTTTATTGCCTTGAAGATAAAGTGCTAAGGACAACTCAAATTGTGCTCAAAGAGTTATAACATGCAAAACTTGTCCCAAGGATTGAAGGCTTTGAAGATATTAATATAGATTTACAATTGCTTAATAGGTATATCTTTGTAAACCTTATACTTGTTGGTCTTTGGAATCTAAAGCATTTTGAAGAGAGGTTAAAACTTGATTTTCAATCTTAAATGATTTATCTTACAAGTGTTTTACCAAGTTTTTGACAATGGCCTTCAGACTAAAAGTTTTTGAAAAGATTCATTTTATAGTCCAAAATGAATTCAAACTTGTTGTGCTTGATTCTAATCATTTTGACTAACTTTGAATAGTTCAAACTCCAATTCAGACATCTGAACTATATACCATGGCTACTGAATTTCCAGAGAAATTCAGACGGCATTCAGACACTTGTGTCCAAATTTGATCAACCAAATTTATCTTGGCAACCTAAAAGTAGTAAAATTCAGACTATTATTTGGATGCGAGGTCCATGTTCAGTCGACCAAATTTTACTATTATTGGCCGCTACTAGCCGTTATTTGAACGTTGCTACTGATTTTTAAACCCTATAAAAGACATAAACTTCATATTTTTGGATAGTTCTTGAGCTTTTAAGATTTTTTTACTCATCCCAATCATTCTTTATCAAAATGCTTTCTTTTGTCTTGTGCTATAAAGTTGAAATTCAAGATTCCATAGACAAAAGGTGAAGGTGTGCTAAATTTGTCATCATCTACCAAGTTGTTGTAACATTCTTATCTCTTACTTCATCTAATTGTTTTATTCAAGGTTATCTTGAGGATATAAAACCCTTTTGAAAGGGTGAACCTTGATTATTGTAAGTGAAAAGAGGTTGTAGAGTAAGTTGGGTGAGCCTCTCTTGTATTTTATTGAACTTTTGTTATAGTCGAATTTGGTTGAAATCCCTGAGTTGGGGCTCAAGGTGGTGGATGTAGATCTTGTGTGATCGAACCACTATAAATTACTTGTGTTGTCTTTTCTCATCTCTCTTTCAATTTGGAAACTTATTGTGTTTACTTGCATAACTTCTTGATTTCAAACATGCTCCAAACCAATTTTCTCAAAAAAGAATTTTTTTAAAAAAATTATCCAAAGATCTAATTCACCCTCCTCTTAGGTCTCTTAATTGGTATTAGAGTTTGGGCTTCTTTGAAAAGGTTTTACAACCTAGAAGTCATGATCTTATGGCTAATGTTTCAAACTTACCTTATTTGGAAGGGTCTTCCACAAATAAACCTCCTTTTCGAAAATCTAGAATTAAGATATATATATTTGTTATATTAACTTTGATTTGAATATTATTGAGAAAGGACCTCACATACCAATGAGGATAAGAGCCGACGGAGTCACTAGGGAACCAAAGCCTTTGGATCAGTATGATGAAAGTGATTCAAGAAAGAGGACCTTGAACAATCAAGCAACGAACATTTTGAGTTGTGCATTGGACGTCAATGAATACAACCGAGTAATCAGACGCAACACTGATCATGACATGTGGAGACTTCTTCAAGTAACTCATGAAGGAACAAATCAAGTAAAGGAGTCAAAGCTTGCTATGCTAGTAAGGGATTATGAACTATTCACCATGAGGCAAGGAGAGAGCATTAGTGACATGTTCACAAAAAGAAAGGAAGAATTCTTCGAGTAGGTAATATTGGTAAAGGATCTTCCCTTCTCATTAAACAAGTTTTATTCATTGATGACTTCAAATTCAATTATGTGACAATGGGTACAAAGTTGAGTTTAAATGTGATACGTGTACCATTCTTGATAGTGTGAGTGGGAAAACTATTTTTATTGCCAATAGAGTTGGAAATGTATATGTGCTATATCTTGAAGAACTTGTTGCAAATGATGTTAAATGTCTCGCCGTTTATGATAATGATGGTTTTCTTTGGTATAGAAGATTAGGTCATGTGAGCATGGATTTGTTGAATAAACTTTCCTCTCAAGATTTGGTTAAAGGATTGTCAAAAGTGCATTTTGAGAAAAATAGTCTTTATGATGCGTGCCAATATGGAAAACAAAACAAAAACATCTTTCACCAAGAAAATGGTTTCAACTTTAAAACCTCTTGAACTTGTTCATATGGATTCTTTTGGGCCACTAGTGATATACATATGTTGTAGTTGATGATTTTTCAAGACTCACTTGGGTAATCTTTTCATCTCAAAAGGATGAAGCATTTCATTAATTTGTGAAACTTTTTAAAAAGTCCAAACCTCCCTTGATTGCAAATTTATCTCTATTAGAAGTGACAATTTGAGAGAATTTTACAATCAAGATTTTACAAAACTTTATGATGACAATGGGATTGTTCACAACTTTTCAGCTGCCAAAACACCTCAACAAAATGGGGTTGTAGAAAGGAAAAATCAAACTTTACAAGAAATGGTTAGGTTTTGCCAAAATATTTTTGGTCGAAGTTGTAAATACTGCTTACTATGTTATGAATAGAGTTCTTTTGAGGCCATGTTTGAGAAAAATACCTTTTAAACTTCTATTTGGTAGAACTCCCCAATTGCCTATTGCAAAGTGTTTGGTTGCAAGTATTTTATATTGAATATGCTTGACAATTTGAAAATTTTTTATAGAAAATCAGATGAACGCATATTCCTTGGTTTTTCCTCTATCAAGAAGGCTTATAGAGTTTACAATAAAAGAACTTTATGTGTTGAGAAAACAATATATGTGAGTTTTGATGAGTCTAACATTTACTTGGATAGAAGAGATTATGATGATGTAGGTACTCCAATGAATGATAATCAAACACATCTTCAAGCTTCAACATTGGAAGATCATGACAATGAAGAAGAGATGATTGAACAAGAATAAGATAACCAACCTAATGGTGATCAAGAGCTACCGAAGGATCTAAGATATGCAAGAGGCCACCCTAAGGAGCAAATCATTGTCAACTTGTTAGAACAAGATGGTATTTCATTGACAACTTTGCACTTTTATCTCACATTGAGCCTAAAAACATTGATGATGCATTATGTGATGATTTTTGGATTGTTGCTATGCAAGAGGAATTAAATCAATTTGTGAGCAACAAAGTTTGGAATCTTGTCCCAAGACCCCTTGATCACCCCGTTATTGGGACAAAATGGGTACCTAGAAAAAAACTAAATGAATCCGAAGAAGTTGCTAGAAACAAGGCCAAACTTATTGTCCCAAGATTCAGTCAAGAAGAGGAGATAGACTATGATCAAACTTTTACTCTGGTAGCTAGACTTGAATCTATAAGAATGCTTTTGGCATTTGTCTTCTGTAAAGGTTTTAAGTTATTTCAAATGGATGTCAAAAGTTCTTTTCTAAATGGTTTTATTGATGATATTTATGGGGAACAACTCCCCGGTTATGCTCATAAAAAATTTTCTAACCATATCTTCAAACTATCTAAAGTTTTATATGGTTTAAAACAAGCTCCTAGAGATCGAGCGGTTTTCCTCATTCAAAAGGATTTTCAACAAGAAAGGTTGACGTTACTCTTTTCATAAAAAGCTCTTGCAACAATGATCTTTTACTTGTGCAAATAAATGTTGATGATATCATATTTAGTGCTACTAATGTTTCTATTTGTGAGGAGTTTGCCAAGTTAATGCAAAGTGAGTTCGAAATGAGCATGATGGGAGAACTCAACTTCTTTCTTGGGCTACAAATAAAGAAAAATTCTATTACTAATTTTTGTATTGAAGTGTGGCAAAAAAAGAAAAAATTCGGATGCATGGTTTGGATGCATGGACTGAAATTCGGACGTCCAAACTTCCCTAAAAAATTTTCAGATAGAAAGATTTGGACGCATGACCAAAAATTCGGTCTTCCAGATTTACTGAACTAAAGAAACAAAAAAATTCAAACGCAAGTTTAGACACAGACTTGAAAATTTGGTCATCCAAAATTTGTGATTTGGTGGTTTTAAAACCATTCAACTGATCATCTTCCTCATTTTAAACCATCTGACTTTTCTCTTCTCTCAAAACCCACTCACATCCAAACTCAAATCCATATCGTATTTCACCATTTTCCCTTGAAAATCACTTGATTTTCATGTTCTCCTCTCTTTAATTCCTTGAAATTCATCTTTCTCCAAAGAAAATCACCATGGTTCACTCAAAGAAAGGCTAATATGACCAATGGCAAAGGGAAAACCAAAATGAGAGATGAAGGGCTTATCATAAATGAACTAAGGTGGGTTTGGATTTCATCTCTACAAGGACTGCAGTTGAATTCAAAGAATGGAGCAAAAGGAGTAGGAAATCATACATGGTCATAGAGTTGACTTGGATAAACTCTCCAACATGGGTAATGTGCTATCCCTCTTTGGTGGAATAGATTGGGGTAGTTTGCTTGGTGTGAATGAAGATTACCATCCTACTCCTACTTATGAATTTTATGCTAATCTTAAGGAAGAAATGATTCAGCATGTTGGGGATGGTATCATTGAACAATATTCATCTAGAGTGTCTCAAGTAGATTTTGAGTTTAATGATGCTCTAGTTAATCGTATTTGTAGTGTGGATGACATTGGTATATCCATTATTCTTCTTGAAAACATTGCTATATTCATGAATTATTCACCAATGAACAGTTTGATAAGGCCTTTACCAGTGGTAGGAGATTTAGGTCCATTAGGGAAAGGGAAGTTAAAGCCTTTGATACTAGAGGATGGGTGATGTGTCATATGATTACAACTATGATCATTCCTAACTTTGGACATAAATCTTTGGTTGGAAATATGCATGTGGTGATTATGCTTGCCTTCATGACCATAGGTAATTAAATTTTAGGTTTAGGGCTTGGAAACATATGATTAGTGCAAGGAAAACAGTCAACAAAGCGTTATCGTATGGGAGATTACTAACAAGAATATTCAAGCATTTTCATGTGCAACTCCCTGGAAAAGGAAATCCTATGAAGAGTGGAAAAATCTACACAATGATTCCCTCAAAAGGATGCAATTGACACTTGATAAGGATGGTGTGTGAAGGACATGGAGAGAAACTCGTCTAAGGGATGAAAGAATGGAGGCTAGTGGAGATGATGAAGAGGAGGAGGAGATTCAAGAAGAAGAGGAAGATGAAGATGAGACACTAGCAAGAGAGAGGAAGACAAAGAAGAGGCATGGTTTATCAAGTGAGAGGAAGCAATCTCACCCAAAAAAGAGATTGTTTGAAGAAGAGCCCAGTCTCCAATCTCAACAAAATCTTGGAGAAATGCCTAGTGAGGAAGGAGTTATTAGAGGAGATACCATAGTAGCCTAAGGGTTCCAAGAAGCCTTGAACAACCATATAAAGGAGATGGAGAAACAGTACAAATTCTTTGAATCATTTGCTCCTAAGGTTTTAAGTAAGTTGGATGGCTTGGACACTGGGGTAAAGAATATTGAAGAGTTATTGATGAAGAACAACCAAAGTGGTGAATAACTCTCTAGACCTCAAGCTCAAGATGAAAAAGAAGATGAAGGTGATGAGGAAGATAAAAAGGAAAAAGAGGATGAGGACAATGACAATGACGATAATGGGATGATAATACTGAGCAAGTAGGCAACTTTGAATTTATGGCTAGTAAGAGTGAGAGAAATGAAGGAGATCGAAAGGAGCCACAAGAAGGTGGAAGTCGAGAAGGAAGTTTGATAGAAAGAGCTGAGATCTCTTCACCAGCCACCATGTCATTCGGCCAAGGAAGAGTTAAGCACATGGTTAAGAAGAAGGGAACAAGGAGATCCTCCTGGTTGACTACAACCCCAAAGCCAAACTACACCGGCAAGGAGCAAGCAAGTGAAGGGCCACTTCACATTGAGCTTAAGGAAGATATGACCATCACAACTAGCAAATATGGAGTGAAGAAAATGAATAGAATCCAAGACTAAGCACTCCTTAACCATATCTCATTTTACTTTTATATTTAGTCTAGTTAATGTATTTATATGTCATGTTTGGCTCATGTATCTAGAATAGTCCATGTATTCTCATGCTTTAACTTTCTATGTGCCTTTCTAGTCTATGCGATCTTTTGAAGCTCAATGATGATATCTTAGTATTGATAGATTATGCTTCTTTTGTTTTCATATTTGCTTCACTTTCATTACCCTATATTTGATTGATGACAAAAAGGGGAGAAGAAGTGTTGTGGCAAACTGTGCGTTGATATTGCCAAGTATTATAATGAATGACATTATGGCTTATGATTCATTATGGTTGTATATGGCATTGTGGTTTATTGATTCATTGCCATTAATGTTTTTAGATTGATTGGTCTTGAAGTAGTTTATGCCTTGAATTGATTCTTGAGTTTACAATTGGTTGATCAAGATGATTATGTATGATTGTTATAGTTGATCAACTTGCCTCGATGATTGAGTGATTGGTTTTAAGCGCTTGTATTGCGAAATCTACCTTTTGATGATTTTACCAAAATTCGAACATGACATTTAGATGTAAACCAAAAAATTCGGTCGTCTATCAAAAATGATGTTTTCATATTTTTTACTTATTGTCCTGATCTTCCCTAAAATGATTGAGAAGCCTTGGGAAGGTTTATTCTTAGAAAATGAATTGATTATATTTAAAACTTGTGATTCTGGGACTTGATTTTTCAAAAATTTGTTTTTCACAACTCAAGTCCAAAAATAAGCAATATAGAAGGGGGAGCCTTGCATATTGATTCTTACCTCTAAAATCTCTCTTAGAATGTGTTCTAAATGCTCTCATGAAATATTTTGGATTTTGATGGAAGGAGGATTTTGGAGATTGGTTGGGCCATAGGCTCATTCATGAACCATGTTATGTCATTGTGATAAATTGTTCATCATTCATTCTTGACATTAACGCTTCTTTGTACAACATTGTTTAAATCCATCACATTTTGCATCAAAGTTTTCCATCATAAAAAAAGGGGAGATTGCAAGCCAAAAGGGCAAATCTTAGAGTTTTGACAAACATTGATATGAGCTAACTTGAGTAGAATTATTGGATTGTAGAAGCTAAGAAGTCTCATTGCCTTGAAAACAAAAGTGCCAAGGACAACTCAAATGTGCTCAAAGAGTTAAAGTGTATAGAGCATGTCTTAAGGATTGAAGGCTTTGAAGACCTTAGTGTAGGTTTACAATTACTTAATAGGTATATCCTTGTAAATGATTTTCAAGAGAGCTTAAAACTTAGTTTTTAATCTTAAATGATTTATCTCACAAGTGTTTTACCAGGTTCTTGCCAATAGCTTTCAGACTAAAAGCTCTTAAAAAGATCTATTTTATAGTCCACAATCATTTCAAACTTGTAATACTTCATTTTTAATGATTTTGACAATGTTTGAATAGTTCGAACTCCAATTCGGATGTTCGAATTGAAAATCTTGGCTACTGAATTTCTAGACAAATTGGAACGACCATTCGGACGCTTGTGTCCAAATTTGATCGTCCGAATCTATCCGGGCTGCTTGAAAACAAAAAAATTCAGATAATCATTCAGACGCAGGATCCATGTTTGGTGGACCGAATTTTACTGTTGCTAGTTATTTGAATGTTGTAACTGATTTTTAAACCCTATCAAAGACATAGACTTCAAATTTTTGGGTATTTCTTGAGCTTTCAAGATTCTTTACTCATCCCAATCATTCTTCATCAAAAAGCTCTCTTTTGTTTTTGGCTAAAAAGATGAATTTCAAGATACCTTAGAAAAAAAGGTGAAGGTGTGCTAAATTTAACATCATTTATCAAGTTGTTGGTAACATTCCTATCTCTTACTTTATCTATTTGTTTTATTCAAGGTTATCTTAAGGATATAAAACCCATTTGAAAGGGTGAATCTTGATTATTGTAAGTGAAAAGAGGTTGTCGTGTAAAACCCTTATTGGGTTAGTCCCTCTTGTATTGCGATCAACTTTTGTTATAGTTGAATTGATTGAAATCCTTGAGCTAGGGCTCAGGGTAATGGATGTAGATCTTGAGTGATCAAACCACTATAAATTGCTTGTGTGATCTCTTCTCATCTCTCTTTTAATTTGGAAAGTCATTGTGTTTACTTGCATAACTTATTGTGAGTTTGCTTTCAAACATCTTACACGCTATATTCTCAAAAAGGAAAAAGTTTTTGAAAATTAGTCAAAGACCTAATTCAGCCCCTTCATAGGTCTTTCAACCTTTCGTCAGCCAAAGGCTTGGTGAAAATGTTAGCAATTTGTTCATTTGTGCACACAAAATCCAAGCATATATCAAGTTTAGCTACATGATCACGAATGAAATGATGCTTAATCTCTATATGCTTAGTCTTAGAATGTTGAATATGATTTTTTCTATAATTAATGATGCAAGTATTGTCACATAAGATAGGTACACATTTGAAATCTAAGCATAATCAAGTAGTGTTCTTCATCCATAGTACTTGAGTACAACAACTACCGATAGTGATATATTCGACCTCGGTGGTTGACAGTGACACACAAGCTTGTTTTTTGCTATACCAAGATACAAGAAAACTACCAAGAAATTGACAATAACCACTTGCACTCTTGCACTGGACTTTGCGTTCGGCATAGTCGGCATCCGAATAGGCAGTAAGGTCAAAAGAAGATAATTTTGTAAACCAAAGGCCATAATCAACTGTACAATGAGATAACGAAGAATACGCTTAACAACAATTAAATGAGACTCTTCTGGACAAGATTGAAATCCAGCATATAAACACATGGCAAACATGATGTCTGACCTACTTGCGGTAAGGTAAAGCAAACTACCAATCATACCTCTATATACCTTTTGATCAATATTTTTACCTTATCTTTATCAAGTTTGGTTGATGAACTCATAGGTGTTCTAATACCTTTTGCTTGGTCCATTCAAAATCTCTGGAAAAACTCCTTAGTATACTTGGATTGATTTAAGAAAGTGTCATCCTTGGTTTGCTTGATTTGTAGCCCTAGAAAGAAGTTGAGTTCTCCCATAATACTCATTTCGAACTCACTTTTGCATTAACTTGATAAATTACTCACAAAGAGAAACATTAGTAGCACCAAATATAATATCATCTACATAAATTTGCACAAGTAAGAGATCATTGTTGCAAGAGGTTTTTTTATGAAAAGAGTTGTGTCAACTTTTCCCTTTGAAAATCCTTTCGAAAGTATGAAACCACTTAATCTTTCATACCAGGCTCTAGGAGCTTGTTTCAAACCATATAAAGCTTTGGCTAGTTTGGAAACATGGTTTGGAAATGTTTCATGAGCAAAACTGGGGGGTTATTCCACATAAACTTTTTCATCAGTAAAACCATTTAGAAATGCACTTTTAATATTCATTTGAAACAACT
Organism: Rauvolfia tetraphylla; assembly: GCA_030512225.1. Lineage (NCBI taxonomy): Eukaryota > Viridiplantae > Streptophyta > Magnoliopsida > Gentianales > Apocynaceae > Rauvolfia > Rauvolfia tetraphylla. The sequence continues at coordinate 6,753,868 of JAJQKT010000004.1, read as the reverse complement.
TAAAACCTTTAAAGCAAGCAAATGCCAAAAGCATTCTTATAAATTCAAGTCTAGCTACCAGAGAAAAAGTTTAATCACAGTCAATGCCCTCTTCTTGTTTGAATCCTTGGGCAACAAGTCTAGCCTTGTTTCTAACAACTTCTTCGAATTCATTTAGTTTATTTCTAAAACTCCATTTTGTACCTGTAACGGGGTGATCATGTGGTCTTGGGACAAGAATCCAAACTTTGTTTCTCTCGAATTGATTGAATTCCTCTTGCATAGTGACAATCCAAAATTATCACACAAGGCATCATCAATGTTTTTAGGCTCAATGTGAGATAAATGTTCAAAGTTGTTGATAAAATACTATCATGTTTAGGGTGGCCTCTTGTATATCTTAGATTCTTTGGAAGCTCTTGGTCACCACTAGGTTGGTTATCTTGCTCTTGCTCAATCATCTCTTCTTCATTGGCATGATCTTCCAAAGTTGGTGCTCAAAGATGAGTTTGATTATCATTCATTGAAGTATCTACATCATTATCGTCTCTTCTTTCCAAGTAAACTTAGATTCATCAAAGCTCCCATGTATGGTTTCCTCAACACATAAAGTTCTTATATGGCAAACTCTATAAGTCTTTTTGTTCGCAGAATAACCAAGAAGGATGCCTTCTTTGATTTTCTATCAAATTTTCTCAAGTTGTCATGGATATTCAATATAAAGTACTTGCAACCAAACACTTAGAAATAGGCAATAGAGGGAGTTCTTGAGAACTCTATTCATAATATAGCAAGTGGTGTTTACTGCTTCGGCCATTAAAAATTTTGGTAAAGAGTTTTCACAAAATATAGATCTAGCCATTTTTTGTAATGTTTTATTTTTTCTCTCAACAACCACATTTTGTAAAGGTGTTTTGGCAGCTGTAAAATTGTGAACAATTCGATTCTCATCTCAAAGTTTTGTAAAATATTGATTGTAAAACTCTATCCCATTGTCACTTTTAATAGAAATTAATTTGTAATCAAAGGAGGTTTGAACCTTTTTGAAAAGTTTCACAAATTTATGAAAAGCTTCATCCTTTTGTTTTAAAAAGAGTACCCAAATAAATCTTGAAAAATCATCAACAATAACATATGCATACCTCTTACCACCAAGAGTAGTGGTCCTCATTAGCCCAAACAGATCTATATGAACAAGTTCAAGAGTTTTTGAGGTAGAAACCATTTTCTTGGGTTTGAAAGATGTTTTTGTCTGTTTTCCATATTTGCATGATCAGAATGACAAATTTTCTCAAAACGCATTTTAGGCAATCCTCTAACTAAATCTTGTATGGAAAGTTTGTTCAACAAATCCATGCTCACATGACCTAATCTTCTATGCAAAAGAAATCCATCATTATCATCAACAGTTAGACACTTAACATCATTGGCAACAAGTTTATCAAGATATACCATATATACCTTTCCAACCCTATTTGTAACAAAAATAGTATTGCCACTTACACTATCAAGAATATGTACCTACATCAAATGAGAGGAAGTGACTTTTGGTACCCACATTTTCTTGGGTGCAAGGGGGTTCGTAATAGTTCCCTTAGCTCTTCAAATGGTTTTGACACTTTCCACCTTTCTTTTCCAATAACATCTAGTGGCCTTGTGACCATGTCTACCACAATAAGTACGAGGCATAGATGCAGAAGTAGATTTAACAAAGTAATTTTTGTATTTTGAAATGTTGTTCACATGATTGTATTCACGACCATTTTTCACAAATGAAGATCTTTAAGATCCAAGTATTTTGTCAAGATTATCCGTACCATTTGTAAACTTTTCAACACATAAGTTGAGATTATCAACTTCAAAGAATCATAGTCAACAATCATTTTTGAAAGACCTAAGAGGGGCGTGAATCAGGTCTTTGGTTAATTTTTGTAAACTTTTTCTTTTGAGAATATAGCTTGGAAGAGTTTTGAAAACAAATTCACAATAAGATATACAAGAAAGCACAATGAGTTCTTATATAAAAAGAGAGAGGAGAGAAGATCACTCAAGCAATTTATAGTGGTTCTATCACACAAGATCTACATTCACTACCTTGAGCCCTAACTCAAAGATTTTAACCAAGTATCACTATAACACAAGTTATATAAGATACAATAGAGGCTCACCCAACAAGGGTTTTACTCCAAAACCTCTTTTTGCTTACAGCAATCAAAGTTCACCTGTTCAAAAGGGTTTTATATCCTTAAGATAACCTTGAATAAAACAAATAGATGATGTAAGAGAGAAGGATGTTACCAATAACTTGGTAGATGATGACAAATTTATCACCACTTCACCTTTTTGTCTATTCAATCTTGTAATTCAACTTTTTAGCACAAGACAAAAGAGAAGTGTTTGATAAAGAATGATTGGAAAGAGTAAAGATTCTTAAAGGCTCACGAACTACCCAAAAATCTAATGTTTATGTCTTTTAGAGGGTTTAAAATCAGTTGCAATGTTCAAATAGCAGCTAGTAACAATAAAATTCGATTTTCAGGCTGCTAGGATAAATTCGATTGACCGAATTTGGAGACAATGGTCCGAATTTGTCTGAAAATTCAGCAACCAACGTTTTCAGTATGAACGACTGAATTGGAGTCCGAACTATTCAAACTTTGTGAAAATGTTTAGAAATCAAACATAACAAATTTGAAATAATTTTGAACTATAAAATAGATCTTTATAAGAGCGTTTAATCCAAAAGCCGTTGTCATGAACTTGAAAAAACATGTGTAATGAAAACCTTTTAAGATTGAAAACCAATCTTTGATTTTTCTTGAAAATTCTTTAGATTCCAAAGACAATTAAGTGTAGGGTTTACAAAGATATACCTATTAAGCAAGTGTAAACTTACGCTAAAGTCTTCAAAGCCTTCAACCCTTAGAATATGCTCTATACACTTTAATATTTGAGCATATTTGAGTTGTCCTTAGCATCTTATCTTCAAGGCAATGAGACTTCTTAGCTTCCACAATCCAATAATCCTATCACATAACAAATACTCAAGTTAGAGATATTTTCTTCCTGAGTATGGCTTCTCTTTCCTTCTCCAATGCTTTAGGACAATCGGCTACAAGGTCTTTGGTACTTTTGCATTCATAGCATTGAGGCTTTAATAATGAAGATAATTGTCCTACTTTTTTGGAAGGCCTTTTTTCTTTTTTGAGAAATCCCTTTTCATAGAAATTCTTGAATTTTTTTAAAACCATTGTCATCTTGTCATCATCTGCATCATCATCTTCATCACTAGATGATTCCTCCTGCTCACAAGGATTGTTAGAGGCTTTAAGTACTACTCCTTTCTCCCTTTCTCTTCATCTTCAAGATCATTTAGTCTCTTGACCTTCATCTCATGTGTAAGTAATGATCCAACGAGCTCTTAAAGAGGAAGAGTCTTCAAGTCTTTTGATTCTTCAATGGCAAGAGTCTTTGGTTGCCAAGACTTGGGTAGAGCATCAAATATCTTCCTATTTTGTTCTCTAAGTGAAACATTTTTTCCATATGAGTTTAAACTGTTAGAGATGTTGGTATATCTAGTGAACATGTCACTAATGCCATCTTCTTGCTTCTTGGTAAATAGCTCCTAATCTCTTACTAGCATTGCAAGCTTTGACTCATTTACTTGATTTGCTTCTTCATGCATCATTTGAATATATCTCCACATGTCATGAGCGGTGTCGCATCTGCTCACTCAGTTGTATTCATTTACATTCAATGCATAACTCAAGATGTTCATTGCTTGATAGTTCAAAGTCTGTTTTCATGAATCACTTCCGCCATATTTATCTAATCGTTTTGGTTCCCCGGTGATTCCATCAGCTCTTATCCTCATTGGTATGTAAGGACATTTCTCAATTATATTCCACAAATCAAAGTTAATAGAACAAATATATATCTTAATTCTAGATTTTCAAAAAGTATAATTTGTTCCATCAAACAATGGAGGTTTATTTGTGGAAAACCCTTCCAAATAAGGCAAGTTTGAAACATTAGTCATAAGATCTTAACTTCTATGTTCTAAAACTGTACAAAGAAGCCCAAGTTCTGATATCAATTGAAACACCTAAGAGGAAGAGTGAATTAGGTCTTTGGCTAATTTTTGAAACCTTTTTTCTTTTTGTAAATATAGTTTGGAAGAGAATTGAAATCAAGTTCACAAGAAGATATTCAAGTTAACACAATGAATTTCCAAATAAAGAGATAAGAGAAAAGATCACACAAGCAATTTTTAGTAGTTCGATCACACAAGATCTACATCCACTACCTTAAGCCCTCACTCAAGGATTTCAAATAATTTCAACTATAACAGTTGTTATACAAGACACAATAGAGACTCACCCAACAAGGTTGTACTCTATAACCTCTTTTCACTTACAACAATCAAGGTTCACCCTCTCAAAAGGGTTTTATATCTTTAAGAAAACCTTGAAGAAAGAAAATGGATGAAGTAAGAGAGAAGGATATTAGCAACAACTTGGTAGAAGATGACAAATCTGGCACCACTTTACATTTTTGTTTGTGGAATCTTGAAAAACAACTTTTTTAGCTCAAGACAAAAGAGAACTTTTGATATGGAATGACTGGGAAGAGTAGAGATTCTTAAAGGCTAAAAAAACTACTCAAAAATCTAAAATTTATAACTTTTATGCAGTTTGAAAATCTGCTTCAACGTTCAAATATGGCTAGTAACAGTAAAGTTCGATTGACCGAACATGGACTCTTGCATTCAAATTATCGTTCGGACTTCTTTGTTTACAAGCTGCCAAGATAAATTCGGTCGACCAAATTTGGACATAGGCATCCGAATGGTAGTCTGAATTTCTCTAAAAATTCAACAGCCAAGGTTTTCAGTTTGGACGTCCGAACTGGAGTTCGAACTACTCAAACTTTGTCAAAATGTTTGGAAATCAAGTACAACAAGTTTGAAATTATTTTGGATTATAAGATAGATCTTTTTAAGAGCTTTCTAAATCGCAAGCCATTGACAAGAACTTGGTAAAACATGCCATTGACAAGAACTTGGTAAAACATGTATAATGAAAACCTTTTAAGATTGAAAACCAAGTTTTGTGCTCTCTTGTAAGCTTTTTAGATTCCAAAGACAACAAGTGTAGGGTTTACAAGAATATACCTATTAAGCAAGTGTAAACCTAAACTAAAGTCTTCAAAGCCTTCAATCCTTAGGACATGCTCTATATACTTTAGTTCTTTGAGAGCATTTGAGTTCTCCTTGGCACCTTAACTTGGAGGCAATGAGACTTCTTAGCTTCCACAATCAAAGAATCCTATCACATAATAATTACTCAAGTTAGCTTATATCAATGTTTGTCATAATCAAAACTCTAAGATTTGCCTTTAGGGCTTACAAAATGCATTGCAATCTTGGTACCAAAATTTTCTCAATTAATCATTCTAATCATGCCCACAATTAGGGCTGATTAATCATGCCCAGCCCGTGAGAAAATGGGCTTGCTTGCTCCGGCCCTTTTAAGTAGCAGCCTATCATGGACTGAAACAGACTAGCCCATTTGACAATGCTACGTGGAGTGAAAACCATGAACAAGATCCAAGACTAAGCCTCTCTCAATCCTATCTTATTTCATTATCCATCTAATCTTTGATCATGTATTTAGCATAGCTTATGTACTCTGTGACCTTTTGTGGATCTCTAGTCCATGCATTTTTACATTCCTAATTTATGTATCTAACATAGTCCATGTATCTTCTCATTTCATATTTCCATGTGCATTATAGTCTATATAATGTTTGGTGAAGCTCAATGATGATACATTTGTGTTGAGAGCTTCCTTTTTAGATTTTACTTCACTTTTCTACCCCAACATCGATTGATGACAAAAGAGGGAGAATGCGTAATGTTGTTGCAAAATGTTATTGGCAATTGAAAGACTTAAGTGGAGGGTGAATTAGGTCTTTAGATAATTTTTGAAAACTTTTTCCTTTTGGAGAAACTAGCTTGAAAGAGGTTTGAAATCAAATACACAATAAGATATACAAGATACCACAATGAGTTCTCAAATGAAAAGAGAGAGGTGAGAAGATCACAGAAGATCTACATCCACTATCTTGAGCCCTAACTCAAGGATTTTAACCAAGTATCACTATAACACAAGTTATATAATATACAATAGAGGCTCACCCACCAAGGGTTTTACTCCTCAATCTCTTTTCCCTTACAATGATCAAGGTTCACCCTTTCAAAAGGGTTTTATATCCTTAATAAAACCTTGAGTAAAACAAATAGACGAAGTAAGAGAGAAGGATGTTACCAACAACTGGTAGATGATCACAAATTTAGCACCACTTCACCATTTTGTCTTTGGAATCTTGTAATTCAAGTTTTTAGCATAACACAAAAGAGAGCCATTTTGATAAAGAATGATTGGGAAGAGTAAATATTCTTAAAGGCTCAAGAACTCCTTACATTTTGAAGTTTATGTCTTTAACAAGGTTTAAAAATCAGTTATAACATTCAAATAATAGCTAGTAATACTATAGTTTGGTTGACCGAACATGAACTCTTGTGTTTGAATTATCGTCCAAATTTTTTTGTTTTCATGCTGCCAGAATAAAATCAGTCAACCAAATTTGCACACCAGTGTCCAAATGGTTGTCTTAATTTCTCTAGAAATTTAGCAACCAAGGTTTTCAATTTAGACGTCCGAATTGGAATCCGAACTATTCAAATTTGGTGAAAAAGATTAGAAATTAAGCACAACAGGTTTGAAATAATTTTAGACTATAAAATAGATATTTTTAAGAGCTTTTAATCCAAAAGTTGTTGTCAAGATGTTGGTAAAACATGTGTAGTTAACACCTTTTAAGATTGAGCTCTCTTGAAAATTTTTTAGATTCCAAAGACAATCAAGTGTAGGGTTTATAATGATATACCTATTAAGCAAGTGTAAACCTACACTAAAGTCTTCGAAGCCTTCAATCCACAGGACATGGTCTATACACTTTAACATTTCAGCATATTTGAGTTGTCCTTAGAATCTTATCTTCAAGGCAATGAGACTTCTTAGCTTCCACAATCTAACAATCCTATCACACAACAAATACTCGAGTTAGCTTATATAAATGTTTGTCATAATCAAAACTATAAGATTTGACCTTAGTCTTACAATATCCCCCTTTTTGATGATGACAAACATTGATGCAAAATGTGATGGATTTAAATAATGTAGCACACTGAAGGATTAATGTCATAGATGAATGATGAACAATTTGGCACAATAACATAGAATGGCTCATAAATGAGCCTATGGCCCAACCAACCTCCATATTCCTCCTTCCTTCTGTCAAGATTGAAAATATAGCATGAAAGCATTTAGAACACATTCTAAGAGAGGTTTTAGAGGTTAGAATTAATATTCAAGGCTCCGCCTTAGATAGTGCACATTGTTGGACTTGAGTTGTGAAAAATCAGGACCTAGAAGCGCAAATATTTAACATAGTGAATTCACTTTCTAGGAATAAACCTTCCCAAGACTTCTCAATCATTTTAGGGAAGATCAAGATAGTTTTAATCAAAAAATATCAAAACAATATTTTTGAGAGAAAGTTCGGACGACCAAAATTTTGGTATGCGTCCGAACTTCAAGTCCTAATATTTGGAAAAATTATCAAAACGTAAAGGCTTCTTCGAACCATTCATTTGTGAATAACTGATGAATATAACAATGTTACCCCAAAGAATAGTATCTTGCACCAACGTCATCAACACCACCACAAATTCTATTAACTAGAGCATCATTAAACTCAAAATCAACTTGAGACACTTGATGAATACCATTGAATGATACTATCCCCAACATGCTCAATTCCTTTGTCCTTAAGATTTTCATAGAATTCATAAACAAGAGTAGGATAATAATCTTCATTCACCCCAAGCAAACTACCTATTTCAGCAAAGAATGATAGCACATGATCCATGTTGGAGAGCTTGTCCAAATCAATTTTATGTCCAGGTATGATTTTCCTACTCCTCTTGCTCCAATCTTCAAATTCTGTCACTACCCCTATTGAGATGAATCTACCCACCCCAAGGGTGGTTTGATGAATCCGAATCTGCCTTGGTTCGCTGATGATTAATCCTTCTTCCCCCATCTTTGCTTTCCTTTTTCCTTTATCCACATTTGCTCTCTTAGTGCACACCATTGTGATTTTCTTTGAAGAAAAGTGAATTTCAAGGATAATATAGGGTTTAGAACACGAAAATCAAATGATTTTTAGGAGAAAATGGTGAAAAATGTGAGAGATTTGAGTTTGGATGAGAGTGAGTAAAGTGGGTTTTTAAGAGAAGAGAGAATTCGGATGGTTTAAAATGATAGAAATGGTCGGTTGAGCATTTTTAAAACCGCTGTAATTGAAAAGTTCGGACGATGCCATGTTCGAATCTTTCTATTTCAAATTTTCTAACTAGAGTTTGGACGTCCAAATTTTACACCATGCGTCCGAATTTTCGTTTGTACCACACTTCAATACACATATTAGTAATTGAATTTTGAAATTTCCAAGCTTCTTCTACGGTAACAAAACCTTTCCTCGGCCAAAGGCTTGGTGAAAATGTCAGCAATTTGTTCATTTGTGCACACATAATCCAAGCATATATCACCTTTAGCTACATGATCACAAATAAAATGATGTTTAATCTCTATATGCTTAGTTCTAGAATAGGATTTATGCTCAAATTAATGGCACCAGTATTGTCACATAAATACACATATTTGAAATCTAAGCCATAATCAAGTAGACTGTGCTTCATCCATAGCACTTAAGCACAACAACTACCTGCGGTAATATATTCGGCCTCAGCATTAGATAATGACAAACAAGCTTCTTTCTTGCTATGCCAAAATACAAGACAACTACCAAGAAATTGACAATGATCGCTACTACTCTTACGCTCGACTTTGCATTTGGCATAGTCGGCATCCGAATAGGCAATAAGGTCAAAAGAAAATGATTTTGTAAACCAACGACCATAATCATGTGTATCAATTAGATAACAAAAAATGCGCTTGACGAAAATTAAACGAGATTCTTTCAGACAAGATTGAAATCTAGCACCTAAGCATATGACAAACGTAATGTCCGACCTAATTGCAGTACGATAAAGCAAAGTACCAATCATACCTCTATATACTTTTTCATCAATGTTTTTACCCATCTCATCTTTGTCATGTTTGGTTGGCGAACTCATAAGAGTGAGAATACCTTTTGCTTTGTCCATTCCAAATCTCATCAAAAGCTTCTTGGTATACTCGGATTGATTAATGAAAGTGCCATCCTTGGTTTGCTTGATTTGTAGCCCAAGAAAGAAGTTGAGTTCTCCCATCATGCTCATTTCGAACTCACTTTGCATTAACTTCGTAAACTCCTCACAAAGAGAAACATTAGTGGCACGAATATGATATCATCTACATAAGTTTGCACAAGTAAAAAATTATTGTTCCAAGGAGTTTTTATAAAAAGTGTTGTGTCAACCTTTCCTCTTAAAAATCCTTTTGAAAGAAGAAACCACTCAATCTTTCATACCAAGCTCTAGGAGCTTCTTTTAAACCATAAAAAACTTTGGATAGTTTGAAGACATGGTTAGGAAACTTTTCATAAACAAAACCAGGGGTTTGTTCCGCGTAAACCTCTTCATCAATAAAACCATTTAGAAAGGTACTTTTGACATCCATTTGAAATAACTTAAAACCTTTAAAGCAAGCAAATACCAAAAGCATTCTTATAGATTCAAGTCTAGTTACTAGAGCAAAAGTTTTATCATAGTCAATGTCCTCTTCTTGACTGAATCCTTGAAGTCTAGCCTTGTTTCTAAGAACTTCTCCAAATTCATTTAATTTATTTCCAAAAATCCATTTTGTATCAATAACAGGGTGATCAAGGGCTCTTGGGATAAGAATCCAAACTTTGTTTCTCATCACACAAAACATCACCAATGTTTTTTAGGCTTTATGTGACATAAAAGTGCAAAGTTGTCAATAAAGTACCATCTTGTTTTAACACCTTGAGAGACATCACCAATGATTTGCTTCTAGGGTGACCTCTTGCATATCTTATATACCTTGGAAGCTCTTGGTCACCACTAGTTTAGTTATCGTGTTCTTGCTTAATCATCTCTTCTTCATTGGCATGAACTTCCAAAGTTGGAGCTTGATAATGAGTGTGATTATCATTCATTGAAGTACCTACATCGTCATCATCTCCTCTTTCCAAGTAAATGTTAGACTTACCGAAACTAACATGTATGGTCTCCTAACCACATAATGTTCTTTTATTGTAAACTCTATAAGCCTTCTTGTTCGTAGAATACCTAAGGAAAATGCCTTCATCCAATTTTCTATCAAATTTTCCCAAGTTTTTCATGCATATTCAATACAAAGCACTTGCAACCAAACACTTTGAAATAGGCAATTGAGTAAATTCTACCAAATAAAAGTTCAAAAGGTGTTTTTCTCAAAAATAGCCTCAAAAGAACTCTATTCATAACATAACAAGCGGTATTTATGGCTTCGGCCCAAAAATATTTTGGTAAAGAATTTTTACAAAGCATAGACCTAGCCATTTCTTATAAAGTTTGATTTTTCCTTTCAACAACCCATTTTATTGAGGTGTTTTCGCAGCCAAAAAATTGTGAAAAATTCCATTCTCAACACAAAGCTTTTATAAAATCTTGATTGTAAAATTCTCTCCCATTGTCACTTCTAATAGAGATCAACTTGCAATAAAGGGAGGTTTGGACCTTTTTGAAAAGTTTCACAAATTCATGGAATGCTTCACCAAAGAATACCCAAGTGAATCTTGAAAAATCATCAAAAATAACATATGTCTACCTCTTACCACCAAGAATAATGGTTCTCATTGATCCAAATAGATCCAAAGGAACAAGTTCAAGAGGTTTTGAAGTTGAAACCATATTCTTGGGTTTGAAAGATGTTTTTGTTTGTTTTTCATATTGGTATGCATCACAAAGATAATTTTTCTTAAAACACATTTTTGGCAATCCTCTGACCAAATCTTGAGAGGAAAGTTTGTTCAACAAATCCATACTTACATGACCTAATCTTCTATGCCAAAGAAATCCATCACTATCATGAATGGCAAGACATTTAACATCATTGATAACAAGTTCATCAAGATATAATACATATACATTATCAATCCTATCGGCAACAAAAACGGTTTTTCCCACTTACACTATCAAGGATGGTACAAGTATCACATTTAAACTCAACTTTGCATCCATTATCACATAATTTACTAGTAATAAGCAAATTTTATTTCAAGTCATCAATGAGAAAAACTTGTTTAATGAGAGGGGAAGATCCATACCGATATTGTCTACTCCAAGAATTCTTCCTTTCTTCTTGTCACCAAAGATGACAAATCCATCATTTGTGGCTTGAAGTTCAATAATGAGAGAAGAAGTGACTTTTGGTACCCACATTTTCTTGGGTCCAAGGGGGTTAGTGATAGTCTCTTAGCTCTCCAAATAGTTTTAACACCACTTTCTACCTTTTTTTTCAATAGCATCTAGTGGCCTTATGACCATTTCTACCACAATAAGTACAACATGTATGAGGCATAGAGGTAGATGTAGCTTTGACAAAGTAATTTTTGTAGTTTGAAACATTGTTCATATGATTGTATCCAACACCAATTTTCACAAAAGAAGCTCTTTGAGATCCAAGTAGTTTGTGAAGATTGTCTCTACCATTTGTAAACTTTTCAACACATAAGGTGAGATTGTCAACTTTCTTTTTCCAAAAATCGTAATCAACAATCATTTTCTCTAGAGAAGAAATTTTAGCACAAAGAGATTTGTTCTCAAGAGACATGTTTTGCGAGGAAACAGTTGAGACTTCTTTTTCAATGTTCAAACAATCAATGGATTCACAAAATAACTTTGAATTTTCCTTCAATAAATCATCAATTTTGATTCTCATCTCTTTGTTTCTTTTTGAAACCTTTTTCAACTCACTATACATAGCCACAAGCCCAAGCAATTCACTAGGATCATCAATATTTGAAGGAATAGGTTGTACCTCATCATCCAGAGCCATGAAACATACATTTGCTCTTTCCTCATTGTCATCTCTACTATCTTCATTGGCATGCTGATCCCAAGTGCCTACTAATCCCTTTCCTTTCTTTAGAGATTTCTTCTTTTTGAATTTGGCTTCTCTCTCCTTCTCGAATGCTTTAGGACAATTGGCTATAGGGTGTCCGGTACTTTTACATTCATAGCATTGAGACTTGAATAGTGAAGATGATTGTCCTCCTTTCTTAAAAAGCCTATTCCCTTTTTATAGAAATTCTTGAACTTTTTCACTACTATAGCCATCTCATCTTCCTCTCCATCTTCATCTTCATCACTAGATGATTCTTCTTGCTTAATAGGATTGTCGAGGCTTTAAGCACCACTCATTTCTTCCTTTCTCCACATCTTCAAGATCTTTTAGTCCTTTGACCTTCATCTCATGGGTAAGAAATGATCCAATGAGTTCTTCAAGAGCAAGAATCTTCAAATCTTTTGATTCTTCAATGGCAAGAGTCTTTGGTTGCCAAGACTTGGGTAAAGCATCCAAAATCTTTATATTTTATTCTCCAAGAGAATAGTTCTTCCCATTGACTTCAAACCATTTGAGATGTTGGTGAATCTAGTGAACATGTCACTAATGCTTTCTCCTTACTTCACTGTAAATAGCTCATAATCTCTTACTAGCATTGCAAGCTTTGACTCATTTACTTGATTAGTTTCTACATGCATCACTTGAAGAAGTCTCCACATGTCATGGGTAGTGTCACATCTGCTTACTCAGTTGTACTCAATAAAGTCCAATGCACAACTCAAGATGTTCATTGCTTCGTAGTTCAAAGTCATTTTTCTTGAATAACTTTCATCATACTCCGCCAAAGGCATTGGTTCCCTAGTGATTCCATCAGTTATTATCCTCATTGGTATGTAAAGTCCTTTCTCAATACTATTCCACAAATCATAGTTAATAAAACAAATACATATCCTAATTCTAGATTTCCAAAATGTATAATTTGTTCCACCAAACAAAGAAGGTCTATTTGTGGAACCCTTCCAAATAAGGCTAGCAATAAGATCTTAACTTGTAGGTGTTAAAAACCATTGCAAAGAAGCCTAGGCTAAGATACTAATTGAAATTGTATGCCCTAAGGGCACATCATGTTATTTTGATTAGTGGCAAACATTGATAAGTGCAATGTCCTATGGAAATCGTATTGATTAACCATGATATGGACTAATATGCTTATATGGTGTGTGATAGGATTTTGGGATTGAGAAGAAAGAAAGTCTCATTGCCTTGAAGCTAAAAGCGCATGAAAAATTCAAGTTTATCAAAGTGGTTAGAGTTGATTCAAGATTGTTGATTGAAGGCTTTGGAGACCATAGTGTAGGTTTACTATGCATTATAGGTATGTTTTTGTAAACCTTGCACTCGTTTGTCTTTGGAATCTAAAACTTTTTCAAGAGAGCTTCAAACTTGATTTTCAATATCAAATGATCCATCTTACAAATGTTTTTGCCAAGTTCTCAGTAACGGCCTTTGGACTAAAAGCCTTTCAAATGATCTATCTCATAGTCAAAAATGATTTCAAACTTGTTGTGCTTGATTTCTAATCATTTTGACTGAGTTTCAACAATTCAAACTCCAATTCGAATGTCTGAATTTGAACTCATGGCTGCTGAATTTCCAAAGAAATTTAGATGATTGAATTTACCTTGGTAGCCTCAAGAAAAAAAATGAGGACAAATGTTCGGATGCAAATGTCCAAATTCAGTTGACCAAATTTTACTGTTATTAGTCGTTACTAGACATTATTTGAACGTTGCAACCAATTTCAAACCTTATAAAAGACATAAACTTCATATTTCTGGGTAGTTTTTAAGCTTTAAAGATTCTTAACTCTTCCCACTCATTCTCTATCAAAACGTTCTCTTATTCCTTAGACAAAAAGTGAAGTTGTGCCAATTTTTCATCATCTACCAAGTTGTTGGTAACTTTCTTATCTCAAACTTCATCTACTCGCTGTTTTAAAGGTTATCTTGTTGATATAAAAACCTTGTAATAGGGTGAGATTTGATTATTTGTATTTCAGAAGAGGTTGTGGTGTAAAACCCTTGAAGGGTGAGTCTTTATTGTAGAAATTGATCAACTTGTGATTATAGTTAATTTTGGTTAAAATCCTTGAGTTAGATGCTCAGGGTAGTTGATATAGATCTTGAGTGATCGAAACACTATAAATTGCTTTGAGTTGTCTCTTGTTCTCTATCTCCTTTAAACTTGACTCTTATTGTATTTATTTGCATATCTTGTGAAGTATTTGATCTCAATCATCTTTCAAATCAATCTTATCAAAAAGGAAAAAGTTTTTGAAAATTAGCCAAATACCTAATTTACCCCCTCCCCCACCCCCCACCCCCCGTAGGTCTTTCAATTGATATCAGAGCTTGGACTTCTTTTGCAAAGGTTTTACCACCTAGAAGATAAGATCCTATGGCCAATGTTTCAAACTTACCTTATTTGGAAGGATCTTCCACAAATAGACCTCCCTTATTTGGTGGAACAAATTATACGTTTTGGAAATCTAGAGTTAAGATATACATTTGTTCTATTAACTTTGATTTATGGAATATCATTGAGAAAGGACCTTACATACCAATGAGAATGCGAGCCGATGGAGTCACAAGGGAACCAAAGCCTATGGATGAATATGATGAAAGTGACTCAAGAAAGATAACCTTGAACTACCAAGTTATGAACATTTTAAGTTGTTCTTTAGACGTCAATGAATACAACAGAGTAAACGGATGTGACACCGCTCATAACATGTGCAGACTTCTTTCAAGTAGCTCATGAAGGCACAAACCAAGTGAAGGTGTCAAAGCTTGTTATGCTTGTGAGTGATTATGAATTATTCACTATGAAGCAAGGAGAGAGCATTAGTGAGATGTTCACATGATTCACCAATATCTCGAATGGATTAAAGTTATATGGAAAGAACTACTCTCTTGGTGAACAAAATAGAAAAATCTTGGATGCTCTACCCAAGTCTTGGCCACCAAACACTCTTGCAATTGAGGAGTCAAAAGATTTGAAGGTTCTTCCTCCTCAAGAACTCATTGGATCATTGCTCACTCATGAGATGAAGGTGAAAAGATTAAATAATCTTGAATATGAGGAGAAAGAGAGAAAAGGAGTGGTACTTCAAGCCTTCGACATTACAAGTGAACAAGAGGAATCATCTAGTGATGAAGATGAAGATGGAGAAGATGCTGAAATGGCCATGGTGGTGAAGAAGTTCAAGAAATTCTACAAAAAGGGTTTTCTCAAGAAAGGAAAGAGGCTCTCCAAGAAAGGAGGACAATTATGTTCATTGTTCAAACCTCAATGCTATGAGTGCAAGAGTACCGAACACCTTATAGCTGATTGCCCTAAAGCAATGAAGAAAGAAAGAGATGCTAAATTCAAGAAGAAGAAGTCTATTAAGAAAGGCAAAGGATTAGTAGGCACTTGGGATCAACAATCCAATGAAGATAGTAGAGATGACAATGATGAAAGCGCAAATATGTGCTTCATGGCTATGGATGACGATATACAATCTATTCCTTCAACCTCTACACATTGTGATGATGACATTGATGATCCTAGTGAATTGCTTGTAGATATGTATAGTGAATTGAAGAAGGTTTCAAAAAGAAACAAAGAGTTGAGATTCAAATTTGAAAATTTATTGAAGGAGAATTCAAAATTATTTATTTTGTGATAACAAAAAACTTCTTGAATCCATTGATTGTTTAAATATTGAGAAAGAAGTTTTAAATGTTTCTTTACAAAATATATCTACCGAGAACAAATCTCTTTGTGCCAAAATGTCTTCCTTAGAGAAAATGATTGTGGATTATGATATGTTGAAAAAGAAAGTTGATGATCTCACTCTATATGTAGAAAATTTTACAAATGGTAAAGATAATCTTGACAAACTTCTAGGATATCAAAGATCCCCTTTCGTTAAAAATGGTCTTGGATATAATCATGTCAACAATACTTCAAAATACAAAAATTACTTTGTCAAAGCTACATCTACCTTTATGCCTCATACATGTTGAACCTATTGTGGTAGAAATGGTCACAAGACCACTAGGTGTTTTGTGAAAAGAAAAGTTGAGAGTGGTGTTAAAATGATTTGGAGAGCTAAGGGAATTATCACTAACCCCCTTCGACCCAAGAAACTGTGGGAACCAAAAGTCACTTCCTCTCATTTGTTGTAGGTACACATTCCCTCAAGATCAAGTACTACAAAGTAGTTTCTTGATAGTCAATGCTCAAGGCATATGACGGAATGCTTCTCTCATTAGTGAACTTCAAGCCACAAGTAATGGATTTGTCACATTTGGTGATAAGAAGAAAGAAGAATTCTTGGAGTAGGTAATATTGGTAAAGGGTCTTCCACTCTCATTAAACAAGTTTTACTTACTGATGACTTGAAATATAACTTCCTTACCATAGGTCAATTATGTGACAATATGCAAACTTCCTTACCATAGGTCAATCATGTGAGTTTTGATGAATTTAACGTCTACTTGGATAGAAAAGATGATGATGGTGTAGGTACATCCATGAATGATAATAAAACTCATCTTCAATCTCCAACCTTGGAAGATCAAGCCAAGAAGAAGAAATGATTAAGCAAGAGCAAGACAATCAAACTAGTGGTGATCAAGAGCTATCACAGGATCTAAGATACGCAAAAGGCCACCCTAAGGAGCAAATCATTGGTGAAGTATCTCAAGGTGTTAGAACAAGACGGTATTTCATTGACAACTTTGCACTTTTATCTCACATAGAGCCTAAAAATATTGATGATGCATTATGTGATGATTTTTGGATTGTTGCTATGCAAGAGGGATTAAATCAATTTGAAAGAAATAAAGTTTGGATTCTTGTTCTAAGATCCCATGATCACCCCGTTATTGGTACAAAATGAGTTTTTAGAAATAAACTTAATGAATCCAGAGAAGTTGTTAGAAACAAAGCTAGCATTGTTGCCCAAGGATTCAATCAAGAAGAAGGCATTGATTATGATGAAACTTTTGCTCCGGTAGATAGGCTTGAATCTATAAGAATGCTTTTGGCATTTGCTTGCTTCAAAGGTTTTAAGTTATTTCAAATGGATGCCAAAAGTGCTTTTCTAAATGTTTCTTTGAAGAAGAGGTTTATGCGGAACAACTTTCCAGTTTTACTCATGAAAATTATCCTAACCATGTCTTCAAACTTTCCAAAGCTTTGTATGAAAGATTGAGTAGTTTTCTTCTTTCAAAAGGATTCAAGAGAAAAAATTGACACTACTCTTTTTATAAAACCTCTTGCAACAATAATCTTTTACTTGTGCAAATATATGTTGATGACATCATATTTGGAGCTACTAATGTTTCACTTTGTGAGGAATTTTCCAAGTTAATGCAAAGTGAGTTTTGAATGAGCATGATGGGATGACTCAACTTCTTTATTGGGCAACAAATCAAGCAAACCAAGGACGGCACCTTCATAAATCAATCCAAGTATACCAAGGAACTCTTGAAGAGATTTGGAATGGACCAAGCTAAAGGTATAAGCACTCCAATGAGTTCATCAACCAAACTTGAGAAAGATGAGAAAGGCAAAAATGTTGATGAAAAGGTATATAGAGGCATGATCGGTAGTATATTTTATGATACCCCAAATAGACCGGATATTATGTTTGCCGAATGCTTATATGCTAGATTCTAATCGTGTCCTGAAGAGTCTCATTTAGTTGTCAGGAAACACATTCTTAGATATTTAATTGATATACATGATTTTGGCCTTTGGTTTTCAAAATCCTCTTCTTTTGACCTTGTTGCATATTCAGATGCCAACTATACCAGATGCAAAGTCGAGCGTAAAAGTACTAGTAGTCATTGTCAATTTTTTGGTAACTGCCTTGTATCATGGTATAGTATGAAACAAGCATATGTGTCATTGTCTACCGCAGAGGCTAAATATATGGCCACCAGTAGTTGTTGTGCTGAAGTGCTATGGAAAAGCACACTCTACTTGATTATAAGATTGATTTCAAATGTGTGCCTACTCTTTGCATATCTTATATCCTTTGGTAGCTTTTGATCAATACTAGGCTGATAGTCTTGCTTTTGCTCAATCATTTCTTCTTCATTGCCATGATCTTCCAAGGTTGGAGCTTGAAGATGAGTTTGATTATCATCCATGCATGTACCGACATCATCATCATCTTTTCTATCTGAGTAGATGTTAGATTCATCAAAGCTCACATGCATGGTTTCCTCAACATATAAGGTTCTTTTATTATAAACTCTATAAGCTTTCTTGTTAGAGGAATAACCAAGGAATATGCCTTCATCCGATTTTCTACCAAATTTTCCCAAGTTGTCACGCATATTCAATATGAAGAACTTGCAACCAAAAACTTTGAAATAGGCAATTGATGGTATTCTACCAAATAGAAGTTCAAAAGGTGTTTTCTAAAAAGAGGCCTCAAAAGAACTCTATTCATAACATAGCATGCAGTGTTTACGGCTTCGGCCCAAAAATATTTTGGTAAAGAATTCTCACAAAGCATAGACCTAGCCATTTCTTGTAAAGTTTAAATTTTTCCTTTCAATAACATCATTTTGTTATGAGGTTTTTTCAGCTGAAACACATGAAATTCAATTTTTATCACAAAATTTGTATAGACTTGTTTGTAAAATTCTCTCCCATTGTTACTTCTAATGGAAATCAATTTGCACTCATGGGAGGTTTGAACCTCTTTGAATACTTTTATGAACTTATAAAACACTTCATCTTTTTGAGCAAAGAAGAATACCAATGAATATTGAGAAATCATCAACTACTACTAAGGCATACTTCATGTCACTAATACTAGAGTTCCTCGTAAGTCTAAATCAATCCATATGAACTAGCTCAAGATGTTTTGAGGAATAAAAGCATTTTTATTGATTTGAAAGATTCTTTTGTTTGTTTTCCATATTAGTATGTATCTCAAAGATAATTTTTCTAAAAATGCATTTTTGGAAAACCTCTAACAAGTTCTTGAGAAGAAAATTTGTTTAACAAATCCATGCTCATATGACCTAATCTTCTACGCCAAGGAAATCCATCATTATCATAAGCAACAAGACATTCAAGCTTATCAAGATAAAACACACATTCAAACATTTTGTAAGTAATTGATCAAAAGCACAAAATATCATTTTTTCATACAAGTTCGGGAGACAGAATTTATGGTTTGCATCTGAACTTCAAGTCCGAACATTTTGTAGAGTTTCAAGAAGATGATTTTGGCAAACCAAATCCATAGATATTCAATCATAGCTATTTTAATCATCTTGTCATGACGTGTAGTCAACTTCAAGGACATATCAACCATGAATTAAATTCTACATCATCAATGTTATCTAATCAACTTCATAGAAGCAATTGACAAGTCATGGTTCGTAAATTTTCAGATCTTGACTAAAAGCATTCTTAACTAAAACTTTACATTTTGGCATTCAACTTCTTATTCATTGTCACACAATTTACTAATGCTAAGCAAGCTATAGTTCAAATCATCAATGAGCAAAACTTGTTTAATGAGAGGGAAGAACCCTTACCAATACACCAAGGATTCTTTCTTTCTTCTTGTTATCAAATGTAACAAAGCCTTCATTTGTAGCTTTGACCTTGCTTACGAATGAGGCATTTTCCATCATTCCTTGAGCCATTATCATCAAGATACCACTTAGGGGTACTTGATCTTGGAGGGAAGTGGACCTACAATAAAGAAGAGGAAGCAACCTTTGGTACCCATATTTTCTTGGGTCCATGGGGTTAGTAATGGTTCCTTTAATTCTCCAAATTGTTTTTACACCATTCTCTACATTTTTTTTAACATGGCATCTAGTAGATTTGTGGTAATGTTTTCCACAATAAGTACAACATATATGAGACATTGAGTTAGAAGTAGCTTTAACAAAGAAATTTTTGTATTTAGGACCATTGCTTACATAATTGTAACCAAGACCATTGTTATCAAATGTGGATCTTTGGGATCCAAGAAGTTTATCAAGATTGTCCCTTCTATTTGTAAACTTTTCAACACATAGAGTAAGAACATCAACCTTCATTTCCAAAATTTCATGATCAAAAATCATTTTCTCAAGAGAAGAATTCTTTGCACAAAGAGCTTTATTTTCAAGTGACAAGTTTTCTAAGGAAACATTTAAAACTTCTTTTTCAATGTTCAAGCATAAAATAGAATCAAGTAGCCTTTTGTTTTCACAAAATAATTTTGAATTATCATTTAATAATTCATCAATCTTTGATCTCATTTGTTTGTTTTTCATAGAAAGCTTTCTTAGCTCACCATAAATATCAACAAGTAGCCACTAGAATCATCAATATCATCATCATAAGAAGTAAAGGTGGATGGAGTAGGTTGTACCTCATCTTCCATTGCCATGAAGCACACATTTGCTCTTTCTTCTTCATGAGTGACTTGAAGTAGCTTCCATATTTCATCAGCGGAATCACATTCCATCACTCTATTGTATTCATTGACGAGCAATGTACAATAAAGAATGTTCATTGCTTGGTAGTTTAATGTCATCTTCCTTGAATCGCTCTCATGATACTCCTCCATGGGCATTGGTTCCCTTGTAACTCCATTGGCTCTCAATATCAATGGCACGTAAGGACCTTTCTCAACAATATTCCAAAATTCATAGTTAATAGAACAAATGTAAATCTCAATCTTAGACTTCCAAAAGGAATAATTAGAACCATCAACCAATGGAGGTCTATTAGTGGAGGATCCTTTCATATAAGTCAAATTTGATGCATTAGCCATAGAATCTTAACTTCTAGGTTGTTAGACCTTACAAAGAAGCCCTTGCTCTTATACCAACTGAAAGAACTAAGAGGGGGTGAATTAGGTTTTGGCCAATTATCAAAATCTTTTCCCGTTTTACAAATCCTTTGCCTTAATAAAAGATCTTCTTCAAATTCAAAAACTCCAAGTTTATATGTGATTTAATGGTTGAGACAAGATGATCAAACAATAAAACCACAACCAATCAATCAACAACTAATAACAAATAATAATAACACAAGTATGTAAAAAATTAAATCTATAAGGAAATGAACACATGATTTATAATGGTTCGATCTCTCCAATATCTACATCCACTATCTTGAGTCAGCACTCAAGAATTTCAACCAATTCACTAAATGCTCAAGTCAAGAAATTACACAAGAGCCTCACCCTTCAATGGGATTTTACCACATCAACCTCTTTGTAAACAAACAAGGCTCATCCTTTATCACAAATTATTTTATGTCACTAAACAACCTAGACCAATCTAATCCAAGGCTCACCCTCACCAAATGGTTTTACACAATAACTTTCACTAATCTAATCAATAGCTCAACCTTCACAAGGGTTTTATGTCTCTTGAAAACCTTGTAACAATCACAACAAGAAGGTAAACACAGAGTAATGAATGTTACCCAAAAAACTTGGTGGATGATTACAATGTTAGCACAACTTCACCTCTTGCCTTTGAAATCTTGAATTTCAACCTTTGAGCACAAGGCAATTTGAGAGATTTTCAATTAATTTTGATGTAAAACAAGTTAGAGCTTATTAGATTTCAAAAGATTAAAGTTCTACACAAAAATAAACAATTTTTGGTTTTTATACAGTTTCAAAATCAGCTCAAACGTTCAAAAAATAGCTAGCAACGGTTAGTAACAGCAAAATTTGGTTAACTGAATTTGGACTCCTGCATCCAAAATTGTCGTCAGAATTTCTCTGAAATTTTCACCGTAGCATAAATTCGGTCAACCGAATTTGGACACCCTTGTCCAAATTGGTCATCTGAATTTCTCTGGAATTTCTACTGAAGCACAAGTTCGGTCGACCGAATTTGGACACCCTCGTCCGAATTGGCCGTCCGAATTTCTCTGGAAATTCAGCTTTCATGAGGATTTTTCAAACTTAGTTTAGAATGACTTGAAATCAACCTCAGCAAGTTTGAAAACATTGTGGGCTATGAGATAGATCATTTAAAAGTCTTTTAGTCCAAAGGATGTTATTGAGAACTTGGTAAAAATATTTGGAAGATAGATCACTTGAGATTTAAAAACAAGTTTGATGCTCTCTTGAAAAACTTTTAGATTCCCAAGACAAAAGTGTGCAAGGTTTACAAAGATATACCTATAATGTATAGTAAACCTACATTAAGGTCTTCAAAGCCTTCAATTATCTTGAACAAACTCTTCTATTTCCTTGACATATTTGAGTTGTTCTTGCATTGTAGCTTTAAGGTAATGAGACTCGTCTACTTTTCAATCCAATAATCCTATCACATAATAATCAAAAGCATTATTCCATGTCAAAGTAATTAACAATATTCTATTAGGACTATGCAATGATCAATGTTTGTCATAACTCAAAACAACATTATTTGCCCTTAGGCTAACAGTATGTGAAATACCTAAGAGGGGGGGTGAATTAGGTATTTGGCTAATTTTCGCAAATTAAAACCTTTTATACGTCTAAGCAAATAACAGGTTATATGAGTCAAGTTATAAGTAATTTATAGCACAACAATACAAGAAACTAAGATCAAAGAACACAAGCAATTTATAGTGGTTCGATCCTCAAGATCTACGTCTACTACCTTAAGCCTACACTTAAGGATTTCAATCAATCTACTATATGCTCAGGTTTACAAATTACAAGAGATGCTCACCACACTATGATTTTACACTCACAACCTCTTCTAGTAACTTTTACAGCAAGGCTCACCACACACAATAGTTTTATATCTTAAACAACCTTGAATCACAACTTCAAGGATCACCCTTATCTAAAAGGTTTTATGTTATCAAGATAACCTTGCAAGAGCTAGTAGAAAAACACAATTTGATAAAAAGATAAGAGTGTGTATATGTTACCACTTGTTGGTAGATTTTTTACACAAACTTGCACCTTCACACTTTGATGTCTTTTTGATTGATCAATTGAATGCACAAGACATAAGAGAGCTTAAGAAATGTTTGTAAAAGGCTTTAGAATGCTTAGACTTCTCAAAGATTCAAAACTTACAAAAAAATTCAAGTTTATAACTTTTATAGAATTTGAAAATCAGTTTTAACAACTATAAAACGGCTAGTTAACGGCTATTTTTAGGAAATTCGGACGACCGAATTCTGCGTCCGAATTTTTCGGACGACTGA
The DNA here is from genome assembly GCA_030512225.1 of Rauvolfia tetraphylla. Classification (NCBI taxonomy): domain Eukaryota; kingdom Viridiplantae; phylum Streptophyta; class Magnoliopsida; order Gentianales; family Apocynaceae; genus Rauvolfia; species Rauvolfia tetraphylla. The sequence goes on along the minus strand of JAJQKT010000004.1, from coordinate 6,730,505 downwards.
ATTCTTCCTGCTGCGTCCGAATCTTCGTCCGAATTTCTCTGAAAAGCAGTGACCATGCTGAAGGCCAAAATTCGGACGACCGAATTTTTCTTCATGCGTCCGAATCTTCTTTCGAATTTCTCTGGAAGAACAGTAGTAAACTTTTGCTACAAAATTCGGACGACCGAATTTTTTGGAAGCATATTCAAACTTTGTAAAATCATGTGAGATTTAACTTCAATAAGTTTGAAAAACATTTGGTATGTATAGAAAACTTATTTAGACATATATAAGTTTAAAAACCAAAATCAAATTCCATTGATCATATGAAGTTTACTTAAAAACTTTTAGGACACAAAACCACATTCATCAAAATGTTCATTCAAAGCCTTTTAAGATTATAAGACTCATTTTATGCTCTCTTATGCATTCAATGATAACCAAGACATACAAGTGTAGAGTTTACATAGAGATTTACCTACGAAGTATATATACTTCTACACTTCAAGTCTTCAATGCCTTTAGATCATCTAAGAACAACCTTCTTCAATCTTCAATCACTTTGCTTTACTAAAGTTGTTCTTGCACTTTTGCTTCAAAGCAATGAGACTTCATACTTCTTAGTTCACAAAACCTATCACACAACATACAAGCATATTAGTCCTCATCAATATTTGTCATTAATCAAAACTACATGATTTGCCCTTAGGGCTAACAATCTCCCCCTTTTTGATGATGACAAACTTTGATGCAAAATGTGATAGATTAAAACAATGTAGTACATAGAAGTATTAATGTCCATGATAGAAAATAACCAATTTTAGTACATTGACATACAAAAGGCTCAATATGAGCCTATGACCCAACCAACTTCCATTTACCTCCTTCCTTCCAACAAACTAGGATAGAAGATATAGCATTTAAGAAAAACTTCTAAGAGAGGTTTTAAAGGTTGTAACAGTTTAAAAATGCTCCCCCTTAGATTGTGCTCACTTTTCAACACATTTGGACTAGAGATATCATGCATCCAAATTTTTGCATAGCAAGTCCAAACTTTAAAATAAGATAATCAAAGACTTCAAATTCTATAAATAATCTTTCCTAAGTTTGTTCAAACATATTGTGAGAGATTAAAATATATTTGAATCAAATTGAACAACAGAGGAGCATATTTTGGTAACAAAATATGGATGCATCCGAATTTCAGATCATACATACGAATTTTTTGATCATGCATCCGAATTTTGAGATTTCAAGTCCAAATTGCAATAAATTCAATATAATGAATGTTTAAAGTGAAATAAAGCTTTCCTAAGGTTGTTCAAGCATAATGGAAGAGATTAAAACATAGTTGAATCAATTTGAATCAATAAAAGATCACTTTTTGGCCACAAATATAGATGTATCCGAATTTTGAATCCAAAGTTTTTGCAACTAAGTTTAGCTTTACAACAACTCAGTTTAGCTTTACAAAAGTTCAAGACTCATATTGCAGCATCATATCATCATTTTTCTCCCCTTTTTGTCAGCACTCAAAAAAAAATTAATAGAGGGATCAATGCAAATGAGACTATCAATTTAGCACATAAAAGAAGCTCTCATCACTGAGATTTCATCATTGAGCTTCACTATTACATAAAATGCAGCAAAATACTTAACAAGTTCAGAATTAAAAAAAAAATCAATATAGATAAGCAACTTAAAAGCAGTAAATAGAATAGAAGGAAAGAAAGCTTAGTCTTGTCATGTTGATGTTGATGGGGAGGCTCAGCTCACTCCTTTTTTGATGGCCAAGTACTTCACTCTTCCTTGACTGAAAGAGATTGTTGATGAAGAGACTATTTCAGCTTGAGCTACTTGGCTGCCTGCTATTGGTGGCTCTTTATGAGCATGTTCTTCCTCTTCTTCTTCTGCCACAATCTCTTCATTTCCACCTTGATCATCATCTTCATCATTACTGTCATTATCATCTCCTTTCTTTTCTTCCCTATGTCCTTCTTCCTCATTTCCATCTTAAGGCTTAGAGGGTCCTTCACCACTTTGAGTATTTCTCATAAGGATTTCTTCAATGTGCTTTACCCTACTCTCCAGTCCATCTAACTTTCCAAGAACCATTGGAGCAAATGATTCAAAAAACTTATACATCTTCTACATTTCCTTGACATGGTTGTTCAAGGCTTCTTGAAATGCTTTGGCCACTATGGTGTCACCTCTAGTTACTCCTTCACCACTTGAACCAATTCCAGTTTCTTCTTCAAACAATCTCCTTTTTGTTGGAGGTTGCTTCCCCTCACTTGAGGTGTCATGCTTCCTTTTTGTCTTCATTTCTCTAGCAAGGGTTTCTTCTTCATCCTCTTCTTCACTTTCTATCTTTTCTTCTCTTCCTATTCTTTTTGGAGGGGTTTCTCTTTTTGTCCTCCATGCATTATCCTCATCAAGAACTAATTGTATTCTCTTAAGAGTTTCATTGGTGTAAATTTTCCCACTCTTAAAAGCTTGTCCTCTTCCTGGAAGTTTAATCTTAAAATGCGTAAAGATTCTTGTCAACAACCTTCCAAATGGGAATGCCTTGGTTACTATTTTTCTTGCAGTAATCATGTGTTTCAAGGCTATATAACCAAAGTTCATTCTCCTATGCTCATGCAAAGCTAACATGATTACCATATGCATATTTCCAACTGATGACTTATGTCCAAAATTAGGAACAATCATAGTAGTTACCATATGATGCAACACTATACCTCTAGCATCCAAGTTCTTGATTTCCCTCTCCTTTATAGATCTAAACTCTCTTCCATTACTAAATGCTTCTTCAAATCTAACATATGTAAAGAGTTCACGATCATAGCAATGCATGGAAGGTGAATAATATCTAGCTCCATTGTCACCTACTCCACAAATTCTGTTTATCAATCCTTCACTAAATTGAATGTCAACTTGGGATACTCTAGATGAATACCATTGTATCACGTTATCCCCTACAGTCTCAATTGTTTCCTCTTTCAGGTTTGCATAGAATTCATATATCAAGGTAGGATAAAATTCTTCATCAATGAACAACAAACTACTCCAACCAACATCATTAAAACAAGATAGAACAATATCCATGCTAGACAATTTATCAACATCCACCTTATATCCAGGGATAATCTTTCTGCTATTTTTATTCCATTCATTAAATTCATGAGTAGCCTTGATCGAGACAAACCTGTCAGCTCCAGATAATGTTTGAGGGATTCGAATTCTTCTTGGTTGGTTGAGGATTGAGTCTCCAGCTCCTTCCTTAGTCTTTCCTTTCCCTTTCTCAACATTTGGCTTCTTTGTTCTCACCATTGATATTTTGTGTTGAGAAGTTCCGCTTCTTGGTATGAATTTAGGGTTAGAAGTTCAAAAGTGAAGGTAAATCGGGATGAGAATGTGTGGTTTTGAAGGGATTTTGATTCGGATGTGAATGGGTATGAGAGCCTTTTAAAAGGATGTGAAATTCGGAAGTTGAAGTGTTGAGAAGACTGTTTAATCTTCATTTAAATAGTCGCGTCCGTAAAATTCGGACGACCGAATTCTCAGGTCTGCGTCTGAATTTTCAGTCGAAAGTTTCTGTTTCTTCAGTTCAGAAAATTCGGTCGATCGAATTTTCTGACCTGCGTCCAAATTCTTGATCAAAAGTCTCTGATTCCTTTCACTCAACCGAATTTTCTATAGTGCATCCAAATTCTGGATCCGAAAATTTCCTGTTTTCATCAAAACATCAATACACACATTAGTCATTGAATCTTGAAATTCCTAAGAGTCTTCTTAGGTGATTGAACCTTTCCTCAGCCAAAGGCTTTGTAAATATGTCAGAAATTTGATCATTTGTATTTATATATTCTAAGCATATATCTTTCTTAATCACATGATCACGAATGAAATGATGTTTTATCTCTATATGCTTAGTCCTAGAATGTTGAATGGGATTTATGCTCAAGTTAATAGCACTAGTATTATCACATAGTATGGGCACACAATTGAATTTAAGACCATAATCAAGTAAGGTATGCTGCATCCATAGCAATTGTGCACAACAACTGCCTGCAGCTATGTATTCAGCTTCTTCAGTGGATAAAGACACACAAGCTTGCTTTTTACTAAACCAAGATACAAGACAACTACCAAGAAATTGACAATGACCACTTGTGCTTTTACGTTCAACTTTGCAACTAGCATAGTCAGCATCAGAGTATCCAATAAGTTCAAAAGATGAAGTTTTTGAAAACCAGAGGCCATAGTCATGTGTATCAATCAAATAGCGAAAAATATGTTTGACAGAAATTAAATGAGATTCTTTAGGACATGATTGGAATTTAGCACACAAGCATACAGCAAACATAATATCTGGTCTACTAGCTGTGAGATAGAGTAAACTTCCAATCATACCTCTATATAATTTCTCATCAATATTTTTACCTTTCTCATCTTTGTCAAGTTTAGTTGATGAACTCATTGGAGTACCTATTCCTTTTGCTTGATCCATTCCAAATCTTTTCAGTAGCTCCTTGGTATACTTTGCTTGATTAATGAAGACTCCATCCTTGGTTTGCTTAATTTGTAGCCCAAGGAAGAAATTTAGTTCTCCCATCATGCTCATCTCAAATTCATTTTGCATGGATTTGGCAAAATCTTCACAAAGAGAAGTATTAGTAGCACCAAAAATAATATCATCAACATAAATTTGCACAAGTAAAATATCATTTTTAGAAGATGTTTTTATAAAAAGAGTTGTATCCACTTTTCCTTTTGTAAAACCTTTTGAAAGAAGAAAACCACTTAATCTTTCATACCAAGCTCTTGGAGCTTGTTTCAATCCATATAGAGCTTTGGTTAACTTGAAAACATGATTTGGAAATTTTTCATGAATAAAGCCAGGAGGTTGTTCTACATAAACCTTTTCTTCAATAAAACCATTTAGAAAAGCACTTTTGACATCCATTTGAAATAGTTTAAAATCTTTAAAACAAGCAAATGCCAAAAGTATTCTTATAGACTCTAATCTGGCCACTGGAGCAAAAGTCTCATCATAATAAATGCCTTCTTCTTGGTTGAAACCTTGAGCAACAAGTCTAGCTTTATTTCTAACAACTTCTCCTAGTTCATTTAACTTATTTCTAAAGACCCATTTTGTACCAAGTACAGAATGATCATGAGATCTAGGAACAAGAGTCCAAACTTTATTTCTCTCAAACTGATTTAACTCTTCTTCCATAGCAATAATCCAGAAATTATCACGCAATGCATCATCAATATTTTTTGGTTCAATATGAGATAAAAAGGCAAAATTATCAATAAAGTACCGCCTTGTTTTAACTCCTTAGGAGACATCACCAATGATTTGCTCCTTAGGATGACTTCTTGCATATGTGAGATCCTTTGGAAGTTCTTGATTATTACTCGATTGACCATCTTGCTCTTGCTTCATTATTTCTTCTTCTTTGGCATGATCTTCCAATGTGGGTACTAGGTATTGAGTTTGATTTTCAACCATTGAGGAACCTGCATCATCTTCATTTCTTCTTTGAAGATAAATGGTAGATTCATCAAAAGTTACATGAACAATTTCTTCAACACATAATGTCCTTTTGTTATAGACTCTATATGCCTTTTTATTTGATGAATAGCCAAGAAATATGCCTTCATCTGATTTTCTATCAAACTTACCAAGATTGTCATTTCTGTTTAAAATAAAGCACTTACAACCAAAAACTTTAAAATAGACAATTGATGGAGTTTTATCAAATAGAAGTTCAAAAGGTGTTTTTCTTATAAAAGGTCTTAGTAAAACTCTATTCATTACATAGCAAGCTGTATTTACAACTTCAACCCAAAAATATTTTGGTAAGGAATTTTCACAAAGCATTGATCTAGCCATTTCCTGTAAAGTTCTGTTTTTTCTTTCAACAACACCATTTTGTTGAGGTGTTTTGGCAGCTGAAAAATTATGAGTGATGCCATACTCATCACAAAATTTTGTAAAATCTTGGTTACAAAACTCTCTTCCATTGTCACTTCTAATAGAAATCAGTTTGCAATCAAGAGAAATTTGAACCTTTTTGAAAAGTTTTGAAAATTCATAAAATGTTTCATCTTTTTGTGGTAAGAAGACTACCCATGTAAATCTTGAAAAATCATCAACAATCACATAAGCATATCTTTTACCACCAAGACTAGTAGTCCTCATAGGTCCAAATAAATCCATGTGAACTAGTTCAAGAGATTTTGAGGTAGAAACCATTTTCTTTGGTTTAAAAGATATTTTTGATTGTTTTCCATATTGACAAGCATCACAAAGACGGGTTTTATCAAAATGCATTTTTGGTAATCCTCTAACTAGTTCTTGTGTAGAAATTTTGTTCAATAAATCCATGCTCACATGTCCTAATCTTCTATGCCATAAAAATCCATCATTGTCATGAATGGCAAGACATTTACTATCATTAGTAGTAAGCTCATCAAGATATATAACACATATACATTACTAACTCTTTTAGCAACAAAAATAGTTTTATTACTTGCACTGTCAAGAATAATACAAGTATCACATTTAAACTCAACTTTGCAACCATTGTCACATAATTGACTAATACTAAGTAAATTATACTTTAAACCATCAATAAGTAAAACTTGCTTGATAAGAGGGAAAGAACCTTTATCAATGTTACCTATTCCAAGTATTTTCCCTTTCTTCTTATCTCCAAATGTGACAAAACTTTCACTTGTAGCTTGAAGCTCACTAACAAGTGATGCATTTCCAGTCATGTGTCTTGAGCAGCCACTCATCATCAATGGTCATAAAGCACATGTTGGCCTTCCCTTCACTGTCATCCTCGCTTTCTTGTTGATCCCATGTTCCAGCTAATCCTTTTCCTTTCTTGGCAGATTTCTTTCTATTTTTACTGTCTCTTTCCCTCTCTAACACTTTGGGATAGTCAGCAATAAGATACTCTGTGCTCTTGCATTCAAAACATTGAGGTTTATAGGATGAGGATTGTCCACTCTTCTTGACTGGTTTTCTTCCTTTCTTGAGAAATTCCTTTTTGTAGAATCTCTTGAACTTCTTCACTGCCATTGCAATCTCTTCTTCTCTACTGTTTCCTCCTTCTTCTTCACTTGAAGATAGTTCTTGTTCACTCAAGTGATTTGAAGCATTGAGTACAACTCCTTTTCTTCCCTTTTCTTCATCTTCCTTGTCATTCAACCGTTTCATCTTCATTTCATGTGTGAGTAGTGTCCGATAAGCTCTTCAAGAGGAAGAGTTTTTAGATCTTTGGACTCCTCAATAGCAAGTGTCTTTGGCTGCCAGGATTTTGGTAGAGCATCCAAAATCTTTCTGTTTTGCTCTCCCATAGTATAGCTTTTACCATAAGCTTTCAAGCCATTAAAAATGTTAGTAAACCTTGTAAACATATCACTAATATTTTCACCTTGTTTCATGGTAAACAGCTCATAATCTCTAACAAGCATAGCAAGTTTAGATTCTTTAACTTGATTAGTACCTTCATGTGTAATTTGGAGTAATCTCCACATATCATGAGTAGAATCACACCCACTAACTCTATTGTATTCAGTAACATCTAATGCACAACTTAATATGTTCATGGCCTGATAGTTTAATGTCATTTTCCTTGAGTCACGCTCATCAAATTCATCAGTGGATTTGGGTTCTGAGGTTACTCCATCTGCTCTTATTTTCATTGGGAAATAAGGACCTTTCTCAACTGTGTTCCACAAATCAAAATTGATAGAACAAATATATATCTTAACTCTAGTCTTCCAAAAAGTGTAATTTGTTAAATCAAACAACTGTGGTCTATTTGTAGATGATCCTTCTAGGTAAGGTAGGTTTGAAATATTAGCCATAGGATCTTTGTCTTCTAGGTTGTCAAACCACACAAAAAATTTCTAGCTCTGATACCAATTGAAATACCTAAGAGGGGGGGTGAATTAGGTATTTGGCTAATTTTCGCAAATTAAAACCTTTTATACGTCTAAGCAAATAACAGATTATATGAGTCAAGTTATAAGCAATTTATAGCACAGCAATACAAGAAAGTAAGATCAAAGAACACAAGCAATTTATAGTGGTTCGATCCTCAAGATCTATGTCCACTACCTTAAACCTACACTTAAAGATTTCAACCAATCTACTATATGCTTAGGTTTACAAATTACAAGAGAGGCTCACCACACTATGGTTTTACACTCACAACCTCTTCTAGTAACTTTTGCAAACAAGGCTCACCACACACAATGGTTTTATATCTTAAACAACCTTGAATCACAACTTCAAGGATCACCCTTATCTAAAGGGTTTTATGTTATCAAGATAACCTTGCAAGAGCTAGCAGAAAAACACAATTTGATAAAAAGATAAGAGTGTGTAGATGTTACCACTTGTTCGTAGATTTTTTACACAAACTTGCACCTTCACACTTTGATATCTTTTTGATTGATCAATTGAATGCACAAGACATAAGAGAGCTTAAGAAATGTTTGTAAAAGGCTTTAGAATGCTTAGAGTTCTCAAGGATTCAAAACTTACAAAAAATTTCAAGTTTATAACTTTTATAGAATTTGGAAATCAGTTTTAACAGCTATAAAATGGCTAGTTAACGGCTATTTTCAGGAAATTCAGACGACCGAATTCTGCGTCCGAATTTTTCGGACGACCGAATTCTTCCTGCTGCGTCCGAATCTTCGTCCGAATTTCTCTGGAAAAATAGTGACCATGCTGAAGGCCAAAATTCAGACGACCGAATTTTTCTTCATGCGTCCGAATCTTCTTCCGAATTTCTCTGGAAGAACAGTAGCAAACTTTTGCTACAAAGTTCGGACGACCGAATTTTTTTGAAGCATATTCAAACTTTGTAAAATCATGTGAGAGTTAACTTCAATAAGTTTGAAAAACATTTGGTATGTATAGAAAACTTATTTAGACATATATAAGTTTAAAAACCAAAATCAAATTCCTTTGATCATATGAAGTTTACTTAAAACTTTTAGGACACAAAACCACATTCATCAAAAGATTCATTCAAAGCCTTTTAAGATTATAAGACTCATTTTATGCTCTCTTATGCATTCAATGATAACCAAGACACACAAGTATAGAGATTACATAGAGATTTACCTACTAAGTATATATACTTCTACACTTCAAGTCTTCAATGCCTTTAGATCATCTAAGAACAACCTTCTTCAATCTTCAATCACTTTGCTTTACTAAAGTTGTTCTTGCACTTTGGCTTCAAAGCAATGAGACTTCATACTTCTTAGTTCACAAAACCTATCACACAACATACAAGCATATTAGTCCTCATCAATATTTGTCATTAATCAAAATTACATGATTTGCCCTTAGGGCTAACAGTATGTATCTAAATAGCAGCGAAAAATTAATACAAAAATATACCTTCAGTAATAGCCATAATTGTTCAAGTAAAATCCCAAAAGACGTTTCTTTATAATTGATGATAGAAACTCTGGAATCTTCTAGCTTATGTCTATCAAAAAAAGAAAATTTTCTAGACTGATAGATGTCAGAGGAATTATATATATAGATAGGCTAGGGACCCGTAGAGAAAATCATATACACATTAGTTTCTGTCCATCAAGAAAACTAACTAATATGCATAATCTAATCGAATCCTTATCCTATCTAATTTTCCATTAATAGGAGACCTTTGTTACCTTAGCCATTATGGTAGCCTAATCTGTGGGTCATACTTAAGTCCCTAAATTAGAGATGACTTCTAACATTCTCCCACTTGACCCATACATTATAAGTTAGAGAGCCACATTGAGTGACAAAACAAAAATATGGCATAAAATATTGTAGTCACTCAAAAATTTGAGATTATGCAACAAACACTTAAAAAAATATATAATACAAGAATCCTGGCAGTCATGCTCTATAACAAACATTTTTTTCCATATATTACTATGCATAATATTTTCTAATCAATTGTCAAAACTTTATGAATGTACTTAATATAAGCATCATTCAGGGTCGACTTTGTTGGATCTAATATAGATCACACTTTAATACATGAAAACCATGTGCACATAGTCATGTAAAACAAAAAAAAACATTAATTTTTTTAGACAAAATGCTCAGAGAAAAGCCAGTCAAAATGAGCCACTAAGTCCCATATGGGTTACATGATCCTAAAAAACATTAGTTGGTAATCATTTAGTCATATGATCTACCACCATCAAGGTGGTACTAATATGCTCAATTGGCACGCTTGCTTCTTGATGTAATCTCTGAGCATTAGATACTCGATGTCTATGTGCTTACTATGGCTACCACTCTTATTGTTCTTGGAAAAGTATACAGCAGCCCAGTTATCACAATAGACCATTAATCGCCTTGAAATGGGGATCAACTTTACAAAGGCCAGCAATGAAGTTCTTTAACCATAACACCGGTGATGTAGCTTCATAGCATGCAACCACGGTTTGCTTAACACTCCTCCAGATACGACCTTTCCAGCAAGAAGAAAAATATATCCTGCACTAGATTTACCACTGTCTTTACATCTACCTAAACTTGAGTCCGATTATCTAATCACCTCTAAAGAATCGGAATATTTGTATGTAAGCTTGAAATCCATGGTTCCTTGCAAATATCTCTGAAATACCTAAGAGGGGGGTGTGAATTAGGTATTTGGCTAATTTTCGCAAATTAAAATCTTTTATACGTCTAAGCAAAGAACAGATTATATGAGTCAAGTTATAAGCAATTTATAGCACAGCAATATAAGAAAGTAAGATCAAAGAACACAAGCAATTTATAGTGGTTCGATCCTCAAGATCTACGTCTACTACCTTAAGCCTACACTTAAGGATTTCAATCAATCTACTATATGCTCAGGTTTACAAATTACAAGAGAGGCTTACCACACTATGGTTTTACACTCACAACCTCTTCTAGTAACTTTTACAAACAAGGCTCACCACACACAATGGTTTTATATCTCAAACAACCTTGAATCACAACTTCAAGGATCACCCTTATCTAAAGAGTTTTATGTTATCAAGATAACCTTGCAAGAGCTAGTAGAAAATCACAATTTGATAAAAAGATAAGAGTGTGTAGATGTTATCACTTGTTGGTAGATTTTTACACAAACTTGCACCTTCACACTTTGATGTCTTTGGATTGATCAATTGAATGCACAAGACATAAGAGAGCTTAAGAAATGTTTGTAAAAGGCTTTAGAATGCTTAGAGTTTTCAAGAATACAAAACATACAAAGAATCTAAAATTTATAGCTTTTATAGATGTGAAAATTCAAATGCAACAGCTATAAAATGGCTAGTAACGGCTAGTTTCAGAGAAGTTCGGACGTCCGAACTTCAAGCCATGCGTCCGAACTCTCGTCCGAACTTTACTGTGCCAAGCTGTCTGGAAAAGTTCGGACGTCCGAACTTTTCCTCATGCATCCAAACTTGCGTCCGAACTTCTCTGGAAAAATAGTGACCATGCTATCAGAGAAAGTTTGGACGTCCGAACTTTACTCCATGCGTCCGAACTTCTCTGGATGCACAGTAACCATTTCCAAAGTTTGGACGACCAAACTTGCATCCAAACTTATCAAATTTAGTCAAATCTTTTGAAAATCATTGCTAATAACATTGAAAACGTTTTGGATGACTTGACACATCATTTAGGCACATTTAAACACAATAACCTTTACAAAAATATTTTGATCATACAAAATTTTCTTAAGATCATTTGCTTATTTTGATCTCACAAAGTTTATTGAAAACCATTTCAAAAACAAGCTTTGTGCTCTCTCATGATTCAACTAATTCCAAGACGTGCAAGTGTAGAGTTTACAGAAAAATATACCTATTTAGCATATGAACCCTACACTCTAAGTCTTCAATGCCTTCAATCATCTTGAACATACTCTTCAATCTTCAATCTTCAATCTCTTTTGGCACAATTGAGTTGTTCTTGTATTGTGGCTCCAAGGCAATAAGACTTCATGCTTCTCAATCTTTCAATCCTATCACTCAACATACAAGCATATTAGTCCTTATCAATGTTTGTCATTAATCAAAACTAATTATAACTACATGATTTGCCCTTATGGCTAACAATCTCAAAATCCTTTTACCAGATTTCCAATGATCAAGACCATGGTTACTTTGATATCTACTAAGCATTCCTACTGCAAAAGCAATATCAGGTATAGTACAGACATGTGCATACATAAGGCTTACAACAAGAGAAGCATAAGTAATGCCTTTAATCTGCTCTAATTCCAATACATTTTGAGGATCTTGTTGCAGACTAAACTTGTCACTTTTTGCAATAGGAGTTGCAATAGTTGAAAATCCATTACCAGAAGAGTCTCTTTTGGTTTTGAAAACCCATTTGGATCCTACAGTAAGGGCTCCTTATGGTAATTCAACGAGCTCCCAAACTTTATTTTTAGCCATGGATTCCAACTCATCTTTCATGGCATCATACCAAAGTTTGAAATGTTCTTCACTCAATGCCTGTAAAAATGAATATGGATCATCCTTTCTTCCAAGGTCATATTCAGACTCTTGGAGGTATACAACAATCATTATAAATGGTTGGTGTCCTTATTCTTGTGGATCTCCTAACTCCCACCTGTTTATGCATTTCCGCTATGGGAGTAGTTAAAGTGGGTTATTCAGTATGCAGTTCTGTAGAAAGCTGTGGATCTTGAACCCTTTGTTCCTTAACTAACTCATAAGAATTAGTTTTATAAGTGTTCAAGTTTCTATAATATGTAGGTACCACTGATACAATAGGTGGTTTCCTTATTTCTTCAAGCTCCACCTTTTGAGATAAACCACTCCCACTTTCTTCATGATCTTTGAAAAATTTAGAAATTCTAGCTTCCACAATTTTAGAAGTATGTGAGGGATAATAAAACCTAAAACCTTTGGAGTTGGCTGCATAGCCTATAAAGCAATAGCTAGTAGTTCTTTTGTCCAACTTCCTTAGTTGAAGGTTATAAACCCTAACTTCAGTTGGACACCCCAAAATGTGTAAATGTTTTAAACTATGTTTCCATCTACATTGGATGGAACCCTATTTAAAATAAATGTGGCAATTTTTAAGGCTTCACTCCATAAGAATAAAAGTAAACTCGATCTACTAATTATGCTTCTTACCATATCCATTAAAGTGTGGTTCCTCCTTTCAGCCACACCAATTCTTTGTGGTGTTCCTGACATAGTATATTGGGCAATAATAACTCCTTTCAGGAAATGGACCTTTAGCTTGCCCTTTTTCTGTGTACCTCCCATAGTATTCTCTCCACACCTATCAGATCTTACAATTTTGATCTTAATTTCCTTTTGTTTCTCTACTTCTATTTTTGAATACTTTAAAAGCATTGAGTGCTTCGAATAGTCATCAATCAAAGAGATAAAATATCTCTCACCATTCAAGCACGAGGTAGGAAAACATCCACAGATATCTATGTGTATTATTTCAAGTAATTGAGATCTCCTTTTGGCACCTTTAGAGGACTTGTTAGTCTGCTTTCCCTTTACGCAGTCCACACAAGTACCAAAGTCAGAAAAATCAAGAGACTTTAAAACTCTATCATTTACTAACCTCTTAATTCGGTCAATTGAGATATGGCCTAATCTTTTGTGCCAAAGGCTTGATGAGTTCTTACTGATAATACATCGTGTAGTGCTAATTTTCTTATATTGTTTACAGTTAATAAGTATTGAAAACTTGTTGGTGCACGAATGTGTGACAACAATAGTTTGCGATAATACCTTTCTCCTTCAGTTGGTTGTATTGTAACAAGTCGACCAATAACTTGATGTCTTTTATGTTCAGTCCATACCTTGTCAGATTTAGACCATACAAAATGCTGTGGAAAATCTTTGTATAAACATTTGAAATGTTGAGCTTTTTGATTTGTTGCATTCATGTGAAAAAATTATGTCAGCATAGTGCATGAAGTAAGTGGATTCTTTAACGCATTCCTGATGTTTGCTTTTAGGATCAAAATTAATTCCATGATGATTAGGTAGATGCAATTGCTGCATCATCACTGATGGAGTCATTTCATTTAGAGTGAATGCATATATTCTCCATGTTGCTTCTTGTGGAGAGATCCATCAAGCATTTTGAAACCGCTTGATTTCATCATAGCTATCATCATTTACAATATGATAACTGACTCTATCTAAACCCCTGTACACATATTTGTATAAATATTTCACAAGCTTAATTGTTGAACAAACCTCAAGATTCATGTGACAATCAAACAAACATAGTGAATATGGATTATATAGGACTATCCAATGATTGTCAAGAATTTGTCCTGTTACTCTAACTTGTGTTCCATCATCTCTTCTATGATATTGAGGATATCCATTTTCTGTCTGGATAGTGTAATTGCCGTATTGTTTTGGATATCTATTTTTGCACTTACCAAATTTCATGCAAGGATTCTGCATATTTAACTTTCCACGTGGACCATACATCATATGTTTCACAACAAAAAAGTGAATGCGAGGATATTGTGTTTCATTTGTAATTTCTGCTCTGATAGATATATACCATATGCATCAGAGTTCAATGGCTTTGAACCTTGTCTCATGACCAAGAGAAAATAAGCATGTGGGAGTCCTCTTTTTTAAAATTCTATGACATGAACACAGATAGCCACTTTACCAAGCACATGTTTTTTCATCAACTCATTTTTTCACAGCTCTAACTTGGCTTTAAAAGTACGATAGATTAAATCTGGTTTATTTTGAGCCAATTCATTTAGCAGTAAATTTTGTTGAATCTCTAGCCATATAGGATTGCTAGTAATAGTGAGGAAGAAGTCAGGTGTTCCAAATCGCTAAACTAATGCCATTGCATCAACATATCTCTTACGCATATCTCTTGGACCTCCTATAAATGATGCAGGAAAAATAACTTTTTTCCCAACATTTATGCTTTTGTTTCAGCAGTACCAACAGAATCAATTAGTCCTTGAAACAACTCTCTTCTAATTTCTTCTTGTTTTCTTCAATGGAAATCCAATTTTTCAATTTCAATCTTAATGTACATGTCAACTATGTATTGTTGAATAAGTCTACGAGTATGTAATAGCATTGATATATCATTTGGCCTCTTCTGTATTTTGAAGCAATAGTATACACAACAAGTGATTCTGCTTCTTTTTTTCAGCCTTGTTCAAAAGCTGTAAAAGTAGAAACAAAACAAAATTAATATAGAACAAATGTTACTTGTATGCAATTGAGAACATATTATATGCCAATAGATTGCATGAGTGCATAGTTAATTAAGATTACTGATCTTTTGCTTCACATTCTAATAAGTGTTCTGCTATTGAAAGATTTGGTAAACAAATATTCTAATAACAATCAAAAACATGTTGTTTTCTTGCTTTTTGGGCTGGTAGCCTTTCGATATTGTAATGCCAACCATTTTGACCGTATAGAGACATTAATGGATATATTGAAGAGGATCATAGCATCCATAACTGTGATGAATTTGATGAATTAATTTTGTATATGTATACATTTTAATGTGACAACTTGTATCTACATCTTCCTTTTTTGATTGCATTACTATAGATGCTACTTGAGATGTGGATGGCATGTTGTACACATGTTGATCAAGAGAGGGAGTTTTGTTCAGCATGATAATACAATGTTCAAAACTTGGCAACTCTTTCAAACTTTTAAAGAAGTTTGTGTATGGATTTCTGCTCAAAAGATTGATCAATACTTTCGTGATGTTATCATTCAGTTGTGGAGTAATGTTGCATCTTTTATCAACTTCAATCTTAGTATCATACAAGTACAACTGAATACTACTTGGTTGTTGATTGTTTGCAATTATTTATTGCAAAAAGTGATATACTTGTCCTTGAATCTTGAATGTATAAACTCCCTTGATGTTTCAAGTCATTTCACTATTATATCTTACACCAAATGTTGTAAACACAAAATTGTTCTTGTATGTACGCACATGTTTTCAAAATTCTTTATCTTCTTCACTGCTGGTCAAAAAGATATTTGATAACTCTTGTGGCATTGAATGGGAGACTATGTAAACTCCTTCTTTTGAATAGCAGAAGCCTGCAGATTCTGAATAAAACTTTTTTACAGAGCAATACTGACGACTTTCAACTGCTAGAAGATTTATTGCTTCTGTTGTAGCTTCATGATATAATGCATCTACAACATGTAAGAAAATTTATTTTGTTTTGTTAGTGCAATGATGATGACAATTAATTAACTATTTTATTTACATTATGTAAAGACAATGTTCAGTAGCTATAAGATGACATAGAAAACAGAATGATTGCACAGTGCAAATGCAATTAAAGTAATAATTAGACAATCAACACCAAACAAAATGACTGCATAGTACAAATACAATCGAAGTAATAATTAGACAATCAACTCTTCAGTAATTAAAATAAATATCTTATTGCTTATTTATGATATTATTCTCTTCTATTAAATTGTAAGCAACATGCTAGAATTCTGTAAGATCTACTTTAGACTCATTCAGCATGCGCATACGTTGCAACTGTTCTTCATTGCAGATCACTTGTTTGTTTAAGCTTTCTACATTCTCTCCTTGCTTATTTGGAAAGATCACTTGTTTGTTTAAGCTTTCTACATTTGCTCCTTGCTTATTTGGAAAACTTTTTTGATCAGTATTTTCTAACATAGAGTGAATATCTGCTCAAAAATAGTACATAATAATTAGTTTCTGTATAATTTATTTATTTGATCAAACTAAAAATGTTTAAATGTACCTTTTTTCTCATATAAAAATGTTTACATAATCAACACTTCAGTAATTAGAATGAATACCTTGTTGCTTATTTATGCTATTATTCTCTTCTATTAAACTACAAGCAACATCCTGGAATTTTGTAAGATCTACTTCAGACCCATTGACCACGTGTATAGGATGCAAGTGTTCTTCATTCCAGATCAATTTTCTGTTTAAGCTTCCTGCATTTGCTCCCTGCTGATCTACAAAAATTTTCTGATCAACCATTTCTGACACAGACTGAATATCTGCACAACAATGGTACATAATGATTAGTTTGTATACAACTCATTTATCTGATGAAACTAAACATGTTTAAATGTACCTTTTTTCTCATATAAAAGTTCATTTTCATTTGGCCAGTGCAAATGCAATCAAAGTAATCATTAGACAATCAACACTTTAGTAATTATAAAATGAATACCTTGTTGCTTATTTATGATATTATTCTCTTCTATGAAAGTGCAAGCAACATCCTGGAATTCTCTAAGCTTTCTGCATTTGCTCCTTGCTTATATGCAAAACTCTTTTGATCAGCATTTTCTGACACTGACTTAATATCAGCACAACAATGGTATATAATGATTAGTTTGTGTACAATTCATTTATTTGATGAAGCTAAAAATGTCTAAATGTACCTTTTTCCTCATATAAAATTTCATGTTTATTTAAAACATTGCAAACAACTTGCTCAACTTCTTTTAGATGAGTTTCAGATTGACTGAATATGTTGATTTCTTTTTGATCAACTTCGTATTGATTGAGTATGTTGACATTTTCTGTATGAGTTGACTAAGTAGGTTTACATCTGATGGAATTGTTTCAATTTGAGCTTCTGCATGATCTGCAGGAGAACATTATGTCTTTGTGCCAGCTGCAAGAGGAAATTCTGAGAAGCTAACATTCAACGAAATCTTAGACATATAATGGTTAGTTTCCTTATAGTTGATTTATTTAGTAAAACTAAAAGCCTTCAAATGTACATTTTTGCTCTTGAACCTCCTATACATGAGCTTTAGATTGACTGAGTATGTTGGCATTTTGTCCATTATTTGATATAAGCAAGTTTTTGTTTGATGCAAGTCTTTCAATTTGCTGATATGTATCCTTTGCAGTAAAGGATAATGAGTTTGCAGCATCTGTAAAAAACAAGTTATTAGAATATAAGAACAATGCATCTAGTTTAGGATAATGTCTGGATTGTGAGACATTATTTTTATGCATACCATTTTCTATAACAGCAGTCCATGCTGTATAAATTTTCTTCTCATCTGGTAATCTCACAGCTTCTACATTAGTAGATATGATTATCTCAACTTCTTTGTGACATCTTTTCTTGCTAGCATCTTTGCATTGTGCTATATGTCGTATTTTTACCATGTCTAGAATATAGTACTTTCTGATTTTGGATTTCAGAAGTAATGTTGCTGCCTAAATGATCCCCTCCTGTTTGTTGATTTTTCATGCAGTTTACTTTGATATAGATTTTTGCAGATCATGTATACAGCATGCATGTTTTGTTCATAATATGACAAAAGTTTGTACTATATTAAATTGCATAACTGCAATAAAATGATCATTCAGAACGAAAGAAATACATGTAACAGCACACTAATAAAGATTGCATAAACAGAGCAGACTCATCTAAAATGCATTAACAAAGCTGCAGAATGATTACTACAGTGACATAATTAGTAAGCAAAATGATTACCAAGCTGGAAGTCAAGTTAAGTTTTGCTTTACTGAAGGAAGTAGTATAGCATCAACACCTACAAGAAACAATATTCAGTAAGCATGCATCACAAAATTGACATAAATGCAATATGCAAAGCATCAGAAGATTTACCTGTCCTTATTGAACGTTTGCAAAAGAAAGGAAACAACTTTCTCTTTTGTATTAACTATGAATGACTATCAAGCAAAGAAACATATATTTTGTATCGATTTATTATGTTGAGTTTGGATGATTCAAGAAGACAGCCAAGTGTCCTATTTTAATGCTAGTCCTTGCATAAAGTGTACAAGTGGCCCATTATCTTTTATTTAATCAAACAATCATTTATAGTAGTGCTTACATAAATCATACAAGTGTCCTATTGTCTTATTAATCAAATAATCAACAAACATGACGAACATTTAACACATTGAATTATAAATCATTGGGCTAAATTCATCATCAACATAAACAGCAGATATTCAATTCATCAAAAAATATAATCACGATGATTATAAAACATCAATAGTGCGTATCATTACAAAAATAGAAGAATGCAATAAAAGATTGTGTTTTTATTTTTTATTTTTAACTGTGCAAGTTGAACGCTTATGCAAATCGCCTCCAAAGATCCACTTAAATTCATTAGAACGCAAGCAGATATTGCATTGTAAGACGAACGCAACATCAGATTGTGTTCTTTTATTATTGCATATTAACTCCTCGACTTGAACGTATCACTAGATTGTGCTAACAAATCCAATCGATACTGTTCCTCACCGCTGAATTGACAAATCTCAGCCACCTATTACATGATCCAACGGTCAGATTTTGTCCTCAGATAAAGACAAACCAAAATCAATGCAAATCCTCAGTAAGACAATTAGTATATAGTAGATTACTTTTTCCGCTTGGAACACTAGGTGATGCAAATAGCAAGCAGGAAAATAGTAGGAAATTTAACAACAAAGACTAAACAACTGAATAATAGATTATAAGGCTTTAATAGATTGGAGTAGCAATAAAACAGTCAGGGTAGTACCAGAAAATAACTGTTTCAGACTTAAAATTAAATAGTAATAGTGACTTCTTGCTAGCCTCTAGCCCCTAAAGCAGCAGTAGACGGGTTGGTAGACGTCTTAAGGTCGACTCCTCAAAACCAAAGCCTCCAAGACTCCGGAACACTAGTTGGTTTGAAGCTGCAACTCTCTGCAGAAACTTCTTCCAAAGACAAAGCCAAAAGTCCCCCTTTATGTGGCTTGGGATTTCTACTCATACCTACCCCAAAGCTTTCAAGGGAAGCCAACTCCAATATTGCCCAAAACACCTTACTATGAATCTCTTAATTTTCAAACAGCCCCAACCAACTAACTTTTGTCAAACACACCCACATATTACATAATAACTTGACACAAGCAATTACCGAAAGGATCAAAAGATAAAATTACCAAAATGCTCCTGACACACATAAATTATAGGGAAATAAAATAAGTAAAAAATTATTTACAGATTCAACTTATATCACCAAGATATTCACTATTTGGTAAAACTAATCTAGATTTTAGTTAGAATTGTAAGCGTAAAATCTAACTCTTATTAAGAAAAACACTTACTAAAAAAATTATTTACTATCTAATATCTAGGCCCTATGTAGATAGATCTCATTAAAGAGTTCTAGAATCATATCCCCAAAGAGTTCTTCCGCTTGAAATCGTAGCGAAAAAGTCATTAAAGAATAGGTTTGAAAATTCATCCTAACTACTGCATGATTATAGATTTTCTTAACCAAGATAATAAATGTATAGAAGTCCTTTTACAACATTATTTTTTTCTTATGTAGTGAAAATACAAAAGTTGGTCAGAGATCAAGGAAATTCTAAACATAAGTATATATCACATTGAGGAAGAGTTAAGCTTTTAATTCTTTTTATTTTCACAAACTGTTAATCTGGTGCTAAATGTAATAGTTAGGAATTGTACCTTTTTTAGTCATGTTTCAACAGACGGGAATAGCGCTACTGATTTGTTGGTGGAACTTGCATTAGATCTTGAAGTTCCCAGGGAATGGACTCAAAACTCTCCCTCTAATATGGCCTTGGTAATTAACGCTGGTTTTGAATAATATCCTTCCTTTTTCCTTCAAAATTAAGAAAAAAAGAACAAATCTGTTTGATATTAGAAACGAGAATCTTTTGCTCACCAAAAAATCTTTCATATGAATAACATAAACGAATCCATCTAATATTGGAATATGCCTCTTGGTTGAGAATCCTTGAGTCAATTAGACTGAAGCAATTGGTGTCTTATAAGGCTGGTATCACCAATATTAGTATTCGAATACCACATATCTGAGAGAAAACATTTCCAAATCAAAAGCCGAAATATTAGCGAAAAAGTCATGAAGAGTAGGAAACTTTTGAAGATGCTATTTTCTTGTGAGTATATGAGGAAGTCTGTAAATAAATGCACAACTTAACTGCTCATCATTGTGTAGATAAGGGAGAAGATTAAAAAATTAAATAATTCACCATTGACTTTTCAGAAAATACTTTCGGAGTCTTTGTCTCCTTCTTTAGGAGTGATTTGGCAACCCTTGTTTTTCTTGCAAATAGGTACAATAAAAAAAATAAGAATATGAGATAGTCAAACTTTGTATGCTGCGAAAGAAAAGGGCTGAGAAAGGATTTTTTTTATTTAAAAACAAGTTAAGAATTCAAGGAATAAAAAAAAAGGACAGAAAAATGGGGCACATGATTTAAAAAAAGTTGTACTCAATCGATAGAAGTTTTTTAAGATATTATATTATATGTATAAAAAATTTTATATTTTAAAGAAGTATGATATTTTAAAGTTTTTAATTTACAAAAATTTGATTATGATAGTGATTTTGGATGAAAAAATTGTCGAATAACTCCTTAAAAACTTTAATTCGATTATGCTGCTAGACTAACCATCAATAGTTGAATCCGCATCTTTGTTGATTCAACAGTTAGTAACTCATATATAGTAAATAATTATTTACTTTGTATAAACTTCAATTCAATAACTGATGGTGCATTAAACATATAATAAAAAAACTCCATCAACACCATAACCAAATTGTAAAATACTTGAATGAAACAAAGACTTTTCCCGGCATTCTACCATGTATTTAGTATTATTTTGTAGGATGTCATCAACTCATAATTATTATTGTTGTTATTATTATTATTATTTGCCATTTGCAAAGACGTCAATGAAGGGAAGTTTCCTATTAATAAAGATGAAATTTCTACTTCGCATGACTGATGTAACTTTTATGCGTAGTGGCTACGTCTCAAAGAACTTTAATTCCAAAAAACGTAATAAAAGAAGCAGACTTGAGACTTACATGAGTAGATTCCTTACAATCTTCACTTAGTCTTTAGTTTTCTTTTTTTGTTTTAAAAGAAAATTCTTAAAAGTTCTCTGAAAGTTCTTTTTGACCTTTTCACCAGAAACATTAAAGGATGCACTGCATGATTTATCACTAAAACGGTATGGTTGGCGATAAGTTGATTTTTTTAAGAAAAAAAATAATTTTTTAAAAATTATTATTATCCAAGTGGATGTGGAATCTTTCTTGTTCTTTTTCTTCCTTTTCTTTGTCCTCACTTCGTGAATGCATTCATTTTCCAACGTTGTTACCCATTTATTCTTATAAAATTAAACTTGATTAGGTTATTGTAATTTCACTAATATACTAATGAATTAAACAAATATTATGAATTAAAGTGACGAGTTCATAATAAACTCATAATGTGACGAACTTTATATCTTTAATGAAGTTTAAACTCATAATATTTACTAAGTTAGTGATGATTTAATTTTCGATTCACTTGTAGGGTCGTGGGGCAAGTTCAAGCTCGACTCAATTTCTAATTATTAATTAGGCTTTTAAACCTGAGCATGCAAGCTTTGGTCCTGTTTGGTCTTGCTCCTTCTCTTTTCCTATTTTTTAAATCATTACCAATAATCATTTTTTCAAGACAAATCATAATCTTATTTCTTAAGTATAACGTGCGAACAAACAAATATGACTATTTCAATAGTACAATTGTATTAAAGAAGTTATACTAGAATATGACAAGGGTGGTTCTCTATTTTTGTTTCTAAATCTCCTTTTTTCTCAATTTTGATCTAATTAGTAGTGAACTTTAACAAGTACAACGGTGTCTTAAAATGATGTATTTTACATAACAAAACATAACATAATCCAAAAGAAATATAAATTCTTTTAGGGCTTTCTAGCAGCTAAAGTTGAAAATTTGGCGTAGTGGGTGAAACTTTCTATCCACCATTAGGGCTCAATTCTCTCCTTTCTATCAACTTACTTTTAAAAATATAAACTTTATCTGATTTATCTCAATAATTTGTGAAGATAAGGAAATTAAAAATTTCTCAACTTATATATAGGACGGTGACTCTTATTCTAAACTCTTTTACGTTTATTATTATTATTTTTTGAATATTTGCTAGTAATAAATTTTGAAAAAGAAATAGTTGAAAATTTTAGTGTAAATTCACTTATAAATGATTATTGTGACTAGAAATACCGACAAAGTTTATTTTAATTGCACTTTTCTTACATATGCCAATTTGGATTAAGTATACTACATATGTTAGTACAACTCTATCATAAATCGTAAAAAATTTATTACCTTACAGGAAATGAGCTAACGCTAGCCTTGTTTGATTGCCAAAGAAAGTAAATTTCAATTTTCTCATTTTAAATTTTCATTTCTTGGTTTATTATTTGTGTATTAGGAAATGAATTTTATTCCTAAGATCTGGGATTTTAGAATTTTTTAAAGTGTATAATTTATCTATTTTATATGTTTAAAGAAACAAAGAATAAACTTAGCTCTAAAGAAAAAATTATTTTCCTTCAATATTCTATTAAAGAATCCAAACATCAGAACGTAATTGTTTAGAATTACATTACTCATATTCACTTTTCTAAGATTTAAATTCCTCAACATTATTTTTCCATCCTATTAATTAAACGATGCTTAAAATAATTAAAAATTAAAATACTATATATAATATACTTAATTCATATTAACATGGAGTACAAATAATATACTTCCTCTGTCCTATTTTTAATGGTCTTCTTACTATATTAGGACGTTCAAGATAATTGACTCTTTTCAAAAAAGAAAATATTTTAATATATTATACGCTATCAATAAATTATTAATCATATTATATTATTTTTATATATTTAAATTTGACATAAAATATATATTAATTTATATATTTTTACTTTTTATTATATTATATTATTTTTATAATATAATTTAAATTTTTACATAAAACTTGGTATTCAATTAAATAATATAAAAAAATGGCATAGAGGGAGTAACATATTATATTCCAGCCCCAGGTTTTCAATCCTGCGTCCCCCTGAGCTGGTTGCTTCTCACAAAGTAAAAAACCAGGGAAAAGTAATGTTCTGTTCTGGGACTCCTTTTGTTTCAGCTAGCTTGTAGTCTGTGTGTGTCGGTGACTAGGGGCTGCAATAGTTTGTTGACCTTTCAAGAGTCCAGAAGGCTTTGCACTGAAATTTCAAATATGAAAAAGGAAACCGCGTTTATTTTTCCGTGCTTGCGTCGTTTGTTTTTTCCACTATGCAATTCAAGCTGAGATTACACTAAAATATTCAGTTAACCTCCAAAGTTTCAACAGATGAAGAGCCCATATTTTCATGGTTGACTGAATTTCTTCTTGCTTTATTTATACTTCAATCTTTCTAATTGAATCTTGCAATTCATTTTCTTCTCCTACCTGTAGTTTCCATGAACATAAACCTACCTCTGGAAAGTGGAGCAATGGCGGATGGTGCTGTTACATTCCTGCTAGAGAAGATCACTGCCATGTTGCAAGAAGAGGCAAAAGTCTTGAGTGGAGTCAAGGAGGAGATTGAGCATTTCAGAGATGAATTTGATCGTATGATGGCCTTTTTGAGGGCTGCTCATACCTTCCAAGGAAGTGATCCGGAGCTGAAAATCTGGGTGAAACAAGTACAGGATGCTGCATACGATACTGAAATTGTTCTTGACAAATTCATGCTTCATGCCTCGCACAACGATGATCGTGGCAACAAAATTGGTGTTGTTGTCTCCAAGTTTCTCGGTTGTATTAGGCAATGGAAATTCAACCGTGGAATTGCCTCGGAGATTCAGCGAATTAAGTCCAGGGTTTGCAATGTTGCAGAGAGACATCAAAGGTACCGCTACCAGTTCAATATGCCAGAGCAAGGCGAGGCTTCATTGAATTCATTTCACAATAAGGCATACGATCGAAGAGGCGACGCGTTGTTACTGGAAGAAGTTGAGCTTGTTGGCATCACTGGCCGTAAAAATGAGCTGATTCATGGCATCCTAGAGGGGGACTCTAAGCTCAGAATTGTTTCAGTGGTAGGTATGGGAGGTTTGGGAAAAACCACTCTGGTAAAGCAGGTCTATGATGACGCTGCAGTGAGGAAAAATTTTCAGACTCATGCTTGGGTTACTGTTTCCAGAGCCTACCAAGTGGAGCTGCTGTTAAAAGACATCATTCAGCAGCTCTTTGACGAGATCAAGCAACCAGTTCCTCAAGGGCTTGATACCATGGACAGCAACAAACTGCGGGAATGCATTAAGCAATTCTTGCAGCAGAGAAAGTATGTGCTTGTGTTTGATGATGTTTGGAGCATTACGGCTTGGGATGTTGTCAAATATGCATTGCCTAATAAAAACAAGGGCAGTCGCGTGATCATAACAACACGTCTCGTGGATGTAGCTTCATATTCCAGTGTGAAACCAGATGGCTATGTCTATACATTGGCCCCACTATCTCCTGAAGAATCTTTAACTCTGTTCTGCAGAAAAACATTTCAGGGCAGCTCCTGCCCTCCACATCTGGAGAAGATTTCTCACAGTATCCTGAAAAAGTGTGCAGGACTACCATTGGCTATTGTAGCTATTGGAGGGCTCTTGGCTACTAAAGACATATGCAGGATAGAAGACTGGTTGGTGCTTGATCAGAGTCTTGGAGCTGAATTGGAAGGCAACGACAAGCTTGAAAGTTTGAGGGCTATTCTGCTGCTCAGCTTCAGTGATCTGCCTTACTATCTAAAGTACTGTTTCCTCTATTTCAGTATTTATCCTGAGGACCATCTGATTGAGAGAAACAGAGTAATCAGGCTATGGATTGCGGAAGGTTTCGTGAAGCCAGCTGAAGGTAGAACAATGGAGGAAGTTGCAGAAGGCTACGTCAATGAGCTTGTCAACAGAAACTTGCTCCTTGTGGTAAAGTCGAATGATGATGGAAGCGTCAAGATTGCCCGTGTCCATGATTTTTTCCGCGAGATTCTGCTCTTAATATCAAAGGAGCAAGATTTTGTAACGACAACCTCTGACCAGAATACTCTATGGCCTAATAAAGTGAGACGCTTATCAGTTCATGGCGCATTCAGAAACATACAACAAAAGAGGTGCGAGTCTCACCTACGATCTTTGCTTTCATTTGGTCTGCTAGACCCCAAATCCGTGGTTCCAATTCATTCTTTGCTAAGAAGTTGCAAGATGGTCACAGTTTTAGATCTAACAAGTGCTCCACTTGAAATTTTTCCTGAGGCAGTTTTCGGACTTCTCCATTTAAGATACTTGAGTTTGAGAGAAACAGGAGTTAAAACTGTTCCCAAATACATAGGAAAGCTACAGAAGCTGGAGACACTAGATCTCAAGAACACAAATGTTTCCGAGTTGCCAGTTGAGATTCTAAAGCTTCAGAATCTCCGGCATCTTTTAGTGTATCGCCATGTTGACAATCCCTATTTCCCTTATGATTGTTTACTTGGATTCAAGGCACCGGAGGAAATTGGAAGACTGGCATCCTTGCAAAAGCTCAGTTTCATTGAAGCAGACTGTGGAAGTGAAATATTCACTCAAATAGCAACGTTGACGGAATTGAGACGAGCCTCAATTCTTAAGTTGAGAAAAGAAGATGGAAAAGCCTTGTGTTCATGCATTGAGAAGCTGCACAAACTCCGGTCCTTGTCTCTACAAGCAATAGACGAGAATGAGATACTTGATATGCAATACCTTTCATCTCCACCTTTGTTCCTCCAGAGGCTGTATCTTTCAGGCCGGTTAGCAACATTCCCACGGTGGATTCAATCTCTCCATAGTCTTGTCAAAATCTACTTCAGATGGAGCCGGCTAGAGGACGATCCACTCCGATATCTTCAAGATATGCCTAACCTAGTCCATCTTGAGTTTCTTGCAGGTTACATTGGAGCAGAACTATGTTTCAAAGCTGGAAAATTTCAGAAACTAAAGCTAGTAGCTATTGACAAACTAGAAGAACTACACTGGATCACCGTTGAGGAGGGAGCAGTGCCTCAACTTGAGAAGCTAATCATTCAAAGATGCAACTCGCTGCAAGGTGTACCAACTGGAATTGAGGGCCTTACTAACTTGAGATGTCTTGAATTTTTTGACCCGCCTGATGAGTTCATGATGAAGCTAAGGCCTGATAAACTTGGTGAAGATTTCTGGAAAGTGGCACACATTCCTGAGGTATACTACATATATTGGAGGAATGGTGGCTGGGAAGCCTATCCGTTAGACGGCAACTACAAGAGTGATAATTCCTTCTCTCCAAAGAGTGGAATTAGGTCCTTTGGGAGACGAAACTGGTTGTAATCTTCCTTCTCAATCCCCACCCCTAAGAAACACCAGGAGGAGGAAATGAAAAAAAGGGAAAAGAAATCTCAGCTCATAGGTATATAAAATGTCGTTGACTTCGGATAGGTGATCAATTTGTAAATTCTTTAGAAGGAAGGATTAAAACTTCTTTACTTGCTAGTAGTCTTGATTCTAGCGGACTTACAACTTTTTTTTTTTTTTGGTTGATGAGGGAAAAGGCTTGATTCTAGTAGCAGTTTTACAAGAAATTGACTGCTCAAGTACGTAGTTCTTTCCACATCTTTGATGTTCCTTAGTGAAGTCAGCTACTTTTTCGCATATTTGCCTTTTCAGTTTACTTGTGACTGCTTTAGAAGTTTTTGAAACACTTACTATTTGCAACTCCAATCGTTTTTTTTTTTATTTTATTTTTTGGGTGCAAATAGCACCGTCCGACCACATTGACGAAATCTGGCAGTTTCTCGGGCGGCGCATGTTTACACCTTCTATAGGCAAGCTCGGGACTTGTATGCAATAGTGCAATATCCAGATGCGAAGATTGAGAGTTGCGTATTCTCTCCAAGTATATATGTCAATTTAAATTCTATTATAAATTTATAAAATTACTTTCCAAAAATTTTCCACCAATTATCACTAATTCAAATTTACTTACCTATTTTTCTTATAAATCTAATAAAATTTGATAATATCTCATTTTCAAATTTAAATTTTTAAAACCTATAAAAGTTGAAAACCCCAAAAGAACCTTGGATTAAATAAAAAAATCAAATCGGGTTAAATAAAAAAATCAAATCTAACAATATTTGAATTATCTCATGTAGATATACAAAACTTAGAAGAAAATGGGTCCTAAACGAATTGAAGGGACGCAAGGAAATAACATCACATTTTATTATATTTAAAAAGAAACATTTAAAATAAGTAAGTCTAAAATATTAATAATTAGCGCAAAATTAAATGAGAAAAAATTTGCAAAATTTATGATAGATTCAAACTATCACATACAACTCGCGTTATCCAATATTAGCTTATACCTAAGGCACATGTCTAAAAAACCCCATAAAAAATGTGTTGCATTTAACAAAAATGATCTAAAATAGAAAACTAGTAACTTATACACAATTAAAAATTTAATGACACCAATGAAGACAATAAGCAGATGAAAAAAGGCACTCATGCTAACCTATTGTCTTGTAAGATAATTGTTGTTCGATTAACTTTTAAATTGCGTACAAGTTAATAGCCCAACATTGATTCTGCTATTGTATAGAATATAAATTAGTAGCTTATAATAAAACTACTCAACATACACACACATACGAGGGAGAGGGAGGGAAAGAGGGAGGGAGAGAGTACAACAGATGAAATATAAATGTCACTCAGAATAATAGACTACTCCAAAAATATAAATTTTTGCACGCGTTGGCACACTAAGGGATGTTCACATTTACAATTTTTGTAAGACTACACTGATCCTAAAATATAAACCTAAGAATAAATTAGCAAGTTCCTGAACTAATATCAAACACTAGATTCACATATCATTTGGTAAAAACCACACAAGAGCCTGAAAAACGGACACGAGAGATGTTTTCTGGTCAATCTACGAATCTGCTTTGACATTTGATAAACTACTGTACAGGAAAAGTTTACTAATGTGTTTGACCATGAGGAGGAGGCCCTGGTGGCAGCGGCGGTGGCATACCGGACTGAAGGCCAAAATTTGGTGGCAAGTTTACCATGGCAGGAGCATTCGGATTTCCAGCCTGCAGCCACAACCGAAGCAGTATATCAGTTTTAAACACCAAAACCCAGGAAAACCACCCAAATCATATACAATCAAACTAAGCTCAAATCAAATGATAGCTTGATACATATGAAACTCTTAGTCTGCCCAGTTTTCAGCACTAATTATCATCTGGATATGAGCATTTGAAACAAAAGAACAAAAAATGACAACAACAAGAAGATTCTACTATCTGGTTAAGTGTCCTGGATCTTTGTTAAAATCAGCAAGCTGAAGATAGCATCAAAACATCTAAACTTCTGCAAGTACATTGATCCCCCTTGCAAGATAGCCTGTTTCTGGGGCATCACTATGCTTAACCTTACGGAAAAGAAACAGCCTAAACTAGTTCTCTCTGGAGAGGAAGAACAAGCTTTAAGAAGAAAAGATATTGATTAAGGTAATGCAAAATAAGGGTCACATTTGGTACTGCAGCCAAGAAGTGAAAAGCATGTCATAAAGCATACAATATTTAATAGCAATATCACATACACCGGCAATTTTGCAGAACACCACTTCATAGCAACATGTCAAACTTCCAATCCAGAGAGAAGTGAAAACTGAAACCTATGGTAGCCAGCTTAGAAAAACACAAGGGAAAAGGGCAAATTGTAGGAAAGTATACCTGATAAGGGTTTAGCCCTGGCATCATCTGCATCTGACCAGCTTGTGGCCTGTTGAAACTACCTCCTGGTGGAAACATTTGGGAGCCACCCGCACTTGAAGGAGCCTGCATATTCATCAGCCCATTTGGAATACCACCAGGTGGTACATTTCCTGGTGGTCCAGATCCAGAAGCCATAGGGTTCACGCCCATATAATGACCTTGAGGCATTGGAGGCACCATCTGATTCATATTACCCTGCATTACCTGATGAAAGGCAATCTCAATCTGAATGAGGTCCAATAATTTTCCACATACTAAAAGAATTCCTCTGGTACCTAAATTGTAGCATTTCTTTAATATCCTAATAAAAGAGAAGTTTATCTGCCCATCATTTCTATCTTTTTCATTTTATCAGTTATCTGCCTATTATTCCAGTTGATAATAAATCCTTCCTCATATCAGATTTAGAAGGCACCATCAATGTAAAGAGAGATTTTGTAACTTCAGATAGGAAAATTTTCCTTCCACACTTTCTGGATCAATGGCCTCCATCAGCATTGTGGAAAAGTATTCATTAAAAAGACACTGAAACTTTTATACATGTGGCACTTTGGAAAATTAATCGGTATTATCAAAAGACTGAGTAGATAAGTAATTAAGAAAAGGATGATCAAATGGAAGAGGAAGAATGTGAGATCTTTTGACCACATTTCAAGATTATCTTAACTGATTTCTGAACTTTGAAAAGAATTAAAAGAGAATACCATTGGGCCAGGCATGGACATTGACTGAATGGGTAATGATCCTGGTACTGAAGATGGGATGCTCGTAGGCATATTCAGAGGTTGTAGCTGGGGAGGACGAGGTAGATGAGGATGTGATAGCAGAGGTTGATGCCCTGAAGGCTGTAACTGTGACATATTTGCAGGTGGCATTGGCAGAGAGGACATTGGCTGAGGCATTGACTGATGCTGCTGAACTTGCTGAGCATTCTGTTGATAAGCTTGCTGCTGATTGCCTGCAAGGAGAGATGGATGAGGACCAGGTGGCAGAGGAGGAGCTCCCAAAGGCATTGAGACAGATATTGATGGCTTCTGATCTCCTTGGGTTGATGAATCAAGGGAAGGAATGGAAAGAGGCATTGCAACTCCAATTCCAGGGATTGTTCCCTCATTTCTCATCAATCCCGCTGCGAAAGGTCCTGGAGTTGTTGGAGCCTCGGGGCCTGGAAAACTAGCAGGCATACGGCCTCCATGAGCTGTATTTTGCTCGCCAAAACCTGCTAAATAAAGCATAAATGTCATAAAATGAAATAATACAAGCTGTTAATGCTCATATCAGGAGAACAATTATGAAAGGATGTATAGGTACAAAGTCTTATAACAGAAAGATAAACTGAGCTCAGAGGGGAAAGGAATAAGCTGCACCAAGATCCATAAATCCCACCCAAAAAAAAAAAAAAAAAAATCAAGCCCATCAGAAAACTGAAAGAATACAGTTTAGACAGGAATGAACTAAACCAAAAACTGAAAGAAATACTGATGAAATCTTACCCGTATTAAGCTTCTCACGAGCTGAATCCCCAGGCCTATTTCTGCACCAGAACTTTGTCATGTGATCATTGCTGCCACTGCATCAAAAATCAAACAAATCACTAGTCAAAAGATTTAAGCTGTAACATAATCAGATATGAAAATGTTGCACTCTGATATTTCCTTGCACCAAATCAAAGATAACCATGTAAATGAGGGGACAGGCAATGATGTAACAAAGAATGAAATCTCACTGAAATCAAGGACAAGAATCGTTGAACAAAATTGTTAAAAGACATACTTTGGTAGCAAAACACTTTTTTGTTTAAAATAAGCAGCAACTAAATTAACTAAAAGGATAAATGCTTACACCTGAAATCCAATAACAGAAACACAATCGGTACCTATAAGGGAGTCAAGAACAGAAAATTTCCGTGTGACTTAGAAACGTAGCTAAGTTTAAAGGCATTTGCAATAGCATAACCAATCTCTTTGATGCTAACTGACCTATCTTAAATTAACTTCTGGAGAATATTTATTTTCAAATTCTTTATAGCCTCATATTCTATTTGATTCCTGGCACAGAACAAAGCACAAGTTCAGCAAGAAATTAATTACAACTGTTAGCTTAATCACCTATTGATACTACTCAATGACTCTCTTTTCCTGTTTTCCCTTTGCGCTTTTACTTTTCTCTAATTCTTTCTCATCACTTTTTATTCTTTTCTTTTCATTTTCATGCTTTTTGAGCAATTTTGAGCCATGAGAGAGGATCATGTGAAAACAATTGTACAATTGTTATTTCTTGACCACTGGGAATTGGACAAAATTCCCAAACAAAACCCTAAATTGAACTAATGCCTTAATGACCTGTTATGAGGAATAGTAAAAGGTAAGTTCACAAAGGAAATTTTAGAAAGTCTATTGAAACTTTTTGTGCTGACTTCAAGTGTGACCTTAGCCATGGTTGCCATAAATGGTAAGCATGATTATAAGAAAGGCAAGGGGGAGTACATAAAAATCGAGCAAGTAAAGAACCTGTCATGTAAACAGAACAATTTTCAGAAAGCACATAAAGAATAAATTCTCAAAGTTGTCCTCAAGCATCAAGGAATAATCCCTAGAAATTTCTTGAGAAGGGAAAAAGGGTCTATTGAGTACCCTCAATCCCTGTTGCCCCTCAATGATGGCAGGGAGATAGACTGCACGGCCAAGAAACCATCCTTTACTAAGTGCCAAAGTTCATTGCACATCCCTTCTTATCTAAAAGTTCACTGGGGAAAAGTTGCATTTCAATGACCATGCAGTCACTCAAATGCTGCCCCAGGATAAACCCTGTGGTCCTTTGGAGCATCAAAATAGTTGGCTTGTATTCTAAACTCCATAAAAGAAATTCTGCATTCTCTCCTTCCCCTAGTAGGCACAATCAAAAGCAATCTATGAAATGTGGATCAATAAATATCTCCATTGCACTTGGCACAAAATTTAGGACTGACAATATGATATTTCTAACCTTACCCCTTATTGGATAGTGGAAATTTCTTAACTAACACAAGTATATATGTGGAACTAGTGGAGCTTTAGGCTTAGTTTGGTTGGACTGTAATGTGGAAGTAAATGGGGAGAGGAAGTAAATGTGGACATAAATGCCTCATTAACGTCATTTGGTTGGAGTGAGAAGTGAAAGGGAAGTAAATGAGGAGGGGTACCACTCCCCTCCACATCAGCATTTTCTCCCCCTCCAAATTGGGGGAATTGGGAGAGGTAAAATAAGTTGAGGGTATTAATGACACATTTGGCCTTACAATTTAGCTTAAAATATTATATAGGAGAGAGAATAAGGGATAAAAAAGTAAAATTATGCAATAATTCTCTTTCCTCTCTTCTTCCCCTCTCATCCTTCTTTCTCTCATACCAAACAAAAAGAAGGTAAAAAGAAATACTTCCCCTAGATGAAGTATATGTTCCCCTCCCCCTCCCCATTTGTGAACCAAACTAAGCCTTAGAGAGACAGCCATGGTCCACTACTAAATTTTAGAGATATAATTAAGGGAGCCACGGTGGAAATTATATTATTAAGAATGTTAAATTTAGAAAGTGGACATTCATTCTTTTAATTTTAGATGTATTACTGCAGCCCCAAGGTTTGGGTCCACTTTTTACAGGTCAGTGGAATCTTTATGCTCAAAACCCCGATTCAAGTAGTGATTTATTTGGAACTCCCAAGAAGCAAGAACTACCATTCTAACTCTTCTTGGAGGATTTCACCCACGCAAAGTTTATGGCTGACTGATATTACTCACCATCATTTAGCTATTGCATTTATTTTTCTCATTCCCGGCACAATATGAAAGATCTTTTAGAACTAGTTTTGAGACTGGGCACAATATGAAAGATCTTTTAGATGCACATGTTCCCCATCGAAAGGCAGAAATGAGGACATCCATTGAGCAACCGAGGGAATACTACTTAAATTGGATATGACTAGGCCCTCATAATTCAAAAACCAGAATACTATAAGAGTGGAAAACACGACTATAAGCTCAAATAAATGACCACGACATTTTATCATCTCAAGGATGAAACCAATTGCAAAAGAGATGACGTCCAATGGTATCAGGTCAAATTAAAGCAACGGATATTAAAAACAGACTTGTGAATATCGATAAACACGTTAAAGTTTCCAAACAGCAATGACATCTCCATAGTCAATTTTACCTGCAGAGAATGTATCCAATAGGATGCCAAGCAAGGTCCCAAACACTGTTGTCATGGGCATATGCAATTTCAACTTGAGGAGTATCGTGCCTGCCCATTACAAAATTTTAAGGTAATGCTAAGAAAGAATTCCCAGAAGACCAATTCATACAAAGCACGAGGACTGAGGACAGACACCAAGTTATCATTCAGAGAAACGTAACAAAACAAATTAAGTGTTTTCTGACTTTTCCTCTTTTTGCTCATGTGAAGTCATTTAAACGTGTACAGGAAGCAGGATTATTCAAGTGATAGGCATTGTAACTTAAAATCATTTTGCTACTTGTAAAACAATAGCAGCATGCCACCCACTTGGGTAGAATTTGGTGTGAAATATTTCCACAAAGCTTCCCATCAGCATTTCCCAAAAGTTAGGGGAATACTTTTGCTTCATATTTTCTATATGAGAGAAGATGGTACTTTTTCTTAAATTCCTCTATCTCGTTCATCACTGAACCACCCAAATTTCACTTTGTTAAGTAGCATAGTGGCAACAAACTTTTCAATCACAATGTTTTCATAAACCAGACAAGAAAGCATACTTGGTAACCTCAGTGGTTAGAAGTTTTTCCTGTCCAACTGATTTATTAAAATACAAAACAAATTTAAAAATTTCATAAATCTTGTCACTGAAGTATAAAAATATTTTGAGAAAATTTACAAAAATCATTATGAGCACAGCCGAGCCAAACCTAGAGGCAATTGAGCCAAGCTCCATGAATTTAGAAAGGCTCAAATTTCAGTTCAAGTACTACTGGAGCCTTAAATAAACGCTTGCAACTTGAAGCTGGAGCTCGAATTATATAAAACAATATAATATATAATTAAATAATGTAAATATATACAATCGAATGTGTTGCAAAATTTTGATGAAGAACACTTAAGTATTCCAGCTAAGCTCAATCAAAAGGTTCGAGCCCAGTATCTGAGCTCGAAATCTCGAGCTTGAAAATATCAAATTGGAGCCAAGCCCAAACAAGTTGGATAAGGACTCAGTTTGTATACAGCCCTGCTCATCTATGTAAGTGAAAACACTAAAAAGTAGAGTTGAACACCTAATAGAAGTGAAGTATTTCAGATAAAAATAACAAAAAATTAATAAAAAAGATACACTATTATGAATTCAACAGTTTTATGGTGGTTTTATTAATTCCTGCAAGTTTTTATGAAATTTCTGGGTGAAAACACTAAAAAGTAGAGTTGAACACTAATAGAAGTGAAGTATTTCAGATAAAAATAACAAAAAATTAATAAAAAAGATACACTATTATGAATTCAACAGTTTTATGGTGGTTTTATTAATTCCTGCAAGTTTTTATGAAATTTCTGGAATTAAACTGAACCGAAGTAGACATGTAGCCCATTCACGGTCTTAAAAAATTGGAGAGAAATGAGAGAGAGGGAACATGAATTATGAAACAGATGATGAGAAAATAGAGAAGTAGACAAAAATAATACAAGCTTTTCACGGTTATCAAAAACTCATCTAAAAGAGAACTTTAATGTGAAGAACATAATGCTAAATAGTTATGAAGAACATAATTCAATCCCATCGCCAATAGGTACGAGTCATGCAATATAGACAATTGTTGCTTTTCTATTCAACAAGTGGAATGTCATTATTATCAAGCTACTTCAAAAAATTTTACAAAAAATTTTACAGCATTTGAGTGGAAAGACAACTATAATTATTATGAGGGAAAATTGCCAATTCAGCCAATATGGTACTAGCAATTTTGTGACAGATTCTGGACAAAGTTTGTAAGCTGCATTCACATGCTAACATTGACATGGGCATTCAATTGGATCACTTCCATTTCTCAACAAACTCACCCACCCTTCATTTACATTCCCAATTCCATGTGTATTAACTCACTTTCTTTTCCAATCAGGGTAAACTCCCAAATATCTCTTCAAGTTAAGTTTTCTGGTTAGAAACTTCAAGTTTGTGATGGAATTTGACCTAATTGAAAAAGAAAGTGTGTCAAAAGAGGGAGAATGCACCACATGAATGAAGAGTAGGTGAATTTGGAGGGGAATGGAAGTGCTTAACCAAAATGCCCTTACAGATATTGGTACGTGGGAGAAGCGTGCAAATTTTGAATGGATTCTGTCAAAAAGTTGGTTTGTAGGAACATATTGGCTAAACAAAAATAGTTTAAAGACCTTAAAATTTTTTAAAAAGTTTAAGGGCATATAACCAGAGGCAAAAGTGTTTCAAAGACCAAATTGTCCCATTAGCTTAACATAGTCAAATGGGAGATATCTGCATAACACAATTCATGATTAATACATGAAAAAATTGAAAATCAGAGGCACGGCAGACAAAAGATCTCATAACCGTTCTGGCATAAAGAAGAAGCAAGTTCACAAACCAAAAGCCTACAAAGACTATATTTGAGGAACAATAAAAGAGAAAAAATAGAGAATTTACCCAACAAGCCAGTGGAAGATAGATCCATCAAAACTCCCACTAACAAAATATTCTTCATGAAAAGGATGCCAAGCCAATGCTGATACCAAGAAAATTAGGGGAACAAAGAGAAGAGAACAATTCGAGTGTTAAGAATGAATTGAGCTTAATGTGAGTCATTGCAAAAGGCTCAAGAAAAAGAATTTCTCGAAGAGACTTCTATGATAATCAGAACGAAAAACAGCATGAAGGTAAAATCATGGAATTATGCAAATACGTAAATCCATATCCACAAAAGATCCAGCCATTAGTTTGTAGTTGAAACACATCACAAGAAAGTATATTATCCATCAGCAAAGCCTGTAGTAGATAAGTTGTTCACTTATTCCAACCCAAACTGATATCTTCATATATACAATATTGAATGTGAGCCAACTCGAGTTGGTAAACAAAACTCCAAAGTTTCAGCACATAGTTCTATAGAATTAGCCCCAGAAACTTTTTAGCTGGTCATTTTTATGGAGAGAGTGATTGTGTCAAGAAATCCAGTACAGCAAGATACAGCTTCAAAAAGATGGTCCGTCATGAAAGACACCCAAGGGTGTTTGGGTGGCTTTTCTGTATTTTGGAACCAGTCATAAGAATTCATGTTTCGCTTCCTAAACAGTATGGAATTTCCACTAACTCACAAACAGCAGCCCACCTCTAATGTGAAGGTACTGAGACTTGTTTGCTCAGGGGCTTTACTTCGGATTAAGATAGCATAGCTCAACATTTTGAGTCAGCCCTCTTTCAAGACATCTATAAAAGAATAATGCAGAAGTTTCTTGGAAATTAAGGTGCTCTCATTTGTATGATAAGTTAAAGGTAGATATTCTTTTTTGGAAGACTGTTCTACTTAAAGAAATACTTTGAACTAATTAAATGTCTCCGAATCCATTTCATATCCAAAAGCAGGCAGGTTGAGTAGGTTGGCATGGCCTAAATCTGAGAGCAAATATTACTTCTCCAATTCTCCCTCCGTCCCAGGTTGGATTTCCCCTTTTGGCGTGGCACAAAAGTAAATTATCAAATTGTCCTTATTAATTAGAGATGTCAGTGGCAGGACACGTGTTAGTAGAGCTTATATACCTTAAGCAGGTTAATTATGGAATTTTAGAGGAAAAATATGTTTATTTTAGCAAAGTGAACATCCATTTCTTAGACATCCAGAAATCGAAGTATGGATATTCAATTTTGAACAGATGGAGTAGATAAACATACAAAGAGGAGATTGGCAGGATAACAAAGATCTCAGTCACATACAAACTTAGCCATTTTTCAATACATGGAAAAATAAAATGACTACATGATGTACAAGCATACCACATACCAGTAACATCTTTCCGATGCCCGCGGAACGATTCAAGCTCCTTCATAGCCCTGATGTCATACAGCTACAAATAAGAAACAATACCACTATCAGTTAGGATCCACAAGACAAGCACAATTCCCCTTTTCCTTCATTCTTTATCTTAATATCTCATTAGCAGCACTTAAAATCTCCAGAAGAGCTCATAACAAGGTAATAGGTTTCTAACCTTGATAATTTGATCCTTTGAAGCAGTTAGTACCCAGTTCCCATTTTGATTCCATTTAACACAAAGGACAGTATTCTTATGTCCATGACTGCAACATAAACAAATTGTTAAAATCTTTTAACATGAAACATAAAATTATCAAGAGAGCTGCTGAAACATAATTAAATACATCAAGAACATTACTGACAATGAACAAAGTTCTCTTCCAGATTTTGCATCCCAAAGCTTAACCAAATTGTCTTTCCCACCTAAAAGAAGCAAAAGAAAAGGAATAACAATCTAACTGTAAAAGCTGATCAGTGTTTAACAATAAGCTCAAAGACGATTGATAGAATTACCCCACCTGAAACTAACAAAGACTTTGTGGGATGCCAGTCAACACTTTTCACATCCCAACCATGGCCTGCCTGAGTCCAAAAGATATAAGGGAAGACACTTATGGGTTATCACATGCACAATAATAATCTTGAGGGACTACAAAAAAAATGCTGGGACTATATTTCCCATATCTAGTTAAAATGTATAAAAAGAAATGCCCAGAGCCATGGGTAGCATATTAATCAACAATAAATATCCGTAGTCACTTTTAACTCCATTTCAAATCAAACTTCACATGAAAGCTCTAGCAACCATCATTTCTCTACAGTACGTCCCATTCGATTCCCTATGTACTGCTATCTACCAAAAGAATTTTAAAACAATTAAACCATGAAGATCAAAATGTTTAAAGTCTCATTAAGTAGGATGGTTAATCATTTCCAAGAAAATGAAATTGAAAAGGGATGCATAAACTAAAACTGGATAAGACTCGAATTGTCAACTGAGTCTCAACCAATAAGGGGGACGATATGAGAGGATCAAACATCCATAAAATAGGGACAAACTCATTCACCATTCCACAGATTCAAGGGACATTACCAGATAAAGAGCAATCTTCTTGACACCGAGCAAAGTCCCAAACTTTAACAGTAGTGTCATCAGAACAGGAGCAAAATTTCAAATCAGTCCTGCAGAAGCTGTTCCAAAAAATTGGATGCCAATTCAGGAGTCTGAGGCAATTATTGCTGTAAGTTCTGTTATAAACAAAAGGCAGCCAAAATTCCAGAATAGATGCTATAGTTGCATAGTAGACCTCATCCCACTCAACTTCATAATAAAAATAAAAAGAATTAAAATATATACAAAAGTTTAAAAGTTAATTTATTACAAAAAAATTTATATTACAAAAATTATTTTTGAAAAAAAAGACGGGAGAAAAAATCTTGTCTTGACAAACTATGGGTGTGCAAATGAAAAGGCACCAAGGTCAAATTAAATGCTACCACGTCAGAGATATTTTTTGAAGTCTTGACAAATACGAGAAGCAAAAGCAAGCAGATATATAAACATAGAGAATAAACAGCAAAAGGTTAGAAGGGAAAACAAACAAAAGATGAAATATGCACATGCAGTTAGGGAATTTCTATACCTTAAGTCACGCACTGACTCTTTATGTGCAGATTTATTAGCTTTGACATTATTCATGTTAGTTTGCCAATACCTGCCACCAAGTACACGTGAACTTAGAAGAAACATAACAATAGCCAAATTAAACAGCAAATTCTCAAATACTTTGGCCT
This sequence comes from Rauvolfia tetraphylla, assembly GCA_030512225.1. Lineage (NCBI taxonomy): Eukaryota > Viridiplantae > Streptophyta > Magnoliopsida > Gentianales > Apocynaceae > Rauvolfia > Rauvolfia tetraphylla. Next base: position 6,690,955 of record JAJQKT010000004.1, on the reverse strand, counting down.
AAAGATCCAGTACTTTATTGTCCCTCCATCATCACCAGTAACCATCCAAAGATCATTGTAACTCCATACCATTGACCTGACCGCTTGATCATGTGCCTGCAAATATGAAGTGGAAAAGGTCCTATCAAAAAACAAACTTTCAAATAGAAATTTGAAGAAGGGCATAGAAGTTAGCATCACATACCTGTAGGATCATTTCAAAATTAAACGATTGACCATTCCAGAGGGTGAATTCACCACTTTGAGAGCCAGTGATGAGACGCCTCCCATTAGGGATCCACTTTTAACAAGAAATATAGCAAGATCAGATTAGAGAAAACCCATAAAATAGAAAGATCAGATCAGCAAAAACCCATACAAAAAGCAAAAATTAAACTCAAAAAGTCTTAAAACACAGGAAGGTGCAAAAAGTATGCAATGGGCATCTTCTATTTCCTTTCATGTCTGTAAAGCTAACCAAATGAACAAACAAAAAAGCCAAAAAAAGAAAAAGAAAAGCTGTTTTGAGAAACAAAAGTACCTTCATTGTTAAGCTTCTATAAGAAAAAAACACTATGAAAAAGGAACTTTATGAGTACTTCCAAACCAAGCTTTCAAGTCAATTAAAACTAAAACAATACAGCCTTGAAACTTTAAATAGAGGAAGGGGGAGAGCGGGGGTAAGGAAACAGCTTAGTTCAAGCAAATAAGAATAGGTTCATAGCTCGTGTAGACAGAAACAATCAAAACTATAGATCAGCTAACAGATTCACCAAAGTCTATAATTGTGAAATAGGATTTTTTATACTTCCATTATATAAATAATATAAGAATTGATTAACTAGATAATGTGCTACAATCCTTCTGCTTGTACATACAAGATTATTCCAATTACAACAATTGTGGAGCAAGAATCCTATAATAAGTGCAAAGAGGCAAAGAGTTTGCATCAAAGATGTAGGGATGGATTCACGAAAATTGGATGTTTCCATATATAATACTTTCTCTTTTCTGCATAAAAGATTTTCCTTGAGGCCAAAAGCTCTCATCTATGCTCCATCCATAATGCATTCACTTGAGTGGTGGAGCACCTAAAGTCATGCCTTTCAGAAGATCTACTCTTTATATGTTACTTGGAATCACTTCTTCCACATCGTATGGCACCAACAGAGTATTAAGGTCGATAATAGAGTAAATAAATTTATGAATAGATAATCTCCCGAAGGAATAACATATTCAAAAGATATTCTTTAATAGTTTCTAGCTGATCTACACTGAGAAAGGAACGCTCACTGGACAAGACATTGGACCCAGAATTGGAATAGACGAAAATGGCTCATACAGTTATTCATATACATACCAGACAAAAGGGGTGTGCATTCTGTTTGGTTTGGAGAATTTCGGTTTCACTATTTGAAGAAAATTTGGTTTCTAAGATTTTTTCAAGTAACCAAACCAAACCAAATCAGCCTTCAAACCGAATCAAAACTGAATTAAATTTCAGCTGGTTTCTTTTGGTTATCTACAAATAATGCACACTGGAGCAAGCAACAAGCAACTTTCTGGCTAAAACCAATTGAGCTCCTTTAAGATAAAATGAAGCAACAAAATATCATTCAAATCACATGCTATTATACTCGTTCACTCAAAAAGCTAAAGTTCGAAAATCACCCGTGGGCCCCCATCATTCAGTTAAGATGAGCCCTGATTCAGAAGGAACAGTCCTAAGCTATCTCGACGTGATTAAGAATATATTATTGCACTTAAGTAGATGTTCCCATACGAAAAAAATCCATACCCTCAAAACATGATTTAATTTCCGGTATTTCTGAGACTAAGATAACCATAAACACTGGAGATGCAACAAGACAAATGCAAAAGCATATCCCAGATTAAAGGGAAAAATTATCATTTACATGCATCTTCCTAAATGACGAAATCCAAGCACTTCCAAGCTAACAGCAGCATCAGTTTACATCTAACATTAAAAATATTAGTGTCTCCCCTATGTGTAACATTGCAAACTCATTGTTGATCACCAAACAAACAGGGCTACAGCCTCAATATACTGCTTATTACATCAAACACAAATCACCTTCTAACTTGCTTGCTCTATACAGTCAAAAAGGACAAGGCAAACAAATCAACTTTGATTATAATGAGAACCAGAACTATCAAGTTAATCCAATAAGATGCTCAGGGAAACAGGGCCTCCCATACTTAGCTGGAGCTACTTTGATAGATAAAACAGGCTTTTTGTCATCACTTACTCCACTTCTCTAGAATATGGCTCCCAGACAATAGTTAGATACATGAGTGGCATTTATTTTCTTCTGAGCACTCTATCCTCTTATATGTGTTGCTTTGATTCAGTATTACAAAGCTAAGATCGTCCAGTTTCTTTGGCAGCATATTTATGTCAATCTGGTCTTTTGAGCCATCATTTGCGCAAACTAAAAAATGTTTCAGGTTGTTAAGCATTTCAAAATTACCTTCTTCTTACTAGTTGAAATTCTATCTTCAGTTTTTCTTTTCACTCCAAGAATATATTAGACAAATTATCACAAAGAAGGATGCAGGATAGCTCTATGTTTGGTACAAAAAGTTGAAATCAAATTCAAGTTAAGTTAGCATCACAATCAACCTGCACAAATAAAGTAAGAAACTTTTTCCACATACATCTCATAGTTAATACATCTAACAAACGGAGAACATGAACATCTCCTGTACCAAAGGGCTGGTTTGCATGAGGTGCTTATGTCCCAAAAACTATTATCAAAAGAAAAACTGATACTTCATCCACAAAAAATAGAAACAAAGGAAGAGAAGAGTGATTCTCCAAAGATCTTGTGAACTTTGTTCAGAGGCATCTGAACTCCCTGAAAAGCTATTCAATTACATTTAGCAATAGGTATCTGTTTGCGAATTTCTGTTCTCACACCAAACCAAAAGATATCCACCTTCAGTACTATTAATGTTAACTGAAACCTATTTGCATGAAAAATAACTGAGCACAAAAACCATAATAACACCACAGAGAAATTATTTAGGTTCAAGGTATGTCTGCAGACGCGAAACTACATATTCTAATAAGACAAAATTTGCACGAGTACTGAATATACAAAGAAAAGGAAAAACAACAATGATAAGACGTGTTTCAACTTACCACAACACGATTAATAGAGCAACGGTTTTTGTTGAGAGACGTATGAACAAACTTTGCAGCATAACTTGTTGATGGATTATCTAAATAGGCCGCAGTAGGCAACATCTGCATCCAAAATAGAGAATGGCAGATCTTACTATGCAAGGAAAGAATTAATCCACATTAATGATGAAAGCAATAACACAGAGATATAATCCTCATATCGTCTTCCATGACAAATTATGCATTCAAAGTCACAAAGCAACAAAGTATTGGGAGAATTTGTTCACCTCAATGGATAGGAAATAGGTGTCTCCCAGTATAATTCCGGAATTCATGCAGATAAATCTCATGGTTTCAGCAAGACCAGGCAAGGGAGGATTGATTCTACAGTAATGAGCTCAGTTTGCAACTTTTTGGCAATATGGGTGGAAAGGAATAACAGGATTTTTAAAGATCAGTATGTGCCCACTGAGCTACTACCAAGATTTTTTTTTTCTCTCATCATCTCTTGGAGCGATAACATCTGTTGTTTTAGGAGAACAACATTGATAGATTTACAAAGAGCTTGTGGGGATACATTTATGCAGTTTTAATTTATTTTCTTTAGAATAACTAATCCTGTTCTTGTATTTCTTCCTTTTGTTAAGAAGTTTCTCCTTTAATGATAAACAGAAAAGATTATCCATTTAAGGACAATTGAGTACAACTGAAAGGGTGAAGGACAAACAGTATTGCTCATTAGGAGGCATAATTCTGACCAAGCTGCTCCAAAATTAGACAACAGGAAAAAATAAGTTGAAAGTACTTAAAAAGGTGAAAACTAACATCAACTGCTGCAGCTGGAGTTGCTTGCAATACTGTCCGGTCCCTAGAATCCCGTTGCCACATGCGAATCTGTACAGAAACATAAAAGCATCATACAAATCCATAATCAACTCATACCATTTATCCAAAATGACACAAATGTGTCACTGAAAGTAGCTGCATCTGATTAAGAAACTGTTTCCCCTTGAAGAAATGTGAAAACAGACTGTGGTGCGATTGGTAACCATATTTTGCCCTGGCCTTTACCTAAAACCTTTTACAATAAACAATATACCCCTAAATTATGCGAACTAATTCTAACAACAGTGAGCCCAAATATACACATTATTTTGTAGTTAATATAGCTCTACTCAGTTTAACTCAACTTGAATCTTACACTCCACCACTGCATTATTCATAAAGATAATTCCATACATAATGCACTGTGTAATTGACTCCTCATGGATGATACATGTAGCATAGGAACCAAAAAGTGTTATCCACACCATATAGGGTTCGATGAATTCTTTCCCTCGCTGCTTTATTTAGGTTCAAATTCACCATTAAGCAAAGAGCACATATCCTTCTCAATTAACTTCTTTCACCTTTAATCTTAGACAACTTATCTGTCTGAAATTAACTTCTTAGCTTGTTAGCAATGAAATTTACTTGACTACTAGTTCTAGTATTCATTTTTATGAATTTCTCTTCCTACTAATATTCATATAGTCATCTTTAGCTATGCCTAACCAGCTTGGAAGTTTTTCTCTTATTTTATTTTGTATAGGCACTTCCTTTACCATTTGGTATTATAATTATAATTTACGTCTTCTTAAATCCTAATTGTGTTACATAGGCTTCATTCATATATTCTTTTTCAGCTACCAACATTCTGTAACATAAAAGCCAGTCACGCACCATCCCTATAGAACTTTTTCATAATTCTGTTGGCATACATTGATCAGTCAACTCCTGCTGCCTTTCTCCATTTTGTCTTACCCACTTTAATTGCATACAGAAGACTACGTTTGTTTGTCATAGGTAATTCATTTTAACCAAAACCAATGAACCACAGACATCAGACAAACAAAAAACATCATTTCATTTTTCCAGTACTTTTTTGTGAGATTAGCAACTAGCTCAATGTGATCTAATTAAATTGCAATGGTCCAACAAGCTAACTCAACAGAGAATATAAAGAATCCATCTTTTCTTCCCTATTCTAAGCAAATCAAAGGCCAAGCAATCAGCCAGGTTTTTTTCACCAGCGGCGGGGCGGGGCGGGGCGCCACATGGGGAGGGAGGATTAGCACAACTACCCTATGGTAATTAATAATGAGAAATTCAGATAGCGTTAATTCTCAGGAGAGTGAAAAGACTGAATTTCTGTAAATGTTATAAGAGGAAACACGATTACAAACTTTTCTACTAACAATCACGTACAATTATCTTTGATGCAGGACAAACCTAGCAAAGAAAAACCAGATTCTGCTAAGTTATGCACAGAAAAGGAGAGCCCTAGGAAGCATAAGGCATCACCTTAGGTTTGGTTGCGTGACACAACCAAGATTTACAGAAAATAAGAAAATCATACACAACAGAATAGAGAATTCCTCTATTTATAGACTCAAAAACTAAATTGCGAACTATCCAGGAAAGAGACTCTACCAAATCCTATACTATCTAGGAAGCCTCATTAACAAATCCTATCCAACCATAACTAGGAAAATAGGAATTCTAAAACTCTGGAAACTGAACTACTCCAATTATAAATTTACGTAAACTCTCATAGAATCCTAAGATTTCTCAACACAGAACAATATAGAAGAGTCTAAACTGAATTAAACTAGGATTTCCAAGACTAAAGCTCAATTGTAAAGCCTTTGCTTGACTTATAACTTTCGAGATCTTGGACCATTTTGTGATCCACATCAATATCTATTCATAAAACTTTCACATAATTAACATGATCAAATCTTGATTCTGCCTAGATTATGATAAAAAAATAAAGTAGTAGTCTTGAAATCTATCAACAGACAGTCAGTCGCCTTACAATATACACACACAACAGAATAAATTTATTTCAGGATTACACCATAATTCATCATGCTTCACCAGAGAAAAAGATTTAAGATTTTCCTGTTCACATATAAGATGCACTCTGCCCTTACAATAAATTTGTTCCATTCTTGTGTTATCTATTTTGGTAATAATATTTGTTCTTACAATAAAATTGGACATTCTATCTTTGTTACCTACAGCACATATATGGTTCTACAAATACATTTCTCATAAAAAATATAGAAATTTTTATAAAGGTCTTCTTTTCGGACCGAAGAAATTCCAATCCAACATATATCAAAGAAATAATGTCATAAAAAAGGGAGTTCGTCATGTTAAATTGAAATATCCCATGCCTAGTATAAAAACAAATGAGAATTTTATGCTTATTTAAGATATTTCAAAGAGAAAAAGATGAATGTATTTAACACAACTAAAAACCTGTAACAAAAGTGGTATCTAACTAGCAGACTATTAATTATGACAATCAAGTATGGTTATGAATTATAAGAAATAAGAAAAATTAAATCAATTCCTCCTTGGCTTAAGCTTAAGTTACAAGATTATTCTAGACGTCATTACCTGCATATATCGCACAACAGTGCTGGTATAGTCAACAGCTCTTCTTTGCCCAATCTTCCTCATTCTTTTTGCAGCAAAACTGTCAGCATGAGCTGCAATGTTTAAGGAGAATCAAAATAAATGAACTATTAGCAGTTTTCATGCTTCAGTTCTAAATGCATGTGCTCATTTCAGACAAACCAGATACAGAAGTTTCATGTGGTGATTCGGCTGGTGCTTCTTAGAACATCTACGGCAATGAAACACATTGCCTATGTCAAGCCCATTAGCAGATCACTGTCTGATTCTACTAAAGACTTCATTAAACAAACTTTTTGCATTCCCTGCAATCATATTTCTATAATCCAATACCAGGGGTTTACAACATCTTCAGCAACTTGAGTTCTGCCCCAAGAGACTCAAGTAAAGGATGAAACTAAACGCTAGGCCCCATTTTGTCACACAACGAAAAAATCAGTAAGTGGTTAAGAATTGATACAAAAACAGTGATGATGTCCTCCAAAGTTAAACAGGCATAAGAAAAATTTGAGAAATATGTCTGGAAGAGCATAATGATTGTTTGTCTCCAAAGCAAGAGGTACTAATGCATGACCACGGAAGTAAGCAACTATTTACACCTATAATGTCAGTGTTCAGATATTTTATACTCATGTATCACTTCAGCAATCAAGGAATAACTCAGCAGATTCATCTCTTGCAATATGGCAATACGCATTTGAAAAAATTCAGGATTCCCAGATTTATGAGGTCCATTTGGCTGCCCTAAAAGGGATAATAGTTGAGGAAGAAAGGTATTATGTAGTTGAAATGTTGGAGGAATTGTAAGAGAAGAATAATAAAACATAGAGAGAGATGAAGTGTTGTATGGCTATGAACAGAATTCGGTGGACGGTACTTCCTGGAGGAGAAATAATGAAGAATAAGATGTTGACCTAGCACTCTTTCAGGCTCCCCACTGTTTGGGCACATAAAAAAACACACCAGAAGAAGATACACATCCCTAAGACTATTGGTACGAGAATAAGTAATTCCTAAAAATCAAAATAAGACTAAAGCAACATACAAATAAGACTCAAAACAGTAACAGACTCTTAGAACTAAATTCCTCCTATCTCCTCCACTTAATGTCCAAACACCCCTAAAACCTCTAAAACTACAATAATAGTCTAAATCCATCTATATACACACCAGTAGACTTTCCTGTAGCACGTTGAAGAGAACCCCGTCAATCTTCATAATTAAATATTCTTCTCCACATGGTTTTTTTTATCCACTGGAAATAAATTCTCCAGATAACAAATATCTAAACTTCTACCAATTAAATAGCTTCACAGAGAGGAAAACTATCAAGCCACTGAACGGAAGAATTTAGAACTGCCGGAGGAAAGAACCAATTACTACTAAAATCCAAGTTGGACATACGGCGAAATTCTCTTCTAAAGTTCACCTTTTCCATTACAATATGTCTAATAGGTACTACATCGAGGTAGTTTCTGACTTGCAAATTAACGTCACTGAATCAAATCGAATAAACAAAGCCCCTGTGCTACAGCGTTTTGTATTTTTTCCAAATTCCTCAACTTTTCCGCGATAACAAACTAACACGTAAGAGCTTCAACTTACAGTCATAAGGAGGGTGAGGGTGCAGATTCGGGGGCTGAGCAGAGGACGGATGGTGGTGATAGTCCGGAGGAGGCGGAGCATTGAGGGTGGTGGAAGAAGCGGAAGGCTGCCGCATCATCGGTGGCGGGCCCGGGGGAGGCTGTGGGCCCCTCGGGAAGTCGGGACCTTGCTGCTGGTGGTGCTGGTGTTGCTGCGAGTGCGGGTGTGCGTAAGAATGTGGATTTGGCTGTTGGTGTTGGAGATGATGCGGCGGTGGCGGACCAGGCGGCAATGGTGGTCCCAGCGGGTGTTGCTGCTGCTGCTGAGGATCTCCAGCATACATCATTGATTATTACAATGGTGAACGTTTCAGAAGAGACTTGCAATCCCTCGATAGATAAACCCTAGGGATTGAGAATGGGGATTGGAATTTAACAGAACCGGTAGGGTTTTAGATACCCCAGCTTGGCGGGTGGTAGAAATACACATAAGGGAAGAAGTTCGAAAATTTTGGCAGACCTTTTTACCGGGGAAATTTGTCAAATTTAATCCTAAAATTATTTCTTTTGTCTTAAATTATAAAACTATTTTCTGTAATTTAAGATATAAAATATTTTTTCTAATTTTATCAAAAACTACAATATTTTCAAAAATAATGGTTCCCTCAATCTATACTTTGATAGAATCTAATAAATTGTCACATATAATGTTCACATGATTATGAATTGAGACATTTATCAGATCATGTCTTTTTCTTCTCAAATTGAGATGTACGTGTTTTGTAAGTACACATAAGTTACCTAAAGAAATATATGCATCTTGTGAGAAAATGTGGAAGAGAAAAATCATGATTTGTGTTATGAATTTGTTGATACGCAGTCTTCATCGGTATAGCAAAATCGTAATACTAATATAGAGAACTTAATAAAGAAATTATAATGTAGAGAATATGAGAAAACTATAGAGAGAAAAGAGAGGAAAAGAATAAGAGATCTTTATTGATTCTCTGAGAGTAAATTAATCAACGAATGAGTGAATTCAACACTTCAGTCTAGAGCCCTATTTATAGGGTTCAAGGATACATCCCAATAAGAAGAGGTAGAGGGTAATCAGAAGATAAATCATATCACTAATGATATGATAGAACTCTACCATCTATCTTCTGAATAGTTGGAGTATCTCTATAACTCTGATAATGGACATTCATAATAATATTAATTTCATAACACTTCCCATTGGATGTCCATTGCATAAGAGTATGCCTCGTTAAAACCTTACTAGATAAAAAACCTAGTGGAAAAACTCTAGTGAAGGAAAAAGAGTACACTACTCTTTATGCTATATTTACTCCCCATGATGAGATAATCCTTTTAAGTTTCTTAACCGCCGCATTCCAATTTTGTTCACCAATTTCTCAAATGTTGCGGCTGGTAATGCCTTAGTGAATAAATCTACCAGATTGTCACATGATCGAATTTGTTGCATATTAATGTCACCACTCTTCCGGAGTTTATGGGTAAAAAAAATTTTATCATATCTCCTTAGATATATTCCAAACTTTATTATCATCCAACAGTACAGTTAGAATTCCTTCTTAGATGATATAGATTTTTTTCGAATACATTAATCATGATCACACATATTCTCAACCAACATCATGAATTTCTATTTCTTCAACATTCCTATAAATGCTTGGTTTATATTAATCGTATAGGTAACTTATACCTGGCATATCCATCTCAACAGGAGTTGAATTTTCTCAATATTCGAAATAAATTATCTCAAGGAGATATCAAAAAGTAAGCTTAATACCATCTGAAAATTTATTGGGTAGAGAAGAACTATAATAGATATCTGCTTGCACGTGGACAAGTGTATTCATACATTCAATTGCAGAATTGTAGTACTTTAAGACCAAATAATTCTTCATTGTCCTTTAATAGATATAAAGGATCTCAATATAATAACCCAATGACAATTGATGTGCTATGTCTATGTGAAACATCTTCAAGATGTTCAATCAAAATAAAATGTTGACTTTTCAAAACGTTGATCACAATACTTACTCCTCTAAATTCTTCAAGAAAAATATCTTGATTATCAAATCATTTTCTCTTTTCAAAATCAAGAGATCAACAACGCTTCAAGCGTGTATCAAAAATCATATGTCTATAGAATTTATGTATTTGTCCTACTAGGATATTTATCCAAATAGGAATATCTATAAGTAGAATGTTATATTGACTAACTCTACAGGAGTCAGACAAACAATCAATATGCAATATTATGTAAATAAACAATATTTTGAACTTCTAGTTCATTAATACTTGTGCATAAATCAAGATAATGAAAGACATAAATGATATCCTCTTTTAATTGATGATTTTCTTCCCCTAATGTGGAGAACACTATGCTAATCAATAGATTGTACAATGAGGATATCTTCTAATAAAGAAATACATATAGCAAGTATAGCTACATATAGAATTTATTCATATATGCACATACTCAATCATTCTTTCAATAAAAATTCACTAAGACAATCTCATTATGTTCTACAGGAACAATTATATACTTCAAGTATATCGAGTCCATCAGGGACTTCAAATATAAGTACTATTATCAAATGATAATAAAGATAAGTACATCTTAAGTGTTATCATAAACTATTATATCCACCACTAGAAATATATTTCTTCGTTATCAGTGCCAGGTCTTACGAAGAATTATACGCCATAAACCATAGCAAATATTCATTTGCGTAGTTCGCATTTTTATAAGCAAATATTAATTGTTCTCTCTTTGGATTACACTTCAGGTGTATAATTCCTGTTGGGAATACATGTACACTTCAAGTGTACTTATGAATAGTTTAAAATTTTCATATTTCTCATGCGAACTTTATCATTTCGAGTCTGCAGACCTCGATTTGAAAATCCTCAATATCTTATGCACATTAATATCTTTAAAGTCATATACTTGTATGGTTCCAATAGTTTCTAATCATGTTAAGATCTCATCATTTATCACAGTTTTCAGGTACCTGAATTTCTTCTGGAAATAATATATCAATGATGTTTGGAGGAAAATTCTACTAGAATTTAAATCTCCTCAACTTAACATATATGACCATCTCAAGCCTTTACTCTAGTGAGGTATTTGTATCTTTGGAACCGACTTATCTACCACATTTCAGTTGTGTCTCAAATTTATTTGTAGTGGTAGATTATCCTTCAGGGATATCAAATAGGAGCATTCTTTACTGTATGTTGGTCAATTAATATATTTAGCTATATAAATTATCCTTTAAACTTCTGGTTCAAGGTATCTTCTATGAGGATCAAAATAGAAGATCAAGAGGAGACACATACTAATATTTTTATCCAACCTCATGATTTCTCCTCTTTATGTTGGGGCAACATATTCAAAATTAACAAAATATGAATCTCTCCCTTGAGATTTGCTCCCAACATATTTAATAACCTCTTTGAAAACCCATCTCATTACCTTTGTGGTGGTCTAATATACATAGTGCATTTCTAAATTTAGAATAAGAAATATTTGATTTCTGACCACAAACCAACTACTATGTGGAGAATTATAATGTGTTAGCAAAATACAAAATAAATGATAATATATTACAGTCATGAACATTCTACAAGATGTTCAATATTTATCTCAATACAACCAGTATTATTAAGATAAATTATGTCTTTGGGAGAATGTTAAAACATGAGCTCATTATCAATAAATTGCGCAAACTACAGGTTGCAAAAACAACAATATTCATAAGACTGGTTGTTGATGCATCAACTAATAATTTCTCCATATTCATCCCAAAATAACACATTCAACCCCAAGTAATACTGGAAACTTTTAAATAAAACAAGTAGCATATATAAATTCGTTATATTAGGAAACTTCTGATTCCATAATAAATTCATAATCATTCTTCATATTTTAATGATTCGGGATGGTCCAACCAGTCATGCCAACTAATAAATTATTTATCAGTAAATTTCAAGTTTACTCAATATTGCATCTCAATTTTATAATTCTATACAATATAAATCAAGAGAGATAAATAGTGGTATCTATAATTGACATATATTTCATGTCATAATGGTAATGCATATGCCTCAAAAGTTCATTCATCTAATGTCTCGATATACTGATAATCAAGGTACAAAATTTTTACGAGACTATATAGAGAATGATGTATTACAACTATTGACCATTAGGTGATGATCTGGTAGCTCTTCTGGAGTTTTTAATCAATTAACTCTTCTAGAGTTATTTAATCAATTAGTTCTTCAGGAACCTTGCACTACCATTTATACTTTGAACATATATTTTAAATTTTGTCCAAATAAATACAAATAATGTTTAGAGAAAATGTATCTTCACTATTTTGGATACAAAATAAACTAAAATAATATGTAAATACTAGAATATAGTATTTAAAACTTTTCAATAATAATCACAAAATGATAAAATAGAAAAGTAACAATTCGATAATTTAAAATTTTGATTAACATTCAAAATACTAAAAACTCTTCCAGATATTCAAAAGAACTGGCTACGTTCACATATGTCATATCAATATTATCGACTTATTATCAGTAGTATAATTTAGGAAAGTAAAGAATTATCAATAATTAATAGATATTTATAACATGCTTAACGTATTACAGGTACATGACAAACTTTCATATTGCATAAATAACATGTTAGAATTATTACTTTCCCTTTTTCCTTATCATTATTTTCTCACTTCTGGTGAATATCTATTTACTAGGGATTTAACGAGTCATTCTTATAGTATAAGAGCAAAATGTATTTCTACTAGCCGTGACCAAAGTCTCGTACATAAATATATTATAATTTCTAATATCATTCACTTCAGGGAATGACATAAAAATATTTGGTCGAACGTCAAAATATTTTATCTAGGACTCATTTAGGCTCAGAAGATATAAATTTAAAATACTTCTAAAACACTTTTTCTCTTTATTGCTACTACATGAGCATGTTAGATATATGAGAAAAGAAAATTCTTTTATTCATCACATTACTAGTGATATTTCTCCTCATAACTTTAATTGAAAAGAAATTCCAAAAATAATAAAATTTTTGCATACTGATAAACATAAAATATTATAGGCACACTTATAACAAATCATAACTATCATTTATATAACAATCATCTTCTAGTAATTGTATGTTTCTTTCACAATTTCCTAATCAAGTGATTTTGATGCTTTGTATTTTTTAAATGGTGTCTTCAGACCCATAATATCCAGATGCATATATTTTAATCGTCATGATTATATAGATTATTCTTATCATATATGCATCTATGTCCACGGCTTCGACCATGACTATGGCTTCTTCCATGGCCATAACCATTGGTTCTAATGCATTCTGTAAGCCCTAAGGGCAAATCATGTAATTTTGATTCATGACAAATATTGATGAGAACTAATATGTTTATATTGTGTGATAGGATTTGTGAAGAAAGAAGTTTGAAGTCTCATTGCCGTCAAAAGGAAGAGCAAAGAACAACCTCATTAAGCTATGAGTCTTTTGAGGTGTATTCAAAGATAAACTCAAGGCATTGAAGACTTGAAGTGTAGAGTAGGTATGATGATAGGTAATATCTATGTGAACTCTACACTTGTATGTCTTGGAGTCTATTGAATGCATAAGAGAGCATAAAAATTGGTTTCTTAAGTTTAAAAAGACTTTTGAATGAATCTTTAGAAAATATGGTTTTGTGTTCTAAAAGTTTTTAAGTAAACTTTAAATGATCAAATGAGTTTGATGATGGTTTTCAAACTTATATTTGTCTATATAAGTTATCTATATATATCAAATGTATTTCAAATATTTGGAAGATTAGTTTCAAATGGTTTTACAAAGTTTGAACACAATTCCATTAAATTCGGTCGTCCGAATTTGGTAGCAAAATTTGCTACTGTTCTTCCGGGAGAAATTCGGAAGAAGATTCGGACGCATGAAGAAAAAATTCGGTCGTCCGAATTTTGGTCTTCAAAGATGGTTACTATTCTTCCAGAGAAATTCGGAAGAAGATTCGGACGCAAAGCAGGGAAGAATTCGGTCGTCCGAAAAAATTCGGACGCAGAAATTCGGTCGTCCGAATTTCTGAAAAGTAGCCGATTAACTAGCCGTTTTATAGTTTGTTTCAACCGATTTTCAAATTCTATAAAAGCTATAAACGTGCAATCTTTTGCAAGAACTTACAATTTGAATATTCTAAGCTTTCAAAAGTCAATTACAAACATTTCTCAAGCTCTCTTACATCTTGTGCATTAAATTGATCAATCCAAAGACATCAAAGTGTGAAGGTGCAATTTTGTGTAAATTCTACCAACCAGTGGTAACATCTACACACTCTTCTTTACTTAATCACTTGTATTGTTCTACTAGCTCTAGCAAGGTTATCTTGATAACATAAAACCCTTTAGATAAGGGTGATCCTTGAAGTTGTGATTCAAGGTTGTTTGAGATATAAAACCATAGGTTGGTGAGCCTTGTTTGTAAAAATTACAAGTAGAGGTTGTATGTGTAAAACCAAAGTGTGGTGAACCTCTCCTGTAATCTGTGAACTTGAGCACATAGTAGAATTATTGAAATCCTTAAGTGTATGCTTAAGGTAGTGGAGGTAGATCTTGAGGATCGAACCACTATAAATTGTTTGTGTTCATTTGTTTACATTTCTTATACTGCTTTGTCATAAACTGTGGTTTATTCTCATTCACTTAATCTGCAATAGGTCTGCTCATCTATAAAGTTTGAATTTGTGAAAATTAGCCAAATACCTAATTCACCCCCCCTCTTAGGTATTTCACATTCACTTACAGATTTAAAGTAAACTGTAAGTACATCCAATCATATCGTGCTTTTGGTAGAATGACCATCTTCTGGTGGTCAAATCTTTCTTTTTACATCATTCCACAAAATAAGTGAACCTTTTACCATAAGATATTCCGCCTTTAGATCCTCATGAAAATTATGGTGGAGAAAAAATCATGACTTTTATGCGATTTTGAGATGATGATGCATTATTTTCAATAATGGTGTCTGCATAAATTTGAGCATCTAATGTCTATGACATGTAATTCCTTTTATAAATATCAAGAGTAAAAAAAAAACGAGTTTTGAAAGGTTTGCCATGAGAATTCAAAGGTAGAAAAAATACCTCTTTTTCTCTTGATTAAACTCTCAACTTCGGTAGTAGAGACTCGTGCTGATAACGTGTTATGAATTTGTTGATGCGCAGTCGTCGTCGGCACAGCAAAATCATAATACTAATGTAGAGAACTTAATAAAGAAATTATAATTTAGAGAATGGGAGAAAACTACAGAGAGAAAATAGAGAAAAAGAACAAGAGATCTTTATGATTCTCTGAGAATAAATTAATCAACGAATGAGTGAATCCAACACCTCAGTCTAGAGCCCTATTTATAAGGTTCAAGGGTACATCCCAATAAGAAGAGGTAGAGGGTAATCAGAAGATAAATCCTATCACTAATGATATGATAGAACTCTACCACCTATCTTCTGGATAGTTGGAGTATCTCTATAACTCTGATAATGGACATCCAAAGAATATTAATTTCATAACAATTTCTGACTTTTCCTATATTAATAACTCATGTAAGCAACATGTGACAAATAGTTAAATTCCTTTGCAAGAAGGATGGCATACATCGTTATTTTTGAAGAAAATTTTGTTTTGGGACTTAATGTAACGTCTCACCCTATACAAGTTTTATGTTTGTTCATTTATTTTGATATAGAATACGTAAAATAGAATGCTAGACTGTGGAAAAATTATTATGCATTTAATTGGGTATATTTGATCATGTTCTTTTTGCAAAAAAAAAAAAAAAAAAAAAGAGAGAGAGGGAATCAACAAACAAGTGACAAGTTATCACTTGATTGTTGAGTCACCAACTCGGTGATCAACTTACTAGTTGCATATATATAATGCTTTGTTCTTCTTTACTTTCTTATTTCATTTTCTCTCTTGCTTGTTCTCTTCAAAGTTTGCTTCTGTATTTCTCAAACCTCAACCGATTTCTTCGTCTTCTTCTTGAGGTAAGTTTTTCTTTAATTTTTGTGTATGAATTATTTAATTAGTTTGATAATTTTCTTAGATTTGTGATATAAATTAGTTTGTTAGTAAAATTTGTATTTTTTATTTCAAGTTTTGTTTCGTTTAGTTTAATTTAAATTTTTATTTTAGTTACTGATGTTTATTTTGTGGAATTGGAATATGATTTTGAATGGCTAATTACCTAATAAGATTTTGATGTATTTTTCTATTTGAATCAAAATGATGCGTTATTTTATGTTCTATATTTAAAAAAATAGAGTAATTGAACATATTTAACCCTAAATATAGATATATATCTATATATATACATGGTTATAGAATATTTAATAATTTAGTGTTTTATTTAGGCTTAGATTTATGCCCAAAATAGTCTAAA
Source organism: Rauvolfia tetraphylla (assembly GCA_030512225.1). Classification (NCBI taxonomy): domain Eukaryota; kingdom Viridiplantae; phylum Streptophyta; class Magnoliopsida; order Gentianales; family Apocynaceae; genus Rauvolfia; species Rauvolfia tetraphylla. The sequence goes on along the minus strand of JAJQKT010000004.1, from coordinate 6,674,259 downwards.
GAGGTTCACCCGATAAATTAGAATTTATCATTTTTAGAGATTTTGACTAAGGTTTAGCCCTTTGAATTTGTAGAAAATTCACATCTTTCATAAGTAGTGAGTATCATATCTATAGGGATCAGGTGAGTTTACAAATCATGACTCACTATATTTTTAGTGCCATCATTATTTATAAATATGAATATTTGTTATTTACAAGTATAAATATATATTATTTTGAGAATTACTTCAATTACTTATTTTTAAATTGGAGATGTTAGCCCTAAGGGCAAATTATGTAGTTATGATTAGTTTTGAATAATGGCAAATATTGATGAGGACTAACGTACTTGTATGTTGAGTGATAGGATTGATGGATTGAGAAGCATAAAGTCTTATTGCCTTGAAATCACAATGCAAGAACAACTCAATTATGTCAAAAGTGATTGAAGATTGAAGAGTATGTTCAAGATGATTGAAGGCATTGAAGACTTAGAGTGTAGATTTCTTATGCTAAATAGGTATATTTTTCTGTAAACTCTACACTTGTATGTCTTGGAATCAGTTGAATGCATAAGAGAGCATAAAACTTGTTTTTGAAATGGTTTTCAATAAACATTGTGATAACAAGTATGTTTTTGAAATCTCAAATGATCTTAAGAAAATTTTGTGTGATCAAAATGTTTTGGTAACGGTTTTAGTGTTTAAATGTGCTTAAATGATGTGACCATTCACACAAAATGTTTTCAATGTTATTAACAATGATTTTCAAAAGATTTGACAAAATTTAATAAGTTTGGATGCAAGTTTGGTCGTCCAAACTTTGGAAATGGTTACTGTGATTCCAGAGAAGTTCGGACGCAAGTTCGGACGCATGGAGAAAAGTTCGGACGTCCAAACTTTCTCTGATAGCATGGTCACTGTTTTTCCAGAGAAATTCGGACGCATAAGGAAAAGTTCAGACGTCCGAACTTTTCCAAACAGCTTGGCACAGTAAAGTTCGGACTCAAGTTTGGACGTATGAACTTCTCTAAAACTAGCCATTTTATAGCTGTTGCAATTGAATTTTCAAATCTATAAAAGTTATAAACTTCAGATTTTTTGTAAGTTTTGAATACTTGTGAACTCTAAACATTCCAAAGCCTTTAGCAAACATTTCAAGCTCTCTTTTGTCTTGTTCTTCCAATTAATCATTTAAGATTCGAAAGACAACACAGTGTGAAGGTGCAACATTATGTAAACATTTACCAACAAGTAGTAACATCTACACATTCTTCCTTCCCTATTAAACTGTATTTTTTCTACTAGCTCATTGCAAGGTTATCTTGTGACATAAAATCTTTTTGATAAGGGTGAGCCATAGACTAGATTAATCAAGGTTGTTGTGTAAAACCTGTGAGTGGGTGAGCCTTGGATTAGATTAGTCTTTAGGTTGCCTCTAGATATAAAATCCTTGTGGAAGGGTGAACCTTGCTTGTATAATTACTAAAAGAGGTTGTGAGTGTAAAACCATTGTGCGGTGAGCCTCTTGTGTAATTTGTAGACTTGAGCTTATAGTAGATTGTTTGAAATCCTTAAGTGTAGGCTTAAGGTAGTAGACGTAGATCTTGAAGAGATCGAACCACTATAAATTGCTTGTGTTCCTTGTTCTTATACTGCTCTACTGCTTTGCTATTAATTGTCTTACTCTTCTATTGAATCAAGCACATACTATCTGTTTTTTGCTTAGAATTAATTGTCTTCATCCTTCAAACCCCAATGTTTTGAATGCAAGAGCACAGAACATCTTGTTACTGATTGTCCCAAAGTTCTGGTAAGGGAAAGAGACAGCAAGAACAAAAAGAAATCTGCCAAGAAAAGAAAAAGACTGGCTGGAACGTGGGATCAACAAGAAAGTGAAGATGAAAGTGAAGGAAAGGCCAACATATGCTTTATGACAATTGATGATGAGGTACAGTCTTCTTCCTCTATCTCTAATCTTTATGATGATGTTGATCCTAGTGAATTACTTATAGAATTATATGAAGAATTGAAAAAGGCTTCAAAGAGAAATAAAGAAATGAAATCCAAAATCAATGATTTATCAAATGAGAATTCAAAATTAAGTGAAAATGGTAAACTTCTTGAAACCATTAATTGTCTTAACATTGAAAAAGAAGTTTTAAATGTAACCATACAAAAAGGAAAGTTAATGGTAAAAGTTGTTTCTCTTGAAAAAAATGCTTGGTGATCATGAGATTTTAAAAAGGAAAGTTAATGATCTTACGTCATGCATTGAGAAATTTACAAATGGAAGAGAAAATTTAATTAAATTACTTGGTTATCAAAGATACTCATTGCAAAACATGGCTTGGTTTTACTCATGATGGCTATATTCCAAAGTATAAAAACTCTTTTGCTAAAGAAACTTTTAATTCTAGACCTCATATTTGTTGTACATATTGTGGCAAGTATGGACACAAGGTTTCCAAATGTTTTGTAAAGAAAAAGATAGAAAATGGTGTTAAGACCATTTGGAAAGTCAAAGGAACCTTCACTAACCCCCTTGGACCCAAGAAAGTATGGGTACCAAAAATCACTCTTTCCAATTTGGTGTAGGTTCAATTTGCCTCTAGATCAAGTGCGAAAAAATGGTTCCTTGACAGTGGGTGTTCAAGACATATGACTGGAAATGCCTCACTTGTTAGTGAGCTTCAAGCAACAAGTGAAGGTTTTGTCACATTTGTTGATAAGAAGAAAGGAAAAATGCTTGGAATAGGTAACATTGGCAAATGTTCCTTCCCTCTTATTAAACAAGTATTGCTTATTGATGGTTTAAAGTATAATCTACTTAGCATTAGTCAATTATGTGACAATGGATGTAGAGTAGAATTCAAATGTGATACTTGTACTATTTTTGATAGTGCAAGTAGCAAAATCATCTTTGTTGCTAAAAGAGTTGGAAATGTATATGTTATATCTTGATGAACTGATTACAAATGATATAAAATGTCTTACCATTCATGATAATGATGGATTTTTGTGGCATAGAAGATTAGGGCATGTGAGCATGGATTTATTGAACAAACTTTTTACACAAGAGCTAGTTAGAGGATTACCCAAAATGCATTGTGATAAAACACGTCTTTGTGATGCTTGTCAATATGGAAAACAATAAAAAACATCTTTTAAACCAAAGAAAATGGGCTCTACTTCAAAACCTCTTGAACTAGTTCACATGGACTTATTTGGACCAATGAGGACCACTAGTCTTGGTGGTAAAAGACATGCTTATGTGATTGTAGATGATTTTTCAAGATTTACTTGGGTGCTCTTCTTAGCTCAAAAGGATGAAACATTTCATTAATTTGCAAAACTTTTCAAAAAGGTTCAAACATCTCTTGAATACAAACTGATTTCTATTAGAAGTGATAATAGAAGAGAATTTTGCAATCAAGATTTTTACAAAATTTTGTGATGAATATGGTATTACTCACAATTTCTCAGCTGCCAAAACATCTCAACAAAATGGGATTGTTGAAAGGAAAAATAGAACTTTACAAGAGATGGCTAGATCAATGCTTTGTGAAAATTCCTTGCCAAAATACTTTTGGGCTGAAGCTGTAAATACTGCTTGCTATGCAATGAATAGAGTTTTATTAAGACCTTTCATAAGAAAAAAACCTTTTGAACTTCTATTTAATAGAGCTCCTTCAATTGTTTATTTTAAAGTGTTTGGTTGTAAATGTTTTATTTTAAATACCAGTGATAATATGAGAAAATTTGATAGAAAATCAGATGAAGGAGTATTTCGTGGCTATTCATCAAATAAAAAGGCATATAGAGTTTGTAACAAAAGAACATTATGTGTTGAAGAAACCATACATGTAACCTTTGATGAATCTAACATTTACCTTGAGAGAAGAAATGAAGATGATGCAGGTTCCTCAATGATTGAAAATCAAACTCATCATCAAGCACCCACATTGGAAGAACATGCCAAAGAAGAAGAAATAATAGAGAAAGGACAGGATGGTCAACCTAGCAATGATCAAGAGCTTCCAAAGGATCTAACATATGCAAGAGGTCATCCTAAGGAGCAGATCATTGGTGATGTCTGCCAAGGTGTTAAAACAAGGCGGTACTTTATTGATAATTTTGCCCTTTTATCTCATTTAGAACCTAAAAACATTGATGATGCATTGAGTGATAATTTCTGGATTATTGCTATGGAAGAAGAGTTAAATCAGTTTGAAAGAAATAAAGTTTGGACTCTTGTTCCAAGACCCCATGATCATTCCATTATTGGTACAAAATGGGCTTTTAGAAATAAATTTAATGAACTAGGAGAAGTTGTTAGAAATAAGGCTAGACTTTTGCTCAAGGTTTCAACCAAGAAGAAGGGATTGATTATGATGAAAATTTTGCTCCTGTAGCCAGATTGGAATCTATAAGAATACTTTTGGCTTTTGCTTGTTTTAAAGGTTTTTAAACTATTTCAAATGGAAGTCAAAAGTGCTTTTCTAAATGGTTTTATTGAAGAAGAGGTTTATGTAAAACAACCTCCTAGTTTTATTCATGAAAAATTTCCAAATCATGTCTTTAAGTTAACCAAAGCTCTATATGGATTGAAACAAGCCCCAAAAGCTTGGTATGAAAGATTAAGTGGATTTTTTCTTTCAAAAGGTTTTGCAAAAGGAAAAGTGGACACAACTCTTTTTATAAAAATATCTACTAATAATGGTATTTTACTTGTGCAAATTTATGTTGATGATATTATTTTTAGTGCTACTAACATATCTCTTTTTGAAGACTTTGCCAAATCTACGCAAAATGAATTTGAAATGAGCATGATGGGAGAACTGAATTTCTTTCTTGGGCTGTAAATTAAGCAAACCAAGGATGGAGTCTTCATCAATCAAGCAAAGTACACCAAGGAGCTCTTGAAAGGATTTGGAATGGATCAAGCTAAAGGGATAGGTACTCCAATGAGTTCATCAACTAAACTTGACAAAGATGAAAAAGGTAAAAATGTTGATGAGAAATCTTATAGAGGTATGATTGGAAGTTTACTCTATCTCACAACAAGTAGACTTGATATTATGTTTGCTGTGTGCTTATGTGCTAGATTTCAATCATGTCCTAAAGAATCTCATCTAATTTTTGTCAAACGTATTTTTTGTTATTTGATTAATACACATGACTATGGTCTTTGGTTTTTAAAATCTTCATCTTTTGATCTTATTGGATATTCGGATGCCGATTATGCTGGATGCAAAGTTGAACGAAAAAGTACAAGTGATCATTGTCAATTTCTTGGTAGTTGTCTTGTGTCTTGTTATAGTAAAAAACAATCTTGTGTGTCATTGTCTACTGCTGAAGCTGAATACATTGCAGCTGGTAGTTGTTGTGCTCAATTATTATGGATGCAACATACACTATCTATACTATTTGATTATGGTATTAAATTTAATTGTATACCTATTCTATGTGATAATCCTAGTGCCATCAATTTGAGCATAAATCCCATCCAACACTCTAGAACAAAGCATATAGAGATTAAGCATCATTTTATTCGTGATCATGTTGCTAAAAGGGACATATGTTTAGAATATATAAATACAAATGACCAAATTGCTGATATATTCACAAAGCCTTTGGCTGAGGATAAGTTTACTCATTTAAGAAGGCTCTTAGAAATCTCAAAATTCAATTACTAATGTGTTTATTTGAGTGTGACAAAAGCAGGAAAAATTTGGATGCATTGAGTGAAAATGGAACGTCCAAACTTTGACAGAAAATTCTGGACAGAAAAGTTCGGACGCATGACAGAAAGTTCGGACGTCCGAACTTTCTGAAACTGGAGAAACAGAGAAGTTCGGATGCATGTTCGGATGCAGACCAAAAAGTTTGGTTGTCCGAACTTTGCGGTTACATCGGTTTTTAAGAAACTGAACTTAGTCGTTACTCACATAATTTCTCATCCGAACTCTCTCATTTTCAAAATTTCTCTCTACCCACTTCCGTCCAAACATAAATCTCTCTGTGATTTCATCATTTTCACATCAAATAACTTGGATCTTTGAATTCCCAGCCCTACACACCTCTCAAATTTCACTACTTTTTCTGTTAAAAGATCAAAATGGTGAGAACTAAAGGAGCAAATGTTGAAAAAGGAAAAGGGAAAGCAAAGGTTAGTGAAGAAGGACGGATTCTCAACGCACCAAGGAGAATTAGGGTTCCTCAATAATCATCTGGAGCAGACAAGTTTATCTCAGTCAATGTTGTAGCAGAATTTGAGGATTGGAACAAGAAATCAAGGAAAATCATCCCTGGAAATAGAGTTGATTTTGACAAGCTCACCAATATGGGTAATATCATATCTTTATTTGGTGATATTGGGTGAAGTAATCTGTTGGTTATAGATGAAGAGTACTATCCCTCTCTTGTATATGAATTTTATGCCAATCTAAAAGAAGAGAGAATAGTATATAAAGGAGAAGATGTTAATCAATGGTATTCCTCTAGAGTCTCACAAATAGATTTTGAATTCAATGATGCATTGGTAAATAGAATTTGTGGAGTGAGTGATGTTGGAGCAAGATATTTTTCTTTGGGACAACACTACTATGAACGAGAACTGTTTACAAATGCTAGATTGAAGAAGCTTTCACCAATGGTAGAGAGTTTAGGACCATTAAGGAAAGGGAAATCAAAGCTTTAGATGCAAGGGGAAGAGTTATGCATCATATGATTACAACCATGATTATTCCTAACTTTGGTCACAAAACATTTGTGGGGAACATTCATACGGTAATTATGCTTGCTTTGTATGAGCATAGGAGATTGAATTTTGGATACATGGCATTGAAGCATATGATTGGGGTTAGAAAGACTGATAACAAGGCTTTACCATATGGAAGACTTCTTACAAGATTTTTCAAACATTTTCGAGTCAACCTTCCTATTAGAGGAGAAGCTTTTAAAAGAGGATAAATTTATACAAATGACTCTCTCAAAAGGATGCAATTGACTCTTGATGATGAGGGAGTATGGAGAACTAGAAAGGAGACCTCTCCAAAGAGAGTTGAAGCAGAGGGAAGTGAGGAAATTGAAGAAGAAGAAGAAGAGGCAGAAACATAGGAAAGGGAAATGAAAACTAAGAGAAGGCATGATTCAACAAGTGAGGGGGAGCAACCTCATTCCAAAAGAAGACTCTTTAAAGAAGAGCCAACTTCACAATCACATCCTATTGCTGGGGAAGGTCCTAGTGCTGAAGCGATTTCAAGAGAAAATAAAATTGAAGAAGTACTGAACAACCACATGAAAGAAATGGAGAAAATGTATAAATTCTTTGAAACATTTGCTCTTATGGTGCTTGAAAAATTGGATGGTTTGGAGAATAGAGTCAAGCACATTGAGGAAATATTGATAAGAAATCCTCAAAGTGGTGAAGGGCCTTCTAGAACTCAAGAGGAAAAGGATGATGAGAATGATGAAGATAACAAGAAAAATGAAGAAGGCAGTGACAGCGATGATGAAGATGATGATGGTGACCAAGAAGACCTTTATGGCATTAAGGAGTCTATTTTAGAAGTTGTCATTATTTGAGCAAAACTCTGTTATGACAAGGAGAAGATATTTGGCATCTCCTAAAGATCATTAGATTTGAAGGATCTCTTGAAAATCTATCTACACCAAATATCAAGGAGATTGGTACCCTAATATTTATAAATTTCTTCGTATATTCTTGGGATATCAATCTTGAAGAAGAAGAAGCTCAAGACTCTAGCAATTATATATAGAGAGCTTCAAAACTCTAGCAAAAAGTATCTCTTGGCATTCTTGTGAAATACTCTTGCAAATTCTAAACGAGAGAATTCTATGTGTTTTGTTAAATATTTTTGAGAGGATTGGTTATTGAACTCATATTATAAAAGCTGTCTCTTGAGAAAGTCCAATGGAACCTGTAACACCACAATGACACCGGCATCTTGACAAGGAGAAGATATTTTAGAAGTTGTCATTATTTAAGTAAAACTCCATTATGACAAGGAGAAGATATTTGGCATCTCCTAAAGATCATAGGATTTGGAGGATCTCTTGAAAATCTATCTACACCAAATATCAAGGAGATTGGTACCCTAATATTTAGGAATTTCTTGGTTTATTCTTGGGATATCAATCTTGGATAAAAAAAAAAAAAGCTCAAGACTCTAGCAATTATATATAGAGAGCTTCAAAACTCTAGCAAAAAGTATCTCTTGGCATTCTTGTGAAATGCCCTTGCAAATTCTAAACGAGAGAATTCTATGTGTTTTGTGCAATATTTTTGAGAGAGTTGGTTTTTGAACTCATATTCTCGAAGCTTCATCTTGAGAAAGTCCAATGGAACCTGTAACATCACAACGGCAAGGAGAACGCATTGGCACCTGGACAGATGCATCCTCACAGAGGAGTCCAACAGACGCCCCTAGGGTTTCAGCAACTGAGGGCCAAGTATCCGGTAATGTTCCCCCTTCTCCTTCTGAGCAGAATGTTGAAGATGGCTCAAATCTTCAAATAGTACCTATGATAGAGGTATTTCTGGATTTCATAACTTATGCTATATAAATTACAGAAATTCGAATATGCATACTCCTGAAAGTTTTAGGGAACTTCTTGGTTGTGCCATTTTGTTCCTGATTATTTCTTTAGAACTGTTGAAAAGAGTTTTGTCTTTGACTCTGACAACGCAATGCCTATTAATTTTCCCTCTATTGAGTCTGATGTGGAGTTTATACAAGTTGATTCTATTAAACCTAGGGCTATCAATCTAGGTAATGACATGCCTATTGAATTTATGGATATTGGGAATGTAAATGAGGCAATTGAGTTGAATGTTGATTCTATTAATCCTCTTGTTGTACTTGTTCTATCTGTTGAACCTGACTTCTATTATGATGCTTCTAGCTTTTCTATTGGACATAGAATCGACAATGATCCTCCTGTTGAATCTGAAGTATTTTCTGATGATATGTCAGTAACTGAGGTTGTTCCTGTTAATATTGATATTGGACCAACTGAGTCTACTAATCAAAAACAATCTGAAAGCCTAGAAGAGAAACAATCCAATCCTCCTGCTAAATCTAATCTTGTTGAAGTGGTAGAGGTTGATAGTGAGGCAACATACACAGTAAAGTCTGTTGATGTTGAGGCTAAAGCAGCCAAGGTGACAAAAAAAAAAGGTAAAAGAAAGGTAAAAGAACCAACCTACAAGACAAGGCTTAAGTAGGGTAAAAAGAGAAAAGGTAGAGAGTGGCAAGATACAGGCCAAAGATGCATCTAATGTTCTCTTTTTTAATAATGATAGCAGACTACAACACATAAATATATCTTTGAGGTCTGTGTTGACAGAAAGGTTGATTGATGAAGCTACGTTCAAACAACTTGGATTGGTTGATCTACTGAAGAGGCTCAGGCTGTATGATTCAACCACTTTTGCTGAGTCCTACAACCTCAATATGGTGCATGAGTTCTATGCCAACCTTGACAAATTGTGGATGATCCGAGAAGTTCTTTCTATCATGTAGTTTATGTAAGGGGTGTTGTAGTCTCCTTTTCTCCTGAACTGCTAGCTGGTGTGCTTGGAGTTAAGCTAATCACCATCCAAAAATTGAAGGCAGTGGATTAGATGGTAACTTTGACATGACAACAATTCGCCAAGAATTGACAGGAGATATAGTCCAACAATGGCCTGAAGAGAACCAGTTGAAATCGTCCTCTCTAATAGTAAAGTACTTTGCCCTATACAAATTGTTCTGCACTAACTGGATGTCATCTACAAACATATTAGTTGTGTTGAGAGATTGAGCAGTTCTATTGTACTTGATTGGCACTGAAAAGTAGTTAAATATTGGTTCGGTCATGTTTAATTTTATTGTTAAACTGGCAAGGATAAGCACTATAAGTACAGTAAGCCTCCATTTTCCTTGTCTCCTTACTGACTATCTTTCCTCCTATCGAGGTAATCAAGCTTTCATTAAGGATATTATTTTCAATAATTTAAAGGCATTCAAGCTGCCCTTGACAAAGTCCAAGTCTGAGACCTCCATGCTAGATTCCCCAAATAAAACAAGTGCCAGAAGGAAGTCAACAAGAGTTGCTGCAAGTTCTTCTCATGTCAGAATTCCTTTAGCACCTACCAGCACCTGCCAATGATGATACTCAAGCTCTTCAAGAACAAGTGGCGGAGCGTATACGCTAATGTCAAACTTTGACAACTAGAGTTTCCGAGCTTCAGCAGCAATTTTTTATAGTCACTACTTCTCAACTTTGCCTCCAAGAATCTCTTCATCATCTTTTACGGCAGAGGTGAATATTTGGCCTTGTTTCTTGCAAAAGGGGGGAGCTACTTAATGGACGACATAAGGGAAGAAGCTTGTCATAAAGATCGGGGAAAAGATTACTGTGTCAAATGGAAGCATGCAGAAAGGGGGAGTTGCAAAAAGGGGAAGTTGTTTGCTGCCTTTGTCAAACAACTTGGTTTTTTGGATTTATGTTGGATTTATTGCTGGAGGATTTTTCTTGCAATTTTTATTGCTGAATACTTTTATTTGCTTTGCCTAACAGTCTTATTAATTTGGCTACACGTAATAGCCATATTGTTGCACTCTGATTCAACATAGTGCTCAGCAGTTGTTATATGTGTGCTGTTAAACTGCTTTCGCTAAATTTCTCTTTCATGACACACATGACTGTGCAAGATGTTCTTGAGGGGAGCACTTGATTATGGAAAGTTTCTTGGCAACAAGAATTTCATATGATATTATTTGCTAAGAAGACCTTTATGGCATTAAGGAGTCTATTTTAGAAGTTGTCATTAAGGAGAAGATATTTGGTATCTCCTAAAGATCATAGGATTCAGAGAATCTCTTGAAAATCTATCTACACCAAATGTCAAGGAGATTGGTACCCTAATATTTAGGGATTTCTTGCTATATTCTAGGGATATCAATCTTGGAGAAGAAGTTCAAGACTCTTTAGAAATTATATAAAGCGAACTTGAATGCAAAGCAAATCAACTTTCAAAAAGCATCTCTTAGCATTCTTGTGAAATACTCTTGCAAATTCTAAACGAGAGAACTCTGTGTTTTATGCAATATTCTTGAGAGAGTTAGTTATTGAACTCATGTTATCTTTCTATTATACTACTCATGCATTAAAGCGTATTGTTTATGTTCAAGTGCTGAAAACTGATTTTCAACAGACGTTGTGTGCGCTTAACAAAATCCTGTTCAAACAACCTCATGAAGGAAAAGGGTGTTGTGACTGACGGTAGTCAGTTGAAACAGTAAGTGCAAGTAAGATCTTGGCTCATCCTGTTGAAAGGAGTTCAACACATCATGCTGAGGAGACTTCAACAAAAACGAGATGTGGTTAGATGACAATTCAACAATCATGGGTGCAGGAGTTGTGATTGGTGTTTTTTCAATCATGAATGCAACACTATGGTTGTTGGATTTCTAGCTGTTGAGGCAATTTTGGAAAAAATATGTTTTGAGAAGTCTATTAGAAGAATCACTAGAGGAGATTGAGAGCGCGTTCCTATATTTTGAAACATAAATACTCATTGGCTGCTGATATAGCTCAATCTCATGTATGGCCTAGATGCCCTCCAGATCTTTTCAAAACCGCACCCTTGGTATATTTCTGTAAACACATAAGCCAGCTTCTTCTTTATGTCTTGTTTGAATCATCATGAGTATCTAGATATTGGCTATCATCAGCATAGTCGTGAATTGTTTATTTGGTTCTTTTATTGATGTCATTTGTTCACTTGCTAAGCTTATTTAATTGAAAAATGCAGATTGTACTTTCTGGTTTTGGGAATGGAGAACAACATCTATAGCTCATAACTATTATGTTTCAGAACATCTTTCCAGCCATAGAAATAAACACATTGGGTGAAGGCATATGATTAAAGAAATTCTGATTTTGAATATGTGGCTCCTTCTCTGACCAATACATTCATTGCAGGCCAAACTTGCATCTTGCCAAAGGATTGTGTTAATCAATTATAATAAGGAAACAAAGCTCATGGATTTTCGCCACTACTCAATTTGGTTACAATCGATTGGTGTCTCGCGCAGAATTAGAAAATTTGTGCAGAACCATCAAGTGCCTGATTTGAGAAGTCTTCAAGATGTGAGCGATTTTGTGACAAAGTCTCTCTCTCTCTCTCTGTCTATCTATCTATCTATCTCTGTATTTTTTTTTGGAAGGGGAGGGGGGTTGTGTGTGTGAGGAATTCAATCAACATGACACTACTGCGGTCCACCTGCTAGTGTTTTTTTGGTATATGGCCTCCCATTATTCCTAAACATCTTTATGTGTCATGATCTGTTTTTCATGGTTTAGCTTATAAAGTGAATTTCAAAATGTTAGCTGGGAGATGAAACAATTGAGTCACCTTGGATATATATATATAGCTCTCTCAGTCTACTAGAAAGACAAGACATAGTGTGATAGATCCCTCGGCTATCTAAGACTCAAATCCGAGCCAAAGGCCAACCCAACTTCCTAAGAGCACATATTCCCCTGACCAGCAAATGCTATGTCCAGCTCCCTAAACAGAATGATCGCCAACGAGCTCTGGCAAGCGTAACTGTTCAGGAAGCCCAAATCTCCTACTTATCTTAGGGATCATAGAAATGATTACCATGTGTGTGGCAATCAATGTGGCTAAAGTAGAACGTATACATATACATACATACATACATACATATATATAAATATATATATATATAGATGTATATACATATATATATATATATATATATATATATATATATATATATATATATATCATGGACTGTGGTCAATGGTCTACTGTTGCCAAGAATCCCACATGGGATGCTCAGCAAGAACTGGTAGCATTCATAAGTGTAAGGGTTCTCCTATCTTGACAGGTGCCTTTTGAGGTACGGCTCTCCCAAGCCTTGTAAGTTCTTGGCCAACTGTTTCTATTTCCATATATATATATATATATATATATATATATATATATGTATATATGTATGCATACATAGAGAAATTATGGAGAATGTGGTTTGCCACAGATAATGAAGCCTAAAGCAACAGGCTTAGAGATATGATAGTCGATATTACAGATGCTATTGAGATAATCAAAAACCATATGCATACTTTTGCTTATTAAAAAAAAAACTTTTGCTGTATGATATTTTTAGAATAAATGATCTTATTAACCCTTACTTGTCTGTTCGATTGTGATGTACTTACCATTTATCAGGATAATGAAATCAAAAGTTTATTTATTTTAACAAGAGATTTTAGGGACCAGTATTTCATGAATTTCTCCATTAAAATTAGAATATTGATGTGGGTTTTCTAACTTATGTTTTTGTAAGGTTTTACAGAGTTGGTGATTAATATAATTTCCATTAGCTCCAGTATCTATTAAGATTTTTATATTGTGAAATGTAATACTGTTAAAATATTCAGTTTTTGTGTGTAACCAATACCACCACGCTGGGCTGAGCGAGGTTGAAAAGGAATAGCAAAATGACAGGTTTTGCTATGCCATGGGTGACTTCAATAATTTGGTTTGATATATCACGGCCTTTTATGGGATGTAATGTTGTATGATATTGTTTAGGAAAACAATCTATATATATATATATGTCTTCTCCCCTTTGACTAGCTATGTCAGACTTTTACATCCTTGGTGCAAGGGTAGGGCACTTGACTTTGTGCTCGCTTAGTTCCATTCAGGCATAGAACTGGAGTCCTCTTCCAGGTTGATTGAGTGATTGATCAAAGGCTTGCTGGAAATCTTTCCAGACCTTCTTCTTAGCTGCTCGTTGGGTGCCAGATTTCGTGAATGTTATATATATATTATGATCTCATGTTTTTTAATACTAGTACTAATTTAGAGAATAAGGATAATTCTATTGATGAAGGCAGGAACTAGTCACACTGTACTGATCAGCAGTGCCAGATGTAATTGGACAAACTTAAATAAAGGAAATCCCAGTTGTTTCACTGTTCTCCTTTTTCCCCCCTTCTTTTTCTCTTGGCTTTTGTTGGTTGTGGGTGCATGGAAGGGTTGGGTCAAAGAGCTACATGTTAGAGATTGATAGAATCATGGTAAGTAATGATGATTCTCATCTGTAATGTGGTCTTGCAATATCACATCGTTGCTCAACATTATTACCAGAAATCCAAAAGAAGGTGGTGAACACCATGCATTCTTTTCAAGTAGAAGCATCAAATTAACTCCTTTCTGTTATTTACCCAAATTTTTTTTTTCTTTTGTTTTCGGAAAGTGAGGCAGATGATGAAGCAGCAACTGTTAGTCTAGCAACTGATCTTGGTAGAATTAATCGGGCAGCTTCAAAAAGTGCCACGAAGCTCCAAGAGATTGGGCCTAGGTGACTCTTGAGCTCATCAAAGTTGAGGAAGGATTGTGTTCTGGGTCAATCATCGTCAATGCATATGGTATTTATCATATTCTTTTCTATTAGATTGTTAAGTGATAAACTACTCAAGACATATTTACTCAACACATATATCAGTCAGCAAGTGTGGTTTGTAATGTGTGCAGCAGGCATCTTTAAGATTTATTGGACAGAATCCTGACTTTCCTTGTTCTAGTTTTATGGCTGTCAGCTAATATCGAGTTTATTAGTTTTTCTTGGGTCTGCAAGGTTCTGCCAAACTGAGGTTCTTACTGATGTTGCTTCATTATGCTTGTCTTTAAGCTGGCTTCCTCTCTTTTGAAGTTAGTCTTTGAACTAATTTTCTAAGGCCCCACAGATACCTCATTTAGCAACTTTTGACTAGCTTGATATTGCATTGTCCTGGTGAAGCCTCAAATACTATGCCATGGTTAACCCCTACCCAACCCCCCCAAAAAAAAGGAAAAGAATGAAAAAAGGGAAAGGATACTATTCCGTGATTTCTTTGTCTGCTAAAAGAGAATGTCACATCTCACTTAGGTTAGTATTATCTAGGCACAATGTGGGTTATTGGTAGCTCTAGAAATAAAATGTTTAGACCACTTCTGCAGCAATTGGCAGTTGTTTGGTGAATGGAAGGATAAGCTTTATGATCATCGGGTAGGACTAAGTTGTAGCGGTTAAAGAATTAATGTCCCTTTTTGGTGTTTTTAAATACTGCTCAAATTCAGTCATTTACTATATATAAAATCACACTGAGGATGAAGATGTAGTTGGTGTTAAAAACTTATGTAGTCGATTCATTTTTTGACATGGCACAAGATAGACAAAGTAACAGGAAGTATGGCCGGGCCAGGGAAAAATATGAAGAGGGAAGGATAAAATTGGTACTGGACTAAATGATAACCTAGGAAAGACTAACTTTCAGTGAACGATATAGACTGCATAGCTTAGTAGTGAACAGAAAGGAAACATGATCTATTATCATGATGGTTTATGGAACTGACTGTCTCCAATCAAATAAAGGCTTTTTGGCATTGAAGCACTTTTTATAAACAATTGAAGAAAAAAAGGAGGACACGGGGGGGAGAGGCAGCATTGGTGCTTTTGCTTCGCAATGACAGTGTTTTGATCATTCATATCTTATAAATTGGTAACATCTAGAATTTTCCTAAAGAATCATATTATCTATATGAATTTGCAAGCTAAGAGGAAAATCATTTCCCTTCTTTGTCTCATGCTTAATTGTAGGGAACCTCCCATTTCCAATCAGAAGCAAGAATTGTTTATCGCTAATGTTATCCCTTTCCAGGCACTAATTACTCTTGATGTGTCCTTCCAACTAAAATGTCTTATATACTATCTTTCTAAAGTTATTCATAAAATTGCTTTATTGTTAGAAACCAAATTGAAGAACCTTTTCAGAAGCATGCCTTCCAATGCTGGATTAAGGCACGCCTAATATTACTGTTCTTCTTATCAATTTCATCTTACATTTTCTAAGTTCTATTATATTTTAATTTGTGCAAAAATTATCAAAATTCATCTATGGTATACCATAAGTATTTGCATTTATTTAAGAAATCAGTGGAGGATTAAAAAATGTCTTAACTTAATCTATAAATAACTTAACCAAAACATATTAGACAAAAATGGCTACTAGGGTGTGTTCTTTTTTGCAAGAAACTTTAAAGGGATTTGAAGAATCCTATAGATTGGAATTTTGTAGTTTTTCTTTTGCTAGAGTTACAGTAAATAAAAATATGATAAGAATTAAACCACCAGTGATCAAAAGCCACTATGCAGTGATCAAAAGCTACTCGTACGTCAAATAATTTTAATGCTAAGTTGGGGTTATGGATACAAACCTTGGAATATGAGGGTTTCAAAATCATTAGAAGTAAAATAAAGTACATGGAGTGTAAACCTAGTACTGGCATAAGCACAGATCACAATGTAATAATTTAAGATGGCAAAGATATCCCAGTAAGTGATTATTTTTAGTTATTTAGCAAAGAAAAAAAAAAGCTGATTATTTTCAGTAAATTGGTTCTATTATCCAGAAAGATGCAGAGCTTGATGGAGATGAGACTTATCGAACTAAAAACTGATTGGTTGAAATGGAAAAGTGCAACGGGTATCTTGTGCAACCGCGTAATATTACCGTTGGGGAACTAAACAGAAAGTTTTACAGAAATAGTAATCAAACCTACGTTATTATATGGCATAGAATGTTGAGCAATTAAAATTTGTCATATTCAAAAAATGAAGGTGACGGATATGCATATGTTGTGGTAGATATGTCCTGAGGAAGAATAGAGTGAAGAATGAAATCATCCGGGAAAAATAGCATCTATTAAAGACAAGTGAGAGAAACTTGTTTCCGTTGGTTGGCTTAAACATATCAAAAGAAGATCAACTAACAGACTACTAAAATAAGTGAATGGAGGAGAAAAACTAAGGCTATTAGAGAAAGGCGGCAAGGAAGATTTGGACACAATTAATTAGGAGTAATATAACTTTACTAAATTTGAATAAAAGGACGGCCTTAGATAAGAAGAAATTGAAAAAATATATGCATGTTCATGATCACACTTAATTCTTTTTATGGAATATATAACCAAGCCCAATTCACAATTAAGGCTTGATTATTATTGCTGTTGCGTGATATACTTCGCAACCCGAACACGACAAATATTCCCTGCAACAGATTTTTTTCTTTAAAAAAAAGGAAAAACATGATAAGTAAAATGTCCACCGAATAATTGTCAGATTTCCGAGAAATTGCCGAAGAATTATCTACAAAAATTGTACATTTTGTCCTTTTTTTTTTTAAAAAAAGAGAAACATTAGAGTAAACTCGGTAGATCCCAGTGACCAATGAAATCATCCACAATAATCAGCACAAAACAAGAGGTCAGAAGTATAAAAGGAGCACAGAAACCCACAACTGATTAATAGTACTTATCTTAAAAAAATAAAAAAGGATTAATAGTAGAAACTACCTTATAATCAAACATTATGAGCAAGACAACGTTGTTGACTAAAACCATACGTAGATGTAGAATATGTCATGACACTATCAATTATCATCCAGTTGAACTAACTCCGAAGAGTTCAGACAATGTTTAAATAGGACTAACTGCGAGCATTTAGTCAACAACATAAAACTGGAAGAAAATGCAAAAGGCCTTGGGAGAGTAATTTCACCACAAAAGAATGCTGCTCAGAGAAGGAAAATGGAAAATGTAGGCGAGTCCTTGCAAAATACAATAAAAACTTCAAAATCAACTTTTGTTCTTGTACTTACTAGAACATCCATGCAACACTAGGAGCGTAGAATAACAAAGCAGCTAATCTTAGAAATGAGCCCAAAAGAATTAGGAGACTTAACGATTCATGTTTCTATCACCGGTAGCAGTTGGTTTGCAGCGAGAAGCAGCCACCTAGTATTGGCAACTACATTATTTACAACACCCTTTTTACACCGGTCTAGAACACAGCAAAAGATTTGCACATGACTAGTAAGTCAAAGTTATAGTAATATTACGCAAGAAAGCAGAACAATAGATAGGCTACAAGAGTAAGGTGCAATCAAGCTTACTATTATTTAAATGTCAATTCTAAATCTTTGCTATTAACCGATGTAAGTCAGAATCCTCTTCCATGAAACCACAAAACAACAAATACCTTATGAAACACGACCAGCCAAAAATATAAGGAAGAAATCACCTATACAAATAGAAAATTATACCTAGTTTTAGAGGGATACACAAGAACACCCACCTAGGTTATGCAGATCAATGAGGTCTTTCCATGGCAGCACCAACAGTTGCCATCTATTCAAGTTTCTTGTTCTACAATTGTCTCTACGGCAGAAGTAGATTATCTATTTCGTCTCCTGAATATTTTAATAGCATTTCAGAAGAAGGAGATCAACACTAGGGCCATTACACGATGACGTTGCCTTAGTCCTAGCTAATTCAAATTTTACCGCATAAATTCGCATTTTGGAATTTGTCCACTTGAAATAGATGCTAGATTTGTGGCCACAAATTGTCCAAGTTCAGAATACAAAATATATGCATCACACAGAACAAATTTCTTTATAGAAGTAAAAGAACCATCATGTCTGGTGAAGTCACAAGGAAATCAATACTTATCAACTTGTAAAATTCTATGATAAAAGGTTTTCCTTAAAAGCTCTAAAACCATGATAATGAGCTCACAACCAAACATGACCTTCCGCCATATAGGAAATAACACAGAATTATGAGCTATTTGTTGCAGAAACAAAAGCCAACACTAATAGTAGTTTAACATGAGCAAATTTGTGACTCAAATACAATCTGTAGAACAGGAATTGAAGCAAGATATTGAAGGATAGGAAGATTTGGTTTAACCATGTATAGACATCAAAACCATAGCTTTCCCTTCTCCAGCTATTTGCATTATTCTCCTTTTCCCTTGTAAATATTTACGTTAGAAAAAATGGTTTTATGTAATAAGATGACTCCATGTCCAAGACAATGTAGGCTGCCAACAAAATATGTAATTATAAGTAGTGTTTCCCCCCGCCCCCTTTACTTCCTTCCTTCCTTCCTTCCTTCCTTCCTTATTGGTGGTAAACAAAATCTTCAGTCTCAAGTAGGAATAAAAAATTCTAAACATCAAATAGACAAGAAACACATTTGCCATAATAATAGCATTTCCCATTGAATTTTATCATGCTTGCATAAAGCATGCAGCGTTACATATGCAGGAGGGCTTACATCAAAACTCTCATGCATCAGACAAGTTAATCAAATTTACAAGGGATCATCATCAAGGCAAAACCATCAGTGACCTCGAAAGTATAGCGGTTTCACAATCCAGTATATACACAAGCACGAAACCCATCATAACCCAATTAACCCAAAAAGGGAGAAGAATAGGAAAATTCACACCAATCACTCTATCTTTAATTATGGTATTAATTCAACCGAATTACCAATTCATTCAAGAACAGCATTCTGGGCAACGAACCAAACCATTCTCATTGCAGACAGGACACCACTTAGGCTGCTCCTCATCCTCATCAAACAGTTTGCGACTACCATTGCAATTCGGGCAAGGCATGAATCTCACATCCCCACATCCTTCGCACATGTATCCTAAACCAGGCTTAAGGGTCCAGATAGGCAGGCCTTTGAGTAATTTTGCAAGCTCACCAGTCTCGTTAAGCTGCCTTACCACATCAGCTCCCCCAATATACTTCCCCTTGATAAACACATGAGGCAAACTTACAGTTTTCTCCACCAATACGCTCTGCAATTCCTTCTTATACGCACTGTCCATTGAGATGTCCCTCTCATCTATATTAACACGGAAACCTTTGAAAATCATGCGCACAGCATAACAGTCTGTATAGGTTTTTCTTATCCCCCGTAAGCTGGTGAAATATATCACAACCCTGTCCTCTGTACCAGGGAGACGGACAGGGTAAAATGAATCCGGTGAATGAAGGACAGAATCAGAATTTTGGACTTTCACAGGTTTTGGTGAGGGTATTGGAGATGTCTGCAGCGATTGCAAATTAGACGGAGTCTGGGGAGATTTTTCAAAGAGGGAGCAGAGCCTTTTAACCTTTCCTTTGAAAGAATTCCCGGTAGAGGCGATCGACCCAAAGGGAGAATTGTGCAGCTTCTTGACGGAGCCCATGCGTTCTAGAGCGGCATACTCGTACGAGGACAACCCTGCCCTAGGGTGGTGGATCGTTAACGATCGGTTGAAGAAGGAAGCCTTAGGGTTTTCAGGATGCTCCATTCTATTATCACCGTTGAAGAAGGAAGCCATAGAATAACACAATCGAATTGAATTGGAACTTTTTCTCCCAAAATTTGGGGTTCCTTATTTGTCTTTTTTTCCTTTTCTATCAATTTCTTTCAACGATCGTCAAGCTGGTAACCAATTGATCGTCAAACAAAGGATAATGGAGTTGAAAATTGGGGGGTGCAAGGTGAAAGGCGGAGGAGGAGGGCAGTGGTGATGGTGGCGGAGGGTGGTGATATGCCCTTTTTGGATTGAAGATTGAGAAGACGCTTTTACGAGGCGTGGATGGAAAGCAATTCTAGAGAGAGAAAATGAAACGGAAATGAAAGAGAAGATAGAAAAGAGGAGCGTATAGCTTTTCTTTGAAAAGGATTTGAATTTTTAGTCAAAACAAATAAAAAAAATTAAATGGTGGCGTGGAAAAGACAGAGATGTGAGGCCACTTTTGGAAATCGACTATTGAAAATGTGCACACGCGGAGAGCTAAAAAGATTGCATAAGCATATGCATTTTTGTTCTTTTCCTTCTCACAATAATATCCCTAGGTGTGTTCATTAGTTTGACGAAAATTAAAAAATAAAATAAAATTTTAATTTGATTTTTTAGTTCATTTATTTGAATTTTAATTTTAAAAATTAATTTTTAATCTACAGAATAAAATTCTATTTAGTTTTCTATTTAAGTTAAGTCAAATTGAAAAATTAAATTTTTTCTAAATTAATAATTAAGTATAATTGAAGGTTAATAATTTTAGTTACATTAGATCTTAATGATGATATTTTAAAATTTAAAATACTTAATTTTATATAGTTTTACAAATACTATTTAAAGAGTAATAATTTAAAATAAGTTAGATTTTAATTAAAGTTATTTTTAAAATTTAAAATACTTAATTTTATATATTTCAGAAAGTATATTTGAAGGTTAATAACTTAAACTAAGTTATCATATAATTAAGGTTACTTTAATATAGAATTATTAATTTCATATATTTTTATTTTCTCTAAATTTGTTATTTTGGTTTGGAGAAATTCGGTTTGAAGATAATTAGGTTTGGCTTAATTTTGAGGAAAAAAAGTGAAAAATTGAATTTTCTTCAAATAATGAAATTGAATTTTCTTCAAACTAAACCGATAAACGCCTCTAAATATATCTCTCTTTTGAGATGATTACACTTATTGCCTTTTTTCGTTCGGAATTGAATGTCTTATTTTGAGTTGAAAAAATATTTTAAAAAATAATTAGTTTATAAATAAATTTTAATAATATATTTATTAATTAAAAGGTAAGTATTGGGACCCCATATATTAGTAAAGTAAAGTTTAAATTCTTTAAATCAAAAGAGTCAAAGAGATTAGTGATGAATTCATGTGAATGTAGAGTTTAATTCTTTTCAATTAATGGGGGTTAATGATAGAAATAAATGAACATTCTAAAATTCAATTGGAAATCGACACAAAATTTACTATAAAAGAACAATGAAGAAGACTTTGAACTATATAAAAAGAGAGAGAGAACTCAAGGGATATAGAAGTTAGAATTTTATTGAGATTTTTTTCACAATACATCTATACTCATAAGCTACTCCATATGATCCATTTTATAGAGTTAGAAGTGACTCTAACATAACCCTTACCTAGCATGCATACTCATAAGTCATTAGTAGGATCATCTATAACTTACATAACTTGCCTTTCATGTTCTCTAAGATATTGGAGGTAATAGGGATAGTGGTCTGTAAATGATGGATGTTACAATTTTAGTTATAACCCCTAACATTTTATATTTCATAACTTAGATGAATTATCTCTTGAAATAATAGACATTCATAATATTTTATAATACTTCTCTTCAGATGTCCATTACATAAAGAGTGTGTCTTGTTAAAATCTTAACATACAAAAAACCCAATAGCAAAAACTCTAGTGAAGTAAAAATAGTACATTACTTTTTATTTCATTATTACTCTCTCTGATGAGATAATCTTTTAAGATTCCTTAATCGATGCATTTCAATTTTGTTCACTGATTTCTCAAATGTTGTTGTCAATAATGTCTTAAAAAATAGATCTTCCAAATTACCACATGATTGAATTTGTTGTACATCAATATCACCACTATTAGCCCTAAGGGCAAATCATGAAGTTCTAATTAAGTTTTGAATAGTGACAAACATTGATATGGACTAATTTGTGTGTCAATTGTGTGATAGGATTGTTGGAGTAAGAAGCATGAAGTCTTATTGCCCTTGAAGCTACAATGCTAGAACAACTTCAGTGAGTCAAAGTGATTGAAGATTGAAGAATTTTTGTTCAAGAATGACTTAAGGCATTAAAGACTTGAAGTGTAGGTCAAATATGCTAAATAGGTATATTCTTTTGTAAACCCTGCACTTGTGTGTCTTGGAATCTATTGAATGCATAAGAGAGCAATAAAAACTTGTTTTGAATCTTAAATGGCTTTGAATGAACTTTTGAATAACAAGTATGTTTTTGAACCTCAAATGATCATGAGTAGACTTTGTATGATCAAAGTGTCTTAGTAACGGTTTTTGAGTTTGAAAATGTTTAAATGACTTACCTATTTATACAAAATGTTTTCAATGTTATTGAGGTTGATTTTCAAATGATTTGACAAAGTTTGGTGAGTTCGGACGTCAGTTCGGACGTCCAAACTTTCTCTGATAGCATGGTTACTGTTTTTCCAGAGAAATTCAGACGAATGTTTGGACGCATGAGGAAAAGTTCGGACGTCCGAACTTTTTCAGACAACTTGGCACAGTAAAGTTCGGACACATAGCAGAAAGTTCGGCTGTTGAAAGTAATTTTTTGAAATCTATAAAAGCTATAAACTCGAAAATTTTTGTAAGTTTTGAATCTTTAAGAACTCTAAACATTCCAAAGTCTTTAGCAAACATTAAAAGCTCTCTTTGTCTTGTGCTTTCAATTGATCAATCAAGATTTCAAAGACAACAAAGTGTGAAGCTGCAACATTGTGTAATCATCTACCAACAAGTGGTAACATCTTACACATTCTCCTCTCTTCATTCAATTGTGTTTTCTACTAGCTCTTGCAAGGTTATCTTGAAAACATAAAATCCTTTAGATAAGGGTGATCGTTGAGACATTGACTCAAGGTTGTTTGTAGATATAAAATCCTTTGGTAGGGTGAACCTTGCAAAAGAGGTTGTGAGTGTAAAATCATTGTGTGGTGAGCCTCTTATGTAATTGTTGAACTTGAGCATATAGTAGATTGTTTGAAATCCTTGAGTGTAGGCTCAAGGTAGTGGATGTAGATCTTGAAGAGATCGAACCACTATAAATTGCTTGTGTTTATTGTTCTCATATTGTTTATTTCTTTGACATTGATTGATATATATTCTCTTATTGAAACAAACACACATAATCTGGTCTAGCTTAAAATTGTAAAAGGAATTATTTTTGAAAATTAGCCAAAGATCTAATTCACCCCCCTTTTAGGTCTTTCAATTGGTATCAGAGCAAGGGCTTCTTTGTGTGGTTTTGCAACCTAGAAGTTAAGATCTTATGACTAATATTTCAAACTTACCTTATCTAGAAGGATCTTCCACAAATAGACCACCTTTGTTTGATGGAACAAACTATACATTTTGAAAATCTAGAGTTAAGATGTATATATGTTCTATCAATTTTGATTTGTGGAATATTGTTAAGAAAGGTCCTTACATACCTATGAAAATGAGAGCTGATGGAGTGACTTTAGAACCAAAGTCTACAGATGAATTTGATGAAAATGATTAAAAGAAAATGACATTAAATTATCAGGCCATGAACATTTTAAGTTGTGCATTAGATGCAACTCAATACAATAGAGTTAGTGGATATGACACTGCTCATGATATGTACAGATTACTTCAAATAACACATGAAGGTACAAACCAGGTTAAAGAGTCTAAGCTTGCCATGCTAGTAAGGGACTATGAGCTATTCACTATGAAGCAAGGTGAGAATGTCAATGATATGTTTACAAGATTTACTAACATTTTCAATGGTTTAAAAGCTTATGGGAAGAGCTATACAATTGGAGAGCAAAACAGAAAGATATTGGATGCTCTACCAAAATCTTGGCATCCAAAAACACTTGCAAATGAGGAATCAAAGGATTTAAAAACTCTCCCACTTGAAGAGCTCATTGGATCACTGCTCACGCATGAGATGAAGATGAAAAGACCAAATGACAAAGAAGATGAAGAGAAGGGAAGAAAAGGAGTTGTACTCAAAACCTCAAATCACTTGAGTGAACAAGAAAAATCATCAAGTGAAGATGATAGTGAAGGAAAGGCCAACATATGCTTTATGGCAATTGATGATGAGGTACAATCTACTCCTTCTATCTCTAATTACTATGATGATGATGTTGATCC
This sequence comes from Rauvolfia tetraphylla, assembly GCA_030512225.1. NCBI lineage: Eukaryota > Viridiplantae > Streptophyta > Magnoliopsida > Gentianales > Apocynaceae > Rauvolfia > Rauvolfia tetraphylla. Next base: position 6,649,630 of record JAJQKT010000004.1, on the reverse strand, counting down.
TAGTGAGTTACTTGTTGAAATGTATGAATAATTGAAAAAGTCTTCTAAAAGGAATAAAGAAATGAAGACCAAAATCAATGAGTTGTTAAATGAGAATTCAAAGTTATGAGTTGAAAATGGGAAACTTCTTGCGACTATTAATTGCCTAAATATTGAAAAAGAAGTTTTAAATGTAACCATACAAAACATATCTTTTGAAAATAAAGAACTTTGCACAAAATTTATTTCTCTTGAAACAATGCTTAATGATCATGAGATATTAAAAAGGAAAGTTAATGGTCTTACATTATGCATTGAAAAATTTACAAATGGAAGAGGAAATTTAAATAAATTACTTGGTTATCAAAGATCTTCATATGTAAAACATTGTCTTAGTTACACTCATGATAGTTATGCTCCAAAATATAAAAACTCCTTAGCTAAAGAAACTTTTAATTTTAGGCCTCATATCTGTTGTACATATTGTGGCAAGCATGGACACAAAGTGTCAAAATATTATGTAAAAAGAAAAATAGAAAATGGTATCAAGACTAATTGAAAAGTTAAAGGAACTTTCACTAACCCCCTTGGACCCAAGAAAATATGGGTACCAAAAATCACTCTCTCAAATTTGGTGTAGGTTCATTTTGCTTCAAGATGAAGTGCTACAAAGCGGTTTCTTGACAGTGGTTGTTCAAGACACATGACAGGAAATGCCTCACTTGTTAGTGAGCTGAAGGTTTTGTCACATTTGGTGATAAGAAGAAAGGAAAAATACTTGGAATAGGTAACATTGGTAAAGGTTCTTTCCCTCTTATTAAGCAAGTATTACTTATTGATGGTTTGAAGTATAATTTACTTAGCATTAGTCAACTATGTGATAATGGATGTAAAGTAGAATTTAAATGTGACACTTGTACTATTTTTTATAGTGCAAGTAGCAAAACTATCTTTGTTGCAAATAGATTGGAAATGTATATGTATTATATCTTGATGAACTTATCAACAATGATATAAAGTGTCTTGCTATTCATGATAATGATGGATATTTATGGCATAGAAGATTAGGTCATGTGAGCATGGATTTATTATATAAACATTCCTCACAAGAGCTAGTTAGAGGATTACCTAAAATGCATTTTGATAAAACTCCTTTTTGTGATGCTTGTCAATATGGAAAACAATCTAAAACATCTTTTAAACCAAAGAAAATGGTTTACACCTCAAAATCTCTTGAACTTATTCATATGGACTTGTTTGGACCAATGAGGACCACTAGTCTTGGTGGTAAAAGATATGCTTATATGATTGTTGATGATTTTTCAAGATTTACATGGGTGATTTTCTTAGCTCAAAAGGATGAAACGTTTCATGAATTTGCAAAAATTTTCAAAAAGGTTCAAAATTCTCTTGAGTATAAATTGATTTCTATTAGAAGTGACAATAGAAGAGAATTTTGCAATCAAGACTTTACAAAATTTTGTGATGAATATGGTATAACTCATAATTTTTCAGCTGCTAAAACACCCCAATAAAATGGTGTTGTTGAAAGGAAAAATAGAACCTTACAAGAGATGGCTAGATCAATGCTTTGTGAAAACTCTTTGCCAAAATATTTTTAGGCTGAAGCTGTAAATACTGCTTGTTATGTAATGAATAGAGTTCTATTAAGACCCTTCATAAGAAAAACACCTTTTGAACTCCTATTTGATAAAACTCCTTCAATTGTTTATTTTAAGGTATTTAGTTGTAAGTGTTTTATCTTAAATACCAGTGATAATCTATGAAAGTTTGATAGAAAATCAGATGATGGTGTATTTCTTGGGTATTAATCAAATTAAAAAGGCTTATAGAGTTTATAAAAAAAGAACATTATGTGTTGAAGAAACCATACATGTAACCTTTGATGAATCTAACATTTATCTTGAAAGAAGAAATGAAGATGATGTAGGTTCTTCAATATTTGATAATCAAACACATCATCAAGCACCCACATTGGAAGAACATGCCAAAGAAGAAGAAATAATAGAGCAAGAACAAGATGGTCAACCTAGCAATGATCAAGAACTTCCATAGGATCTACGATATGCAAGAGGTCATCCTAAGGAGCAAATCATTGGTGATGTCTCCCAAGGAGTTAAAACAAGGCGGTATTTTATCGACAACTTTGCTCTTTTATCTCACATTAAACCTAAAAACATTGATGATGCATTGTGTGATGATTTTTGGATTATTGCTATGGAAGATGAGTTAAATCAGTTTGAAAGAAATAAAATTTGGACTCTTGTCCCAAGACCTCATGATCATTCTATTATTATTATTGGTACAAAATGGGTATTTAGGAATAAATTAAATGAACTGGGAGAAGTTGTTAGAAATAAGGCTAGGCTTGTTGCTCAAGGTTTCAAGCAAGAATAAGGCATTGATTATGATGAAACTTTTGCTCCGGTAGCTAGACTAGAATCTATAAGAATACTTTTGGCTTTTGCTTGTTTTAAAGGTTTTAAACTATTTCAAATGGATATTAAAAGTGCATTTCTAAATGGTTTTATTGAAAAAGAAGTTTATGTAGAACAACCACCTGGTTTTATTCATGAAAAATTTCCTAATCATGTTTTCAAGTTAACAAGGCTCTATATGGATTGAAACAAGCTCCAAGAGCTTGTTATGAAAGATTAAGTGTGTTAGCCCTAAGGGCAAATCATGTAGTTTTGATTAATGACCAATATTGATGAGGACTAATATGTTTATATATTGTGTGATAGGATTTGTGAATTAAGAAGTATGAAGTCTCATTGCCTTGAAGCCATAATGCAAGAACAACTCCAATATGTCAAAGTGATTGAAGATTGAAGAGTTTGTTCAAGATAACTAAAGGCTTTGAAGACATGAAGTGTAGGTTACATGTGCTTAATAGGTAAACTTTGTAAACGCTACACTCTTAAGCCTTGGAATCTATGAGTTACAATTAAGAGCACAAAACTTGATTTGAAATGTTTCAATGGTGTTGAATTTAACTTAATTATCAAGTTTTCATCAATGGTTTTTGCACTTAAAAGGTCTTTAATGACTTATCTTTTAGGCTAGAAGGTTTTCCAACTTGTTTGAATTGATTTGAATATGTTTTGACAAAGTTTAAAAAATTCGGACGCATAAGAGAAAATTTGGTCGTCCGAATTTTTTTTACATTGTGAACAGTACCGACTATTTTTCCAGAAAAATTTGGACGCACCTGAAAAAATTTGGTCGTCCGAATTTTAAACAGTATTGTGAACAGTACATGAACATTTCTGTACAATGAACAGTACCACTATTTTTCCAGAGAAATTCGAACGCAAATTCGGACGCGGGATTAAAATTTGGTCGTCTGAATTTTCTCTGCATTGTGAACAGTACTGTGAACAATACACTGTTCACGTGAACAGTACGTTCGAAAAATTCGACCAAAAATTCGGCCGTTGGTATAAAACCCTTGTTGGGTAAGCCTCTTGTGTAATTGCCTAAATTGAGCATATAGTGAATTGGTTGAAATCCTTGAGTGTGGACTCAAGGTAGTGGATGTAGATCTTGGAGAGATCGAACCACTATAAATCGTGTGTTTATTTCTTTATAGCTTTACTTGTTTACATACTTGTGTTATTATTATTTGTTAATAATTGTTGATTGATTGGTAGTGGTCTTATAGTTTGATAATCTTGTCTTAACCATCAAATCACATATAAACTTGAAGTTTGTGAATTTATAGAAGAGCTTTTATTAAGGCAAAGGATTTGCAAAAACTAAAAAGATTTTGGATAATTAGCCAAAGACCTAATTCACCCCCCCTCTTAGGTCTTTCAAAGTGGTTTTCTTCTTTCAAAAGGATTTGCAAAGGAAACGTGGACACAACACTTTTTATAAAAACCTCTAGTAGTAGTGATATTTTACTTGTGCAAATTTATGTTGATGACATTATTTTTGGTGCTACTAACACATCCCTTTGTGAAGAATTTACCAAATCAATGCAAAATGAATTTGAAATGAGTATGATGGGAGAACTAAATTTCTTTCTTGGGCTGAAAATTAAGCAAACTAAGGATGGAGTCTTCATAAATCAAGAAAAGTATACCAAGGAGGTATTGAAAAGATTTGGAATGGATCAAGCAAAAGGGATAGGTACTCCAATGAGCTCATCAACTAAACTTGATAAAGATAAAAAAGGTAAAAATGTTGATGAGAAGTCATATAGAGGTATGATTGGAAGTTTACTCTATCTCACAGTAAGTAGACCAGATATTATGTTTGCTGTGTGCTTATGTGCTAGATTTCAATCTTGTCCTAAAGAATCTCATCTAATATCTATCAATCGTATTTTTCGTTATTTGATTGATACACATGACTATGGTCTTTGGTTTTCAAAATCTTCATCTTTTGAACTTTTTGGATATTCAGATGCTGATTATGTTGGATGCAAAGTTGAACGAAAGAGTACAAGTGGTCATTGTCAATTTCTTGGTAGTTGTCTTGTGTCTTAGTATAGTAAAAAACAAGCATGTGTGTCTTTTTCTATTGCTGAAGCTGAATATATTGCAGCAGGTAGTTGTGCTCAAATATTATGGATGCAGTATACTTTATTTGATTATGGTCTTAAATTCAATTGTGTACCAATATTATGTGATAATACTAATGCTATCAATTTGAGCATAAATCTCATTAAACATTCTAGAACAAAGCATATGGAGATTAAGCATCATTTTATTCATGATCATGTTGCTAAAAGGGACATATGCTTGGAATATATAAATACAAATGATCAAATTGCTGATATATTTACAAAGCCTTTGGCTTAGGAAAGGTTTAATCACCTAAGAAGGCTCTTAGGAATCTCAAAATTCAATTACTAATGTATTTATTTGAGTGTGACAAAAGCAGAAAAAATTCGGATGCACAATTGGGATGCATTGAGTGAAAATGAAACGTCCAAACTTAGTCAGAAAATTCTGGACAAAAAAGTTCGGATGCATGACAGAAAGTTCGAACGTCCGAACTTTCTAAAACTGGAGAAACAGAGAAGTTCGGACGCATGTTTGGATGCAGACCAAAAAGTTTGATCGTCCAAACTTTGCGGGTACAGTGATTTAAAGAGACCAAAATAGCCGTTACTCACAATTTTTATCATCCGAACTCTTTCTCTTTTCAAATTTCTCTCTACCCATTTGCATCCAAACCTAAATCTATCTAAAATTTCATCATTTTCACATCAAACCACTTGAATTTTTGAATTCCTAACCCTACATACTTCTCAGATTTCACTGCTTTTCTATTAGAAAAATATTATGGTGAGAACTAAGGGAGCAAATATTGAGAAAGGCAAGGGGAAAGCGAAGGAGAGAGAAGGAGGACGAATTCTCAATGAACCAAGGAGGATTAGAGTTCCTCCATCATCATCTGGAACAGACAGATTTGTCTCTATCAAGGCTGCATCAGAATTCGAAGATTGGAACAAGAAATCAAGAAAAATCATCCTTGAAACAGAGTAGATTTTGACAAACTCACAAATATAGGTAATGCCCTATCTTTATTTGGTGATATTGGCTGGAGTAATTTATTGGTTATCGATGAAGAGTATTATCCCTCTCTCATATATGAATTCTATGCAAATCTAAAAGAAGAAAGAATTGAACATGAGGGGGACAATGTTATTCAATAGTATTCCTTTAGAGTGTCTCAAATAGACTTTGAATTCAATGATGCATTAGTGAATAGAATTTGTGGAGTAAGTGATGTTGGAGCAAAGTATTTCTCTATGGGACAACACTGCTATATTAGAGAGCTATTTACAAATGAACGATTTGAAGAAGCTTTCACCAATGGTAGAGAGTTTAGGACCATTAGAGAAAGGGAAACTAAAGCCTTTGATGCTAGGGGAAGAGTTATGCATCATATGATAACAACCATGATAATCCCTAACTTTGGCCATAAATCATTTGTTGGAAATATGCATATGGTGATTATGCTTGCTTTGCATGAGCATAGGAGACTGAACTTTGGGTATATGGCACTGAAGCATATGTTTGGAGCTAGGAAAACTGATAATAAAGCTTTACCACATGGAAGACTCTTGACAAGAATTTTCAAACATTTTCGAGTTAAACTTCCTGTTAGGGGACAATCTTTCAAAAGGGGACAAATCTATACCAATGACTCTCTAAAAAGAATGCAATTAACTCTTGATGATGAGGGAGTATGGAGAACTAGAAGAGAATCTCCTCCAAAAAGAATGGAAGCTGAAGAAAGTGAGGAAACTGAGGAAGAAGAAGAAGAGGTAGAATTATGGGCAAGAGAAATGAAAACAAAGAGAAGGCATGATTCAACAAGTGAGGGGGAGCAACCTCCCTCCAAAAGAAGACTCTTTGAAGAAGAGACAACCTCTCAATCACATCCTAATGTTGGAGAAGAGCCTAGTGCTGAAGGGATTTCAAGAGGAGATAAAATTCAAGAAGCTCTAAACAACCACATCAAGGAGATGGAGAAAATGTACAAATTTTTTGAAACGTTTGCTCCTATGGTTCTTGGGAAATTGGACAGTTTAGAAAATAGAGTCAAGCACATTGAGGAAATATTGATAAGAAATCCTCAAAATGGTGAAGGGCCTTCTAGGACTCAAAAGAAATGGATGATGATAAGAATGGTGAAGATGACAAGAAAAATGAAGAAGGCGGTGATGATGAAGATGATGATAATGATGGTGACCAAGGGGATGGTCAGTTCGGACGTCCAAACTTTCTCTGATAGCATGGTTACTGTTTTTCCAGAGAAATTCGGACGAATGTTCGGACGCATGAGAAAAAGTTCAGACTTCCGAACTTTTCCAAACAACTTGGCACAGTAAAGTTCAGACGCATAGCAGAAAGTTCGGACGTCCGAACTTCTCTGAAACTAGCTGTTACTAGCCGTTTTATAGCTATTTAAACTAATTTTTTGAAATCTATAAAAGCTATAAACTCAAAAATTTTTGTAAGTTTTGAATCTTTAAGAACTCTAAACATTCCAAAGTCTTTAGCAAACATTAAAAGCTCTCTTTTTCTTGTGCTTTCAATTGATCAATCAAGATTTCAAAGACAACAAAGTGTGAAGGTGCAACATTGTGTAATCATCTACCAACAAGTGGTAACATCTTACACATTCTCCTCTCTTCATTCAATTGTGTTTCCTACTAGCTCTTGCAAGGTTATCTTGAAAACATAAAATCCTTTAGATAAGGGTGATCGTTGAGACATTGACTCAAGGTTGTTTGTAGATATAAAATCCTTTGGTAGGGTGAACTTTGTTTGTAAAATTGCAAAAGAGGTTGTAAGTGTAAAACCATTGTGTGGTGAGCCTCTTATGTAATTGTTGAACTTGAGCATATAGTAGATTGTCTGAAATCCTTGAGTGTAGGCTCAAGGTAGTGGACGTAGATCTTGAAGAGATTGAACCACTATAAATTGCTTGTGTTTATTGTTCATATATTGTTTATTGCTTTGACATTGATTGATATATTGTCTTATTGAAACAAACACACATAATCTGGTCTAGCTTAAAATTGTAAAAGGAATTATTTTTGAAAATTAGTCAAAGACCTAATGCACCCCCCAGGTCTTTCAACCACTATTCTTGAGTTTGTGAGTAAAGAAAAATTTTAGTGTTATATGCTTTGTCGTATATTCATTTAATATGCCCTTATTTTAATTGAGTTATACAAGCTATGTTATCCTCATGTTGATGAGTTGAAATTCTATTCCCAGAAGATAATTCTAAATTTTCTTGAATATAATAGTTCATATATCTCAACCATACACATTCTCGACTCTCCACATGAAGCGCTATAATTTCAGAATGATTAGATAAGGTAGCTACCTAGTTTGTTTCGCAGAAAGCCATGAAATAGTAGCACCACCATTGACAAATACATAATCAATTTGAGAATGTGCTTTATGTGGATTTTATACGAATAAAGGTTAGGGGTTGATTTTATAGATAAATACATAATCAACATCCGCATAACCAATCAACTTTGGGTTGATTTTATACGAATAAAGTAATTCGAGATCTATTGTACCTTGAAGATATCTAAGGACATGCTTAACACCATTCCAGTGTCGTCTTGTGGGAGAAGAATTATATCTTGCTAAGAAATTCACAGAAAATGATATATCAGGTCCTGTGTTATTAGCTAAATACATCAGTGCACCAATTGCACTAAGATATGTTTGTGGTCTAAAAGGATCTTTATTAATGTCTAAAGATTGAGCAACTATTGGACTACTTAGAGGATGTGCTTTATATATGTAAAATCTCTTCAAGACTTTCTCTACATATGTGGATTGATGTACAAATATTCCATCTTTAGGATGTTCAATTTGTAAACCGAGGCAAAATTTGATTTTTCCGACCTCCTTAATTTCAAACCCTTGTTTCAAACAATCTCTTGCTTTAAGATGCTCTTTAGGAGTTCCAAAAATGTTAATATCATCTACATATATAGCACTAATAACAAAGCCTGATTTAGATTTCTTGATAAAAACATATGGACATATTTGATCACTTTTATATCCCTCTTTCAACAAATATTCACTAAGGCTATTATATCACATACGACCAGATTGTTATTTGCACAATTTGATGGAATAATTTTCATGATCGCTTGACTTACGTGCTTTAGGCATGTTAATCCTTCATGGACCCTCATATAAATATTATTGTCAAGTTCTCCATATAAATAAGCAATAACTATGTCTAATAGATGCATATCTAAATTTTCATGCATTGGCGAACCCATAAGATAACGAAATGTAATTACATCAATTACAAGAAAATGTGTTTCTTCATAATCAATTCCTTATCTTTGTAAAAACCCTTTTGCTGCAAATCGTGCTTTATATCTTACAATTTAATTACTTTAATTTCATTCTTGCACAAATATCCATTTGTAACCAAAAGGTTTTATACCTTTCGGAGTTTGAACTACAAGCCCAAAAACCTCACGACATGAAAGGAAATTTAATTCTAATTGAATCTCATTATTCCATTTTAGACAGTCCATTCTATGCTGACATTATTTAACTGATTTTGGCTCAAGATCCTCATTTTCATTCAAAATATCAAGTGTTATATTGAATGCAAAAGTATTATCAAGAATCATTTCTGTACTATTCTAATATCTTTTATTACTAACAAAACTTATTGAATTCTCTGTGTTATTTTCAAGATCTTGATCCTTTTGCTCAATTGCCTCTTGGTTATTTTTATCTATCTCTTTGCCATGATCATTGCAATCATTTAATTGTCGCTTCTTGCAAGAATTTTATCCTTGGAACCAAGAGGTCTACCGTGCTTCAGGCATGCTTCAAAATCATTAGCTATAGTATTTTTATTTTGTCCTACAGGGATATCAACTCGAATAGGAGCATCTACAATAGGAATTTGCAATTTGTTTACTCTTGTAGAGTCGACAAAAGTACTGGGCAATTGATTTGTAATTTTTTACAAATTGATGATCTTTTGAACTTCTAGTTCACTAGCACTTGTGCATGGATAAAAAAAATTTAAAAATGATGTTGCCAGTGTAATTTCTTATTTTTACTACTTATTTTCTTCCTTTAATGTGGGCAGAAGTATCTCATCAAATTGAAAATTCACAAAACTTGCGGTAAATACATCTCTCATTAATAGTTCAAGATATCTTATTATAGAGAGAGATTCATAGATTACATAAATTCCCATTCTTCTTTGAGGACCCATTTTAATGTGTTGATTTGGCACTATTGGAACATAAATGTTGATTTGGTGCTACTGGAACATAAACAGCACATCTAAAAATTCTTAAATAGGAAATGTTTGATTCAAAACAAAAACTAATTGAAAATGTGAGTACTTACGATAATTAGCCGGTCTAATGCATATAAGTGCTCCATATGCGAAATAACATGTCTGCAAACAGATGTAGGAAGTTTTGTTCTCATCAACAATGGTCTAATAATCAATTGCAAATGTTTAATAAATGATTCAGCTAGTCCATTTTGTTCGTGAACATGAGCTACAAGATGTTCAATAAAAAATATGAGATGAATATTCACCAACATTATCTAAAAGACTCTATAAAATTGGATAATTAAGAAATTGTAATCTTAGGCCAATTATTTGGGTAAGTAAACTTTCAAATGCCTAGTTACTGGTTATGAGATTATAATAAACATACATATGACCATTGGGTTGATGCATCAATTAAAACCATAAAGTATATAAATCCCCCACATGGTGGATAAATAGGTTCACATATATCGCCATGAATCCTTTCTAAAAATGCTAGGGATACAACTCCCCCTTTCATTGATGATGGTTTAATGATTAAATTCCCTTGGGAACAAGCAGTGCATGATAGAGCTTCTACTTTCATTGATGAAGGTTTAATAATTAACTTTCCTTAGGAACAACTAGTGCATGAGAATTCAAGACTTTTTTCATTTTTTCAATGAATGATATGTGTATTCTCGATAATTTTTTTGCATCATTATAGATCTAGGATAACCTAATCTTTCATGCCAAATAATAAAATTAATTTGATTAGTAAACTTTTGATTTACTAAATGATGCATTTCAATTGTACTAATTTTGGCATAATATAAGGCTGAGGAAAGGGATTGTAAGTTTTCTACTACATGATTCTTTCCTAAAACAAAAGTAATAACATATAAGAATAGGGATGGTAATTTTTCTACTACATTTTTCTTTCCTGAAATAAACGTAATAACATATAAGAATTTGTTACCACTTTCTTCAAATGTCTTGATATGATATCCATTAAAACGAACATCTCTAAAACTTAATAAATTTCTTCGAGACTTTTTAGAGAATAACTCATATTTATGACCAACATAGTACCTCTAGGTAAAAGAATATTAGCTCTTTCAGATCCTCCACTTAATTTTGCACTGCCACTTATGGTATGCACTTTTGTTTCTCCCATATTCAAGTGAGAAAAATATTTTTCATGTTTCAATATAGTGTGTGTTGTTCCACTATCAATAAGGCATAAATCCTCGCCATCATTCTTAAAAGTCGGGACAACAACCATATCTGAATAAAAATATAACTTTTATGAAATACCTAAGAGGGGGGGGGGGGTGAATTAGGTATTTGGATAATTTTTGCAAATTCAAACCTTTTATATATAGAGACCAATTACAGATGATATGAATTAGAGAGAAACAATTTATGGCAAAGCAGTATAAGAACTGTAGACAAATGAACACAAGCAATTTATAGTGGTTCGATCCTCAAGATCTACCTCCACTACCTTAAGCCTACACTTAAGGATCTCAATAACTCTACTATGTGCTCAAGTTCACAGATTACAAGAGAGGTTCACCACACTATGGTTTTACACTTACAACCTCTTCTAGTAATTTTTACAAACAAGGCTCACCAACCTATGGTTTTATATCTCAAACAACCTTGAATCACAACTTCAAGAATCACCCTTATCTAAAGAGTTTTATGTTATCAAGATAACCTTGCTAGAGCTAGTAGATTAACACGATTGAATAAGTAAAGATGAGTGTGTAGATGTTACCACTTGTTGGTAGAGATTACACAAAGTTGCACCTTCACACTTTGATGTCTTTGGATTGATCAATTGAATGCACAAGACATAAGAGAGCTTGAGAAATGTTTGTAATAGACTTTGGAAAGCTTAGAGTATTCAAATATTCAAAACTTACAAAAGATTGCACGTTTATAGCTTTTATAGAATTTGAAAATCAGTTGAAACAGCTATAAAACGGCTAGTTAACGGCTATTTTCAGGAAATTCGGACGACCGAATTCTTCCTGCTTCGTCCGAATCTTCGTCCAAATTTCTCTGGAAGAACAGTGACCATGCTGAAGACCAAAATTCGGACGACCGAATTTTTCTTCATGCGTCCGAATCTTCTTCCGAATTTCTCTGGAAGAACAGTAGCAAACTTTTGCTACCAAATTCGGACGACCGAATTTCTTGGAATTATGTTCAAACTTTGTAAAATCATTTTAAATCAATCTTCCAAGTATTTGAAATACATTTGGTATAAATAGATAACTTATTTAGACAAATATCAGTTTGAAAACCAAACTCAAATTCCTTTGATCATATAAAGTTTACTTAAAAACTTTTAGGACACAAAACCACATTTACTAAGAATTCATTCAAAGCCTTTTAAACTTAAGAAATCAATTTTATTCTCTCTTATGCATTCAATAGACTCCAAGACATACAAGTGTAGAGTTTACATAGATATTACCTATCATCATACCTACTCTACACTTTAAGTCTTCAATGCCTTGAGTTCATCTTTGGATAAACCTCAAAAGACTCATAGCTAATTGAGGTTGTTCTTGCTCTTTGGCTTGAAGGCAATGAGACTTCAAACTTCTTTATTCACAAATCCTATCACACAATATAAACATATTAGTTCTCATCAATATTTGTCATGAATCAAAATTACATGATTTGCCCTTAGGGCTTACAATCTCCCCCTTTTTTATGATGACAAACTTTGATGCAATATGTGATGGATTTAAACAGATTAGCACAAAGAAGTATTCATGTCAATGATAGAAAACAAGCAATTTAGCATATTGACATACACAAGGCTCAATATGAGCCTATGACCCAACCAACCTCCATTTAACCTCCTTCCTTCCAACTATTAGAATAGAAGATATAGCATTTAAGCATTTAGAAAAGATTCTAAGAGAGGTTTTAAAGGTTATAAATGTTTAACAATGCTCCCCCTTAGATTGTGCTCATTTTTCAACAAGTTTGGGTGTAGAGATACTATGCATCCGAATTTTGACATATCAAGTCCAAACTTTAAAATAAGTAAAATGAAAGCTGCAAATTTTGTAAATAAGCTTTCCTAATGTTGTTCAAACATATTAGAAGAGATTAAAACATATTTGAATCGATTTGAATAACAAAAGAGTACATATTGACAGTGAAATTTGAATGCATCCGAATTTTATAGCATGCATCCGAATTTTGAACCACATGCGTTCGAATTTTAAATTACATGCGTCCGAATTTTTTTTGCTTATTTCCTAACTACAATAGATTCAATATAATTGAAGTTTCAAGTGACATAAAGGTTTCATAATGTTGTTCAAACATAATGGAAGAGATTAAGACAGATTTGAATCAATTTGAACAACAAAAGAATACATTTTGACCATAAATATGAATGCATCCAATTCTTTAAACCTTGCATCCGAATTTTAATGCATAAAAATTCATATTGCAGCAGATGCATGCAACATACAGCAGCATTAAAGACTAAGTTCACATAAGACTAAGTTTTCACATATATTGCATCATATTTTTCTCCCCCTTTTGTCATCATTAAAAAAATAAAGGGATCAATGAAAATGAGATGTTCAAGTTAGCATATAAAAGAAGCTCTCATCACTGGGATTTCATCATTGAGCTTCACTATTACATACAATGCAGCAAAATACTTAACAAGTTCAGAATAGAAAATGCAGCAACATGCTTAATAAGAAAACTGAACAAAATACAGTAAAGAGATTAGAAAAGAAGGCTTAGTCTTGAGATGGTGAGGTTGATGGGGAGGCTCGGCTCACTCCTTTCTTGATTGCCAAGTGCTTAACTCTTCCTTGACTGAAAGAGATTGTTGCTGGAGATACAATTGCAGCTTGAGCTACTTGACTTCCTGCCACGGGTGGATCTTCATGATCAAGTTCTTGCTCTTCTTCTTCTGCTATAGTCTCATCATTTCCACCCTGATCATCCTCTTCATTACTGCTATCTTCATTGTCTCCTTCTTCTGCTTCTCTATCTCTTTCTTCCTCATTTCCATCTTGAGGCTTAGAGGGTCCTTCACCACTTTGAGTGTTTCTCATAAGGATTTCTTCAATGTGTTTTACTCTATTCTCCAGTCCATCTAATTTTCCAAGAACCACTGGAGCAAATGACTCAAAGAACTTATACATTTTCTCCATTTCCTTGACATGATTATTCAAGGCTTCTTGGAATGCTTTGGCTATAATGGTGTCACCTCTAGTTACTCCTTTACCACTTGACCCAATTCCAGTTTCTTCTTCAAATAATCTCCTTTTTGTTGGAGGTTGCTCCCCCTTACTTGAGGTGTCATGCTTTCTTTTTGTTTTCATTTCCCTAGCAATGGTTTCCTCTTCATCCTCTTCTTCTTCTTCCTCTTCACTTTCTATGATTCTCTCTCTTTCTATTCTTTTCGGAGAGGTTTCTCTTTTTGTCCTCCATACATTATCCTCATCATGAACTAATTGCATTCTCTTAAGAGTTTCATTTGTGTAAATTTCACCACTCTTAAAGGCTTGCCCTCTTCCAGGAAGTTTGATCTTAAAATGTTTAAAGATTCTAGTTAATAACCTTCCAAATGGGAATGCCTTGGTTACTGTTTTTCTGGCTGCAATCATGTGTTTCAAGGCTATATACCCAAAGTTCATTCTTCTATGCTCATGCAGGGCTAACATGATTACCATATGCATATTTCCAACTGATGACTTATGTCCAAAATTAGGAACAATCATTGTAGTCACCATGTGATGCAAAACTCTACCTCTAGCATCCAAATTCTTAATTTCCCTTTCCTTTATGGCTCTAAACTCTCTTTCATTGGTAAATGCTTCCACAAATCTAACATGTGTGAAGAGTTCACGATCATAGCAATGCATGGATGGAGAATAATATCTAGCTCCATCGTCACCCACTCCACAAATTCTATTTATCAATCCTTCATTGAATTCAATGTCTATTTGTGATACTCTAGATGAATACCATTGTATCACATTATCCCCTATCATCTCAATTCTCTTCTCTTTCAAGTTTGCATAGAATTCATATATCAAAGTAGGATAATATTCTTCATCAATGAATAGCAAACTACTCCAACCAATATCATTGAAATGAGATAGGACAATATCCATGTTTGACAGTTTATTAATATCCACCTTATATCCAGGAATGATTTTTCTACTACTCTTATTCCATTCATCAAATTCATGAGTAGATTTAATAGAGATAAACCTGTCAACCCCAGATTGTGTTTGAGGAATGCGAATTCTTCTTGGCTGATTGAGGATTGAGTCTCCATCTCCTTCCTTAGCCTTTCCTTTTCCTTTCTCAACATTTGGCTTGTTTGTTCTCACCATGATGTTTTCTCTTGGGAAGGATTGGTTTTCTGTATGAAATTAGGGCTTAGAAGTTTAAGGATGAAGGAAAATCGGGATGAGAATGCGTGATTTTGAAGGGATTTTGATTTGGATGTGAATGGGTATGAGAGGTTTTAAAAAGGATGTGAAATTCGGAAGTTGAAGTGTTGAGAAGATTGTTTAATCTTCATTTAAAGGGTCACGTCCGTAAAATTTGGACGACCGATTTTTCAGGTATGCGTCCGAATTTTCGAGCGAAAGTTTCTGTTTCTTCAGTTCAGAAAATTCGGTCGCGAAAGTTTCTGTTTCTTCAGTTCAGAAAATTCGGTCGACCGAATTTTCTGACCTGCGTCCGAATTCTTGATCAAAAGTCTCTGTTTCTTGTCACTCAGAAAATTCGGTTGAGCGAATTTTCTGCAGTGCATCCGAATTTTGAATCAAAAATTTCCTGCATTCACCAAAACTTCAATACACACATTAGTCATTGAATCTTGAAATTCCTAAGAGTCTTCTTAGGTGATTGAACCTTTCCTCAGCCAAAGGCTTTGTAAATATGTCAGCAATTTGATCATTTGTATTTATATATTCTAAGCATATATCTTTCTTAATCACATGATCACGAATGAAATGATGTTTTATCTCTATATGCTTAGTCCTAGAATGTTGAATGGGATTTATGCTCAAGTTAATGGCACTAGTATTATCACATAGTATGGGCACACAATTGAATTTAAGACCATAATCAAGTAAGGTATGCTGCATCCATAACAATTGTGCACAACAACTTCCTGCAGCTATGTATTCAGCTTCTGCAGTGGATAAAGACACACAAGCTTGCTTTTTGCTAAACCAAGATACAAGACAACTACCAAGAAATTGACAATGACCACTTGTGCTTTTACGTTCAACTTTACAACCAGCATAATCCGCATCAGAATATCCAATAAGTTCAAAAGATGAAGTTTTTGAAAACCAAAGGCCATAGTCCTGAGTATCAATCAAATAACGAAAAATTCGTTTGACAGAAATTAGATGAGATTCTTTAGGACATGATTGGAATCTAGCACATAAGCATACAGCAAACATAATATCTGGTCTACTAGCTGTGAGATAGAGTAAGCTTCCGATCATACCTCTATATAATTTTTCATCAATACTCTTACCTTTCTCATCTTTATCAAGTTTAGTTGATGAACTCATTGGAGTACTTATTCATTTTGCTTGATCCATTCCAAACCTTTTCAATAGCTCCTTAGTATACTTTGCTTGATTGATGAAGACTCCATCTTTGGTTTGCTTAATTTGCAGCCCAAGGAAGAAACTTAGTTCTCCCATCATGCTCATCTCAAATTCATTTTGCATAGTTTTAGCAAACTCTTCACAAAGGAAAGTATTAGTAGCACAAAAAATGATATCATCAACATAGATTTGTACAAGTAAAATATCATTTTTAGAAGACGTTTTTATAAAAAGAGTTGTATCTACCTTTCCTTTAGTAAAACCTTTTGAAACAAGAAAACCACTTAATCTTTCATACCAAGATCTTGGAGCTTGTTTCAGTCCATATAGAGCTTTAGTTAATTTGAAAACATGATTTGGAAATTTTTCATGAATAAAGCCAGGAGGTTGTTCTACATAAACCTCTTCTTCAATAAAACCATTTAGAAAAGCACTTTTGACATCCATTTGAAATAGTTTAAAGTCTTTAAAACAAGCAAATGCCAAGAGTATTCTGATAGACTCTAATCTGGCCACTGGAGCAAAAGTTTCATCATAATCAATACCTTCTTCTTGATTGAAGCCTTGAGCAACAAGTCTAACTTTATTTCTAACAACTTCTCCTAGTTCATTTAACTTATTTCTAAATATCCATTTTGTACCAATAACAGAATGATCATGAGGTCTAGGAACAAGAGTCCAAACTTTATTTCTCTCAAACTGATTTAACTCTTCTTCCATAGCAATAATCCAGAAATTATCACACAATGCATCATCAATATTTTTAGGTTCAATATGAGATAAAAGGGCAAAATTATCAATAAAGTAGCGCCTTGTTTTGACTCCTTGAGAGACATCACCAATGATTTGCTCCTTAGGATGACTTCTTGCATATGTGAGATCCTTTGGAAGTTCTTGATTATTGCTTGATTGACCATCATGTTCTTGCTCCATTAATTCTTCTTCTTTAGCATGGTCTTCCAATGTAGGTACTTGGTGTTGAGTTTGATTTTCAACCATTGAGGAACCTGCATCATCTTCATTTCTTCTTTGGAGATAAATATTAGATTCATCAAAAGTTACATGAATAGTTTCTTCAACACATAATGTCCTTTTGTTATAGACTGTATATGCCTTTTTATTTGATGAATAGCCTAGAAATATGCCTTCATCAGACTTTCTATCAAACTTACCAAGTTTGTCACTAGTGTTTAAAATAAAGCACTTACAACCAAACACTTTAAAATAGACAATTGATGGAGTTTTATCAAACAGAAGTTCAAAAGGTGTTTTTCTTATAAAAGGTCTTAGTAAAACTCTATTCATTACATAGCATGCTGTATTTACAGCTTCAGCCCAAAAGTATTTAGGTAAAGAATTTTCACAAAGCATTGATCTAGCCATTTCTTGTAATGTTCTGTTTTTCCTCTCAACAACACCATTTTGTTGAGGTGTTTTGGCAGCTGAAAAATTATGAGTGATACCATACTCATCACAGAATTTTGTAAAATCTTGGTTGCAAAACTCTCTTCCATTATCACTTCTAATAGAGATTAAGTTGCAGTTAAGAGAAATTTGAACCTTCTTGAAAAGTTTTGAAAATTCATAAAATGTTTCATCTTTTTGTGATAAAAAGATTACCCATGTAAATCTGGAAAAATCATCAACAATCACATAAGCATATCTTTTACCACCAAGACTAGTAGTCCTCATAGGTCCAAATAAGTCTATGTGAACTAGTTCAAGAGGCTTTGAGGTAGAAACCATTTTCTTTGGTTTGAAAGATGTTTTTGATTGTTTTCCATATTGACAAGCATCACAAATACGGGTTTTATCAAAATGCATTTTTGGTAATCCTCTAACTAGTTATTGAGTAGAAAGTTTGTTCAATAAATCCATGCTTACATGTCCTAATCTTCTATGCCATAAAAATCCATCATTGTCATGAATGGCAAGACATTTAATATCATTAGTGATAAGCTCATCAAGATATAGCACATAAACATTACTAACTCTTTTAGCTACAAAAATAGTTTTATTACTTGCACTATCAAGAATAGTACAAGTATCACATTTAAACTCTACTTTGCAACCATTGTCACATAATTGACTAATGCTAAGTAAATTATACTTTAAACCATCAATAAGTAGAACTTGCTTGATAAGAGGGAAGGAACCTTTACCAATGTTACCTATTCCAAGTATTTTCCCTTTCTTCTTATCTCCAAAAGTGACAAAACCTTCACTTGTAGCTTGAAGCTCACTAACAAGTGATGCATTCCCAGTCATGTGCCTTGAGCAGCCACTATCAAGAAACCATTTAGTGGCACTTGATCTTGAGGCAAATTGTACCTATACCAAATTGGAAAGAGTGATTTTTGGTACACGTATCTTCTTGGGTCCAAGAGGGTTAGTAATAACTCCTTTAACTCTCCAAATAGTCTTCACTCCATTTTCTATCTTTCTTTTTATAAAGCACTTAGAAACTTTGTTTCCATGCTTACCACAATATGTACAACAAGTATGAGACCTATAATGAGAAGATTCATTAACAAATAACCCTTTTGGTTTTGGATCAAAACTATCATGTGTAAAACCAAGACCATGCTTTACAAATGAGGATCTTTGATAACCAAGTAATTTATTTAAATTTTCTCTTCCATTTGTAAATCTCTCAATGCATAAAGTAAGATCATTTACTTTCCTTTTTAAAAGCTCATGATCTTTTAGCATTGATTCAAGAGAAGTAATTCTTGAACAAAGCTTTTTGTTTTCAAAAGATACATGTTGTATGGTAGTATTCAAAACATCCTTTTCAATGGTAAGAGAATTAATGGTCTCAAGATGTCTATCATTTTCAATACATAATTTTGAATTTTCATTTGAAAGATCATTAATTTTGGATTTCATTTCTTTATTTCTTCTTGAAGCCTTTTTCAGTTCTTCATACAATTCTACAATTAAATCACTAGAATCAATATCATCATCACACAAATTTGAAGTAGAGGGTGAAGATTGTACCTCATCATCAATGGCCATAAAGCATATGTTGGCCTTCCCCTTCACTTTCATCCTCACTTTCTTGTTGATCCCACGTTCAGCTAGTCCTTTTCCTTTCTTGGCGATTTCTTTCTGTTTTTGGTTTCTCTTTCCCTCTCTAACACTTTGGGGACGATCAGCAATAAGATGCTCTGTACTCTTGCATTCAAAGCATTGAGGTTTATATGATGAGGATTGTCCACTCTTCTTGACTGGCTTTCTTCCTTTCTTGAGAAATTCCTTTTTGTAGAATCTCTTGAACTTCTTCACTGCCATTGCAATCTCTTCTTCTCCACTGTTTCCTCCTTCTTCTTCACTTGAAGATTGTTCTTGTTCACTCAAGTTGTTTGAGGCATTAAGAACTACTCCTTTTCTTCCCTTTTCCTCATCTTCCTTATCATTCAACCATTTCATCTTCATTTCATGAGTGAGTAGTGATCCAATAAGCTCTTCAAGAGGAAGAGTTTTTAGATCTTTGGACTCCTCAATAGCAAGCGTCTTTGGCTGCCAAGATTTTGGTAGAGCATCCAAAATCTTTCTGTTTTGCTCTCCCATAGTATAGCCTTTACCATAAGCTTTCAAGCCATTGAAAATATTAGTAAACCTTGTAAACATATCACTAATATTTTCTCCTTGTTTCATAGTAAACAGTTCATAATCTCTAACAAGCATAGCAAGTTTAGATTCTTTAACTTGATTAGTACCTTTATGTGTAATTTGAAGTAATCTCCACATATCATTAGCAGAATCACACCCACTAACTCTATTATATTCAGTAACATCTAATGCACAACTTAATATATTCATGGCCTGATAATTTAGTGTCATTTTCCTTGAATCATGCTCATCAAATTCATCAGTGGATTTGGGTTCTGAGGTTACTCCATCTGCTCTCATTTTCATTGGGACATAGGGACCTTTCTCAATTATGTTCCATAAATCAAAATTGATAGAACAAATATATATTTTAACTC
This sequence comes from Rauvolfia tetraphylla, assembly GCA_030512225.1. Classification (NCBI taxonomy): domain Eukaryota; kingdom Viridiplantae; phylum Streptophyta; class Magnoliopsida; order Gentianales; family Apocynaceae; genus Rauvolfia; species Rauvolfia tetraphylla. Next base: position 6,629,214 of record JAJQKT010000004.1, on the reverse strand, counting down.
TAGACTTCCAAAAAGTGTAATTTGTTCCATCAAACAATGGAGGTCTGTTTGTAGAAGATCCTTCTAGGTAAGGTAGGTTTGAAATATTAGCCATAGGATCTTTGTTTTCTAGGTTGTAAAACCACACAAAGAAGTTCTAGCGCTGATACCAATTGAAATACCTAAGAGGGGGGGGGGGTGAATTAGGTATTTCGCTAATTTTTGCAAATTCAAACCTTTTATATGTAGAGACCAATTACAGATGATATGAATTAGAGAGAAACAATTTATGGCAAAGCAGTATAAGAACTGTAGACAAATGAACACAAGCAATTTATAGTGGTTCGATCCTCAAGATCTACCTCCACTACCTTAAGGCTACACTTAAGGATTTCAATAACTCTACTATGTGCTCAAGTTCACAGATTACAAGAGAGGTTCACCACACTATGGTTTTACACTTACAACCTCTTCTAGTAATTTTTACAAACAAGGCTCACCAACCTATGGTTTTATATCTCAAACAACCTTGAATCACAACTTCAAGGATCACCCTTATCTAAAGAGTTTTATGTTATCAAGATAACCTTGCTAGAGCTAGTAGATTAACACGATTGAATAAGTAAAGATGAGTGTGTAGATGTTACCACTTGTTGGTAGAGATTACACAAAGTTGCACCTTCACACTTTGATGTCTTTGGATTGATCAATTGAATGCACAAGACATAAGAGAGCTTGAGAAATGTTTGTAATAGACTTTGGAAAGCTTAGAGTATTCAAATATTCAAAACTTACAAAATATTGCACGTTTATAGCTTTTATAGAATTTGAAAATCAGTTGAAACAGCTATAAAACGGCTAGTTAACGGCTATTTTCAGGAAATTCGGACGACCGAATTCTGCGTCCGAATTTTTCGGACGACCGAATTCTTCCTGCTTCGTCCAAATCTTCGTCCGAATTTCTCTGGAAGAACAGTGACCATGCTGAAGACCAAAATTCGGACGACCGAATTTTTCTTCATGCGTCCGAATCTTCTTCCGAATTTCTCTGGAAGAACAGTAGCAAACTTTTGCTACCAAATTCGGACGACCGAATTTCTTGGAATTATGTTCAAACTTTGTAAAATCATTTTAAATCAATCTTCCAAGTATTTGAAATACATTTGGTATAAATAGATAACTTTTTTAGACAAATATCAGTTTGAAAACCAAACTCAAATTCCTTTGATCATATAAAGTTTACTTAAAAACTTTTAGGACACAAAACCACATTTACTAAGAATTCATTCAAAGCCTTTTAAACTTAAGAAATCAATTTTATGCTCTCTTATGCATTCAGTAGACTCCACGACATACAAGTGTAGAGTTTACATAGATATTACCTATCATCATACCTACTCTACACTTCCAGTCTTCAATGCCTTGAGTTCATCTTTGGATAAACCTCAAAAGACTCATAGCTAATTGAGGTTGTTCTTGCTCTTTGGCTTGAAGGCAATGAGACTTCAAACTTCTTTATTCACAAATCCTATCACACAATATAAACATATTAGTTCTCATCAATATTTGTCATGAATCAAAATTACATGATTTGCCCTTAGGGTTTACATTTTATAATCAAAGTAAAACTAAACAAAGATCACATCAAACTAAATTAACTAAAATTACAATCAAATAATTATTCCAATGAAATTAAACATAACATTATAATAATTTTTGTTAGTCCTAAGGGAAAATCTTGTAGTTTTGGTTAATGAAAAACATTGATATAAGCTAACTTGAGTAATTGTTGTGTGATAGGATTTTTGGATTGAAGAAACAAAGTAATCTCATTGCCTTGGAGCTAAAGTGAAAAGGACATTTCAAATGAGGTTAAGCGCTTGAAGTTTGAAAAGAATGTCAAGTGATTGAAGGCATCGATGATCTTATAGTGTAGGGTCTACATATTTTATAGGTATATCTTGTAAACCCTACACTCCTTGCATTCAAAATCCATGCATTGCATGTTGAAGCACAAACCATTTTGATTTAGCTTTAACTTAGTCGATGAGCATAAAATTTTTTCATGATTCTTTGAAAAACAAAGTGTTTGATAATGACTTATAGTTCAAAATCTTTTAAATAACTCATCTTTTAGTCTAAAATATTTTCAAACTTATTGTGTTTAAGTTTCAAATAATTTTACAAAATTTTGAAAAAGTTCGGACTCCAACTAGGATGTCTGACTTGAAACATGGCCACTAAATTTTCATAGAAGTTTGGGTAACCAATTCGGACGTAGAGGTCTAAATTCTAATGATCGAATTATTCGCATGACTAATTCAGATGAACGAATTTTTCTTGGTAGCTTAGTAAAGTAAAAATTTCAGACGACCAACTCAGACTCAGTAAGCCCGATTCACTCGATTGAATGACACTATTACTAGCCGTTACTATCTATTTTTTGAATATTTTATTTGAATTTTTGAGTTATATAAAAGGGTAGAAACTCAGATTTTGAAATGGATTGATGAACTTCATGCAATTATCTTGAGAACATCAAAGATCAAAGAAAAGCTTTCATTGTTCATGTGTTTCATGTGATTATCCAATGATTCCAAAAGCGAAAGTGAAGTGATGCTAGAATTATTGAATATCTACCATCTTGTTTGGTAATTTCTATCCTTATCTCATATTTACTTTGCTTAATTAGGGTTTTCTTGGGGACAGAAAACCCTTTCTGGTGAGCCTTGATTATGAAATTTAAAGAGGTTACTAGTGTAAAACCCTTGGTGGGTGAGCTTCTTGTGTAATTGTTTGACTTTAACATTTAATGGATTGGTTGAAATCTTTGAGTAACTCAAGGTAGTGGATGTAGATCTTGGAAAGATCGAACCACTATAAATTGTTGTTTTTCTTTCTCTACACTTTTTACTTGCTTTTATTTGTGCTATGTTTATTTGTTCTTTGTGGTTCTTAGTATTGGCTGTCGACATTTTGATTGCTCTTCTACTCTCAACCACATTTTTTCTGAACATATAAAATCTTGGAAGTTTTGAATTTGTAAAAGAGGATTCTATTTAGGAAAAAGTTTTAAAAAATTAGTCAAAAAACTAATTCACTCCCCTTTTAGATTTTTAAATTGATATCAAAGTTAGGGCTTCTTTTGTGGTTTAACAACCTAAAAGTTAAGATATTGTGGCTAATATTTCAGACCTCCCTTATTTGGAAGGATCTTCTATATACTGACCTCCACTTTCTGATGGAACAAATTATACTTTTTGAAAATCTCGTATTAAGATTTACATTTTTTCTATTAACTTTGATTTGTGGAATATTATTGAGAAAGTACATGTGCCGTGCCAAAGAGGAAATTGAAGACATATTTGGAAAGTATTTTGGCATTAGGATTTTATGAGATATTATTTGCCAAGAAAAATTTTATGGTATAAAGGAGTGTACTTTGGAAGTTGTCATTATTTGAGCAAAACTCTATTTTGGCAAGAAAAAGATATTTGGAGAATTCTAAAGCTTCTAGGATTTGGAGAATCCCATGTAAATCCATCTACAAAGATTGTCTTCCTATATTCTTGGGATTTCTTGCTATATTTTAGGAATGACAATCTTGGAGAAGAAGGAAGCTCAAGACTCTTGCATATTATACATATGATCTTCACGGCAAAGCTAAATCAACTCTCAAGATCATAACTCTCAGGATTACTTCTCTCTTGCAACTCCTGAAATATTTTTGGAGAGAACTCTCAAGAAGTTCTCAAAAATTCTCATATCATTATTCTAACGAGAGACTTCTATATTTTTCATGCAATATTCTTAAGAGAGTTACATCTTTGAACTTATATTATAGAAGCTATATTTTAGGAGAGTTCAGCAGCACAATTTATCTTCTTGTGATGCTGTTCATGTAAATTGTGTTGTTTCTGTTCAAGTGCTTAAAACTGAAGTTCAACATATGCTAGTGTGGACTTGACAAGATTCTGATCAAACCATCTCACGGAGTAGAAAGGTGCTGCGACTGATCGAGATCAATTGAGAGCAGTAAGTACAAGGGGGATCTTGCCACATCCTGTCGAAAGCTATTCAACACATCCTGTTGAAGAGAGTTCAACAGAAGCAAGTTGTGGTTGGATGACAGTTCAACAATCGTGGAGGCAGGAGTTATGGTTAGTGTGTTTTCAATCGTGAAGGCAACACTGTGGTTGTTGGGTTTCTCGTTATTGATGCAGTATTGGCAAAAGAGAGTTTTGCCGAGTCCACTAGGAGAATTACTAGAGGAGATTGAGAGTGTGTTCATGTACTTTTGAAACATAAAGTTTAGTGGATTGTTTTTCTGGGTGTGGCCCGCAAACATAGGCTATTGAGCCGAACTGCCTTACAAATTTTTCTATGTCAAACTTTATTTTTCTATTTGTGTGTATTGTATTAAACTGTGTAGAATCTACTTCAACACACGGAGTTTCACATATGCGAAAAAGTTGCATAACCTAACCATACAAGTGGTATTAGAGCAGGTAACCAATTGTTACTGGTTTGCTATTCAATTAGCAAGTGAGATTATGGGAAGGTAGGTTGTACAAATTATGGTAAAATAAGCAGTATCCATAACAAGGCCATCATTGTTGGATGGAGCAAATTATGCATACTGAAAAACACAGATGACAATCTTCATTCATACTAAGGATAAGAATGCATGGATTGCAGTTCAAAAAGGATGGACTCCACCAAACATCATGAATCATGAGGGGATTGTAGTTGAAAAACCCATGGAGGATTGGACTAATGTTGAACGTACGTTGAATGCAACAAATGCTAGGGCTTTCAACATCATCTTGACAGCTGTTGATGTAGAACAATTCAAATTAATCTCAACTTGTCAATCTACAAAAGAGGCATGGAAGGTGCTGCAAACTGTCTATGAAGGAACGAGCCATGTTAGAATATCAAAGTTACAGATGTTGACCTCACAATTTGAGGAATTGAGAAGACAAGGCAATTCCCATCTTCAGTAGCAAATCAAGCGTTTCAACTTGGTGAAAAATATTTTGAAGAAAAATTGGTGTGCAAAACCTTGAGATCCTTGCCGCCAAGATTTGTTGCCAAAGTTGCTGCCATTGAAGAAGTTAGAAATCTATCAGAGATGAAGTTGGATGAATTAATGGGGTCCTTGCAAACCTTTGAAATGCATCTCAACACTCAACATAAAAACAAAGGTGTTGCATTAAAGGCGGAACGAAGTTCAGAAGTAGCCCATATAAATTTTGACATTGACAACATTGCCTTATTGACAAAGAAGTTTGCAAGATGCTAAAGAAATAAAACAGAAAGTTTAATGAGCAGAAGTTCAACAAGGGAACCAGAAGAAGAGATGAATACACGAAGAGTGGTGATGCGAAGGACTTTGACAGAAAATGTGATAACAATAACAGCATTAGATGTTGGGAGAGGAGTCGGTCATACTCAAAATGAGTGTGCAAATAACCTGAAGAAGAAAATATTATACAACTCGACATGGAGTGAAGATGACAAGGAATCTGATAGCATCAGCAGCGAAGATGGAGATGAGGCAAATCATGTGAGCAATTTTGTTGCATTTCATTCAAGTGTAGATTTGTAGTCTAACAGAAGTGAAACTGATGATGAGGATTTAGAAACTGATGATGATGAGGTTGCCTATGAAAAATTAAGAAGTGAATATGAACTGATGTATACAAAATGGCTGGAAATCATTGAGATCAATAGAAAGTTAAAAGAAGAAAATCAAAAACTGCAAGAGCAGAACAGTTTACTGCAACACGAACCGTAGCAGCTTCAACAATAGGTACAACAAAATGTTGAATCACTTCAACTCATCAATGACAAACTGGAGAAGGCAGAACATTATCTCAAAAGGCTGAATAGTGGTGTCAAATGGGCTAGCCCGTTCTGGCCCGGCCGGCCCTTCGCGGGCTGGGAACCCTCAGTCCGCGGCCCGCTACAGTAAGCCCGCGGGCTAAACGGGCCAACCCACGGGCTTTTCAAAACAATGTCGTTTCAAGGGAAAAAATTTTTAAAATATTTTAAAAAGATCAAAACGGCGTCGTTTTTTATTTAAAAATTTTTTTTAAAAATTAAAAAGCAAAAACGGGCTGGCTCGCGTCCAGACCACGTTAACCCGCTGGCTAAAAAGCTCGCGTTTTAAACGGGCTTGGGCATACTAAGCCCAAGCCCGCATATACGGGCCAGCCCGCGGGCTTTGGCCCGTATTGACAGGACTAAGGCTGAATTCAGGGAAGATGAAGCTTGATGAAATTCTATCCATTGGCAACCTATTAGGAGATTCGACAAGATTGGGCTACAACAATAGCTACACTGCTTCAACAAGTACGACTGAACTAGAAAGAAAAATGACACTTGTAGACAAAAAGAGGTTCATTAGAAAAGCTAAAAAGCCCCCTGTTACTGGTAACTATTGTTCTCTTGCAGGACACACTTGGAACATCTGTTTAAGACTTGTTAAAGATCTATAGCAAGGGCGCAAACTTGTGAAAGTTAAGTTCAACATGAATCGACAGACAGTTCGACACTGGGTCGAAAATGCAGAACTTAGAGGATATGTTGCGCATGTATCATTTGCAGCAAGTATGAATGATGTATGGTACCTTGACAGTGTCTATTCTCGACACATGATAGGACAAAAGGGAGCCTTATTGAACTGGCCCAAAAATTAAAGTAGTTGGCAATAGAACTCCACAAATCAAAGGTATGCCTACACTCAAAGATGTTCTGCTTGTTGAAGGAATAAAAGCCAACTGTGTGATGATAATCTACATGTTAACTTCGACAAAGACAAGTGTTTTGTTATGGATGACTCCAATAGGCTGGTTCTCACTGGAGTTAGGACATTGGACAATTGTTACAAGTTGCTAAAATTAAATGATTAACAGTGCTTGGAGGCTCAGGATGATGAAGTTGATCTTTGGTATCAAAAGTTGGGGCACATAAATCTCAGGTTGTTAAAAACATTGAGTTTAACAAAAGTAGCACAAGGCATACTAAAACATACAAAACTCACAAGAAGAATATGTGGTTCATGTCAAATTGGAAAGCAGAAAAGGTCTTCTCACAAATAAAGAATGGAGATCAACACTTCTAGGACATTAGAGCTCATGCATATGGATCATTTTGGTCCTACTCAAACTAAAAGTGTTGGAGACAAAACATATGTGTTAATGTGTGTTGATGATTTCTCTAGATATACTTGGATTGACTTTTTGAGACAAAAATTAGAAACTTTTGATGCATTTCGAAAGTTGTGTTTGAAGCCGCACACTCAAAAGAATTCAACACTATACAGACTACGAAGTGATCATGCAAGGAGTTTGACAACCAACAGTTTAACAAATTTTGTGTTGGTTATCGTATTTAAAAAGAATTTTCTGCACCAAAGACACCTCAACAAAATGGTGTAGTTGAGAGAAAGAACATAACCATTCAAGAAATGGCCTGAGTCATGTTGAACTCCAAAGAGATATTTCAAAAATGGTGGGCAGAAGCTGTTAACACTGTAACACATGTCATCAACAGGACATACTTGAGGCCTCACACTACTAAGACTACATATGAAATTTGGACAGGACGTAAGCCAAACTTGACCTATTTTCATATCTTTGGTAGTAAGTGTTACATTCTTAATGACAAGAAACCTTTGGGTAAGTTTGATGCAAGAAATGATGAAGGAGTATTTCTTGGTTACTCCAACAGCAGAGCCTATCGTGTATTCAACAAGAAAAGTGGAGTTGTCATGGAGGCTATCAATGTGGTGGTTGAGGATGCTATTGCAACAAAGAATGATAAAACAGCAACAACAGATGAGGACGAGCCAAGTCCTGTCAAACCTCAGGAGTCCTTCAATACGGAGATCAACACAAAGCCAGATGAGTCAATTGATTCTACAACAAATACTAAAACAATAGAAGAAGCAATTCAATAGAGAAAGTCATCCTCAAGGATTAAAAAGAATCATCCTACATATTTGATTATAGGAAACTTGGATGAGTTAAGAAGAACCAGAGGACAAACAAAGATCAATTATAAGGAGATGGTAATGTTTGCATGCTACACTTCAACACTGGAACCAAAGAATATTAAAGAGGCTTTGATAGACGAGTTCTGGATAGCTGCTATGTAGAAAGAACTTCAACAGTTTGAGCACAAAGATGTTTGGGAACTTGTTCCATGTCCAGATGGAATAAATATGATTGACAAAAAGTGAGCGTCCACAACAAAACTGATAAATATGGGAACATAATACGCAACAAAGCTAGACTTGTTGCACAAGACTACACACAAGTTGAAGAATTAGACTTTGACGAAACTTTTGCTGCTGTAGCACGAATAAAATTATCATATTATTATTAGCTGTTGCTTGTGCAAGAAGAATCACACTTCAACAGATGGATATCAAGAGTGCGTTCTTAAGTGGATTTCTGCAAGAAAAGGTGTATGTTAAACAACCAAAGGGATTTGTTGATCTAGATCATCCAAATCATGTGTACAAGTTGAAGAAAACACTTTATGGACTTAAACAAGCACCAAGGGCTTGGTACGAGAGATTGAAAAACTTCTTATTGACAAGAGGCTACAATAGAGGGGGAGCTGACAAGGCTATGTTCATCAAACGGCTAAACGCACATGTTATGGTGGCACAAATCTTTGTTGATGATATTGTGTTTCACTCACCTCAACACAGCTCACAAATGAGTTTGTTGAACTCATGCAGATCGAATTTGAGATGAGTATGGTAGGTGAACTTACCTTCTTTCTTTTTTTGCAGGTTAAGCAATCAAAGGATGGCATTTTTATCTCATGGACCAAGTATGCATTTAACTTGGTTAAGAAGTTAAACATGAAAGATTTAGAACCTATCAGAACTCCCATTGGTATTAATCAGAAGCTCACAAAGGGTGAAAAAGGCCAATCTATTGATCAACACATGTGTAGGAGTATTATTGGAGGCTTGTTATATTTAACAGCAAGTAGACCAGACATATCATATAGAGTTGGAGTATGTGCAAGGTATCAATCTGCCCCAAAAGAGTCACATTCGAAGGCTGTCAAACGAATTCTGAAGTATGTTAATCATACAAAGGAATATGGAATTTACTTTAGCAAGGACTCAATTACTTATCTTATTGGCTACAGTGATGCTAATTGGGCTAGAAATTGTAATGATCGAAAAAGTACTTCTGGAAGACATTTTTATCTTGGTAATAATCTTGTGTCATGGTACAACAAAAAGTAGAATTCTATTTCTCTGTCAATAGCAGAAGCAAAATATATTGCAGCAGTTAGCTATTGTACTCAGTTGTTGTGAATGAAGCAGATGCTAAATGACGTCAGTTTGATACAAAAGAGCTGGTGATGCATTGTGACAATACAAGTGCAATGAACCGAGGGCTATTAATCCAGATAATGTAATGTCTGTTGAATTTGTGCATATTAGGGGATTGATTGAAGGAATTGAATTGAGTGTTAATCCTTCTGTTCGCACAATTGAACATGGTATTTTCGATGATGTCCCTAGTAGTCATGATGTACCTAGGATTGTTAATGGTCCTATTGAATCAGAATTATTTTCTGATGATTTGTCTGCTACAAAAGCTGTTCCTGTTGATATTGAAATTGGAGTAACTTCATATGTCAAACCAGAGGAGGAACATTTCTTCCTGAAAAATCTAATCCTGTTGAAATGTTAGACATTGATAGGGAGGGAACTAATTCTGAAGAAGTTAAAGTCAAAGTGGTTAAGATGTCAGCCAAACAAAAAGGGAAAAGAAAGGCAAAAGAACCCACTAGAAAAGGGATTAAGAAGTGGGGTAAAAAGAAAGAAAATTGAAAGTGGAAAAATACAAGCAAAAGATGTTTTTGATGTGCTATTCTTCATCTATGACAGTAGGTTGCAACATAGGAATATGTATGTTAGATCAGTGTTGGCTAAGCGATTAATTGATGAAGCTAGTTTGAACAGCTTGGCTTGATAGACTTGTTGAAAAGGATTAAACTATGTGATTCTGCCACTTCTACTGAATCTTACAACCTCAACATGGTGCATGAATTTTATGCCAGCCTTGACAAGGATGTGGATGATCTTGGAAGCTCATTTTATTATGTTGTTTATGTTAGAGGTGTTGTGATCTCTTTTTCTCCTGAACTACTAGCTGGTGTACCTGGAGTAAACCATCATCCTGAGATTGAAGGAAGTGAAATTGATCGTGACTTTGACATGACTACAGTATGTCAAGAATTGATAGGAAATTCACTTCAGTAGTGGCCTACAGATAATCAGTTGAAGTCTTCCTCCTGGACAATGAAGTACTTTGCTCTGTACAAGTTGTCCTACACTAATTGGATGCCATCTGCCAATATTTCAATCGTGCTGAGAGATAGAGCAGCGACGTCATACTTGATTGGAACAGAACAGAAGTTTAACAGTGGTTCTATTATGTATAATTCTATTGTTAAACTTGCCAGAATCAGCACTGTAAGTACAACCAGTCTTCTTTTTCCTTGTCTCCTTATTGGCTATCTATCTTCCTATCGAGGTATTCATGCTTTCAGTAAGGATGTGGTTCTCAATGATATCAAGACCTTCAAGCTAGCCCTGACAAGGCCCAAATCTAAGCTATCCATGCCTGACTTTTCCAGTACAATAAGTGCCAGAAGTAGGTCAACAAGAGTTGTTGTTAGCTTTTCTTGTGCCAAAGTCACTACACCAAGTGCATCTGATGATATTCAGTCTCTTCAAGAGCAAGTGGAAGAATGTGTCAAGCATTGCCAAACTTTGACAGGTCGAGTCAATGATCTTTCCCAGCAACTTCTCAATGTTTCTACTTCTTAGCTAAGGCTACAAGAGACCCTTCAACAAACTCTTGATCAACTTTTGAAGGATCAGTGACACTTTGGCCTTGTTTATTGCAAGAAAGGGGAGACATAGCACATATCAACAAAGGGGGAGCCAAAGAATCAACAAAGGGGGGAGACATAGAACTTATGCTCAAGGTTGGAGATCCTAGAGATAGAGGAAGTCTTCACTTCAAAAAGCTGCTTGTGAGGCTTGTGGTTTTCTGATTGATTCATGAAAATTTACATGTAATTTTTATAATTGTTGAACAATTTTATTTTTGCTTTGGCTAACAGTTTTTACTGATCTAAGTACATTTGGGATGACTATAATATTCCCCGAAGTCTTGGCTTAACATTTCTATTGAACTAATTGCTAAAATGCATGTGCTGTTATACTCTAGTTCAACATAATTTTTGTAGTTGTTGAATTTGTGCTGTCGAAGTACTTCTGTTGCATTCTCATGACACACACTTAACTGAGTAAGTAATTATGAAGACTTATGGAAGTTTTACAATGCTTATGGAGGTTTTGCAACAAACAATGCCAAAGAGGAAGATCATTACAACATGTGCCATGCCAAAGAGGAAATTGAAGAGATATTTGGAAAGTATTTTGGCATTAGGTTATTATGAGATATTATTTACCAACAAGAATTTTATGGCATAAAGGAGTCTACTGTGGAAGTTGTCATTATTTGAGCAAACTCCATTATGGAAAGGAGAAGATATTTGGAGAATTCTAAAGCTTCTAGGATTTGGAGAATCCCATGTAAATCCCTCTACAAAGATTGTCTTCCTTAGGATTTCTTGCTGTATTTTAGGGATGACAATCTTGGAGAAGAAAGAAGCTGAAGACTCTTGCATATTATATATATGAACTTCACGGCAAAGATAAATCAACTCTCACGATCATAACTCTCGGGATTACTTCTCTTTTGCAACTCACGAAATATTTTTGGAGAGAACTCTCAAGAAGCTCTCGGAAATTCTCATGTCATTATTCTAATGAGAGGCTTCTATGTTTTTCATGCAATAATCTTAAGAGATTTATATTTTTGAACTCATGCTATAGAAGCTGTATTTTAGAAGAGTTCAGTAGCACAATTTATCTTCTTGTTATGTTATTCATGTAAGTTGTGTTGTTTCTATTCAAGTGCTGAAAACTGAAGTTCAATAGATGCTAGTGTACACTTGACAAGATTCTGATCAAACCACCTGACGGAGTAGAAAGGTACTGCGACTGATCGAGATTAGTTGAGAGCAGTAAGTGCAAGTGGGATCTTGCTGCATCCTGTTGAAAGCTATTCAATACATCCTGTTGAAGAGAGTTCAACAAAAGTAAGCTGTGACTGGATGACAATTTAACAATTATGGAGGCAGGAGTTGTGGTTAGTGTGTTTCCAATCATGAAGGCAACATTGTGGTTGTTGGATTTCTGGCTATTGATGCTGCATTGGCAAAAGAGAGTTTTGTCGAGTCCACTAGGAGAATCACTAGAGGAGATTGAGAGCGTATTCCTGTACTTTTAAAACATAAAATTTAATGGATTACTTTTTTGGGCGTGGCCCCGGAGACGTAGGCTATTGAGCCGAACTGCGTTACCAATTTTGCTGTGTCAAACATTATTTTTCTATTTGTGTGTTTTGTTAAACTGTGCAGAATCGAATTCAATACATGGAGTTTGACAGATGCAAAAAAGTTCCATAAACCTAACCATATAGAGATAAAAAAGAATAAAAAATGATTGAAGAATTTAATGAAAATGAGTCAAAGAAGATGACATTGAATTATCAAGCAATGAATATTCTTAGTTGTGCCTTGGACATCAATGAATACAATTGAGTAAGTGGATGTGACTCCGATCATGAAATGTGAAAGCTAGTTCAAGTCACTCATGAAGAAGAAAGAACAAATGTGTGCTTGATGGTTATGAAAAATGAGGTACAACCCACTTCTTCTAGTTTTATTTCTTGTGATAATGATGTTGATGATCCTGGTAATCTTCTTGTTGACATATATGAAGAACTAAAAAAGCTTTCAAAAAGAAACAAAGTAATGAGATCACAAATAGATGAGTTGTTGAATGAAAATTCTAAGTTGTCTTGCTAAAACAGAAAGCTTATGGATTCTATTGAGCGTTTGAGCATTGAAACGGAAGTTTTAAATGTTTCCTAACAACACATGTCCTTCGAAAAATAAATTCTTTGTGAAAGGATTTTTTCCCTTGAAAAGATGCTTAGTGATCATGAAGTTTTGAAAAAGAAAGTTGATGACCTTACTTTATGTGTTGAAAAATTTACAGAAGGAAGGACAATCTTGATAAACTTCTAGGAGCTCAAGGATATCCTCTTGTAAAAAATGATCTTTGTTACAACTATGTAAACAGTGCAACTAAATTTAAAAACTTCTTTGTTAGATCTACTTCTACTTCTACTTCTACTTCCATGACTCATTCTTGTTGTACTTATTGTGGAAGGCATGGGCATAAGGTCACTAGATGTTATGTGAAAAGAAAAGAGAAAAATGGCACTAAAACCATTTGGAGATTAAAGGAAATCATTACTAACCACCATGGAGCCAAGAAAATATGGGTACCAACAATACAAGAAACTGCAGCATTAGCGACTGACAAATCTATTGCTAAAACGCCCTTGCAACGGATTAGCGAGGGATTTGTCTGTTGCTAAAACAAGTGTCGCTAATTGCAGTAGAATGTAGCATTAGCGACAGATTTGCGACGGCTTCTATTTCTATTACAGATGCCCGTCGCTAATTTGCTATTAATTTACAACGGATTTGTTAAGGTCTTCGTAGATCCGTCACAAATTAGCATTGTATTTATGATGGCACTGTTAAATTTTTTAAAATATTATAGTATCCGTCGCTAATTAGCTCATCACTTGTGATGGATTTGTGACAGATATTTGTGACAGACAAAACACTTGTGATGAATGTAGACTATAAGTTCGGTCGCTCGAACTTGTATGACAGAATGATATTTTGTGATTTTGATCAATCAGTTACAAAACTATTGAATGTGTGTTTTGTCTTGATTAGCTTGAATGTCTTGTTGCTTATGATAATGATGGATTTTCTTGGCATAGAAAATTTGATCACGTGAGCATAGATTTGTTGAACAAACTTTCCTCTCAAGATTTAGTTGGACGATTGCTAAAAATGTGTTTTGAGAAAATTGTCTTTGAGATACTTGTCAATATGGAAAACAAACAAAAGAATTTTTCAAACCCATGAAAATGCTTTTAGACCTCAAAACATCTTGAGCATGTTCGTATGGATTGATTTGGACTTATGAAGAACTATAGTATTGATGACCTGAAGTATGCCTTAGTAGTAGTTGATGATTTCTCAATATTCACTTTAGCATTCTTCTTTCCTCAAAAAGATGGAGTGTTTCATTAGTTTAATAAATAATAATAATAAAAAAACTATTCAAAAAGGTTCAAACCTCCCTTGAGTGCAAATTGATTTCCATTAGAAGTGACAATGGGAGAATTTCACAAACAAGTCTTTATAAAATTTGTGATGAAAGTTGAATTTCATATAATTGTTTTGGCTGTAAAAACCCCACAATTCAATGGTGTTATTAATAAAAAAATTGCATTTTATAAAAATTGGTTAGATCTATGCTTTGAGAAAATTCTTCTTCAAAAATATGTTGTGAGCCGAAGCCATAAACAACACATGCTATGACGAATAGAATTCTTTAAGATCATTTTGAAGAAAAGCATCTTTTGAAGTTCTCTTTTATAGAACTCCTCAAATTGCATATTTTAAAGTGTTTAGTTTTAAATGTCTTATCTTGAATATTTGTGATAACTCACTTAAATTTGATAGAAAGCCGGATATTGGTATATCTCTTAACCATTCTTCTAACAAAAGACCTATAGAGTTTATAATGAAAAGAACCTTATATGATGAGGAAACCATTCATGTTAGTTTAGATGAATGTTACATTTGCTTGGAAAGAAAAGAAGAAGATGGTGCAGGTACATCTATGAATATCTATCAAACCTATCTTTGGAGGACCATACCAATGAGGAAGAAATGATTGAACAAAATCAAGATGACCAACCTAGTGGTGACCAAGAGCTCCCAAAGAACTTAAGATATTCAAGAGGGCACCCTAAGGGACAAATCATTGGTGATATCTCCCAAGGAGTAAAAATAAGATGGTACTTTATCAATAACTTTATTCTTTTATCTCATATGAGCCTAAAAGTATTAATCATGTATTGTGTGATGATTTTTGGATTGTTACTATGCAAGAGGAATTAAATCAATTTGAAAGATAAAAAATTTGGAAATTCCTAAATCTCATGATCATTCCAATATTGGAATCAAATGATTTTTAGAAATAAACTCAATGAATTCAAGGAAGGTGTAAGAAATAAATCTAGATTTGTCACCCAAGGATTCAATCAAGAAGAGGGAATTGATTATGATGAAACCTTTGCTTCGAATGCTAGACTTAAGTATGATGAAACCATTGCTCCGAATGCTAGACTTAAGTATGATGAAACATTTGCTCCGAATGCTAGACTTAAGTCCATAAGAATGCTTTTGACTTTTACTTACTTTAAAGGTTTGAAGTTATTTTAAATGAATGTCAAAAGTGCTTTTCTAAATGGTTCTATTGAGGAAGAAGTTTATGTGGAACAATCACCCAGTTTTGATCATGAAAAGTTTCCTAGCCATGTTTTCAAATTATCCAAAGCTTTGTATGATTTAAAACAAGCTCCTAGAGCTTGGTATGAAAAATTGAGTGGTTTTCTTCTTTCAAAAGGATTTTCAAGAGAAAAGGTTGACACTGCTCTTTTCATAAAAACCTCTTGTAACAATGATCTATAACTTGTCTAAATATATGATACAATCATTGGTGCTTGTAATACTTCACTTTGTAATGTGTTTGCCAAGTTGATGCAAAGTAAATTTGAATGAGCATGATAGGAAAACCCAATTTCTTTCTTGGCCTACAAATCAAGCAAACCAAGGATGGCACTTTCATGAATCAACTTAAGGTATAAGCACTTCCATAAGTTTATCAACTATGCTTGACAAGAATAAAAAGGTTTCATAGGAGTAGTCAACTCTATTTGACAGAAAGTAGAGCCAATATTATGTTTGTCATGTGCTTGTGTGCTAGATTTCATCTTGTCCTAAAGAGTCTCATTTGATTGCTGTTAAGCACATTCTCTATTACCTTATTGATACTCTAAATGATTATGGTCTATATTTCAAATGTGTGGCTATGTTATGTCATAACACTAATGCAACAAATTTGACCATCATACTATTCAAAAAACTAGGACAAAGCATATAGAGATCAAACTTCATCTCATTAGAGATCATTCTACTAAGGGTAATATTTGTTTAAAGCATGTTTGCACTAATGAACAAATTAATGATATTTTTACTAAGCCATTAGCCGAAGAAAGGTTTGACCAATCTTAGAAGAAAATTAGGGATTTTAAAAAAAAATTAATAACTAATGAGTGTATTCAAGTGTTGTAGCTTCAGGTGAGGACAAAGAAGCCTAGCATGAGAAAAGGAAAGGGAAAGCCAAAGAAAGAGAAGGAGGACCAGTGATCAATGAACCAAGAAAGGTTCATGTTCCTCAAAGCATGTCATGGCTGGATAGATTTGTCATAGTGGAGGCTGCTACTGAATTTGATGATTGGACAAAAATGAACCATAAGATAAATCCAAGCCACAAGGTGGATGTCATCAAACTATCCGAAATGGGTAATATACTCTCATTTTTGAATTATGTGAGCTGGACTAGTTTGCCTGTGTTTGATGAATGCTATTACCTTCCTTAGTTTATGAAGTTTATATAAAAAAAATAAAAGTGTTGGGCAAATTGATAATAAAACTATTCAGTGGTATTCTTCAAGAATATCACAAGTTGATTTTTGAGATTGATAATGCATTGGTCAATAGAATTTGTGATGTTGAGGATGTTGGGTTTAGGCATTATTCTTCCGGGGGACATTGTTTTATAAGTAAGTTAAACTCACATGAAAGGATTGAGAATGCCTCTACAAATGGTAGAAGCCACAAGACTATGAGGGAGAGAGAGATAAAAGCTTTTGACGCTAGTGAAAGAATTTTGGATCACATGCTTGCTACCTTGATTATAGCATACTTTGGGTACAAATCTTCTATTGATATTATATATGCTATAATTATGCTAGCCATGCATAAGAAAAGAAAAATGAATTTTGGATATATAGTGCTAAAGAATATAATGGAGCAAGAAGAATAGAAAAATTATTCCCGGAAACAAAGTGAACTTGGATAAACTCTCCAATATGGGTAATGTTCTATCTCTATTTGATGTATTGATTGGAGCAATTTATTAGTAGTTGATGAAGAATTTTATTCTGCCTTTATATATGAGTTTTATGCAAATCTTAAAGAAGAGAGAATTGAACATGAGGGGGATAATGTAATTCAATGGTATTCCTCTAGAGTATATCAAATGAATTTTGAGTTCAATGATGCCTTAGTGAACAGAATTTGTGGAGTAGATGATAGTGAGGCAAGGTATTACTCTTTGGGACAGCATTGCTTTATTCATGAATTGTTCACAAATGAAAGATTTGAAAAGGCTTTCACAAATGGTGGACATTTTAGGTCCATTAGGGAAAGGGAAATCAAAGCCTTTGATGCTAGAGGAAGGGTTATGTATCACATGATTATCACTATGCATATGGTGATTATGCTTGCCTTGCATGAGTATAGAAGACTAAACTTTGGATTCATGGCATTGAAGCGTATGATTAGTGCAAGAAAAACAGCCAACAAAGCTCACCGTATAGGAGACTATTAACAAGAATTTTCAAAAACTTCCAAGTAAAACTTCCTGTAAGAAGACAGCTTTCAAGAGTGGAGAAATCTATAATAATGACTCTCTTAGAAGGATGCAATTAGTTTTTGATGAAGATGATATATGGAGAACAAAAAGAGAAACTCCTTCAAAAAGAGAAGAGGTTGAAGAGAGTGAGGAGGTTGAGGAAGAAGAAAATGAAGAAGAAGAAGAGGATGAAGAGAAAATCCTTGCTGGAGAAAGAAAAACTAAAATGAGGCATGAGTTATCTAGTGAGGGGGAGCAACTTTCCACAAAAGAAGACTATTTGCAGAGGTACCCTCTATTGAAGGAAAAGAAGTTAAAGGTGATAATCTCACTAGAAGTGATATCATAGTTGCCAAGCTATTTCAAGAGACATTGAACAACCATGTAAAGGAAATGAAGAAGATGGACAAATTCTTCGAGTCCTTTGCTCCAATGATTCTTGGCAAATTTGATGGTTTAGAAGCTAGAGTCAAGAATATGGAAGAAGGCTTGAGAAAGATTTCTCAAGTGGTTTTAAATGGTGCAAGTTCCTATAAAGTCAAGTGAAGAAGATCAAGAAGATAATATGGGTGAAGATGGCAGCAATAAGGATGATAGTAATGACATTGAAAATTGAGATGGCTATCAATTTTGTTAGCCCTAAGGGCAAATCATGTAGTTATGATTAGTTTTGAATAATGACAAACATTGATGAGGACTAATGTGCTTGTATGTTGAGTGATAGGATTGATGGATTGAGAAGCATGAAGTCTTATTGCCTTGCAGTCACAATGCAAGAACAACTCAACTATGCCAAAAGTGATTGAAGATTGAAGAGTATGTTCAAGATGATTGAAGGCATTGAAGACTTAGAGTGTAGAGTTCATATGCTAAATAGGTATCTTTTTCTGTAAACTTTACACTTGTATGTCTTGGAATTAGTTCAATGCATAAGAGAGCACAAAACTTGTTTTTGAAATGATTTTAAATGAACTTCTTGACAACAAGTATGTTTTTGAAGTCTCAAATGATCTTAAATAAACTTTGGATGATTACAATGTTTTGGTAACGGTTTTTGTGTTTAAAAGTGCTTAAATGACTTATCTATTTATAAATAATGATTTCAATGTTATCAAGGATGATTTTTAAATGATTTGACAAAATTTGATAAGTTTGGCTGCAAGTTTGGACGTCCAAACTTTGAAAATGATCACTGTGTTTCCAGAGAAATTCGGACCCAAGTTCGGACGCATGGAGTAAAGTTCGGACGTCCAAACTTTCTCTGATAGCATGGTCGCTGTTTCTCCAGAGAATTTCGGACGAATGTTCGGACGCATAAAGAAAAGTTCGGACGTCCGAACTTTTCCAAACAGCTTGGCACAGTGAAGTTCGGACGCATGACAGAAAGTTCAGACGTCCGAACTTCTCTTAAACTAGCCGTTACTAGCCATTTTATAGCTGTTGAATTTGAATTTTCAAATCTATAAAAGCTATAAACTTCAGATTTTTTGTAAGTTTTTAATTCTTGAGAACTCTAAACATTCCAAAGCCTTTAGCAAACATTTTAAGCTTTCTTTTGTCTTGTCCTTTCAATTGATCATTCAAGATTCCAAAGACAGCAAAGTGTGAAGGGACAACATTGTGTAATCATCTACCAACAAAGTGGTAACATCTTACACATTCTCCTCTCCTCTTTCAATTGTATTTTCTACTAGCTCATTGCAAGGTTATCTTGAGAACATAAAACCCTTTGGATAAGGGTGATCCTTGAGATATTGATTCAAGGTTGTTTACAGATATAAAATATTTTGGTAGGGTGAACCTTGTTTATAGAATTGCTAAAGAGGTTGTGAGTGTAAAACCATTGTGGGGTGAGCCTCTTATGTAATTTGTAAACTTGAGCATATAGTAGATTCTTTGAAATCCTTAAGTGTAGGCCTAAGGTAGTGGATGTAGATCTTGAATAGATCGAACCACTCTAAATTACTTGTGTTCATTGATCTTACATTGTTTTACTGCTTTGCTATTAATTGACTTATTCTCTCATTTAGCAAAGTACATACAATCTGGTATTGTTTAGAATTGTAAAAGGAATTTATTTGCGAAAATTAGCCAAAGACGTAATTCAACCCCCCCGTCTTAGGTCTTTCAGTTGGTATCAGAGCAAGGACTTCTTTGTGTGGTTTTACAACCTAGAAGTTAAAGATCTTATGGCTAATATCTCAAACTTACCTTACCTAGAAGGGTCTTCCACAAATAGACCACCTTTGTTTGATGGAACAAACTATACCTTTTGGAAATCTAGAGTTAAGATTTATATTTGTTCTATCAATTTTGATTTGTGGAATATCGTTGAAAAAGGTCTTTATATTCCTATGAAAATGAGAGCTGATGGAGTTACCTTAGAACCAAAGAAAATGACCTTAAATTATCAGGCCATGAACATTTTAAGTTGTGCATTAGATGTAACTGAGTACAATAGAGTTAGTGGGTGTGACACTGCCCATGATATGTGGAGATTACTTCAAATAACACATGAAGGTACAAACCAGGTTAAAGAGTCTAAGCTTGCCATGCTAGTAAGGGACTATGAGCTATTCACTATGAAGCAAGGTGAGAATATTAGTGATATGTTTACAAGATTTACTAACATTTTTAATGGTTTAAAAGCTTATGGGAAGAGTTATACAATGGGAGAGAAAAACAGAAAAATATTGGATGCTCTACCAAAATCTTGGCAACCAAAAACACTTGCAATTGAGGAATCAAAGGATTTGAAAACTCTTCCACTTGAAGAGCTCATTGGATCACTCCTCCCGCATGAGATGAAGATGAAGAAACTAAATGACAAAGAAGATGAAGAAAAAGGAAGAAAATGAGTTGTACTCAAAGCTTCAAATCACTTGAGTGAACAAGAAAAATCATCAAGTGAAGAAGAAGATGGAAATAGTGGAGAAGAGGAGATTGCCATGGCTGTTAGGAAATTCAAAAGATTTTACAAGAAGGAATTTCTCAAGAAAGAAAGAAAGCCAACCAAGAAGAGTGGACAGTCTTCATCCTTCAAACCTCAATGTTTTGAATGCAAGAGTACAGAACATCTTGTTGCTGATTATCCCAAAGTTTTGGAAAGGGAAAGAGACAACAAGAACAAAAAGAAATCTCCAAGAAAGGAAAAGGACTGGCTAGAACATGGGATCAACAAGAAAGTGAAGATGATAGTGAAGAAAAGACCAACATATGCTTAATGCAATTGATGATGAGGTACAATCTTCTCCTTCCATTTCTAAATTCTATGATGATGATATTGATCCTAGTGAATTACTTGTAGAAATATATGAAGAATTAAAAAAAGCTTCTAAAAGGAATAAAGAAATGAAATTCAAAATCAATGATTTATCAAATGAGATTCAAAATTATGTGTTAAAAATGGGAAACTTCTTGAAACCATTAATTGTCTAAACATTGAAAAAGAAGTTTTAAATGCAACCATACAAAACATATCTTTTGAAAACAAAGAGCTTTGCACAAAGGCTATTTCTCTTGAAACAATGCTTAATGATCATGAGATTTTAAAAAAGAAAGTTAATGATCTTACATTATGCATTGAAAGATTTACAAATGGAAGAGAAAACTTAAATAAGTTACTTGGTTGTCAAAGATCTTCATTTACAAAACATGGTCTTGGTTACACTCATGATAGCTATGTTCCAAAATATAATAACTCTTTGACTAAAGAAACTTTTAATTCTAGGCCTCATATTTGTTGTACATATTGTGGCAAGCATGGACCCAAAGTGTCAAAATGTTTTGTAAAAAGAAAAATAGAAAGTGGTGTTAAGACTGTTTGGAAAGTTAAAGGAAATTTCACTAACACCCTTGGACCCAAGAAAATATGGGTACCAAAAATCACTTTCTCAAATTTGGTGTAGGTTCGCTTTGCTTCAAGATCAAGTGCCACAAAATGGTTTCTTGACAGTGGTTGTTCAAGGCACATGATAGGAAATGTCTCTCTTGTTAGTGAGCTTCAAGCAACAAGTGAAGGCTTTGTTACATTTGGTGATAAGAAGAAAGGAAAAATACTTGGAATAGGTAACATTGGTAAAGGTTCCTTCCCTCTTATTAAACAAGTATTACTTATTGATGGTTTAAAATATAATTTACTTGTAGAATTTCAATGTAATACTTGTACTATTTTTGATAATACAAGTAACAAAACCATTTTTGTTGCTAATAGAGTTGGAAATGTTTATGTGTTATATCTTGATGAACTTATCACAAATGATATAAAATGTCTTGCCATTCATTATAATGATGGATATTTGTGGCATAGAAGATTAGGTCATGTGAGTATGGATTTATTGAATAAACTTTCCACACAAGAGCTAGTTAGAGGCTTACCTAACATGCATTTTGATAAAACTCGTCTTTGTGATGCTTGTCAATATGGAAAACAATCTAAAACATCTTTTAAACCAAAGAAAATGGTTTCTACCTCAAAATCTCTTGAACTTGCTCATATGGACTTGTTTGGACCACTGAGGACCACTAGTCTTGGTGGTAAAAGATATGCTTATGTGATTGTTGATGATTTTTCAAGATTTACTTGGGTGATTTTCTCAGCTCAAAAGGATGAAACATTTCATGAATTTGCAAAACTTTTCAAAAAGGTTCAAACCTCTCTTGAGTATAAATTGATATCTATTAGAAGTGACAATGGAAGAGAGTTTTGTAATCAAGACTTTACAAGATTTTGTGATGAGTATGGTATAACTCATAATTTTTCTGCCAAAACACCTCAACAAAATGGTGTTGTTGAAAGGAAAAATAGGACCCTACAAGAGATGGCTAGATCAATGTTATGTGAAAATTCTTTGCCAAAATATTTTTGGGCTGAAGTTGTAAATACTGCATGCTATGTAATGAATAGAGTTTTATTAAGACCCTTTATAAGAAAAACACCTTTTAAACTTCTATTTGATAAAACTCCATCAATTGTCTATTTTAAAGTTTTTGGTTGTAAGTGCTTTATTTTAAACACTAGTGACAATCTTGGTAAGTTTGATAGAAAATCAGATGAAGGCATATTTCTTGGCTATTCATCAAATAAAAAGGCATATAGAGTCTATAACAAAAGGACATTATGTGTTGAAGAAACTATTCATGTAACTTTTGATGAATCTAACATTTATCTTGAAAGAAGAAATGAGGATGATGTAGGTTCTCAAATGATTGAAAATTAAACTCATCATCAAGTACCCACATTGGAAGAACATGCCAAAGAAGAAGAAATAATGGAGCAAGAACAAGATGGTCAACCAAGCAATGATCAAGAGCTTCCAAAGGATCTAACATATGTAAGAGGCCATCCTAAGGAGCAAATCATTGGTGATGTCTCTCAAGAAATTAAAACAAGGCGGTACTTTATTGATAATTTTGCCCTTTTATCTCACATTGAACCTAAAAATATTGATGATGCATTGTGTGATAATTTCTAGATTATTGCTATGGAAGAGGAGTTAGATCGGTTTGAAAGAAATAAGGTTTGGACTCTTGTTCCAAGACCTAATTATCATTCCATTATTGGTACAAAATGAGTTTTTAGAAACAAATTAAATGAACTAGGAGAAGTTGTTAGAAATAAGGCTAGACTTGCTGCCCAAGGCTTCAACCAAGAAGAAGGTATTGATTATGATGAGACTTTTGCTCCAGTAGCCAGATTGGAATCCATAAGAATACTTTTGGCTTTTGCTTGTTTTAAAGGATTTAAGCTATTTCAAATGGATGTCAAAAGTGCTTTTATAAATGGTTTTATTGAAGAAGAGGTTTATGTAGAACAACCTCCCAGATTTGTTCATGAAAAGTTTCCCAATCATGTTTTTAAGTTAACCAAAGCTCTATATGGATTGAAACAAGCTCCAAGAGCCTGGTATGAAAGATTAAGTGGTTTTCTTTTTTCAAAAGGATTTGCAAAAGGAAAGGTTGAAACAACACTGTTTATAAAAACCTCTAGCAATAATGAAATTTTACTTGTGCAAATTTATATTGATGACATTATTTTTGGTGCTACTAACACATATCTTTGTGAAGATTTTGCCAAATCGATGCAAAATGAATTTGAAATGAGTATGATGGGAGAACTAAATTTCTTTCTTGGGCTGCACATTAAGCAAACTAAGGATGGAGTCTTCATAAATCAAGCAAAGTATACCAAGAAGCTATTGAAAGGATTTGGAATGGATCAAGCAAAAGGGATAGGTACTCCAATGAGCTCATCAACTAAAGTTGATAAAGATGAGAAAGGTTAAAATGTTGATGAGAAGTCATATAGAGGTATGATTGGAAGTTTACTCTATCTCACAGCTAGTAGACTAGATATTATGTTTGCTGTGTACTTATATTCTAGATTTCAATCATGTCCCAAAGAATCTCATCGAATTTCTGTCAAACATATTTTTTGCTATTTGATTGATACACATGACTATGGTCTTTGGTTTTCAAAATCCTCATCTTTTGAACTCATTGGATATTCGGAAGCTGATTATGTTGGATGCAAAGTTGAACGAAAAAGTACAAGTGGTCATTGTCAATTTCTTGGTAGTTTTCTTGTGTCTTGGTATAGTAAAAAACAAGCTTGTGTGTCTTTGTCTACTGCTGAAGCTAAATACATTGCAGCTGGTAGTTGTTGTGCTCAATTATTATGGATGCAGCATACTCTACTTGATTATGGTCTTAAATTCAATAATGTGCCAATATTATGTGACAATACGAGTGTTATCAATCTGAGCATAAATCCCATTCAACATTCTAGAACAAAGCATATAGAGATTAAGCATCATTTTATTCATGATCATGTTGCTAAAAGAGACATATGCTTAGAATATATAAATACAAATGACCAAATTGCTGATATATTCACAAAGCCTTTGGCTGAGGAAAGGTTTACTCATTTAAGAAGGCTCTTAGGAATCTCAAAATTCAATTACTAATGTGTTTATTTGAGTGTGACAAAAGCAGGAAAAATTTGGATGCATTGAGTGAAAATGGATCGTCCAAACTTTGTCAGAAAATTCTGGACAGAAAAGTTCAGACGTATGTTCGGACGCATGACAGAAAGTTCGGACGTCCGAACTTTCTGAAACCGGAGAAATAGAGAAGTTCGGACGCATGTTCGGATGTAGACCAAAAAGTTTGGTCGTCCGAACTTTGCAGTTACAGCGGTTTTTAAGAAACCAAAGTAGCCGTTAGTCACATTTTATTCATTCGAACTCTCTCCTTTTTAAAATTTCTCTCTACCCATTCGCATCCAAACTTAAATCTCTCTGTAATTTCACCATTTTCACATCAAAATACTTGGAATTTTGAATTCCTAGCCCTACACACCTTTTAAATCTCACTGCTTTTCTGTTAGAAAATCAAAATGGTGAGAACTAAAGGAGCAAATGTTGAAAAAGGAAAAGGGAAAGTGCAGAACAAAGAAGGAGGACGAACTCTCAATGAACCAAGGAGAATTAGGGTTCCTCAACCATCATCTGGAGCAGACAAATTTATCTCAATCAAAGTTGCATCAGAATTTGAAGATTGGAACAAGAAATCAAGGAAAATCATCCCCGGAAATAGAGTTGATTTTGACAAACTCACCAATATGGGTAATGTCCTATCTTTATTTGGTGATATTGGCTGGAGTAACTTGTTGGCTATAGATGGAGAGTATTATCCCTCTCTTGTATATGAATTTTATGCCAATCTAAAAGAAGAAAGAATAGAATATGAGGGAGAAGATGTTAATCAATGGTATTCATCTAGAGTATCTCAAATAGATTTTGAATTTAATGATGCTTTGGTGAATAGAATCTGTGGAGTAAGTGATAGTGGAGCAAGATTAGAGAGTTATTCACAAATGCAAGATTTGAAGAAGCCTTCACAAATGGTAGAGAGTTTAGAACCATTAAGGAAGGGAGATCAAGGCTTTAGATGCAAGGGGAAGAGTTATGCATCATATGATAACAACCATGATTATTCCTAACTTTGGTCACAAAACATTTGTTGGGAACATTCATATGGTGATTATGCTTGCTTTGCATGAGCATAAGAGATTGAATTTTGGCTACATGGCATTGAAGCATATGTTTGGGGCTAGAAAGATTGATAACAAGGCTTTACCATATGGAATACTCTTGAAAAGATTTTTCAAACATTTTCGAGTTAAACTTCCTGTTAGAGGACAAACTTTTGAAAGAGGTCAGATTTATACAAATGACTCTCTAAAAAAGAATGCAATTGACTCTTGATAATGAGGGAGTGTGGAGAACTAGAAGAGAAACCCCTCCAAGGAGAATTGAAACTGAGGAAACTGAAGAAGAAGAAGAAGAAGAAGAAGAAGAAGAAGAAGAGGCAGAAGCATGGGCAAGAGAAGACATGATTCAACAAGTGACGGGGAGCAACCTCCCTCCAAAAGAAGGCTATTTTAAGAAGAGCAAACTTCTCAATCACATCCTAAAGTTGGAGAAGGGTCTAGTGCTGAAGGAACCTCAAGAGGAGATAAAATTCAAGAAGCACTGAACAACCACATGAAGGAGATGGAGAAAATGTACAAATTCTTTGAAACATTTGCTCCCATGGTGCTTGGAAAGTTGGACAGTTTAGAGAATAGGGTCAAGCACATTAAGGAAATGATGATGAAAAATCCTCAAAGTGGTGAAGGGCATTCTAGAACTCAAGAGGAAAAGGATGATGAGAATGATGAAGATAACAAGAAAAATGAAGAAGGCTGTGGTAGTGATAATGATGAAGATGATGATAATGATAGTGATCAAGGGGATGGCAATGAGTGGGTCATTGAATCACAAAAAGGAGATCAAGGATTGCAGCAAGCTGGAATCATCCAAGAAGGAGGTCAAATTGCAAGAACTGAAATCACAACTCCATCAAATCCAACATTTGGCCATGGAAGAGTCAAACATGTTTCTGTCAAAAAGAAACCAAGAAAGGACTCTCCATCAACATCCAAAGACTGAGCACATCTTCACTCTCATCTCTAAATTTTTTTTTGGCTGAATATGACTTATGAACACTTACTGGTTTATGCAATGTGTCTGTTTACTTCTTTGAATTTCTGCATTTTATTTCTATTCTCATGTAGCTTATGTAATAGCTTTTCATGAAGCTCAATGATGAAACCTCAGTGTTGCGAGCTTCTTATTATGATAATTCCCCCTTCCCCCACATGCTTAATTGTTGTCATAAGAAGGGGAGAAAAAGTAATTAGTCTCATTTTCAAGTTCCCATCTTTGAGTGATGCCAAAAGGGGGAGAAGAATGTGTGCTAAAATGTGTGTTGCATTGATGTGCTAAAATGTGTGTGGCATTGATGTGTGCAAGAATGTGTAGAAGAATGTGTGGCATAGTGGCATTGTGTGCTGATAATGTGTAACTTTGGCATATTGTGGCATATTTGATTTATGCATTTGAAACATAAAATGAAAAGAATCATAATATGTGAGAATAGAGTTCATAAGTTTGGACTTGAAGTTCGGATGCAAACCAAAACGTTCGGACGCATCCAAACTGTCTTGCCAAAACTGATTTTTCTGCTATTCAAATTCTTTGAAAACTGTTTTAATCCTTCCCATCATATTTGAACAATCTTAGGAAGGCTTATTTTCAAATATTACAGCCTTTATCTCACATATTTTAAAGTTTGGACTTGAAATTTCAAAATTCGGATGCATTCATATTTTGTTGCCAAAAAGTGCTCTTTTGTTGTTCAAATTGATTCAAATCTATTTTAATCTCTTCTAACATGTTTGAACAACCTTAGGAAATCTTATTTACAAAATTTGTAGCTTTCATTTCACTTATTTTATTGTTTGGACTTGATATGTCAAAATTCGGATGCATGTTATGAAATTCATATGCATTCATATTTTGTTGCCAAAAAGTGCTCTTTTGTTGTTCAAATTGATTCAAATCTGTTTTAATCTCTTCTAACATGTTTGAACAACCTTAGGAAAGCTTATTTACAAAATTTGCAGCTTTCATTTCACTTATTTTATTGTTTGGACTTGATATGTCAAAATTCGGATGCATGTTATGAAATTCGGATGCATTCATATTTTGTTGCCAAAAAGTGCTCTTTTGTTGTTCAAATTGATTCAAATCTGTTTTAATCTCTTCTAACATGTTTGAACAACCTTAGGAAAGCTTATTTACAAAATTTGCAGCTTTCATTTCACTTATTTTATTGTTTGGACTTGCTATGTCAGAATTCGGATACTTAGCATCTCAAGTCCAAATTTGTTGAAAAATGAGCACAATCTAAGGGGGAGCATCGTTAATCTTTTCTGACTTTTAATACCTCACTTAGAAGTTTTCTAAATGTTAAATGCTATATCTTCTATCTTTGTTGGATGGAAGGAGGTAAATGGAGGTTGGTTGGGTCATAGGCTCATATTGAGGCTTTTGGATGTCAATATGCTAAATTGGTTATTATCAATCATTGACATCAATGCTTCTTGATGAGGACAAATCCTGTAGTTATGATTAGTTTTGAATAATGGCAAACATTGATGAGGACTAATGTGCTTGTATGTTGAGTGATAGGATTGATGGATTGAGAAGCATGAAGTCTTATTGCCTTGGAGTCACAATGCAAGAACAACTCAACTATGCCAAAAGTGATTGAAGATTGAAGAGTATGTTCAAGATGATTGAAGGCATTGAAGACTTAGAGTGTAGAGTTCATATCCTAAATATGTATATTTTTCTGTAAACTTTACACTTGTATGTCTTGGAATTAGTTGAATACATAAGAGAGCACAAAACTTGTTTTTGAAATGATTTTAAGTGAACTTCTTGACAACAAGTATGTTTTTGAAGTCTCAAATGATCTTAAGTAAACTTTGGATGATTAAAATGTTTTGGTAATGGTTTTTGTGTTTAAAAGTGCTTAAATGACTTATCTATTTATAAATAATGATTTCAATGTTATCAAGGATGATTTTTAAATGATTTGACAAAATTTGATAAGTTTGGATGCAAGTTTGGACGTCCAACTTTGAAAATGATCACTGTGCTTCCAGAGAAATTCGGATGCAAGTTCGGACGTCCAAACTTTCTCTGATAGCATGGTCACTGTTTTTCTAGAGAATTTCGGACAAACTTTTCCTTGACATCTTGGCACAGTGAAGTTCGGATGCATGACAGAAAGTTCGGACGTCCGAACTTCTCTGAAACTAGCCGTTACTAGCCGTTTTATAGCTGTTGAATTTGAATTTTCAAATCTATAAAAGCTATAAACTTCAGATTTTTTGTAAGTTTTTAATTCTTGAGAACTCTAAACATTCCAAAGCCTTTAGCAAACATTTTAAGCTTTCTTTTGTCTTGTCCTTTCAATTGATCATTCAAGATTCCAAAGATAACAAAGTGTGAAGGGACAACATTGTGTAATCATCTACCAACAAAGTGGTAACATCTTACGCATTCTCCTCTCCTCTTTCAATTGTATTTTCTACTAGCTCATTGCAAGGTTATGTTGAGAACATAAAACCCTTTGGATAAGGGTGATCCTTGAGATATTGATTCAAGGTTGTTTACAGATATAAAATCCTTTGGTAGGGTGAACCTTGTTTATAGAATTGCTAAAGAGGTTGTGAGTGTAAAACCATTGTGTGGTGAGCCTCTTATGTAATTTGTAAACTTGAGCATATAGTAGATTGTTTGAAATCTTTAAGTGTAGGCTTAAGTTAGTTGCTGTAGATCTTGAATAGATCGAACCACTCTAAATTACTTGTGTTCATTGATCTTTCATTGTTTTACTGCTTTGCTATTAATTGACTTATTCTCTCATTTAACAAAGTACATACAATCTGGTATTGTTTAGAATTGTAAAAGGAATATATTTGCAAAAATTAGCCAAAGACCTAATTCACCCCACCTCTTAGGTGTTTCAAATTTGTTGCTAAAGAAGAAGACAAAGATGAAGCGAAAGGAGTGAAGCACCCCAAGAAGAAGAAGAGCATGAGAATGAAGAACAAAGAGGTAAAGCCCAAGAGAACAAGCAAGAAGAAGGAGGTGAAGAGAGTTTAACAAAGTCAAATAAAAAATCCATCACCAATTTCCTTCAGCCAAGGGAGGGGGAAAATGTGGCTCAAAGCAAGTAGATCCAAAGATTCTCTTGATTGGTAACTTTCCAAAGCCGAACTACACGGGCAAGGAGTCAGCAAACGAAGGACCCCATCATATAGAGATCAAGGGAAATATGGCCATCATAACAACCAAATTTGGAAGTGAAGACCATGAAGCACATACAAGACTAAGCCTTTCTATCCCTAAACTCTATTTTGTTGCTTATTTTAGTTTATGCCTTGATGCACATGTTATGCTTTAACATTGAAATTTACTTGTGCCTTTCTGGTCATTATAATGTTTTGAAGCTCAATATATGAAATCCTTGTGATATTCTTTTGTTTCACTTTTGTTGTCCAGTACTCTTACCCCATCTTTGATTGATGACGAAAGGGGGAGAAGAAATGTGATGACAAAATGTGCAAAATAGCAGTGGAATTCCTCATGCATGAATAGAAAATGTGTGAATTTTTTTAAAATCCCAATGTGTGAAATAGCAGTGGAATTTCTCATGCATGAATAGAAAATGTGTGAATTTTCTGAAAATCCATGCATATGTCAAGGGGGAGAAAGAATGATGACTGCAAAATGTGCTATGTGCTTGCTGTACTGTAATTGCTTGCTGTAATTGTGCTGTGTAATGTGAATGTGCTTGCTGTAAATGTGCTATGTATGTGTGCTATAGGTTGAAATGTAAAATGAATGTGTACTGTGAAAATATTTGGCTACATTTGAAATTTAATTGAATATGTTATAATATGTGAGTTTTTGGTTATTTTCTGAGATTTGGGAATATGGTTAAGTTGAGATTGAAATCTAGAACTTGGTTCTTGACTTGACCTATGATTTTGAATTACTTCATAAAAAGAATTGAATGCATGTGTTTTTGCAAAGCTAAACTGAGTGCCATTGTGGACATACATATTTGAGTACTTCAACATTTCATTTGAAAATGAAAAATCACCTTTCCAAACTTTCTTGCCAAAAATGTTTTTCTGTTGTTCAAATTGTTTGAAAATTGTTTCAATCCTTTCTATCATATTTGAACAACCTTAGGAAGACTTATTTTCAAATATTACAGCCTTCATCTCACATGTTTTAAAGTTTGGACTTGAAATCTCAAAATTCGGATGCATGATTTAAAAACTCGGATGCATATTTCAAAAATTCAGATGCATCCATATTTTGTTGCCAAAAAGTGCTCTTTTCTTGTTCAAATTGATTCAAATATGTTTTAATCTCTTCTAATATGTTTGAACAACCTTAGGAAAGCTTATTTTTAAAAATTGCAGCTTTCATTTCACTTATTTTACAGTTCGGACATGATATGTCAAAATTCGGATTCACAACATCTCAAGTCCATACTTGTTGAAAAATGAGCACATTCTAAGGGGGAGCATTGTTAAACTTTTACAACCTTTAAAACCTCTCTTAGAATCTTTTCTTAATGCTTAAATGCTATATATCCTATCCGTGTTGTTGGAAGGAAGGAGGTTAATGGAGATTGGTTGGGCCATAGGCTCATATTGAGCCTTTTGTATGTCAATGTGCTAAATTGGTTATTATCTATCATTGACATCAATAATTCTTTGTACTACATTATTTAAATCCATCACATTTTGCATCAAAGTTTGTCATCATCAAAAAGGGGGAGATTGTTAGTCCTAAGGGCAAATCATGTACTTTTGATTAATGACAAACATTGATATGGACCAATTCATATGCTGGTATGTTGTGTGATAGGATTTGTGGATTGAGAAGGAAGCAAGTCTCATTGCCTTGAAGCCACAATGCAAGAACAACTCCAATATGTCAAAGTGATTGAAGATTGAAGAGTTTGTTCAAGATGATTGAAGGCTTTGAAGACATGAAGTGTAGGTTACATGTGCTTAATAGGTAAACTTTGTAAACCCTACACTCTAAAGTCTTGGAATCTATGAGTCACATTTGAGAGTACAAAACTTGATTTGAAAAGTTTCAATGGTTTTGAACTTATCTTAATTATCAAGTTTTCATTAATGTTTTTTGCACTTAAAAGGTCTTTAATGACTTATCTTTTAGGCTAGAATGTTTTCCAACTTGTTTGAATTGATTTGAATATGTTTTGACAAAGTTTGAAAAATTCGGATGCAAAATTCGGACGCATAAGAGAAAATTTGATCGTCCAAATTTTTCCTGTACTGTGAACAGTACCGACTATTTTTCCAGAGAATTTCGGATGCAAGTTCGGACGCAGAGGAAAAAATTTGGACGTCCAAATGTGAACAGTACTTTCAGAAAAAATTCAGACGCAAGTTCAGACGCGGACAATCAAGTTCAGACGTCCGAACTTCTCAAAAACTAGCCGTTACTAGCTATTTTATGACTGTTAAAATCTATTTTTAAAATCTATAAAAGCCATAAACTCCAGATTTTTTGGAGAACTTTTGAACATATGAAATCCTTGAAGCTCTAACTTGTTTTACATCAATATTATTTGAAAAGCTCTCAAATTGCCTTGTGCTCATAGGTTAAAATTCAAGATTCCAAAGGCAAGAAGTGAAGTGGTACTAGCTATTGTATTCATCCACCAAGAAGTGTTGGTGACATCCAAACTCTCTCTTTACATTATTGTTGTGATTGAAACAAGGTTGTCAAGAGACTTAGAACCCTTGTGGAGGGTGATCCATAGAGTAGATTAATCAAGGTTGTTGTGTGAAACCCTGTGTGTGGGTGAGCCTTGGATTAGATTGGTCTAGGTTGTCTAGTGACATAAAACTTTTAGTGACAAGGGTGAACCTTGTTTATTAGATTGAAAAGAGGTTGTTGTGGTAAAACCCTTCGAAGGGTGAGCCTCTTGTGTAATTGCTTGGATTGAACATTTAGTGAATTGGTTAAAATCCTTACGTGTGGACTCAAGATAGTGGATGGAGATCTTGGAGAGATTGAACCACTATAAATCGTGTGTTCATTTCCTTATAGCTTTACTTGTTTACATACATGCGTTATTATTATTTGTTCTTAGTTGTTGATTGATTGGTTGTAGTCTTATTGTTTGATCATCTTGTCCCAACCATCAAATCATATATAAACTTGAAGTTTGTGAATTTGAAGAAGAGCTTTTATTACGACAAAGGATTTGCAAAACGGGAAAAGATTTTGATAATTAGCCAAAGACCTAATTCACCCCCCTCTTAGGTCTTTCAATTGGTATAAGAGCAAGGTCTTCTTTTTAAGGTCTAACAACCTAGAAGTAAAGATTATATGGCTAGTTTATCAAATTTGCCTTATACGGAAGGTTCCTCTACTAATAGGGCTCCATTGTTTGATGGTTCTAATTATACTTTTTGGAAGTCTAGGATTGAGATTTACATTTGTTCTATTAACTATGAATTGTGGAATATTACAATTGTTCGTATGTGAAGGCTAGGCGATCCATAAGAGCAGCAAGCTGCATATTCTATATACTACACAACAAAAGGAAATGAAAGAAAGCTATAAACAATGACATAATTAAAACTCAAGCGTAAAAACATAGTAATAAAATAAATAAAAAGGACAAAAATAGAAAAGAGAGAACTCCCCTTGTGTCACGTTCATACACTGCCTACTCCACCACTCGGTCTCGGGCTAGCTCCTGGAAATAGTTGCCACCAGAGGTTGGTGAGATACGCTTCTTGTCTTTGCATTGCTTGCATAAGTTACTCTTGGTTCGAAAGAAGCATTGCTTGAGAGGAGGCGATGTCTGCACATTGTTGTCCCAAAAATTGCTGTTGGTCAAAAATTTATTGTTGGGCTTGATGAAGTTCCTCCAGCCTTTTGTTTATGAGCTTGATCCACCATGGAAAGGTTGCCTAATTGAATATGAATTTGCACAAAGGCAGTGCACATTTCAGCTTGAAAATCTATGGTGGAGGATGGGGAAATGGTCGGACGAGTTCGGTGCACAATCTCTGGGTCCACAGGCATGTTCGCCATAGAATGGAAAACTTGCAGATGACAAGCGTCAAATTTGGTGAGCCAATCATTCTGCTCATTGTCATATTGGTAGCTGTAGAAGTGTCTTCGTGGTGAGAACTTTAGCAGCCGAGGTTGAAACGACAACCTCATTACGGAAATCCACGTGAAACTAGTGGAGAATCTACGTGATAAGAAAAGGAAAAAAGAAATGCTTTCATGGAAAAGCTTGATGCAACCACCTCATTCATTTGAGTTAGTAAAATGGAAGCCAATGGAATGGGTGTTTTAGTATGCAATTCGTGAGTAATGTAAATGTCAAAGCATCAAGCCTCATTAAACCCACTTGCCCTAGAACATTAAAACCATGCAAATAAACCACTAAACGAAGCCTAAGGGATAGAGTATTGGCATCAAACCCATAGCTTGAACCAATTCTCTTATGAGTAACACCTAACGCTCGCCAAGCGGCCATAAAATTTTGCTTCTGGTAAAAAACCACCTCATTTTTCTAATTGTCCACACACCCCCAACTCCCTTCATTGGGGATGTGGAAAATTTCAGCTAAAATGGGTCGTGTGAGGATAATTGTTTACCCTTAACCTGAGCATGAATAACCTTGCCAAATTTATCATTTTTATCCTAATATTGGCATAAAATTCTTTGACAAGGATAGGATAATAAATTCTGGAAAGGTTAAGGATAGGCCCCCATCCTATGGCTCGAAAGAGATCGAAAATATCAAACATCTCATCAACCTCAGCAGGAACAGTACACTCAATGATCATGGAGTTATGTTGATGCGAGGCATACCATTCCCGATGTTGATCATTGGTGAAACGAATAGGATGAAGGTATGGAAGATTTGGTGGAGGTGCTTGGGTGATGGTGATAAAGGGTCGACTCCCGAAGAGGAAGCCACATCCCTTATGGGTTTAGGCTTTATAGGAGGCGAGATGATTTTCCTAGGCATGCTCTCGTTTCCAAAATCAACTATAAGAACAATGCTCTAAATGTTAAAATGCAAATGACACAATTAATGTTACAAGTAACACGCAAAGAGGTGAAAATGGCAAATTTACTAAGCAAGTAAAACAAACTAGTACTAAAGTTAAAAACAAAGGCTAACAAACTAAATATATTCCTAAGCACTCTTAAGTGATGAAATTAAATAAACTAACTATTATATTAAAGAAAATAAAACTAAAGTAAGCTAATGGAAGGCAAAATAGCAAAGAAAGTCATAAATTTAACAAGTAAAGTTCATTGTGGCATTTCATCACACACATGGTGGGCATAGGATAATGTAATAAGAAAGAGCATGAAAAATGGATAAGGATTCTCGCCAACAAAACAAATCAACTTCAACAATCAACTCAACAATTACAATTTAAGCCATTATACATGAATATTTTAACAATTGAACAAGACAAATCAAGAATTCAAGATAAAGGGTTAGAGAAATAACCAAGCCCTAGATGAGTTCTTGAAAGCTCTTGCACCTTGAAGCTTCCAAGTTGACCCAAGAAGTGGAGAAATGGTTTTAGGTAGGAAAATTGAGGAAGAAAAAATTTTGGTGAAGAAAGCAAGAGAAAAACTTGAGAAGAGAGTGAGAGAGAAAGGAGGGAAAGAATGGTGTGCTAAGAAAAGGATAGAGAAGCTACAAATGGTTTTGAATTTTTTTTGGTTTGCATGTGAACAGTGTTGCTACAGTGAAATGCACTGCTTGGTCCAGTCCAAGCAACACTGTTTCAATCCAGTCCTGCAGGGTCTGGATTGAAATGCCAAACAGCGCCGCTTGGTCTAGTCCAAACGGCGCCGTTTGGCTTTTTTTTTCATTCAAAAAATAAATATTCAACCACAAATTCAACAACCAATTCTAACAAAATAATAATTTATGAACCTAAAAATCACACCAAACAACACATAACATAAAATTTCCACAACTCAAAACAATTAAAACTTGAAACTCAAAACCAAATTAAATAAAATTATGTACAAATGAATAGAAGGTATTGAAGATTAGTTATCTTCCATGATAGAGCTTGAGGCAGTGGCCGTTAACTTTGAATGTTCCTTTTTCTGGATGTGCAACCACCACCACACCATAAGGATAAACTTTGTTTACCATGAATGGTCTTGACCATCGAAATTTGAGCTTTTCGGGAAAGAGCTTCAACCAATAATTAAACAATAATACCTGATCTCCTTCCTTAAATTCCCGGTTCGGCAACACGTGCTTGTCATGCCATTGTTTCCGATTTTCTTTGTAGATTCGTGAATTCTCATAGGCTTCTCTCCTCAATTCATCAAGTTCATTGATTTGGAGCATTCTTTTCTTTCTTGCAAGTTCAAGATCAAAGTTAACCAACTTAATAGCCCAATATGAAATATGCTCAACCTCAACAGCCAGATGACAAGATTTCCCATAGACTAATCTATATCGAGTAGACCCACAAAGCATCATCAAGCTTCACACTCCAATCCTTTCTACTGTGCTCAACAATCTTTTCCAAAATTCTCTTAATTTCTCTATTGACAACTTTCACTTGATCACTAGTTTGAGGATGATAAGGGTAAGCATCTTGTGAGTAACACCTAACTGAAGCAAGACTTTCTCAAGTTATTGGTTACAAAAGTGGGTTCCTCTATCACTAATTATAACTCTAGGAATGCCAAAGTGAGTAAACAATTTTTTCAAGAACTTAACCACTACTCAAGCATCATTTGTAGGCAAAGTTTGGTCTTCCACCTATCTAGAGACATAATCAACTGCGACCAAGATATATATATTACCAAAAGAGTTTGGAAAAGGACCCATGAAATCAATAAATCTAAAAACTTCACATACTTGAAATGTAGAGAGGCATTTCATGATATTACCTATCCATTGGCAATTATCACACTTCTCGACATACCTTTGGGCATCCTTGAACAAAGTCGGCTAATAGAATCCCAACTCAAGTACCTTTCTTGCTGTCCCATTGGCTTGGTAATGACTACCAGCCAAATCTTTATGGCAATGCTCCAATATGCCAATGTTCTCGAGGTATGCTATGCATCTCCTTATGATTTGATCTACACAAATGTGAAACAGATATGGATCCTCTCAAAGATAGTACTTTAAACTCCGAAAAGAATTTTTTCTTTTGTTGAGGAGTTAAGTTCTTTGGTAAGATCTGACCCACAATGTAATTAGCATAATATGCAAACCAAGAAGTGTGATCACTGTTACCTATAACCGAGTATAGCGTCTCGTTAGGGAATGTATCATTGATGGCTTCCTCATTCAATCGCTCGAAATATGGGTTCTTCAACCTTGATAGATGATCGATGATAAGATTTTCTACTCCTCTTTTGTTCTTATCTCCAAATCAAATTCCAGAAGTAAAAGCACCCGCCTAATTATTCTAGGTTTTGCATCATGTTTGTTAAGAAGATATTTGTGTGCCAAATGGTCTGTATAAATAATGACTTTAGGCAAACTGAGATAAGGACGAAATTTATCAAAAGAAAAAACTATAGCAAGCAACTCTTTCTCAGTCGTGGTGTAGTTCTCTTGTGCTTGCATAGTATATCGGTCGAAATGTCGTTCTCATCTTTGTCCAAGTACTGCCCCTACTACAAAATCACTTGCATCGCATATTAGTTCAAAGGGGAGGGACCAATCAGGAGAAACCAATATAGGAGAGTCAATCAGTTTTTGTTTCAACACATTGAAAGCAACTAAACAATTCTCATCAAACACAAAGGACACATCTTTTTCAAGCAAATTTGTGATAGGTTTGGAAATTTTAGAAAAATCCTTTATAAACCTTCTATAGAAACCAGCATGACCAAGAAAACTTCTAATTGCCTTTACCGAAGTGGATGGTGGCAATTTCTCTATGGTTTCTACCTTGGCTTTATCAACCTTTATGCCCTTGCTAGAAATCTTATGCCCCAACACAACGCCCTCTTTAACCATAAATGACATTTTTTTATTCAAAATCAAATTGGTTTCTTCACATTTTTGCAAAACGTTTTCATGATTTTTCAAACAAAGCTCAGTGAAATCACCAAAGACAGATAAATCATCCATAAAAACATCCATAATATCTTTACTAGGCCTTAAAAAATGGCTAACATGCACCTTTGAAAAGTAGCCAGAGCGTTACAAAGACTAAAAGGCGTGTAACGGTAAGTAACAATGCCATAATGACAAGTAAAGGTAGTTTTCTCTTGATCTTCTAGGCTATTGGAATTTGAAAATACCCTGAAAAACCATTAGAAAACAATAGTACCTATGACCTACAAGTCGCTCAAGCATTTGATCAATGAAAGATAGTGGAAGTAATCCTTCTGAGTGGCATCATTAAACTTTTGATAATCGATCCATTCCCTCTATCCCATCATGGTCCTCGTGGGAATCAACTCATTCTTCTCATTGGGTACCACGGTCATCCCTCCTTTCTTGGGGACTACTTGGATGGGACTCACCCATGGACTATTCGAGATAGGATAAATAAGACGGGCATCATGAAGATTGATGACCTCCTATTTTACCACATCATTCATGTTTAGGTTTAACCTTCTTTGGGGTTGCACCACCGGCTTGAAGTCTTTTTCCATCAATATTTTATGGGTGCAAAATAAAGGACTAATACCATTGATGTTGGAGATCTTCCATGCCATTACCGTTTGATGCTTCTTTTAACACTTTGATGAGCTCTTCTTGCAAATCATTTGCAATGATCACCGAAAGTTTAGAATTATCCACAAGGAAAACATACTTCAAATGATCCAGTAACTTCTTCAACTCCAACTCTAGGGGATTTTCAATGGAAGACTTTATTCTACTCCCTTTTCCCCTTTCTATCTTCTCAAAATCCACCCCTTTAGTTGTAAATGGAGATGACTCCAAGTGTTCTATGATTTCATCAATCTCATGATTCCCCTTTTTTTGCTTCTTCATCTTGAAACAAGGATGTCTCCAAATGGTCATCAAATAATAATTCCTGCACATGATTGGAGACAAGATTATCAATAACATCTATCCTATAACTAGAATTTGGTTAAGAGAATGTTTCATAGCCTCGGGAACTTTAAAAATGACTTCTTTTTCTCGTACCCTAAGAGTCAACTTTCTTTCACATACATCTATATTAGCCTTAGCACTACCTAGAAAAGGTCTCCCTAAAATTAAAGGCACCTCAATATCCTCATTCATATCAATTATCACAAAATCGACATGAAATATGAATTTATCAACTTTCACAAGCACATCCTCAATAATTTCCCTAGGATACTTCACTGATTTATTTGCCTATTGAATGCTCATCCTAGTAGGTTTAGGTTCACCCAACCCAACTTTTTAAACATATCACAAGGCAACAAATTGATGCTAGCCCCAAAATCTGCTAATGCTTTACCAAGTCTGGGGTAGCTTGTTCTTGTTTTAAAGAATGGCCGAACACTCCTCATTCAATGTCACCATTGAAAACTCTTCTAGCTTTCTTTTCATGGAAAGGATCTCCTTTAAAAATTTAGCATATCTTGGCATCTGTGAAAGAGCTTTAACAAACGGTAAGTTGATATGCAATTGCTTAAAGAGTTCGAAAAATTTACCAAATTGTTAGTCCTTTTTCTTTTGTTAAGGTCGGGCAACATATGGGATTTTTGGCTTATATTCTAGAATTTCCTTTTTCTTTTGTGCTTCTTTCTTCTCAATCCTTTCTTCATCATCAACAAGCACTGGTGTTTCCATTTTCCCTTTTTCTCTTTCTTGCTCCTTGCGATTTGGAACCTCCAATTCCTTCCCACTCCTCAAAGTAATGGCTTTAGCATGTTCCCTAGGATTCGGTTCGGTATTGCTTGGGAGGGTTCCAACTTTCCTTTCCGAAACAAGCTTCACCAATTGGCCTATTTAATTTTTCAAGTTGTGAATGGAAGCCTCTTGGTTCCTTAGGGATGCTTCTTGAGTTTGGAATCGGGTTTTAGTAGCCACAATGAACTTCGTCATTAAATCTTGCAGCTAGACTTCACTGATTGTTGAGGAGGTTGATGTTGGTAAGTGAGAGATGTTTGTTGTCAAGAGCTTGATGAAGATTGGAAACCGGGAGGATGTAGTGGTCTTTGTTGCCCTTGATTACTCCATGAGAAGTTTGGATGATTGCGCCACCCTAGATTATAATTATTGCTATAAGGATTATTGGGGTGCCTTCCTCCTGCAAGATAGTCCACATGCTCCGATGACGATGCATTAGAAGTTCCCATGATTTGACATTCGTGATTTGGATAACCACTTCTGCAAAAGTCACAAGCCATCATCACTTGGGAGATTGGAGGTGATCGACTAAAGATTTCGATCTTCTTGTTTAGGGCATAAAACTTAGCCTCCAAAGCCGGCATCATATCTACATTGTGTACTCCACTAGCCTTAGCTTTTGCTCTAGGATTCCCTCATTGGTAGTTGTTCATGGCAAGGTTTTCAATGAGGTCTTGTAATTCTTCTAGTGTCTTCAAACTTGTAGTCCCTCCTGAAGAATCATCAATGAGTTACTTAGAAGGGATGTTTAATCCACTATGAAATGTTTTCATTTGAAGCCCCAAATCTAGACCATGATGTGGAAATTTCCTCAAGAGCTTTTTCCATCTCTCCCAAGAATCATATATGCTCTCACTTTCCATTTGTTGAAATGAAAAGATGTCATTCCTTAGCTTGGCCGTCCTTGCCATAGGAAAATATTTAGCGACGAACTTTTCAACAAGATCATTCCATGTAGTAATGGAACCCAGTGGAAGTGATTTCAACCAAGACTTGGCTCGATCCCTTAATGAAATTGGAAATTGCCAAAGGCGGATGGCATCTTCGGAAGCCCCATCGATCTTGAAAATATCACATATCTCCAAGAAGTTGGCAATATGAGCATTCGGGTCTTCGTCCAATAAACCATCGAATTGTACCAATTGTTGAACCCTTTGGATAAGCTTGATCTCAAAATTATTGGCTTCAACTCTAGCCGGGCAATGCTTGACTTCGCTCCTTAAAAGAAGGTCGTGTGTAGTCTCCCATTGTCCTTTGCCTTTCATTTCTATTATGTGACATATTGTTCACTTGTTGAAGATTCCCACCTTTAATTTCAACTCCTTGAAGTATTACATCAAGATTTATACCCCCCAGATCCAATGCAAAATCTGCTCAACTTTGGAATTGAGTTAAACCAATTCCTCCGTGTTACTCGAGGTCATATACCAAAAAGTTCACACCTTCACCATAAATAGAAAACAAAACTCAACCCAAGGAATTCTCACTAAAATGGAAAAAATACACAAAAAACACAAGCTAAACACTTAAACTCACCAATAACTAACAAAATAACCAGAAAATAAATGGCAACACTAGTAACAAGTAAAATGACTAAATCAATAGAGTTAAGTTTTCCTAATATTGACCAATTTTCCTCGGCAACAATTTGTAATCTTCAATAATTTTCACACAAACACAAGGCAAGTGCACTTACCATTATGATTAGTACAATGGCAAGCAATTTAAATGTTGCATCCACGGGGATGGTCAAACACCATTACTCACTTTCCACTCTATTATTTAGCCTATTAAATTTTGCTTATGAAGACGCTAGAAATGAATTACTAGGAATAAAAATATAACTTAACCAATAAAATTCAGTTTATCTAAAATTTAGTTTGCAAGAGAAAATTTCAATTGAGAAAATAATACTTGAATGGAAAATCCCCCTAGAATTACTTATGTGATAGAAAAGTCTCTTGGTAGATGAATTTCCCTTCTTATGTTTGATGAAATTATGGCATTAGAACTCACTTTATCTCTAGATCAGAGTCTTATACTCTTAGATTAATTAGTTGAAATCCCTTTCTAGCCAATTCAATCTAAGAATGCATTTAGATTTTTGAATTTTCAAATAGATTTCTCTAATCACCAAGAAAGTGTTGAGATTCCTATCTCTAGTCACCCAAATCACTCCCATTATTTGTGTCATAGTATATTTCACCCTTCCTCTCTCAATTCCAAGTAAAAAATCCAATTTATGAATCAATTAACAACCAAATCAATTCAATCAATCAAATCCAAAAATAATCCATACGAATTTAAAATTCAATCATCCAAGAAAACCAATCGTTCACATAGATAAAAACTAGGGTTCATAATCGTCCAAGTATTCAAGAATTTAGCTCATGATAAAGAACACAAAGCATTAAAAGAGTTGAGAATGCTAATTGTTGTGGCTGAAACACAAATCTTTTATGCTTGATATCTTCACTTTACCCTTGGGAAAAATGCAGCTTGGACTTGAATCTTCAAGATGGATGTTCTCCTTCTTCAAAGATTTAATCTTATCTCTTGATTTCTAGTGCAAAGATTGAGGATTTTAGATGGAATTTTATCTCAAAAATATCCATTCTTGGCCTCCTCCAAGAACCCTAGCTGCCCTCTTCCAATTGCCCTTAAAGGGTATTTATATACCTTCCAAAAAGAGAGAGAAAAACAGAAGAAATATCATTCTGCCAACCCAAATGGTACCATTTGGTGCTCTAGGCGGTGCCATTTGGCTCCTTGCAGGTGGTGCCATTTGGTCCACACCAAGTGGTGCCGCTTGCAACCAATTTTGCTACAATATTTGCAACGCTACTGTGATAGCTATTTTGACTTGTTGGTAAATTCAGAGCATGAAATCGGATGATATAGGTCTTGATGTCTGCATAAAAGTTGTATATCATGATATCATATTTCCACAAAGATTAGAATCACCTCAATTGGACGTCTATAACTCAACATATGGTTATTATACCAAAATGTGTCAAAACTGGAACCAAATCCAGAAACACTGGCTTTGCACAATAAGCAGGGTGTCCAAAAAAATTTGGATTGACATAAACTTTACTATTCTAGAAACTTCACAATGTCCTCTATAATTATCTAGAAGTCCATGTTGCATTTGAAACTTTTAAAGAAGCCAAAATCTCACTTGAAACTGTTCTGTCTTGCAGCCATCTCTGCATTTTTCTTCATTCTAAGGGTATAAAATCTCCTCTATTGCTTCATTCTACTCCAAATCTTCAACAAACTCACCTAAAGTAAAGAAGAGATAAAGGAAGTGTAAATGGTGATTGAAACACTAAAATTCAACAAAAATTTAAGCTCAAAATGATCATTATATGAAGCACAACTATGAAATATTAGCTACCTTAGAAGAAGCTTAGGAATATCAAAATTTCATTACTAATGTATGTATTCATGTGTAGAAAGAACAAGTAAAATTTGGTAGTGGTATTTGAACGCATGGTCTGTAATTCAGATGTCCAAACTGCATTTGAGGATAGAAAATTTTGGGCTCAAGTTTGCACGTACGACTGAAAGTGTTTAAGAAATTTAGACGCAAGTTCGGATGCAGACTAGAAAATTTGATCATTTGAACTGGGCGATTTCAACTGTTTTAAGAGACTTTAAATTGCCATTCTCTTTATTTCTTTCAAACTTCTTCATCCGAACTCCTTTTTCCTCTCCAGACCTATACAACCTATACAAACACAAATTTCATCCTTATTTCAGCATATTCTCTTGAAATCTATTTGATTTTTGTGTTCTACACCCTCGGTTTCCTTTGAAACTTACTCCATATCATAAATGTCCATCATGTTGAGATCAAAGAGAGCAAACATTGGCAAAGGAAAGGGCAAAGCAAAGCAAGTAGATAGTGGGCTGATCTTGAACGAACCAAGAAGGAATCGTGTTCCTCAAGCACCATCCGGAGTGTACAAGTTCGTTTCTATCAAGCCAGAGTGGAATTTGAAGATTGGAATAGGAGAAACTGAAGATAATCCAAAGCACAGGTGAACATGGAGAAATTCATTGGAATGTGTGAAAGACCTAAGAGGGGGGTGAATTAGGTCTTTGGCTAATTTTTTGAAAATAATTTCCTTTTACAATTTTTAAGCTAGACCAGATTATGTGTGTTTGTTTCAATGAGAGAATATATCAATCAATGTCAAAGCAATAAACAATTTAAGATCAATAAACACAAACAATTTATACTGGTTCGATCTCTTCATGATCTACGTCCAGTACCTTGAGCCTACACTCAAGGATTTCAAACAATCTACTAAATGCTCAAGTTCAACAATTACATAAGATGCTCACCACACAATGGTTTTACACTCACAACCTCTTTTGCAATTTTACAAACAAGGTTCACCCTACCAAATGATTTTATATCTACTAACAACCATGAGTCAATGTCTCAAGGATCACGCATATCTAAAAGATTTTATGTTTTCTAGAAAACCTTGCAATGAGCTAGTAGAAAACACAATTGAATGAAGAAAGGAGAATGTGTAAGATGTTACCACTTTGTTGGTAGATAATTACACAATGTTGCACCTTCACACTTTGTTGTCTTTAATGTTTGCTAAAGACTTTGGAATATTTAGAGTTCTTAGAGATGCAAAACTTCCAAAAACTTCTTGAGTTTATAGCTTTTATAGAATTCAAAAATAAAACGGCTAGTAACGGCTAGTTTCAGAAAATTCGAACGACCGAATTTTTTTTGTGCTTCTGAACTTATCTTCCAAATTTTACTGTTGCATGTTTTCTGAAAAAATTCGGACGACCGAATTTTTCTCATGCATCCAAATTTCTCTGGAAAAACAGTAACCATGCTGGAAAGGAAAATTCGGACGACCGAATTTTTTTTCATGCGTCCGAACTTGCGTCCGAATTTCTCTGGAAAAACAGTAGCCATTTTAAAGTTTGGTTTTCAAACTTTGTAGAATCATTTGAAATTCAACTTCAATAAGTTTGAAAACATTTTTTATGAATAGATAAGTTATTTAGACACTTTTAAATTTAAGAATCATTATTAAATCTCTTTGATTATACAAAGTTTACTCAAAATCTTTTAAGACTCAAAAACACACTTATTAATCAAAAGTTCATTCAAAGCCATTTAAGATTAAAAAATAATTTTGTGCTCTCTTATGCATTCAGTAGATTCCAAGACATGCAAGTGTAGGGTTTACAAAAGAATATACCTATTGAGCATTTATGACCTACACTTTAAATCTTTAATGCCTTCAATCATCTTGAACAACTCTTCAATCTTCAATCAATTTGACATATTGGAGTTGTTCTTGCGTTGTGGCTTCAAGGTTATGAGACTTGCTTCCTTCTCAATCCACAAA
Source organism: Rauvolfia tetraphylla (assembly GCA_030512225.1). NCBI lineage: Eukaryota > Viridiplantae > Streptophyta > Magnoliopsida > Gentianales > Apocynaceae > Rauvolfia > Rauvolfia tetraphylla. Next base: position 6,584,244 of record JAJQKT010000004.1, on the reverse strand, counting down.
TTCTATCACACAACATACAAGCATATTAGTCCTTATCAATGTTTTTCATTAATCAAAACTAATCATAACTACATGATTTGCCCTTAGGGCTAACAATGTGTATTATGCTTTCTCTATTTGGTGCTATAGGGTGGAGTAACTTGTTGGTAGTTGATGATGATTACTATCCATCCCTAGTTTATGAATTCTATGCAAATCTTAAGGAAGAAAGAATTGAGTGCATTAGAGATGATATTGTGCAGTGGTACTCATCTAGAGTATCACAAGTAGATTTTGAATTCAATGATGCCTTGATAAATAGAATATGTGGAGTTGATGATGATGGGGAAAGAATGCATTTACAAATGGGGGTGAATTTAGAAGGGTTAAGGATAGAGAGATCAAGACACTAGATGCTAGAGGTCATGTTTTATATCACATGCTCACTATCATGATCATTCCTAACTTCAAAAATTGGAGTAGGAAAAACCAGAAGATGATCCCCCGACACAGGTGAACATGGAGAAATTCACTAGAATAGGTAGTATGCTTTCTCTATTTGGTGTTATAGGGTGGAGTAACTTGTTGGCAGATGATGATGATTACTATCCATCCCTAGTTTATGAATTCTATGCAAATCTTAAGGAAGAAAGAATTCAGTGCATTAGAGATGATATTGTGCAGTGGTACTCATCTAGAGTATCACAAGTAGATTTTGAATTCAATGATGCCTTGATAAATAGAATATGTGGAGTTGATGATGATGGGGTGAGAATGCATTACAGATGGGGGTGAATTTAGAAGGGTTAAGGATAGAGAGATCAAGACACCAGATGCTAAAGGTCATGTTTTACATCACATGCTTACTAGCATGATCAATCCTAACTTCGGGCACAAATCTTCTATAGGGAATTTGCATATGGTAGTCATGCTTGCACTTCATGAGCATAGGAAGGTGAATTTTAGATTCATTGCTTTGAGGCATATATTGAGTGCAAGAAAAATGGAGAAAAGGCATTACCATATGGGAAATTTCTTACAAAGCTTTTCAAACACTTTGGGTTCAACTCCCCAAAAGAGGCTTGACCATCATGTGTGGAAGCATCTACACAAATGAATCTCTCAAAAGAATGCAATTGATTCTTGATAATGATGGAGTATGGAGATCCAAAAGAGAGACTCCCTCAAAGAACGAAAAGTAAGAAGAGAGTGAAAACATGGAAAGTGAAGAAGAAGAATAATAATAAGAGGAAGATGAAGAACAGAAATGAAATCAAGGAAAGACATGAGTCCCATAGTGAGGGGGAGCATCCACTCTCCAAAAGAAGACTATTTGAAGATGAACAAACCCTCAAGCATACTCCAATGAGGCAAATGACTTTGTTGGTGAAACAATCACTTGTGGAGACACTGCCATTGCCAAAGCCTTCCTAGAGGCCCTCAACAACCATGACAAAGAGATAGAGAAGATGTACAAGTTTTTTTCAAACCTTTGCACCCATGGTCCTTGGCAAGCTTGAAGCGTTGGATACAGGGTAAGAAACATTGAAGAACTGTTGAAAAAAAATTCTCAAAGTGGTGAAGGAACCTCTAAAGCACAAGAAAGTGATAAGAAAGATGACAAAGATAAGAAAGAAAGGAATGATGAAGAACATAAAGAGATGAATGATGATGATGAGAGAAAATGAGGAAATAGTCATGAGAAGGATGATGATGATAATGGGATGAGTTTGAATTGGTAGCTAGAGATCCTGAAAGAGATGAAGAGGGACAAGGTGATGAAGAGATGCAAGAAGAAAAGGGAGATGGTAATGACCAAGAACAAGCTAGTGGAGATAAAGTAGGCAAGCAGGAGGAAGTGGTGAAGAAGGAGACTTAATTGAGAAGACTAAGATCATTTTGCTTTCCACCATCGAATTTAGTCAAGGAAGAGAGAAGCATGTCATCAAAAGAAAGAGTTCCAGAAGGTCTTTGAGATTGGCCACCACTCCAAAGCCAAACTACTCCAGGAAGGAACATCCAAGCAATTGTCCACTTCATATAGAGCTCAAAAGTGACATGGCAATCTCCACCAAAAAATATGGAGTAAAGACAATGATGAAGATCCAATACTAAGCATATCTTAACTCTATCTTATTCATCATATCTAACTTGTGAGATTTATTACTTAGGTTGGTTTTTTAGTCTAGGTTTCTATGGATTTAGAATAACACATGCATCTTAATATTTCTATGTTTCACATTTCTATATATGTTCTAGTGAATGTAAGTTTGCGAAGGTCAATGATGATACCCTTGTGTTAAGAGCTTCCTTTTGACTCTAATTCACTTTGTTCACCCTAACTTTGATTGATGACAAAGGGACGAGAAAATGTAGTGTTCATTGCAAAATGTGGAATGTGTTGATTACAAACTATTGTAAAATGGTTATGAAATGTGAAATGTGTTGATTGCAAAATGTATGCAGTGTGGTTGATGTCTTTGTGGTGGATAAGTTTTGGGTTGATGTTAGAAAAATAGATGAAGCAAAATGATTTGAGTTGCTAATGTACTTTGTGGTTTGAGTATGTAATATGAAATTTGGTTGAATATTGAATTTGTGGATTTTTGTGGTTGAATACTGTATGTGCAAAGCTTAATTAAGTGATACTGTGGTAAGGTATACTGAAATACCTAAAAGGGGAGTGAATTAGGTCTTTGGTTAATTTTTAAAATCTTTTCCTTTTTTTTGAGAAAATTGATTTTGGAAATGATTGAAATCAAACACTTAACAAGAAATGCAAGTGAACATAATAAGATTTCAAATTTGAAAGAAATAGAAGACAAGAGACAACACAACTATAACACAAGTTGATCAAATAATACAATAGAGACTCACCCCACAAGGATTTTCTCCACAACCTCTTTTCAATTACAAATAATCAAGGCTTACCTATCACAAGAGTTTTATATCCTCAAGATAACCTTGAAAACAATAAGTAGATAAAGTATAATATAAGAAAGTTACCAACACTTCGGTAGATGATGACAAATTAGCACACCTTCACCTTTTTGTGTAACGAATCTTGAATTTGAAGTTTTTAGCACAAGACAAAAGGAAGCTTTTTGATAGAGAATGATTGGAAAGAGTAAAGATTCTTAAAGGCTCAAAAACCTACTCAAAAATCTAAAGTTTATGTCATTTATAGGGTTTCAAAGTTAGTTGCAGCGTTCAAGTAACGACTAGTAACAATAAAATTCAGTCGACCAAACTTGGACCTCTGCATCCGAATGATCATCCAAAATTTTCTGTTTCCAAGTTGGGAGGATAAATTCGGTCGACCGATTTGGACACAAGCATCCTAATGGTCGTCCAAATTTCTTTGGAAATTCAACATCCATGAAATAAAGTTTGGACGTTTGAATTGGAGTTCGAACATTTCAAACTTGGTCACAATTATTAGAAATCAAGCACAATAAGTTTGAAATTATTTTGGACTATAAAATAGATATTTTCAAAGGCTTTTAGTCCAAAGGCCATTCTCAAGAACTTGGTAAAAGCAATTGTGAGATAAATCATTTGAGTTTGAAAACCAAGTTTTGCGCTCTCTTGAAAATACTTTAGATTCCAAAGACAAACAAGTGCAAGGTTTACAAAGATATACCTATAATGCATTTGTATACCCACAGTAAGGTCTTGAAATCCTTCAATTATCTTGTATCCGCTCTTTTAGCTTCAACCACTTTGATATCCTCGAGTTGTTCTTCCTGTATTAGCTTCAGAGCAATGAGATTTGTATTCTTCTCAATCCAAAAATCCTATTACACAATAATTAAGCACATTAGTCTTGTTAGCCCTAAGGGCAAATCATGTAGTTATGATTAGTTTTGAATAATGACAAACATTGATGAGGACTAATGTGCTCGTATGTTGAGTGATAGGATTGATAGATTGAGAAGCATGAAGTCTTATTGCCTTGGAGTCACAATGCAAGAACAACTCAACTAAGCCAAAGGTGATTGAAGATTGAAGAGTATGTTCAAGATAATTGAAGGCATTGAAGACTTAAGAGTGTAGAGTTCTTATGCTAAATAGGTATATTTTTCTATAAACTTTACAATTGTATGTCTTGGAATCAATTGAATGCATGAGAGAGCACAAAACTTGTTTTTGAAATGGCTTTCAATAAACTTTGTGATAACAAGTATGTTTTTGAAATCTCAAATGATCTTAAGAAGATTTTGTATGATCAAAATGTTTTGGTAAAGGTTTTTGTGTTTAAATGTGCTAAAATGATGTGTCCATTCATGCAAAATGGTTTCAATGTTATTAACAATGATTTTCAAAAGATTTGACAAAATTTGATAAGTTTGGATGCAAGTTTGGTCGTCCAAACTTTGGAAATGGTTACTGTGCTTCCAGAGAAGTTCGGACGCAAGTTCGGACGCACGGAGAAAAGTTCGGACGTCCAAACTTTCTCTGATAGCATGGTCACTGTTTTCCAGAGAATTTCGGACGCAAGTTCGGACGCATAAGAAAAAGTTCGAACGTCCAAACTTTTCCAGACAGTTTGGCAAAGTAAAGTTCGGACGCAAGTTCGGACGCATGGTAGAAAGTTCGGACGTCCGAACTTCTCTGAAACTAGCCTTTTTATAGCTGTTGAATTTGATTTTTCAAATCTATAAAAGCTATAAACTTCAGATTTTTTGTAGTTTTGAATCCTTGTGAACTCTAAACATTCCAAAGCCTTTAGCAAACATTTTAAGCTCTCTTTTGTCTTGTGCTTTCAATTGATCATTCAAGATTCCAAAGACAACAAAGTGTGAAGGTACAACATTGTTTAAACATCTGCCAACAAGTGGTAACATCTACACATTCTTCTTTCTCTATTAAACTGTGTTTTCTCTATTAGCTCATTGCAAGGTTATCTTGTGACGTAAAATCCTTTTGATAAGGGTGAGCCATAGACTAGATTAATCAAGGTTGTGGTGTAAAACCTGTGTGTGCGTGAGCCTTGGATTAGATTGGTCTTTAGGTTGTCTTTAGATATAAAACCCTTGTGGAAGGGTGAACCTTGTTTGTATAATTACTAAAAGAGGTTGTGAGTGTAAAACCATTGTGTGGTGAGCCTCTTGTGTAATTTGTAGACTTGAGGTTATAGTAGATTGTTTGAAATCCTTAAGTGTAGGCTTAAGGTAGTGGACGTAGATCTTGAAGAGATCAAACCACTATAAATTGCTTGTGTTCTTTGTTCTTATATTGCTCTATTGCTTTGCTATTAATTGCCTTACTCTTCTATTGAACCAAGCACATACAATTTGTTTTTTCTGCTTAGAATTATAAAAGTACTGTATTTGCGAAAAATTAGCCAAATACCTAATTCACCCCCCTCTTGGGTATTTGAAGTCCATATCAAGGTTAATTAACATTGTTTCCTTAGCACTTTGCATTTATCAAATATTTGTCATTAATCAAAATAACATGATTTGCCCTTAGGGCTTACAATCTCTCCTTTTTGATGATGACAAACTTTGATGCAACATGTGATGGATTTTGACAATTTAAGCATAGGTAAGTATTTATGTCATGAACTTATTGAAGATGATATCAATTGAAAATCAACTTTAAACATAATAAGTATAATGATGTAAACATGGCTCAACAATTGAGCCTATAACCCAACCAGCCTCCATAAGCCTCCGTCCATCCATGCTAAATAGACAATATAGTATAGAAGCATTTAGATCATATTCTAAGAAGGGTTTAGAGGTTGTAGTCAATATGCAAGGCTCCCCCCACAGATAATGCACATGTTTGGACTTTGTGTTTTGAAAGATCAAGTCACAAGAATTCAATACTATTAGTTTTGAAAGTTCAAGTCATCTAAAATCTTTATTTTTAAGCAAGAGATGATAGTTTTAAACAAGAATTATCAAATTTTTATTTTTGACAGAAAATTCGGATGACTGAATTTTGGGTCTACGTCTAAATTTCAAATCCGAACTTTTGGCAAAGTTGTCAAACGATAGATTTTGCAATATAAGTGCTTATAACCAATCACACAATCATCAAAGCAATTATCTAAGTACATCACCAATGCATAAATCACCTCAAAGCTTCTCAAAGTATCAAGGTGTTAATGAGCACTTCAAAGACAAATAAATTATAAGTCACAATATCTAAGTATTTCTTCTCCCCTCAAATGAGCACACATACTAAGATGCCATATACTAAATCACATTTCTCATCAACAAACCATAAACCATAATCATCATAGAAAATATTAAAGATTCATAGTTCATTTTGCATAACACTTCTTCTCCCCCTTTTGTCATCAATCAAATCTGGGGTATTTAAAGTGAAGCAAATATGAAAATAAAAGTAACATTAGCTCTCAATACTATGATATCATCATCGAGCTTCAAAAGATCACAAGAACTAGAAAGGAACATTAAAGGTCAAAGCTTGAAAAATACATAGATTATTCTAGATACATTAACTAAGCATGAAAACAAAAGTACATAAACTAGACTAAGTACATAAGTAAAATGAGAGAGAGGGTTAGGGAGTACTTAGTCTTTGATTTTGGTCATTGTCTTCATGCCATATATTTGAAGTGGCTTGGTAGTCATCACTTCCCTGTTCCTTACCGGTGTAATTTGGCTTTGGAGTAGTAGCCAATCGGGAGGATCTCCTTGTACCTCTTTCCTTAACCACGTGCTTGAGTCTTTCTTGATCGAAGGAAGTGGTGGATGGTGAAGTGATCATGGCCCTTTCTATCATGCTTTCTTCTAGGCTTTCACCTTCTAGTGGCTTCTCTTGAACATCCTCATTTTTCTCACTATCTCTAGTCACAAACTCAAAGTTGCCTCCTTGATCGTCATCTCCATCACTATCCTCATCATCCTCATTCTCTCCATCCTCTTCCTTTTCTTTCCTACCTCGTCTCCTTCATCATTTTTGTCATCCTTAGCTTGAGGTTTGGAGGGTCTTTCACCACATTGTGTGTTCTTTATCAATAGTTCTTCAATATTTTTCACCCTAATGTCCAAACCATCCAACTTACTTAGCACCATAGGAGCAAAAGATTCGAAGAATTTGTACATCTTTTCCATCTCCTTTACATGGTTGTTCAAGGCCTCTTGGAACATCTTGGCTACAATAGTGTCACCTCTACTAACTCCCTCCTCACTAGGAATGTCTCCTTGATTTTGATGAGATAGAGGAGAGGGCTCTTCTTTAAACAATCTTCTCTTTGTGTGAGGTTGCTCCCCTCACTTGATAAATCATTTCTCTTCTTACTCTTCCTTTCCCCAGCCAAAGTCTTCTCCTCGTCCTCCTCTTCTTCTTCAACTTCTTCTTCCTCTCCTTTATTGCCACTTGTTTCTATTTTCTCACCCCTTAAAGGGGTTTCCCTTCTCGTACTCCATACAACATCCTCATCTAGAGTCAATTGCATTTTCTTGAGAGATTCATTGGTATATATTTCCCCACTTTTCATTGGATTTCCTTTTCCAGGGACTTGGACATTGAAATGCTTGAAGATCCATGTCAACAATCTTCCATAAGACAAGGCTTTATTAGCCGCTTTTCTTGCACTAATCATATGTTTTAATGCCATGAATCCAAAATTTAGTCTTCTGTACTAATGCAAGGCAAGCATAATCACCACATGCATATTACAAACCGATGATTTATGCCCAAAATTAGGGATGATCATTGGTGATGCATAACTCTTATTCTAGCATCAAATGCTTTGATTTCTCTTTCCCTAATGGATCTAAATCTAATACCATTTGTGAATGCCTCTTCAAAGCTTTCATTGGTGAATAATTCATGGATATAACAATGTTTTCCCAAAAAATAATATCTAGCACCATTATCATCAACACCACAAATACAATTCACTAAAGCATCATTGAATTTAAAGTCTACTTGGGATACTCTAGACGAATCCCATTGAATAATATTATTCCCAACATGCTCAATCCCTTTTTCCTTAAGGTTAGCATAAAACTCATAGACAATTGTGGGATAATAATCTTCATTCATCCCAAGCACAGCACCCATATTGGTGAGCTAGTCCACATCCACTCTATTCTTGGGAATAATCTCTCTACTCTTCTTGTTCCAATCTTCAAATTCGACTACATCTCGTGTAGAAATGAATCTTTCAACTCCAAGGTTTGATTGTGGAATGCAAACCCGTCTTGGTTCGTTGATAAATTAGCCCTTCATCTCCAACTTTGGCTTTTCCTTTGCCCTTAGCCACATTAACCCTCTTTGAGCGAACCATGATGAGTTTCTCTTGAGAAAGATATATTTCAAGGACAGTAAAGGGTGGAGAACAAGAAAATCAAAAGATTTTCAAGAAATAATGGTGAAGTATTGGATGGATTTGTGTTTGAATAAGAGATGGTAGAGTGGGTTTTGTGAGAAGAGAGAATTTGAGTGGTTAAAAATGAAGAATTTGATTAGTTGAGCGGTTTAAAAATCGCTGAATCGCAAACTTAGGACGACCGAATTTGTAGGTCTGCGTCTGAACTTGCGTTCACATTTCTCTGTTCCTTTAGTTTAGTAAATTTGAATGACTGAATTTTTGGTCATACATCTGAACTTGCGTACAAATCTTTCTGTCAAGAATTTTCAGAAAGAAGTTTGCACGTCCGAATTTCATTCCATGCATCCAAATTATGCATCCTAATTTTTTCTGTTTTTGCCGCACTTCAACACACACATTAGTAGTTGAATTTTGAAATTCCAAACTTCTTCTAAGGTAGAAAAACCTTTCCTTGGCCAAAGGCTTGGTAAATATATCAGCAATTTGATCAATAGTATTCACATAGTCCAAGCATATATCACCTTTAGCCACATGATCAATAGTATTCACATAGTCCAAGCATAAATTACAATCTCTCCTTTTTGATGATGACAAACTTTGATGCAACATGTGATGGATTTTGACAATTTAAGCATAGGTAAGTATTTATGTCATGAACTTATTGAAGATGATATCAATTGAAAATCAACTTTAAACATAATAAGTATAATGATGTAAACATGGCTCAACAATTGAGCCTATAACCCAACCAACCTCCATAAGCCTCCATCCATCCATGCCAAATAGACAATATAGTATAGAAGCATTTAGATCATATTCTAAGAAGGGTTTAGAGGTTGTAGTCAATATGCAAGGCTCCCCCCACAGATAATGCACATGTTTGGACTTTGTGTTTTGAAAGATCAAGTCACAAGAATTCAATACTATTAGTTTTGAAAGTTCAAGTCATCTAAAATCTTTATTTTTAAGCAAGAGATGATAGTTTTAAACAAGAATTATCAAATTTTTATTTTTGACAGAAAATTCGGATGACTGAATTTTGGGTCTACGTCTAAATTTCAAATCCGAACTTTTGGCAAAGTTGTCAAACGATAGATTTTGCAATATAAGTGCTTATAACCAATCACACAATCATCAAAGCAAATATCTAAGTACATCACCAATGCATAAATCACCTCAAAGCTTCTCAAAGTATCAAGGTGTTAATGAGCACTTCAAAGACAAATAAACTATAAGTCACAATATCTAAGTATTTCTTCTCCCCTCAAATGAGCACACATACTAAGATTCCATATACTAAATCACATTTCTCATCAACAAACCATAAACCATAATCATCATAGAAAATATTAAAGATTCATAGTTCATTTTGCATAACACTTCTTCTCCCCCTTTTGTCATCAATCAAATCTGGGGTATTTAAAGTGAAGCAAATATGAAAATAAAAGTAACATTAGCTCTCAATACTATGATATCATCATTGAGCTTCAAAAGATCACAAGAACTAGAAAGGCACATTATCTAAGTTTGATAGAAAATCTTGCAAACAACCTTGCATCACAATTTCAAGGATCACCCTTATCTAAAGGGTTTTATATTATCAAGATAACCTTGCAAGAGCTAGTAGAAAATACAATTTGATAAGAAGAAAAGAGTGTGTAGAGGTTACCACTTGTTGGTCGATGTTTACACAATATTTGCTCCTTCACACTTTGATGTCCTTGGATTGATCAATTGAATGCACAAGACACAAGAGAGCTTTAAAATTGTTTGCTAAAGGCTTTGTAATGCTTACAGTTTGTAAGAATTCAAAAACTTTTAAAAAATCTGAAGTTTATAACTTTTATAGATGTGAAAACTCAAATGCAACAGCTATAAAACGGCTAGTAACGGCTAGTTTCAGAGAAGTTCAGACATCCGAACTTGCGTCTGAACTGTACTATGCCAAGCTGTCTGGAAAAATAATGATCATGCTATCAGAGAAAGTTTGGACGTTCGAACTTTACTCCATGCGTCTGAATTTGCGTCAGAACTTCTCTGGAAGCACAGTAACCATTTCCAAAGTTTGGACGACCAAAGTTACATCCAAACTTATCAAATTTAGTCAAATCTTTTGAAAATCATTGTTAATAACACTGAAAATGTTTTGCAAGAATGAACACATCATTTAGGCACATTTACACAGAAAAACCGTTACCACAACATTTTAATCATACAAAATCTTCTTAAGATTATTTGAGATTTCAAAAACATACTTGTTATCACAAAGTTTACTGAAAACCATTTTAAAAACAAGTTTTGTGCTCTCTCATGCATTCAACAGATTCCAAGACATACAAGTGTAGAGTTTACATAAAAATATACCTATTTAGTATATGAACTCTACACTCTAAGTCTTCAATGCCCTTAATCATATTGAACATACTCTTCAATCTTCAATCCCCTTTGGCATAGTTGAGTTGTTCTTGCATTGTGACTTCAAGGCAATAAGACTTCATGCTTCTCAATCCATCAATCCTATCACTCAATCATACAAGTACATTAGTTCTCATCAATGTTTACCATTATTCAAAACTAATCTTAACTACATGATTTGCCCTTAGGGCTAACAATCTCCCCCTTTTTTATGATGACAAACTTTGATGCAAAATGTGATGGATTTAAACAATGTAATACAAAGAAGCATGGATGTCAATGATGAATAATAACCAATTTCTCACATTGACATACAAAAGGCTCAATATGAGCCTATGACCCAACCAACCTCCATTTACCTCCTTCCTTCCAACAAAGATAGAAGATATAGCATTTAAGTATTTAGAAAAAGTTCTAAGAGAGGTTTTAAGGTTGTAAAAGCTTAACAATACTCCCCCTTAGATTGTGCTCATTTTTCAACAAGTTTGGACTTGGGATGCTAAGCATCCGAATTATGACATATCAAGTCAAAACATTAAAATAAGTGAAATGAAAGCTGCAATTTTTGAAAATAAGCTTTCCTGAGGTTGTTCAAACATATTAGAAGAGATTAAAACATATTTGAATCAATTTGAAAAATAAAGGAGCACATTTTGGCAACAAAATATGGATGCATCCGAATTTTAGAACATGCATCCGAACTTTTAAATTTTAAGTCCAAACTTTAAAATATGTGAGATGAAGGCTGTAATATTTGAAGATAAGCCTTCCTAAGGTTGTTCAAATATGATAGAAGGATTTAAAACAGTTTTCAAACAATTTGAACAACAGAAAAATTAGTTTTGACAAAACAGTTTGGATGCGTCCGAACTTTTTAGTGTGCATCCAAACTTCAAGTCCAAACTTATAAATTCTATCCTCACATATTATTTTTCTTTCCAGTTTAAATTTCAAATGTATAAATATAAGCAAAATAAGCCAAACATTGCAGCACACACATTTCTCATTTGCAGCACACATGCCAAAAATTTTTCACACAGTGCATGCATTTGCATTTTGCAGCTCATCTTTTTTCTCCCGCTTTTGTCATCACTCAAGAATGGGAAAATGAAAATGAGACTGTCATTACTAAAGGAAGCTCTCAACTCTAAGGTTTCATCATTGAGCTTCATAACATTAACGCTATTACATAGACCACATTAAACTAATTGATAAAATGCAGAAACTTAAATTGCATAAAACATGACAATAAAGGGTCAAAATAAATAAAAGCAGTAAATGAAAATGAGAGTGAAGATATGCTTAGTCTTTGGGTATTGATGGAGAGTCCTTTCTTGGTTTCTTCTTGACAGCAACATGCTTGACTCTTCCATGACCAAATGTTGGATATGATGGGGTTGCTATTTCAGCTCTTGCAATTTGGGCTCCTTCTTGACTGATTTCAGCCTGCTGCACTTCTGGATCTTTTCCTTGAGACTCCATGATCGGTTCATTGCCATTCCCTTGATCACCATCATCATCTTCATCATCACTATCATTGCCTTCTTTCACTTTTCTTGTTCTCTTTATCATGCTTATCATCCTTTTTCTCTTGAGTTCTAGAAGGCCCTTCACCACTTTGAGGATTTCTTATCAATATTTCCTCAATGTGCTTGAATCTATTCTCCAAACTATCCAGTTTTCCAAGCACCATAGGAGCAAATGTTTCAAAGAATTTATACATTTTCTCCATTTCTTTCATGTGGTTGTTCAGTGCTTCTTGAATTTTATTCTCTCTTGAAATTTCTTCAGCACTAGTACCTTCCCCAGCAATAGGATGTGATTGTGAAGTTGGCTCTTCTTCAAAGAGTCTTCTTTTGGAGGGAGGCTGCTCCCCCTCACTTGTTGAATCATGTCTTCTCTTAGTCTTCATTTCCCTTGCCCATGTTTCTGCCTCATCTTCTTCTTCTTCTTCAGTTTCCTCACTTTCCTCTACTTCAACTCTCTTTGGAGGGGTCTCTCTTTTAGTTCTCCACACTCCCTCATCATCAAGAGTCAATTGCATCCTCTTGAGAGAATCATTTGTATAAATTTGTCCTCTTTTAAAAGCTTGTCCTCTAATAGGAAGCTTGACTCGAAAATGTTTGAAAAATCTTGTAAGAAGTCTTCCATATGGTAAAGCCTTGTTATCAGTCTTTCTAACCCCAATCATATGCTTCAATGCCATGAATCCAAAATTCAATCTCCTATGCTCATGCAAAGCAAGTATAATTACCATATGAATGTTCCCCGCAAATGTTTTGTGACCAAAGTTAGGAATTATCATGGTTGTAATCATGTGATGCATAACTCTTCCTCTTGCATCCAAGGCCTTAACTTCCCTTTCCTTAATGGTCCTAAACTCTCTACCATTTGTGAAAGCTTCTTCAAATCTAGCATTTGTAAACAGTTCTCGTTCATAGCAGTGTTGTCCTAAAGAAAAATATCTTGCTCCAACATCACTTACTCCACAAATTCTATTTACCAATGCATCATTGAATTCAAAATCTATTTGTGAGACTCTAGAGGAATACCATTGATTAGCATTTTCTCCCTCATATTCTATTCTCTCTTCTTTTAGATTGGCGTAAATTTCATATACAAGAGAGGGATAATACTCTTCATCTATAGCTAACAGATTACTCCACCCAACATCACCAAATAAAGATAGGACATTACCCATATTGGTGAGCTTTTCAAAATCAACTCTGTTTCCAGGGATGATTTTCCTTGATTTCTTGTTCCATTCTTCAAATTCTGATGCAGCTTTGATTGAGATGAACTTGTCTGCTCCAGATGATGATTGAGGAACCCTAATTCTCCTTGGTTCATTGAAAATTTGTCCTCCTTCACTGACTTTTGCTTTCCCTTTACCTTTCTCAACATTAGCTCCTTTAGTTCTCACCATTTTGATCTTCTAACAGAAAAAGTACCGAGTTTTGAGCGGTGTGTAGGGCTGGGAATTCAAAGATTCAAGTGTTTTGATGTGAAAATGGTGAAATCTCAGAGGGATTTATGTTTGGACGCGAGTGGGTAGAGAGAAATTTTGAAAAGGAGAGACTTTGGATGAGAGATTATGTGTGTAACGCTAGTTCGGTTTCTTAAAAACCGCTGTAACCGCAAAGTTCAGACATCCAAACATTTTGGTCTGCGTCCGAACATGCGTCCGAACTTCTCTGTTTCTCCAGTTTCAGAAAGTTCGGACGTCCGAACTTTCTGTCATGCGTCCGAACATGCGTCCGAACTTTTCTGTCCAGAATTTTCTGTCAAAGTTTGGACGTTCCATTTTTCACTTCAATGCTTCCAAATTTTTCTTGCTTTTAACACACTTAAATAATCACATTATTAATTGAATTTTGAGATTCCTAAGAGCCTTCTTAAATGAGTAAACCTTTCCTCAGCCAAAGGCTTTGTGAATATATCTGCAATTTGATCATTTGTATTTATGTATTCTAAGCATATGTCTCTTTTAGCAACATGATCACGAATGAAATGATGTTTAATCTCTATATGCTTTGTTCTAGAGTGTTGGATGGGATTTATGCTCAAATTGATGGCACTAGTATTATCACATAGAATAGATATAAAATTAACTTTAATACCATAATCAACTAGTGTATGTTGCATCCATAATAATTGAGCACAACAACTACCAACTGCAATATATTCAGCTTCAGCAGTAGACAAAGACACACAAGCTTGTTTTTTACTATACCACGACACAAGACAACTACCAAGAAATTGACAATGACCACTTGTACTTTTTCGTTCAATTTTGCATCCAACATAATCAGCATCCGAATATCCAATAAGGTCAAAAGATGAAGATTTTGAAAACCAAAGACCATAGTCATGTGTGTCAATCAAATAACGAAAAATACATTTGACAGAAATTAAATGAGATTCTTTAGGACATGATTGAAATCTAGCACATAAGCAAACAACAAACATAATATCAGGTCTACTTGCTGTGAGATAGAGTAAACTTCCAATCATACCTCTATAAGATTTCTCATCAACATTTTTACCTTTTTCATCTTTGTCAAGTTTAGTTGATGAACTCATTGAAGTACCTATCCCTTTAGCTTGATCCATTCCAAATATTTTCAAGAGCTCCTTGGTGTACTTTGCTAGATTAATGAAGACTCCATCCTTGGTTTGCTTAATTTGCAGCCCAAGAAAGAAATTCAATTCTCCCATCATGCTCATTTCAAATTCAGTTTGCATAGATTTGGCAAAGTCTTCACAAAGAGATATGTTAGTAGCACCAAAGATAATATCATCAACATAAATTTGTACAAGTAAAATATCATTATTGGTAGATGTTTTTATAAAAAGAGTTGTGTCTACTTTTCCTTTTGCAAAACCTTTTGAAAGAAGAAATCCACTTAATCTTTCATACCAAGCTCTTGGGGCTTGTTTCAATCCATAGAGAGCTTTGGTTAACTTAAAGACATGATTTGGAAATTTTTCATGAATAAAACCAGGAAGTTGCTCTACATAGACCTCTTCTTCAATAAAGCAATTTAGAAACAAGCAAAAGCCAAAAGTATTCTTATAGATTCCAATCTGGCTACAAGAGCAAAAGTTTCATCATAGTCAATACCTTCTTCTTGGTTGAAGCCTTGAGCAACAAGTCTAGCCTTATTTCTAACAACTTCTCCTAGTTCATTTAATACCTATAATGGAATTATCATGGGGTCTTGGAACAAGAGTCCAAACTTTATTCCTTTCAAACTGATTTAATTCTTCTTCCATAGCAATAATCCATAAATTATCACTTAATGCATCATTAATGTTTTTAGGTTCTAAATGAGATAAAAGAGCAAAATTATCAATAAAGTACCACCTTATTTTTACTCCTTGGGAGACATCACCAATGATTTGCTCCTTAGGATGACCTCCTGCATATGTTAGATCCTTTGGAAGCTCTTGATCATTGCTTGGTTGACCATCTTGTTCTTGCTCCATTATTTCTTCTTCCTTGGCATGTTCTTCCAATGTGGGTACTTGATGATGGGTTTGATTTTCAATCATTGAGGAACCTGCATCATCTTCATTTCTTCTTTGAAGATAAATGTTAGATTCATCAAAAGTTACATTTATGGTTTCTTCAACACATAATGTTCTTTTATTATAGACTCTATATGCCTTTTTATTTGAAGAATAGCCAAGAAATATACCTTCATCATATTTTCTATCAAACTTAGCAAGATTATCACTAGTGTTTAAGATAAAACACTTACAACCAAAAACATTAAAATAGACAATTGAAGGGGTTTTATCAAATAAAAGTTTAAAAGGTGTTTTTCTTATGAAAGGTCTTAATAAAACTCTATTCATTACACAGCAAGCAGTATTTACAGCTTCAGCCCAAAGTATTTTGGCAAAGAATTTTCACAAAGCATTGATCTAGCCATCTCTTGTAATGTTCTATTTTTCCTCTCAACAACACCATTTTGTTGAGGTATTTTGGTAGCAGAAAAATTGTGAGTTATACCATACTCATCAAAAAATTTTGTAAAATCTTGGTTACAAAACTCTCTTCCATTGTCACTCCTAATAGAGATCAGTTTATATTCAAGGGATGTTTGAACCTTTTTGAAAAGTTTTGCAAATTCATGAAATGTTTCATCCTTTTGGGCCAAGAAAAACACCCAAGTAAATCTTGAAAAATCATCTACAATCACATAAGCATATCTTTTACCACCAAGACTACTGGTCCTCATTGGTCCAAATAAGTTCATGTGAACTAATTCAAGAGGTTTTGAAGTAGAAACCATTTTCTTTGGTTTAAAAGATGTTTTTGATTGTTTTCCATATTGACAAGCATCACAAAGTCGAGTTTTATCAAAATGCATTTTGGGTAAACCTCTAACTAGTTCTTGTGTAGAAAGTTTATTCAATAAATCCATGCTTACATGTCCTATTCTTCTATGCCACAGAAAACCATCATTATCATGGATAGAAAGACATTTTATATCATTTGTGATAAGTTCATCAAGATATAAAACATATACATTACCAACTCTTTTAGCAACAAAAATGGTTTTGCTACTTTCACTATCAAGAATAGTACAAATATCACATTTAAATTCTACTTTACATCCATTGTCACATAATTGACTAATGCTAAGTAAATTATACTTCAAACCATCAATAAGTAATACTTGCTTAATAAGAGGAAAGGAGCCTTTACCAATGTTACCTATACCAAGGATTTTTCCTTTCTTCTTATCACCAAATGTGACAAAGCCTTCACTTGTTGCTTGAAGCTCACTAACAAGTGAGGCATTTCCTGTCATATGTCTTGAGCAACCACTGTCAAGAAACCATTTTGTGGCACTTGATCTTGAAGCAAATTGAACCTACACCAAATTAGAAAGAGTGATTTTTGGTACCCATATTTTCTTGGGTCCAAGGGGGTTAGTAATAGTTCCTTTGACTTTCCAAATGGTCTTAACACCATTTTCTATCTTTCTTTTTACAAAACATTTTGATACCTTGTGTCCATGCTTGCCACAATATGTACAACAAATATGATGCCTAGAATTAAGAGTTTCTTTAGCAAAAGTGTTTTTATATTTAGGAACATAGCTACCATGAGTGAAACCAAAACCATGTTTTGTAAATGAAGATCTTTGATAACTAAGTAATTTATTTAAGTTTTCTCTTCCATTTGTAAATTTTTCAATGCATGAAGTAAGATCATTAACTTTTGTTTTCAAAATCTCATTATCAATGAGCATTTTTTCAAGAGAAGTAACTTTTAAGCAAAGCTCTTTGTTTTCAAAAGATGTGTTTTGTATGGTTGCATTTAAAACTTCTTTTTCAATATTAAGAAATTAATGGTCTCAAGAAGTTTATCATTTTCAGCACATAATTTTGAATTCTCATTTGACAAATTATTTATTTTTGATTTCATATCTTTATTTCTTTTTGAAGTCTTTTTCAACTCTTCATACATTTCCATAAGCAATTCACTAGGATCAACATCATCAACATAAAGATTAGAAATAGAAGGAGAAGAATGTACCTCATCATCAATAGCCATAAAACATATGTTGGCCTTTCCTTCACTTTCACCTTCGCTTTCTTGTTGATCCCACGTTCTAGCCAGTCCTTTTCCTTTCTTGGCAGATTTCTTTTTGTTCTTGCTATCTCTTTCCCTTTCCAAAACTTTGGGACAATCAGCAACAAGATGCTCTGTACTCTTGCATTCAAAACATTGAGGTTTGAATGAGGAAGACTGTCCACTCTTCTTGGTTGGCTTTCTTCCCTTTTTGAGAAACTCCTTTTCGTAGAATCTCTTGAACTTCCTAACTGCCATAGCAATTTCCTCTTCACCACTGTTACATTCTTCTTCTTCACTTGAAGATTTTTCTTGTTCACTCAAATGATTAGAAGCCTTGAGTACAACTCCTTTTCTTCCCTTTTCTTCATCTTCTTTGTCATTTAATCTCTTCATCTTCATTTCATGTGTGAGCAGAGATCCAATGAAATCTTCAAGTGAAAGAGTTTTTAAATCCTTGGACTCCTCAATAGCAAGTGTCTTCGGCTGCCAAGATTTTGGTAGAGCATCCAAAATCTTCCTGTTTTGCTCTCCCATAGTATAACTTTTACCATAAACTTTTAAGCCATTAAAAATGTTAGTAAACCATGTACACATATCACTAACATTTTCACCTTGTTTCATGGTAAACAGCTCATAATCTCTAACAAGCATAGCAAGTTTAGATTCTTTAACTTGATTTGTGTCTTCATGAGTTATTTGGAGTAATCTCCACATATCATGAGCAGAGTCACAACCACTAACTCTATTATATTCAGTAACATCTAAAGCACAACTCAAGATATTCATGGCTCGATAATTTAGAGTCATTTTCTTTGAATCATGCTCATCAAATTCATCAGTAGACTTTGGTTCTAAGGTCACACCATCTGCTTTCATTTTCATAGGAACATAAGGACCTTTTTCAATAATATTCCACAAATCAAAATTGATAGAACAAATGTATATCTTAAATCTAGATTTCCAAAAGTGTAATTTTTTCCATCAAACAAAGGTGGTCTATTTGTGGAAGATCCTTCTTGGTAAGGTAAGTTTGAGATATTAGCCATAAGATCTTTAACTTCTAGGTTGTAAAACCACACAAAGAAGTTCCTGCTCTGACACCAATTGAAATACCTAAGAGGGGGGTGAATTAGGTATTTGGCTAATTTTTGGAAACAAAAACCTTTTATAAGTCTAAGCAAAGAACAGATTATATGAATACAGTTGAAGATGATTGATAGCAAAACAAAAAGAATGTAATGGCAAAGGAACTCAAGCAATTTATAGTGGTTCGATTATCAAGATCTACGTCCACTACCTTGAGCCTATACTCAAGGATTTCAATCAATCTACTATATGCTCAAGGTCACAAATTACATGAGAGGCTCACCACACAATTGTTTTACACTCACAACCTCTTCTAGTAATTTTTACAAACAAGGCTCACCACACAATGGTTTTATATCTACAAACAACGTTGAATCACAATTTCAAGGATCACCCTTATCTAAAGGGTTTTATGTTATCAAGATAACCTTGAAAGAGCTAGTAGAAAACACAATTTGATAAGAAGAAAAGAGTGTGTAGAGGTTACCACTTGTTGGTAGATGTTGACACAATATTTGTTCCTTCACACTTTGATGTCCTTGGATTGATCAATTGAATGCACAAGACACAAGAGAGCTTTAAAATTGTTTGCTAAAGGCTTTGTAATGCTTAGAGTTTGTAAGAATTCAAAAACTTTAAAAAAATCTGAAGTTTATAGCTTTTATAGATGTGAAAATTGAAATGCAACAGCTATAAAACGGCTAGTTTCAGAGAAGTTCGGACGTCCGAACTTCATGCCATTCGTCCGAACTTGCGTCCGAACTTTAGTGTGCCAAGCTGTCTGGAAAAGTTCGGACGTCCAAACTTTTCCTTATGCATTCGAACTGGTGTCCCAACTTCTTTGGAAAAACAGTGACCATGCTATTAGAGAAAGTTTGGACGTCTGAACTTTACTTCATGTGTCCGAACTTGCGTCCGAACTTCTCTGGAAGCACAGTAACTATTTCTAGAGTTTGGACGACCAAACTTGCATCCAAACTTATCAAATTTAGTCAAATCTTTTGAAAATCATTGTTAATAACATTGAAAACATTTTGCAAGAATGAACACATCATTTAGGAACATTTAAACACAAAAACCGTTACCACAACATTTTAATCATACAAAATCTTGTTAAGATTATATGAGATTTCAAAAACATACTTGTTATCACAAAGTTTATTGAAAACCATTTTAAAAACAAGTTTTGTGCTCTCTCATGCATTCAACAGATTCCAAGACATACAAGTGTAGAGTTTATAGAAAAATATACCTATTTAGTATATGAACTTTACACTCTAAGTCTTCAATGCCCTTAATCATATTGAACATACTCTTCAATCTTCAATCCCCTTTGGCATAGTTGAGTTGTTCTTGCATTGTGACTTCAAGGCAATAAGACTTCATGCTTCTCAATCCATCAATCCTATCACTCAATCATACAAGTACATTAGTTCTCATCAATGTTTGCCATTATTCAAAACTAATCTTAACTACATGAGTTGCCCTTAGGGCTAACAGGATTTATGCTCAAATTAATAGCACTAGGATTGACACATAAGATAGGCACACATTTGAAATCTAAGTCATAATCAAGTCGAGTGTGCTTCATCCATAGTACTTAAGCACAACAACTACCGGCAGAGATATATTCAACCTTGGCAGTAGACATTGACACACATGCTTATTTTTTACTATACCAAGATACAAGGCAACTACCAAGAAATTGACAATGACCACTAGTACTTTTACGCTAGACTTTGCATCCAGCATAGTCGGCATCTGAATATGCAACAAGGTCAAAAGAAGAGGATTTTGAAAATCAAAGGCCGTAGTCATCTATATCGATCAAATAATGGGAAATACGTTTCATAGCAACTAAATGAGACACTTTAGGACAAGATTGAAATCTAGTACATAAGCATACGTCAAACATAATATTCTGTCTACTTATGGCAAGATAAAATAAACTACAAATCATACCTCTATACACCTTTTTATCAACATTTTTACCTTTCTCATCTTTGTCAAATTTGGTTGACGAACTCATTGGAGTGCTTATACCTATTGCGTAGTCGATTCCAAATCTATTTAAGAGCTCCTTGGTATACTTGGATTGATTTATGAAAGTCCCATCCTTAGTTTGCTTGATTGGTAGCCCAAGAAAGAAATTGAGTTCCTCCATCATGCTCATTTCAAAGTCACTTTGCATTAACTTGGCAAATTCCTCACAAAGTGAAACACTAGTAGCCCCAAATATGATATCGCCAACATATATTTACACAAGTAAAAGATCATTGTTACAAGAGGTTTTTATGAAAAAAGTAGTGTCCACTTTTCCTCTTGAAAATCCTTTTGAAAGAAGAAAGCCACTCAATCATTCATACCAATCTCTAGGAGCTTGCTTTAAACGATACAAAGCATTGGAAAGTTTGAAGACATGGTTAGGAAATTTTTCATGAGCAAAACTGGGATGTTGTTCTACATAAACCTCCTCTTCAATGAAACCATTTAAAAAAGAACTCTTGACATCCATTTGAAACAGCTTAAAACCTTTGAAGCAAGCAAATGGTAAAAGTATTCTTATAGACTCAAGTTTAGCTATCGGAGCAAAAGTTTCATCATAATCAAGCCCTCTTCTTGATTAAATCCTTGGGCAACAAGTCTTGCCTTGTTTCTAAATACTTCTCTGGATTCATTAAGTTTGTTTCTACAAACCCATTTTGTACCAATAACAGGGTGATCAAGGGGTCTTGGGACAAGAATCCAAACTTTGTTTCTTTCAAATTGATTTAATTCCTCTTGCATAGCAACAATCTAAAAATCATCACACAATTCATCATCAATATTTTTGGGCTCAAAGTGAGATAAAAGTGCAAAGTTGTCAACAAACTGTCATCTTGTTCTAACACCATGAGATACATCACCAATGATTTGTTCCTTAGGATGACCCCTTGCATATCTTAGATCTTTTGGGAGCTCATGGTCACCACTAGGTTGATTGTCTTGTTCTTGCTCAATCATTTATTCTTCATTGGCATGATCTTCCAAAGTTGGGGCATGAAGATGAGTTTGATTATCATTCATGGATGTACCTATATCATCATCATCTTTTCTATCCAAGTAGAAGTTAGACTCATCAAAACTCACATGTATGGTTTCCTCAATATATAAAATTCTTTTATTGTAAATTCTATAAGCTTTCTTGTTAGAGGAATAACCAAGGAATATACCTTCATCCGATTTTCTATTAAATTTTCCCAAATTGTCATGCATATTCAATATAAAGCACTTAAATCCAAACACTTTGAAATAGGAAATAGAGGGTATTCTACCAAATAGAAGTTCAAAAGGTGTTTTCTCAAAAATTGCCTCAGAACTATTCATAATATAGCATGCGGTGTTTATTGCTTTGGGCCAAAAATATTTTGGCAAAGAATTTTCACAAAGCATAGACCTAGCCTTTTCTTTAAAGTACAATTTTTCCTTTCAACAACCAAATTTGGGATCGAGGTGTTTTGGCAGTAGAAAAGTTGTGAACAATCCCATTGTCATTACAAAATTTTGTAAAATCTTGATTGTAGAATTCTCTCCCATTGTCACTTCTAATAAAGATCAATTTGCAATCAAGAGAGGTTTAAACCTTTTTCAAAAGTTTTACAAATTCATGAAATGCTTCATCCTTTTGTGATAAAAAGAGTACCCAAGCGAATCTTATAAAATCATCAACTATAACATATGCATAACTCTTGCCACCAAGACTAGTGGTCCTCATTGGTCCAAATAAATCTATATGAACAAGTTCGAGAGGTTTTGAAGTTGAACCCATTTTCTTGGGTTTGAAAGATGGTTTTGTTTGTTTTCCATATTGGCATGCATCAAAAAGACGATTTTTCTCAAAAAGCATTTTTAGCAATCCTCTAACCAAATCTTCAGAGGAAAGTTTGTTCAACGAATCCATGCTCACATGACCTAATCTTCTATGCCATAAAAAACCATCATTATCATGAACGACAAGTTCATCAAGATATAGCACATATACATTCCAAACTATGTTTGCAACAAAACTAGTTTTCCCACTTACACTATCAAGAATAGTACATGTATCACATTTAAGCTCAACTTTGCATCCATTGTCTCATAATTGACTAATTGTAAGCAAATTATATTTCAAGTCATCAATGAGTAAGACTTGTTTAATAAGAGAGGAAGATCCTTTATCAATGTTATCTACTCCAAGAATTCTTCCTTTCTTCTTGTCACCAAATGTGACAAATCCATCACTTGAGGCTATCAGTTCACTAATGAGTGAAGCATTTTCCGTCATGTGTCTTGAGTATGCACTGTCAAGAAACCACTTGGTAGTACTTGGTCTTGAAGGAATACGTACCTATACCAAATGAGAGGAAGTAACTTTTAGTACCTACATTTTCTTTGGATCCCAAGGGGTTAGTGATAATTCCCTTAGCTCTCCAAATAGTCTTAACACCACTCTCAACCTTCCTTTTCACATAACACCAAGTCACCTTGTGACCGTTTCTACCACAGTAAGCACAAAATGTATGAGGCATAGAGGTAGATGTAGCTTTAACAAAGTAATTTTTGTATTTTGAAACATTATTTACATGATTGTATCCAAGATCATTTTTCACAAAAGAAGATCTTTGAGATCCAAGTAGGTTTTCAAGATTATCCCTACCATTTGTAAATTTTTCTACACATAAGGTGAGATCATCAACCTTCTTTTTCAATAAGTCATAATCAAAAATCATTTTCTCTAATGTGGATATTTTATCACAAAGAGATTAGTTCTCAAGAGATATGTTTTGCAAAGAAACATTGAAAACTTCTTTCTCAATATGTAAACAATATGTTGATTCAAGAAGTTTTTTGTTATCAAAAAATAATTTTGAATTCTCCTTCAATAAATTTTTAATTTTGAGTCTCATTTCTTTGTTTCTTTTTTAAACCTTTTCAATTCACTATACATATCTATGAGAAATTTACTAGGATCATCAATATCATCATCACAATGTGTAGAGGTTGAAGGAATAGATTGTACCTCATCATTCATGGCCATGAAGCACACATTTTCTCTTTTCTCATCGTCATCTCCGCTATCTTCATTGGCTTGTTGATCCCAAGTGCCTACTAATCCCCTTTCTTAATAGATTTCTTCTTCTTGAATTTAGCTTCTCTTTCTTTCTCCATTGTTTGTTTAGTATTCTTGCACTCATAGCTTTGAGGCATGAACATTGAAGACGATTGTTCTCCTTTCTTGGAATGCCTCTTTTGCTTCTGGAGAAATCCCTTTTTATAGAACTTCTTGAGCTTCTTAACCACCATGGCCATTTCATCATCTTCTCCATCTTCATCTTTTTCACTAGATGAGTCCTCTTGTTCACTTAGATTGTCAGAGGTTTTAAGTGCCACTCCTTTTGTCCCTTTCTCCATATCTTCAAGATCATTTAATCTCTTCATCTCCATCTCATGAGTGAGCGATGATCCAGTGAGTTCCTCAAGAGAAAGAACCTTCAAATCATTGGATTCTTCAATTGCCAGAGTTTTTGGTTGCCAAGACATAGGTAGAGCATCCAAGATCTTTCTATGTTGTTCGCCAAGATAGTAATTCTTTCCACATGACTTCAATCCATTTGAGGTGTTGGTGAATCTTGTGAACATATCACTAATGCTCTCTCCTTCATGGTGAATAACTCATAATCCCTTACTAGCATAGCAAGCTTTGACTCCTTCACTTGATTTGTGCCTTCATGAGTTACTTGAAGAAGTCCGTACATGTTATGAGTAGTGTCGCATCTGCTTACTCTATTGTATTCATTAACGTCCAAAGCACAACTCAAAATATTCATTGCTTGGTAGTTCAAGGTCATCTTTCTTAAGTCACTTTCATCATATTCATCCAAGGGCTTTGGTTCCCAAGTGACTCCATTGACTCTCATCCTCATTGGTATATAAGGTCCTTTTTCAATAATATTCCACAAATCAAAGTTAATAGAACAAATATATATCTTAATTCTAGATTTTCAAAACTTATAATTGTTCTATAAAACAAAGAAGGTCTATTTGTGGAAGACCCTTCCAAATAAGGTACGTTTGAACCATTAGGTATAAGATCTAAATTTCTAGGTATATAAAACTTTACCAAGAAGCTCAAGCTCTGATACCAATTGAAAGACCTAAGAGGGGGGTGAATTAGGTCTTTGGCTAATTTTCAAAATTTTTTTCTTTTTTTGAGAAAAATTGATTTTGGAAAATGATTGAAATGAAACACTTAACAAGAAATGCAAGTGAACATAATAAGATTTCAAATTTAAAAGAAATAGAAGACAAGAAAAAACACAAGTGATTTATAGTGGTTCGATCACTCAAGATCTATATCTACTACCTTGAGCACCAACTCAAGGATTTCAACCACACTCAACTATAACACAAGTTGATCAAATAATACAATAGAGGCTCACCCCACAAGGATTTTACTCCATAACCTCTTTTCAATTACAAATAATCAAGGCTTACCCTATCACAAGGGTTTATATCCTCAAGAAAACCTTAAAAACAACAAGTAGATGAAGTATAAGATAAGAAAGTTACCAACACTCTGGTAGATGATGAAAAATTAGCACACCTTCACCTTTTAGTGTAAGGAATCTTGAATTTGAACTTTTTAGCACAAGACAAAAGAGAGCTTTCTGCTAGAGAATGATTGGGAATAGTAAAGATTCTTAAAGGCTCAAAAAACTACCCAAAAGGCTAAAGTTTATGTCTTTTATAGGGTTTAAAAATCAGTTACAGCGTTCAAATAACGACTAGTAACAGTAAAATTCGGTTGACCGAACTTGGACCTCTACGTCTGAATGATCGACCAAATTTTTCTATTTTCAAGCTATCAGGATAAATTCGGTCGAATGAATTTTGACACAAATATCTGAATGATCGTCCAAATTTCTCTAAAAATTTAGCAGTCATGAAGTTTAATTCAGATGTCTGAATTGATCAAATTTGGTCAAAATGATTAGAAATCAAGCACAAGTTTGAAATCATTTTGGACTATAAAATGAATCTTTTCAAAAGATTTTAGTCCAAAGGCCGTTGTCAAGAACTTGGTAAATACAATTGTGAGATAAATCATTTGAGTTTGAAAATCAAGCTCTCTTGAAAATACTTTAGATTCCAAAGACAAACAAGTGCAAGGTTTATAAAGATATACCTATCACACAACAATTAAGCACATTAGTCCATAACAAGGTTAATTAACATTGTTTCTGTAGGGCTTTGCATTTATCAACATGATTTGCCCTTTGGGCTTACATATACATTATGGATGTTTGTACACCTTTGTGACTTTTTTGTGGATGAAAACTTTGACTTTTGAAATATTCACCGAAAATTCGATCATGAAATTCTAATGCATCGAAATTTTCTCACCAAAAATTGCTTTGCTATTGTCCAAATTGTGCAAAAACTATCTCAAATTTTCTTACTATCATTGGAAAATCTTAGAAAATCTTATTTCACAAAATCTTAGCCTTTACCCTATATATTTTGCTATTCATATTTGAAAAATCAAAATTCGAATTCACAACAATTCAAGTCTAAACTTGTGGAAAACTAAGCACAACCTTAGGGGGAGCTTTTATTAATTCATTTCTATCCTTAAAACTTCCCATAGAAAATGGTTACATGCTATATTCTCCATCTTGTTGGAAGGAAGGAGGAATATGGAAGTTGGTTGGGTCATAGGCTCATCATGAGTCATTCTATTCCAATTGTGCTTATTTGTTTATCAAATTACTTATAACATCAATGCTTCTTTGTGCTATATTATTTAAATCCATCATATTTTGTATCAAAGTTTTTCATTATCAAAAAAGGGAGATTGTTAGCCCTAAGGGCAAATCTTGTAGTTTTGATTAATGACAAATATTAATATAAGCTAGTTCAAAAGCTTTTAAATGAATTATCTTTTAGTTCAAAATGTTTACAAACTTGTTGAGGTTAGGTTTCAAATGATTTTACAAAAGTTTGGAAAAATACAGACTCCAATTCGGACGTCCGACTTGAAACTCGACTGTTAAATTTTCAGAGAAATATAGACCACCAATTTGGACACAAAGATCTAAATTCAGATGATTGAATTATTCAAATGACTAATATGGATGACCAAATTTTTCCTTGCAACTTAGTAAACAAAAAAGTTTGGACCACCAACTTGGACACAGTAAGCCCGCTTCGGTCAATTGAATGACACTATTACTAGCCATTTTTTTAATGTCGTATTTGAATTTTTGAGTTATATAAAAGGGTACAAACTCAGATTTTGAAGGAGATTGATGAACTTACGTGCTATTATCTTGAGAACACCAAAGAAAACTTTGATTGTTCATGCAGTTCATGTGATTATCCAAGGATTCCAAAAGCAAAAGTGCTGCGTTGCTAGAATTGTTGAATATCTACCATCTTGTTTGGTAATTTCTATATTTACATCATCTTTATTCTGTTTAATCAAGTTGTCTTCGGACATAAAACTCTTGTTGGTGAGGGTAAGCCTTGATTGTGAAATTTAAAGAGGTTATTGGTGTAAAACCTTTGGTGGGTACGCCTCTTGTGTAAGTGCTTGACTTGAGCATTTAGTGAATTGGTTGAAACCCTTGAGTGTGGACTCAAGGTGGTGAATATAAATCTTGGAGAGATCGAACTACTATCAATTGTTGTGTTTCTTTCTCTACACTTATTATTTGCTTTTATTTGTGCTATCTTTATTTGTTCTTTATGGTTGTTAAAATTGGATATGGACTTATTGATTGCTCTTCTTCTTTCAACCACTCTTTTCCTAACACATAAAATCTTGGACTTTGTGAATTTAAAAAATGGGATTCTATTAAGGAAAGTGTTTTCAAAAACTAGCTTAAAACCTAATTCACCCCCTCTAAAAATTTTCAATTTTAATTCTTTCTTGCAAGCCTAAGGGCAAATCATGTTGTTTTGATTAATGATAAACACTGATAAGTGCAATGTCCTATGGAAATAATATTGATTAACCTTTATATGGACCAATATGTTTATATGATATGTGATAGGATTTTTGGATTGAGAATAATGCAAGTCTCATTGCCTTGAAGTGAAAAGCACCTGAACAAATCAAGATTATCACAGTGGTTAGAGTTGATTCAAGACTATTGAAGGCTTTGAAGACCTTAGTGTAGGTTTACAATGCATTATAGGCATATCTTTGTAAACCTTGCACTTGTTTGTCTTTGGAATCTAAAACCTTTTCAAGAGAGCTTCAAACTTGGTTTTCAATCTCAAATGACTTATCTTACAAATGTTTTTACCAAGTTCTTGATAATGGCCTTTGGACTAAAAGCTTTTTAAAAGATCCATCTTATAGTCCAAAATGATTTCAAACTTGTTGTGCATGATTTCTAATCACTTTGACTAAGTTTGGTCAATTTCGAAGTTCAAATTATACTTCATGGCTGCTAAATTTTCATAGAAATTTGGACTACCATTTAGAAACTTGTGTCTAAATTCAGTTGACTTGTCTCAAGACAGAAAAATTCAGACGATCATTCGGACGCAGAGATCCAAGTTTGGTCTATCGAATTTTACTGTTACTAGCCGTTATTTAAACGTTGCAACCGATTTTCAAGTCTTACAAAAGATATAAACTTAAGATTTTTGAATAGTTTTTGAGCTTTAAGGATTCTTTACTCATCCCAATCATTCCCAATCAAAAAGTTCTCTTTTTTCTTGTGCTAAAAAGTTCAAACAAATTCCTTTGAAAAAAAGGTGAAGGTGTGCTAATTTGTCATCATCTACCAAGTTTTCCGTAATCTTCTAATCTCTTATTTAATCTATTTGTTGTTTTCAAGGTTGTTTGTGTTTGAGAAGAGGTTGCGGTGTAAAGTCCTTGAAGGACGAGCCTCTATTGTATGATTTGATCAACTTGTGATTATATTTGAGTTTGGTTGAAATCCTTGAGTGGGTGCTCAATCTAGTGGATGTAGATCTTGTGTGATCGAACCACTATAAATCGCTTGTGTTGCCTCTTGACTTCTATTTCTTTTATATTTGATTATTAGTGTGTTATCTTGCATATCTGGTTAAATGTTATATTTCTATCACCTTCCAAATTAATTTGTGAAAAAAGATAAAGTTTTCAAAAATTAGCCAGAGACCTAATTTATCCCCTCCCCTCTTAGGTCTTTCAATTGATATTAGAGCTTCGGTTTCTTTGCAAAGGTTTTACAACCTAGAAGTTAAGATCTTATGGCTAATATTTCAAACTTTCTTTATTTGGAAGGGACTTCCACAAATAGACATCCCTTGTTTGATGAAACAAATTATACGTTTTAAAAATCTGTGTTAGCCCTAAGGGCAAATCATGTAATTATGATTAGTTTTGATTAATGACAAATATTGATGAGGACTAATATGCTTGTATGTTGTGTGATAGAATTTTTGGATTAAGAAGTTTGAAGTCTCATTGCATTGAAGCTAAAATGCAAGAACAACTCCAATATGTCAAAGTGATTGAAGATTGAAGAGTTTGTTCAAGATGTTAGAAGGCTTTGAAGACATGAAGTGTAGGTTGCATGTGCTTAATAGGTAAACTTTGTAAACCCTACACTCTTAAGCCTTGGAATCTATGATTTGCAATTGAGAGCACAAAACTTGATTTAAATGGTTTCAATGATTTTTAACTTATCTAAATTATCAAGTTTTCATAAATAGTTTTTGCACTTAAAAGGTCTTTAATGACTTATCTTTTAGGCTAGAAGGTTTTCCAACTTGTTTGAATTGATTTCAATAAGTTTTGACAAAGTTTGAAAAATTCGGAAGCAAGATTCGGACGCAGCATGAAAAATTCGGTCGTCCGAATTTTTCTTGCATTGTGAACAGTAACACTATTCCAGAAAAATTCGGACGCAAATTCGGACGAAGCTGGAAAAATTCGGTGGTCCGAATTTTCCTCCGCATAGTGAACAGTAGTGAACAGTAACGTCCGAAAAAAATTCGACCAGAAATTCGGACGGAGGATGAAAATTCGGTCGACCGAATTTTCACTGCATTGTGAACAGTGCCTGGAACAGTAATAAACAGTGCGTCCGAAAATTTTTGATCAAAAATTCGGTCGTCCGAATTTTCTGAAACTAGCCGTTTTATGACCGTTTTAACTGATTTTCAAATTCTATAAAGCTAGAAACTCTAGATTTTTGAAAGAACTTTTGCACAAAAGAAATCCTTGAAGCTCTAACTTGTTTTACATCAAAATTATATCAAAAGCTCTCAAATTGCCTTGTGCTCAAAGATTGAAATTCAAGATTCCAAAGGCAAGAAGTGAAGTGGTGCTAGCAATTGTATTCATCCACCAAGAAGTGTTGGTAACATTCAAATTCTCTCTTTACATTTTTGTTGTGATTGATACAAGGTTGTCAAGAGACTTAAAACCCTTGTGGAGGGTGAGCCATAGACTAGATTAATCAAGGTTGTTGTGTAAAACCCATTGGTGAGGGTGAGCCTTGGATTAGATTGGTCTAGGTTGTCTAGTGACATAAAACTCTTAGTGATAAGAGTGAACCTTGTTTATTATATTGAAAAGAGGTTGTTGTGGTAAAACCCATTGAAGGGTGAGCCTCTTGTGTAATTGTTTGGATTAAGCATATAGTGAATTGATTGAAATCCTTGAGTGTGGACTCAAGGTAGTGGATGTAGATCTTGGAGAGATCGAACCACTATAAATCGTGTGTTCATTTCTTTATAGCTTTACTTGTTTTACATACTTGTGTTATTATTATTGTTTATAGTTGTTGATTGATTGGTTGTGGTCTTATAGTTTAATAATCTTGTCTTAACCATCAAATCACATATAAACTTGAAGTTTGTGGATTTAAAGAAGAGCTTTTATTAAGGCAAAGGATTTGCAAAAAGGGAAAAGATTTTTGGATAATTAGCCAAAGACCTAATTCACCCCCCCTCTTAGGTCTTTCAATCTAGAATTAAGATTTATATTTGTTCTATTAACTTTGATTTGTGGAATATCATTGAGAAAGGGCCTTATATACTAATAAGGACGAGAGCTGATGGAGTCACTAGGTAACAAAAATCTATTGATGAATATGATGAAAGTGACTCAAGAAAGATGACCTTGAACTGTCAAGCTATAAATATTTTGAGTTGTGCTTTGAATGTGAATGAATATAACCGAGTAAGTGGATATGACACCGCTCATGACATGTGGAGACTTCTTCAAGTAACTCATGAAGGCACAAATCAAGTGAAAGAGTCAAAGCTTGCCATGCTTCTGAGGAATTATGAATTATTCACCATTAAGCAAAGAGAGAGCATTTGTGACATGTTCACAAGATTCACCAACACCTCAAATGGATTGAAGTATGGGAAGAATTATTCTCTTGGTGAACAAAATAGAAATATATTGGATGCTCTACCCAAGTCTTGGCAACCAAAAACTCTTCCAATTGAAGAATCAGAAGATTTGAAGGTTCTTCCTCCTAAGGAACTGTTAGCCCTGAGGGCAAATCATGTAGTTTTTGATTAATGACAAATATTGATGAGGACTAATATGCTTGTATGTTGTGTGATAGGATTTGTGGATTAAGAAGTATGAAGTCTCATTGCCTTGAAGCCATAATGAAAGAACAACTCCAATATGTCAAACTGATTGAAGATTGAAGAGTTTGTTCAAGATGATTGAAGGCTTTGAAGACATGAAGTGTAGGTTACATGTGCTTAATAGGTAAACTTTGTAAACCCTACACTCTTAAGCCTTGGAATCTATGAGTTGCAATTGAGAGCACAAAACTTGATTTGAAAAGTTTCAATGGTGTTGAACTTAACTTAATTATCAAGTTTTCATCAATGGTTTTTGCACTTAAAAGGTCTTTAATGACTTATATTTTAGGCTAGAAGGTTTTCCAACTTGTTTGAATTGATTTCAATAAGTTTTGACAAAGTTTAAAAAGTTCGGACGCAAAATTCGAACGCATAAGAGAAAATTTGGTCGTCCAAATTTTTTCTGCATGTGAACAGTAACACAGTTCACATGAACAGTACTGACTATTTTTCCAGAGAAATTCAGACGCACCTGAAAAAATTCGGTCGTCCGAATTTTAAACAGTATTGTGAACAGTACCACTATTCTTCCAGAGAAATTCGGTCGCAAGTTCGGACGCTGGATGAAAATTCGGTTGTCCGAATTTTCCCTGTGTTGTGAACATTAATGGTGAACAGTGCGTCCGCAAAATTCAGACGCAAAATTCGGTGGTCCGAATTTTCTGAAACTAACCGTTACTAGCCGTTTTATGGTTGTTAAAACTGATTTTTTAATTCTATAAAAGCCACAAACTCTAGATTTTTTAAAGAACTTTTGAACATTCAAAATCCTTCAAGCTCTAACTTGTTTTACATCAAAATTATTTGAAAAGTTCTCAAATTGCCTTGTGCTCAAAAGTTGAAATTCAAGATTCCAGAGGCAAGAAGTGAAGTGGTGCTAGCTATTGTATTCATCCACTAAGAAGTGTTGGTAACATTCAAAATCTCTCTTTACATTATTATTGTGATTGATACAAGGTTATCAAGAGACTTAAAACCCTTGTGAAGGGTGAGTCATAGACTAGATTAATCAAGGTTGTTGTGTAAAATCCATTGGTGAGGGGCCTTGGATTAGATTGGTCTAGGTTGTCTAATGACATAAAACTCTTAGTGATAAGGGTGAACCTTGTTTATTAGATTAAAAAGAGGTTGTTGTGGTAAAACCCATTGAAGGGTGAGCCTCTTGTGTAATTGCTTGGATTAAGCATATAGTGAATTGGTTCAAATCCTTGAGTGTGGACTCAAGGTAGTGGATGTAAATCTTGAAAAGATCGAACCATTATAAATCGTGTGTTCATTTATTTATAGCTTTACTTGTTTACATACTTGTGTTATTATTGTTTGTTCTTAGTTGTTGATTGATTGGTTGTGGTTTTGTTATTTGATCATCTTGTCTCAACCATTAAATCACATATAAACTTAGAGCTTGTGAATTTGAAGAAGAGCTTTTATTACGGCAAAGAATTTGCAAAAAGGGAAAAGATTTTTAGATAATTAGCCAAAGACCTAATTCACCCCCCCTCTTAGGTCTTACAATTGGTATCAGAGCTAGGTCTTCTTTTTAAGGTCTAACAACCTAGAAGTAAAGATTATATGGATAGATTATATTGTTTGATGGTTCTAATTATACTTTTTGTAAGTCTAGGATTGAGATTTACATTTGCTCTATTAACTATGAATTGTGGAATATTATTGAGAAAGGTCCCTATGTGCAATTGAGATTGAAAGCCGATGGAGTTACAAGGGAACCAAAGCCCATGAAGGAGTACGATGAGAGCGATTCAAGGAAGATGACATTAAACTACCAAGCAATGAACATTCTTTGTTGTGCGTTAGTTGTCAATGAATACAATAGAGTGATGGAATGTGATTCCGCTCATGAAATGTGGAAGCTACTTCAATTCACTCATGAAGAATAAAGAGCAAATGTGTGCTTCATGGCAATGGAAGAAGAGGTACAACCTATTCTATCTACCTCTACTTCTTATGATGATGATATTGATGATCCTAGTGAATTACTTGTTGAGATGTATGCAGAATTAAAAATGGCTTCGAAAAAGAATAAGGAAATGAAACTCAAAATTAATGAGTTATTGAATGAAAATTCAAAATTATATTGTGAAAACAAAATACTTCTTAAATCTATTGATTGTTTGAAAATTAAAAAAGAAGTTTTAAATGTCTATTTACAAAACATGTCCCCTGAAAATAAGATTCTTTGTGAAAAGATTTTGTCTCTTGAAAGAATGCTTGTTGATCATGAGACTTTGAAAAAGAAGGTTGATGACTGATATTCTATATTTGTGCTTTATATAATGATCATTTTGAGCTTACATTTCCACTAAATTTTGGTGTTTTAATCACCATTTACACTCCCTTTATCTCTTATTTGCTTTAGGTGAGTTTGTTAAAGATTTGGATGAAAATGAAGAAAACAAAGAGATTTTATACAATGAAGAAAAACAGAGAAATGCAGAGAAAAAATAGACTGGTAGAGAATTTTGACGTGTGATTTTGACCTTCATACATATTCCAAATGCAAACGTGGTATTCTAGTTATAGAAGACATTCTGAAGTTTCCATAATGGTAAAATGTGTGTTCATCGGAGTTCATTTGCCTACCCTACTTATGCTGCAAAGTCACCTGTTCTGCATTGGGTTCCATTATTGACACAGTTCGGTATAATGCTCATATCTTGAGTTCTAGATTCCCAATTTAGGTAATTCAAATCTCTGTGGAAAGCTACGATCCTGATATACAACGTTTAAGAAGACATCAAGACCTAGATCAGCTGATATAGTGCTCTAAATGCATCTAGAAGTCAAAACAGTGTCATAGTCGGACAGCAGAAACTTGCACCAAAACTGGGGGCAAGCGGCGCCGTTTGGTGTGATATAAGCATGGTTAATTTAATAGTTAATTTAATAGTTAGTTTATTTAATTTTGTTACTTAGCATGGTTAGGAGTTAATTAGTTGATGTTTTAAATTTTAGTGATAATTGTTTTTCTTGTTTAGCCAATTTGCACTTTTCATTTTTTTGTTTTTTGTTTTTTGTTTTGTTTTTGTGTGTATTACCTGTAACGTTCTTTGTGGCATTTGTATTTTCACATTGGTATACTAGTTTCTCTTAACGGTTGATTTTGAAAAAGAAAGCATTTCATCAAAAACCGCAGCTCGAGGAACTCCATATAGCCCATTAACAAATCCTTGAGCAACAACAAATTTTGGGCCATCAATTTGCCGGCATCGCCAAATATCACCCAAAGCTCCTTCAGCCCAGGCTTGAGTGGTGGAGCTGGCAGTTTATGAACAAAGGGAAGTTCTTTCTTTTCTATTTTGGTCCTTGTATTTATTTATTTTATTGGTATGTGTTTATGCTTCTGCTTTCATTATGTCATTGTTTCTAGCTTTCTCTCATTTCTTTTTGCTGTGAAGTATACAGAAGGTGCAGCTTGCTGCTCATATAGTTTCGCCCAGCCTTCACGTACGAAACAGCCATGTTTTTCACCGTTTGTGTGTTTGGTCATTTGGTATAGCGTTCTTGTGTAGTTTGTGTTACATATTTCTATTTATGCAATCTGTTGTTTCTCTTCCTCCCAACATTGAGGACAATGTTGTCTTAAGTGTGGGGGAGTTTAGTGTCTTTAGTAGTATAGGCTTTTTTCTTTGGTAGTATAGGCTACTTTTATGATTTTGTTTTTGCTGAATATACTTGTTTTTATTTTTGGAATCTTCAAGGTACTTCAAGACTTGCATGTGTTATGTTTTCTCAAGGAGTAGTTATACAAGCATTCTAAAGGTCATGACTAGTACCTTAAACTTGGATTAAGTAAGCACCCCTTGTATTCCTTGCTTGTATGGAATTCATCGTTTAAGCACATTCCACTTTGCTTTTGTTGTGATGATTATGGAATTGAATCTTGTGTTATTGGCCTTAGAATTCAACATAACCTTTACCCTAGAACTCGCATTCACTTGCCTTGAGGCGAAAAGAGTAAGTAACCTTAGATTGATCTCGAAATGATGGTAATAGGCCTTCTTTGTCCCGATTGAGTCTTTCTAGCCACCACTCTTTATTTTATCCGTAGTACCCTTTCTTGAAGCCTTTGTACATAAATTTTGTAATCTATATTGTAGATTTTTCTTTTTTTTTTTCAAATTTTAAACTCCACTCTTTTTAATTAACCCTTCTTTGTGAGAGCTAAATATATTTTTACCCTTAAGATTAGCAAAGAGTATTGTGGAAATTAGAACAAAAGGGTGGAATAAAAAAAACAAAAAGAGGAAAAGAGTGGTGAGATGACTTTATATGATTGGTAATTGGATTATACCTCAATCGAAAAAAAAAAACAAAAAAAAAAGAAGGAAAAAAGGAGAAAAAAATTGTTATATATTTGTCTATTATTGAGAAGGCTTCTTACATTTCTTGATGCCTTCAAGATGTATATATGTTTTCATTATTATTATTGTAAATTTTGTCATGATTGAGGTGAAATTTATGAGTTGACAAAGATGGGTGATGATGGAAAGATTATGGGTTGAAGCTTAATATGTGCAAGTGGTTGAATCCAAAGTGAAGGGATTTGGTAGACAATGGGAGTTTGTGGTTGAATGTAGGGGAATGGTGATATTCCTTGTGGCGAATAAGGGTTATTACTTTTGTTTCATATCTCATTCCTTTCTCTTTAGCTCTCATTTCTTTGATCTTGAATTCGTTACCTTTCGTTTGGCACCCTAAACTTTTCCTGAGCCTAAAGTTACAAACATAAAAGTCCTACCTAATCGAGGTTAAATTTTGGTTCCCGTATTAGTGGAGAGGTTTTGTGAATGCTGGGCTTATGGGGTATTATGCTTTCTTGATGAGAATTCCTTGGCCAATTACATGAAATTCACTCTTATAATTGTTGAACATTTGCATTGGCTGGACATATACACACATGCAGATTCTTGCTTGCATTGCAAGATAAGGGGTGATTGGTTAATCTTTGTGATGGATACTTAGAATGACTTTTAGATTGATTGTGTAGATTGCTCAAGAATTCTCAACAAGTAATGCTTTCTCTGTTTTGCACTCCTTTGTAATACTTCAAAACACTCTTTATTTCTTGTGGATTATTGTTCAAATTTCTTAGTTATTTTGTAGTATTGCTTGGGGACAAGCAATGTCTAAGTGTGGGGGAGTTTGATATTCTATATTTGTGCTTTATATAATGATCATTTTGAGCTTACATTTCCACTAAATTTTGGTGTTTTAATCACCATTTACACTCCCTTTATCTCTTATTTGCTTTAGGTGAGTTTGTTAAAGATTTGGAAGAAAATGAAGCAAACAAAGAGATTTTATACAATGAAGAAAAACAGAGAAATGCAGAGAAAAAATAGACTGGTAGAGAATTTGCACGTGTGATTTTGACCTTCATACATATTCCAAATGCAAACGTGGTATTCTAGTTATAGAAGACATTCTGAAGTTTCCATAATGGTAAAATGTGTGTCCATCGGAGTTCATTTGCCTACCCTACTTATGCTGCAAAGTCACCTGTTCTGCATTGGGTTCCATTATTGACATAGTTCGGTATAATGCTCATATCTTGAGTTCTAGATGCCCAATTTAGGTAATTCAAATCTCTGTGGAAAGCTACGATCCTGATATACAACGTTTATGAAGACATCAAGACCTAGATCAGCTGATATAGTGCTCCAAATTCACCTAGAAGTCAAAACAGTGTCACAGTCAGGCAGCAGAAACTTGCACCAAAACTGGGGGCAAGCGGCGCCGTTTGGTGTGATATAAGCGGCTCCGTTTGTGTTGATCTGAAGCTGCTTTTAAGCTGCATTTCTCTCTCTTTTGGGGCTGATTTTGATACCCCTTTAGGGCAGAAACAAGAGGGACGGCTGAAGTGGGAGAAAAACAGCAAAAACTCATCAAAACTCACTCAAATCCCATCCCAATTCTTCATCTTTGCAAGAGAAATCAAGAGAGAAGATTGAATCTTTGAAGAAGGAGAACATCCACCTTGAAGATTCATGGAAAAAGCTGCAATTTTCTCCATGCTACAGTGACGAATTTCAACCTTGAGGAAGAGAAGATTTTACACCATGAAAATGAGCAATTCTTACTCTTTCTTTATTGGTTTATATTCTTTGAATTGTAATATGTTGATGAACTAAACTTTTGAATACTTGGATGGGTATGAACCCTAGATTTTGCCTATGTGAATGAAGTGTTTCATTGGTTGATTGAATTTGAATTTCTTGTGAATTGTTTGTGGGTTTGAATGGTTGGATTGATTGAGTGGGTTATTGATGCATAATCTGAAATTTTTGTTCACTTGGAATTGAGAAAGGAAGAGTGATTGACAATTGATTCATAATCTGGAAATTTTCGCTTGGAATTGAGAAAGGAAGGGTGAAATAGACCATACACAAACAATGGGGATGATTTAGGTGACTAGAGATAGAAACCTCAACATCTTCTTGATAATTAGAGAAATCTAATTGGAAATTCACAATTCTTAATGCATTCTTGGGTTGATTTGGTTAGAAAGAGATTTCAACTAATTAATCTAAGAGTAGAGAACTTTCATCTAGAGATAGAGTGAGTTCTACTATTGGAATTTCATCAAACATAAGAAGTGAAATTTAACAACCAATGGACATTTCTATCACATAGGTAAGTCTAGGGGGATTAACCATTCAAGTATTGTTTTCTCAATTGAATTCTCTCTTGCAAAGAAAGATTAGTTAAGCTAGTTTAATTAGTTAAGTTAGATTTCTTTTCCTAATAATTATTCCAACCATTTTCTCAAACAAATTTGTTAGGCTAAACAATGCAGTAGAAGTGAGTAATGGTAATTGACCATCCCCGTGGACACGATATTTAAACTTGCTTGCCATTATACTAATCTAAACGATAGGTGCACTTGCCTTGTGTTTGTGTGCAAATTGTTGAGGATTTTGATAAAATTGAGTATAAGGCATAGAGAAATAAAACACAACAATGACCTTACATCATGTATAGGAAAATTTACAAAAAGGAAGGGACAATCTTGAAAAAATTCTTGGAACTCAAAGATCTCCTCTTGTCAAAAATGGTCTTGGTTACAATTATGTAAACAATGTGCCTAAATATAACAAATTCTTTGTTAAAGCTACTTCTACTTCTATGCATCATACTTGTTGTACTTAGTGTGGAAAACATGGACATAAAGTCACCAAATGTTATGTTAAAAGAAAAGTAGAGAATGGTGTAAAAACTATTTGGAGAGTTAAGGGATCTATTACTAACCCCCACGGACCCAAGAAAGTATGGGTACCAAAGGATACTTCCTCTCCTTTATTGCAGGTACACTTCAATTCAAACTCAAGCACCACTAAGAGGTATATTGATGATGTTGGCTTAAAGAATAATGGAAAACACCTCATTTATAATCAAGGTCAAAGCAACCAAAGAAGGATTTGTTTTTGAGGCAAGAAGAAAGGAGGAATTCTTGGAGTAATCAATGTTGGTAAAGGTTTCTCTCTTCTTTTTAAACAAATGTTGCTTAGTGCTGATTTAAACTATAACTTGCTTAGCATTAGTCCATTGTGTGACAATGAATAAGAAGTGAAATGCCAACATGCAAAGTTTTAGTTAAGAATCCCTTTTGTTAAAATTTGAAAATTTGCCAACCATGACTTGTCAATTGATTCTATGAAGTTGATTAGGTAACATTGATGATATGAGATTGAATTCATGGTTGATATGTTCTTGAAATTTATTATATTTCAATGTAAAATGATTAAAATAGCTATGATTGAATGTCTATGCATTTGCTTGGCCAAAAACATCTTTATGAAACTTTACAAAATGTTCGGACTTGAAGTTTGGATGTAGACCATAAGTTCGGTCGCCCGAACTTGTATGACAAAATGATATTTTGTGATTTTGATCAATTACTCACAAAATGTTTCAATGTGTATTTTATCTTGATAAGCTTGAGTGTCTTGTTGCTTATGATAATGATTGATTTTCTTGACATAGAAGATTTGGTCATTTGAGCATGGATTTGTTGAACAAACTTTCATCTCAAGATTTAGTTGGAGGATTGCTAAAAATGTGTTTTGAGAAAATTGTTTTTGGGATACTTGTTAATATGGAAAACAAACAAAAGAATCTTCCAAACCTAAGAAAATGATTTTCACTTCAAAACCTCTTAAAAATTGTTTATATGGATTGTTTAGACCAATGAGGATCACTAGTCTTGATGGTAAGAGGTATTCATATATGATTGATGATGATTTCTCTAGATTTACATGGGTGATCTTTCTAGCTCAAAAGGATGAAGTTCTTTTCATGAATTTGTAAGACTTTTCAAAAGGGTCCAAATCCCTCTTGAGTGAAAATTGTTTCTATTAGAAGTCACAATGGGAGAGAATTTTACAATCAAGATTTTACAAAACTTTGTGGTAAGAATGGGATTGCTCACAAACTTTTTGGCTGCCAAAACACCTCAACAAAATGGAGTTATTGAAAAGAAAAATTGTACCTCACACGAAATGGTTAAGTCTATACTTGGAGAAAATTATTTACCAAAACATTTTTGGGACAAAGCTGAAAATACTGCATTGTTATATTTTTTAATAGATTCTTTT
This sequence comes from Rauvolfia tetraphylla, assembly GCA_030512225.1. Lineage (NCBI taxonomy): Eukaryota > Viridiplantae > Streptophyta > Magnoliopsida > Gentianales > Apocynaceae > Rauvolfia > Rauvolfia tetraphylla. The sequence goes on along the minus strand of JAJQKT010000004.1, from coordinate 6,544,103 downwards.
GAAGTCATTTTTTTTAGAAAAATATCTTTTGAACTTCTATTTGATAGAATACTCTAGAATTTAAACATACATGACAGGTTGTATCAAATATACATGAATATGCATAACAAAGTACTTTATATTGAATACTACTAGTTTGTATTGCCTATTTCAAAATATTCGGTTGCAAGTGCCTTATATTGAATATGTGCAATAACTTGGAAAATTTGATAGAAAATCGAATGACGGGATATTCCTTGTTTATTCCTCTAACAACAAGGCTTATAGAGTTTGTAACAAAAAAAAAAAAAAGAACCTTACATGATGAGGAAACTATTCATGTTAGTTTTGATGAATCTTACATTTACTTGGAAAGAAAAGATGAAGATGATGTAGGTACATCTATGAATGACTATCAAACCCATCTTCAAGCACCAACTTTGGAGGATCATACCAATGAGGAAGAAATGATTGAACAAAATCAAGATGACCAACCTAGTGGTGACCAAGAGCTCCCAAAGAACTTAAGATATCCAAAAAGGCCACCCTAAGGAGCAAATCATTGGTGATATCTCCCAAGGAGTGAAAATAAGGCGGTACTTTATCAATAACTTTATTCTTTTATATCATATGAGCCTAAAAGTATTGATGATGTATTGTGTGATGATTTTTGGATTATTACTATGCAAGAGAAATTAAATCAATTTGAAAGATTTTGGAAATTTCTAAATTTCATGATCATTCCATTATTGGAACTAAATGGTTTTTACAAATAAACACAATGAATCCGGGGAAGGTGTAAGAAATAAATCTAGATTTCTCACCCAAGGATTCAATAAAGAAGAGGAAATTGATTATGATGAAACCTTTGCTCCGAATGCTAGACTTAAGTTCATAAGAATGCTTTTGACTTTTACTTGCTAGGTTTTAAGTTATTTCAAATGAATGTCAAAAGTACTTTTCTAAATGGTTCTATTGAGGAAGAGGTTTAGGAACAATCACTTAGTTTTGATCATGAAAAGTTTCCTAACAATGTTTTCAAATTATCCAAAGCTTTGTATGATTTAAAAACAAGCTCCTAGAGCTTAGTATGAAAAATTTAGTGTTTTTTCTTCTTTCAAAAGGATTTTCAAGAGGAAAGGTTGTCACTACTCTTTTCATAAAAAAACCTCTTGTAACAATGATCTATAAGTTGTCCAAATATATGATACAATTTTTTGTGCTTCTAATACTTCACTTTGTGATGTGTTTTCCAAGTTAATGCAAAGTAAATTTGAAATGAGCATGATAGGAAAACTCAATTTCTTTCTTGGCCTACAAATCAAGCAAACCAAGGATGGCACTTTCATGAATCAAGTTAAGGTATAAGCACTTCCATAAGTTTATCAACTATGCTTAACAAGAATAAAAAGGTTTCATAGGAGTAGTCAACTCTATTTGATAGAAAGTAAAGCCAATATTATGTTTGTCATGTGCTTGTGTGCTAGATTTCATCTTGTCCTAAAGAGTCTCATTTGATTACTGATTAACACATTCTCTATTACCTTATTGATACTCTAAGTGATTATGGTCTATATTTCAAATGTGTAGCTATGTTATGTGATAACACTAATGCAATAAATTTGACCATCATACTATTCAACAAACTAGGACAAAGCATATAGAGATCAAACTTCATCTCATTAGAGATCATTCTACTAAGGGTAATACTTATTTAAAGCATGTTTGCATTAATGAACAAATTAATGATATCATTACTAAGCCATTGGCCAAAGAAAGGTTTGACCAATCTTAGAAGAAGCTTAGGGATTTCAAAATTCAATAACTAATGAGTATATTCAAGTGTTGTAGCTCCAGGTGAGGACAAAGAAGCCTAGCATGAGAAAAGGAAAGGGAAAAGCCAAAGCAAAAGAAGGAGAACCAGTAATCAATGAACCAAGGAAGGTTTATATTCCTCAAAGCATGTCATGGCTGGATAGATTTGTCACTGTGGAGGTTGCTACTGAATTTGATGATTGGACAAAAAGGAACCATAAGACAAATCCAAGCCACAAGGTGGATGTCATCAAACTATCCGAAATGGGTAATATACTCTCATTTTTTAAATGATGTGAGTTGGACTAGTTTGCTTGTGTTTGATGAATGCTATTACCTTCCTTAGTTTATGAAGTTTAAGCAAATATTAAGGAACAAAGAGTTGAGCGAGTTGGTAATAAAGCTATTCAGTGGTATTCTTCAAGAATATCAAAAGTTAATTTTTGATATTGATAATGCATTGCTCAATAGAATTTGTGATGTTGAGGATGTTGAATTTAGGCATCATTCTTCCAGGGAACATTGTTTTATAAGTGAGTTAAACTCACATGAAAGAATTAAGAATGCCTATATAAATGGTAGAAGCCTCAAGACCAGAAAGGAGAGAGAGATAAAAGTTTTTTTTTGCTACTGAAAGAGTTTTGCATCACATGCTTACTACCTTGATTATAGTATACTTATGGCACAAATCTTCTGTTGATAATATGTATGCTGTAATTATGCTAGCCATACATAAGAAAAGAAAATTGAATTTTGGATATATAGTGCTAAAGAATAGAATGGTAGCTAGAAGAATTGAGCATAAGGCATTGGCGTATGGAAGGTTATTAACAGGAATTTTCAAGTATCTCCAAGTGCAATTGTCTTCTAGTGGTTTATCAATAAAGAGTGAAGAAGTCTACACCAACAACTCACTAAAGAGAATTCCTTGGACACTTGATGATGATAATGTATGAAGGACTAGAAGAGAAACTCCTCTAAGGGGTGATAGAAGAGATGCTAGTGATAATGAAGAGAAGGAAGAAGAAAATGAAGAAGAAGAAGAGGATGAAAAAGGAAATCCTTGCTAGAGAAAGGAAAATAAAAAATAAAAAAAAACATGAGTCACCAAGTGAGGGGGAGCAACTCCCCACAAAAAGAAGACTATTTGAAGAGGTATCCTCCATTGATGGAAAATAAGTTGAAGGTGATAATCTCACTAAAGGTAACACCATAGTTGCCAAGGTGTTTCAAGAGACATTGAACAACTATGTAAAGGCAATGAAGAAAATGGACAAATTCTTCGAGTCCTCTGCTCTAATGATTCTTGGCAAATTTGATGGTTTAGAAGCTAGACTCAAGAATATGGAAGAAGACTTGAGAAACATTTCTCAAGTGATTTTTGAATGGTGCTAGTTCCTGTAGAGCTAAAGAAGAAGACAAAGATGAAGGAAAAGGCAGTGAAACACTCCAAGAAAAAGAAGAGCATGAGAATGAAGAACAAAGAGGTAAAGCCCAAGAGAACAAGCAAGAAGAAGGAGGTGAAGAGAATTTAACAAAGTCAAATAAAAAAAATTCATCACCTATTTCCTTCAGCCAAGGGAGGAGGAAGATGTGGTTCAAAGGAAGACGATCCAAAGATCCTCTCGATTGGAAGCTTTCCAAAGTCAAACTACACGGGCAAGGAGTCAGCAAATGAATGACCCCATCATATACAAATCAAGGAAACATGACCATCACAATGAACAAATTTGGAAGTGAAGACCATGAAGCGCATCCAAGACTAAGCCTTTCTATCCCTAAATTCTATTTTTTTGCTTATCTTAGTTTATGCCTTGATGCACATGTTATGCTTTAACATTGAAATTTACTTGTGCCTTTCTAGTCATTATAATGTTTTGAAGTTCAATATATAAAATCCTTGTGATAAGAGCTTCTTTTGTTTCACTTTTGTTGTCCAAGTGCTCTTACCCCATCTTTGATTGATGACAAAAGGGGGAGAAGAAATGTGATGACAAAATGTGTGAAAATGTGAAATAGCAGTGGAATTTCTCATGCATGAATAGAAATTTTCCGAAAATCCATGCATATGTCAAGGGGGAGAAAGAATGATGGCTGCAATGTGCTGTGTAATATGAATGTGCTTGCTGTAAATGTGCTACGTATGTGTGCTATAGGTCGAAATGTAAAATGAATGTGTACTGTGAAAATATTTGGTTGCATTTAGAATTTAAATTGAAAGTGTTATAATATGTGAGGTTTTAGTTATTTTCTGAGATTTTGAAATATGGTTAAGTTGAGATTGAAATCTTGAACTTGGTTCTTGACTTGACCTATGATTTTGAATTACTTCAAGAAAACAATTGAATGCATGAATTTTGTGATTTTGCAAAGCTAAACTGAGTGCCATTGTGAACATACATATTTGAGTATTTCAACATTTCATTTGAAAATGCAAAATCACCTTTTCAAAAAAAAGAAAAGTCGGATGAGAGCACAAAACTTGATTTGAAAAGTTTCAATGGTGTTGAACTTAACTTAATTATCAAGTTTTCATCAACGGTTTTTGCACTTTAAAGGTCTTTAATGACTTATCTTTTAGGCTAGAAGGTTTTCCAACTTGTTTGAATTGATTTCAATATGTTTTGACAAAGTCTAAAAAGTTCAGATGCAAAATTCGGACGCATAAGAAAAAAAGTACTGACTATTTTTCTAGAGAAATTCGGACGCCCCTGGAAAAATTCGGTCGTCCGAATTTTAAACAGTATTGTGAACAGTACATGATGTTCAATGAACAATACCACTATTTTTCCAGAGAAATTCGGACGCTGGAGACCGAATTTTCCCTGTGTTGTGAACATTAATGGTGAACAGTACACTGTTCACATGAACAGTTCATCCGCAAAATTCGGACGCAAACTTCGGTCGTCCGAATTTTCTAAAACTAGCCGTTTTATGGCTGTTAAAACTGATTTTTGAATTCTATAAAAGCCACAAACTCCAGATTTTTGAAAGAACTTTTGAACATTCAAAATCCTTCGAGCTCTAACTTGTTTTACATCAAAATTATTTGAAAAGCTCTCAAATTTCCTTGTGCTCAAAAGTTGAAATTCAAGATTCCAAAGGCAAGAAGTGAAGTGGTGCTAGCTATTGTATTCATCCACCAAGAAGTGTTGGTAACATTCAAACTCTTTTTTACATTATTGTTGTGATTGATACAAGGTTGTCAAGAGACTTAAAACCCTTGTGGAGGGTGAGCCATAGACTAGATTAATCAAGGTTGTTGTGTAAAACCCATTGATGAGGGTGAGCCTTGGATTAGATTGGTGTAGGTTGTCTAGTGACACAAAACTCTTAGTGATAAGGGTGAACCTTGTTTATTAGATTGAAAAGAGGTCGTTGTGGCAAAACCCATTGAAGGGTGAGCCTCTTGTGTAATTGCTTGGATTAAGCATTTAGTGAATTGGTTGAAATCCTTGAGTGTGGACTCAAGGTAGTGGATGTAGATCTTGCAAAGATCGAACCAGTATAAATCGTGTGTTCATTAATTTATAGCTTTACTTGTTTACATACTTGTGTTATTATTGTTTGTTCTTAGTTGTTGATTGATCGGTTGTGGTTTTGTTATTTGATCATCTTGTCTCAACCATTAAATCACATATAAACTTAGAGCTTGTGAATTTGAAGAAGAGCTTTTATTACGGTAAAGGATTTGTAAAAAAGGAAAAGATTTTTGGATAATTAGCCAAAGACCTAATTCACACCCCCCCTCTTAGGTCTTACAATTGGTATCAGAGCTAGGTCTTCTTTTTAAGGTCTAAAAACCTAGAAGTAAAGATTATATGGCTAGTTTATCAAATTTGCCTTATACGGAAGGTTCCTCCACTAATTGACCTCCATTGTTTGATGGTTCTAATTATACTTTTTGGAAGTCTAGGAATGAGATTTACATTTGTTCTATTAACTATGAATTGTGGAATATTATTGAGAAAGGTCCCTATGTGCCATTGAGATTGAAAGCCGATGGAGTTACAAGGGAACTAAAGCCCATGAAGGAGTATGATGAGAGCGATTCAAGGAAGATGACATTAAACTACCAAGCAATGAACATTCTTTGTTGTGCGTTAGTTGTCAATGAATACAATAGAGTGATGGAATGTGATTCCACTCATGAAATGTGGAAGCTACTTCAAGTCACTCATGAAGAAGAAAGAGCAAATGTGTGCTTCATGGCAATGAAAGATGAGGTACAACCTATTCCATCTACCTCTACTTCTTATGATGATGATATTGATGATTCTAGTGAATTACTTGTTGAGATGTATGGAGAATTAAAAATGGTTTCGAAAAAGAATAAGGAAATGGAACTCAAAATTAATGAGTTATTGAATGAAAATTGAAAATTATATTGTGAAAACAAAAGACTTCTTGAATCTATTGATTGTTTGAATATTGAAAAAGAAGTTTTAAATGTCTCTTTACAAAACATGTCCCTTGAAAATAAGATCCTTTGTGAAAAGATTTTGTCTCTTGAAAGAATGCTTGTTGATCATGAGACTATGAAAAAGAAGGTTGATGACCTTACATCATGTATAGAAAAATTTACAAAAGGAATGGACAATCTTGTTAAAATTCTTGGAGCTCAAAGATCTCCTCTTGTCAAAAATGGTCTTGGTTACAATTATGTAAACAATGTGCCTAAATATAACAAATTCTTTGTTAAAGCTACTTCTACTTCCATGCATCATACTTGTTGTACTTATTGTGAAAAACATGGACATAAATTCACCAAATGTTATGTTAAAAGAAAAGTAGAGAATGCTATAAAAACAATTTGGAGAGTTAAGGGAACTATTACTAACCCCCACGGACCCAAGAAAGTATGGGTACCAAAGGATACTTCCTCTCCTTTATTGCAGGTACACTTCAATTCAAACTCAAGCACCACTAGAGGTATATTGATGATGTTGGCTTAAAGAATAATGGAAAACACCTCATTTATAATCAAGGTCAAAGTAACCAAAGAAGGATTTGTTTTTGAGGCAAGAAGAAAGGAGGAATTCTTGGAGTAATCAATGTTGGTAAAGGTTTCTCTCTTCTTTTTAAACAAATGTTGCTTAGTGCTGATTTGAACTATAACTTGCTTAGCATTAGTCAATTGTGTGACAATGAATAAGAAGTTAAATGCCAACATGCAAAGTTTCAGTTAAGAATCCCTTTTGTTAAAATTTGAAATTTTGCCAACCATGACTTGTCAATTGATTCTATGAAGTTGATTAGGTAACATTGATGATATGAGATTGAATTCATGGTTGATATGTTCTTAAAATTTATTATATGTCATGATAAAATGATTAAAATAGCTATGATTGAATGTCTATGCATTTGCTTGGCCAAAAACATCTTTATGAAGTGGTGCTAGCTATTGTATTCATCCACCATGAAGTGTTGGTAATATTCAAACTCTTTCTTTACATTATTTTTGTGAGTGATACAAGGTTGTCAAGAGACTTAAAACCCTTATGGAGGGTGAGCCATAGACTAGATTAATCAAGGTTGTTGTGTAAAACCCATTGGTGAGGGTGAGCCTTGGATTAGATTGGTCTAGGTTGTCTAGTGACATAAAACTCTTAGTGATAAGGGTGAACCTTGTTTATTAGATTGAAAAGATGTCGTTGTGGTAAAACCCATTGAAGGGTGAGCCTCTTGTGTAATTGCTTGGATTAAGCATTTAGTGAATTGGTTGAAATCCTTGAGTGTGGACTCAAGGTAGTGGATGTAGATCTTGGAAAGATCGAACCACTATAAATCGTGTGTTCATTTATTTATAGCTTTACTTGTTTGCATACTTGTATTATTATTGTTTGTTCTTAGTTGTTGATTGATTGGTAGTGGTTTTGTTATTTGATCATCTTGTCTCAACCATTAAATCACATATAAACTTAGAGCTTGTGAATTTGAAGAAGAGCTTTTATTACGGCAAAGGATTTGCAAAAAGGGAAAAGATTTTTGGATAATTAGTCAAAGACCTAATTCACTCCCCCTCTTAGGTCTTACAGGAACTCATTGGATCATTTCTCACTCATGAGATGAAGGTAAAAGGATTATATGATCTTGAAAATGAGGTGAAAGGGTGAAAAGGAGTGGTACTTAAAGCCTCCAACAACTCAAGCGAACAAGAGGACTCATCTAGTGATAAAGATGAAGATGAAGAAGATGATGAAATGGTCATGGTGGTTAAGAAGTCCAAGAAGTTCTATTAAAAGGGATTTCTCCAGAGAGGAAAGAGGCCTTCGAAGAAAGGAGGATGTTTAAGACATATGACGGTGAATGTTTCACTCATTAGTGAACTTCCAACCACAAGTGATGGATTTCTCACATTTGGTGACAAGAAGAAAGGAAGAATTCTTAGAGTAGGTAATATTGGTAAAGGCTCTTTGCCTCTCATTAAACAAGTTTTACTCATTGATGACTTGAAATATAATTTGCTTAGCATTAGCCAATTATGTGATAATGGATGCAAGATTGAGTTTAAATATGATAAATGCACCATTCTTGATAGTGTAAGTGGGAAAACCATATTTGTTGCAAATAGAGTTGGGAATGTATATGTGCTATATCTTGATGAACTTGTTGCCAATGATGTTTAATGTCTTACCATTCATGATAATGATGGTTTTCTTTAGCATAGAAGATTAGGTCATGTGAGCATGGATTTGTTGAACAAACTTTCTTCTCAAGATTTGTTTAGAGGATTGCCAAAAATGCATGTCAATATGGAAAACAAACAAAAACATGTTTCAAACCCCAAAAAAAAATGGTTTCAATATCAAAACCCCTTGAACCTGTTCATATAGATTTATTTGGACCAATGAGGACCACTAGTCTTGGTGATAAGAGGTATGCATATGTAATTGTTGATGATTTTTCAAGATTCACTTGGATACTCTTTTTATCACAAAAAGGTAGAAGCATTTCATTAATTTGTGAAACTTTTCAAAAAGGTTTAAACCTCCCTTGATTGCAAATTGATTTCTATTAGAAGAGACAATGGGAGAGAATTCAACAATCAAGATTTTACAAACCTTTGTGATGAAAATGGGATTGTTCACAACTTCTCAACTGCCAAAACACCTCAAAAAAAAAAGGGGGTTGTTGAAAAAAAAATTGTACTTTACAAGAAATGACTACGTCTATGCTTTGTGAAAATTCTTTGCCAAAATATTTTTGGGCCGAAGCTGTAAACACCACATACTATGTTATGAATAGAATTCTTTTGAGGCCATTTTTGAGAAAAAATCCTTTAGAACTTTTATTTGGAAGAATAAACTCTATTTCCTATTTAAAAGTGTTTAGTTGCTAGTGCTTTATATTGAACATGCGTGACAGCTTGAGAAAATTTGATAGAAAATTAGATGAAGGCATATTCCTTGGTTATTCCTCTAACAAGAAAGCTTATAGAGTTCATAATAAAAGAACTTTATGTGTTGGGGAAACCATACATGTGAGTTTTGATGAGTCTAACATCTACTTGGATAGAAAAGATGATGATACTATAGGTACATCCATGAATGATAATTAAACTCATCTTCAAGCTCCAACCTTGGAAGATCATGCCAATGAAGAAGAGATGATTGAGCAAGAACAAGACAATCAACCTATGGTGACCAAGAGCTACGAAAGGATCTAAGATATGTAAAAGGCCACCCTAGGGAGAAAAACATTGGTGATGTATCTCAAGGTGTTAGAACACGACGATATTTCATTGACAACTTTGCACTTTTATCTCACATTAAGCCTAAAAATATTGATGATACATTATGTGATGATTTTTTGATTGTTTCTATGCAAGAGGAATTAAATCAATTTGAAAGAAACAAAATTTGGATTCTTGTCCCAAGAACCCTTGATCATCCCTTTATTGGCACAAAATGGGTTTTTAGAAATAAACTTAATGAATCCGGAGAAGTTGTTAGGAACACAAGTAGAGTAGTTGCCTAAGGATTCAATCGAGAAGAGGGCATTGATTATGATGAAACTTTTCTTCTGGTAGTTAGACTTGAATCTATAAGATTGGTTTTGACATTTACTTGCTTCAAAGGTTTTAAGTTATTTCAAATGAATGTCAAAAGTGCTTTTCTAAATGGTTTTATTGAAGAAGAGATTTGTGTGGAACAACTTCCCAGTTTTGGTCATAAAAAGTATCCTAACCATGTCTTCAAAATTTCCAAAGCTTTGTATGGTTTAAGGCATGCTCCTAGAGCTTGGCATGAAAGATTTGAGTGGTTTTCGTCTTTCAAAAGGATTTTCAAGATTAAAAGTTGACACTACTCTTTTCATAAAAATCTCTTGCAACAATGATCTTTTACTTGTGCAAATATATGTTGATGATATCATATTTGGAGCTACTAATGCCACACTTTGTGAGGAATCTGCCAAGTTAATGCAAAGTGAGTTTGAAATGAGCATGATGGGAGAACTCAACTTCTTTCTTGGGCTACAAATCAAGCAAACTAAGGATGACACCTTCATAAATCAATCCATGTATACCAAGGAACTCTTGAAGAGATTTGGAATAGATCAAGCAAAGGTATAAGCACTCCAATGAGTTCATCAACCAAACTTGACAAAGATAAGAAAGGTAAAAATATTGATGAAAAGGTATATAGAGGCATGATTGGTAGTTTACTTTATCTTACTACAAGTAGACCAGATATTATGTTTGTTGTATGCTTATGTGCTAGATTCCTATCTTGTCCTAAAGAGTCTCATTTAGTTGCTGTAAAATGCATTCTTAGATATTTGATTGATATACACGACTACAGCCTTTGATTTTCAAAATCCTCTTCTTTTGACCTTGTTGCATATTCGAATACCGACTATGCTAGATGCAAAGTCGAGCGTAAAAGCACTAGTGGTCATTGTCAATTTCTTGGTTGTTACCTTCTATCTTGGTATAGTAAGAAACAAGCAATTATGTCATTGTCTACTGCCAAGGCCGAATATATCACCGCCGGTAGTTGTTGTGCTCAAGTGCTATGGATGAAGCACACTCTACTTGATTATGGTCTAGATTTCAAATGTATGCCTATTCTATGTGATAACACAAGTGCTATCAATTTGAGCATAAATCCCATTCAACATTCTAGAACTAAGCTAAGCGTCTAGAGATCAAACATCATTTCATTAGAGATCATGTAGAGAAATATGATATTTGCTTAGACTATGTGAATACTAATGATCAAATTGTTGATATTTTCACCAAGCCTTTGGCCGAAGAAAGGTTTGGCTATCTTAGAAGAAGCTTGGATACTTTAAAATTCAATTACTAATGTGTGTGTTGAAGTGCGGCAAAAACAAGAAAAATCGGACGAGTAATTTGGATGCATGGAGTAAAATTTTGTCGTCCAAAATTCCTCCAGAAAACTCCTAACAGAATGATTCGGACGCAAGTTCGAACGCATGACCAAAAATTCGATCATCCGAATTTGCTGAAAATAGGAAATAGAGAAATTCTAACGCAAGTTTGGACGCAGGCTTGAAAATTCAGTCTTCCAAACTTTGAGATTTCAGCGGATATTAAACCGCTCAACTGTTCAAATCCCTTATTTTAAAACCCACATGACATTCTACTGTCCAAACTCAAATTCATCCAAAATTTCACCATTCTTCCTCAAAAATCACTTGATTTTCATGTTCGCAATCCCTTAATGTCTTTAAAATCATCTTTCTCTATAGAAAATCATCATGGTTTGTTCAAAGAGGGCTAATGTGTCCAAGGGTAAAAGAAAAGCCAAGGTAAGAGATGAAGGGCTCATTATCAATGAACCAAGACGAGTTCACATTCCACAAGCAAGTCTTGGAGTGGAACGATTCATCCCTACAAGAGTTGCCGTCAAATTTGAAGATTGGAGCAAAAAGAGTAGGAAAATCATAACCGGCCATAAAGTGGACGTAGACAAACTCACCAACATGGGTAATATGCTTTCTCTCTTTGGTGAGATAGGTTGGGGTAGTTCAATTGGGTTTAATGAAGATTATTATCCCTCACTTGTCTATGAATTCTATGCAAATATTAGGGAAGAAAGAATTGAGCATGTTGGGGTTGGCATGAAACAATGGTATTCATCTAGAGTCTCCCAAGTTGATTTTGAAATTAATGATGCTTTGATGAATTGTATATGTGCAGTTGATGATATTGGTGTTAGACATTATTCCTTTGGGCAACATTGTTGTATCCATGAGTTGTTTACTAATGAAAGATTTGAAGGGGCATTTACAAATGGAAGAAGGTTTAGGTCCTCTAAGGAGAGAGAGATTAAGGCTTTCGATGCTAGAGGTCGTATCATGCATCACATGATTACCACCATGCTCATCCCTAATTTTGGACATAAACCTTTGGTTGGTAATATGCATATGGTGATTATGCTTTCCTTGCATGAGCATAGAAGACTGAATTTTGGGTTCATGGCATTAAAACATATGTTTAGTGCAGGAAGAATGGCTAACAAAGGCTTGCCTTATGGGAGATAGAGCCACAAGAGGGAGGAAGCCAAGAAGGAAGGCCTAATTGAGAAATCCGAGATCACTTCACCATCTACCACTTCATTTAGGAAAGGAAGAGTCAAGCATGTAGTCAAGAAAAGGGGGACAAGGAGATCATCCGGATTGGCTACTACTCCAAAGCCAAACTACACCGAAAAGGAGAAAACAAGTGAAGGGTCACTTCATATCTAGCTTTTAGGGAGATATGGACATTTCTACCAACAAATATGGAGTGAAGACAATGACCAAAATCAAAGACTAAGCACTCTCTAACTCTCTCTCTCTCATTTTACTTATGTTAGTCTAGTTTATCTACTTTTATTTCATGCTTAGTTAATGTATCTCTAGTCCATGTATTTTTCAAGCTTTGACCTTCAATGTGCCTTCTAGTTCATGTACTTTTGAAGCTCAATTATGGTATCATAGTATTAAGAGCTTATGTTTTCATATTTGCTTCACTTTCAATACGCCACATTTGATTGATGACAAAATTGGGAGAAATAGGAAAATATGAAAATAGGAAGTGTTATGCAAAGGGTACTTTGATATCTTTGACATAGTTGGCTATGATGAAGGTGGCATATTGGCTTATTGATGTGTGCTCATATAGTTGGCTTATGATTTTTTCGTTTCAAAATCTTTCCTTTTTCCATCAAAATTCTTGAATCATCGAGCTTTTTTGTGCAAATAAATTTCCTTTGAGTTATAGCTCTCCTTTGTAATATCTAATCCATTAAGGGAATTCGTTTGAGCTCAAGTGTAAATGTCACACCTAGTTGAGGTATTCTTATTCTTATAAAGTGTTGTGTGGAAAATAATTCATTGTGAGTGTGGTGGTTTGAAGGGTTACCTAGGAAAGGTGTAAAATCTACTTGGATGCAAGTAAGAGGTATAGCGAGTTGGTGATCCCGGATGGAAGAAGTGTTGTAAAGAAGTGTGAAACCTACTTCTTAATTCAAAATTTTGAAAAGGGTTATCCCAAGGGTGTAAAAAAAGATTACTATGAAAAAGCAAGTGTAAAGGAAGATTGCTATGAAGCATAAGACTTCCACGTGGTGAGCCTTCAATGTAATTTTAAAGGGTTGGAAGGAAGCTTAAAACCACTAGGTGGTGAGCCTTTGGTGTATTCACTCACTTTAGAAATTAGTGGAAGATTGGAAAATCCTAACGACTACATTAGGTAGTGGATGTAGGCTCTAGAAGCCGAACCACTATATTTCATTGTGTATGTTTTTTCTATCTCTACACTCTTTAATTTGCAAGTTCTTACCTTTTAACTATATGAAATGCTTTGATGTACAAACTTGAATGAGTTGAATTATTTGTTTGGAGTGTTTGATTGCTTTAGAATTGAAGTATATATTCTTTATCCTTTGGTCTTTTGTTGATGAGTGTTTATAATGGTCATGCTTAGTTTGATAAATTATTGAGATTTGATTATTTCTATGCTTTATAAAGATTTGAATTAGTGTTAGAATTGTGATTTTTTATTTATTGAACTTGATGATTTGCTATGTTAGTTTATGATAGAGATTATGTTCTTAAAAACATAATTATCTTATTTGCTAATTGCTAATATGAGTAGAGTTAATAGTATGACATTTGATATCTGAGATTATAGACTAAATCTTATGGGATTATTTCTTTATATTGAGTGCATGGTTTGTTATGAGATTCTTTTATCATTGTTAGACTTTTTTAAGTGCCCTTGTGATTGTTATTTTGGTTATTGAATATATTTGGTCATATAGGCTAAAAGTACTTATAGAATAACAAAATTTTTATGCAACTAATTCACGCCCCTCTTAAGGGATATTCCATATTCATTTCACCATTCCAAGAGGCTAAATCCTGAAACATAGCTATGAGATTTTTTGTGAGAGGAAAATCTTTCGCTTGAGAGCTGCACATGTTCACCATGGAGAGAGACAATCACTTTCTACCAAAAAATTTGATACCTCAACCAGACTGCTAACATTGTCCCTTGAATACTTGCCTCTATCTCTTCATGTTCTCCATTGATAAAATGGTGTAATGGCTTCGCAACTATAACAATCACATTCCCTTGCCAATCCTAAACAATTGATATTGCACCCCCAATCTATTTTTATAAGATCCATCAACATCAACATTTATTTTAAAAAGATGTTTAGGCGTAGCAATCCAACTCTCAGCTGCATCATTGTCACTATCTCCCATTGCTGCATATCATGCCTATCAGAATTTTGGAATTCCAATAATAAAGACATTACCATTTCCACTACTTCTCTAACCCATTTCACATGTCCTTTAAAGACCAACGCACACCAAACCCTCCATAGTTCTTATAGAATCATTGCAAAAAGCTCTAGCCCTGATCTCTCTTTTAGTTACCTGCTTGTGACCCTTACTGTCATATCAATCCAAGAACTAGATTCCCTAGCAACTCCTGTAAAATAAACCGCGTCTCCTACCATACTTGAAACGTAAAATCACATCTAAAAAGATATGGATATCGGTCTCAATACAACTATTGCATCTAGGACACAAAGCATTCTCAATAATCTTCCTTTTGGCCAAGTGATATCTTGTTACTAAAGCATTGGTGCAAAAATGCCAGAGACACTTGTACCACTCATATTTTCCATTTAATACTACGACTAATCATGTATATTTTTTATATAAAAGATTAACCTCATTTAGTGAAAATTTTGATTAACCTACAAATCAAAAGAAACATTATAAACCAACAAAATAGCAAATATTCTCCAAATCCATAGTTTTCAAATTATGAAATTAGCAACCACATGCATGGAGATACTTTCTAATGACCTTGTTTCTTTAAGAAAAGGTCAAGTGGGGGAGGCTAATGCAGCCTTTGGCTTCTCTTAAGAGCTGATAAGAATGTTCAAACATCTTAAAAAACTGATTAAAATATGAATATAGCATTTCCAAAGGGAATTCCATGCCATAAACCCACCATTTCCTCTCTTCTAATCAATGCAAAGACACACTTCGAACACGAAACAAAAAGGAAAGGACTACGTAGATCTCCTTGGAAATACCCCTTTTAAGATGAAAAGCTCTTGAGAGGCTTCCACTCTAACCTATCATAGGCTTTAATCATATCAAGATTGAGAGCCGTAAATTCATCCTTCATAAAAGACAGTACTGTTTCCATGGAATGAAATGCTTCAAATGACAATAAAGTATTGTTCGTAATAAGGAGATTTCCTATAAATGCACTCTGAGCTTCATCAATTAACTTCGGCATCACCTTCTTTAATTTACAGTTTAATGTTTTGAAAATCAGCTTACAGACCACTGAACATATAGATAGTGGCTGATATTCCACGAGTGTTATGGATTCTTGGCTTTAGGAATCAAGGTTACTTCTTCCCTATTAATGATATAAGTTTTGAATCGTCCATTAAGGAATCCCAACACTAAGTGCAGAACCCAGCCCTGTTTCATCCCCTATTATATGATTTTTAAACAAAAAGGAAAAAAATCTGAAGATTTTTCATTTTGTATTATGTGCAAATGTCCTGCCCAGTCCAAAAGTTAGTTTTAGATGCAGTTTTATCTTCTTCTTTTTTTTTTCTTCTTTTTTTTCTATAATAAGTGAATTATAAATTTCAACCTTTGGCCATCTTACAGAAACTTCTTTTATTTTTTTAATACTTTTTTACTTTATTTTATTTTGATGAAGATTACTAAAACGTTGGCAACTGTCTATCTGAAGGGGTTAAAATTTGACAATTTAAATTATACAGTGAAATCTGATCTAGCAAATTTGGCTGCCTAAAGTTATTAAACTTAGATTACAAATGCCAAAAGGAAACCAAACGTCAGTCCTTGGGCTATTTGGTTTGTGGTTTCTGAGCTTTCTTCAACCTGCTATTGTGAAAGTGGAAGACATTCAAGTTCAATCTCCAGCACTCCCCTTTCAACATTCTGCAGCTTAAGAGTGATCTGCTGCTTCGCTTTACCATCTTCTTGGGTAATAATACCATCTCTTACTACCATGTTTTCTTGGCCAGGTTTCCACTGGCAAAGCTGCATTGACTCATCAAGCGAAGAAGTCTCGGTTGCTCTAGCAGCAGAGACCAGGGGTTGAATGTCGATTTCAGCTTCCCCCATGAAATCATCAGTTGAAAAGGTATCCTTGTCATAAACAATCTGAAAGAACACTCAAAAGTAAGGAGATAAGGTCTAGAATTGCTAATTTCAAGATGGAACTTAAGCATGTTACAGTCATTAGGAAAATTCAGTTGCTAACTATCAAAAGAATAAAAATATCGCATATCATTCCACGTGCTTGATCTTACAGGATCCTGGTTCACTTAAATGTAAAACAATAATTTAGCTGCAAGTATTAGAATAAATGTGAGATAAACTGCTCTAAGCACTCAAGATTTCTTTAGATTTGTCTTCCAATATCAATGCCGAACAGTTCGGCTTCATACCTCTAAGCAATGTATTTGTCAGTGCAACATATAATGCCTACAGAAAAGCAGTCAGGAGAAGGCTAACAGATAATGAATTAATCAGCAGTTACTTTGGAAGTATTTATTTGCTTCAAATAACTGGAAAGAAGAAATGGTCAAATTTGTGGAGTTCTTCTCATTTATTTCTCTCTCTTGTTTGTATTATTGCTTTACTCATTTTATTTTGAATTTCAGTATCTTTTTCAAATTGAATGACTAGTTACTTGTGGATATTCAACGTGATAGGAATTTGGTTGTGCTTCATAGAGGATTGAGAATCTTGCTAGCTTCTACTTTCTTATTGTCTAACTACACATCAACCTAATTAGTATCCTATATCGCTTAGGCATTAAAGATAAACATGAACTACAATTTGCAACAGACGGACAGTTAAGAAAAATCCCAGCAAAGTTCCTTTCTGCACACTGAGTTAAATGTGATACCTGTGAGGTGAAGAACGCAGAAAGTGATGATTTTTCTGTGATATCCTATATCGTAAATCAGTAAACAATTAGTCCCATGGAATTTCTTCATTTTGCTTAATGTCGACTTTTAAACTATATCTTACTATCAAAAAAGTGATGAGTTTATTTGACTATTGATTTTAGGACATTTAGGAAATTTAGTGTCAATCTACTTTAGAAGCAGTTATTTCTAATTAATTGATCACTCTGCTTCATATATCACTGTCGTAAAGATCACACTTCAGACAAATAAACAGTAGCACGAACAGAAAAACTGGAAAATAAACCCAAATTATTTCTCAAAATTGTTGTTCCTCTATAACTCTAAACTTTATGATGCAGCCATGATTAATGAGAAGTACTTAATTTTCCTGGAAGTCTTCTGCTGTTTATATGGTAATATTACATTCCTGACAGATATTTTCTTCTCCTTCTCCTTCACTTGTTTCTAGACCTCTCTGTGTGCCACTCATAACAGTGACTTAGACCAAAAGTTGTATACACAAGAATCTAGCGTGCAAAAGCAGAAGGCTCTCAGGAAGTATGAAAAGCAGTAAATCTTCTTTTGCTTCTTCCTTTAACATCTCCATTTAAGTTTTTGACTAAAATTGATATGATTTTGGCAAACGTTGATGTGGAATTATTAATAAGAGCTGGAACTGAAGCAGTCTGCTACTTGATTGAAAACGACTTATAAGCTTCCCTCTATTCAAAATATTGGAACTATATTTTTCTGCGTTACATTAAATAAATTTAGACTCCAACAAATAAGTGACAGATTAAACAAATAAGCGAAGATGCATTCTGTATATTCAACTAAGCCCCAAAATTCTCTCACTGTGCATCCACCTCTCTCCCCTTTCTTGACTTCTGTTCCCCTCATCCCAACCCAAGTCCTTCCCATTATCCCATCCACATGCAATAATTTTCCACTGTAGAAAATCTTCAGACATCCAGCACATGAAGTGAACACATAAAAAAGATAAAAGTAGATATATTAATCTAATAACTAAAAAATTACAGTATTCCTATTCAAAATGCAGTACTGTGCACTGCCAATTGCATATGCCAATAGCCTTAGGTATGACGCGATGCTCTATATTACAGTGAAAAAATGTCCAAGCCTTTCTTTGACTATCTTAGTTTTTCCTAAATAAATATGATAGCCAAATTTTACAAAACTTCTACCTCAGATTTCAGAAAGCACTTACAAGTAAAAGACATTACTTTGCTGAAATATCTTTCAAAAACTGTATCCATGTAATGTAACAACATATAGCTCAAGCTTTTCCCAGATAGTGTGTTCCCACATGGTATCATGCTTTTCCTGACATAAGAGTTGGTGTAAATGAAAAATCTAAACCAGAATTAGTTTTTATTTTACAAGCAGGCAATACACTTCCTATGCACTAAAGCCTCCAAACAAAAGTTACACAAATAATTTTATGACAAGTAGATGCTTAAAAGTAAGCCTGTTTATGAGTGTACTAAATTCAAGAAACTGAAGATTACTATAGTTTTATTTGTACCGCAAGCCATTACTTTCTTTAGATCAAATCAGCTACTGAGAGGAAGTGTTTTTATTTCTTATGCTCATTACCAATTGTTAAGAGACTAGACAGGATAAAGAAAAGGTATAAGGAATGTGCTTATCTAATGAAATAGTGAATAAAAGGACACTAGTACAGTTATTACACCCATCACATGCACTGCTCATGAGAGCTGTGCTTGAGATTACTTCACCAATTTCCAAAAATAAAGACAGAAAATCCCAAATATGCTCTAGATTACTATTGATCACACGTGTCTGAAAAGTTTCCTTTTCACCCCGGATAACTGATCTTATTGATCACAAAAATTCTGAAGCACAGATCGCATTGCATGCGTGTTCTGGAACAGCATTAGAAAACTTTAAAATTCTAAAATTAACTTACCAATTTCAGAGGAGGAATATTATCCGGAATTGACAGCATCAACTTTTCATTCCAGACTGGATTCAGGTTACTCTTTATCACACGCGTCTTCACCGACTGCATCAGATTTTGAAAATTTAAGTTCACATTCTTAACCTGCCTCAACAATAACACAGATGTGGAAACACCAAGAAGATAATTACAGAAAGAATCTTACTTGGTTTCCTAATGAGAGGATAACATAAGGATCGCTGGTCATCACATCTCTAACAGCCAGGTTTGTGCCTTTTACCACGTTGACTTTTATCAGTCCTATAAATTCGACCATACCTGCCTATATACGTACAAGGAGTGGGATGATATTCATGTACTAAGTAAAAGTTACAAATGCATACTTCTATATAAAAGAAAATTCTCAGCAGGCAAAAACCATACCATTGAGTTGCTTTTCTTTGAATACCTCTGCTCAGACTCCTTCCTTCTCCAACTATGACGAAATGCATGCCCCAGACCATGGATGCGGTGACCCGTTGATTGCTTCTCGTAGTGTTTCTTATCTGCTGTTGAACCTGGACCACAGCTTGACGATCTACAATGAATGGATGACACTGATTGGAAGGGGGCTAATGATGGCAAAGGGCCGGACATCTGTGAATCAATGTTAAAAAATTGCTGCAGCTCATATTTTCTCCTGAATATCCAAAAGGTTGATATCTAAGTCAGAAAGCTACAAATTTACTCTTTCAAAACTGTGATGTTTGAAGTCTTCATACCTAATAAAATCAGAGCGCTCCTCAATGGATGAATCAGGCCTTGGTCTTCTGTAGTTATCTGGAAGAAGGGCCTCATACTTCGAATTTACTACAGTGTTTCCACCCATTATCATTAAAGCATCAACTTGCTCATCTGTCCACTCATCTAGCTTCACTGAGAAAACCTAAACATAACAACAGTATGTATTATAATATAATAGAAAGACTTTGTTGAGAAGTGAGAAGCATGATCAAATTGACAGCCAGTTAGCACAAAGGCAGGACAAAATTCTAACAAGCTGCTCTTAAAATCAATGTCACTCTCTCCTTCTGTTTCTGTCCAAAATGTCTAATTGTATATACCATCCTCCTCTAACAGCTAACGATTTTACATTACATGAATATTCAACAATTCTAAGCCTCCAGGATCCGTCCATGTTCTAAGTAATGGTATTATGGTACATTGTTTGCCAGTGAAACTGAATCTGCTAACTAAACAGTACTTCCAGATAAGAAAGGTTCATCAGAACATGTGAAAAGTTTAAGAGATCCAGAATGCAAATACGCAGATTGAAACTCACCCTCAAGAAGAAACTATCAATGTTTCACGACCGGAATCAGTGGATCAGGTCAATTAGAAACTTTTACTGATCAAAGAAGAAACTTAGTAAATAAAAAAAAAAAAATTGGATCAAGTATTTTTCTGCCTTCAGAAAATCTTCATTTAAGTATGAGTTAGATGGAATGTATTTTCAGTATCAATGAATTAGACTAAATGACAAATAAGAAAGTAATAAAAACAGTAGAAGTTGAATTTGCAGCTAATTTCCAAAAAGAAATTTTTTTAAATGACAAATAAGAAAGTAATAAAAACAGTAGAAGTTGAATTTGCAGCTAATTTCCAAAAAGAATTTTTTTTATAAAAAAATATCTAGGTAAGATTTGTCAACAAACAAATGGAATACATACAGTAAAGACGAGCAATTTTACTGTGACAGAGAGAAAAACAAAATCATAGAAGTAGAAGATTTGGCTCAAAGAAAAGTATGGCCTCTTTTGTGCTTGGATTGCTTTAGCAGCACCCGCAATGTTCAGGATCTCAGATTTTGAATTAAAACTGCTCATGTTTCTTAGGCCAAAAATAAGGTCACTCCAAATTTCTGTTTCCTAACGGGCATGTTTCCATTAAGTTTCAACCATTCTATGGAGCATTTTAATTAAAACAGAGTAATTAAAATAATTGAAAAGGTGCACGCATTGTACCTTTGATATATGTGCTCCAAGGCTTCTATGTACTCCAGAACACTTGATGCATATGAAAACCCCAAGACTCAATGATCTGGTAATCACAAAACATGTTTTCTGTGATCAAATCGGAAGGAAAAAGTGCTGATTTAAGGAAACATAGAAATCCAAATTACTAGTTGAATAAAAGTCCCATCACGATCAAAATGTGAAGATAACAAAGTGTAGAAATTGCAAGATATAGCGCCGTGCATTACGGACCTTTTAGCAACTATATTGGATCTGACACAGAAGTTCTCACATTTTATCTCTTCTAGTTCTTATCCTTCACCACCCTATAGGATCATAAACTGTCTACAAATTGTGAAGGGTATTTTGCATCATAAAATGCTTGTTTTGCTTTTAATGAAAGAATAGTAGTTGTTTTCCAAGGTTTATCGTTGTTTAGGATATAAAGATAGTGCTGTAGAAGTCTAGCTTTCCTGACAGGAATGCAAACTGAATGATGAATAGTACAAAAATTATGAAAAAATTGGATTGTCCATAGATCTATGGTGGAAACAATTGAAAAGACAGTAGTTCAGGATATTCTTGTAAACCTGTAAACTAAGCAAATAAAATTCTAAGTGAACCCCCTATCCAATCTTTGAGCCACACCCCTGTCAAATTAGTGATAAAACAAAGTTTATCAATGATGATATGATGATTTTAAATTCAGTAATGAGAGCAACGTCTTTTACACATTCTGTAATGCAAAGTGGTGGTCCACAGCAAGAGAGAAAATGCTAGGAAGAATTACAAGCAATGAATCATGAAAATCCAAGAATGTATTTCAGGCACCCACTGATTTAAAGCCAAATTTTCTGCAAAACTAAGATTCTTGGCATTCTGAATTAGAAACTTGGATTACATAGAGCAAAAGCAGATGCAGCAGATCAACCAATATGCCTAGACCATTAACGCATTATGAATTAAACAGCACCAAAACTGGGATCTCTAGGTGAAAAGGTTGAATGGTGGCCAGACCAAATACTCCTGCACATATCTGTTCTAACTCACATAACATATCCTGTAAATCTTTATAGTCCTCACCAACTCTAATTCAATAGGACTAAGAATTTTATGATAAAAGAGTGTGCATACAATGAGTTTGATCCTAACAAATAACATTTGCAGAAACATGAAAAAATGAATCTCGGTACCCAGTTAAGTCTGATGCTTACACCCATTTTGGATCTGGGGACCCACAATCTGCACAAAGTCTGTTTCCTGGTTCACATAACAGACTCCCCAGCTTTTCTCGAGGACCTGATTATAAAAAATTATGAGCAATTGGGATATTAAAATATTAGTCCTTCCTAATAAAATAAACTTAAAAAGATCATTAGCTGACAGAACTAAACCGAACAGCATCATGATGCTTTAAGTTTTAGATCCAAGTCTGCTTCAGTTATTTCTCATTATAAATAACAAGATGCCATAGGTTATAGCCATTGAACGTTGAAGACTACTAATTTTTGATTAATTATACAGGGTACAAAAAGATATTGGAAATGAACCAGAAGAATTAATGAAACAATAATAACAAGATTAATGGCATAAAGTAGTAGCAGCCAAAAACTTAAGATAATTGTTTCATGTTCATATAACAAACTAAATATAAGGTTCCTGCAAGTCAAAATAAACCTCTTTAATATTTTCTTGGGGAATTGTCATCAGTGACCAACATTTATTAATTGGTACAAACTTGTTGCCAGTATTTGTTGTACAATCTATCACTTGTGTAATCTCTACTGCAATATTTCATTTTGTTGATTAACATGATACTTGTTTGGAAGAAATTGGGGAAAAAAGGAAGGCAAGAACTTCATAGAGCTGAACAAGAATTGGGAAAAGGGAAAAGGGAAAAGGGAAGGAAAATGAAAGGGAAGAGTTGACAAAAATCAAATAAACAAAGATATAATCTAGATTGGTCTCATCATTAAAAAAAATAAGAAAATCATACAAAACTAATGTAAATTTTGTAATTTTGCGTATCCAACAAAAGATCAGAACCTCTTAGTTGTAAGAGATGAGAATATGAAACCAGGTAAATTTCTCGCCTTTTATCTTCCATTTTTAAATCAATGGAGTAATATTCTTCTCCAGAGAACCAAGATTGTCCAATCATGATAAGTATCACAAAAAGCATATAGAACACCAATACAAATAAAATAGATATTCATTAAATGAAGAAAAATATAAAAATTCAAAATCCAGTTAACCACAGCCACATGATTACCTTAGAGAAAAGCATCTCATAATATAGTATTAGCTGTAACAAAGAGGAACTTCAAACAAGTTAAGTTTTTGACATGGTACGTTACCAAAATACAATCATTTTGCTCATGATTCTTTGGAATTTTACTTGCAGCAACTCAAATTTAACATATCTGGAATGCAACTTATGTCACCCTTAGCAGGAGAATAAGCTTCAGATGAACAAGACTATGAGCAACAAGATATAACTGTCCCTTAAATTATAAAGGCAACAACAGTGACACACTAACTCAAATTCTGTTCAGAAATTTAAGAAATTAATTAATAAGATTCCACATACAAGAAGAAGAGTAATCTGTATCCATTGTCGGGCACGTCCAATTTGAAGATGCTTCCATTTTCAAAAGGTCCAACAGGCAAAAACCTGACAAAATAAATGTAGAAATAATGTGTGTAAGTGTTATAAGATATAAGGAACTCAGGTGATGCCGTTGGCACATAATATGATTTTATAAGGGATCCATGAAAAGCAAAATTTATTTTCCCCAGTTGCTTGATGTTTCCAGTAGCTTTGAGGCAACATATGTCCCTGGACACTTACCTTCACAAGAGAAAGGTACTTTTTGAATATTAAACCTTTGGCTCCATGTCAAATTAAAGCAACTATCTTTTACACCAACCCTCATAGCAGATATGACGCAAGAAGAAAAAAGAAATAACATAAGGACATAAATTGCTGTTACATAGACAGAACATAGTAATTGGAAAATACTAAAAAAATAATACGAATAACAACGGAATAAGAAAATCACAAATCTATTAATTTGCATTAATTTGCATTCAACATTTGCAGATGAATGGACAATCTTTCTCTTTTTGGTTTAAAGAAGAACTCTGTGACTGCAAGTGCAAGACTCATAACATACTCAAACAAAGGAGGTTTGCATAGAGAAGATGATATAGCACTGGCTTCAGACTAAGTGAGCAGAAGTCGTCCATCCCAAGCGATGACAACAGGATCAGCAAGAGAAGAATAAAAAGTATAGCAAATCATCATAGTCCAACATTCCACAAAATCGGCTGGCTAGTTCTCTTCTATTCGAAATCAAACTAAATTCAAATGACAAAATCTATTGCACTGTAGCTAACTCTATGAGCCAAAATCCTTCAACTCTGAAGCAGTTAATCAAAAAACATAATTGGTCAGCTTTGAGTTGTTTCCTTTAAACATGTAACGTATTAGCATCATGAAATCATGCTTTAGTTAATGTGAGTACAAAGGATTTCAAACCGTAATGTGAACACCATACTCATGACATACTATAAGAAATTTCATTATCATAATCCAGAACCTTCCTTGACCCTTTGAGAGCTGGAGCTTTGACTGATGGGGCACTAGGTGGGGAGATTGTAGCCTTCTCAAGCTTTGTTTTGTAAACACCAGTGTCAATATTTCCTCCACACTTGGCAGCAATTGAACTACAACTACTTTCTGAATGTCTTTTTCATGGATACATCAAATGCTTAGAAGCAGTACATGTATAACCAATTTTTTTCATAAATCTTTTCAACACCACAAGCAAAAAGGCTATTTGTTCATAGTTATATTTGCAACTTTGTATGTACCCCACCTTCTCCAACTTTTTTTAATTTATGGCAGATTATTTCAATAAATCAATAAGTTTACGCAACATGCATTAATGTAATTTATCCTAGTACATTGCTGTAGAGTCTGTGGAGTATAGATCAAACTTACAGAGTATGATATTACAAAGATGGAAAATCAAAAGGGGGCACCTTGAAACATTTATCAAATTATTACATCTAAATTGAAGTAGAACTTCAGAAAAAAATCAAAAAAAGAGAGCACAAACTTTGCAGATTTCTAAAAGACCTATAAATAGGACTAAAAGTCGTATAAATATGTCTAAAAGTAGCATTTAGTTTTGTTTTTGAGACTTCAGAAGCTCTTGTATTCTTTATTTGAAAATCAACCAAAATAAGCAAAACATCGGACTTATATATATGGTACAAACACTGACAACCCTGAACTGAAACCAAAATCTATCACTTTTGCCATTCCTCAACTGATGAAATCTCACCAGATGGCTTCTATTTCCTCTTTCTTAGAACATATCTCAGCCAACATTACAACACAATTGCATTAGAAAAGAAAAAATATAAAGATCATCTTTCCCCAGCTATGAACCTCAACATTTAAAAGAAAGTAAGCTAGGATTTGAGTTCATAAAATAATTTTGTAATGAGAAACAATCCTTTTGCAAATTTCACCAAATCAAGATCAGTTATATTCCAAAAGATAGCAGTGTATACCTTGTGAATGGACTAACTGAGTACTTCTACAGAACTCGTAGTTTTCTTAGTAAGCTTGTCAGGAAGATATTAGGTTCTTGAGCTACACATGAATATCCCTTATTCCACATTAAACTTGATTAACTTTGCCAAATGAGTTCTTAAGATCATTCAACTTTATTACCTACAATAGTCGATAATAGAAGGAAGAGAAAGCAAAGCAATTTCAATACCAACACCTTTCTCATCTTCATTGGAATTTGGCAAGACTGATCATGCCCTTGTCCTATACTCGTGTATCAAACAAATGAGCAGAAATTTCATGAAATGACCAAATATAACCATAAGAATCAATTCAAAATTGTATAATCCTTAAAAAACAAAAAAGGATGAAACTTTATCAAAGGAAAAAAACCCACCTGGGACTCTTTTGCCCTCCGTATTCCCTCGTTCCACAGACATTTTAGCCTGTGGATTTCGGACCCCAAATGAAGAATAACGCCACTACAACTTCAACGAACCCAATCCCTGCATTCCTTTTCTGCATTAAACAAAATGGGTCATACAAAATTAGGTGCAAAGAACAAAGAAAGCAAATAAACAAATCCAAAAAAAAAATGCTCTTACATGTTGAAGGAATATTAGCTTCCATCATCAAGGGATAATTAAAGTTTGGTCAAGGCTAAAATACATGAAAACCACGACGAGGTTTCACGCCTTAATTATTTCTCAACCGCCAATCAACCATTAACAGAAGTTCATGTATATGTATGATCATGTGGAAAGAAACAAAGCCAAAGATTCAGAAATGACGTATCAGAATTCCAACAAATTTAAAATAATTGAATTTGGCTTTTGATGAATTGTTTTTCTTCCTTTGTTTTCTTTTCTGGGTTTATTTTCACTTGTTTTTTTCTTAATTTTCTTGAAGAAAATCAAAGAGAAGTCAATGGTGGATACAAACAATTGCAGATCATTGTGGCAGCTACGGAGGCTTTCAGGCGGTTGGCAAATTACCGAACAGACCAGTAGTATATACTTGGTGTTTAATCGAAGTCGCACATCTGGCGCGTGTGTTGTCACCTCTAGACTAACGGTAAAATACCATTTTGCCTCTGGTGTCTGCTACCACTTGTCCCAATTATTCACCAAAATTTTAAAAGTTTTCAAATATGCACCTAATATTTTTAAGAGTAATTTGTAAAAATAATCCTTTAACTATTCTTTTGTCTTAAGTATGTCTTTTAACTTAAATTTATGCAATTTTAGTTTCAAATTTACTTTTTTAAAAAAAATACGATTCTCACTGCTAACTTTACAATAAAGTTAGGCTCAAATTCATATATATTACACAAATGAGAAAAATATTTGACATGCTTGGGCAAATTGGATTTTTTGTTTAAAATGATTAGAAAAAATAGCTTATAATGTTATTAAACTATTTTCGTGTTTCAGTTACCACCCAAAATCTTAACTTTCATTTTCTTATATCCATCAACAACTTTTAGATACTTTTAAAGGAATGCTGCCAGTTTACAAGTCTGGTAGAATACTTCACTTGTAATGTACATATCAATTTATTGGAGGAGCAAAAACAAGATAGGAATGTTGGTTTTAGAGGAAAAGGGTGAGTGGACATTTTTGGCCTCTCAAAAGATTGATGCATATATTACAAGTGAAGAGTCTTGTCAAAAACTGCAATACGAAATGGTAGCTTCCAAAAAAATTATTAGAAAATTATTGATAGGTATAAAAAAATAAATTTTGAGGTTTCAAATAGTAATTGAAATCCTTGTATAGTTTAATATAGTCTCATCAAAAGCTGCGATACGAAGTGGTAGCTTCCAAAAATAAATATTAGAAAATTATTGATGGATATAAAAAAAATAAAGTTTGAGGTTTTGGATAGTAATTGAAATCCTTGTATAGTTTAATAGCATTAGAACTATTCTCCCAAATTATTACTAGTTACAATTTGAAGTTTTTGGTGCAAAGATGAAGACATCTGAGTTAAATGTTAAACTCATGATAGATTTGGTGAATGCAATAAAATCTAATTTAATTACAAAAAACTTGAATTTACATATTTGGAGTTTAAAAATTTTATAATAGTACCAGCATCAGTTGTGTGACAAGATTACGTGATTTTTTTTCTTTTTTGCTTAATATCCAAATGAAAAGTTTTATTCTTTCTATTTATATACGATAAAAATTTAATTAGTATCACAATTCTCGCGTGAATAACAAGTTCAAATTATAATTTAATAATATGTATTATACATATACATCTATTTATCAAGTACAAATCATTCTTTTCCTTCTTATTCTTTAAATAAGATAGAGTTAAGATTTTCACTTAATGGAGCAAAATAACTTTAATAAAATTCCAAAAACTTGACCCGGATTATGTTGCATAAGCATGATAATCACGTGACAACTCGTGCCCCATCTCTGTTCACCGGCCGTTTGAAGTTTCTTTGTTGGAGAAGCAAAAAGGGGAAATTTTCAGGAGAAACACAATGTATATATGCCAGTAGCCTTTTGCCCCTTCTCTGTTTTGAAATCAAAGGTAAATCAAGTAAAAATTTCAATATCTCCTATTTGAATCTTCCAAATCCTAAACCCGTGTGATCTTTAGAAAACACTTGGCACCTTTACTGTGTGGTTTCCTCTCTAATATATTTCTCGATCGCAAACGATTTGGCCATCTCTCACCAAGTAAGTATTGTTTTTCACTTTATCAGTCAGATTTTGGAATATTTTTCAACATCATTGTTCTTATCATCGATCTGTAAATCTACAGTTCAATTCGAAATTGCACTGCATATATGTTGTTGAGAAGTGGTTGCTTGACTAATTTGGTGCTGATTTATTTGAAAAACTCTATTTGTAGTTCATTTCACTGCATTGAACTCTTCATCACTTGTTTCCATTTCAAAAGGTAAGCACTTTTGTACAACCAAGTTTGTCGATTTAGAGTTCCCTTTGATTGTCAGACGAGAGATAGGTATAGGATGGACTATCATTTTGTAATTGGTGCATACTTGGAAGTCATTATCGCATTCTACACTAGCTAAATTGGATAATTTTTTCCTTTGGGTTTAAGCTTTTGCTTTTAGGTGGACAAACTACTTTTCTTGGTAATTTAGGCTCAATTTGGACTGTGTTATGTTTTCAGTTGAATTAACATTTTCCTCCTAATGGAAAATGGCTCAAATACAACTTTAATTTGGATTGAGTTGCAACCAACCAAAACTTTTGCTTGGCTTGAGGCAGACGTCCAACCCGTAATTTTGGGTGTTCTGCAAATCAACACACGTGCCCTAATTCCTCATCAAACCAAGCCCAAAACTTCCATTGCCAACCTGCGGTACACTGTACGGCCCAGTCCCAACATTTCAAATAAAAAAACACTCTTTAAAATGCATTTGAATCTAATGTTCAAAATCCACAATAACGTACCCCTGAATTTTATCCCACCCAATTGGCTGACCCAACTTACGCATCTGGCCATCGTAACAATTATCATTTGGAACTCAACTCACTCTCAATCACATTAGTTGACTACCACAGCCGTCCATATAGCCCTCTGTTGCTCGACTCATTTCATCAAGTTGGACGAAAAAACATAAGCTTATTTTAGCAATATGGAAGAAAAAACATAAGCACAATGAACCACAAGCCATTAAACCCAGACATAGCAAACATTAGATTTCATTTTAATGGAATTCAAACATATAATAGAAAAATAAAGGCATGCACTATCTAGTCAAATAATAAGCTGCATGAGACTAAACAGACTGTTAATTCGCCATAGCAACATCGGCTTCATGTCCTTGGTCTTCACCTCGCTCACCTTCCTCTAGGCCGCTGGCAGCTACAGCCTGCATGCCCATGCCTTCCTCCTCTTGGCTCATCTCGGCCAGCACATCTTTGATGCACGAAACCTAGAACACCTTCTTCAGATCCTCGTTCACCTTCCTCAGCTTCGCCTTGAACTTCTTCCTTTACTCTTTCTGTGATCGCTTCAATTTATCTATCGATCTCCTACCGCATATCTTCCAAAGCAGCCATCATCACAGTTGATGACCCCCCTCTGCTCGAACTGCCAGCCCGGCCAAATAACAGGTAGTCCTCAATGTCCTGATCACATGTTTTGTCTTCTTCCTTACTCATTCGCAGCTGAATTGTGGTAGGGTTGGCTCACCTGAAGAACACTTTCAGTTCTTCTTCTTGTTCACCCTCAGAATTAACACCCAACTTCTCAAAATGGTCGTCAGCAGCGCACCATAGGGGAGTCTCTTGCTTTGGTTGTTCAATGCGAGCTCTAGGTTATGCAGAAAGATATCCCCGAAGTTGATCCAACGGCGGTCCATTGCCATGTACTTTATGTTAGCCCTAAGGGCAAATCATGTAATTTTGATTAATGACTAATATTGATGAGAACTAATATGTTTATATTGTGTGATAGGATTTGTGAACTAAGAAGTTTGAAGTCTCATTGCCTTCAAGCCAAAGAGCAAGAACAACCTCAATAAGCTATGAGTCTTTTGAGGTTTATTCAAAGATGAACTGAAGGCATTGAAGACTTGAAGTGTAGAGTAGGTATGATGATAGGTAATATCTATGTAAACTCTACACTTGTATGTCTTGTAGTTTATTGAATGCATAAGAGAGCATAAAATAGGTTTCTTAATTTTAAAAGGCTTTGAATAAATTTCTAAATGAATGTGGTTTTGTGTCCTAAAAGTTTTTAAGTAAACTTTATATGATCAAAGGAATTTGATTTTGGTTTTCAAACTTATATATGTCCAAATAAGTTTTCTATATATACCAAATGAGTTTCAAATCTTTGGATGTTAAATCTCAAATGATTTTACAAAGTTTGAACATGATTCCAAGAAATTCGGTCGTCCAAATTTGGTAGCAAAAGTTTGCTACTGTTCTTCCAGAGAAATTCGGAAGAAGATTCGGACGCATGAAGAAAAATTCGGTCGTCCGAATTTTGGCCCTCAGCATGGTCACTGTTCTTCCAGAGAAATTCGGACGAAGATTCGGACACAGCAGGAAGAATTCGGTCGTTCGAAAAATTCGGACGCAGAATTCGGTCGTCCGAATTTCTTGAAAATAGCCGTTAACTAGCCGTTTTGTAGCTGTTTTAACTGATTTTCAAATTCTATAAAAGCTATAAATGTGCAATCTTTTGCAAGTTTTAAATCCTTGAATATTCTAAGCTTTCTAAAGTCTTTTACAAATATTTCTCAAGCTCTCTTATGTCTTGTGCATTCAATTGATCAATCCAAAGACATCAAAGTGTGAAGGTGCAACTTTGTGTAATATCTACCAACAAGTGGTAACATCTACACACTCATCTTTACTTATTAAACTGTGTTGGTTTACTAGCTCTAGCAAGGTTATCTTGATAACATAAAACCCTTTAGATAAGGGTGATCCTTGAAGTTGTAATTCAAGTTTGTTTGATATATAAAACCATTGTGTGTGGTGAGCCTTGTTTGTAAAAGTTACTAGAAGAGGTTGTGAGTGTAAAACCATAGTGTGGTGAGCCTCTTTTGTAATATGTGAACTTGAGCACATAATAGAGTAATTGAAATCCTTAAGTGTAGGCTTAAGGTAGTGGAGGTAGATCTTGAGGATCGAACCACTATAAATTGCTTGTGTTCCTTGGTCTACATTTCTTATATTGCTCTGTCATAAATTATTTCTATCTTGTCCATATAATCTGTTATTGATCTATACACATAAAAGGTTTAATTTTGCAAAAATTAGCCAAATACCTAATTCACCCCCCTCTTAGGTATTTCAATTGGTATCAGAGCTAGAACTTCTCTGTGTGGTTTTACAACCTAGAAGACAAAGATCCTATGGCTAATATTTCAAACATACCTTACCTAGAAGGATCCTCTACAAACAGACCTCCGTTGTTTGATGGAACAAATTACACCTTTTGGAAGTCTAGAGTTAAAATATAAATTTGTTCTATCAATTTTGATTTTTGGAACATAGTTGAGAAAGGTCCCTATGTCCCAATAAAAATGAGAGCAGATGGAGTAACCTCAAAACCCAAATCCACTGATGAATTTGATGAGCATGATTCAAGGAAAATGACATTAAATTATCAGGCCATGAACATATTAAGTTGTGCATTATATGTTACTGAATATAATAGAGTTAGTGGGTGTGATTCTGCTCATGATATGTGGAGATTACTGCAAATTACACATGAAGGTACTAATCAAGTTAAAGAATCTAAACTTGCTATGCTTGTTAGAGATTATGAACTGTTTACTATGAAACAAGGTGAAAATATTAGTGATATGTTTACAAGGTTTACTAATATTTTCAATGGCTTGAAAGCTTATGGTAAAAGCTATACTATGGGAGAGCAAAACAGAAAGATTTTGGATGCTCTACCAAAATCCTGGCAGCCAAAGACGCTTGCTATTGAGGAGTCCAAAGATCTAAAAACTCTTCCTCTTGAAAGCTTATTGGATCACTACTCACACATGAAATGAAGATGAAACGGTTGAATGATAAGGAAGATGAAGAAAAGGGAAGAAAAGGAGTAGTTCTTAATGCCTCAAACAACTTGAGTGAACAAGAACAATCTTCAAGTGAAGAAGAAGGAGGAAACAGTGGAGAAGAAGAGATTGCAATGGCAGTGAAGAAGTTCAAGAGATTCTACAAAAAGGAATTTTTCAAGAAAGGAAGAAAGCCAGTCAAGAAGAGTGGACAATCCTCATCCTATAAACCTCAATGTTTTGAATGCAAGAGTACAGAGCAGCTTATTGCTGACTGTCCCAAAGTGTTAGAGAGGGAAAGAGAAAGCAAAAACAGAAAGAAATCTGCCAAGAAAGGAAAAGGATTAGCTGGAACGTGGGATCAACAAGAAAGTGAGGATGAAAGTGAAGGGAAGGCCAACATATGCTTTATGGCCATTGATGATGAGGTACAATCTTCACCCTCTATTTCAAATTTGTGTGATGATGATATTGATTCTAGTGATTTAATTGTAGAACTGTATGAAGAACTGAAAAATGCTTCAAAAAGAAATAAAGAAATGAAATCCAAAATAAAAGATTTTTCAAATGAAAATTCAAAATTATGTGTTGAAAATGATAGACATCTTGAGACCATTAATTCTCTTACCATTGAAAAAGAAGTTTTGAATACTACCATACAAAATGTATCTTTTGAAAACAAAAAGCTTTGTTCAAGAATTATTTCTCTTGAATCAATGCTAAAAGATCATGAGTTTTTAAAAAGGAAAGTAAATGATCTTACTTTATGCATTGAGAGATTCACAAATGGAAGAGAAAATTTAAATAAATTACTTGGTTATCAAAGATCCTCATTTGTAAAGCATGGTCTCGGTTTTACACATGATTGTTTTGATCCAAAACAAAAAGGGTTATTTGTTAAAGAATCTTCTCATTATAGGTCTCATACTTGTTGTACATATTGTGGTAAGCATGGACACAAAGTTTCTAAGTGCTTTATAAAAAGAAAGATAGAAAATGGGGTGAAGACCATTTGGAAAGTCAAAGGAACTATTACTAATCCTCTTGGACCCAAGAAGATATGGGTACAAAAAATCACTCTTTCCAATTTGGTATAGGTACAATTTGCCTCAAGATCAAGTGCCACTAAATGGTTTCTTCACAGTGGCTGCTCAAGGCACATGACTGGAAATGCATCACTTGTTAGTGAGCTTCAAGCTACAAGTGAAGGTTTTGTCACTTTTGGAGATAAGAAGAAAGGGAAAATACTTGGAATAGGTAACATTGGTAAAGGTTCCTTCCCTCTTATCAAGCAAGTTCTACTTATTGATGGTTTAAAGTATAATTTACTTAGCATTAGTCAATTATGTGACAATGGTTGCAAAGTAGAGTTTAAATGTGATACTTGTACTATTCTTGATAGTGCAAGTAATAAAACTATTTTTGTTGCTAAAAGAGTTAGTAATGTATATGTGCTATATCTTGATGACCTTATCACTAATGATATTAAATGTCTTGCCATTCATGACAATGATGGATTTTTATGGCATAGAAGATTAGGACATGTGAGCATGGATTTATTGAACAAAATTTCTACTCAAGAACTAGTTAGAGGATTACCAAAAATGCATTTTGATGAAACCCGTCTTTGTGATGCTTGTCAATATGGAAAACAATCGAAAACATCTTTCAAACCAAAGAAAATGGTTTCTACCTCAAAGCCTCTTGAACTAGTTCACATGGACTTATTTGGACCTATGAGGACTACTAGTCTTGGTGGTAAAAGATATGCTTATGTGATTGTTGATGATTTTTCAAGATTTACATGGGTAATCTTTTTATCACAAAAAGATGAAACATTTTATGAATTTTCAAAACTTTTCAAGAAGGTTCAAATTTCTCTTGATTGCAAACTGATCTCTATTCGAAGTGATAATGGAAGAGAGTTTTGTAATCAAGATTTTACAAAATTTTGTGATGAGTATGGCATCACTCATAATTTTTCAGCTGCCAAAACACCTCAACAAAATGGTGTTGTTGAGAGGAAAAACAGAACATTACAAGAAATGGCTAGATCAATGCTTTGTGAAAATTCTTTACCTAAATACTTTTGGGCTGAAGCTGTAAATACAGCATGCTATGTAATGAATAGAGTTTTACTAAGACCTTGTATAAGAAAAACACCTTTTGAACTTCTATTTGATAAAACTCCATCAATTGTCTATTTTAAAGTTTTTGGTTGTAAGTGCTTTATTTTAAACACTAGTGACAATCTTGGTAAGTTTGATAGAAAATCAGATGAAGGCATATTTCTAGGCTATTCATCAAATAAAAAGGCATATAGAGTCTATAACAAAAGGACATTATGTGTTGAAGAAACTATTCATGTAACATTTGATGAATCTAACATTTATCTTCAAAGAAGAAATGAAGATGATGCAGGTTCCTCAATGGTTGAAAATCAAACTCAACACCTAGTACCTACATTGGAAGATCATGCTAAAGAAGAAGAAATAATGGAGCAAGAACATGATGGTCAATCAAGCAATAATCAAGAACTTCCAAAGGATCTCACATATGCAAAAAGTCATCCTAAGGAGCAAATCATTGGTGATGTCTCTCAAGGAGTTAAAACAAGACGGTACTTTATTGATAATTTTGCCCTTTTATCTCATATTGAACCGAAAAATATTGATGATGCATTATGTGATAATTTCTGGATTATTGCTATGGAAGAAGAGTTAAATCAGTTTGAGAAAAATAAAGTTTGGACTCTTGTTCCTAGACCTCATGATCATTCTGTTATTGGTACAAAATGGATATTTAGAAATAAGTTAAATGAACTAGGAGAAGTTGTTAGAAATAAAGCTAGACTTGTTGCTCAAGGCTTCAATCAAGAAGAAGGCATTGATTATGATGAAACTTTTGCTCCAGTGGCCAGATTAGAGTCTATTAGAATACTCTTGGCATTTACTTGTTTTAAAGACTTTAAACTATTTCAAATGGATGTCAAAAGTGCTTTTCTAAATGGTTTTATTGAAGAAGAGGTTTATGTAGAACAACCTCCTGGTTTTATTCATGAAAAATTTCCAAATCATGTTTTCAAATTAACTAAAGCCCTATATGGACTGAAACAAGCTCCAAGATCTTGGTATGAAAGATTAAGTGGTTTTCTTCTTTCAAAAGGTTTTACTAAAGGAAAAGTAGATACAACTCTTTTTATAAAAACGTCTTCTAAAAATGATATTTTACTTGTGCAAATCTATGTTGATGATATCATTTTTGGTACTACTAATACTTCCCTTTGTGAGGAGTTTGCTAAAACCATGCAAAATGAATTTGAGATGAGCATGATGGGAGAACTAAGTTTCTTCCTTGGGCTGCAAATTAAGCAAACCAAGGATGGAGTCTTCATCAATCAAGCAAAGTATACCAAGGAGCTATTGAAAAGATTTGGAATGGATCAAGCAAAAGGAATAGGTACTCTAATGAGTTCATCAACTAAACTTGACAAAGATGAGAAAGGTAAAAGTATTGATGAGAAATTATATAGAGGTATGATCGGAAGTTTACTCTATCTCACAGCTAGTAGACCAGATATTATGTTTGTTGTATGCTTATGTGCTAGATTCCAATCATGTCCTAAAGAATCTCATTTAATTTCTGTCAAACGAATTTTTCGTTATTTGATTGATACACATGACTATGGCCTTTGGTTTTCAAAAACTTCATCTTTTGAACTTATTGGATATTCTGATGCTGACTATGCTGGTTGTAAAGTTGAACGTAAAAGCACAAGTGGTCATTGTCAATTTCTTGGTAGTTGTCTTGTATCTTGGTTTAGTAAAAAGTAAGCTTGTGTGTCTTTATCCACTGCAGAAGCTAAATACATAGCTGCAGGTAGTTGTTGTGCACAATTGCTATGGATGCAACATACCTTACTTGATTATGGTCTTAAATTCAATTGTGTGCCCATACTATGTGATAATACTAGTGCTATTAACTTGAGCATAAATCCCATTCAACATTCTAGGACTAAGCATATAGAGATAAAACATCATTTCATTTGTGATCATGTGATTAAGAAAGATATATGCTTAGAATATATAAATACAAATGATCAAATTGCTGACATATTTACAAAGCCTTTGGCTGAGGAAAGGTTCAATCACCTAAGAAGACTCTTAGGAATTTCAAGATTCAATGACTAATGTGTGTATTGAAGTTTTGATGAAAATAGGAAATTTTCGATTCAAAATTCGGATCCACTACAGAAAATTCGGTCGATCGAATTTTCTGAGTGACAAGAAACAGAGACTTTTGATCAAGAATTCGGACGCAGGTCAGAAAATTCGGTCGACCGAATTTTCTGAACAGAAGAAACAGAAACTTTCAATCGAAAATTCGGACGCAGACCTGAAAAATCGGTCGTCCGAATTTTACTGACGTGGCCATTTAAATTAAGATTAAACAATCTTCTCAACACTTCAACTTCCGAATTTCACATCCTTTTTAAAACCTCTCATACCCATTCACATCCGAATCAAAATCCCTTCAAATCACACATTCTCATCCCGATTTTCTTTCACTTTTAAACTTTTAACCCTAATTTCATACAGAAAACCAATACTTCTCAAAAGAAAACATCATGGTGAGAACAAAGAAGCCAAATGTTGAGAAAGGAAAAGGAAAGGCTAAGGAAGGAGATGCAGGCTCAATCCTCAATCAACCAAGAAGAATTCGAATTCCTCAAACACTATCTGGGGTTGACAGGTTTGTCTCAATAAAAGCTACTCATGAATTTGATGAATGGAATAAGAATAGTAGAAAAATCATTCCTGGATATAAGGTGGATATTGATAAACTATCAAGCATGGATATTGTCCTATCTTATTTCAATGATATTGGTTGGAGTAGTTTGCTATTCGTTGATGAAGAATACTATCCTACTTTGGTATATGAATTCTATGCAAACCTGAAAGAGGAAAGAATTGAGATGATAGGGGATAATGTGATACAATGGTATTCATCTAGAGTATCACAAGTAGACATTGAATTTAATGAAGGATTGATAAATAGAATTTGTGGAGTGGGTGACACTGGAGCTAGATATTATTCACCATCCATGCATTGCTATGATCGTGAACTCTTTACACATGCTAGATTTGAAGAAGCATTTACCAATGGAAAAGAGTTTAGATCTATAAAGGAGAGGGAAATCAAGAACTTGGATGCTAGAGGTAGAGTGATGCATCACATGGTAACTACAATGATTGTTCCTAATTTTGGACATAAGTCATCAGTTGGGAATATGCATATGGTAATCATGTTAGCCTTGCATGAGCATAAGAGAA
This sequence comes from Rauvolfia tetraphylla, assembly GCA_030512225.1. Taxonomy (NCBI): domain Eukaryota; kingdom Viridiplantae; phylum Streptophyta; class Magnoliopsida; order Gentianales; family Apocynaceae; genus Rauvolfia; species Rauvolfia tetraphylla. The sequence goes on along the minus strand of JAJQKT010000004.1, from coordinate 6,506,498 downwards.
TGAACTTTGGGTATATAGCCTTGAAACACATGATTACTGCAAGAAAAACAGTAACCAAGGCATTCCCATTTGGAAGGTTATTAACAAGAATCTTTAAGCATTTTAAGATCAAACTTCCGGGAAGAGGACAAGCCTTTAAGAGTGGTGAAATTTACACTAATGAAACTCTTAGGAGAATGCAATTAGTTCATGATGAGGATAGAAAGAGAGAGAATAATAGAAAGTGAAGAGGAGGAAGAAGAAGAGGATGAAGGGGAAACCCTTGCTAGGGAAATGAAAACAAAAAGGAAGCATGACACCTCAAGTGAGGGGGAGCAACCTCCGACAAAAAGAAGACTGTTTGAAGAAGAAACTGGAATTGGGTCAAGTGGTAAAGGAGTAACTAGAGGTGACACCATAGTAGCCAAAGCATTCCAAGAAGCCTTGAACAATCATGTCAAGGAAATGGAGAAAATGTATAAGTTCTTTGAATCATTTGCTCCAATGGTTCTTGGAAAATTAGATGGACTGGAGAATAGAGTAAAACACATTGAAGAAATCCTTATTAGAAACACTCAAAGTGGTGAAGGACCCTCTAAGCCTCAAGATGGAAATGAGGAAGAAAGAGACAGAGAAGCAAAGAAAGGAGATAATAAGAACAGCAGTGATGAAGATGATGATCAGGGTGGAGATGAAAAGACAGTAGCAGAAGAAGAAGAGGAAGAACATGCTCATGAAGATCCACCAGTAACAGGAAGTCAAGTTGCTCAAGCTGAAATAGTCTCTCCAGCAACAATCTCTTTCAGTCAAGGAAGAGTGAAGCACTTGGCCATTAAGAAAGGAGTGAGCCGAGCCTCCCCATCAACCTCAACATCACAAGACTAAGCTTTCTTTTCTATTCTCTTTACTGTATTTTGTTTATTTGCTTATCTTTATTTGTTTTGTAATTCTGAACTTATTAAGTATTTTGCTGCATTTTATGTAATAGTGAAGCTCAATGATGAAATCCTAGTGATGAGAGCTTCTTTTATATGCTAAATTGAAAGTCTCATTTTCATTGATCCCTCTATTTTTTTAACGATGACAAAAGGGGGAGAAAAATATGCTGCAATATGTGAACTGAGTCTTTAATGATGTTGCAATATGAGTATGAGTCTTTATGCATTAAAATTCGGATGCATCCATATATATGGTCAAAATGTACTCTTTTGTTGTTCAAATTGATTCAAATCTGTCTTAATCTCTTCCAGTATGTTTGAACAACATTATGAAAGCTTTATTTCACTTTTAAACTTCAATTATATTGAATCTATTGCAGTTTGGACATGAGTTTAAAAATTCGGACGCATGAGTTTAAAAATTCGGACGCATGTGTTTAAAAAATTCGGATGCATGCTCTAAAATTCGGATGCATTCATATTTCATTACCAAAATGTGCTCCTTTGTTGTTCAAATTGATTCAATTATGTTTTAATCTCTTCTAATATGTTTGAACAACCTTAGGAAAGCTTATTTACAAAATTTACAGCTTTCATTTTACTTATTTTAAAGTTTGGACTTGCAATGCAAAAAATTCGGATGCATGATATCTCTAGTCCAAATGTGTTGAAAAATGAGCACAATCTAAGGGGGTGCATTGTTAAATTTTTACAACCTTAGGACCTCTCTTAGAACTTTTTCTAAATGCTTAAATGCTATATCTTCTATCCTAATTGTTGGAAGGAAGGAGGTAAATGGAGGATGGTTGGGTCATAGGCTCATATTGAGCCTTTTGTATGTCAATGTGCTAAATTGGTTGTTTTCTATCAGTGACATGAATACTTCTTTGTACTACATTGTTTAAATCCATCACATTTTGCATCAAAGTTTGTCATCATCAAAAAGGGGGAGATTGTTAGCCCTAAGGGCAAATCATGTAATTTTGATTAATGACTAATATTGATGAGAACTAATATATTTATATTGTGTGATAGGATTTGTGAACTAAGAAGTTTGAAGTCTCATTGCCTTCAAGCCAAAGAGCAAGAACAACCTCAATAAGCTATGAGTCTTTTGAGGTTTATTCAAAGATGAACTCAAGGCATTGAAGACTTGAAGTGTAGAGTAGGTATGATGATAGGTAATATCTATGTAAACTCTACACTTGTATGTCTTGGAGTTTATTGAATGCATAAGAGAGCATAAAATAGGTTTCTTAATTTTAAAAGGCTTTGAATAAATTTCTAAATGAATGTGGTTTTGTGTCCTAAAAGTTTTTAAGTAAACTTTATAGGATCAAAGGAATTTGATTTTGGTTTTTCAAACTTATATATGTCCAAATAAGTTTTCTATATATACCAAATGAGTTTCAAATCTTTGGAAGTTAAATCTCAAATGATTTTACAAAGTTTGAACATGATTCCAAGAAATTCGGTCGTCCAAATTTGGTAGCAAAAGTTTGCTACTGTTCTTCCAGAGAAATTCGGAAGAAGATTCGGACGCATGAAGAAAAATTCGGTCGTCCGAATTTTGGCCCTCAGCATGGTCACTGTTCTTCCAGAGAAATTCGGACGAAGATTCAGACACAGCAGGAAGAATTAGGTTGTCCGAAAAATTCGGACGCAGAATTCGGTCGTCCGAATTTCCTGAAAATAGCCGTTAACTAGCCGTTTTATAGCTGTTTTAACTGATTTTCAAATTCTATAAAAGCTATAAACGTGCAATCTTTTGCAAGTTTTGAATCCTTGAATATTCTAAGCTTTCTAAAGTCTTTTACAAACATTTCTCAAGCTCTCTTATGTCTTGTGCATTCAATTGATCAATCCAAAGACATCAAAGTGTGAAGGTGCAATTTTGTGTAATATCTACCAACAAGTGGTAACATCTACACACTCATCGTTACTTATTAAACTGTGTTGGTTTACTAGCTCTAGCAAGGTTATCTTGATAACATAAAACCCTTTAGATAAAGGTGATCCTTGAAGTTGTAATTCAAGGTTGTTTGATATATAAAACCATTGTGTGTGGTGAGCCTTGTTTGTAAAAGTTACTAGAAGAGGTTTTGAGTGTAAAACCATAGTGTGGTGAGCCTCTTTTGTAATCTGTGAACTTGAGCACATAGTAGAGTAATTGAAATCCTTAAGTGTAGGCTTAAGGTAGTGGAGGTAGATCTTGAGGATCGAACCACTATAAATTGCTTGTGTTCCTAGGTCTACATTTCTTATATTGCTCTGTCATAAATTATTTCTATCTTGTCCATATAATCTGTTATTGATCTATACACATAAAAGGTTTAATTTTGCAAAAATTAGCCAAATACCTAATTCACCCCCCTCTTAGGTATTTCACTTTAGAATGATGTCTGACTCCGTCAAATCCTTGCCGAACTTGCACTAGAGGAATTGAATGACAATCAGCCCCACAACATGCACAGTCAATGTCATCTCATTGAGCTTTGCCTTAGGGCCATCAAATAGAAAAATTTGGGCCCGTTGATATCTCCTACAATGACGAAATACAGAAACCCTCGTCGACTAGGTCCAGTCATGTATGTTTAAATTCTAGAGTATTCTATCAAATATAAGTTCAAAAGATTGTGAGCAATCCCATTCTCATCACAATGTTTTATAAAATCTTGATTGTAAAATTCTCTCCCATTATGACTTCCAATAGTAATCAATTTGCACACAAGAGAGATTTGGACCCTTTTGAAAAGTCTTACAAATTCATGAAAGAACTTCATCTTTTTGAGCTAGAAAGATCACCCATGTAAATCTAGAGAAATCATCAGCAATCATATATGAATTCCTCTTACCATCAAGATTAGTGATCCTCATTGGTCCAAACAATCCATATAAACAATTTTTAAGAGGTTTTGAAGTGAAAGTCATTTTCTTAGGTTTGGAAGATTCTTTTGTTTGTTTTCCATATTGAAAAGTATGTGAAAGAAAATTTTCTCAAAACACATTTTTAGCAATCCTCCAACTAAATCTTGAGAGGAAAGTTTCTTCAACAAGTCCATGTTCACGTGACCAAATCTTCTAGGCCAAGAAAATCAATCATTATTATAAGCAACAAGACATTCAAGCTTATCAAGATAAAACACACATTCAAACATTTTGTAAGTAATTGATCAAAATCACAAAATATCATTTTTTTATACATGTTTGGGCGACCAAACTTATAGTCTACATTCAAACTTCAAGTCCGAACATTTTGTAAAGTTTCATAAAGATGTTTTTGGTCAAGCAAATGCATAGATATTCAATCATAGCTATTTTAATCATTTTATCATGACATATAATCAATTTCAAAAACATATCAACCATGAATTCAATCTCATATCATCAATCTTACCTAATCAACTTCATAGAAGCAATTGACAAGTCATGGTTGGCAAATTTTCAAATCTTAACAAAAGGGATTCTCAATTGAAACTTCGCATGTTGGCATTTAACTTCTTATTCATTGTCACACAATTGACTAATGCTAAGCAAGTTATAGTTCAAATCAGCACTAAGTAACATTTGTTTAAAAAGAAAAGAGAAACCTTTGCCAACATTGATTACTCCAAGAATTCCTCCTTTCTTCTTGCCTCAAAAACAAATCCTTCTTTGGTTGCTTTGACCTTGATTATAAATGCGGAGTTTTCCGTTATTCTTTAAGCCAACATCATCAATATACCTCTTAGTGGTGCTTGAGTTTGAATTGTAGTGTACCTGCAATAAAGGAGAGGAAGTATCCTTTGGTACCCATACTTTCTTGGGTCCGTGGGGATTAGTAATAGTTCCCTTAACTCTCCAAATGGTTTTTACACCATTCTCTACTTTTCTTTTAACATAACATTTGGTGACTTTATGTCCATGTTTTCCACAATAAGTACAACAAGTATGATGGAAAGAAGTAGAAGTAGCTCTAACAAAGAAGTTGTTATGTTTAGGCACATTATTGACATAATTGTAACCAAGACCATTTTTAGCAAGGGAAGATATTTGAGATCCAAGTAGTTTGTCAAAATTGTCTCTTCCATTTGTAAATGTTTCAACACATGATGTAAGATCATTAATTTTCTTTTTCAAAATTTCATGGTCACTAGAGAAGAAACTTTTGTACAAAGAGATTTATTTTCAAGAGATATGTTTTGTAAAGAAACATTTAAAACTTCTTTTTCAATATTTAAACAATCAATAGATTCAAGAAGTTTTTTGTTCTCACAAAATAATTTTGAATTTTCATTCAATAACTCATTAATTTTGAGTTTCATTTCCTTATTCTTTTTCGAAGCCTTTTTTAATTCTCCATACATCTCAACAAGTAATTCACTAGGATCATCAATATTATCATCATAAGAAGTAGAGGTAGATGGAGTAGGTTGTACCTCATCTTCCATTGCCATGAAGCACACATTTGCTCTTTCTTCTTCATGAGTGACTTGAAGTAGCTTCCACATTTCATGAGCGGAATCACATTCCATCACTCTATTGTACTCATTGACAACCAACGCACAACAAAGAATGTTCATTGCTTGGTAGTTCAATGTCATCTTTCTTGAATCGCTCTCATCATACTCTTCCATGGACTTCGGTTCCCTTGTAACTCCATTGGCTTTCAATCTCAATGGCACATAGGAACCTTTCTCAATAATATTCCACAATTCATAGTTAATAGAACAAATGTAAATCTCAATTCTAGACTTCCAAAAAATATAATTAGAACCATCAAACAATAGAGGTCTATTAGTGGAGGAACCTTCCGTATAAGGCAAATTTGATAAACTATCCATACAATCTTTACTTCTAGGTTGTTAGACCTTACAAAGAAGACCTAGCTCTGATACCAATTGAAAGACCTAAGAGGGGGGTGAATTAGGTCTTTGGCTAATTATCGAAAATCTTTTCCCTTTTTGCAAATCCTTTGCCTTAATAAAAGCTCTTCTTTAAATTCACAAACTTCAAGTTTATATGTGATTTGATGGTTAAGACAAGATTATTAAACTATAAGACCACAACCAATCAATCAACAACTATAAACAATAATAATAACACAAGTATGTAAAACAAGTAAAGCTATAAAGAAATGAACACACGATTTATAGTGGTTCGATCTCTCCAAGATCTACATCCACTACCTTGAGTCCACACTCAAGGATTTCAATCAATTCACTATATACTTAATCCAAGCAATTACACAAGAGGCTCACCCTTCAATGGGTTTTACCACAACAACCTCTTTTCAATATAATAAACAAGGTTCACTCTTATCACTAAGAGTTTTATGTCACTAGACAACCTAGACCAATCTAATCCAAGGCTCACCCTCACCAATGGGTTTTACACAACAACCTTGATTAATCTAGTCTATGGCTCACCCTCCATAAGGGTTTTAAGTCTCTTGACAACCTTGTATCAATCACAACAAAAATGTAAAGAGAGAATTTGAATGTTACCAACACTTCTTGGTGGATGAATACAATTGATATAATTTTGATGTAAAACAAGTTAGAGCTTCAAGGATTTCTTTTGTGCAAAAGTTCTTTAAAAAATCTAGAGTTTCTATCCTTTATAGAATTTGAAAATCAGTTAAAACGGTCATAAAACGACTAGTTTCAAAAAATTCGGACGACCGAATTTTTGGTCGAAAATTTTCGGACGCACTGTTCATTACTGTTCAAGGCACTGTTCACAATGCAGTGACCAAATTTTCATCCTGCATCCGAATTTGCGTCCGAATTTCTCTAGAAAAATAGTCGTCACTGTTCACATGAATAGTCGTCACTGTTCACATGAATAGTGTAGGGTTTACAAAGTTTACCTATTAAGCACATGCAACCTACACTTCATGTCTTCAAAGCCTTCAATCATCTTGAACAAACTCTTCAATCTTCAATCACTTTGACATATTGGAGTTGTTCTTGCATTTTAGCTTCAAGGCAATGAGACTTCATACTTCTTAGTTCACAAAACCTATCACACAACATACAAGCATATTAGTCCTCATCAATATTTGTCATTAATCAAAACTACATGATTTGCCCTTAGGGCTAACAATAATCTTTTCTGATTCGATGAGATTGGGCTTTTCTAGTGGCCATTGCTATTCTACTACATCAAATGTTTTCATATACTGTTTCCTTTGCCGCTTTTGTACTTTAGGATCTTGACAACGCGTTGTGTTTCAGGAGAAACTCATATCAACAAAATGTAATTAGTTTCATCATATGAATTCCAAACATACGAGGACAAATCAATAGCCAGGAGAATTGGATTTTTGCACTATGCCCGAACCCATAATTGGATGTACAACTTTCCAAATAAGAGGCTAACCAAAAGCTTCCATCACAGAGTTAATGATTGCCTGAATATTTTCAAGCTGAATTATATCACTATTAAAAACTGGGACACACAAAACATCTAGAGAAAATTTTCTTATTTTAAAATGGAACTACCTTAAACTACAATGAACCAAAAACATATCAAGAGCCCAAAATCAAGGGAAAAAAAGGAAGGAAAATTTGAGCTTTTTCCTTTTTATTTAAAATTTTTTTACTACAAAATCCTCAGGTTTGCATTGTTACTCTCTCTCTCTCTCTCTCTCTTTTTCCCCCCATGAAAGGAAGGGAAAAAAAACAAAGCAAAGCCCAACTTCAGGAAAAAAATTAGGTAAACTATAATAAGAAATGTTGAAAAGAGCTCAACATAAAATTCCTCTAATAGATTTCTTTTGAAATTTTTCATTTTTTGTGAAATAGAATTGACTTTTAAAAAATAAAAAAATTTAAGGAGAAAAATCAATCCAAGTAGGGAGAATTTCTGTTCCTACTTGAACCATGAAGGGAACCCTACCCGTTCTCTAGCAAGTTCATCCTTTAACAAAGGTGGGACAGTACGAAAACGACTTCATTATAAGTCGGAGTCAACCATAAAACTCTACAACTGCGGACCATTCTGTCGGTGAAATTTGACCGTGGTTGGCCAAAAGGAATCGAAATGTTCTATCCTGCTTTTATCGTTGACAATCCCATGATTATTGAGTTGTGGCATGTTAATTTTCCTTTTAAAAAAATAAAATCTATAAAAATGAAAAAATAAAAATAAGATATGTGACAGATTATTATAATAAAATAAAAAAATAAATAGTAGGACATATTATCTTCTTCATCCCAAATGCATGTTAGGTTGAAAGAAAGGTTATTGTTAACTTTTGTGCAAAAAGTAAGAGTAAAAGTTTGGGCACAAATCTTCAGTCTATAATATGCATGATGTAATTATGTTTGCCATAAGGGAAGAAAAATGAATTTTGCATATATAGTATTAAAGCATAAGATGGCAGCTAGAAGAACTATGCATAAGGCATTGCCATATGGAAGATTATTATTGTTGTGTTCATCCACCAAGAAGTGTTGGTAACATCCAAACTCTATCTTTACATTATTGTTGTGATTGATACAAGGTTGTCAAGAGACTTAAAACTCTCGTGGAGGGTGAGCCATAGACTAGATTAATCAAGGTTGTGGTGTAAAACCCCGTGTGAGGGTGAGCCTTGTATTAGATTAGTCTAGGTTGTCTAGTGACATAAAACTCTTTGTGATAAGGGTGAACCTTGTTTATTAGATTGAATAGAGGTTGTTGTGGTAAAACCCATTGAAGGGTGAGCCTCTTGTGTAATTGCTTGACTTGAGCATTTAATAGATTGGTTGAAATCCTTGAGTGTGGACTCAAGATAGTGGATGCAGATCTTGAAGAGTTCGAACCACTATACGATCTACGTCCACTATAAATTGCTTGTGCTCTTTGCTTTTCGTTGTGTATTGCTTTATTATTGTATTCATTGCATTTTCATTGAATCAACTGAATATAATCTTTCAAAACCAAGTTCACAAAAAGGAAATAGTTTTCGAAAATTAGCCAAAGACCTAATTCACCGCCCCCTCTTAGGTCTTTCAATTGGTATCAGAGCAAGGGCTTCTTTTTGTGGTTTGACAACCTAGAAGTTAAGATCTTATGGCTAATGTTTCAAACTTACCTTATTTGGAATGATCTTCCACAAATAGACCTCATTTGTTTGATGGAACAAATTACATATTTTGGAAATCTAGAGTTAAGATATATATTTGTTCTATTAACTTTGATTTGTGGAATATTGTTGAGAAAGGTCCTTACATACCAGTGAGAATGAGAGCTGATGGAATCACTAGAGAGCCAAAGCCAATGGACGAATATGATGAAGGTGACTCTAAAATGATGACATTAAATTATCAAGCTATGAATATCTTGTGTTGTGCATTGGATATGAATGAGTACAATCGAGTGAGTGAATGCGACACCGCTCACGATATGTGGAGACTTCTCCAAGTAACACATGAGGAAAGAGCCAATATGTGCTTTAGGGCAATAAATGATGAGGTACAATCCACTTCTTCTACTTCTACTTGTTGTGATGATTATATTGATGATCCTAGTGAATTATTTGTTGAAATGTATGAAGAATTAAAAAAGGCTTCAAAAAGAAATAAGGAAATAAAATTCAAAATTAATGAGTTATTAAATGAAAATTCAAAATTATATTGTTAAAACAAAAAACTTCTTGAATCTATTGATTGTTTAAATATTGAAAAAAAAGTTTTAAATGTTTCTTTACAAAACATGTCCCTTGAAAACAAGACTCTTTGTGAAAAGATTTTGTCCCTTAAAAATATGCTTGTTGATCATGAAAATTTTGAAAAAGGAAGTTGATGATCTCACCTTATGTATTGAAAAATTCACAAAAGGAAGGGACAATCTTGACAAACTTCTTGGAGCCCAAAGATCCCCTCTTATTAGAAATGGTCTTGGTTATAATTATGTAAATAATGGGCCCAAATATAAAAATTCCTTTGTTAGAGTTACTTCTAGCTCAATGCCTCATACTTGTAGTACATATTGTGGAAAACGTGGACACAAAGCCATTAGGTGCTTCATTAAAAGAAAAATAGAAAATGGTATTAAAACCATTTGGAGAGTAAAGGGAATCATCACTAACCCTCATGGACCCAAGCAAATGTGGGTACCAAAAGTCTCTTCTCATTTGGTGTAGGTACATTTTCCTCCAAGATCAAGAGCCACTAAATGGTTTTTTAATAGTGGCTGCTCAAGATACATGATAGAAAATGCATCACTCATTAGTGAGTTTTAAGCTACAAACGAAGAATTCATTACATTCGATGACAAGAAGAAAGGAAGAATTCTTGGTATAGGTAACATTGGTTAAGATTCTTCCTCCCTCATTAAAAAAGTTTTGCTTATTGATGATTTGAAATATAACTTGCTTAACATTAGTCAATTATGTGACAATGATTGAAAAGTTGAATTTAATTGTAATACTTGCACTATACTTGATGGTGTCAATGATAGAACTATTTTTGTTGCAAATTGTATTAGTAATGGTTATGTTCCTTGTCCTGATGAACTTGTTGCTTATGAAGTTAGATGATTTTCCGCTCATGATAATGACAGTTATTTATGGCATAGTAAACTTGATCATGTTAGAATGGACTTGTTGAATATTTTTTGAATATTTTTTTTAAGAACTTGTTAAATGATCACCAAAATTTCATTTTGAAAAAAAATCATCCTTGTAATACTCGCCAATATGAAAAAAAAACAAAATTTTCTTTCAAACCTAAGAAAATGATTTCAAAACCTCTTGAAGTTGTTTATATGGATTGTTTGGACCAATGAGGATCACTAGTCTTGATGGTAAGAGGTATTCATATGTGATTGTTGATGATTTCTCTAGATTTACATGGGTGATCTTTCTAGCTCAAAAGGATGAAGTTCTTTTCATGAATTTGTAACACTTTTTAGAAGGGTCCAAATCTCCCTTGAGTGCAAATTGATTTCTATTAGAAGTCACAATGGGAGAAAATTTTACAAATAAGATTTTACAGAACTTTGTGATGAGAATGGGATTGTTCACAAACTCTTTGGCTGCCAAAACACCTCAACAAAATGGAGTCGTTGAAAAGAAAAATCTTACTTCATAGGAAATGGCTAAGTCTATGCTTGGTGAAAATTCTTTATCCAAAATATTTTTGGGACAAAACTGAAAACACTGCTTTGTTATGTTTTGAATAGAGTTCTTTGGAGACCATTTTTGAGAAAAACATCTTTTGAACTTCTATTTGATAGAATACTCTAGAATTTGAACATGCACGACAAGTTATATCAAATATACATGAATATGCATAACAAAGTACTTTATATTGAATACCACTAGCCTGTATTGCCTATTTCAAAGTGTTTGGTTGCAAGTGCATTATATTGAATATGCATGATAACTTGGGAAATTTGATAGAAAATCGAATGACGAGATATTCCTTGGTTATTCCTCTAACAATACATAGAAAATCAAATGACGGGATACTCCTTGGTTATTCCTCTAACAACAAGGCTTATAGAGTTATACAATAAAAAGAACTTTATATGTTGAGGAAACCATACATGTAAGTTTTGATGAGTCTAACATCTATTTGGATAGAAGAGATGATGATGATGTAGGTGCTTCCATGAATGATAAGCAAACTCATCTTCAAGCTCCAACCTTGAAAGATCATGCCAATGAAGAAGAGATGATTAAGCAAGAACAAGATAACCAACCTAGTGGTGACCAAGAGCTACCAAAGGATCTAAGATATGCAAGAGGCCATCCTAAGGAGCAAATCATTGGTGATGTATCTCAAGATGTTAGAATGAGACGGTACTCATTGACAACTTTGCATTTTTATCTCACAATAAGTTTAAGAATATTAATGATGCATTTGTGTGATGATTTTTGAATTATTGTTATGCAAGAGGAGCTAAATCATTTCAAAAGAAACAAGGTTTGAAAACTTGTTCCAAGACCCCATAATTACCCTATGATTGGCACAAAATGGTTTTTAGAAATAAATTGAATAAATCAAGGGAAGTTGTAAGAAATAAATATAGATTTGTCACCCAAGGATTCAATCAAGAAGAGGGAATTGATTATGATGAGATCTTTGCTCCGAATGCTAGACTTAAGTCCATAAGAATGCTTTTGACTTTTACTTGCTTTAAAGGTTTTAAGTTATTTCAAATGAATGTCAAAAGTACTTTTCTAAATGGTTCTATTGAAGAAGAGGTTTATGCAGAATAATCACTCTGTTTTGATCATGAAAAGTTTCCTGACCATGTTTTCAAATTATCCAGAGCTTTGTATGATTTAAAACAAGCTCCTAGAGCTTGGTATAAAAACAAATTGAGAGGTTTTCTTCTTTCAAAAGGATTTTCAAGAGGAAAGGTTGACACTACTCTTTTTATAAAAACCTCTTGCAACAATGACTTTTTACTTGTGCAAATATATGTTGATAATATCATATTTGGTGCTACTAATGTTTTACTTTGTGAGAAATTTGCCAAGTTAATGCAAAGTGAGTTCGAAATGAGAATGATGGGAGAACTCAACTTCATTATTGGATTACAAATCAAGCAAAACAAGGATGATACTTTATAAATCAATCCAAGTATACCAAAGAGCCTGTGAAGAAGATTTGGAATGGATCAAGAAAAAGATATAAGCACTTCAATGAGTTCATCAACCAAATTGATAAATATGAAAAAGGTAAAAATGTTGATGCGAAGGTATATAGAGGTATGATTGATAGTTTACTTTATCTTACCACAAGTACATCGGATATTATGTTTACCATATGGTTGTGTGCTAGATTTTAATCTTGTCCTAAAGAGTCTCATTTGATTGTTGTTAAACACATTCTCTATTACCTTATTGATACTCTAAGTGATTATGGTCTGTATTTCAGATGTGAGGCTATGTTATGTGATAACACTAATGCAACAAATTTGACCATCATAATATTCAACAAACTAGGACAAAGCATACAGAGATCAAACTTCATCTCATTAGAGATCATTCTACTAAGGGTAATATTTTTTTAAAGCAAGTTTGCACTAATGAAAAAATTAATGATATTTTTACTAAGCCATTAGCTGAAGAAAGGTTTTACCAATCTTAGAAGAAGCTTAGGGATTTAAAAAATTCAATAACTAATTAGTGTATTCAAGTGTTGTAGCTCCAGGTGAATTTCGGTACTCTTTACTTGATTCCCATATTCTAAGCACTAAATACACTTCGAAAATCACATCCTTTCTCTGAAATTCACAATGGTGAGGACAAAGAAACTTAGCATGAGAAAAGGAAAGGGAAAAGCCAAAGAAAGAGAAGGAGGACCAGTGATCAATGAACCAAGGAAGGTTCATGTTCCTCAAAGCATGTCATGGCTGGATAGATTTGTCACAGTGGAGGCTACTACTGAATTTGATGATTGGACAAAAAGGAACCATAAGATAAATCCAAGCCACAAGGTGGATGTCATCAAACTATTCGAAATGGGTAATATAGTCTCATTTTTTAAATGATGTGAGCTGAACTAGTTTGCTTGTGTTTGATGAATGCTATTACATTCCTTAGTTTATGAAGTTTATATTTAAAAAAAAAAAAGGGTTGAGCAAATTGGTAATAAAACTATTTAATGGTATTCTTCAAGAATATCACAAGTTGATTTTTGAGATTGGTAATGCATTGATCAATAAAATTTGTGATGCTGAGGATGTTGGGTTTAGGCATTATTCCTCCGGGGGACATTGTTTTATAAGTTATACTCACATGAAAGGATTGAGAATGCCTGTATATATGGTAGAAGCTTCTAGACTATACATCACATGCTTACTACCTTGATTATAGCATACTTTGGGTACAAATCTTATATTGATAATATGTATGCTGTAATTATGCTAGCCATGCATAAGAAAAGAAAAATGAATTTTTGATATATAGTACTAAAGAATATAATGGAGCAAGAAGAACAGAAAAATTATTCCTGGAAACAAAGTAAACTTGAATAAACTCTCCAATATGGGTAATGTTCTATCTCTATTCGATGATATTGATTGGAGCAATTTACTAGTAGTTGATGAAGAATTTTATCCTGCCCTTATATATGAGTTTTATGTAAATTTTAAAGAAGAGATAATTGAACATGAGGGGGATAATGCAGTTCAATGGTATTCCTCTAGAGTATATCAAGTGGATTTGGAGTTCAATGATGCCTTAGTGAACAGAATTTGTGGGGTAGATGATAATGAGGCAAGGTATTACTCATTAGGACAACATTGCTTTATTTATGAATTGTTCACAAATGAAAGATTTGAAGAGGCAGTCACAAATGGTAGACAATTTAGGTCCATTAGGGAAAGGAAAATCAAAGTCTTTGATGCTAGAGGAAGGGTTATGCATCACATAATTACCACCATGATCATCCCTAATTTATATATATATATATATATATATATATATATATATATATATATATATATAATCCGTTGGAAATATGTAGATGGTGATTATGCTTGCCATGCACGAGCATAGAAGACTAAATTTTGGATTCATGGCATTAAAACATATGATTAGTGCAAGAGGTTGAGGAGAAAGAAAATGAAGAAGAAGAAGAGGATGAAGAGGAAATACTTGCTGGACAAAGAAAAACTAAAATGAGGCGTGAGTTATCTAGTGAGTGGGAGCAACCTTCCACAAAAGAAGACTATTTGAAGAGGTACCCTCTATTGAAGGAAAAGAAGTTGAAGGTGATAATCTCACTAGTTGCCAAGGTGTTTCAAGAGACATTGAACAACCATGTAAAGGAAATGAAGAAGACGGACAAATTCTTCAAGTCCTTTTCTCCAATTATTCTTGGTAAATTTGATGGTTTAGAAGCTAGAGTGAAGAATATGGAAGAAGACTTGAGAAAGATTTCTCAAGTGGTTTTAAATGGTGCAAGTTCCTATAAACCCAAAGAAGAAGAAAAGAAAGAAGATGAAAAAGAGGACAGTGAAGAGGAAAATGAAGAAGATCAAGAAGATAATATGAGTGGACATGGCAGCAATAAGGATGATAGTAATGACAGTAAAATTGAGATGGCTATCAATTTGTTGCTAAAGAAGAAGACAAAGATGAAGGAAAAGGCAGTGACGCACCCCAAGAAGAAGAAGAGCACGAGAATGAAGAACAAAGAGGTAAAGCCCAAGAAAATAAGCAATAAGAAGGAGGTGAAGGGAGTTTAACAAAGTCAAATCACAAATCCATCACCAATTTCCTTCAGCCAAGGGAGGAGGAAAATGTGGTTCAAAGGAAGTAGATCCAAAGATTCTCTTTGTTAGCCCTAAGGGAAAATCATGTAGTTTTGATTAATGACAAATATTGATGAGGACCAATATGCTTGTATGTTGTGTGATAGGTTTTGTGAACTAAGAAGTATGAAGTCTCATTGCTTTGAAGCTAAAGTGCAAGAACAACTTCAGTAAAGCAAAGTGATTGAAGTTTGAAGAAGGTTGTTCTTAGATGATCTAAAGGCATTGAAGACTTGAAGTGTAGAGTGTATATACTTAGTAGGTAAATCTCTATGTAAACTCTACACTTGTATGTCTTGGTTATCATTGAATGCATAAGAGAGCATAAAATGAGTCTTATGATCTTAAAAGGTTTTGAATGAATTTTTTGATGAATGTGGTTTTGTGTCCTAAAAATTTTTAAGTAAACTTTGTATGATCAAAGGAATTTGATTTTGGTTTTCAAACTTATATATGTCGAAATAAGTTTTCTATACATACCAAATGTTTTTCAAACTTATTGAAGTTCAATCTCAAATGATTTTACAAAGTTTGAATATGCTTCCAAAAAATTCGGTCGTCCGAATTTTGTAGCAAAAGTTTGCTACTGTTCTTCCAGAGAAATTCGGAAGAAGATTCGGACGCATGAAGAAAAATTTGGTCGTCTAAATTTTGGCCTTCAGCATGATCACTATTTTTCCAGAGAAATTCGGACGAAGATTCGGATACAGCAGGAAGAATTCGGTAGTCTGAAAAATTCGGACGCATAATTCGGTCGTCCGAATTTCCTGAAAATAGCCGTTAACTAGCCGTTTTATAGCTGTTAAAACTGGTTTTCGAATTCTATAAAAGCTATAAACGTGTAATCTTTTGTGATTTTTGAATTCTTGAAAACTCTAAGCATTCTAAAGCCTTTTATAAACATTTCTTAAGATCTCTTATGTCTTGTGCATTCAATTGATCAATCCAAAAGACATCAAAGTGTGAAGGTGCAAGTTTGTGTAAAAATCTACCAACAAGTGGTAACATCTACACACTCTTATCTTTTTATCAAATTGTGTTTTTCTACTAGCTCTTGCAAGGTTATCTTGATAACATAAAACCCTTTAATAAGGGTGATCCTTGAAGTTGTGATTCAAGATTGTTTGAGATATAAAACCATTGTGTGTGGTGAGCCTTGTTTGTAAAAGTTACTAGAAGAGGTTGTGAGTGTAAAACCATAGTGTGGTGAGCCTCTCTTGTAATTTGTAAACCTGAGCATATAGTAGATTGGTTGAAATTCTGAAGTGTAGGCTTAAGGTAGTGGACGTAGATCTTGAGGATCGAACTACTATAATTTGCTTGTGTTCTTTGATCTTACATTCTTGTATTGTTGTGCTATAAATTGCTTATAACTTGACTCATATAATCTGTTCTTTACTTAGACGTATATGAGGTTTTAATTTGTGAAAATTAGCCAAATACCTAATTCACCCCCCCCCCCCTCTTAGGTATTTCACTCTTGATTGGTAACTTTCCAAAGCCGAACTACACGGGTAAGGAGTCTGCAAATAAAGGACCCCATCTTATAGAGATCAAGGGAAACATGGCCATCAAAACACACAAATTTGAAATTAAAGACCATGAAGCGCATTCAAGACTAAGCTTTTCTATCCCTAAACTATATTTTGTTGCTTATTTTAGTTTATGCCTTGATGCACATGTTATGCTTTAACATTGGAATTTACTTGTGCCTTTCTAGTCATTATAATGTTTTGAAGCTCAATATGTGAAATCCTTGTGATAAGAGCTTCTTTTGTTTCACTTTTGTTTGTCCAAGTACTCTTACCCCATCTTTGAGTGATGACAAAAAGGGGAGAAAGAATGATGCTGCAATGTGTGTGCTATATATGTCCTGAAGTGTGTGTGCTATATATGTGCTGATGAGAATCATGCTGCAATGTGTGTGCTATATATGTTCTGAAATGTGTGTGCTATATATGTGCTGATGAGAATCATGTTCCAATGTGTGCGATGTATGTGCTGATGTGCAATATGTAACGAGTAATGTGAAAATATTTGGCTGCATTTCTGCATTTGGAATTTAAATTGAAAGTTATAACATGTGAGGTTTTAGTTGTTTTCTGAGATTCTGGAATATAGTTAAGTTGAGGTTGAAATCTTGAACTTAGTTCTTGACTTCATTTATGATTTCAGATTGATTCATGAAAACAATTGAATGCATGAGTTTTGTGGTTTTGCAAAGCTAAACTGAGTGCCTTTATGGACATACATATTTGAGCACTTTTACAGTACATTTGAAAATGCAAAATCATCTTTTTAAACTTGTTGCCAAAAATTCGGACTTGAAATTCGGATGCAGACCAAAAGTTCGGACGCATCCAAACTTTCTTGCCAAAAATAGTTTTATGTTTTTCAAATTGTTTGAAAACTGTTTTAATCCTTCCTATCATATTTGAACAACCATATGAAGGCTTATTTTCAAATATTACAGCCTTCATCTCACATGTTTTAAAGTTTGGACTTGAAATCTAAAAATTCAGATGCATGATTCAGAAATTCGGATGCATCCATATTTTGTTGCCAGAAAGTGCTCTTTTATTGTTCAAATTGATTCAAATATGTTTTAATCTCTTCTACTATGTTTGACAAACCTTAGAAAAGCTTATTTTCAAAAATTGCAGCTTTCATTTCACTTATTTTACAGTTAGGACTTGATTTATTAAAATTCGGATTCACAACATCTCAAGTCCAAACTTGTTGAAAAATGAGCACAATCTAAGGGGGAGCATTGTTAAACTTTTACAACCTTAAAACCTCTCTTAGAACATTTTCTAAATGATTAAATGCTATATATCCTATCCTAATTATTTGTTGGAAGGAAGGAGGTAAATGAAGGTTGGTTGGGCCATAGGCTCTTATTGAGCCTTTTGAATGTCAATATGCTAAATTGGTTATTATCTATCATTGACATCAATACTTCTGTGTTATACATTGTTTAAATCCATCACATTTTGCATCAAAGTTTGTCATCATCAAAAAGAGAGAGATTGTTAGCCCTAAGGGCAAATCATGAGGTTTTGATTAAGTTTTGATTAATGAAAAACATTGATGAGGACTAATCTTTATGTCATTTGTGTGATAGGATTCTTGGATTAAGCAGTATGAAGTCTTATTGTCTTAAAGCCAAAATGCAAGAACAACTCCAATATGTCAAAGAGATTGCAGATTGAAGAGTTTTGTTCAAAGATGATTAAAGGCATTGAAAACTTGAAGTGTAGGCTGCATATGCTTAATAGGTATATTCTTTTGTAAACCATACACTTGTATGTCTTGGAATCTGTTGAATGCATAAGAGAGCACAAAACTTGTTTTGAATCGTAAATGACTTTGAATGAACTTTCGAATAACCAGTATGCTTTTTAAGTCTTAAATGATCTTGAGTAAACTTTGTATGATCAAAGTGTTTTGGTAATGATTTTAGAGTTTAAAAGTATTTAAATGAATTACCTCTTTATACAAAATGTTTTCAAACTTATTGAGGTTAATTTTCAAATGATTTGACAAATTTTGATCAGTTCGGACGCAAGTTTGGACGTCCAAACTTTGAAAATTGCTATTGTGCTTCTAGAGAAATTCGGACGCAAGTTCGGACACAAAGGATGAAGGTCCGACGTCCAAATTTTCGCTGATAGCATGGTTACTATTTTTCTAGAGAAATTCGGACAAATGTTCGGACGCATAAGAAAAAGTTCGAACGTTCGAACTTTTCCAAACAACTTGTCACAGTAAAGTTCGGACGAAAGTTCAGACGCATAGGAGCAAGTTCAGACGTCCGAATTTCTTTGAAACTAGCCGTTTTATGACTGTTAAAACTAATTTTTGAAATCTATATAAGCCATAAACTCAAGAATTTTTGTAAGTTTTGAACCTCTAAGAAATCTTAACATTCTAAAATCTTTAGCAAACGTCAAAGTTCTCTTTAGTCTTGTGCTTACAAGTGATCATTCAAGATTCCAAAGACAACAAAGTGAAGTGGTGCTAGCTATTGCATTCATCCACCAAGAAGTGTTGGTAACATCCAAACTCTATCTTTACATTATTGTTGTGATTGATACAAGATTGTCAAAAGACTTAAAACCCTTATGGAGGGTGAGCCATAGGTTAGATTAATCAAGGTTGTGGTGTACAACCTCGTGTGAGGGTGAGCCTTGTATTAGGTTAGTCTAGGTTGTCTAGTGACATAAAACTCTTTGTGATAAGGCTGAATCTTGTTTATTAGATTGAATAGAGGTTGTTGTGGTAAAACCCATTGAAGGGTGAGCCTCTTGTGTAATTGCTTGACTTGAGCATTTAATAGATTGGTTGAAATCCTTGAGTGTGGACTCAAGGTAGTGGATGTAGATATTGAAGAGATTGAACCACTATAAATTGCTTGTGCTCTTTGCTTTTCCTTATGTAGTGATTTATCATTGTATTCATTGCATTTTCATTGAGTCAATTGAATATAATCTTTCAAAACCAAGTTCATAAAAAGGAAATAGTTTTCGAAAATTAGCCAAAGACCTAATTCACCCCCCCCTTTAGGTCTTTCAATTAGATTGAATAGAGGTTGTTGTGGTAAAACCCATTGAAGGGTGAGCCTCTTGTGTAATTGCTTGGATTGAGCATTTAGTGAATTGGTTAAAATCCTTGAGTGTGGACTCAAGGTAGTGGATATAGATCTTGGAGAGATCGAACCACTATAAATCGTGTGTTTATTTTCTTATAGCTTTACTAGTTTACATGCTTGTGTTATTATTATTTGTTCTTAGTTGTTGATTGATTGGTTGTGGTCTTATTGTTTGATCATCTGGTCTCAACCATCAAATCACATATAAACTTGAAGTTTGTGAATTTAAAGAAGAGCTTTTATTAAGGCAAAGGATTTGCTAAAAGAGAAAAGTTTTTGATAATTAGCCAAAGACCTAATTCACCCCCCCCCCAGGTCTTACAGTCTCCATAGGCAATCTTGATATAAATCTTTGAAAAGTATCCTTAATTCTCTTTCGTTCAAAACTTTGTCTTGCTTTAGGTACCTTGTCCCGCATCATTCCCATTTTCTTTGAAAAATTTTTTCTTCGAATCTAATGTGCCTATACCAAGGAAAAATCAATTAGTAATAAGAAATACAATTGTAATGCAAGATTTTCCAAGAAAAACAAATTCATAAGTATTCTCAACAATTCAAAGAAATAACCAATCTCCAGGATCAAAGATAATTTTTTTCTTTCTCACCTTATTTATCTTTGTCCTAAAATATGCAATTCAAATTGAATATTAACAAACTTTTCAACAATAACATCTACCAAAATGTGTAAGAATTTCCAATCTAAGAAAGCCAAAGTCTTAAAATGATAAAATTGCAATGACTTCTCAAAATGAACTGTTTTGAATGCTAAAGTCTTAAAACGATGTATTTACAATGGATTCTCAAAACGAACTCCTTTGTAAACAAGTAAAAACAGAATTTGGAATAAAGTCAAAGTATGAGAATAAGAGAAAGAAAAGGCATCAATTCCAAAGAGTTTATGGGATCTAAACAATAAGCAACTCGAAGTGAATAAAACCTCATCAAAGTGAAGATTCCCTATAATGGTAAGGGGTGAATTTTTGTCTCATCAATGCTTTCAAATCCTTCCATGTGTATATTAGTTTCTCCCCTTTCTTCACAATACTTTCTTGTGATTTTCTCAGCCATATATAAGCATGTGTGACAAATATATAGAATACCTCCGAAAAATTCCAGTCACTAGAAAGCTTGTTACAACTAAAGACAAAATCTACTTTTTTAGCCCTCTAAATACTTCTCTTCATTATGTCTCCCTTGGAAAGAAGGTATTCGAACTTCTTTGTTGGCACTAAGGGAAAATCTTGTAGTTTTGATTAATGGTAAACATTGATGAGGTCTAACTTATATGTTAGTTATGTGATAGGTTTTTTGGTTAAAGGAGCAAAGTGGTCTCATTGCCTTAAAGCTATGGTGCTAAGAACAACTCAAATGAGCTCAAGTGGTTGAAGAATGAAGAGTATGTCCAAGAAGTTGAAGTCTTTGAAGACACTTTAGTGTAGATTTTCTTTTGCTTAATAGGTATATCTTATGAACCCTACACTCCTTGCATTTGGAATCTATGCAATACATGTGGTAGCACAAAATATTTTCTTACTCGGTTATGAGCTTTAAAAGATTTCGATTATTCTTGAATTACCTAGTGTTTGATAATGGCCTAGTGCTCAAAAGCTTTTAAATAACTTATCTTTTAGTCCAAAATGATTTCAAACTTGTTGTTATTAAGTTTTAAATGATTTTACAATGTCTAGAAAAGTTCGGACTCCATTTTGAACATTCGAATGCACTTGTTTCTATCTACTCTGTGTCCAAAGAAATTCATATGCAGAGGTCCAAATTTGGACGATTGAATTTTCCCTGATAGCCTAGTAAACAAAGAAGTTCGGACAGCCAACTCGGATGCAATAAGCCCTATTCGGTCGGTCAAATAGCACTATTACTAGCCGTTACTAGCCTTTTTTGAATGTTGTATTTGAAGTTTTGAGTTATATAAAATGCTAAAAACTCAAATTTTGAAGTAGATTGGTGAATGTTACATCCTATTATCTTGAGAATATCAAAGATCACAGAAAAGCTTTCAGTGTTCATATGCTTCATGTGATTGTCCAAAGATTCGAAAAGCAAAAATGAAGTGGTGCTAGAATTGTTAAATATCTACCATCTTGTTTGGTAATTTCTATCCTTATCTCATCTTTACTTTGTTTAATTAAGGTTTTCGTGGGACATAATACCCTTGTTGGTGAGAGTGAGCCTTGTTTGTGAAATTTAAAGAGGTTATTAGTGTAAAACCCTCGGTGGGTGAGCCTTTTGTGTATTTACTTAACTTGAGCATTTAGTTGATTGGTTAAAATCTTTGAGTGTAGATTTGAGGCAGTGGATACCGATCTTAGAGAGATCGTATCACCATAAATTGTTGTGTTTCTTTCTCTACACTTATTACTTTCTTTTATTTGTGCTATCTTCATTTATTCTTTGTTGTAGTTAATATTTGTTGTGGACTTATTGATTGCTCTTCTTCTTTCAACCACTCTTGTCAAACACATAAAATCTTGGAGGTTGTGAATTTGGAAAACGGGATTGTATTAAAGAAAAAGTTTTCCAAAATAAGCAAAAGACCTAATTCATCTCCTTCTTAGAATTTTCATTCTCCACTGTTAGAGTTCTATTTCACCCCATTTCTACCAATTTTACTATGACCATAGCCCTCAATAAACTCATCTTCGCATCCTTCACTACTCTTGTTTGCAAACCTTGTAGGATTCTCATTCTTAATCTCATTAGGATGCTAACCATTAACTTTTCTTTCATACCCTTTTTGACTCTCGTCCAAGCTATCAGACATGTTATTCATAGATGCGTTCAATGCCTCCAAAGCTGCTATAGTATCGGATAGCTCAAGTTTAGAAGGTTCTATTCTTGAAGAATCTCCTGATACTCTAGAATTTTTTTTTTTTTGTTCTTGCAAGGACTGTTAGTACTAGAACAATTTTCTTGTCACTCAAACTCACGTGCTTACACTCAAGGATTTGACACTTCTCTCATGTATGCACTCTTTATGCCTTTTTACAATGATAATCTCATGTCTGCCTTTTTCCACACTAGTTTGTTCTATAAGTTCTGGAAAGAGCTAGATCAAGCAAAGAATAATCGACCAATCAAGCGCCAAAAAACCCAAAGTCTCAAACATGAATTTAGTGCCTAAAGTTTGATTCTTTCGAAAGGATTTAAAGACTTTGACAAATACAAAAATCAAAGAACAAAGAAAAAGATCTCTTTTTTTATTTCCCATTGAACAAGAACAAGCAACTAATTTTTTTTCTCTTTTTTTTTTGTACTATGAAATTGAATATGGAAAAATAAAGCGTAGTATAACCTAGATTGGAAGCCAAAACTCTGATACTAAGATGATGTGAACTCATAAGTCAAAGACCTTATAGACCCACAGGAAAGTTTAACTGAAACCCTGGATAGTGTAATTTCCCAAGTTGGATGATCACCTCAAATCTCTATACCAAAGGAAACAAAGACCTCAGTCGAATACATCAAACCCTATAGGCAAAGCACTATAAGACCTTAAGTGATAACACTTAAAAGATGACCAATCCTTTGCAACGGAAAACAACGCTAGTTCTAACAAGAACTAAGAAACAAACTTTCCTTATCAAGAGAAAACTCAAGAACAATGTTTTTTTTTTAATTAAGAACAATGTTTATTGATGAATGATATACTACAAGAGGTAGAAGCCTTTATATAGTGTTAATCTTCTTGAAACACAAAAAAATAGAATGCTGCTAGGATTTGGAACTATGACAATTACCTAAAACGAATAGGACTAAATACTAATTAGAAATGGTAAAATATCAAGAAAATATGTTTATGGCAGTTGGGCTACAATTAAATAAACTTGAAGAATTAAGGAATGAGGCATATGAAAATGCAAAGATTTATAAAGTCAAAACTAAAGCTTTTCATGATAAGATGATATGTCGTAAATCATTTGTACCTAATCAGAAAGTTGTGCTTTTTAATTCTAAATTATGTCTCGTCCCTGGTAACTTGAAATCTAGATGGGATGGTCCTTTTGTTGTAAAATAATTTTTTCCTTCGATTGTTGCTCAAATTCGAGTTGCTAAAGATGGTAGAACTTTAATAGTTATTGGCCAGCGTTTGAAGCCTATAATCATTAATATTGTTGGAGAAGGTTAGATTAAGTATATTAACCTAGTAGATCCGATTTGTGTTGATTAATTGGTGATACAGTCTGGCTAAAGACATTAAACTTAATGCTTATGGCAGGCAACCCAAAAGTTTTTATTTATTATTTTATTTGATTTTTAGTCTCTTGATTTGGTAGAACTATACCCATATTTGTTTTGTAAGGTAATGAATTGTTACATCAATATTCATGAAGTTTATGGAGATTGCTTACTACTTCTATAGACTTGCATCATTGCCTTTGGCTCTTCTGCCAGTTTTTGTTACTCTTTTCTTTCTCTTTCTACCGTTCCCTTTTTCAATTATATTGAGGAAAATATGTGGTATAGGAGTACAAGATGAGAAAAAACATTGATATAGAATTTTTTTCATTGAAAATGAGAGAGAAGAATTTATTTTGTTTTATTTTACTTGTTTTCCATGGAGAATATGGCATGTTAGTAATTTCTTCAATTTTTCAGAAACCTTTTTGATTTGATTATTTATGATTTAGTATGCATGATAAAATCTTTTGTTTGGAATTAGGCTTTTAAAACTTTTTAAGAAAACCCTTCCTTTGTAATAATTCAATCTGTGGGTTACTTGATACACTTACATAAACTTTGAGTCCAAATATATAGCTTTAAAGAAAGGCTATGTGACTCTTCTAATTGAAACTTAGACTTCCTATCTAAATAATTTATTTATGGGGCCATAATCTGCTTCTCTTGGTGGAACAAAAATTAAAGAAATTCATTTCTACCAAGAGTATGAGCTAGCATGCAATGCATACCAAGGTTGTACAATACGTTGAGTAACTAGGTACCGGCGTTGGAAGTGTTACGACGTATTGCCAAAGGAGGATTTTAACAAATTTGGAAAGTCTCTTGGCATTAGGATTTGATGAGATAATATTTGCCAAGCATAATCTTATGGCTTAAAGGAGTTCACTTTGGAAGTTGCCATTATTTGAGCAAAACTCTATTATGGCAAAGAAGAAGACATTTGGGGAATTCTAAAGTTTCTAGGATTTGGAGAATCCCATCAAGATCCATCTATACAAAATATCAAAGATTGTCTTCCTATATTCTTGGGATTTCTTGCTATATTTTAGGGATGACAATCTTGGAGAAGAAGGAAGCTCAAGACTTTTGGACATTATATATATGAGCTTCATAGCAAAGCCAAATTAACTCTCCAAACTCTCGGGAATTCAACTCTCTTGATACTTTCGAAATTATTTCTTGGAAAGAATTCTCAAGAAGCTCTCAGCATTACTCATGACATTATTCTAACAAGAGGTTTCTATGTTTTTCATGCAATATTCTTAGGAGAGTTGTTATCTGAACTTATGTTATAGAAGCTTTATTTTAGGAGAGTTTAACAGCACAATTTATCTTCTTGTTATGTTGTTCATATAAATTGTTCTATTTATGTTCAAGTATTGGAAACAGAAGTTCAGTAGATATTGGAATGCACTTGACAAAGTTCTGATCAAACCATCTCAAAAAGAACAGAAGGATGCTACGACTAATTGAGATTAGTGGAGAGCAGTAAGTGCAAGTGGAATCTTGCTGCATCCTGTCGAAAGGAGTTCGACACATCCTGTTGAGAAGAGTTCAATAGAAGCAAACTGTGCCTGGATGATAGTTCAATAGTCGTGGAGGTAAGAGTTGTGGTTGATGTGTTTCCAATCGTGAAGGCAACATTGTGGTTGTTAAATTTCTGGTTGTTGATGCAACTTGAGCAAAAGGTGTTTTTGCCAAGTCTATTAAGGGAATCACTAGAGCAGATTGGGATCGTGTTTCTGTATTTTTGAAACATAAATTTTAGTGGATTATTTTTCTAGGCGTGACCTCGCAGATGTATGTTGTTGAGCTGAATTGCTTTACCAATTTTGCTATGTCAAACTTTGTGTTTCTATCTGTGTGTGTTGTGTTAAACTGTGCAGAGTCAACTTCAATACACAGAGTTTGACAAAATGTAGAAAAGTTGCATAAACCTAACCGTACAAGTAGTATTAGAGCCGGTCACGAATTGTTGTTGGTTTGCTATTCAATTAGCAGGTAAGATCGTGATAAGGTAGGTTGTGCAAATTATGGCAAAATAAGCAGGATCTATAACAAGGCCACCATTGTTGGATGGAGCAAATTATGGATACTGGAAAGCACGGATAAGAATCTTCATTCATAATGTGGATGAGAATGTATGGATTGCAGTTCAAAAAGGATGGACTCCACCATCATGAATAATGAGGGATTGCTGTTGAAAAACCCATGGAGGACTGGACTGATGTTGAACATAAGTTGAATACCACAAATTCTAAGGCTCTCAACACCGTCTTCACAACTATTGATGTAGATCAATTCAAATTAATCTCAACTTGTCAATCTGCATATTATCTATGAAGGAACAAGCCATGTTATAATGTCAAAGTTGCAAATGTTTAGCTCACAATTTGAGCAATTGAGAATGATAGAAGACGAGACAATTCCCATCTTCAGCAGCAAACTAAGTGAAATACCTAAGAGGGGAGGGGGGTGAATTAGGTATTTGGCTAATTTTTGCAAACAAAGTCTTTTTATAATTCTAAGCAAAAACAAATTGTGTGAGCTTGGTTCAATAAGAGAATTAAATGATTAATAGCAAAGCTGTTAAACAATGTAAGGGCAATGAGCACAAACAATTTATAGTGGTTCGATCTCTTCAAGATCTACGTCCACTACCTTAAGCCTACACTTAAGGATTTCAAACAATCTACTATATGCTCAAGTTCACAAATTACATAAGAGGCTCACCACACAATGGTTTTACACTCACAACCTCTTTAACAATTCTATAAACAAGGTTCACCCTACCAAAGGATTTTATATGTACAAACAACCTTGAATCACAATTTCAAGGATCACCCTTATCTAAAGGATTTTAAGTTATCAAGATAACCTTGCAATGAGTTAGTAGAAAACACAATTTAATAAAGAGAGGAGAATGTGTAGATGTTACCACTTGTTGGTAGATGATTACACAATGTTTCACCTTCACACTTTGTTGTCTTTGGAATCTTGAATCATCAATTGAAAGCAAAACACAAAAGAGAGCTTAAAATGTTTGCTAAAGGCTTTGGAATGTTTAGAGTTCACAAAGATTCAAAACTTACAAAAAATCTGAAGTTTATAGCTTTTATAGAATTTGAAAATCAGTTTTAACAGCCATAAAACGGCTAGTAACGGCTAGTTTCAGAAAATTTGGACGACCGAATTTTTTTTGTGCGTTCGAATTTATCGTCCGAATTTTATTGTTGCACGTTTCTGGAAAAATTCGGACTACCAAATTTTTTCCATGCTTCCTAATCTTCGTCCGAATTTCTCTGGAAAAATAGTAACCATACTGAAGACAAAAATTCGGACGACCGAATTTTTTTCATGCGTCTGAACTTGAGTCCAAATTTCTCTAGAAAAACAATAACCAATTTTTTGCTACAAAAATCAGACGACCGAATTTTTGGAAGCACAATAGCCATTTTAAAATTTGGTTTTCAAACTTTGTAAAATGATTTGAAATTTAACTTCAATAATTTTAAATACATTTTGTATGTATAGATAAGTTATTTAGACATATGTAAACTTAAGAACCATAATCAAATCTCTTTGATCATGCAAAGTTTACTCAAAATCTTTTAAGATACAAAAACACATTTACTAACAAAAAGTTCACTCAAAGCCATTCAAGATTAAGAAAAATAGTTTTATGCTCTCTTATGCATTCAATAGATTCCAAGACACACAAGTGTAGAGTTTACAGAAAAATTATACCTATTTAGCATATGTACCCTACACTTCAATTCTTCAATGCATTTAGATCATCTTTGAACAACCTTCTTCAAAATTCAATCACTTTGGCTTATTGAAGTTGTTCTTGCACTTTGGCTTGAAGGTAATGAGACTTCATACTTCTTAGTTCACCAATCCTATCACACAATATATAAGCATATTAGTCCTCATCAATATTTGTCATTAATCAAAAACTACATGATTTGCCCTTAGGGCTAACAATCTTCCCCTTTTTGATGATAACAAACTTTGATGCAAAATGTGATGGAATTAATCAGAGTAGTAGTATTAATGTCAATGATAGAAAATAACCAATTTAGCACATTGACATTCAAAAGGCTCAATATGAGCCTATTACCCAACCAACCTCCATTTACCTCCTTCATTCCAATAACTAGGATAGAAGATACAACATTTAAGCATTTAGAAAAGATTCTAAGAGAGGTTTTAAGGTTGTAAAAGTTTAACAATACTTCCCCTTAGATTGTGCTCATTTTACAACACATTTGGACTAGAGATACTATGCATCCGAATTTTAACATAGCAAGTCCAAACTTTAAAATAAGATAAATAAAAGCTCCAAATTCTGTAAATAAGATTTCCTAAGATTGTTCAAACATATTATGAGAGATTAAAACATATTTGAATCAATTTAAACAACAAAAGAGCACATATTGGCAACAAAATATGGATGCATCCGAATTTCAGAACATGCATCCGAATTTTTTGTCCAAATTTTTGGCAACAAGTTTGAAAAGGTGATTTTGCATTCAAATGAAATGTTGAAGTACTCAAATATGTATGTCCACAATAGCACTCAGTTTAGCTTTGCAAAACCACAAAAATCATGCATCCATTTGTTTAAAATTAAAAGACAAGTCAAGAATCAATAGAAAACAAACAAGATTTTAAAGTTTCAGACTTTAAAGCACAAAATACAGTTATAGCATAATACATTTTGCAAATTATAGTCATCACATAATATATTTAGCAAATCACAGTAGCATAATACATTTTGCACAGATAATTCATTTTGCACAGTCATCATTTTTCTCCCCCTTTTGTCATCACTAAAAAATGGGATCAATGAAAATGAGACTAACAATTTAGCACATATAATAGTTAAAAAAAAAGAGGAAGCTCTCATCACTGAGATTTCATCATTGAGCTTCACTATTACATAAAATGCAGCAAAATACTTAACAAGTTCATAACACATAATAAAAAACTTAATACAAATAAGCAATTTAAAAAAAATAGTAAAAAGATAAGATGGAAGGAATGCTTAGTCTTGTGATGTTGATGGAGAGGCTTTGCTAACTCCTTTCTTGATTGCCAAATGCTTCACTCTTCCTTGGCTGAAGGATATGGTTGAAGGTGAGACGATGTTTGCTTTTTCAATTTGACTTCCTCCTTCTTAGGGCTCACTTCTTTCTTCTTGGGGCTTTTTATGAACTGATTCACTTTCTTCTTCTTCTTCCCTTGCCACATTCTCTTCATTGCCTCCTTGATTATCATCCCCATCATCACTGTCATCATCTTCATCTTTTTTCTTTCCTTCCTTATCTCCATCATCCTCATCTCTATCTTGATGCCTAGAGGGTCCTTCACCACTTTGTGTATTCCTTATCAGACTTTGT
The DNA here is from genome assembly GCA_030512225.1 of Rauvolfia tetraphylla. Taxonomy (NCBI): domain Eukaryota; kingdom Viridiplantae; phylum Streptophyta; class Magnoliopsida; order Gentianales; family Apocynaceae; genus Rauvolfia; species Rauvolfia tetraphylla. The sequence goes on along the minus strand of JAJQKT010000004.1, from coordinate 6,477,087 downwards.
TCAATATGCCTCACTCTACTGTCTAATCCATCTAGTTTTTCAAGAACCATTGGAGCAAAGGATTTGAAAAACTTATACATTTTCTCCATTTCCTTGATATGATTATTTAGGCTTGTTGGAATGCCTTAGCTACTATGGTGTCACCACTAGTTATTCCCTCACTTCTAGAATCAATTTCAACATTTGGTTGAGGGACTTCTTCAAATAATCTTCTTTTTGAGGGAGGTTGCTCCCCCTCACTTGAAGTATCATGTTTCCTCTTAGTTTTCATCTCTCTTGCAAGAGTTTCTTCTTCATCCTCTTCTTCCTCAGTTTCTTCACTTTCTTTACTCTCCTCTTTTCTTGGAGGGGTTTCTCTTTTGGTTCTCCATATGCCATCATCATCAAGAACTAGCTGCATTCTCTTAAGAGTTTCATTAGTATAAATCTCCCCACTCTTAAATGCTTGTCTTCTTCCTGGAAGTTTAACCCGAAAATGCTTAAAAATCCTTGTCAACATCCTTCCAAATGGGAATGCCTTGGTTACAGTTTTCCTTGCAGTAATCATGTGCTTTAAAGCTATATATCCAAAATTCAATCTCCTATGTTCATGCAAGGCTGACATGATTACCATGTGCATGTTACCAACAGATGACTTATGTCCAAAATTAGGAACAATCGTAGTAGTAATCATGTGATGCAATACTCTACCTCTAGCATCTAATCTCTTGATTTCCCTCTCTCTAATGGACCTAAATTCTTTGCCATTAGTGAATGCCTCTTCAAATCTTTCATTTGTGAAGACTTCACGATTATAACAATGCATAGAAGGTGAGTAATATCTTGCCCCGTTATCACCTACTCCACAAATTCTGTTAATCAAGGCATCACTGAATTCAAAATCCACTTGGGATACTCTAGATGAATACCATTGAATCACTTCATCCCCTACAAGCTCAGTTCTTTCTTTTTTAAGGTTTGCATAGAATTCATATATGAGTGTAGGATAGAATTCTTCATCAATGAATAACAGGCTACTCCAACCAATATCACTAAAACATGATAGAACAATATTCATACTAGGTAGTTTATCAACATTCACCTTATACCCAGGGATAATTTTTCTGCTATTTTTGTTCCATTCATCAAATTCATGAGCAGCCTTGATTGAAACAAACTTGTCAATTCCAGACAAAGCTTGAGGAATTCGAACTCTTCTTGGTTCGTTGATGATTAAGCCTCCATCACCCTCCTTGGCTTTTCCTTTCCCTTTTTCAATATTTTGCTTCTTTGTCCTCACCATGATGTTGTTGCTTAAGAAAGGATTTATTTTTTGGATGTGTATAGGGTTTGGAATTTAAAAATGAAAGCAATTTGAAGAGAAAATGATGAAATTTTAGAGAGATTATGATTCGGACGTGGATGGGTAAGGTTGGTCTTGAAATATGAGAGAATTCGGAAGTTGAAGTGTTAAGAGAAACTGATTCGGCTTTATTTAAAACATTGCATCTGCGAAATTCGGACGACCGATTTTTCAGGTCTGTGTCCAAATTTTTTGTCGAAAGTCTCTGTTTCTTCAACTCAGAAAATTCGGTTGATCGAATTTTGTGTTATGCGTCCGAATACTGCGTCCGAAAATTTCTTGTTTTTACCAAACTTCAACACACACATTAGTAATTGAATTTTGAGATTTCTAAGAGCCTTCTTAGATGATTAAACCTTTCCTCAGCCAGGGGCTTTGTAAATATATCAGCAATTTGATCATTTATATTTATATATTCTAAACATATATCTCTCTTGATCACATGATCACGAATGAAATGATGTTTAATTTCTATATGCTTAGTCCTAGAATGTTGAATGGGATTTATGCTCAAATTGGTAGCACTAGTATTATCACATAGTATAGGCACACAATTGAATTTAAGACCATAATCAAGTAAGGTATGCTGCATCCATAATAATTGAGCATAACAACTACTCGCAGCAATGTATTCAGCTTCAGCAATAGACAAAGACACACAAGCTTGTTTTTTTACTATACCAAGACACAAGACAACTACCAAGAAATTGACAATGGCCACTTGTACTTTTACATTCAACTTTGCATCCAGCATAGTCAGCATCTGAATATCCAATAAGTTCAAAAGATGAAGATTTTGAAAACCAAAGACCATAGTCATGTGTATCAATTAAATAATGAAAATTACGTTTGACAGAAATTAGATGAGATTCTTTAGGACAAGATTGAAATCTAGCACATAAGCACACAACAAACATAATATCTAGTCTACTTGCTGTGAGATAGAGTAAACTTCCAATCATACCTCTATATGATTTCTCATCAATATTTTTATCTTCTTCATCTTTATCAAGTTTGGTTGATGAGCTCATTGGAGTACCTATCCCTTTTGCTTGATCCATTCCAAATCTTTTCAAGAGCTCCTTGGTATACTTTGCTTGATTGATGAAGTCTCCATTCTTGGTTCGCTTAATTTGCAGCCCAAGAAAGAAATTCAGTTCTCCCATCATGCTCATTTCAAATTCATTTTGCATAGATTTGGCAAAGTCTTCACAAAGAGACATGTTAGTAGCACAAAAAATAATATCATCAACATAAATTTGCACAAGTAAAATATCATTATTAGTAGATGTTTTTATAAAAAGAGTTGTGTCCACTTTTCCTTTTGCAAAACCTTTTGAAAGAAGAAATCCACTTAATCTTTCATACCAAGCTCTTGGGGCTTGTTTCAATCCATATAGAGCTTTGGTTAACTTAAAGACATGATTTGGAAATTTTTCATGAATAAAACCAAGAGGTTGTTCTACATAAATCTCTTCTTCAATAAAAGCATTTAGAAAAGCACTTTTGACATCCATTTGAAATAGTTTAAAACCTTTAAAACAAGTAAAAACCAAGAGTATTTTTATAGATTCCAATCTAGCTACTGAAGCAAAAGTCTCATCATAATCAATGCCTTCTTCTTGGTTGAAGCCTTGAGCAGCAAGTCTAGCCTTATTTCTAACAACTTCTCCTAATTGATTTAATTTGTTTCTAAAAACCCATTTTGTACCAATAATGGAATGATCATGAGGTCTTGGAACAAACTTTTAGGTTCTTTCAAACTGATATAACTCTTCTTCCATAGCAATGATCCAGAAATTATCACACAATGCATCATCAATATTTTTAGGTTCAATGTGAGATAAAAGAGCAAAGTTATCAATAAAGTACCGCCTTGTTTTAACTCCTTGGGAGACATCACCAATGATTTGCTCCTTAGGATGGCCTCTTGCATATGTTAGATCCTTTGGAAACTCTTGATTATTGCTTGGTTGACCATCTTGTTCTTGCTCCATTATTTCTTCTTCCTTGGCATGTTCTTCCAATGTGGATACTTGATGATGAGTTTGATTTTCAATCATTGAGGAACCTGCATTATCTTCATTTCTTCTTTGAAGATAAATGTTAGATTCATCAAAAGTTACATGTATGGTTTCTTCAACACATAATGTTCTTTTGTTATAAACTCTATATGCCTTTTTATTTGATGAATAGCCAAGAAATACTCCTTCATCTGATTTTCTATCAAATTTTCCCAGATTATCACCGGTATTTAAAATAAAACATTTACAACCAAACACTTTAAAATAAACAATTGAAGGAGTTCTAGTAAATAGAAGTTCAAAAGGTGTTTTTCTTATAAAAGGTCTTAATAAAACTCTATTCATTACATAGCAAGCAGTATTTACAGCTTCAGCCCAATGAAATACCTAAGGCGGGGTGAATTAGGTATTTGGCTAATTTTTCGCAAATACAGTCTGTTAGCCCTAAGAGCAAATCATGTAATTTTGATTAATGACAAATATTGATGAGAACTAATATGTTTATATTGTGTGATAGGATTTGTGAAGAAAGAAGTTTGAAGTCTCATTGCCTTCAAGCCAAAGAGCAAGAACAACCTCAATAAGCTATGAGTCTTTTTTTGAGGTTTATTCAAAGATGAACTCAAGGCAATGAAGACTTGAACGGTAGAGTAGGTATGATGATAGGTAATATCTATGTAAACTCTACACTTGTATGTCTTGGAGTCTATTGAATGCATAAGAGAGCATAAAATTGGTTTCTTAATTTTAAAAGGCTTTGAATAAATATCTTAATGAATGTGGTTTTGTGTCCTAAAAGTTTTAAGTAAACTTTATATGATCAAAGGAATTTGATTTTGGTTTTCAAACTGATATATGTCTAAATAAGTTTTCTATATCTACCAAATGTGTTTCAAATCTTTGGAAGTTAAATCTCAAATGATTTTACAAAGTTTGAACATGATTCCAAGAAATTCGGTCGTCCGAATTTGGTAGCAAAAGTTTGCTACTGTTCTTCCAGAGAAATTCGGAAGAAGATTCGGACGCATGAAGAAAAATTCGGTCGTCCGAATTTTGGCCTTCAGCATGGTCACTGTTCTTCAAGAGAAATTCGGACGGAGATTCGGACGAATTTGGAAGAATTCGGTTGTCCGAAAAATTAGGACGCAGAATTCGGTCGTCCGAATTTCCTAAAATAGCCGTTAACTAGCCGTTTTATAGGTGTTTCAACTGATTTTCAAATTCTATAAAAGCTATAAACGTGCAATCTTTTGTAAGTTTTGAATCCTTGAATACTCTAAGCTTTCTAAAGTCTTTTACAAAAATTTCTCAAGCTCTCTTATGTCTTGTGCATTCAATTGATCAATCCAAAGACATCAAAGTGTGAAGGTGCAACTTTGTGTAATATCTACCAACAAGTGGTAACATCTACACACTCATCCTTACTTATTAAATTGTGTTGGTCTACTAGCTCTAGCAAGGTTATCTTGATAACATAAAACCCTTTAGATAAGGGTGATCCTTGAAGTTGTAATTCAAGGTTGTTTGAGATATAAAACCATAGTGTGGTGAGCCTTGTTTGTAAAAGTTACTAGAAGAGGTTGTAAGTGTAAAACCATTGTGTGGTGAGCCTCTCTTGTAATCTATGAACTTGAGCACATAGTAGAGTAATTGAAATCCTTAAGTGTAGGCTTAAGGTAGTGGAGGTAGATCTTGAGGATCGAACCACTATAAATTGCTTGTGTTCATTGGTCTACATTTCTTATATTGCTTTGCCATAAATTGTTTCTCTCTTGTCTATATAATCTGTTATTGATCTATAAATATAAAAGGTTTGATTTTGCAAAAATTAGTCAAAATACCTAATTCACCACCCCCCCCCCCCTCTTAGGTATTTCAATTGGTATCAGAGCTAGAACTTCTTTGTGTGGTCTTACAACCTAGAAGACAAAGATCCTATGGCTATTATTTCAAACCTACCTTACCTAGAAGGATCTTCTACAAACAGACCTCCGTTGTTTGATGGAACAAATTACACTTTTTGGAAGTCTAGAGTTAAAATATATATTTGTTCTATCAATTTTGATTTATGGAACATAGTTGAGAAAGGTCCCTATGTCCCAATGAAAATGAGAGCAGATAGAGTAACCTCAGAACCCAAATCCACTGATGAATTTGATGAGCATGATTCAAGGAAAATGACATTAAATTATCAGGCTATGAACATATTAAGTTGTGCATTAGATGTTACTGAATATAATAGAGTTAGTGGGTGTGATTCTGCTCATGATGTGTGGAGATTACTCCAAATTACACATGAAGGTACTAATCAAGTTAAAGAATCAAAACTTGCTATGCTTGTTAGAGATTATGAACTGTTTACTATGAAACAAGGTGAAAATATTAGTGATATGTTTACAAGGTTTACTAATATTTTCAATGGCTTGAAAGCTTATGGTAAAAGCTATACTATGGGAGAGCAAAACAGAAAGATTTTGGATGCTCTACCAAAATCCTGGCAGCCAAAGACGCTTGCTATTGAGGAGTCCAAAGATCTAAAAACTCTTCCTCTTGAAGAGCTTATTGGATCACTACTCACACATGAAATGAAGATGAAACGGTTGAATGATAAGGAAGATGAGGAAAAGGGAAGAAAAGGAGTAGTTCTTAATGCCTCAAATAACTTGAGTGAACAAGAACAATCTTCAAGTGAAGAAGAAGGAGGAAACAGTGGAGAAGAAGAGATTACAATGGCAGTGAAGAAGTTCAAGAGATTCTACAAAAAGGAATTTCTCAAGAAAGGAAGAAAGCCAGTCAAGAAGAGTGAACAATCCTCATCATATAAACCTCAATGCTTTGAATGCAAGAGTACAGAGCATCTTATTGCTGACTATCCCAAAGTGTTAGAGAGGGAAAGAGAAAGCAAAAACAGAAAGAAATCTGCCAAGAAAGGAAAAGGACTAGCTGGAACGTGGGATCAACAAGAAAGTGAGGATGAAAGTGAAGGGAAGGCCAACATATGCTTTATGGCCATTGATGATGAGGTACAATCTTCACCCTCTATTTCAAATTTGTGTGGTGATGATATTGATTCTAGTGATTTAATTGTAGAATTGTATGAAGAGCTGAAAAAGGGTTCAAGAAGAAATAAAGAAATGAAATCTAAAATTAATAATCTTTCAACTGAAAATTCAAAATTATGTATTGAAAATGATAGACATCTTGAGACCATTAATTCTCTTACCATTGAAAAAGAAGTTTTGAATACTACCATACAACATGTATCTTTTGAAAACAAAAAGCTTTGTTCAAGAATTATTTCTCTTGAATCAATGCTAAAAGATCATGAGCTTTTAAAAAGGAAAGTAAATGATCTTACTTTATGCATTGAGAGATTTACAAATGGAAGAGAAAATTTAACTAAATTGCTTGGTTATCAAAGATCCTCATTTGTAAAGCATGGTCTCGGTTTTACACATGATTGTTTTGATCCAAAACAAAAAGGGTTATTTGTTAAAGAATCTTCTCATTATAGGACTCATACTTGTTGTACATATTGTGGTAAGCATGGACACAAAGTTTCTAAGTGCTTTATAAAAAGAAAGATAGAAAATGGGGTGAAGACCATTTGGAAAGTCAAAGGAACTATTACTAACCCTCTTGGACCCAAGAAGATATGGGTACCAAAAATTACTCTTTCCAATTTGGTATAGGTACAATTTGCCTCAAGATCAAGTGCCACTAAATGGTTTCTTCACAGTGGCTGCTCAAGGCACATGACTGGAAATGCATCACTTGTTAGTGAGCTTCAAGCTACAAGTGAAGGTTTTGTTTCTTTTGGAGATAACAAGAAAGGGAAAATACTTGGACTAGGTAACATTGGTAAAGGTTCCTTCCCTCTTATCAAGCAAGTTCTACTTATTGATGGTTTAAAGTATAATTTACTTAGCATTAGTCAATTATGTGACAATGGTTGCAAAGTAGAGTTTAAATGTGATACTTGTACTATTCTTGATAGTGCAAGTAATAAAACTATTTTTGTTGCTAAAAGAGTTAGTAATGTATATGTGCTATATCTTGATGAGCTTATCACCAATGATATTAAATGTCTTGCCATTCATGACAATGATGGATTTTTATGCCATAGAAGCTTAGGACATGTGAGCATGGATTTATTGAACAAACTAGTTAGAGGATTATCAAAAATGCATTTTGATAAAACCCGTATTTGTGATGCTTGTCAATATGGAAAACAATCGAAAACATCTTTCAAACCAAAGAAAATGGTTTCTACCTCAAAGCCTCTTGAACTAGTTCACATGGACTTATTTGGACCTATGAGGACTACTAGTCTTGGTGGTAAAAGATATGCTTATGTGATTGTTGATGATTTTTCAAGATTTACATGGGTAATCTTTTTATCACAAAAAGATGAAACATTTTATGAATTTTCAAAACTTTTCAAGAAGGTTCAAATTTCTCTGAATTGCAACCTAATCTCTATTAGAAGTGATAATGGAAGAGAGTTTTGCAACCAAGATTTTACAAAATTCTGTGATGAGTATGGTATCACTCATAATTTTTCAGCTGCCAAAACACCTCAACAAAATGGTGTTGTTGAGAGGAAAAACAGAACATTACAAGAAATGGCTAGATCAATGCTTTGTGAAAATTCTTTACCTAAATACTTTTGGGCTGAAGCTGTAAATACAGCATGCTATGTAATGAATAGAGTTTTACTAAGACCTTTTATAAGAAAAACACCTTTTGAACTTCTATTTGATAAAACTCCATCAATTGTCTATTTTAAAGTGTTTGGTTGTAAGTGCTTTATTTTAAATACTAGTGACAATCTTGGTAAGTTTGATAGAAAATCTGATGAAGGCATATTTCTAGGCTATTCATCAAATAAAAAGGCATATAGAGTCTATAACAAAAGGACATTATGTGTTGAAGAAACTATTCATGTAACTTTTGATGAATCTAATATTTATCTTCAAAGAAGAAATGAAGATGATGCAGGTTCCTCAATGGTTGAAAATCAAACTCAACATCAAGTACCTACATTGGAAGATCATGCTAAAGAAGAAGAAATAATGGAGCAAGAACATGATGGTCAATCAAGCAATAATCAAGAACTTCCAAAGGATCTCACATATGCAAGAAGTCATCCTAAGGAGAAAATCATTGGTGATGTCTCTCAAGGTGTCAAAACAAGACGGTATTTTATTGATAATTTTGCCCTTTTATCTCATATTGAACCGAAAAATATTGATGATGCATTGTGTGATAATTTCTGGATTATTGCTATGGAAGAAGAGTTAAATCAGTTTGAGAGAAACAAAGTTTGGACTCTTGTTCCTAGACCTCATGATCATTCAGTTATTGGTACAAAATGGATATTTAGAAATAAGCTAAATGAACTAGGAGAAGTTGTTAGAAATAAAGCTAGACTTGTTGCTCAAGGCTTCAATCAAGAAGAAGGCATTGATTATGATGAAACTTTTGCTCCAGTGGCCAGATTAGAGTCTATTAGAATACTCTTGGCATTTGCTTGTTTTAAAGACTTTAAACTATTTCAAATGGATGTCAAAAGTGCTTTTCTAAATGGTTTTATTAAAGAAGAGGTTTATGTAGAACAACCTCCTGGCTTTATTCATGAAAAATTTCCAAATCATGTTTTCAAATTAACTAAAGCTCTATATGGACTGAAACAAGCTCCAAGATCTTAGTATGAAAGATTAAGTGGTTTTCTTCTTTCAAAAGGTTTTACTAAAGGAAAAGTAGATACAACTCTTTTTATAAAAACGTCTTCTAAAAATGATATTTTACTTGTGCAAATCTATGTTGATGATATCATTTTTGGTGCTACTAATACTTCCCTTTGTGAAGAGTTTGCTAAAACTATGCAAAATGAATTTGAGATGAGCATGATGGGAGAACTAAGATTCTTCCTTGGGCTGCAAATTAAGCAAACCAAGGATGGAGTCTTCATCAATCAAGCAAAGTATACCGAGGAGCTATTGAAAAGATTTGGAATGGATCAAGCAAAAGGAATAGGTACTCCAATGAGTTCATCAACTAAACTTGACAAAGATGAGAAAGGTAAAAGTATTGATGAGAAATTATATAGAGGTATGATCGGAAGTTTACTCTATCTCACAGCTAGTAGACCAGATATTATGTTTGCTGTATGCTTATGTGCTAGATTCCAATCATGTCCTAAAGAATCTCATCTAATTTCTGTCAAACGAATCTTTCGTTATTTGATTGATACACATGACTATGGCCTTTGGTTTTCAAAAACTTCATCTTTTGAACTTATTGGATATTCTGATGCTGACTATGCTGGTTGTAAAGTTGAATGTAAAAGCACAAGTGGTCATTGTCAATTTCTTGGTAGTTGTCTTGTATCTTGATTTAGTAAAAAGCAAGCTCGCGTGTCTTTATCCACTACAGAAGCTGAATACATAGCTGCAGGTAGTTGTTGTGCACAATTGCTATGGATGCAGCATACCTTACTTGATTATGGTCTTAAATTCAATTGTGTGCCCATACTATGTGATAATACTAGTGCTATTAACTTGAGCATAAATCCCATTCAACATTCTAGGACTAAGCATATAGAGATAAAACATCATTTCATTTGTGATCATGTGATTAAGAAAGATATATGCTTAGAATATATAAATACAAATGATCAAATTGCTGACATATTTACAAAGCCTTTGGCTGAGGAAAGGTTCAATCACCTAAGAAGACTCTTAGGAATTTCAAGATTCAATGACTAATGTGTGTATTGAAGTTTTGGTGATTACAGGAAATTTTCGATTCAAAATTCGGATGCACTACAGAAAATTCAGTCGACCGAATTTTCTGAGTGACAAGAAACAGAGACTTTTGATTAAGAATTCAGACGCAGGTGACCGAATTTTCTGAACTGAGGAAACAGAAACTTTCGATCGAAAATTCGGACGCAGACCTAAAAAATCAGTCGTCCGAATTTTACGGACGTAACTCTTTAAATGAAGATTAAACAATCTTCTCAACACTTCAACTTCCGAATTTCACATCCTTTTTAAAACCTCTCATACCCATTCACATCCGAATCAAAATCCCTTCAAAATCACACATTCTCATCCCGATTTTCCTTCACTTTTAAACTTCTAACCCTAATTTCATACAGAAAACCAATCCTTCTCAAGAGAAAACATCATGGTGAGAACAAAGAAGCCAAATGTTGAGAAAGGAAAAGGAAAGGCTAAGGAAGGAGATGGAGACTCAATCCTCAATCAGCCAAGAAGAATTCGTATTCCTCAAACACTATCTAGGGTTGACAGGTTTGTCTCAATTAAATCTACTCATGAATTTGATGAATGGAATAAGAGTAGTAGAAAAATCATTCCTGGATATAAGGTGGATATTGGATATTGTCATATCTTGTTTCAATGATATTGGTTGGAGTAGTTTGCTATTCATTGATGAAGAATACTATCCTACTTTGATATATGAATTCTATGTAAACTTGAAAGAGGAGAGAATTGAGATGATAGGGGATAATGTGATACAATGGTATTCATCTAGAGTATCACAAATAGACATTGAATTCAATGAAGGATTGATAAATAGAATTTGTGGAGTGGGTGACGATGGAGCTAGATATTATTCACCATCCATGCATTGCTATGATCGTGAACTCTTCACATATGTTAGATTTGAAGAAGCATTTACCAATGGAAGAGAGTTTAGAGCTATAAAGGAAAGGGAAATCAAGAACTTGGATGCTAGAGGTAGAGTGATGCATCACATGGTAACTACAATGATTGTTCCTAATTTTGGACACAAGTCATCAGTTGGAAATATGCATATGGTAATCATGTAAGCCCTGCATGAGCATAGAAGAATGAACTTTGGATATATAGCCTTGAAACACATGATTACTGCAAGAAAAACAGTAACCAAGGCATTCCCATTTGGAGAATACAATTAGTTCATGATGAGGATAATGTAAGGAGGACAAAAAGAGAAACCCCTCCGAAAAGAATAGAAAGAGAGAGAATCATAGAAAGTGAAGAGGAAGAGAAGGAAGAAGAGGAAACCCTTGCTAGGGAAATGAAAACAAAAAGAAAGCATGACACCTCAAGTGAGGGGGAGCAACCTCCAACAAAAAGGAGATTGTTTGAAGAAGAAACTGGAATTGGGTCAAGTGGTAAAGGAGTAACTAGAGGTGACACCATTATAGCCAAAGCATTCCAAGAAGCCTTGAACAATCATGTCAAGGAAATAGATAAAATGTATAAGTTCTTTGAGTCATTTGCTCCAATGGTTCTTGGAAAATTAGATGGACTGGAGATTAGAGTAAAGCACATTGAAGAAATCCTTATGAGAAACACTCAAAGTGGTGAAGGACCCTCTAAGCCTCAAGATGGAAATGAGGAAGAAAGAGATAGAGAAGCAAAGAAAGGAGACAATAAGGATAGCAGTGATGAAGAGGATGATCAGGGTGGAAATGATGAGACTATAGCAGAAGAAGAAGAGCAAGAACATGCTCATGAAGATCCACCAGTGGCAGGAAGTCAAGTAGCTCAAGCTGCAATTGTATCTCCAGCAACAATCTCTTTCAGTCAAGGAAGAGTTAAGCACTTGGCCATCAAGAAAGGAGTGAGCCGAACCTCCCCATCAACCTCACCATCACAAGACTAAGCTTTCTTTTCTAATCTCTTTACTTTATTTTGTTCATTTATCTTATTAAGCATGTTGCTGCATTTTCTATTCTGAACTTATTAAGTATTTTGCTGCATTTTATGTAATACTGAAGCTTAATGATGAAATCCCAGTGATGAGAGCTTCTTTTATATGCTAACTTGAACATCTCATTTTCATTGATCCCTTTATTTTTTTTTAATGATGACAAAAGGGGGAGAAAAATATGCTGCAATATGTGAACTTAGTCTTTAATGATGCTGCATGTTGCAATATGTGAACTTAGTCTGCTGCAATATGAATTTTTATGAATTAAAATTCGGATGCAAGGTTTAAAGAATTGGATGCATCCATATCTATGGTCAAAATGTATTCTTTTGTTGTTCAAATTGATTCAAATCTGTCTTAATCTCTTCCATTATGTTTGAACAACATTATGAAACCTTTATGTCACTTTAAACTTCAATTATATTGAATCTATTGCAGTTTGGACATAAGTTTAAAAATTCGGACGCATGAGTTTACAAATTCGGACGCATGTGGTTCAAAATTTGGATGCATGCTATAAAATTCGGATGCATTCAAATTTCACTGTCAAAATGTGCTCCTTTGTTGTTCAAATTAATTCAAATATGTTTTAATCTCTTCTAATATGTTTGAACAACCTTAGGAAAGCTTATTTACAAAATTTGCAACTTTCATTTTACTTATGTTAAAGTTTGGACTTGCTATGCAAAAAATTCGGATGCATGATACCTCTAGTCCAAATGTGTTGAAAAATGAGCACAATCTAAGGGAGAGCATTGTTAAACTATTACAACCATAAAACCTCTCTTAGAACTTTTCTAAATGCTTAAATGCTATATCTTCTATCCTAATTGTTGGAAGGAAGGAGGTAAATGGAGGTTGGTTGGGTCATAGGCTCATATTGAGCCTTGTGTATGTCAATATGCTAAATTGCTTGTTTTCTATCATTGACATGAATACTTCTTTGTGCTGATCTGTTTAAATCCACCACATCTTGCATCAAAGTTTGTCATCATCAAAAAGGGGGATATTGTTAGCCATAAGGGCAAATCATGTAATTTTGATTAATGACAAATATTGATGAGAACTAATATGTTTATATTGTGTGATAGGATTTGTGAAGAAAGAAGTTTGAAGTCTCATTGCCTTCAAGCCAAAGAGCAAGAACAACCTCAATAAGCTATGAGTCTTTTGAGGTTTATTCAAAGATGAACTCAAGGCATTGAAGACTTGAAGGGTAGAGTAGGTATGATGATAGGTAATATCTATGTAAACGCTACACTTGTATGTCTTGGAGTCTATTGAATGCATAAGAGAGCATCAAATTGGTTTCTTAAATTTAAAAAAGGCTTTGAATGAATTCTTAGTAAATGTGGTTTTGTGTCCTAAAAGTTTTTAAGTAAACTTTATATGATCAAAGGAATTTGATTTTGGTTTTCAAACTGATATTTGTCTAAATAAGTTTTCTATATATACCAAATGTATTTCAAATCCTTGGAAGTTAAATCTCAAATGATTTTACAAAGTTTGAACATGATTACAAGAAATTCGGTCGTCCGAATTTGGTAGCAAAAGTTTGCTACTGTTCTTCCAGAGAAATTCGAAAGAAGATTCGGACGCATGAAGAAAAATTCGTTCGTCCGAATTTTGGCCTTCAGCATGGTCACTGTTCTTCCAGAGAAATTCGGACGAAGTTGGAAGAATTCGGTCGTCCGAAAAATTCGGACGCAGAATTCGGTCGTCCGAATTTCCTGAAATAGCCGTTAACTAGCCATTTTATAGGTGTTTCAACTGATTTTCAAATTCTATAAAAGCTATAAACGTGCAATCTTTTGTAAGTTTTGAATCCTTGAATACTCTAAGCTTTATAAAGTCTATTACAAACATTTCTCAAGCTCTCTTATGTCTTGCGCATTCAATTGATCAATCCAAAGACATCAAAGTGTGAAGGTGCAACTTTGTGTAATATCTACCAACAAGTGGTAACATCTACACACTCATCCTTACTTATTAAATTGTGTTGGTCTACTATCTCTAGCAAGGTTATCTTGATAACATAAAACCCTTTAGATAAGGATGATCCTTGAAGTTGTAATTCAAGGTTGTTTGAGATATAAAACCATAGTGTGGTGAGCCTTGTTTGTAAAAAATTACTAGAAGAGGTTGTAAGTGTAAAATCATAGTGTGGTGAGCCTCTCTTGTAATCTGTGAACTTGAGCACATAGTAGAGTTATTGAAATCCTTAAGTGTAGGCTTAAGGTAGTGGAGGTAGATCTTGAGGATCGAACCACTATAAATTGCTTGTGTTCATTGGTCTACATTTCTTATATTGCTTTGTCATAAATTGTTTCTCTCTTGTCCATATCATCTGTTATTGATCTATACATATAAAAGGTTTGATTTTGTAAAAATTAGCCAAATACCTAATTCACCCCCCCCCCTCTTAGGTATTTCACAGTCCTTTTATAATTCTAAGCAAAAAACAAATTGTATGTGCTTGGTTCAATAGAAGAGTAAGGCAATTAATAGCAAAGCAATAGAGCAATATAAGAACAAAGAACACAAGCAATTTATAGGGGTTCGATATCTTCAAGATTTACGTCCACTACCTTAAGCCTACACATAAAGATTTCAAACAATCTACACCACAACCTTGATTAATCTAGTCTATGGCTCACCCTTATCAAAAGGATTTTATGTCACAAGATAACCTTACAATGAGCTAATAGAGAAAACACAGTTTAATAGAGAAAGAAGAATGTGAAGATGTTACCACTTGGTGGTAGATGTTTACACAATGTTGTACATTCACACTTTGTTGTGTTTGGAATCTTGAATGATCAATTGAAAGCACAAGACAAAAGAGAGCTTAAAATATTTGCTAAAGGCTTTGGAATGTTTGGAGTTCACAAGGATTCAAAATTTACAAAAAATCTGAAGTTTATAGCTTTTATAGATTTGAAAAATCAAATTCAACAGCTATAAAACGACTAGTAACGGCTAGTTTCAGAGAAGTTCGGACGTCCAAACTTTCTGCCATGCGTCCTAACTTGCATCCGAACTTTACTGTGCCAAGCTGTCAGGAAAAGTTCAGACGTCCGAACTTTTCCTTATGCATCCAAACTTGCGTCCGAAATTCTCTGGAAAAACAGTGACCATGCTATCAGAGAAAGTTTGGACGTCCGAACTTTTCTCCATGCGTCCGAACTTCTCTGGAAGCACAGTAACCATTTCCAAAGTTTGGACGACCAAACTTGCATCCAAACTTATCAAATTTTGTCAAATCTTTTGAAAATCATTGTTAATAACATTGAAAACGTTTTGTATGAATGGACACATCATTTAAGCACATTTAAACACAAAAATCGTTACCAAAACATTTTGATCATACAAAATCTTCTTAAGATCATTTGAGATTTCAAAAACATACTTGTTATCACAAAGTTTATTGAAAGCCATTTGAAAAACAAGTTTTGTGCTCTCTCAAGCATTCAATTGATTCCAAGATATACAAGTGTAGAGTTTACAGAAAAATATACCTATTTAGCATAGGAACTCTACACTCTAAGTCTTCAATGCCTTCAATCATCTTGAACATACTCTTCAATCTTCAATCACCTTTGGCATAGTTGAGTTGTTCTTACATTGTGACTCCAAGGCAATAAGACTTTATGCTTCTCAATCCATCAATCATATCACTCAACATACAAGTACATTAGTCCTCATCAATGTTTGCCATTATTCAAAACTAATCATAACTACATGATTTGCCCTTAGGGCTAACAATCTCCCCCTTTTTGACGATGACAAACTTTGATGCAAAATGTGATGGATTTAAACAGTGTAGTACAAAGAAGCATTGATTTCAATGATGGATAATAACTAATTTAGCACATTGACATACAAAAGGCTCAATATGAGCCTATGACCCAACCAACCTCCATTTACCTCCTTCCTTCCAACAAAGATCAAAGATATAGCATTTAAGCATTTAGAAAAAGTTATAAAAGAGGTTTTAAGGTTGTAAAAGCTTAACAATGCTCCCCCTTAGATTGTGCTCATTTTTCAACAAGTTTGGACTTGTGATGCTAAGCATCCAAAATCTGACATATCTAGTCTAAACAATAAAATAAGTGAAATGAAAGCTGAAATTTTTGAAAATAAGCTTTCCTAAGGTTGTTCAAACATATTAGAAGAGATTAAAACATATTTGAATCAATTTGAACTACAAAGGAGCACATTTTGGCAACAAAATATGGATGCATCCGAATTTCAGTACATGCATCTGAACTTTGAATTTTTAAGTCGAAACTTTAAAATATGTGAGATGAAGGTTAGAATTTTTGAAAATAAGCCTTCCTAAGGTTGTTAAAATATGATAGAAGGGTTTGAAACAGTTTTCAAACAGTTTGAACAACAAAAAAATCAGTTTTGCCAAGAGAGTTTGGATGCGTCCGAAATTTTTGGTTTGCATCCGAACTTCAAGTCCAAACTTATGAACTTTATCCTCACATATTATAATTCTTTCCAGTTTAAGTTTCAAATGTATAAATATAGTCAAAAACATGCCAAAAAGGTTTCAGTGTATCACTTACTCATATTAACACACATTGCACATATAACATATATTGCAGAAGCACACATATTTCACATTTTTGCAGCACAATTTTGCATTTTGCAGCTCATCTTCTTTCTCCCCCTTTTGTCATCATTCAAGAATGGGAAAATGAAAATGAGACTGATAATTACTAAAGGAAGCTCTCAACTCTAAGGTTTCATCATTGAGCTTCATACCATTAAAGCTATTACATAGGCCATATTAAACTAGTGATAGAATGCAGAAACTTAAAGTGCAAAAACAGAGATATTTGCATAAAACATGCCAGTAAAGGTTCAAAATAAATAAAAGTAGTAAATTGAAATGAGAGTAAAGATATGCTTAGTCTTTGGATATTGATGGAGAGTCCTTTCTTGGTTTCTTCTTTACAGCAACATGCTTAACTCTTCCATGGCCAAATGTTGGATTTGATGGGGTTACTATTTTAGCACTTGCAATTTGGCCTCCTTCTTGACTTATTTCAGCTTGCTGCACTTCTTGATCTCTTCCTTGAGACTCCATGATCTGCTCATTGCCATTCCCTTGATTACCATCATCATCTCCATCATCACTGTCACTGCCTTCTTCACTTTTCTTGTTATCTTCATCATGCTCATCATCCTTTTTCTCTTGAGTTCTAGAAGGCCCTTCACCACTTTGAGGATTTCTTATCAATATTTCCTCAATGTGCTTGACTCTATTCTCCAAACTATCCAGTTTTCCAAGCACCATAGGAGCAAATGTTTCAAAGAATTTATACATTTTCTCCATTTCTTTCATGTGATTGTTCAGTGCTTCTTGAATTTTATTCTCTCTTGAAATCTCTTCAGCACTAGTACCTTCCCTAGCAATAGGATGTGATTGTGAAGTTGGCTCTTCTTCAAAGAGTCTTCTTTTGGAGGGAGGCTGCTCCCCCTCACTTGTTGAATCATGCCTTCTCTTAGTTTTCATTTCCCTTGCCCATGTCTCTGCCTCTTCTTCTTCTTCTTCTTCTTCAATTTCCTAACTTTTCTCTGCTTGAACTCTCTTTGGAGGGGTCTCTCTTCTAGTTCTCCTCACTCCCTCATCATCAAGAGTCAATTGCATCCTTTTGAGAAAGTCATTTGTATAAATTTGTCCTCTTTTAAAAGCCTGTCCTCTAACAGGAAGCTTGATTCGAAAATGTTTGAAAAATCTTGTAAGAAGTCTTCCATATGGTAAAGCCTTGTTATCAGTCTTTCTAACCCCAATCATATGCTTCAATGCCATATATCCAAAGTTCAATCTCCTATGCTCATGCAAAGCAAGCATAATTACCATATGAATGTTCCCCACAAATGTTTTGTGACCAAAGTTAGGAATAATCATGGTTGTAATCATATGATGCATAACTCTTCCCCTTGCATCTAAAGCCTTAACCTCTCTTTTCTTAAGGGTTCTAATCTCTCTACCATTTGTGAAAGCTTCTTCAAATCTAGCATTTGTAAACAGTTTTCGTTCATAGCAGTGTTGTCCCAAAGAAAAATATCTTGCTCCAACATCACTCACTCCACAAATTCTATTTACTAATGCATCATTGAATTCAAAATCTATTTGTGATACTCTAGAGGAATACCATTGATTAGCATTTTCTCCCTCATATTCTATTCTCTCTTCTTTTAGATTGGCATAAAATTCATATACAAGAGAGGGATCGTACTCTTCGTCTATAGCCAACAAATTACTCCACCCAATATCACCAAATAAAGATAGGACATTACCCATATTGGTGAGCTTGTCAAAAGCAAAATCAACTCTGTTTCCAGGGATGATTTTCCTTGATTTCTTGTTCCAATCCTCAAATTCTGATGCAGCTTTGATTGAGATAAACTTGTCTGCTCCAGATGATGATTGAGGAACCCTAATTCTCCTTGGTTCATTGAGAATCCGTCCTCCTTCACTGACCTTTGCTTTCCCTTTTCCTTTTTCAACATTTGCTCCTTCAGTTCTCACCATTTTGATATTCTAACAGAAAAGGTAGGGAAATTTGAGAGGTGTGTAGGGCTGGGAATTCAAAGATCCAAGTATTTTGATGTGAAAACGGTGAAATCACAGAGGGATTTATGTTTAGACGCGAGTGGGTAGAGAGAAATTTTGAAAAGGAGAGAGTTCGGATGATAAATAATGTAAGTAACAGCTAGTTAAATTTCTTAAAAAACGCTGTAATCGTAAAGTTCGGACAACCAAACTTTTTGGTCTGCTTCCGAACATGCGTCCGAACTTCTCTGTTTCTCCAGTTTCAGAAAGTTCGGACGTCCGAACTTTCTGTTATGCGTCCGAACATGTGTCCGAACTTTTCTGTCCAGGATTTTCTGTCAAAGTTTGGACGTTCCATTTTCACTAAATGCATCCAAATTTTTCCTGCTTTTGTCACACATAAACAAACAAATTAGTAATTGAATTTTGAAATTCCTAAAAGCCTTCTTAGATAGTTATACCTTTCTTCAGCCAAAGGCTTTGTGAATATATCAGCAATTTGATCATTTGTATTTATATACTCCAAGCATATGTCTCTTTTAGCAACATGATCACGAATAAAATGATGCTTGATTTCTATATGCTTTGTCCTACAATGTTGAATGGGATTTATGCTCAAATTGATAGCACTAGTATTATCACATAGTATTGGTACACAATTAAATTTAAGACCATAATCAAGTAGTATTGTTGCATCCATAATAATTGAGCACAACAACTACCAGCTGCAATGTATTCAGCTTCAGCAGTAAACAAAGACACACAAGCTTATTTTTTACTATACCAAGACATAAGACAACTGCCAAGAAATTGACAATGACCACTTGTACTTTTTCGTTCAACTTTGTATTCGGCATAATCAGCATCCGAATATTCAATAAGATCAAAGGATGAAGATTTTGAAAACTAAAGACCACAGTCATGTGTATCAATCAAATAACGAAAAATACGTTTGACAGAAATTAAATGAGATTCTTTGGGACATGATTGAAATCTAGCACATAAGCACACCGCAAACATAATATCAGGCCTACTTGCTGTGAGATAGAGTAAACTTCCAATCATACCTCTATAAGATTTCTCATCAATATTTTTACCTTTTTCATCTTTGTCAAGTTTAGTTGATGAACTCATTGGAGTACCTATCCCTTTTGCTTGATCCATTCCAAATCTTTTCAAAAGCTCCTTGGTATACTTTGCTTGATTTATGAAGACTCCATCCTTGGTTTGCTTAATTTGCAACCCAAGAAAGAAATTCAGTTCTCCCATCGTACTCATTTAAAATTTATTTTGCATAGATTTGGCAAATTCTTCACAAAGAGATGTGTTAGTGGCACCAAAAATAATATCATCAGCATAAATTTGCACAAGTAAAATATCATCATTACTAGATGTTTTTATAAAAAGAGTTGTGTCCACTTTTCCTTTTGCAAATCCTTTTAAAAGAAGAAATCCACTCAATCTTTCATACCAAGCTCTTGGGGCTTGTTTCAATCCATATAGAGCTTTGGTTAACTTAAAAACATGATTAGGAAACTTTTCATGTATAAAACTAGGAGGTTGTTCTACATAAACCACTTCTTCAATGAAACCATTTAGAAACGCACTTTTGACATCCATTTGAAATAGTTTAAAACTTTTAAAACAAGAAAAAACCAAAAGTATTCTTATAGATTCCAATCCAGCTACAGGAGCAAAGGTTTCATCATAATCAATGCCTTCTTCTTGGTTGAAGCCTTGAGCAACAAGTCTAGCTTTATTTCTAACAACTTCTCCTAGTTCATTTAATTTATTTCTAAAAATTCATTTTGTAACAATAATTGAATGATTATTAGGTCTAGGGACAAGAGTCCAAACTTTATTTCTTTCAAACTGATTTAACTCTTCTTGCATTGCAACAATCCAAAAATCATCACACAATGCATCATTAATATTTTTAGGTTCAATATGAGATAAGAGAGCAAAATTATCAATAAAGTACCGCCTTGCTTTAACTCCTTGGGAGACATCACCAATGATTTGTTCCTTAGGATGACCTCTTGCATATGTTAGATCCTTTGGAAGCTCTTGATCATTGCTAGGTTGACTATCATGTCTGTTAGCCCTAAGGGCAAATCATGTAATTTTGATTAATGACAAATATTGATGAGAACTAATATGTTTATATTGTGTGATAGGATTTGTGAAGTAAGAAGTTTGAAATCTCATTGCCTTCAAGCCAAAGAGCAAGAAAAACCTCAATAAGCTATGAGTCTTTTGAGGTTTATTCAAAGATGAACTCAAGGCATTGAAGACTTGAAGTGTAGAGTTAGTATGATGATAGGTAATATCTATGTAAACTCTACACTTGTATGTCTTGGAGTTTATTGAATGCATAAGAGAGCATAAAATAGGTTTCTTAATTTTAAAAGGCTTTGAATAAATATCTTAATGAATGTGGTTTTGTGTCCTAAAAGTTTTTAAGTAAACTTTATATGATCAAAGGAATTTGATTTTGGTTTTCAAACTGATATATGTCTAAATAAGTTTTCTATATATACCAAATGTGTTTCAAATCTTTGGAAGTTAAATCTCAAATGATTTTACAAAGTTTGAACATGATTCCAAAAAATTCGGTCGTCCAAATTTGGTAGCAAAAGTTTGCTACTATTCTTCCAGAGAAATTCGGAAGAAAATTCGGACGCATGAAGAAAAATTCGGTCGTCCTAATTTTGGCCCTCAGCATGGTCATCGTTCTTCTAGAGAAATTCGAAAGAAGATTCGGACGCAGCAGAAAGAATTCGGTCGTCCGAAAAATTCAAAAGCAGAATTCGGTCTTCCGAATTTCCTGAAAATAGCCATTAACTAGCCGTTTTATAGCTGTTTTAACTGATTTTCAGATTCTATAAAAGCTATAAACGTGCAATCTTTTGTAAGTTTTGAATCCTTGAATACTCTAAGCTTTCTAAAGTCTTTTACAAACATTTCTCAAGCTCTCTTATGTCTTTTGCATTCAATTGATCAATCCAAAGACATCAAAGTGTGAAGGTGCAACTTTGTGTAATATCTACCAACAAGTGGTAACATCTACACACTCATCCTTACTTATTAAATTGTGTTGGTCTACTAGCTCTAGCAAGGTTATCTTGATAACATAAAACCCTTTAGATAAGGGTGATCCTTGAAGTTGTAATTCAAGGTTGTTTGAGATATAAAACCATAGTGTGGTGAGCCTTGTTTGTAAAAGTTACTAGAAGAGGTTGTAAGTGTAAAACCATTGTGTGGTGAGCCTCTCTTGTAATCTGTGAACTTGAGCACATAGTAGAGTAATTGAAATCCTTAAGTGTAGGCTTAAGGTAGTGGAGGTAGATCTTGAGGATCGAACCACTATAAATTGCTTGTGTTCATTGGTCTACATTTCTTATATTGCTTTGCCGTAAATTGTTTCTCTCTTGTCTATATAATCTGTTATTGATCTATAAATATAAAAGGTTTGATTTTGCAAAAATTAGTCAAAATACCTAATTCACCCCCCCCCCCTCTTAGGTATTTCAATTGGTATCAGAGCTAGAACTTCTTTGTGTGGTCTTACAACCTAGAAGACAAAGATCCTATGGCTATTATTTCAAACCTACCTTACCTAGAAGGATCTTCTACAAACAGACCTCCGTTGTTTGATGGAACAAATTACACTTTTTGGAAGTCTAGAGTTAAAATATATATTTGTTCTATCAATTTTGATTTATGGAACATAGTTGAGAAAGGTCCCTATGTCCCAATGAAAATGAGAGCAGATAGAGTAACCTCAGAACCCAAATCCACTGATGAATTTGATGAGCATGATTCAAGGAAAATGACATTAAATTATCAGGCTATGAACATATTAAGTTGTGCATTAGATGTTACTGAATATAATAGAGTTAGTGGGTGTGATTCTGCTCATGATGTGTGGAGATTACTCCAAATTACACATGAAGGTACTAATCAAGTTAAAGAATCAAAACTTGCTATGCTTGTTAGAGATTATGAACTGTTTACTATGAAACAAGGTGAAAATATTAGTGATATGTTTACAAGGTTTACTAATATTTTCAATGGCTTGAAAGCTTATGGTAAAAGCTATACTATGGGAGAGCAAAACAGAAAGATTTTGGATGCTCTACCAAAATCCTGGCAGCCAAAGACGCTTGCTATTGAGGAGTCCAAAGATCTAAAAACTCTTCCTCTTGAAGAGCTTATTGGATCACTACTCACACATGAAATGAAGATGAAACGGTTGAATGATAAGGAAGATGAGGAAAAGGGAAGAAAAGGAGTAGTTCTTAATACCTCAAATAACTTGAGTGAACAAGAACAATCTTCAAGTGAAGAAGAAGGAGGAAACAGTGGATAAGAAGAGATTGCAATGGCAGTGAAGAAGTTCAAGAGATTCTACAAAAAGGAATTTCTCAAGAAAGGAAGAAAGCCAGTCAAGAAGAGTGAACAATCCTCATCATATAAACCTCAATGCTTTGAATGCAAGAGTACAGAGCATCTTATTGCTGACTATCCCAAAGTGTTAGAGAGGGAAAGAGAAAGCAAAAACAGAAAGAAATCTGCCAAGAAAGGAAAAGGACTAGCTGGAACGTGGGATCAACAAGAAAGTGAGGATGAAAGTGAAGGGAAGGCCAACATATGCTTTATGGCCATTGATGATGTGGTACAATCTTCACCCTCTATTTCAAATTTGTGTGATGATGATATTGATTCTAGTGATTTAATTGTAGAACTGTATGAAGAACTGAAAAAGGCTTCAAGAAGAAATAAAGAAATGAAATCCAAAATAAATGATTTTTCAAATGAAAATTCAAAATTATGTATTGAAAATGATAGACATCTTGAGACCATTAATTCTCTTACCATTGAAAAAGAAGTTTTGAATACTACCATACAACATGTATCTTTTGAAAACAAAAAGCTTTGTTCAAGAATTATTTCTCTTGAATCAATGCTAAAAGATCATGAGTTTTTAAAAAGGAAAGTAAATGATCTTACTTTATGCATTGAGAGATTTACAAATGGAAGAGAAAATTTAAATAAATTACTTGGTTATCAAAGATCCTCATTTGTAAAGCATGGTCTCGGTTTTACACATGATTGTTTTGATCCAAAACAAAAAGGGTTATTTGTTAAAGAATCTTCTCATTATAGGTCTCATACTTGTTGTACATATTGTGGTAAGCATGGACACAAAGTTTCTAAGTGCTTTATAAAAAGAAAGATAGAAAATGGGGTGAAGACCATTTGGAAAGTCAAAGGAACTATTACTAACCCTCTTGGACCCAAGAAGATATGGGTACAAAAAATCACTCTTTCCAATTTGGTATAGGTACAATTTGCCTCAAGATCAAGTGCCACTAAATGGTTTCTTCACAGTGGCTGCTCAAGGCACATGACTGGAAATGCATCACTTGTTAGTGAGCTTCAAGCTACAAGTGAAGGTTTTGTCACTTTTGGAGATAAGAAGAAAGGGAAAATACTTGGAATAGGTAACATTGGTAAAGGTTCCTTCCCTCTTATCAAGCAAGTTCTACTTATTGAAGGTTTTAAGTATAATTTACTTAGCATTAGTCAATTATGTGACAATGGTTGCAAAGTAGAGTTTAAATGTGATACTTGTACTATTCTTGATAGTGCAAGTAATAAAACTATTTTTGTTGCTAAAAGAGTTAGTAATGTATATGTGCTATATCTTGATGAGCTTATCACTAATGATATTAAATGTCTTGCCATTCATGACAATGATGGATTTTTATGGCATAGAAGATTAGGACATGTGAGCATGGATTTATTGAACAAACTTTCTACTCAAGAACAAGTTAGAGGATTACAAAAAATGCATTTTGATAAAACCCGTATTTGTGATGCTTGTCAATATGGAAAACAATCGAAAACATCTTTCAAACCAAAGAAAATGGTTTCTACCTCAAAGCCTCTTGAACTAGTTCACATGGACTTATTTGGACCTATGAGGACTACTAGTCTTGGTGGTAAAAGATATGCTTATGTGATTGTTGATGATTTTTCAAGATTTACATGGGTAATCTTTTTATCACAAAAAGATGAAACATTTTATGAATTTTCAAAACTTTTCAAGAAGGTTCAAATTTCTCTTAGTTGCAACTTGATCTCTATTAGAAGTGATAATGGAAGAGAGTTTTGCAACCAAGATTTTACAAAATTCTGTGATGAGTATGGCATCACTCATAATTTTTCAGCTGCCAAAACACCTCAATAAAATGGTGTTGTTGAGAGGAAATATAGAACATTACAAGAAATGGCTAGATCAATGCTTTGTGAAAATTCTTTACCTAAATACTTTTGGGTTGAAGCTGTAAATACAGCATGCTATGTAATGAATAGAGTTTTACTAAGACCTTTTATAAGAAAAACACCTTTTGAACTTCTATTTGATAAAACTCCATCAATTGTCTATTTTAAAGTTTTTGGTTGTAAGTGCTTTATTTTAAACACTAGAGACAATCTTGGTAAGTTTGATAGAAAATCAGATGAAGGCATATTTCTAGGCTATTCATCAAATAAAAAGGCATATAGAGTCTATAACAAAAGGACATTATGTGTTGAAGAAACTATTCATGTCACTTTTAATGAATCTAACATTTATCTTCAAAGAAGAAATGAAGATGATGCAGGTTCCTCAATGGTTGAAAATCAAACTCAACATCTAGTACCTACATTGGAAGATCATGCTAAAGAAGAAGAAATAATGGAGCAAGAACATGATGGTCAATCAAGCAATAATCAAGAACTTCCAAAGGATCTCACATATGCAAGAAGTCATCCTAAGGAGCAAATCATTGGTGATGTCTCCCAAGGAGTTAAAACAAGACGGTACTTTATTGATAATTTTGCCCTTTTATCTCATATTGAACCTAAAAATATTGATGATGCATTGTGTGATAATTTCTGGATTATTGCTATGGAAGAAGAGTTAAATCAGTTTGAGAGAAATAAAGTTTGGACTCTTGTTCCTAGACCTCATGATCATTCTGTTATTGGTACAAAATGGATATTTAGAAATAAGTTAAATGAACTAGGAGAAGTTGTTAGAAATAAAGCTAGACTTGTTGCTCAAGGCTTCAATCAAGAAGAAGGCATTGATTATGATGAAACTTTTGCTCCAGTGGCCAGATTAGAGTCTATTAGAATACTCTTGGCATTTGCTTGTTTTAAAGACTTTAAACTATTTCAAATGGATGTCAAAAGTGCTTTTCTAAATGGTTTTATTGAAGAAGAGGTTTATGTAGAACAACCTCCTGGCTTTATTCATGAAAAATTTCCAAATCATGTTTTCAAATTAACTAAAGCTCTATATGGACTGAAACAAGCTCCAAGATCTTGGTATGAAAGATTAAGTGGTTTTCTTCTTTCAAAAGGTTTTACAAAAGGAAAAGTAGATACAACTCTTTTTATAAAAATGTCTTCTAAAAATGATATTTTACTTGTGCAAATCTATGTTGATGATATCATTTTTGGTGCTACTAATACTTCCCTTTGTGAAGAGTTTGCTAAAACCATGCAAAATGAATTTGAGATGAGCATGATGGGAGAACTAAGTTTCTTCCTTGGGCTGCAAATTAAGCAAACCAAGGATGGAGTCTTCATCAATCAAGCAAAGTATACCGAGGAGCTATTGAAAAGATTTGGAATGGATCAAGCAAAAGGAATAGGTACTCCAATGAGTTCATCAACTAAACTTGACAAAGATGAGAAAGGTAAAAGTATTGATGAGAAATTATATAGAGGTATGATCGGAAGTTTACTCTATCTCACAGCTAGTAGACCAGATATTATGTTTGCTGTATGCTTATGTGCTAGATTCCAATCATGTCCTAAAGAATCTCATCTAATTTCTGTCAAACGAATCTTTCGTTATTTGATTGATACACATGACTATGGCCTTTGGTTTTCAAAAACTTCATCTT
Organism: Rauvolfia tetraphylla; assembly: GCA_030512225.1. Lineage (NCBI taxonomy): Eukaryota > Viridiplantae > Streptophyta > Magnoliopsida > Gentianales > Apocynaceae > Rauvolfia > Rauvolfia tetraphylla. The sequence continues at coordinate 6,450,456 of JAJQKT010000004.1, read as the reverse complement.
TTGAACTTATTGGATATTCTGATGCTGACTATGCTGGTTGTAAAGTTGAATGTAAAAGCACAAGTGGTCATTGTCAATTTCTTGGTAGTTGTCTTGTATCTTGGTTTAGTAAAAAGCAAGCTCGCGTGTCTTTATCCACTACAAAAGCTGAATACATAGCTGCAGGTAGTTGTTGTGCACAATTGCTATGGATGCAGCATACCTTACTTGATTATGGTCTTAAATTCAATTGTGTGCCCATACTATGTGATAATACTAGTGCTATTAACTTGAGCATTCTAGGACTAAGCATATAGAGATAAAACATCATTTCATTCGTGATCATGTGATTAAGAAAGATATATGCTTAGAATATATAAATACAAATGATCAAATTGCTGACATATTTACAAAGTCTTTGGCTGAGGAAAGGTTCAATCACCTAAGAAGAATCTTAGGAATTTCAAGATTCAATGACTAATGTGTGTATTGAAGTTTTGATGAAAACAGGAAATTTTCGATCCAAAATTTGGATGCACTACAGAAAATTCGGTCGACCGAATTTTCTGAGTGACAAGAAACAGAGACTTTTGATCAAGAATTCAGACGCAGGTCAGAAAATTCGGTCGACCGAATTTTCTAAACTGAAGAAACAGAAACTTTCGAGCGAAAATTTGGACGCAGACCTGAAAAATCAGTCGTCCGAATTTTACGGACGTGACCATTTAAATGAAGATTAAACAGTCTTCTCAACACTTCAACTTCTAAATTTCACATCCTTTTTAAAGCCTCTCATACCCATTCACATCCGAATCAAAATCCCTTCAAAATCACACATTCTCATTCCGATTTTCTTTCACTTTTAAACTTCTAACCCTAATTTCATACAGAAAACCAATACTTCTCAAAAGAAAACATCATGGTGAGAACAAAGAAGCCAAATGTTGAGAAAGGAAAAGGAAAGGCTAAGGAAAGAGATGGAGACTCAATCCTCAATCAACCAAGAAGAATTCGAATTCCTCAAACACTATCTGGGGTCGACAGGTTTGTCTCAATTAAGGCTACTCATGAATTTGATGAATGGAATAAGAATAGTAGGAAAATCATTCCTGGATATAAGGTGGATATTGATAAACTGTCAAGCATGGATATTGTCCTATCTTATTTCAATGATATTGGTTGGAGTAGTTTGCTATTCATTGATGAAGAATACTATCCTACTTTGATATATGAATTCTATACAAACTTGAAAGAGGAGAGAATTGAGATGATAGGGGATAATGTGATACAATGGTATTCATCTAGAGTATCACAAATAGACATTGAATTTAATGAAGGATTGATAAATAGAATTTGTGGAGTGGGTGACGATGGAGCTAGATATTATTCACCATCCATGCATTGCTATGATCGTGAACTCTTCACATATGTTAGATTTGAAGAAGCATTTACCAATGGAAGAGAGTTTAGAGCTATAAAGGAAAGGGAAATCAAGAAGTTGGATGCTAGAGGTAGAGTGATGCATCACATGGTAACTACAATGATTGTTCCTAATTTTGGACATAAGTCATCAGTTGGAAATATGCATATGGTAATCATGTTAGGCCTGCATGAGCATAGAAGAATGAACTTTGGGTATATAGCCTTGAAACACATGATTACTGCAAGAAAAACAGTAACCAAGGCATTCCCATTTGGAAGGTTATTGACAAGAATCTTTAAGCATTTTAAGATCAAACTTCCGGGAATGGCAAGCCTTTAAGAGTGGTGAAATTTACACTAATGAAACTCTTAGGAGAATGCAATTAGTTCATGATGAGGATAATGTATGGAGGACAAAAAGAGAAACCCCTCCGAAAAGAATAGAAAGAGAGAGAATAGTAGAAAGTGAAGAGGAGGAAGAAGAAGAGGATGAAGAGGAAACCCTTGCTAGGGAAATAAAAACAAAAAGGAAGCATGACACCTCAAGTGAGGGGGAGCAACCTCCTACAAAAAGGAGACTGTTTGAAGAAGAAACTGGAATTGGGTCAAGTGGTAAAGGAGTAACTAGAGGTGACACCATAGTAGCCAAAGCATTCCAAGAAGCCTTGAACAATCATGTCAAGGAAATGGAGAAAATGTATAAGTTCTTTGAGTCATTTGCTCTAATGGTTCTTGGAAAATTAGATGGACTAGAGAATAGAGTAAAGCACATTGAAGAAATCCTTATGAGAAACACTCAAAGTGGTGAAGGACCCTCTAAGCCTCAAGATGGAAATGAGGAAGAAAGAGATAGAGAAGCAAAGAAAGGAGATAATAAGAACAGCAGTGATGAAGATGATGATCAGGGTGGAGATGAAGAAACTGTAGCAGAAGAAGAAGAGCAAGAACATGCTCATGAAGATCCACCAGTAGCAGGAAGTCAAGTAGCTCAATCTGAAATAGTCTCTCTAGCAACAATCTCTTTCAGTCAAGGAAGAGTGAAGCACTTGGCCATCAAGAAAGGAGTGAGCCGAGCCTCCCCGTCAACCTCAACATCACAAGACTAAGCTTTCTTTTCTATTCTCTTTACTGTATTTTGTTCATTTGCTTATCTTGTTAAGTCTTTTGCTGCATTTTCTATTCTGAACTTGTTAAGTATTTTTGCTGCATTTTATGTAATAGTGAAGCTCAATGATGAAATCCCAGTGATGAGAGCTTCTTTTATATGCTAAATTGAAAGTCTCATTTTCATTGATCCCTCTATTTTTTTAATGATGACAAAAGGGAGAGAAAAATATGCTGCAATATGTGAACTGAATCTTTAATAATGCTGTAATATGAGTCTTTATGCATTAAAATTCGGATGCAAGGTTTAAAGATTCGGATGCATCCATATCTATGGTAAAAATATACTCTTTTGTTGTTCAAATTGATTCAAATCTGTCTTAATCTCTTCCATTATGTTTGAACAACATTATGAAACCTTTATTTCACTTTAAACTTCAATTATATTGAATCTATTGCACTTTGGACAAAAGTTTAAAAATTCGGACGCATGTGGTTAAAAATTCGGATGCATTCATATTTCATTATCAAAATGTGCTCCTTTGTTGTTCAAATTGATTCAAATATGTTTTAATATCTTCTAATATGTTTGAACAACCTTAGGAAAGTTTGGACTTGATATGTCAAAATTCGGATGCATAGTATCTCTACACCAAACTTGTTGAAAAATGAGCACAATCTAAGGGGGAGCACTGTTAAACATTTATAACCTTTGAAACCTCTCTTAGAATCTTTTCTAAATGCTTAAATGCTATATCATCTATCCTAATTGTTGGAAGGAAGGACGTAAATGGAGGTTGGTTGGGTCATAGGCTTATATTGAAGCCTTTTGTATGTCAATGTGCTAAATTGGTTGTTTTCTATCATTGACATGAACACTTCTTTGTACTACATTATTTAAATCCATCACATCTTGCAACAAAGTTTGTCATCATCAAAAAAGGGGAGATTGTTAGCCCTAAGGGCAAATCATGTAATTTTGATTCATGACAAATATTGATGAGAACTAATATGTTTATATTGTGTGATAGGATTTGTGAAGTAAGAAGTTTGAAGTCTCATTGCCTTCAAGCCAAAGAGCAAGAACAACCTCAATAAGCTATGAGTCTTTTGAGGTTTATTCAAAGATGAACTCAAGGCATTGAAGACTTGAAGTGTAGAGTAAGTATGATGATAGGTAATATCTATGTAAACTCTACACTTGTATGTCTTGGAGTTTATTGAATGCATAAGAGAGCATAAAATAGGTTTCTTAATTTTAAAAGGCTTTAAATAAATATCTTAATGAATGTGGTTTTGTGTCCTAAAAGTTTTTAAGTAAACTTTATATGATCAAAGGAATTTGATTTTGGTTTTCAAACTGATATATGTCTAAATAAGTTTTCTATATATACCAAATGTGTTTCAAATCTTTGGAAGTTAAATCTCAAATGATTTTACAAAGTTTGAACATGATTCCAAAAAATTCGGTCGTCCAAATTTGGTAGCAAAAGTTTGCTACTATTCTTCCAGAGAAATTCGGAAGAAGATTCGGACGCATGAAGAAAAATTCGGTCGTCCGAATTTTGGCCCTCAGCATGGTCACCGTTCTTCCAGAGAAATTCGAAAGAAGATTCGGACGCAGCAAGAAGAATTCGGTCGTCCGAAAAATTCGAAAGCAGAATTCGGTCTTCCGAATTTCCTGAAAATAGCCATTAACTAGCCGTTTTATAGCTGTTTTAACTGATTTTCAAATTCTATAAAAGCTATAAACGTGCAATCTTTTGTAAGTTTTGAATCCTTGAATACTCTAAGCTTTCTAAAGTCTTTTACAAACATTTCTCAAGCTCTCTTATGTCTTGTGCATTCAATTGATCAATCCAAAGACATCAAAGTGTGAAGGTGCAACTTTGTGTAATATCTACCAACAAGTGGTAACATCTACACACTCATCCTTACTTATTAAATTGTGTTGGTCTACTAGCTCTAGCAAGGTTATCTTGATAACATAAAACTCTTTAGATAAGGGTGATCCTTGAAGTTGTAATTCAAGGTTGTTTGAGATATAAAACCATAGTGTGGTGAGCCTTGTTTGTAAAAGTTACTAGAAGAGGTTGTAAGTGTAAAACTATTGTGTGGTGAGCCTCTCTTGTAATCTGTGAACTTGAGCACATAGTAGAGTAATTGAAATCCTTAAGTGTAGGCTTAAGGTAGTGGAGGTAGATCTTGAGGATCGAACCACTATAAATTGCTTGTGTTCATTGGTCTACATTTCTTATATTGCTTTGCCATAAATTGTTTCTCTCTTGTCTATATAATCTGTTATTGATCTATACATATAAAAGATTTGATTTTGTAAAAATTAGCCAAATACCTAATTCACCCCCCTCTTAGGTATTTCAATGTCCTTGCTCTATTATTTCTTCTTCTTTGGCATGTTCTTCCAATGTGGGTACTTGATGATGAGTTTGATTTTCAATCATTGAGGAACCTGCATCATCTTCATTTCTTCTTTGAAGATAAATGTTAGATTCATCAAAAGTTACATGTATGGTTTCTTCAACACATAATGTTCTTCTGTTATAAACCCTATATGCCTTTTTATTTGATGAATAGCCAAGAAATACTCCTTCATCTGATTTTCTATCAAATTTTCCCAGATTATCACCGGTATTTAAAATAAAACATTTACAACCAAACACTTTAAAATAAACAATTGAAGGAGTTCTATTAAATAGAAGTTCAAAAGGTGTTTTTCTTATAAAAGGTCTTAATAAAACTCTATTCATTACATAGCAAGCAGTATTTACAGCTTCAGCCCAAAAGTATTTTGGCAAGGAATTTTCACAAAGCATTGATCTAGCCATCTCTTTTGAAGTTCTATTTTTCCTTTCAACAATACCATTTTGTTGAGGTGTTTTAGCAGCTGAGAAATTGTGAGTAATACCATATTCATTACAAAATTTTGTAAACTCTTGATTGCAAAATTCTCTTCCATTGTCACTTATAATAGAAATCAATTTATATTCATGGGATGTTTGAACCTTTTTGAAAAGTTTTGCAAATTCATGAAATGTTTCATCCTTTTAAGCTAAGAAGAGCACCCATGTAAATCTTGAAAAGTCATCTACAATCATATAAGCGTATCTTTTACCACCAAGACTAGTAGTCCTCATTGGTTCAAATAAGTGCAAGTGAACTAGTTAAGAGGTTTTGAAGTAGAGACCATTTTCTTTGGTTTAAAAGATGTTTTTGATTGCTTTCCATATTGACAAGCATCACAAAGACGGGTTTTATCAAAATGCATTTTGGGTAATCCTCTAACTAGCTCTTGTGTAGAAAGTTTATTCAATAAATCCATGCTTACATGTTCTAATCTTCTATGCCACAAAAATCCATCATTATCACGGATGGCAAGACATTTTATATCATTTGTGATAAGTTCATCAAGATATAACACATACACATTTCCATCTCTTTTAACAACAAAGATGTTTGTTACTTGTACTATCAAGAATAGTACAAGTGTCACATTTGAATTCTACTTTACATCCATTGTCACATAATTGACTAATGCTAAGTAAATTATACTTCAAGCCATCAATGAGTAATACTTTCTTAATAAGAGGGAAAGAGCCTTTACCAATGTTACCTATTCCAAGCATTTTTCCTTTCTTCTTGTCACCAAATGTGACAAAGCCTTCACTTGTTGCTTGAAACTCACTAACAAGTGAGGCATTTCCAGTCATATGTCTTGAACACCCACTGTCAAGGAACCATTTTGTGGGACTTGATCTAGAAGTAAATTGAACCTACACCAAATTGGAAAGAGTGATTTTTGGTACCCATATTTTCTTGGGTCCAAGGGGGTTAGTGAAAGTTCCTTTGACCTTCCAAATGGTCTTAACACCATTTTCTATCTTTCTTTTTACAAAACATTTGGAAACCTTGTGTCCATGCTTGCCACAATATGTACAACAAATATGAGGCCTAGAGTTAAAAGTTTCTTTAGCAAAAGAGTTTTTATACTTTGGAACATAGCCATCATGAGTAAAACCAAGACCATGTTTTGCAAATGAGTATCTTTGATAACCAAGTAATTTATTTAAATTCTCTCTTCCATTTGTAAACTTTTCAATGCATGAGGTGAAATCGTTAACTTTCCTTTTTAAAATCTCATGATCACCAAGCATTTTTTTAAGAGAAACAACTTTTATGCAAAGCTCTTTGTTTTCAAAAGGTATGTTTTGTATGGTTGCATTTAAAACTTCTTTTTCAATGTTAAGACAATTAATGGTTTCAAGAAGTTTACCATTTTCAACACATATTTTTGAATTCTCATTTGATAAATCATTGATTTTGGATTTCATTTCTTTATTTCTTTTTGAAACCTTTTTCAATTCTTCATACATTTCTATAAGTAATTCACTAGGATCAACATCATCATAAACATTAGAAATAGAGGGAGAAGATTGTACCTCATCATCAATTGCCATAAAGCATATGTTGGCCTTTTCTTCACTATCATCTTCACTTTCTTGTTGATCCCACGTTCCAGCCAGTCCTTTTCCTTTCTTGGCAGATTTCTTTTTGTTCTTGCTCTCTTTCCCTTTCTAGAACTTTGGGACAATCAGCAACAAGATGTTCTGTGCTCTTGCATTCAAAACAATGGGGTTTGAAGGATGAAGACTGTCCACTCTTCTTGGTTGGCTTTCTTCCTTTCTTGAGGAACTCCTTTTTGTAGAATCTCTTGAATTTCCTAACTGCCATGGAAATTTTCTCTTCTCCTTTGTTACCATCTTCTTCTTCACTTGAAGATTCTTCTTGTTCACTCAAGTGATTTGAAGTCTTGAGTACTGAAATACCTAAGAAGGGGGAGGGGGTGAATTAGGTATTTGGCTAATTTTTAGCAAATACAGTCCTTTTATAATTCTAAGCAAAAAAAAAAAACAGATTGTATGTGCTTGATTCAATAGAAGAGTAAGACAATTAATAGCCAAGCAATAGAGCAATATAAGAACAAGGAACACAAGCAATTTATAGTGGTTCGATCTCTTCAAGATCTACATCCAATACCTTAAGCCTACACTTAAGGATTTCAAACAATCTACTATTAGCTCAAGTCTACAAATTACACAAGAGGCTCACCACACAATAGTTTTACACTCACAACCTCTTTTAGTAATTATACAAACAAGGTTCACCCTTCCACAAGAGTTTTTTTATCTAAAGACAACCTAAAGACCAATCTAATCCAAGGCTCACCCACACACAGGTTTTACACCACAACCTTGATTAATCTAGTCTATGGCTCACCCTTATCAAAAGGATTTTATGTCACAAGATAACCTTACAATGAGCTAATAGAGAAAACACAGTTTAATAGAGAAAGAAGAATGTGTAGATGTTACCACTTGTTGGTAGATGTTTACACAATGTTGTACCTTCACACTTTGTTGTGTTTGGAATCTTGATTGATCAATTGAAAGCACAAGACAAAAGAGAGCTTAAAATATTTGCTAAAGGCTTTGGAATGTTTAGAGTTCACAAGGATTCAAAATTTACAAAAAATCTGAAGTTTACAGCTTTTATATTGAAAAATCAAATTCAACAGCTATAAAACGGCTAGTTTCAGAGAAGTTCGGACGTTCGAACTTTCTGCCATGCGTCCGAACTTGCGTCCGAACTTGCATTCGAACTTTACTGTGCCAAGCTGTCTGGAAAAGTTCAGACGTCCGAACTTTTCCTTATGCGTCTGAAATTCTCTGGAAGAACAGTGACCATGCTATCAGAGCAAGTTTGGACGTCCGAACTTTACTCCATGCGTCCGAACTTCTCTGGAAGCACAGTAACCATTTCCAAAGTTTGGACGACCAAACTTGCATCCAAACTTATCAAATTTAGTCAAATCTTTTGAAAATCATTGTTAATAACATTGAAAACGTTTTGCATGAATGGACACATCATTAGGCACATTTAAATACAAAAATCGTTACCAAAACATTTTGATCATACAAAATCTTCTTAAGATCATTTGAGATTTCAAAAACATACTTGTTATCACAAAGTTTATTGAAAGACATTTCCAAAACAAGTTTTGTGCTCTCTCATGCATTCAATTGATTCCAAGACATACAAGTGTAGAGTTTACAGAAAAATATAGCTATTTAGCATAGGAACTCTACACTCTAAGTCTTCAATGCCTTCAATCATCTTGAACATACTCTTCAATCTTCAATCACCTTTGGCATAGTTGAGTTGTTCTTGCATTGTGACTCCAAGGTAATAAGACTTTATGCTTCTCAATCTATCAATCATATCACTCAACATACAAGTACATTAGTCCTCATCAATGTTTGCCATTATTCAAAACTAATCATAACTATATGATTTGCCCTTAGGGCTAACAATCTCCCCCTTTTTGATGATGACAAACTTTGATGCAAAATGTGATGGATTTAAACAGTGCAGTACAAAGAAGCATTGATTTCAATGATGGATAATAACCAATTTAGCACATTGACATACAAAAGGCTCAATATGAGCCTATGACCCAACCAACCTCCATTTACCTCCTTCCTTCCAACAAAGATAAAAGATATAGCATATAAGAATTTAGAAAAAGTTCTAAGAGAGGTTTTAAGGTTGTAAAAGCTTAACAATGCTCCCCCTTAGATTGTGCTCATTTTTCAACAAGTTTGGACTTGTGATGCTAAGCATCCGAAATCTGACATATCAAGTCCAAACAATAAAATAAGTGAAATGAAACCTGCAATTTTTTAAAATAAGCTTTCCTAAGGTTGTTCAAACATATTAGAAGAGATTAAAACATATTTGAATCAATTTGAACCACAAAGGAGCACATTTTGACAACAAAATATGGATGCATTCGAATTTCTGAACATGCATCTAAACTTTTAAATTTTAAGTCTAAACTTTAAAATATGTGAGATGAAGGCTGTAATATTTGAAAATAGGCCTTCCTAAGGTTGTTCAAATATGATAGAAGGATTTGAAACAGTTTTCAAACAGTTTGAACAACAGAAAAATCAGTTTTGGCAAAACAGTTTGGATGCGTCCGAACTTTTTTGGTTTGCATCCAAACTTATAAATTCTATCCTCATATATTATAATTCTTTCTAGTTTAAATTTCAAATGTATAAATATAATCAAAACATGCCAATCACACATTGTACATATAACATATATTGCATAAGCACACACATTCCACATGTTAGCAGCACACATGCCAAAACGTTTTCACAGTGCATTTTGCAGCTCATGCTCATCTTCTTTCTCCCCCTTTTGTCATCACTAAAGGATGGGAAAATGAAAATGAGACTGTCATTACTAAAGGAAGCTCTCAACTCTAAGGTTTCATCATTGAGCTTCATACCATTAACGCTATTACATAGGCCATATTAAACTAGTGATAGAATGCAGAAACTTAAAGTGCAAAAACAGAGATATTTGCATAAAACATGCCAGTAAAGGTTCAAAATAAATAAAAGTAGTAAATGAAAATGAGAGTAAAGATATGCTTAGTCTTTGGATATTGATGGAGAGTCCTTTCTTGGTTTCTTCTTTACAGCAACATGCTTAACTCTTCCTTGGCCAAATGTTGGATTTGATGGGGTTGCTATTTTAGCACTTGCAATTTGGCCTCCTTCTTGACTTATTTCAGCTTGCTGCACTTCTTGATCTCTTCCTTGAGACTCCATGATCTGCTCATTGCCATTCCCTTGACCACCATCATCATCTCCATCATCACTGTCACTGCCTTCTTCACTTTTCTTGTTATCTTCATCATGCTCATCATCCTTTTTCTCTTGAGTTCTAGAAGGCCCTTCACCACTTTGAGGATTTCTTATCAATATTTCCTCAATGTGCTTGACTCTATTCTCCAAACTATCCAGTTTTCCAAGCACCATAGGAGCAAATGTTTCAAAGAATTTATACATTTTCTCCATTTCTTTCATGTGATTGTTCAGTGCTTCTTGAATTTTATTCTCTCTTGAAATCTCTTCAGCACTAGCAATAGGATGTGATTGTGAAGTTGGCTCTTCTTCAAAGAGTCTTCTTTTGGAGGGAGGCTGTTCCCCCTCACTTGTTGAATCATGCCTTCTCTTAGTTTTCATTTCCCTTCCCCATGTCTCTGCCTCATCTTCTTCTTCTTCTTTTCAATTCCTAACTTTTCTCTGCTTCAACTCTCTTTGGAGGGGTCTCCCTTCTAGTTCTCCATACTCCCTCATCATCAAGAGTCAATTGCATCCTTTTGAGAGAGTCATTTGTATAGATTTGTCCTCTTTTAAAAGCTTGTTCTCTAAGAGGAAGCTTGACTCGAAAATGTTTGAAAAATCTTGTCAGAAGTCTTCCGTATGGTAAAGCCTTGTTATCAGTCTTTCTAACCCCAATCATATGCTTCAATGCCATGTATCCAAAAGTCAATCTCCTATGCTCATGCAAAGTAAGCATAATTACCATATGAATGTTCCCCACAAATGTTTTGTGACCAAAGTTAGGAATTATCATGGTTGTAATCATATGATGCATAACTCTTCCGCTTGCATCTAAAGCCTTAACTTCCCTTTCCTTAATGATCGTAAACTCTCTACCATTTGTGAAAGCTTCTTCAAATCTAGCATCTGTAAACAGTTCTCGTTCATATCAGTGTTATCCCAAGGAAAAATATCTTGCTTCAATATCACTCATTCCACAAATTCTATTTACCAATGCATCATTGAATTCAAAATCTATTTGTGAGACTCTAGAGGAATACCACTGATTAACATCTTGGGGGCCTAGACCCTAACTTTAGCCTTTCCTATAGGCAGCCTTCAACATCTTATATGATCGCCCCTATCTAATAAAAATAGTTTGATAGGTTATGGATTTTGACTCAAAGAAAACACAATAAGGAATTAGCTGTCAAGGCACTAAAACTATCCAAGAATAATTTGTGAAAATTTATCCACTAGTTTCACACTGATTTAATATGGAAAGGGAAAAGCTTTCAACCACCAAAAAATTGTGGACAAGCTTTCAACAACAAAATTTTCAAGAAAAATGTTACAAAATATTCAAAAAATAATTAATTAATTATTGGTAATCTGTGGATAAATGTCCATGTATTTTCTATGACCATAGTTTCTCAATTTAAGAACAAGAAAAAAGAAAAGTGGTGGAAATCCGGGAAAAATATTCCGTGATTTCTCCATGACACTTGTTTAATGATTTTTTTTAAAAAAAAGAAAAAGAAAATTCGTGGACACTGTGGAAACTTTCTCCACTGGTTTTGCATGACCAATATCTAATAATTTGTAAAAAGGGAAAAAAGAGTTCATGAAAAATTAATACATAATATTTATCCACAAATTTTCCACGATCTTTATTTTAATAGACTAAAAAATGAGAGAAAGGAAAGCCATTAAAAAACTTGTCCATGGATTTTCTATCCAGTTAAATTAAGAGCAAAACTAAAAAAGTAGTGAGGATGATTTGAGATAAAAATTTGAAATTGTGGCAAAGGAAATCATTTCAACAAAGTTGTTGTTATTTAAATTTATGAAGTTGAATAAAGCTACTATTTATTATTTTTTTCATTTATGGTGATTACAGCTAAAAATTTGAAATTGTGGCGAAGGAAAAATAGGTAATCCACAGATTTCGCACAGATTGGTGGTTATTTCATAGTTAATATGTGAATATATATTTTTACATAATTTAAAATGAATTATTAAGTTGGTGGAGAATTTGGGGATACCATTCATAGGCCATGGGTTATCCACGATTTTATCCGTGAAAAAATTCTGATCCCTCTTAACTTAGCTGCTCCCTCTCATTATTCAATTCTCACCCCCTCCCTATTCACGATCTGGTTATTGTGCTGAGGACCTCTTTTTCCAAAGTGTGTGGAAGGTCATCAACATCCATTGAATTGGAATCTTTTGATGTAATAGCTGTGAGAGACCACAGTTATTTTGGTGCAAAAAGTTTTTTTCAAAGTCCAGCCCAAATTTGTCTTTTCAGGCAAAGGACAATCTACTTTTTTCTTCACCCATTTTTCTCTCCCTTTTTCATTCTGATCACTCATCTCTCTTTCTCATCTATCTCCTCTTTTGAATCACCATCAAAGATTGACTATCTCTCTATTGACTCTCTCTCTCTCTCTCTGTCTCTCTCTCACACACACACACACACACATCTATCCCCTCTCTTGATGACTCTCTCTCACCGTCTCTTATCCATCTCCTTTCTTGAATATGTATCAACGATTGACTCTCTCTCTCTCTCTTTCTCTCTCTCTTCTCTTTGATATATAGTTCTTCTGCAATTAACGCCAGCATCGATGAAGATAAAGGACATTGTATGAAAGTTCCATCGGCCAATCTTTACAAATTCATCCAATACAATTACAAGTATTGTAGATGGCATTCATGATATGAAGCGTGAACTATTGAGAAGAGTGGCGGTTTATTGAAACTAAATGGTGAAGACAAAAAGTCCACTACTGTTGTTAGATGAATATTATTATATTAGGTAATATATTGGTCTCATCTATTTAACCTTGAAAGGTGTATTGTTGACAATAAAATATCAATTTTTGTTTATATTTTTAGTGTTTAGGATGGTTTTATGAATAATTGTTTTTAGCACAACTACAATGAATAATTTTTTAGGATGGTTTTGTTGGCAAGAACTATGTGCATGAATGACAACAAGTACAAAGTTTCAAAAAATAAAGTAAATAATTATTAGCTCCTCATTAAATAATTGATCAGTGCAATTCAAAGTCAACGAATAATTATTCTGTACAACATTGAAATATAGATCCGTCTCTACAATCTAGCAACCATGGCTATAAGTCAGTCATCATGAATAATTATTTACTATTAAAAGAATAATTATTCACTTCTGACAAGTATTTGACAAATGATGAATAATGATTCACTCTATCATGAATAATTATTCATTTATCGGCAAGTAATCGACCCATGGATGACAATGCATACAAAGTTTCAATGAATAACTACCAAGTCTCATAGCAAGGCCTGCAGCTTCTTGCTCTTTGAAGAGGGACTTTCCTGCTTAGCATTACCCTCATTTGCATACACATCTATAGCCCAATCTCTATTATACTATACTGCATTTGATCAATACAAAATGGAGAAAGAGGTCGGAAAAGTAATTGAATCAAACAATCGAATTTACTACGACATCTATTGAAGCCTTCGGGTGAGTCGAAAGGCTTTTAGCACTGGGCTGCATTGCCCTGTGAGGGTACATTAATGAGTTGATGCTAGTAAGGCTTTATGAGGTGGAGATATTTTGTATGTCTAGAATTCCTGTGCATGTCTTCTTGTTCTCGAATCCTAATCCCACTTTTGAAGCACCATAAGCTACCAAGCATAGTGGTTCGCTTAGGAGAGTTTTGAGTCTTCAAAGCCTTCCAGTAGTGCTTCTAGTAAGGAATGTGAAAGATAAGACCCTATAACTAGAATTTGATTACACACTGAAAAAGAAAGCTCTCAAACAAGCTAAATAGCTACATCGAGATGTGATTTAATCATAATAAGTGACTTCATTCTCCAGCCCAATGAAGAGGAACCTGAGTTACTTGCTGATGAAAATGGAAATTATCAAAAAGAAAAAAAAAAGAAATCAGCAATGAACCTTAGGAGAAAATAGTGAGCAAAAAGATGTTGAACATGAAATGGGTCAAGCTAATGATGCTGAAGCTAACGTGATAAAGAACTGATTTCTCTAGCTAATTTGAAAAATCTTCCCAAAGAATGTAAATTTCATAAATATCATGCTAATGAGAATCTTTTGGTAGAACCTTCTGAGAAAATTATCAAAAAAAGCCAACTCAAGAAGATAGCTCGAAATGTTTCTTTTGTTTCACAAATGGAGCCCAAAAATATGGGGAAGCACAAGAAGATGAAAGCTGGATACTGGCCATGCAGGAAGTGCTAAATCAATTTCAAAGGAACAATATCAGAATCTAGTTTCAAGGCCCAAAAATCAATCTATCATACGCACAAAATGGGTGTTCAGAAATAGGCTTGATGAAACTAGGAATGTTGTCAGAAATAAAGTAAGGTTAGTTGCTCAATGATTCAACCAAAAGAAGGTATAGACTTTGATAAAACATGTGGTCATGTTGCTAGGTGTCACGGGACTAATTTTTCACAGTCACGTTAGTCTCGTACTGGCACCAACCGAGAGGTTAGTCAGCCTTACAACACTTAGTTTGGACGAATTCACAAGGGACAATAGTAAACCAGCACAGAAACAATAAGAACACACAATTTACACGGCAACGCCCAACCTTGCATTAACTCACAAAATACAAGGAACAATTGTTACAAAAGCTGGCAGACTTAGGTTCCACACATCCCACCTCTGCCTCAGTCCGTTCAGCAAGCATGCTATTTGAGAAGGAAACAAAATGTGTTGGTTACACCCCTAACCAACTAGGGCACGCCATCTCAGCCGATGGGATAAGGTTCAGACAGCCAACCCATAACTGCCAACCGCACACAACTACCCGAAATTGCCGACCTAACCGCATGCTGGCCTGTCTGAAACCGAGAACCAAGGCACTCTCTGGTTAGCCGATGGCTTCCCACAACTGACCGTTTACTTCCGTCTAGGCACGTACCGAACCAGCCACCCATCGGTGCGAGCTAAACGTGCCGACACCAGTACTGAGGCCGAGCCGAATGGAGCTGACTCAAGCATGTCCTAACAAACCGTCCCCACTTGAAGACGTCGACGCCCTCGTCAACTGGACAGTCTGCTTCTCAACCAAATAGGCCTTAATTTTATCCTCGAATTGCCACAAGGTTACATCACGTCCCCAAGTAGCATTTACCTCCGTTTCTCCTTTCCAGTGTATCAAGAAAAACGTTCGCCTATTCTTCTTGCTTTGGCCTTCAGTTCGGTGGTCTAGCACTCTTAGGACATTCTTGTCGAACTGTTTCTGCGCCACTGGAGGGGTACGTCAGTTCTTGCTTCTGCCTTCGTCAAACTCATCTTGGTTGAAGGGCTTCAAGAAGCTCACATGAAAGGTTGGGTAGACCTTCATACGACTAGGCAGCTTCAGTCGATAGGCCACTTGTCCCACCTTTTGTACAACCTCAAAGGTTCCGTCATACTTGGGGATCAGTCCACAATGCACCGTCTTGCTGCTCACATTCTTCCAGATTTGACGGGTCAGCTTCAATATCACTTGATCATCCACCTGAAATTCCAAGTCTCTCCATTTTCGGTCTGCATAAAATTTCATCCGTTGCTGCGCCAAGGCCAAGCTGTCTCGTGCCTCGTCCACCATCTCTTGCTTGGCTCGGGCAACCGGTATGTAGCAGGACACTTAGTGTAAGCCAACTCGAAGGGACTCATCCCTGTAGAGGAGGAACGGTGTAAGTTGTAGCTGAATTGGGCAACATCAAGTAAATCAATCCAATTCTTCTAACGTGCCGTCACAAAGTGGCGCAAGTACTCCTCCAGCAAAGTATTGATTCGTTTCGTCTGCCCGTCGGTTTGAGGATGCGCTGCAGTTGAGAACTTCAGTTCCGTCCTAAGGAGCCCGAACAGCGTTGTCCAAAATCGTCCAGTGAATCTTGTGTCCCGATCACTCACAATATCCACCGGCAAGCCGAAGAGTTTCACCACGTTTCGAAAGAACAATTCGGCCGCAACATCAGCAGGGCATGCTTTTGAAGCTGCCATGAAAATAGCATATTTAGAGAAACGATCAACAACAACAAAGATGGATGCCATCTCGTTCACCAAAGGTAGCCCAGAGATTGCCACGGTCTGTCAGGAATGGGCAAGGGCTGCAGTAAACCCGCCTCCTTCTTCCTTTCCAGCTTGTCTTGTTAGCACACAAGGCACGTTTTAACGTAGACTTCCATATCGTCTACCATTCTGGGCCAATAATACTATTGAGATAATAAAGCCTACATCCGTTCCACACCAGAATGACCAGCCCACTGCGTATCATGCGTCTCTTTCAAGAGTTGATGCCTTAACGTTCCAGCCGGCACATAGACTCTGTTCCCTTCGGTACGTAGAAGACCATCTTCTACCCAGTAACATCACACGGTGCCGTCTGCAAGTTGTTTCACCAATAGTTGGTAGGCAGTATCGTTCAGGGCCTCCGTTTTTACTTTGGCCAGAAAGTCCGTCTCAAGGAGGGACAATGCAGCAACGTATTCGTCCACACCTTTACGGCTAAGAGCATCGGCTACCAAATTCTCACTGCCTGGTAGATGCACCCACTCAAAGTCGAACTCAGCCAAGAATTTCTGCCATCAGGCTTGCTTTGGGGACAACTTCTTTTGGGTCTTGAAGTAAGTGATTGCAACATTATCAGTCACCACCAGAAACCTTGTTCCTAGTAGGTAATGTTTCCAGATTTGTAAGCAATCTACCACAGCCGTCATTTCCTTCTCATGAATGCTATACCGTTGTTCACAGTCTTTCAATTTCGGCTTTCAAAAGCAATGGGATGCTTGTTCTGCACCAGCACCCCACGATCGCACGTCCGGAAGCATCTGTGTGCACTTCAAAGGGTTGGCTGAAGTCCGGCAAATCAAGCACCGGTTCTGAAGCCACAGCTTTCTTCAATATCTGGAACGCTGCTTCACAGTCTGCGTTCCAGTCCCACTTTCGATCCTTCTTAAGCAAGTCCATCAAAGGGGTGACTATCTTGGAGTATGCTTTGATAAATCGCCTGTAGTAATTGGCCAATCCCAAAAATGATCTCAACTCTGCCACTTTAGTTGGAGCCGACCAGTCCACGATCGCTGCAACTTTTCTCTTATCCATCAATATTCTGCCTTGGCTGATCACATGGCCAAGGAATGTGATTTCTTCTCTACAGAATTCACATTTTTCTTTCTTTACATATAACTTGTTCTCCCTAAGCCGTTGGAATACAAGTTTCAAATGAAATAAGTGTTCCTCTAAGGACACACTATAGACAACAATGTCGTCAAGATACACAACTACAATTTATCTAGAAATTCATAAAATACATCGTTCATAAGATTACAAAACGTAACAGGGGCATTTGTTAAGCCGAAAGACATCACCAAGAACTCAAACGATCCATATCGCGTCACCACCATTGTCTTGGCCTTGTCGCCCTCAGAAATCCGCACTTGCCAATATCTTGATCGAAGGTCAATTTTAGTGATGTATTTAGCTTTAGCCAGCCGATCAAACAAGTCCGCCGCATTAGGAATAGGGTACTTGTTTTTCACCGTCAGGTTATATAGGGCTCTATAGTCCACACATAACCACAATGAACCATCGGCCTTCTTTTGGAAAAGTGCTGGGGCGCCATAAGGAGCTTTGGACGGATGCACCAGCCCAGCACTTAGGAGTGCATCCAACTGTTTCCTCAGCTCGGCCAATTCTGCCGGAGACATGCGATATGGCACTTGAGCCGGAGGGACAGCACCTGGAATTAAGTCAATCTTATGATCGGTTGCTCTTCGGTGAGGCAATTCTTGGGGTAGTTCGGAAGGCATAATATCAGCATAGTCTTCCAAAAAGTCTGCCACAGCATCGGGTACGTCTTGGAACACTTCTGGCTTAATTTCCACCAAAGCAGCCAGCAATGTTGTTTCATCTCGTCTCAGACTGTTCTTGAGTTGCACGGCCGACAGCAACCCTTTCTGCCCACTGGCTTTCTCGGTCTGATCAATAAACGTTCCCGGCACAAAACTGGGACTCTTTTGGTCTCCAATGAGGATCCCACTCAAATGAAGCATCACAGAGACTTTAGCAGAAAGAAGGAAATCTACCCTCAAGATGACATCAAAATTGTCTAGATGGACAACAGTAAGGTTACACTTACCTTGCCACGTTCCGAGGACCAAGGACACATCCGTAGCACCCTTCACCGGTCTACCCTCAGAATTAACGGCCGTCATCCTTAACGAACTTTCTGCCAAGTTTAACTTCAGTTTGGGCACCACCCGTTCTGCCACAAAGTTGTGGGTGGCACCGCTGTCGACCATCGCTTGCAGCTCGACCCCGTTCACAAAGGCCTTGACATACAACAGGCCTTGCCGTTTAGGAATATCGGGTCTTGTCGTTAGTGCGTTCAGCAACTGCAAAGGGTTGACGTGCCCTTGCGGACCGGAAACCGCACCTTCTCTGCTTCTGCTAGTAGGGGCACCAGGACCGTGCTGACCAGCTTGTATTGCAGACGCGTTCTGCACACGGCCTAGACAATTCCTACCAACATGAGGACCACCGCATATGTAACAGCCATCAAACGGTTTTGGCTGTACGCCTTTAGATGCCCCTTTCCCAACCAGGGCTCCATTCCTCGGTTTCGGCTTATCAGCCTTTGCCTTCAGTCTGTCCCTCCTGAAGGTCTTCCTTCGGTCAGCAACACGAGAACTCACCGTTGCAAGGATTCTGAAATCAGCCAGGCCATCGGCTGCTACGACGGCCTGTGCAATCTCCTTCACACCAAGACGTCTCAACTCCGTCTAGGCCCAAGGCTGAAGACCAGCCATAAAGTTGAACAACTTGTCCTCCTCGGACATATCCTTCACGTCCAACAATAAAGCACTAAAGTCCTTAACATAGTCACGAACTGTACCAGTGTGCTTGAGTTTTCGAAGGGACTCCCTAGCCAGCCATGAAGTATTGCTGGGTAGGAATTGCTTTTTCAACTCTTCCTTCAATTCCTCCCACGATTCTACCTTTGGTGGACCTAAGCATTCCTCTGAATCTCGAGTACGCCACCAAAGCTTTGCATCACCGGCCAAATACATACTTGTTATGGACACCTTTTCTCCTTCCGGCACACGGGCAACCTGGAAGTATTGCTCCATATCCCAAAGGAAATTCTCAAGTTCCTTTGCACTTCGAGCACCACCGAAGGGTTTGGGCTTGGGAACTTTGATTTTCTGCACGGAGGAACCGCTCATCACACTGCTCGTGGCTGCCTGTCGTTGGCCGCTAGCCGTCACTTGTTTCAGCAGCACAACGTCATTGTTAATTTCGTTCACCTGATCAGTGAGTATAGTCGGATCCTCAACCAACTCCTTGCTCTTTTAGTCTGAGCTGTTGTGGACTTCCTCAATCCGTTTTCGAAGGGTCTCGAGGGATTCATGAATTCGGCCGATCTGCACGGCCAGAGAAAGAGCATCGTCACGATCCGGGGCACCCACATAGTCTTCCAAGAATACCAAACATTCATAGACAGTATGCAAATCAGGGACAGCCGTTGAAGCACGCGTTTCTAGAGGCATGATGTTTCACCCACAAAAACACCAAAACGAAACCGGGCTCTGATACCAAAATTGTCACGGGACTAATTTTTCACACTCACGTTAGTCTCGTACTGGCACCAACCGAGAGGTTAGTCAGCCTTACAACACTTAGTTTGGACGAATTCACGAGGGACAATAGTAAACCAGCATAGAAACAATAAGAACACACAATTTACAGGCCAACGCCCAACCTTGCATTAACTCAAAAAACACAAGGAACAATTGCTACAAAAGCTGGCAAACTTAGGTTCCACACATCCCACCTCTGCCTCAGTCCGTTCAGCAAGCATGCTATTTGACAAGGAAACAAAACGTATTGGTTACACCCCCAACCAACTAGGGCACACCATCTCAGCCGATGGGATAAGGTTCAGACAGCCAACCCATAACTGCCAACCGCACACAACTGCCCAGAACTGCCGACGTCCAGACCAGCCTAACCGCATGCTAGCTTGTCTGAAACCGCGAACCAAGGCACTCTCTAGTTAGCCGATGGCTTCCCACAACTGACCGTTTCCTTCCGTCTTGGCACGTACCGGACCAGCCACCCGTCGGTGCGAGCTAAATGTGCCGACACCCACACTGAGGCCGAGCCGAATGGAGCCGACTCGAGCATGCCCTAACACTAGGTCAGAAGCTATTAGGATGTTGTATGCATTCACTTGTTTAAAAACCTTCTTACTTTACAAAATGGATGTTAAAAGTACATTTTTAAATGGCTTTCTAAAAGAAGAATTTATATTGAGTAGCTACCTGGTTTTGAGAATTTTAAAAAATTAAATCATGTTTTCAAGCTAGTTAAGGTTTTGTATGGTCTAAAACACTCTCCTCGAGTCTGATATGAAAGGCTTAGCAAGTTTTTCTTAGAAAAAAAATCAAGAGGAAAGGTGGACAAAACCTTGTTCACTAATAGTGTTTCAAAAGAAATCTCATTGTTCAAGTATATGTGGATGACATAATTTTTGGAGCTATTGATGAAAATTTGTGCAAAGAGTTTGCTAGCTTGATGCAGGGAGAATTTGAAATGATTATGATGGGAGAATTGAATTTCTTCCTTAGATTGCAAATAAAGCAGCTCAAAGATAGGATAGCTATCAATCAAGCTAAATACACAAAGAAGATGTTGAAGAAATTTCCATGAGCACCACTGTCAAGTTAGATAAGGATAAGAAGGATAAAAGTGTGAATTGCAAGATATACATAGTTAAGACAGGATCATTATTCTATCTCACAGCCAGTCGCCTTGATATTCATTTTAGTGTGTGCCTCTGTGCTCGTTTTAAGCTAATCCTAAGGAATCACACTTGCTTGTTGTTAAGAGAATTTTGAGAAATCTTGTGGGAATTCAAGAATTTACCTTGTGGTATCCTAAAGATACATCATTTGACTTGGTGGGATATAGTGATACTAATTTTGTAGGAAGTAGTATAGGAAGAGCACCTCAAGAACTTGTCGATTCCTTGGTCATGCATTGCTCTCATCGCATAGCAAGAATCAAACTTCAATTAGCTTATCAAGCACTAAAGCAAAATACATTTCAGCTTGGAGCTATGTAGATATTTCCACAAAACCTCTATGTTAGGAACTCTTCAATAAAATTCGCATGGAACTTGGTTTGCTAAATCTCATAGGATAGTCTAGTGGTTTTCCTCTTTTTGTGTCCATTTACACATGTATGTATCATACACATATTTTTAAAAAAATTTTAACCCTACTATCTTTTGACCAAAAAAAGGACTTCAAAATTCCTTTGAATTCTCATATACTCACGAGATTTGTGAATAGTTGTAAACATTAAGGCATGGTCGAAGAAATGTATTTGAGTTGTCCTAGATAATCTATAAGGTTGATAAGCTCAAATCATCTTTTTGCCTATTGTGACAAGTTACATTTTGTTTTTGCTTAAGAAAACCTACTTTTGTCCTATGCCAGAAGAAGGACATTTTGCATTATTGTAAAAGATAATCTCGAATAAACACAAGGCCTAGAAAACTCAATATAATAAATTAAATTCTAGCTGGTTTTTTGGCTAATTGATTCACCATCTCAAAAAGTAACCATTGGTCACTTTCTCTCTCCTCATTAACACTTTCTTACTCATACATTCTCCACTCCTTCACTCCATCTCCCATGATTTGACCGTTGCTCACTCCTTCATCTTCCTAACCGATTAACTCATTTAAAGTTACACTCAAACTACTTAAGACTTCATCTTTTCCGTTTCTCTCTCCAAGCTTTTTATACAACCTGAAGATATTCAAATTCTCTAAGTGCATCACTTCGTTTCCCCATAAGTTTCTGATTCACTAAAATGGTACCAAAAAGAAAAGAGGCAAAACCTTCTTTGAGCAAGAAATCCTCTGGTTCAGACTCTTCAAAACGGAGGAAGGTAGAGAAAGAGAAAGAAGATACCTCAAACAAAATGTAGAAAAACTCAAAAGGAAAGGGGGCTACCTTAATTTCAAACCCCATCACACCACCATCCAGGACCATTAACTAGGCTCACTTTGGTAAGTCTGAGCCTCCCCTACAAAAGCTGGTTCGAGGCTCAAGGATAGATGGGCTTCATGACGATTCACATTATGGTATATCAAAACCTAGTGAAGCAGCTTTGTAGCACCATCAATAGTGATGTCAAATTGGCCAGCCCACTGAGAACCAAGCCTTAAATAAAGCGGAGTCGGCCAATCCGTTTATTTGCAAGTTGAGATTATATCAACCCATACTCACAGCCGCGGGCCAAGACATTTTTTAAAATATATATATTATTTTTAATATTTTTTGGTCTCTTTTTTTTATCACATGTGAGATCATATAAATTTATAATTGAGATAAAAATGATCTTCGTTCAATCACTAATATTTTCAAAATATTTGTTATATATATATATATATATATATATATATATATATATATATATATATATATACATATAATTTAGATAAATTTATAAAAAAATATTTAAAATGACACAACGATTTATTCATGAAATTAAGTCGATCAACCCTAATATTGTGCATGCTTTCCATTTTCTATTATATTTCTAACATCTTTAACTTAATGTTGAAACATTTACATTGTTAGAATTATATTGAATATTTGAACTAAAGTAAAAATTTTAAAATACTAAACCTAAAAGTTAACTTTAGCAAAAAAAAAAAAAAAAAGAAAACCGCGGGCTAGCCCGCAGGCCAAACGAAGCAAGCTGAGTAGCCCTGCATTTAAATACACTATCAAACGGGCCAGCCCGTGGGCTGGTGGCCCGTTTGACAGTGCTGACCATCAAGGATGTTGGTGTCAAAGCTATCGAGATTGCGCTAAAGAAGAAAAAGCACTAACTCTGGGAACTCTGTCAAAAGCATATAGAGTTCCCAATGTTGGAGCCAGAGTGTTCAAGAAACGCAACGTGAAGAGAGTAATGTCCTACTCTGAATTTGACTTCAAAAAAGAGGTAATTGGAAATTTTGAACTCTCTAAGAAAGGAAATGTTAGATCTACTGAACTATGCACTCACAGTAGAGTTATTTACAATTGATCAAAATCTCATTTCTCCTAAAGTTGGTAACTTTGACTATGTCACTACTAATGAGTTAAGTTTGATGTGGCACATGCAGAAAAGGCACAAATTTAATTTATGCCTTTTGATGATGAACATTATGAAATCTGTGAAGACTTGGTATTTAGCAGGAGATTTCAATGGCCTTGGAAGTTGTTCAATTAGTGTCACTTTTCAATCCGCAATATGATTGAGAGAACATTTGGTGTACTGAAGAAGAGACATGCAATACCTAAAGGATCACTATATGATTGAGAGAACATTTGGTGTACTAAAGAAGAGACATGCAATACCTAAAGGATCTATTGTTCAAGATGCCAAGATAGGGAGCAGCACTTGTATTACATGTTGGTTGTGTCACGCCCCATGTCTGCAGGCTCGAGCGTGCAACTCATGGGGTTGCCAGCACCCACGACCAACTACTTAACAACCGTCATCACTATATAGATATCCCAAGTTGACAATGGGTACTTAGACTCATGCTCATATACAGATCACTTTAATTACAATTATTCCATGTGGAATTGGGGGATCACAGGTTGTCCATAATTTTATTAGAGAGAAGCATATGGAAGATGGATGTTTACATGAATATAAGGGGAACCACTAGCATAGCTACCTTAAATAACCAGTATCCAACGATGGGTGGAAGTGACCAAGGACTTTTAATGGTTAGTTTTTGGAGATCCAATGACATCTTCAATGCGGAATTCACACAACTCAGCTAGGAGCCATTGTTATGCATTACTTTTGAATAATCAAGCAGGGAATAAACTAGCAGGATGTATTGCTGGTTTTCCCACTCACCTTGATGATCTTCATAGTCATGTTTTCACGGTTCCTTATTTTGTAATGAATGTTACTTTGCCTGTGTTAAATTGTATTTTCTCTTTGCTCTAAATGAACCATAGGGAAAAGGTTATTGGGAAAAAAATGACTAGCTTAGTACACAACGAGTAAAACATGGAATTAATACACAATTAATCCAATGATAAAACTATTTTCTAAAGATGTGAGCTCGAATATAGACAGTTATACCTCCTCCCCTTATGTAATCATCAAATAATGTATTGATCGGAACTATACACCTTAGTCATGAAGATTCATCATCCTATATGAATCTAGCATCCTTCCCTCATACTTTATCATAAATGCAAATGCTCAGCCTTTGGAGTGATACACTTCAGTAATTCGAGGTCTTCCATTGGTTTAATATAACAAAGAATGATTTGTTTCCTTTGAAACTCAAAGGAATGAAATATACGTCCATAATCTAGGCAAATAATATATGCAAGTTCAGAAACCTCACTATATGTTTTTGCTGGCTTCCAGCTTCAAAGAGAATAATTTTTTTGTAACATGAGCTCCAGGTCCACGATATGTTTCTGAATTGATGAAGGGCCACAAATATTTTTCGTTTTGTCAACCATTATCTGCAGTACACAAGGGGAAAATGTCCCAGCAAGGACATCGGGTCACTTGCATCAAGCATGATCTGTGTAAAGAGTAAAGGAATATGTGTACTCCAAAGAATTGGATGTGGGGTCTCAAGCAGCTCTCTAAGAAATTATACGGACAGATTCTACAGAATATATTTCACGGAGGTGAGATGCTGCTACATTGTGTAGTCTTTTCAAGTTGAGCCGCGAAGGTCTTCGGGTGAAATTTGGTGATTGAGGGTGAGAAAATCCCTAATCTTTCCTACGATTGAGCAATGCCAAGTATAACATTTGCATTCCCTATGTATGGAGACCCGCCTTAGCTTTAACTTCTCCTTTACATATATGTGACACTCTTCCTTGCACATTGCCAAGTAGTCATCCACTTTTGAACAAGTAGTCCATTTCTGTTTTTTCTTTTGTCTCATGGCCAACAACCAAAGTTAATTGCAAAGTGGGAATCTTGAAAGGTGGAACTGGTTGGATGATTATTGCCGTCATAATCCACATTTCAGATACCTATACGTGGATGAATACATACCTTTTTAGAGTTCATAAGCAGATATACGCCTCTATGGCTGGACTGTTGAGCCATGGGACAGGTTGGGCTTTCACGACAACCCAAATCCGCATGAATATGGACATACACAACTTATATAGAGACACTGAGTTCGTGTTGGAGCAAGATCGGTTTACGTGAGACATGCACTCGAATAATGTGACAATTGAAACAAAGGAAGGACAGTGGAAGTATTTCCATAAGGTAAGATTTTGCCAATGATTCCATCATCACCTCCTTTTTCTTCTACATTTTATTAGACCACTAAAATGTGCCAATTTGATTAAAATAAATTCCTCTATTTACAAATGCTTCAAATGCTCTGGCTACTCATGGTGTTTATATTGGGAAAGGTTTATAAATTTGCTGAGAAATACTTCGTCTTTGGTGATGATGTGGATTGTGTTTATCTCAGACAAGAAAACACATGTTTTGTCATTTGTGAAGCCTGCAAGAGCAGGACCTGTGTATGAGGAAATCAGATGCGAAATTTTCATACATGTATTGTGAGCAATACCTATTTTTGTGAAATCTAGGTATACTTCCAAACAGTTCATGAATATTTAAATTGGACATGTGTGTAGAATTTTTCTTTTTGTGATTCATGGTACTTGTCACGGTTCCAAACATGACAATTTTTTACTTCATCATTTGGTAGATGATGTAGACAAATATGGCTATTAGGAGTAGCTTTAAATGATTCTTGAATACATGTTTTCCTGGCCGTTGTCATGGCTGCAGTTTCTCATTCATTTTCATCGGCTTCAAATTCATTGACATTAGCTACCCATTTCACCCCTTTAATTTGTCATTTGACTCTTATAATTTCGCATTCAAATTAGATGAACTTCACACTTTAAAAGCAACTCAGAATTTTGGCATTGCAGCTAAATCATATTCATTTTCAACACCTCGTTTTTCCTTGGAAGTTCATTTCCTACTAGCTTTGTTGTCTCACATATTTTATTTTTGATTCACTTGGAAAAAATTACAAGACTTGTGTGTTTGTAATTCTTAATTAAACTCTTTAGATGAAATAGTGGTTATGAAAAATTGAATAAAATTTTACTTGAATGGGATAGTTTACATTATAATTCAAGCAACCTAACAATTTTCTTCCTGGATTTCCTTTGGCTCATGAATTTGCATACCTTTGCTTTTTGGCAATAGAATGAAGTTTCTGATCAAGCTATGCCTTGTGTAGATCAGTATTAGTTGGAACAATAGCTGGAGATGTTGGATTATTAGGAAGATTGTAAATGAGCTTGAACAAATTAAACTCTAAAGTTTTGTGCTCAACTCGTCTAGTAATAAAATAAACTTCGAAGTAGTTTGTCTATGAATCAAGTTTATGTTTATATGCCAAATATTTTGTTTGAGTGTTCCAAATGTTTGCGAATAGTTCATGATTGGTTCATTTAATTTGACCACTTACTCGAACAACTCAATTTCTATTGGAACTTGAGCTCAAATTTGTTTAATTAATTTTTCATAAAATTTATTCAAAAATAAAAATGTAAGCGAATATATATATATATATATATATATATATATATATATATATATATATATATATATATGTGTGTGTGTATAATATTATCTATCTTATTTATTATTTAATCTTATTCGTAAAACAAATCAAATGAGCACAATTCGAGTTTGTTCGATTAGTGAACGAATATCGTTTATTGTTTGAGCTTGATTTGATTACTAAACGAACGAGTAGAACTCGAACACCAAACTCTATTTGTGAAAACTAGCCTTTTAATGGCTCTTTTAACTGTCATTTCATGTGCGCTCATAATTTCAGCCACCTTAGTAAAGCAATCTCAAAATTGGGCTTTGAGTGCCAACAAAAAGAGTATGAATAATCAGTTGAAAATCCGCTACGGTGTTTGGGTACTAAAAGAGATTTTAACCCTTTTGAAAAGGGTAATACGACCAAATTTTAAAGCAGGAAATTCCACACAAAAAATAAAGCCGCACATTCTCATTTGGCATGTTCAGAACCAATCCAAATAAAGTCGAGGAATTGTGTTTGGTTAAGGTGCTAACAGTATAACTATTTTTGCACATGATGAATTGACCTTAATTTTCGAATTTTCAAACTAACAGCTGAGAACTGTCAAATTTTCAAACTAACAGCTGAGAACAGACACATACTGAGTAATTTAAATATTTATTCTGAATAATTAGCATGTACTGAAAAGGGGTGCTATCAGCACCATAATCGCGCCTAGGAAGAATTGGGAAATTGGAAAGAATTGGCAGTTAATAATTCAAAATATTTAAATTTCACATTCCAGAGAAATTTTAGAAAGAAGCTCCAATAGACTGATGCTGTGCAGCGAAACTCCTATTTCTCATCATTGACACAATCAGGCGCCATCCAACTTATGCTGAAAATCCGGCCAAAAATAAGACGCCAAAGAGCATCAGCAAGAACTGAAATGACTAGAAGTACCAGTAAACAACCAAAATACCAAAAAATAGCCGGTATTTGATGAAAGAAATCTGTAGACATTGATTATAAAACTACGGCAGCACAAAAGTGAGGATCACTTATTCATACAGCAAGCGGAATACTTTGACACTGTGTTTGGAAAAAACGTTACTGCAAGAACATCACAAAGATCCTGATCTTTTCTACGTTGCTTAGGTAAAATAGCAAGAAACGAAGCACCGCGAATCCCTTTCTCTATTTGCAATTGACCGAATACGCATCCCATCCTTGAAGTCGGTATTGTCTTGCTGTCTCTGCAGGATCTGCTGCCTTTATAATTCCACGGCCAACAATTATGATGTCACTACCTCGTTCTGAAATTACCTGAAATCATATTTATGTCAATAATAAATAAGAACATAATAATTTTGCTAAGATAATGCAGCACAGCTATTCGTTCAGTTTATGAAAGTGCAATTCCCCATAGAATGAAGCCAGCTAGTTTTCCCTTACGTCAGGATAACAATACCGTCAAATAGTCATTAAGATACATTAACTAATTAATAGACCGATTCTCTCCAGATGACAGGTTGGATTTTTGTTTCCTTCATTGAACCTTTTTTGTATTTCCTTGATACCAAGACAAACACGAATCTATTTTAAATTATTAAATAGCACAGTTGCAATGTCTTATAAGCAGTTTAGGTGAATCTCTGCTTCAAATCCTTCTTATGCGGATTACAATCTCAAACTTGTCTTTTTAAAGTATATATGATCAGCTATTTTCAAGTCTCGTCTACATTTTTGCTTCTCTCCTTATGAATAGGGGCTTCTTTCTTCAAATTGCCTTCACACGTAAAATATGATGGACTGATATTCTTGCAAGTAATCATGTTAGTCATCAAAGCACGATCACAGGAGAATTATTATACATCATTGATAATGAATAGAAGATTAATCCCAGATCAAAGCCTCAGAAACAACTATTCTTTTCCGCTATCACACCGTTAGTTATCCAGATTTGGACCCTGCCAGGTACCTAAATAAATTCCTCCTTTATCCCTACTGTCAACTGGCTCAAGCCATACGACAATGCAATGTAAATTTTGTGCACAAAATCTTCAACACCAGTACGAATTTATAGGATCACTGCTCAACCATCCAACACCAACAATTCAATTTGTGAGATCACTAATGAAACTTTTGAATGTAGCCGTTCAGCAAGTGATGTTTGAGGCGCAAGCTAAGTAGCTCATTCCACCTAATTTATTCTACAATTTGCCCAAGGTAAAAGTTTCTCGTAGCTTATACTCCTTCTGTCAAGAACTGAATGTCCTATTTTAAGTAGGCACAAAGATTTAGCACAGGTTTTTAACTACTTTACTATAGGATAGTTACCAGATAACCCTTAATAATTAAAAAGGTTAGTAGTTAGACCCATGCATTAGTAGAATTCATGTCCTCGAATTATGTAGCTGTTGAAGTTTAGTTAAAAAATATGTTTATTTAAGGAAAGTAGACTTTCATTTTTGGGCAACTAAGATAAAAATGTAGAAATTCAATTTTGGAGCAAGAGAGTATTATTTATGCATATACAAGCTTTTTCACATCTACTCCTTCCGTTTCTCAAGCCCTTTTCTCCCTTCTCCAAATGTTTGGCCTTTTTGCGAAATTTTAGATTATTTTTCTAAAATTAACCTCACTATAAATATAATTCTCTGATTTTCTATTATATTAGTAGAATTAGTTAAGGATATAATAAAAAAAATACCCATTATTTTCTTCTTTCTTAATCTATACAAAAAGGCCCAAAAGGACTTATATTTTGAAACGGGAGGAGTGTCTTTTTAGCAATGTGCTAGCTGATCAAAGTACACGAATTATGTCCAAATATCTTCAAGTTCTACATATCAAAGTGCAATAATGCTTATCAAGATCACTAAATATTTTGAGTGCCTTCAAAACTGTTCAAGAGATTACAAAATCGCATTATTATCGTATTGATTTATTTTATAATAATGTAGACATGTATATTGAGACAAATATTGAACTAAGCCCTCAACATGCATAGTTGCCCTCAACATGCATAGTTCTAGATAACTCATTTGCTACATTTGATAAGCAAACTTTGGTTTAGTTTTTTAAATTCTACCCACAATATTTCTACCATTATTTGGTATTTGTTGATAAGTAATTGGAGAGAGAAATCCATAGACGAAGTAATGATGAATTTTCCACTTTAAAATGCATTGGCAGCTAGTGAGAAACAGATAGAAACTAGAAAGCAAATCAATAAGCATCTCATTCAATTCATTAGTATATTTACCAATTCGGGGCATTAGTTTTACCTGTTGCTGGAAATTGTGGTAAGAGCAATTTCTACATAAATATTATCAGGAATCGACAGTGTAATCGAATGAGACATGTTTTGATGAATGATTATTTAGTCAATTATTTGAGGATGTATCAAAAAATATTTTGACAATCAATATACCAATGATCTCAAAACATAGAATTATGCCAGGAACAATTACAAAATGTAAGTCCTTATAGTTAGAATAACCTTTTTATATCTCACATATGTTAAGATACTTTGAGTGCCCCCACAACTTTTAGGGTGCGAACCTGCTTACCTAAAAGCTTTTACTCAATCTACCTAAAACTTTGCAATTACCCATTATAGTATAATTAATCAATCTATAGCTGTTAGGTTCCCTTAATTGAGGTAGCTGCATCGGGATATATCCAAAAACCCAAAAAAGGTCTAGCACAATAGTAATCAAGAGACGAAGATTTGAGATAGAAATTGAGTTAAGACAGCAAAGACTACAACTTACAGAATATGGGGTGTTATATTGTTGGCCCAAACCATCTCCACCTTTGGCCATTTGAACACCAGGGGTTGCATGAATAAGGGCTGGGTTTCCTGGTCCGCTAGACCATGATGCTGGGTTAACGGAAATAAAGCCAATGACGAAATCTAGATGATCCTCGGCAATTTTCACGGCAGCAGCTGTATAGTCTCCCTTGGCAAGGGTACCTGCAGAACTCATTTCAGCTAGCAATAGTAGACCCCTCCCGTGTGGCAGGCCCTAAGTCAAGGCATTCAAATTTTCTATGAACAATTTTGAAAACTAACAACGATTAGGGCAACAAAAGAAAACACATGAAAATGCAGACCTTCAACTTTAACCCATCAACAATCCCTGGACCTGAAATGATGTGAGCGTTAACTATATCTGCCCATTCCAAAATCTTGTAGATTCCTCTGCAGAAAATATCAATAAATGGCCTTAATCTTGCTAGAGAAGCTATGAAAGAATCAAAATGTAGCATAGTGGATAAATGTTGTTGTCTCACCCTTCATACTGCATAGTAACTGTATTGCCAATGTCTGCAAATTTTCTATCTTCAAAGATCAAGAAATTATGTTTCTCTGCAATCTTCAGAAAAGAAATCAAAACTAGCTTAGATATCAAAGATCCCCACCAAGGAAAATCTAATACACTTTTATAACTCTAACATTGTTTTTCCAGATTCTGATGCCACAAACAACATAGATAGAACCATGTGAACTAATTTACAAGATTGCAATTAAAAAGAAGAGGATTGGAAAGTAGATAAGGGGGTACATTTACCAGGATAGAGATATCTGTTATTGGTGATCCACACAAACCAATTTCCTGAATTCTTCTTTGAATATTTTGGTGGGCATTGCCTCAATTAAATTTGGTACAGATCAAGAATGTAAATTCTTTTGAAAATGAGCAGTAAAAATTAAGAGTAAAAAGAATGACCGAAACTGTAGACACAAATCATCAAACAATTATGCTGGAAGCGCTACTAACACCAAATTGTTTCTCAAAAACAAAATATAAATTGATAGTTGTATTTTTTAGATGGGCAGTAAACCCCAGGGTTACCCAGGATCCTTGAAACTTGCATGGTTGTGAAAAGCAATAAAGGTGATGAAATATCCCATTTCCTCCTAGAAAAACAAAAAGCAAAAACCAAACACAGGAATACTATTTTAGAAAGCTTTAATAACTTTCAGTGAATCAAAGTCAACCAAAGACTATTAATTCAAATAAATGCCATAAGATTGTAGACAATGAGACAGTTCAGGATGATGATGCTTTCTTGGTCTTGACAGAATGTAGGTCGATTGAAACATGATAGATGCTGAACACACTTCAATATACTAAATCAATGGAAGCAGATGAAATCAATTTCTGCAGTAATTGTAGGCATCAAAATATTAAGTTTGCGACAAAGTCCTTACATGGTTCAGTATAAATTACCATGAAATACTGAATCAACACAAGAAGGGGACTCAATTTCCATAGAACTTAGTCGTATAAAGTCTACATTTTGTACGGTATAAATCATATGGTAAGCTTTTCTGTGTACAGAGCAATGCAAAAGCAAATGTTGTCAGTATGGGAGTTCATTTGGTCATGTAATGATTAACAGTAATTTACCAATCTAAGTTTAGAGCCAAAATCAGGGGTGAAATCAGGCAAGATGTCCACGTGGGTTTTCAACATGCAAATTTCAGGTCCAACCTGCAACATATCCAAAAGGAGGTCAGCCAAATCATTATGAGCCTTCACATCCTATTAGTGGTTTCTCCTTTTAATGACAATAAGAATTTAAAACATCTTTCTTTATCTCAAAGATTCCTCAAGTATTTTCCCAAAGCCTATGACAATTAGCAAATGATAAAGCATAACAACAAGATATTAGTAATAATCAATCTGGCCACTATACTCCAGAATAGCAGCCACAGGCTAAAGTAGAGCCCAGGTCTATGACTCCAGCTAAGAGAAAGCAAAAACGCAATATGAATACTGTTTCTCATACAAAAGTGATGAGATTTATGAGAATACAGTTGTTTTTAGAATCTGATGCCAACTAAGATGGCTGTAAATTTATTTCCAGATACCCACTGCACAGGACGTGCAGTTTGCAATGGGCTTTTTAATTTAACCAGCCCCAAAACTTTAAGGGATATCAATATGACAAACTTGACCAATCACAAGCATGTATTATTGCAAAGAAAATTTATGGAAAAACGCAATAGGACCTGAAAGCATATTGTGATTTAGATCCAAACCCATAACCTAAGTCAATTTACTTTTCTCATACTCTTCTCTTTCGTCGTGACCCCTTTTCCCTTTTCATCATTTGCTAGTCTTTTATTTTTCATTAACAGTCATCTCCTGAACAATAGAAGTTACCTTCCCCAACAAAACCATTTAGCAGAAAGCAACTTAACTAGAATTCTCAAATGAGCCATTTTGTGCACAGAAAACTTCACTTAACTAGTAGTCCATAACCTTCTCCAAGCCAATCGTACTGCAATTATTGTAGCTGCAATATCTTAAAAAATTGAAGAACCTAATTGGAGTATTAAGAAGCAGCAAAAAGCATTTAGGTAACAGGCTAACCAGGACATTCATTTTTCAGTTTCAGAAAAGTTGATGTTATGTTCTGAGATAAGTGCAGGTTCCACCTCAACTTTTGAGGAAAAAAGCTATTTTTTCAAATTCAACTGCAACCAAATATAGCTTCAGTTATCCTACTTCTTTTTCTTTATGTTAGATTGAATCAAGCATTAGACATGCGCTGCAATTTCTCATCCCATCAACAATTCTCTATCCAAGCATCACAATATCTCGCAGAGAAAGAAAAACTTATGACAGATTCTGATCTTCACATTTTCTTTTCCTCCTAGAATATATTATATTCACATGGCAGAATATGGAATCAACTTATGGATAACATTGATGTTCTTCACTTTCTTTTCTTCCTCATTCTTTTCCATCTTTTTACCTTGTCTGCAATGTCAAGCAACTCAGCCGCAGTGGCAACATCAGCAGCCAAGCACAAGTTAGTCTCCTTCCGCATCATTATCTCTAAAAGCCTCTTCCCGGTAGGATTTTTTGCCATCTTTGCTCTCTCCCCATATGGGATCCTAGGCTTGACCTTTTCTGCCACAGGCACAGGAACTGCCACCTTCCTGTTCTCGTCCAGGAATTGCAACACCATCTTTTCCGTCTCTTCTGAAACCCTACCCTTCTCTTTAAGTATCCTTACCATCTCAGTCAATTTTACCATTGCGTGCAATGTAATGCCATTTTCAGCCAAGCTCTCCCTCCCTCCTTGTTCCCTTGTCCAAAAAAAGTGAGTACAATTCATCAAAATTCAAAGCTGCAGAAACAATGTGAAGTGCTAAATATATCCCTTCAGCAGGAAGTATGGAAAATATCAAACACAGTAAAATAATCATGAATTGATTTTATATAAAGCAAGTAATTTTCATCCCCTTCCATCTCCAACAACCACAAAATCTTAAATAACATAATGTTTCACTTAACCCATCTTGAATACAATGATACACCCACCAAAAAGAATATTAGTGTATCAGTTGGATATGTCTATATGTTTCCACAACATTTCAAACAAAAAAAAACACACACACACACACACACACACACATACACAAGAACATAAGCAGCCGCATCGCCACATTAAGGTTTTTCATCTGCGCAGCTACGCATAAAGAAAATGCATCTTACATTTATAAAAACAACACGAAGAAAAAGTTTTGAAAAATCATGGAAATGAACGAACGTTGTTTATGCAGATACTTCAATTTCTCTTAATATACCTCAATCAGGAAATCCCAGTTTCTTAAGACTACAATTTGTTGAAAAACAAACATCTCAAAATTACTCAGTAAAACTGAATTCTCAAAATGGGCATGTTACATCAACAAGCCAACAATAGAACAGGTAGTGTGCGGCTGAACTATACCTATCAATCATCACAACTGCGTCCGTTACTTTAAGACCAGTGGCGCGAAGGGGCGCGGCAGTTTCGAGCACAGAGGCTCCGGAGGTAACAAGGTCTTCAATAATCAAGCAAATCTGATCAGCCTCAAAGACACCCTCAATGGCCTTGGCAGTACCATAATCCTTGACCTCCTTGCGGCGCATGAGCATGGGAACATTATGGGCAACAGACACGCAGGTGGCGATGGGAAGAGCCGTGTAGGGCACACCGCATACGACGTCATACTTGGTGGAGGAAGGAAGGGTGGCAATCAAAGTCTGGGAGATTTTCTGGAGAAGGCTGGGATAAGATACTATCAATCGGAGGTCTATATAGATTGGAGATGAGATTCCGGATTTCAACTTGAAGTTGCCGAATTTCACGGCGGAGATGTCGTGGAGTTGCAAGACCAAAGACTCCATCAGCGACGGTGACAGCAGCGGCGGCGGTGGTGTCATTCCTTTAGTGGGAGAGAGCGGGGGAGGGAGTGCTTGGTATGACACAGAGTGCGTTTGGACAGACGAAGTGAGGTTTTAGTGATCATAGTGAGGTTTTAGGGATCATCGTTAGTAACAAAGTAAAGGGACAGCATACAGAATTGCGAAGGAATGAGTATAAAATATATGAAAATACGTTTTAGATCAACTTGATGGGATACTAAAGTAACTTTGAATTAAAACATTAGTAAATTATTATAATTTTATTTTTCGTTCAAACTGGAAGTTTAAAATTTAAATTTGAGAATTAGTATTAATTGAGTTTACTATTTTCTTTCTTTAACTTTGATCGATATAAATTTATATAAGTTTATTTATCTCTGATTTATACAATTTTAGTTCGTTATTTTTATATATAATTTTTTTAAATTATATGTAATGCAAAAAAAATTCATTTTCTCTAAACTCTCTCACTTCTATTTTAGAACTCTCTAAATCTATACATCGAAAAAAGTTACATTTTTAATAAAAAAAATACATAAATTTAGTCACAACAAAGTAATGAGCAAATATTATACAAAAATGTTTTTCGATTTTGAGATGAAAAGTGGTTAAATTCGTATTTATATGAAGTTTTTGAAATTTTGTGACATTTTCGTCACTTGGTGATGCAATTTGTGGTACAAATTACAAACAAATTGCACAACCAAGTGACAAAATTTGACAAAAAATTTGCCCAATATGTGGCGACAATTGCATGCAAATTTCGCCACCACCTGGGGAAACTTGCATGTAAATTTTGCCAGATTATAGTAGAACTTGTATGTAAATTTTGCCAGTACGTGGTGAACTGGGAAATTTTAGATAGCAGAATTTGTCAACAAATTCCGCTAGCTGCTGGTGGAATTTGTTATTAAATTGTACCCCAGTGACATCAAATTTCGCCACTGTTTAGCAGAATTTGCTATCAAATTCTGCCAAACAGTGGCGGAATTTGACATCCAAGTGTCCGATTTCAAAATAGGTTATTTTAAGGCTGATTTTGAAGTTTTTTATATGTAAATCGATGTAAAATTATAAATAGTTTGATAAACTAACATTCTTTATTGTTTTTTGTAGATTTGAGTTTTTCTGTTTCGAATGTTTTAGAGAATTTTTGAAACTCTTTGAAATAAATAAAAAATAATAAAAAATTTTTATACTATATATAGTCCATAAAAACTGCATATAATATATCCTTTTTAGTTCCTCCCCTATCTTGAACCAATGCTCTATTAGTCCATTGGATACACTATAGCGTACATTGACTAAGCTTCATATGATGTTGATGAAATCTCCAATGACTGTCATTTCCCAAGCTTTCCCCGGTTCTCAATGCTAGGATTGCTGCTTCCATTTCAGCCTCATAAGTAATCCCTGGTTGAGTGTCTACTTATGCAAGCCCCAGTGAAAAAACTTTTTCTTTCTTCAATAATGGTAAAGCTTTTCCTACATCTAGAATGAACCAAATAAGATAAAAATATTAAATAGTCAATACCCATAGTTAACTATTGAGAAAAATAGTCGACAATCTAAGTTGACTTTTTAAGAAAAATAATAAAAATGAAAAAAATCAATGATTGACTAATGGAAAGAATAAAAATTTTAATGTTTTGGAATAATTAAATAGTTTTCTCTTCAAAAACATAAATGGTCAAAAAATTTATTTATCTTTTGAAAATATTGTCTAAATATATTCATAATATGCAAATAATAAGAAAAAATAATAATATAATAAGAAAAATATTTAAGAATAACTAGCATAATAAAAGAACTTTAGAAAAAGGTAATTGGAGCCATGCTCAACTGCAGTAACATACAATCAAAACATTAAAAAATAATAATATATAAATAATAAAAAAGGAACCTTAAAAAGATAATAAAATGTTTAAAAATAAATAATATAATATTTAATAAAAATAATATATGTGAATAATAAAAAGAACTTCAAAAAAGAATTGGAGCGAGCTCAATCATAATAATATACAATCAAAGCACTAAAAAGTAAATAAAAGCTATTCAAAATAATGTTTTTTTATAAATTATTTAAAAATAATATTAGAACATAACATTTAGTTTTAAAATATAGTCCTACTCCTTCAAATTTTCTTCTATATGGTATTATAGGAACAATGCTAGGATAAATAACTGAATTATTTTTATTTTAAAAAAAAATACTAAATTACTTTTTCATCTTATAAGGGAGGATCATATTGTTCAGAAGGAAGAAATGTAATCTATTTGATAAAATTATTTAAAGGATTCATTTTATTATTTTTAGAAAAAAAATTCATTTTAGTGATTGAGTAATTAACGGTAAGATTCATTTTATTGATTGCCTACTTAACGGCCACAAGTTGTTAATTTAAAAAAAAGAGAAAAAGTAATGAATCTTTCATTCAATAATATATTAGAGATTAAGTGTTGCTTGGATTCAATAAAGTATTAGCCATTAAAATCTTTGTTTGATATTTTTTTATTATTATCTACTAAGAAATCTTTTAATCATCAATATAGATCCTTTTTAAATTGTCAATTAATTCATTATTAATTGTAAAATTTTATATGTTATACATGAAAGTTATTAATAATAGATCAATATTAGTTATTGATCATAATAACTACTTTTCTATTTTTAAATAAAGAAGGTTGGTTTTTTACTTTATCCTATTCTTTCTTCATAACTTTTTTTTATGTATAAAACTCCACTTCTAATTTTAAATTATTAGTAAAGTACTTTTCCAATTATATCATCATTTGTTATTTGTTTAGTTTGATAAATTCCCTTTTATTTATAATCACTTTTCTTTTTTGATTTTCAATTAGGATATGTTTATTGCCTCTTGAAGGGTGTTTAGGACTTCTAATGTTGCTTAGGATCAAATAAAGCATTTCCCAATAACATATGCATATCAAAAAATATGTTGTTCGTTCTTTCTTTACTAGCACCTATTAAAGAATCTTTCTTTTATACTCATTTTTTTATATCAATTTTTATTTCTAATTCAAACTGTTAGACTATTTTTTGAATTACACTATTTTTTCCTTTTTAGTTGAAAAACTTAAGAGATGGGTGAATTAGGTTTTTGGCAAGTTTCAAAAACTTTTTCTTTTTAGAATATAGCTTGGAAGAGATTTGAAATCAAATTCACAATAAGATATACAAGTTAACAAAATGGGTTCCTAAATAAGAAGAGAGAGGAGAAAAAATCACACAAGCAATTTATAGTGGTTTGATCACACAATATATACAACCCCTACCTTGAGCCCCAACTCAAGGATTTCAACCAAATACTACTATAACAAAAGTTATATAAGATACAAGAGATGCTCACCCAATAAAGGTTTTACTCTACAACCTTTTTTCACTTTCAACAATCAAGTTCATCCTTTCAAAATGAGACTTCTTAGCTTCCACAATCTAATAATCCTATGACACAACAAATACTCAACTTAGCTCATATCAATGCTTGTCATAATCAAAACTATAAGATTTGCCCTTAGGGCTTTCGATCTCTCCCTTTTTTATGATGACAAATTTTGACACAAAATGTGATGCATTTAAACAATATAGTACAATGAAATATCAATGTCATAGATGAATGATGAACAATTTGGCACAATGACATAGCATGGCTCATGAATGAGCCTATGGCCCAAACAACCTCCATAATCCTCCTTCCTTCCATCAAAATAAAAAATATAGCATGAAAGCATTTAGACTACATTCTAGGAGAGGTTTTAGAGGTTAGAATCAATTTTCAAGGCTCCCCCTTAGATTGGGCCTATTTTTGGACTTGAGATGTGAAAATCCAAGTTTTGAAAAATCAAGTCCTAGATGCATAAATGTTCAACATAATGAATTTATTTTCTAAGAATAAAACTTCCCAAGATTGCTCAATCATTTTAGGGAAGATCAAGACTTTTTAATCAAAAAATGGCTAAACATCATTTTTGACAGAAATTTCAGATGTCCGAAGTTTTGGCCTGCGTTCGAACTTCAAGTCTGAATTTTTGGTGAAAGATTCGAAAGGTAAATTTTGCAGCAAAAGTGCTTAAAACCAATCACTTAATCATCAAGGCAGGGTGATCAACTATAGCGGCTATAACAAGGATATAATAAACCACTTCAAAACCATCATTCTCAAAACATCAATGCCAATTAGCACAATAAACCATGCCATTAAACAATAATGGATTCATCATAATGCTTAGTAATATCAAGGATATCGAGGTACATTTTGCAACACTTATTCTCCCCCTTTTATCATCAATCAAATGTGGAGTGATGAAAGTGAAGCAAATATGAAAGCACAAGAAACACAAGCTCTCAATACTAGGATATCCTCATTGAGCTTCAAAGGATCACATAGACTAGAAAGGCACATGGAAAGATAAAGCATGAGAATACATGGACTATGCTAGATACCTGAACGAAGCATGGAATATAAAAGTTATAAAGTACATGAGTTAAACTAAATACATAAGTAAAGTAGGATAGAGTTAATAAGTGATTAGTCTTGGATTTCCTTCATTGTCTTCACTCCATATTTGTTTGCTGTGATTGCCATATCTCCTTTTAGCTCAATGTGCAGTGGCCCTTCACTTGCTTGCTCCTTGCCAGTATAGTTTGGTCTTGGAATTGTAGCCAACCTAGAGGATCTCCTTATTCCTCTTTTCTTGACCACATGCTTGACTCTTCCTTGGCTAAATGTCGTGGTGGATGGTGAGGTGATCCTGACCTTTTCTGTCAAGCTTCCCTCTTGACTTCCACCTCCTTGTGGCTCCTTTTGATCTCCTTCATTCTGTGGCGAGTGTTCAATCCTTTCTTCATTCTTCTCACTCTCTCTAGCCACAAACTCAAAGTCACCTCTATGATCATCATTGTCATCACCATCGTCATCATTGTCATCATCCTTGTCCACTTTTTCTTTCTTTTCTTCCTCATCTTCTTCATCATCCTTTTCATCTCTTGCTTGAAGTCTAGAGAATCCTTCACTACTTTGTGCATTCTTCATAAATAATTCTTCAAAATTCTTCACTCTAGTATCCAAACCATCCAATTTACTTAGAACCTAGGGAGCAAATAATTTAAAGAGTTTATACATCTTCTCCATCTCCTTTATATGGTTGTTCAAGGCTTCCTGGAACACTTTGGCAACTATGGTTTCTCCTCTAGTAACTCCTTCCTCACTACGCATCTCTCCAATATTTTGATGAGTTTGAGGAGTAGGCTCTTCCTCAAACAATCTCTTTTTTGAGTGAGGTTGCTCCTCTCACTTGATACATCATGTGTCTTCTTTGTCTTCCTTTCCCTTGCTAAGGCATTTTTTTCATCTTCCTCTTCTTTTTCAATCTCCTCTTCCTCGTCATCATCTTCACTAGCCTCCATCTTTTCATTCCTTAGAGGAGTTTCTCTCCTTGCCCTACACACACCATCCCCATCAAGTGACAATTGCATCCTTTTAAGGGACTCATTGGTGTATATTTCTCCACTCTTCATAGGATTTCCCCTTCCAGGAACATGAAATGCTTGAAAATCTTAGTTCTCCTTGCACTAATCATGTGTTTCAAGGTTGTGTACCCAAAATTTAACCTTCTATGTTCATGTACCCAAAATTTCACCACATGCATGTTACCAATCAAATATTTATGTCCAAAGTTGGGAATGATCAGAGTTGTAATC
Source organism: Rauvolfia tetraphylla (assembly GCA_030512225.1). Lineage (NCBI taxonomy): Eukaryota > Viridiplantae > Streptophyta > Magnoliopsida > Gentianales > Apocynaceae > Rauvolfia > Rauvolfia tetraphylla. The sequence continues at coordinate 6,409,673 of JAJQKT010000004.1, read as the reverse complement.
ATATGATGCAATACATGTCATTTAGCATCAAAAGCTTTGATTTCCCTTTCTCTTATAGGCCTAAATCACCTACCATTAGTGAAGGCTTATTCAAACTTTTCATTTGTAAATAACTCATGAATGTAGCAATGTTACACCAATATCATCAACACTACAAATTCTATTAACTAGAGTATCATTAAACTCAAAATCAACTTGAGATACTCTAGATGAATACCATTGAACTATACTATCCCCAGCATGCTCAACCCTTTCCTCCCTAAGATTTGCATAGAATTCATATACAAGGGTAGGATAGTAATCTTCATTAACACCAAGTAAACTACCCCAACCAATTTCACCAAAGAATGATAGCACATTACCCATGTTGGAGAGCTTGTCCAAATCAAGTCTATGCCCGGGAATGATTTTTCAATTCCTCTTGCTCTAATCTTCAAATTCCACAGCCGCCCTTGCGGATATGAATCTATCGACTCCTAGGGTGGATTGAAGAATTCGAAATTGCCTTGGTTCATTGATGATCAGTCCTTCATCTACCATCTTTGCTTTCCCTTTTCCTTTAGCAACATTTGCCTTCTTAGTGCGTACCATTGTGATTTTCTTTGAAGAAAATTGAATTTCAAGGATAATATGGGGCTAAGAACACGAAAATTGAACAATTTTCACTAGAAAATGAAAATTGTGAAATATGTAATAGATTGGAGTTTGGATGAGAGTTGGTAGAATGGGTTTTGAGAGAAGACAGAATTCAGATGGTGTAAATGAGAGAAATGGTCGGTTGAGCAGTTTTAAAACCGGTGTAATCGCAAAGTTTAGACGACTGAACTTTCTGGTCTGCATCCTAACTTGCGTCTGAATTTCTCTATTTCTTAAGCTCAGCAAATTCGGACAATCAAATTTTTGCTCATGCGTCTGAATTTGTGTCTGAATCTTTTAATTTGAAATTTTCTGAGGAGAGTTTGGACTTCTGAATTTTACTCCATGCATTCAAATCATGCGTTTCAATTTTTTTTTTGTTTTTTTCACACTTTAATACACACAGTAGTAATTAAATTTTGAAATTCCTAAGCTTCTCCTAAGGTAGCAAAACCTTTCCTCGACCAAAGGCTTGGTGAAGATGTCAACAATTTGTTCATTTGTGCACACATAATCTAAACATATATCACCTTTAGCTACATGATCATGAATGAAATGATGTTAAATCTCTATATGCTTAGTCCTAGAATGTTAAATAGGATTTATGCTCAAATTAATGACACTAGTATTGTCACATAAAATAGGCACACATTTGATATCTAAGCCATAACCAAGTAGAGTGTGCTTCATCAAAAGCACTTGAGCACAGCAACTACCAGTGGGGATATAGTCGGCCTTGACAGTAGACAATGACATAAGCTTGTTTCTTGCTATACCAAGATACAATACAACTACCAAGAAATTGACAATGACCACTAGTACTCTTACGCTCGACTTTGCATCCGGCATACTCGGTATCCAAATAGGTAATAAGGTCAAAAGAAGATGATTTTATAAACCAAAGACCATAATCATATGTATTAGTTAAGTAACAAAGAATACGCTTAACGACAATTAAATGAGACTCTTTTGGACAAGATTGAAATCTAGCACATAAGCATACGACAAACATAATATTCGACCTACTTGCGGTAAGATAAAGCAAACTACCAATTATACCTCTATATACCTTTCTCATCAACATTTTTACCTTTCTCATCTTTGTCATCATCATACAAGCAATTTTTAGTTGTTCAATCACACAATATCTACATCCACTGCCTTGAGCCGAACTCAAGGATTTCAACCAAATACCACTATAACAAAAGTTATACAAGATACAAGAAAGGCTCACCCAACAAGGGTTTACTTTACAACCTCTTTTCACTTACAACAATCAATGTTCATCTTTCAAAAGGGTTTTATATCCTTAAGATAACTTTGAAGAAACAAAATAGATGAAGTAAGAGAGAAGGATATTATCAACAACTTGGTAGATGATGATGAATTTAGCACCACTTCACCTTTTTGTCTATGGAACCTTGAAATTCTACTTTTTAGCACAAAACAAAAGAGAGCTTTTTGATGAAGAATGATTGGGAAGAGTAAGCATTCTCAAAAGCTTAAAAAAGACTCAAAAATATGATGTTTATGGCTTTTATAGGATTTGAAAATCAGTTACAACATTCAAATAACATCTAGCAACAGTATAATTCGATTGATAGAACATAGACTCCTGTGTCCGAATGATCATCCGATTTTTTTTTTAATTTTTAGGCTACCAAGATAAATTCGGTCGACCGAATTGGACACAAGGGTCTGAATGGTAGTCTAAATTTCTCTGAAAATTTAGTAGCCAAGTTCGTCAGTTCGGACGTCCGAATTAGAGTTTAAACTATTCAAACTTCGTCAAAATATTTAGAAATCAAGTACAACAAGTTTGAAATCATTTTGGACTATAAGATAGATCTTTTTAAAAGCTTTTAGTCTAAAAGCCGTTGTCAAGAACTTGGTAAAACATGTGTAATCAAAACCTTTTAAGATTGAAAACCAAGTTTTGTGCTTTCTTGAAAATTCTTTAGATTCCAAAGACAATTAATTATAGGGTTTACAAGGATATACCTATTAAATATTTTTGATGAAGAATGATTGGGAAGAGTGAGGATTCTCAAAAGCTTAAAAACGACTCAAAAATATGATGTTTATGGCTTTTATAGGATTTGAAAATCATTTACAACATTCAAAGAACATCTAGTAACAGTATAATTCGGTTGATAGAACATAGACTCCTGTGTCCGAATGATCATTCGAATTTTTTTATTTTTAGGCTACCAAGATAAATTCAGTCGACCGAATTTGGACATAAGGGTCTGAATGGTAGTCTAAATTTCTCTGAAAATTTAGTAGCCAAGTTCTTCAGTTCGGACGTTCGAATTAGCATCTAAACTATTCAAACTTTGTCAAAATATTTAGAAATCAAGTACAACAAGTTTGAAATTATTTTGGACTATAAGATAGATCTTTTTAAGAGCTTTTAGTCTAAAAGCCATTGTCAAGAATTTGGTAAAACATGTGTAATCAAAACCTTTTAAGATTGAAAACCAAGTTTTGTGCTCTGTTAAAAATTCTTTAGATTCCAAAGACAATTAAGTGTAGGGTTTACAGGGATATACCTATTAAGTAAGTGTAAACCTACACTAAATTCTTCAAAGCCTTCAATCCTTATAGGAGATGCTCTATACTCTTTAATATTTGAGAACATTTGAGTTGTCCTTAGCATCTTATCTTCAAGGCAATGAGACTTCTTAACTTCCACAATCTAATAATCCTATCACACAATAAATATTCAACTTAGCTCATATCAATGCTTGTCATAATCAAAACTATAAGATATGCCCTTAGGGCTTACATTATCTTTTTTAGTTTGCAAAATTTCTTTCTCCCTCTTTTTTGTTTTAGATTAGTAGGTGAAAGTTTATTTTCTGATTATGTAGCTATATTTTGCTTAAAGGATTTTAGATGGAAAAATTTTGAATTTGTTGTCTATTAAATTCTTTCAAAGAAAATATTAGTTAAAATTGAGTAAATAAAGTTGAGTATTAATATAAAATAAAAAAAAATAAAAGAATGGCTATTTAAAACTTTGCAAAAAAGTCGACTTTATCAAATACTTTTTTCTAATTTTCTAAAATTCATCTCCTATACTCTCAATTTTTCTCAATCTACTGAATGAAAAAGTCAACTTTTCTTTTAAATCTCTCGTAACATTCCAAGGATGGTCAATACTAAGTAGGAAAATGTGCCAATTGAGTAATAAGATTCAAAAGTTGACTATTCTTGTGATAATTGTTGACTATAGAGTTCTGAGATGTCTCAATGAAAATTTATTTGTGTGTTTTACTCTTTGTGAAAGAATATCTTAGCATTTAGTTGTTATTTTTCAAGAATTTAATTGCAACAGGAATCTATGTGGAAATAATGTTGATCTAGAAAGGAGTTTAGAAGGAATGAGCAATTGGAGGGAAATAAGATTTTTGAAGGATTAATGTCACTTTTCTCTCCAAAGGGTATTTAAGGTATAGTAATAATATTTGTCCCCTTGATTCACAAGTCTTGATCTATTTAGTAGTGCCCTAAAATATATGTGATGCACCTAAAGTCTAGACACATATATGGCTCAAATTTTCATACATAGTTCCTTTTTTTCTGTTAATAAGTGATTTAGTTACTCCCACCATTTCAAAATATATGAACTATTTCCCTTTATATAGAAATTAATATTTTAATAAATTTTATAAAAAATCTTGATTGATGTCTACAATACCCATATTTAAACGTGATTAGCTAGTGTGTCAAATTAAAATTAAATATTAAGAATTGGTGTTTTAAGTGGTTGGTTGGAAAACTAATAGTTCAATCAGATAGGCAACCAATTGGCTAGATTACAAAAACTAGAAAGAATCCTAATAGATCAGGAAAGAGGCTGAGAAGTAACCAAGATAAGGTACAACAGAAGAGAAAGGCTACAATCAAGAGGTAGAGAAACAGAGTAGCTACCTTATTGTCACAAGATATCTTCACACTCATTTCAAAACATCTTAGTGAAGCAAGTGAAAGAAACATTTTGTTGAATTTGTGAGGCTGTTGAATTTCCTAAAAAGCTTAATTTAGTGTCTTTGAAATTATTCTTTTGAAATTATTATTGATTTTGTATGCAACTATTGTAAGAGGAAAAGAATAGTTATTCAATGAGAATTATTCACTTCTGAAAGAATAATTATTCACTTAAGGAAGAGTATTTACTATATACACCATCCTATATTTCTCATAATAAACATAAAAAAAATACTTGCCGTGGCCGAAAAAGAATTTACAACCAAAACTTTTCTACAAAAAAAAATGACAAGAAAGTGATTAGCATCATTTTCTTGCTCCTTTTGGTCGATCCCTCCTCAAAATCAAAGTAGCTTCTTGGATTAGATAAAGCAAATCATTTTCTTTTGCATCAACAAACATGCTACAATCTGCTTTCAACCCGCATTGGTGTTTTCCAACTTAACACAATTGCGTAGCACTTCTGGAGTAAGTGCCAACCTAAAACTCTATCGTCCATCACACAAAAAGCCCATAACTATGAAAGGGCATACAAGGAACATCCCAAAAAACTCTCCACTCAATTACAACACGAGGTATAATTATTTACCACAACTAAAAAGAATGTAAGAACGCCCTGTTCACATAACCTCATGATGATGGTGAAGTAGAATCTCCTAGAGCGAATAATTATTCTTTACTTAATGTCCAAAAAACATCGAACAACTTAAGAAATGAGAGTTCAACACAGTGGAAGAGGCTTTTGAATTTTTCACCAACAATGCTCATCGTGTGAGATTTGCCACAAGGATTAACTATGAGAAGAAGTATAACTCCAAGAAAATGACAACAAATACAGTTCAACTCATTAAATATACGTGCAATAAAGAAGGATTTAGGAAGGGCAACAAAATAGATCCCAAGAACGTGACAACACTAGTCAGTAATATTGAAGCAAGGCCTTTGCTTGAATATAGAAGAAGCAAGGAGAAAACAAGATATACAACATACAAAAATGCATTTTGCCTAGGCTAGAGGTGTTTCAGTGGTTGGGTTATAGAACATAATCACAATCTACACCCAAAAGAGCTTCCTACATGTTAAGATTTGTTGGCCTTAAGGGAAAATCTTGTAATTTTGACTAATGACAAACATTGATGTTAGCAAACTTAGATAATGATTGTGTGATAGGATTTTTTCTTAAAGCAGCTAAGTGACTTTATTGCCTTGGAGATAAATTGCTAAGGACATCTCAAACAAGCTCAAATGGTTGAAGGAAGAAGAGTATGTCCAAATGGTTGAAGGTTTTAAAGGCACTATAGTGTAGGGTTACACTTGCTTCATATGTATAACTTGTAAACCCTACATCTTTTGCATTTGGATTCATTGCATTACATGTGGGAGCACAAATCTTTTATAACCTTGAGCTTGAGTCTAAAAGATTTTTTATCATTCTTTGAAATACCAAGTGTTTCATAACGGTTTATAGTTCAAAAGCCTTAGATGACTTATCTTCTAGTCCAAAATGGTTTCAAACTTGTTGTAGTTAAGTTCCAAATGATTTTACAAATTTTAAAATATTCGGATTCCAATTCGGGCATCTGAAATGTAACTTTGCTACTAAATTTTTAGTGAAATTCAGACGCAGAGGTCCAAATTCGGTTAACTGAATTATCCTTAGTAGCTTAGTGTACAGAAAGTTCAGACGACCAGTTTGGATATACTAAGCCTGATTTGGTCAATCAAATTACAATATTACTAGTCATTATCTGAACTCTACGCTTGAATATTAAACCATATAGAAGGCTTAAACTTTAGATTTCTTAATTTTTACATTTTTTTGCGTATATTGAAAAGCTTTACTTCCCATTATCTTGATGAAAATGGGATTGCACACAACTTTTCGGCTACCAAAACAGCTCAATAAAATGGGGTTATTGAAAGGAAAAACATACTTTACAAGAAATGGTTAGGTCTATGCTTTGTGAGAATTTTTTGCCAAAATATTTTTGGGTCAAAGCCATAAAGACCGCATGCTATGTTATGAATAGAGTTTTTTTGAAGCCATTTTTGAGAAAAATGCCTTTTGAACTTCTATTTGATAGAATACCATCTATTGCTTATTTCAAAGTGTTTGGTTGTAAGTGCTTTATATTAAATATGCATGACAACTAGGGAAAATTTGGTAGGAAATCGAATGAAGGCATATTCCTTGGTTATTCCTTCAACAAGAAAGCTTTATAAAGTTTACAATAAAAGAATTTTATGTGTTAAGGAAACCATACATGTGAGCTTTGATGAATCTAACATTTACTTGGATAGAAAAGATGATGATGATGTAGGTACATCCATGAATGATAATCAAACTCATCTTCAAGTTGCAACCTTGGAGGATCATGCCAATGAAGAAGAGATGATTGAGCAAGAAGAAGACAATCAGCTTAGTGGTGACGCCAAGAGCTACCAAAGGATCTAAGATATACAAAAGGCCACCTTAGGGAGCAAATCATTGGGGATGTATCTCAAGGTGTTAGAACAAGATGATATTTCATTGACAACGTTGCAATATTATCTCACGTTGAACCTAAAAATATTGATGATGCATTATATGATGATTTTTGGATTGTTGCTATGCAAGAGGAATTAAATCAATTTGAAAGAAACAACGTTTGGATTCTTGTCCCAAGAGCCCTTTGATTGAATCCTTTTTAGGAACAAACCTTTGAGGATTCTTGTTAGGAACAAAGCAAGACTAGTAGCCCAAGGATTCAATCAAGAAGAGGGCATTGATTATGATGAAACTTTTACTCTGGTAGCTAGACTTGAATCTGTAAGAATGCTTTTGGCATTTGCTTGCTTCAAAAGTTTTAAGTTATTTCAAATGGATGTCAAAAGTGCTTTTCTAAATGGTTTTATTGAAGAAGAGGTTTATGTGGAATAACCTCTTGGTTTTGCTCATGAAAAGTATCCTAACCATGTCCTCAAGAGGAAAAGTTGATATTACTCTTTTCATAAAAACCTCTTGCAACAATGATCTTTTACTTGTGCAAATATATCTTGATGATATCATATTTGGAGCTACTAACGTATCATTTGTGAGGAATTTTCCAAGTTAATGCAAAGTGAGTTTAAAATGAGCATGATGGGAGAATTCAACTTCTTTCTTAGTCTACAAATCAAGAAAACTAAGGATGACACCTTCATAAATCAATCCAAGTATACCAAGGAACTCTTGAAGAGATTTGGAATGGACCAAACAACAAGTATAAGTACTTCAATGAGTTCATCAACCAAACTTGGCAAAGATGAGAAAGGTAAAAATATTGATGAAAAGGTATATAGAGGCATGATTTGTAGTCTACTTTACCTTATCGCAAGTAGACTGGATATTATGTTTGTCGTATGCTTATGTGCTATATTCCAATTGTGTCATAAAGAGTCTCATTTAGTTGCCGTAAAATGTATTCTTAGATATTTGATTGATACTCATGATTATGACATTTAGTTTTCAAAATCCTCTTCCTTTGACCTTGTTGCTTATTTGAATGCTAACTGAAAGACCTAAGAGGGGGACGGGGGTGAATTAGATCTTTGGCTAATTTTCGAAAACTATTTCCTTTTTATAAACTTGGTTTGGAAAGATTATATTCAATTGTTTCAATGAAAATATAATGAACATAATGATAAAGCAATACACAAGGAAGAGCAAAGAACACAAGTAATTTATAGCGGTTCAATCTCTTCAAGATCTACATCCACTACCTTGAGTCCATACTCTAGGATTTCGACCAATCTATTCAATACTCAAATTCAATCAATTACACAAGAGGCTCATCTCACAAGGATTTTACACCAACAACCTCTTTTGTAATACTACAAATAAGATTCACCCTACCACAAGGATTTTATATCCAAAGACAACCTTAAATCAATACCTTAAGGATCACCCTTACCAAAAGGATTTCATATCCCAAGATAACCTTGTATTGAGCAAATAAATAAAGAGATAAATAAAGGTATAATGAGATATTACCACTGCTTGGTAGATGATTACACAAGTTAGCACCACTTCACCTTATTGTCTTTGAAATCTTGAATAATCACATGAGAGCACAAGACAAAAGAGGCCTTTGATGTTTTCAAATGATTTTGGAATGTAAGGATTCTTCAAGTGTTCAACATTAGTTTAAAATATGGACTTTATGGCTTTTATAGATTTTGAAAATCAGTTCCAACAATCATAAAACGGCTAGTTTTTGAGGAGTTCGGATGATCGAACTTGATCCTCTGCGTCTGAACTATCGTCCGATCATTACTGTGACATGCTGTTAGGGAAATTCAGCAGTCATGTTCACAGTTTGGACGTCCGAACTTGCATTCGAGCTGTTCAAACTTTGTCATAATGTTTGAAAATCAACCTCAATAAGTTTGAAATCATTTTGTACTAAAAGATAAGTTATTTAAAAACTTTTGAACTCAAAGACCATTATCAAAGCACTTGGTAATTCAAAGATTATTCAAAGCCATTTAAGATTCAAAAACAAGTTTTGTGCTCTCTTATGCATTCAATAGATTCCATGATAAACAAGTATAGGGTTTAGAAGAAAATACCTATTAAGCAAGTGTAAACCTACACTAGAGTCTTCAAAGCCTTCAATTCATAGGACATGCTCTATATTCTTGATCCTTGAGCACACTTGAGTTGTCCTTAGCACTTTTAGCACCAAGACAATAAGAACTCTTTGCTTCTTAGTCCTTGTCAATGTTTGTCATTAATCAAAACTAATCAAAACTTCATGATTTGCCCTGGGCTAACAATCTCCCCCTTTTTAATGATGACAAACTTTGATGCAAAATGTGATGGATTTGAATAATGTAGTACAAAGAAGCATTGATGTCAATGATAAACAATAACCAATTTAGCACTTTGACATTCGAGTGGCTCAACATGATCCTATGGCCAAACCAACCTCCATTTACCTCATTCCTTCCAATGACTAGGATAGAAGATATAGCATCTAAGCATTAAGAAAGTTTCTAAGAGACGTTTTAAAGGTCGGAAAAGATTAATAATGCTCCCCCATAAATTGTGCTTATTACTATATAAGTACTCAACTATTATCATCACTCAATATCAATACAATAGCAGCTATATGCATAAAACATAACTGCAATTTAATATATGCACTCCCTTAGATTGTGCTCATTATTATATAAGTACTCAACTATTATCATCACTCAATATCAATACAATAGCAGCTGTATGCACAAAACATAACTGCAATTTAATATAAACATAATTCATTTGGCAGAAAACACATTTTGTCATCATATTTTTTCTCCCCCTTTTGTCATCACTCAATCATCATATAAGCAACACTTATCAAACATCATGCTAGTCTCATTTTGCAGTATGAGTAACATTTAGCAAACATCAAGTCAAGTAAGTAACATATCAACAACAATAAGCAACATTTATCAGGTTAACACATTTTGGTAAATCAACTTTTTCCCCCCTTAATTGAACTTGGTGTGATCAAAGTATCATTAATCAAGGAAGCTCTCAATACTAACTTTTCATCATTGAGCTTCATAAAAGCTTTACAAAAACTAGAAAGAACTGTGAAATTGCAGAAACCATGCTAGAAAAAAAATAGTTGTGAAATGCATAAACTATACTAAGTACATCTAAGTTACTAAAGCAATAGAGATAGCAGAGAAGAGATGCTTAGTCTTGTGATGTTGATGGAGAGCATTTGCTGAATCCCTTCTTAACTGCCACATGTTTAACTCTTCCTTGATTGAATGTTAGGTTGGAGGGAGTGTGATTTCAGCTTTTGCAATCAAGCTTCCTTCCTCAGTAAAGCCAGTTTGCTGCTCCTCTTGATCTTCCCTTTGTGACCTGGCATCCTTTTCTTCATTCTTTTCTCTTGTTCTGGCCACTAGCTCAAAATCATCTCCTTGGTCATTATCATCATTATCATCATCATCATCATCATCATCTTTCTCTTTCTTTCTGTCTTCCTCACCTTCATTATCATCCGTTTCTTCTCTTTCTTGAGGCCTAGAGGTTCCTTTACCACTTTGAACATTTCTCATTAATATCTCTTCTATGTGCTTTACTCTATTTTCCAAACCATCTAGTTTTCCAAGAACCATTGGAGCAAAGGATTCAAAGAACTTGAACATTTTCTCTATTTTCTTGATGTGTTTATTCAAGGCTTTTTGGAATGCTTTAGCAACGATGGTATCACCTCTAGTAAACCCTTCGCCACTAGGGGCCTCTTCAACGTTGGGATGTGATTGAGGAGTAGGCACTTCTTCAAAGAGTCTTCTTTTTTAGGGAGGTTGCTCCCCCTCACTTGATAAGTCATGCCTCTTCTTTGTCTTCATTTCCCTTGCTAAAGTTTCTTCTTCATCTTCTTCTTCTTCAACCTCTTCTTCTTCAACTTCTTCTTCTTCAACCTCTTCACTTTCTTCAACTTCTTCCCTTTTTAAAGGAGTTTCTCTTTTTGTTCTCCATATTCCATCTTTATTGAGAACTAACTGCATCATTCTAAGAGAATCATTAGTGTAGATCTCTCGACCTTTGAAAGCTTGTCCTCTTCTGGAAAGTTTGACTTGGAAATGCTTAAAGAATCTAGTAAGTAATCTTCCATAAGGAAATGCCTTATTTCCAGTATTTCTTGCTCCCATCATGTGTCTCAAAGCCATATACCCAAAATTTAACCTTCTATGTTCATGTAGAGCAAGCATTATTACAACATGCATGTTACCAATGGAAGACTTATGTCCAAAGTTTGGAATTATCATTGTAGTAATCATATGATGCACCACTCTTCTCCTGGCATGCAATGCCTTGATTTCCCTTTCCTTAATAGATCTAAATTTCCTACCATTAGTGAAATCTTCTTCAAACCTTTCATTGGTAAATAATTCATAAATAAAGCAATGTTGCCCCAAAGAGTAATACTTTGCTCCACTATCATCTACTCCACAAATTCTGTTTACTAGAGCATCATTGAATTCAAAAACAACTTGTGACACTCTAGATGAATACCATTGAACTACATTGTCTCCCACATATTCAATTCTCTCCTCTTTAAGATTTGCATAAAATTCATATATGAGAGCAGGATAAAACTCTTCATCAACTGTTAGTAAACTGCTCTATCCAATTTCACCAAAGAGAGATAGGACATTACCCATATTACGTAGTTTATCCACATTGACTTTGTGTCAAAGAATAATTTTTCTCCTTCTTTTACTCCATTCTTCAAATTCAGTGGCAGCCTTGATGGAGATGAATCTGTCCACTCCAGATGAGGTTTGAGGGATTCAAATTCATCTAGGTTCGTTGATGATTAATCCACCATCACTTTTCTTTACTTTGCCTTTCCCTTTTCAACATTTACTCTCTTTGTTCTCACCAAGGTGTTTTTGTTTTAGAGAAAGTGAATTATAAGATGTATTTAGGGCTTAGAACTTGGAAATCCTAATGATTTGAAATGAAGATGGTGAAATCATAGAGAAATTTGGGTTTGGACGTAGGTAGGTCGTGTGGGTTTTGAAGGAAGAGAGAATTTGGAAGTTTGAAATAAGAGAAATAACTGTTTGATTTTATTTAAAACTGCTGTACTCGCAAAGTTCGGACGACCGAATATTCTGGTTTGCATCCGAACTCGCTTCTGAACTTCTCTATTTCTTCAATTTTAGCAAATTTGGGCGACCGATTTTTTTGTCATGCATCCGAATGTGCGTCCGAATCTTTCTGTCCAGGATTTTCTAGAAAAAGTTTGGATGTCTAAATTTCACACAATGTATCCAAATTAAGCATCCGAATATTCCCTGTCTTTATCCTACTTCAACACATGCATTAGTAATTGAATTTTGAAATTCCCAAAAGTCTTCTTAGATAATAGAGCCTTTCCTCTGCCAAAGGCTTGGTAAATATATCAGCAATTTGATCATTCGTATTCACATAGTCCAAGCATATATTTCCTTTAGCTCCATGATCACGAATAAAATGATGTTTAATCTCTATATGCTTAGTTCTAGAATGTTGAATGGGATTTATGCTTAGATTGATGGCACTGGTATTGTCACATAGAATAGGCACACAATTAAAATTTAGACCATAATCAAGTAGAGTGTGCTTCATCCATAGTACTTGAGCACAAAAACCACCGGCGGCGATATATTTAGTCTCTGCAGTAGATGGAGACACACATGCTTGTTTCTTACTATACCATGATACAAGACAACTATCAAGAAATTGACAGTGACCACTAGTACTTTACGCTCAACTTTGTATCCTGCATAATCAGCATCTGAATATCCAATAAGGCCAAAAGATGAGGATCTTGAAGACCAAAGGTCATAGTCATGTGTATCAATCAAATAACGAAAAATGCATTTCATAGAACTTAAAAGAGGCTCTTTAGGACAAGATTGAAATCTAGCACATAAGCTTACAACAAACATGATATCCGGTCTACTTGCGGTAAGATAAAGTAAACTTCAAATCATATTTTTATATACCTTTTTATCAACATTTTTACCTTTCTCATTTTTATCAAGTTTGGTTGATGAACTCATTGGAATGCTTATTCTTTTTTCTTGATCCATTCCAAATCTTTTCAAGAGCTCTTTGGTGTACTTTGCTTGATTTATGAAGACTCCATCCTTAGTTTGATTAATTTGTAGTCCAAGAAAGAAATTGAGATCTCCCATCATGCTCATGTCAAATTCATTTTGCATTAATTTTGCAAACTCATCACAAAGAGATGTATTAGTAGCACCAATTATAATGTCATCTATATAAATTTGCACAAGTAAAAGATCATTATTGCAAGAGGTTTTTATAAATAGTGTTGTGTCAACTCTTCCTCTTGAAAATATTTTTGAGAGAAGAAAGCCACTTAATCTTTCATACCAAGCTCTAGGAGCTTGTTTCAATCCATATAAGGCATTGGTTAGCTTGAAAATATGGTTAGGAAACTTTTCATGAGTAAAACCGGTGGTTGTACTACAAAAACCTCTTCCTCAATAAAATCACTTAGGAATGTTCACAGTTTGGACGTTCGAACTTGCGTCCGAACTGTTCAAACTTTGTCAAAATGTTTTAAAATCAACCTTAATAAGTTTGAAATCATTTTGTACTAAAAGATAAGTCATTTAAAAACATTTGAACTCAAAGACCGTTATCAAAGCACTTGGTAATTCAAAGATTATTCAAAGCCATTTAAGATTCAAAAACAAGTTTTGTGCTCTCTTATGCATTCAATAAATTTCAAGATAAACAAGTGTAGAGTTTACAAGAATATACCTATTAAGCAAGTGTAAACCTATACTAGAGTCTTCAAAACCTTCAATTCATAGGACATGCTCTATATTCTTGATCCTTGAGCACACTTGAGTTATCCTTAGTACTTTTAGCTCCAAGACAATAAGAACTCTTTGCTTCTTAATCCAAAAATCCTATCACACAAATAGCATAGGAATTAGTCCTTATCAATGTTTGTCATTAATCAAAAATAATCAAAACTTCATGATTTGCCCTTAGGGCTAATAATCTCCCCCTTTTTTATGATGACAAACTTTGATGCAAAATGTGATAGATTTGAACAATGTAGTACAAAGAAGCATTGATGTCAATGATAAACGATCACCAATTTAGCACTTTGACATTCGAATGGATTAACATGATCCTATGGCCCAACCAACCTCCATTTACCTCCTTCCTTCCAATGACTTGGATAGAAGATATAGATATTATCATTACTCAGTATCAATACAATAGCAGCTATATGCACAAAACATAACTTCAATTTAATATAAACATAATTCATTTGGCCGAAAACACATTTTGTCGTCATATTTTTTCTCCCCCTTTCGTCATCACTCAATCATCATATAAGCAACACTTATCAAACATCATGCTAGTCTCATTTTGCAGTATGAGCAACATTTAGCAGACATCAAGTCAAGTAAATAACATATCAACAACAATAAGCAACATTTATTAGGTTAACACATTTTGGTAAATCAACTTCCTCCCCCCTTAATTGAACTTGGTATGATCAAAGTATCATTAATCAAGGAAGCTCTCAACACTAACTTTTCATCATTGAGCTTCATACAAGCTTTACAAAAACTAGAAAGAACTGTGAAATTGCAGAAACCATGCTAGAAATAAAAATAGTTGTGAAATGCATAAACTATACTAAGTACATCTAAGTTACTAAAGCAATAGAGATAGCAGAGAAGAGATGCTTAGTCTTGGGATGTTGATGGAAAGCATTTGCTAAATCCCTTCTTAACTGCCACATGTTTAACTCTTCCTTGATTGAATGTTAGGTTGGAGGGAGTGATGATTTTAGCTTTTGCAATCAAGCTTCCTTCCTCAGTAAAGCCAGTTTGCTGCTCCTCTTGATCTTCCCTTTGTGACCTGGCATCCTTTTCTTCATTCTTTTCTCTTGTTCTGGCCACTAGCTCAAAATCATCTTCTTGGTCATTATCATCATCATCATCTTCTTCTTCCTCTTTCTTTCTGTCTTCCTCACCTTCATTATCATCTGTTTCTTCTCTTTCTTGAGGCCTAGAGGTTCCTTCACCACTTTGAACATTTCTCATTAATATCATGTGCTTTACTCTATTTTCCAAACCATCTAGTTTTCCAAGAACTATTGGAGCATATGAATTAGTCCTTATCAATGTTTTTTATTAATCAAAACTAATGAAAACTTCATGATTTGCCCTTAGGGCTAACACTAACTATGCTGGATACAAAGTTGAGTGTAAAAGTACTAGTGGTCATTGTCAATTTCTTGATAGTTGTCTTGTATCTTTGTATAGTAAGAAACAAGCATGTGTGTTATTGTCTACCGCCAAGGCCGAATATATTGCCGGCGGTAGTTGTCATGCTCAAGTGCTATGGATAAAACACACTCTACTTGATTATGATATTTATTTCAAATGTGTGCCTATTCTATGTGATAACACAAGTGCTATCAATTTGAGCATAAATCCCATTCAACATTCTAGAACTAAACATATAGAGATCCAACATCATTTCATTAGAGATCATGTAGCTAAAGGTGATATTTGTTTAGAATATGCGAATACTAATGATCAAATTACTAATATATTTACCAAGCCTTTGGCTAAGGAAAGATTTTGCTACCTTAGAAGAAGTTTGGGTATCTCAAAATTCAATTACTAATATGTGTGTTGAAGTGCGGCAAAAATAGAAAAAATTCAAACGCATAATTTGGGTGCATAGAGAAAATTTTGGTCATCGAAACTTCCTCTAAAAAACTTCCAATAGAAAGCTTCGGATGCAAGTACAGATACAGGACCAAAAATTTGATCGCAAGAATTTGTTAAAATGAAGAGACAGAGAAATTCGGACTCATGTTTGGACGCAGACCTAAAAATTTGGTTGTCTGAATTTTGCGATTTCAGCAGTTATTAAACTATTCAACCACTCAAATTCTTCATTTTAAACCATTCGAATTCTCTTCCCTTTCAAAACCCATTCGGCACCCTCTCGTCCAAACCCAATTTCATCCAAAATTTCACCATTCTTCTTGGAAAATAACGTGATTTTTGTGTTCTACACCCCTTATTATCTCTAAAATCAATCTTTCTTCATAGAATATCATTATGGTTCGTGCAAAGAATACTAAAATCGCAAAGGGAAAAGGAAAAGCCAAGGTTGGAGATGAAGGACTCATCCTCAACAAACCAAGGTGAGTTCGACTTCCACAATCAAGCATTGGAGTGGAAAGATTCATATCTACAAAAACTACTATTGAATTTGAAGAATGGAGTAAGAAGAGCAGAAAAATCATTCCAGGCTATAGAGTGGACATAGACAAACTCTCCAACATGGGTAATGTGATCTCTCTCTTTGTTAAGATAGGTTGGGGTAATTTACTTAGGGTGAATGAGGATTATTACCCTTCTCTTGTTTATGAATTTTATACTAACCTTAAAGAAGAACGGGTTGAGGATGATGGGGGTAACATAATACAATATTCATCTAGAGTCTCCCAAGTTAATTTTGAGATAAATGATGCTTTGATGAATCATATATATGGAGTTGATGACATTTGTGTTAGATATTACTCTTTGGGACAACATCGTTACATTCATTAGTTGTTCACAAATGAAAGATTTGAGCGGGCTTTTACAAATGGTAGGAGGTTTAGATCCTCTAATGAAAGAGAAATTAAGGCTCTTGATGCTAGAGGTCATGTCATGCATCATATAATTACTACCATGATTATACCCAATTTTGGACACAAATCATCTATTGGAAATATGCATATGGTAGTTATGCTTGCCTTGCATGAGCACAAAAGGCTTAATTTTGGGTTCATGGTATTGAAGCACATGTTTAGTGCTAGAAAGACGGCAAACAAAGCCTTACCCTATGGAAGATTATTGACAAGGGTATTCAAGCACATGTTCTTGGAAGAGGGAACTCTATGAAAAGTGGAGAGATCTACACCAATGAATCCCTCAAGAGAATGCAACTAATACTTGATGAGGATAGTGTATGGAGAACTAGGAGAGAAACTCCTTTAAGGGGTGAGAGAAGAGTTGCTAGTAATGATGAAAGAAAGGAGGAAGAAACTGATAAAGATGAGGAGGAAGAAACTGATAAGGAACAAGAGGAAGATAATGAAGAGGAAGAGGAGGATGAAGAAGAGATGCTTGCAAGAGAAAGGAAGACTAAAAAGAGGCATGAAGTATCTAGTGAGGGGGAGCAACCTCAACCAAAAAGAAGATTATCTGAAGAAGACCCCACTCCTGAAACTCATTAAGATGTTGAAGATATGCCTACTGAGAAGGGAGTTTCTAAAGGCGACACCATTGTTGCCAAAGTATTTCAAAAGGCACTAAACAACCACATAAGGGAGACGGAAAAGATTTACAAGTTCTTTGAATATTTTGCCCCTATGGTATTAAAATTGGATGGCTTGGACATTACGGTGAAAAATATAGATGAGTTATTATTGAAAAACATGCAAAGTAGTGAAGGAACCTCTAGACCTAAAGCTAAGGATGACAAAGAAGAAGGTAAGAAGTAGCGAGAAGATGATGACAATGATGATGAGGATGATAATGAGGATGATGATGGGAATGATGATCAAGGAGGCAGCTTCGAGGTCGTGGCTAGTGAAGAAGATGAACAAGAGGAGTCACAAGAAGAAGGAAGCCAATAAAGAAGCCAAGAAGGAGGCCTAATTGAGTGAGTCGAGAGTACCTCACCATTCACTGCTTCATTTGGACATGGAAGAGTCAAACATGTAGTCAAGAAAAGGCATTCAAAGAAATCCTCTCAATTGGCTATCATCTCAAGCAAGGTCCAAGCTAGTGAAGAATGACATGCTCAAAGACTAAGCTTTTCTTAACCCTATCTTGCTTTATTTATGTATTAGCTTAATCTATTTCATCTTATGCCATGCTTAGTTTATGTATCTAGACTAGTTTATATATTCTCATACTTTATTTTTTTGGTATAGTGTAACTTTCTGGATTATGAGCTTAATGATGATACCTTAGTATTGAGAGCTTTCGCTTTTATATTTGCATCACTTTCATCACCCTACATTTGAATGATGATAAAAGGGGGAGAAATAGTGAATTAAAAATGGTTTTTAATGGCAAAATGGCATGGATGTTGGCATAGAAATGGCATGCATGGGTGTTGGCATAGCTATCTTTAAGGGAAAAAAACTGATTATATGATCTATTATGGTCTATTCTTGAATTTCATTTGGTATATGCATTGATCGATTAGGGTGTTTATAAATGAATTCTGTGTTTGATATTGGTTGTAAGCATTTGAGATGACTTCACCAAAAATTTAGACTTGAAATTCGGATGCAAGACTGAAATTCGGACGCATGTTCTGAAATTCGGATACATGCATATTTTGTTGACAAAAAGAGCTCTTTTGTTGTTCAAATCGATTCAAAATTGTTTTACTATGTTTGAACAACCTTAGAGAAGGTTTATTTTAGTTTGAAACTGCACTATGTTGAAAATATTTAAGTTTGGACTCATAGACCACAG
This sequence comes from Rauvolfia tetraphylla, assembly GCA_030512225.1. Lineage (NCBI taxonomy): Eukaryota > Viridiplantae > Streptophyta > Magnoliopsida > Gentianales > Apocynaceae > Rauvolfia > Rauvolfia tetraphylla. Next base: position 6,390,977 of record JAJQKT010000004.1, on the reverse strand, counting down.
TCCAACATTTTTTTGAAATATGAGCACAGTCTAAGGCGAAACTTTGCTAACCTTTTCTAACCTATAATACCTCTCTTAGAAGTATTTTTATTTTTTCTTAAATGATGTAACTTCTAACATAATGGAAGGAAGGAGGTCTATGGAGGTTGATTGGGTCATAGGCTCAATTGTTGAGTCAATGTGCTATATTATGCTTGAAAACTATTTTCAATTGGTATCAGCTTAAATTAGTGCATGACACAAATGCTTCTTTGTGCTTAGATTGTCTAAATCCATCACATTTTTGCATCAAAGTTTGTCATTATCAAAAATGGGAAGATTGTAAGCCCTAAGGGCAAATTATGTTATTTTGATTAATGACAAAAATGGATAAGTGCAATGTCCTATAGAAATGATATTGATTAACCTTGATATGGACTAATATGCTTACACGATGTGTGATAGGGTTTTTTGATTGAGGAGAATACAAGTCTCATTGCCTTGAAGCTAAAAACGCACGAACAACTCAAGATTATCAAAGTGGTTATAGTTAATTCAAGATTATTGAAGGCTATGAAGACCTTAGTGTAGGTTTAAAATGCATTATAGATATATCTTTGTAAACCTTCTACTCATTTATCTTTGGAATCTAAAACTTTTTCAAGAGAGTTTCAAACTTGATTTTCAATTTCAAATGATCTATCTTACAAATGTTTTTACCAAGTTCTTGATAATGGCCTTTGGACTAAAAGCCTTTTCAAAGATCCATCTTATAGTCAAAAATGATTTCAAACTTGTGTGCTTGACTTCTAATCATTTTGACTAAGTTTGATCAATTCGGACGGCTGAATTAGAACTCATGGCTGCTGAACTTTCATAGAAATTTGAAATACTATTTAGACACTTGTGTCCAAATTCAATTGACCGAATTTACCCTAGTAGCTTCAAGACAAAAAAATTCAGACGATCATTTGGACACAAAGGTCCAAGTTCAGTTGACCAAATTTTACTATTACTAGACGTTATTTGAACGTTGCAACCGATTTTCAAACCTTATAAAAGATATCAACTTCAGATTTTTTAGTAGTTTTTGAGCTTTAAAGATTCTCAACTCTCCCCAATCATTCTCTATCAAAAAAGTTCTCTTTTGTCTTGTGCTAAAAAGTTCATATTCAAGATTCCTTAGAGAAAAAGGTGAACGTGTGCAAATTTGTCATCATCTACTATGTTTTTGGTAACTTTCTTATCTCATTCTTCATTTACTTGTTGTTTTCAAGGTTATATTGTTGATATAAAACTCTGGTGTTAGGGTGAGCCTTAATTTTTTGTATTTGAAAAGAGGCTGTAGTGTAAAACCCTTTAAGAGTGAGCCTCTATTGTATGATTTGATCAACTTGTGATTATAATTGAGTTTGGTTGAAATACTTGAGTGGGTGCTCAAGGTAGTGGATGTATATCTTATGTGATCGAACCACTATAAATCACTTGTTTTGTCTCTTGCTCTCTACTTCCTTTAAATTTGAATCTTATTGTGTTTACTTGCATATTTTTTTAAATATTTGATTCCAATCATCTTCCAAATTAATTTTGCCAAAAGGATAAAGTTTTCAAAAATTAGCCAAAGACCTAATTTACTCCCCCCTCTTAGGTCTTTCATCATGTTTGAGGAGCAGCAAACTACTATTTTTGAAATTCACTAAATGTGTGAATTCTCAAATTCATTTTTTAGATTTATAATTTAGATTTGATATTTGGTATATTACAGATATTTTGTTTATCTATTAGTATTTTTAAGAGCGGCACTTTCAACATTTTTACAGCTTTTAATATTCAAATTTTACAAGGAAATTGTATATATTTATTTAAAATATATTTTTTAAAACTTTAAAACTTTTGCAACAGATTAACTACAAATTGTTTTTAAAAAAATATGAAAAATCTGTCACTAAAGCCATCACAAATTAGCGACCACTTTTGCAACGTATTTTTTGTTTTTATTTTAAACTTGAAGCATCTGTCGCTAATTCTTAGCTAATTAGCATCAAAAAATAAATGTAAATATATAAAAAATAAGGAATCTGTCGCTAATTCATAACAAATTAGCAATGAATTTGTGACAAAAATAAACATTAATATATAATAAATATAAATATGTCTCCAATTATAGATGAAAAAAATATAAAGATATTAAGAAAATAAATATTCGTCGCTAATCTCTCGCAAATTAGCAACATATTTACAACGGAAGTAAAATATTAACATGCTAAGAAAAAATATCTGTCACAAATTCATAGCAAATTTGCGAGGGATTAGCAACGGATTTTAATTTTTGAAATTTAATTTAATTATGTATCATCACAAATCCATTGCGAAGTGGTTCACGTTGTAGCTTTGACTAATTTTTTTCTTCTAACGTAAATTCATTGCTAATTTGCCGCAGAAAAATAATTTCGTTGCAATTTGTGATGGCTATTTTAGCTAACTAAAGTTATCAACGGATTTGTCTGTCACTAATACTTGTTTTCTTGTAGTAAATGTATCAATATATTGTACATATGATTATTTAATCTTCTTGATTTCTTCCTTTGCGAATGATCTAATATGTTATTTTAACTCATCATAGCTGAATCAGTTAGTGATTATTGAAAAATAAATGTAATATCTGTCATCGAGTAATACAAAGTTACAATAAGATTTTAAGATAATAAAACACAAACAACATACCACACAAAAAAAAAACTCAAAAAAGGCATATAGTGTGTGGAAAGAAAATGGTGCAGATATATCTTCAAACTTTTTAAATAAAACAAATGATAACTGTACAATTTAGTCCCGTTTGTTTCAATTCTTGGACAGTTTAGTCCTTGTAGAACTATTTTAACTTTTTTGATCCCTTATCTATTTTCGAACAAATTTATAAATCCTTCTGGTGAATTTCAGACAACTTTCTTGCCAAACCCAGCATGCGCCATTCACGTGAGGTCATTTTGGAGGTTAAATTTGTCAATGCATCCCTCTTCTCTCTCTCTCTCTCTCTCTCTCTCTCTCCCCCCCCCCTCTCACGTGACCCATTTTACAAAACAATCAAATTAGTCCCTCTTCTCTCTCTCTCTCTCTCTCTCTCTCTCTCTCTCTCTCTCCCCCCCCCCCCTCTCACGTGACCCATTTTACAAAACAATCAAATTAGGGCTGACAAACTCAATCAAATTAGGGCTAAGGTGTTCGACATTTGGTCTGAACTAACTTCTGGAATTCTGAAATGTGAGCAACGGAGCTGGTCGCTGCAAACAACTGGAAGAGAATCCTACAGCATAGAAAAGCCAAAAAGAGATAGCAGTCAGTGTACATTGAAGGCATGTATATTCGAGGACAGAATGAAGAAATCCCCAAATACAGTAAGTTTTTATCACTTTATCAATTTGTAATTCTTGGAATTCAATATCGTTTATGTTTTTTTACCAATAACTTGTAGAACTCTATCTCTGCATATGTGCATCCATTGTCAGTTTGCCAAACATTTTGTCGGTGGTCCAGTTCTGTTAATGGTCCACGGTTTTGATTTGTTTATTATGCATGATGCAAAGAATAATTCCAAGTCTCGTCGTTTAGACTATTTAACTCTTTATCTATGGATAAAGGGATTGCAGTCTATATATTATTTAAATTGAGAGATGTTATAGAACTTCCTATCAATTGAGATTGTATGTATGGTTTATGTGAAGTTTTTCCTTTTCTTTTGTGGCAAATTGCAGAATCTGGGTCAGGTTATTTTAGTATTATGGTTAGACATGGGGGCAAAGTGGTTAACATAAGGAACTCCAAAGACTATGAGGGTGGGATTGTTACCATTTTTTATCATTGTAATAAAGATTTTATGTCTATGGTGGAGTTGGATAAGATGGCATATGCATTAGGATATGATACATATGTGGGATTTTGGTGGAGAAACCCTGAAATCTTTAGTATAGCAGCCTGAAATTTTTTAATGACAGACTCTGACGTGGAGGAAATGTGTGTATATGGCGTTGAAAAGGTATCGTGCCCCTATTTTTTAAGCATGAAGAAGGCACACAAAAGTTTGAGTTCATCCAATTTCTACCAAAAGATAATCCACCAACACAGCTGAGGACTCTTCAAATTGGCACTAGTCAAATTGGCAGCAAGAACAGTAATAACATGCCTGAGGACTCTTCAGAAGGTTGTAGTTTTCATGAGAGTGACAATGATTCTTCTGAGCATGATAATGATCTATATGATAAATTTGTTGATTCTTCTGAGCATGATAATATGGATCAATTTGTTGCTGATATTAACATTCGAACTTGTTCCTGTAGGATGTGGGATTTATCTGGTATCCCCTGTTCCCACACCGTGACTGCCTTAGGGTTGGAGGGTGAAGACCGGTAGGCATATGTGCATGAATGATACAGCATAGATGCATTTGTTAGGGCGTATGAACCTATAATCATTCCAGTTAACGGGCCAAATAACTAGCCCAGAACAAGGATTAGGGAAGTGCTCCATCCTAACCAGTTGAGGATGCCAGGCAGACCCAAGACAAGAAGGAGGCCTGAGGCTGGAGAAAGGCAATCCAAAGTGGGAAAAGGTGGCTTACAAAAGATCTCCAAATATGCTTTTTGGAAGGCTAGGTGTAAGGGTTGTGGGCAAACTTGACATAACATTAGAAAATGTCCGGCTCAGCCCACTAATGGAAATGTTCTTGTTCAAAAAGATGATGAACAAGCTGCTGAAAATAGTTATGGACACAACTTGAATAAGTGCACCAAGTGTGGTATATTGGGTCACAACAGTTCGCAAGAAGTAGATAGTTCGGGTATTAAGGATGGTTTTAATGCAACTCAAGAGTCTACTGTCACAGCAACAACTGCAAGAGTTGATGGAAATATAAGAGTTGACATGCCATTAAACCCTATTAATACGGTTGGAGATGTATGTGATTTGTGTTTTATTTATTTTTTACAGTAATAATAATTTTTTCAGTCTTTTACGGATCTTGTTTGACTCCAGGTTTCTGCCAAGAAGAGGAGGCAAGTAATATGTAGTTGGTGCTTGGAGACTGGACATAACTGGGCTACTTGCAAAAAATTGGGGCAGAGCTGCATACTATGAGAAAATATGGTGTTACTACAAAGAAGTGCGACTAGTCCTAAGGCACAAATGTTGCAGACAGTTTGCTAGAAATTTTTTTTTTTTTGTTCTTTTGCTGGAAACCAATGTAATGGAATGGATGCTGAAAACCATTTCTTTTGTTAGCTATCTGTAGGAAGATGCTTATGTGTTTTGTAAATGGGGCTAATTTGGATAGCTTTTTGTGTTGAGGATTAAAGCTTCTTATAGGCTCTCATGTAAGGCCAGATTTTTGTCACACTGTTATACTTTATGCCAGATTAAAAAATTTAACTCATTTCGTGGCAAATGGTTTGTATTGTCATGTTTTTTCTCAGTCAATTTTTGTTCATTTTATGTTGTAATTGGATTAACAGACATGGCCTTAACGCATTATGTAACAGAAGAAGGAATAAGAAAAATTGCATTACTACAGATCCCATTACATTACACACCCAACTGTTCATAGAAAAGCACATAGAATTGAAAATCATTCCTTTCTACTAACTGCCAACACTATATGCCAGTGCTATCCAGGCACTTCATTTCAACAGTCCTAATGCTTATCCAAAAAATAAATCTTTCACCTCCCTCCGTTACAATTCTTCCTAATTCATCAACCAAAAAACATTAATGCAGTCCATAGGGCCCTTCTTTGCCTCACGTACTCCTCTTTTTCAGCTTCATTTTGCTTGATTCTTCTGAGCAGTCCCCGGATTACCTTACAAGATCTCTCATCCATGGGAGGATCATAACAAGAGAAGAACCCACAACCACCAATTTCCTACAAATTACATCTATAAATCATGAATGTAGATCAAATAGAAAATGCACCAAAACCATATTTAAAGGCCTTACATTATACTTTTCACACCCTAAGAACCTTCTGGCTGGAATCCAATCAGTCCATGAAGTCCGCAAAACAGCGGCATTTTTTGCAGTAGCATCGTCTTGCTGGGTTAGATGTTGAGGCCATTTTAGCACGCAGCTCCAGCACTTGGGATTGAAGGAATCTTGGAAGAGAGTTATGGCAGATTAATCTTTTGAGAGCCAACTCGCATTTGTCTGTATTTCGATAAGATATAGGCAAAATGGGTCACGTGAGGGAGAGAGAGAGAGAGAAGGGATGCATTGACAAATTTAACCTCCAAAATGACCTCACGTGAATGGCGCATGCTGGGTTTGGCAAGAAAGTTGTCTGAAATTCACCGGAAGGATTTATAAATTTGTTCGAAAATAGATAAGGGATCAAAAAAGTTAAAATAGTTCGACAAGGACTAAACTGTCCAAGAATTAAAACAACCGGGACTAAATTGTACAATTATCCTAAAACAAAAGAATAGAACAATTAGAATTTTGAAATTGTCAAATAGAGGACTAAACTAATAATCTCACATGGAAACATATGAAATAAGGTTAAAAGATACACCTCCATCCCTCCTTTTTTTTTCCATATTTTTTCAGCTTTAATGTAATTCCTGAACGTGCGGACAACACATTTTCCTTCAATGGTTTGAACACTTTGAACATCGTATTGATCGGACACGAATTCTCTTTGGATTCATGGAACTGCCTTAACTCTCTACGTGAGTCCTCAGGCCTACAGAACCATCTTACATACACCTTCACATTCTTAAGATTGTTAACATCAACCTTTTCCATACAGGTGATATGGGCAGGCTATCATTTTCTAAGGGACGCATCAACATACAATCTCTAACTTCATATACACATAAGACATAAAAATAAAACTAATTACTCAGAACAATACAACATTATTTGAAATGTAATACCTCCAAAATGTCATATATCATGGTAAGTAAATTAGGAAAAGAAATCCTTTGCGACACCAAATTTTTGTATACTATAAACTAAGTAAAAATCAAGAAACTAAGGAATATATAACTTCAAGTCTCTTCTGGAACCACAAAAAGATTACATAAATAAATTGAGAGACTATGATAATTCATATAAATGCACATAAAATACGATGCTTTAAGAGTCGTAGAACAATAAATAATGCATAGAAAACCTTTTTGAAATTCGAAGCATTTTCAAAATATTGAAGCCTTATTTAATTAGATATTCTGGGCATATTTTCTAGTTGATTTAGTTCAAATTGGATATCGCAACATAGTTGAATGACTTCAAATTCAAGTGTGTGTCTCCGTCTACTTTACCTATTTTTCTTAAGTGTATTAACTTTGATTTTCAAGCTTATAGGAAAGTCCTTTCTTGATTTTCTCTGCCAATTCTCTAACAGTTCCAAAGTTTAATTGAGGAGATGCATTATGTTTCAAGTTGGTTGAAATTCATAATTACAAATCTATATTGTTGTTGAAACACTAAAAGTTAAGTCTTTCCTCTAGGGTGTATGTAGTGCTGGTAGGTCTAATTTATAAGTATTTTTAAGTGAAACTCTTAATAAAATTATATTCTTCATGAATAGTGTATAGCAACATAGATTTAAAAATTCACCAATATCAAAGTAGAGGAGGCCATTTCTGTGAGATATTGGCTAAAACTCTACCGCATGTTGAATAACTAGAGATTTGTGTTGGCGACAACAGCTGTTAGAACAACTATTTTGGAAAATCTATAAACTCTACACAGCATTCTGGTTACATTATAATACTCAAAAAGTTTATCAGTCTAAATAATATAACTTATAATTTCTAATGTGTCTCACTATAAGAAAACACAGAATTAACGATGGACATATCCGTCGCTAATCCCAATTTACGACAGATTAGCGACGAAAAATTCCCTCACTCAATAAAGGGTCACTAATTGCGACGGCATCATTTTTGCGACGGAAAAATTTAGCGATGGATAATAATATATTTAAATTTTAAAAATAAAAAATTACTATTAATTCTATGAAATTTAATTTTATCCGAATTTAATTTCCTTAAATGCTTTGTTTTGCTTGAAAAGAGATTCGAACCTTTGTTCCCTCAAAGATGGATGATGTTGTCTTCCACTCGGTCAAGTCACTTCTTATATTTTATTTCATTATATAATATTTTTATATTATAATGTATTGTTATCATATATTATTATATTAATAATAATATATTATATATTATTATATTATTAAATAATATATTATAATATAATTATATTTATTATTACATTTAATTTATAAATTAATATAAATTTTTTATTTTTCTGTTACTATCCGTCGCAAATTCATTGCTAATTAGCGACGAAAAAAATTTAAATATTTAAAACAAATTTTTTTTATTCTTAATTTTTTTCATAGTAAATCTGTTGCTAAATAGTGACGGAATAGTGTTTTTAAATATTAAAAATAATTTTTTTAATTCTTAATTTTTTCGTCACAAATTTATCGCTGATTAGCGACGGATTTGTAATAGAATAGTATTTTTAAATATTAAAAACAAAATCGTTTAATCTCTCACTAAAAATAAAAAAAAATAGCAACGGCCTTCTTAGTAAAAATAGAAAAAGTCTTCCTAAATACTAATTTAGTCTGACTTCACTTATTTTAAACCTCAATTTATTAAGCACTACTTTTTTTGAATTGATATTTACTTATAGTCTAAAGTATCTAAATATATATTAATTATCATTTCTTCTATTGATGTATATCTGTGTCTATTTCCGCACAAATATGCTACATATGTATGTTATATTATACTTATGTTATACTTATAAAATTATCTTATATTTATGTGTTATTAATATATTATACTACTAGAAATGCATGGTTTATTATATGTGTATTACATAGGAATAATCCTGCTTAGTAATTGATATATATTATTCAATATAATTTATTTTACTTCTATTCATATTCTTCATGCCAAGTAGAAAAATAATATTACTAAACTAAATAAAAATAAAAAATATCTTAAATTAGAAAATACTACTCGGTACCAAATCCGTCGCTAATTAGCGAAGGATTTGCGATGAAAAAAATTTGAGAATTAAAAAATTCGTTTTTAATATTTAAATTATTTTTTCATCACTAATCAGCAATGAATTAGCGACGGAACAAATTGAAAATTTTAAAAATTATTTTTAATATTTAAATTAATTTTTCATCACTAATCCATCACTAATTAGCAAAGGATAACGAGGAACAAATTGAAAATTTAAAAAATTTATTTTTAATATTTAAATTATTTGTCCATCTCTAATCCGTCGCTAATTAGCAATAGATTAGCGACGGAATAAATTGAGAATTTAAAAATATTATTTTTAATATTTAAATTATTTCTCCGTCACTAATTAGCCACGGACTTAGGTCGTCTCTAATTAGCAACAGACGTTGGTCATCGCTAATAGTTGTCGTTAATCGCGTATTTTCTTGTACTATCTATGGTACCCACCATGTACTAATACACTATAATATAATGCATAACAACTGTTAAGAATTGACTATTGTAATCCCGAATCTAAATTACTATGCATTGCACAACATATTTTATTAGCACTGTCAAACGGACCACTGATCACGAGTTGGCTAGTTTAACAGTGTATTTAGACGAGCTTAGACCTAACTAGTCTAAGTTCATTTAAATGAGGGCTTAATCAACTTGCCACCGGTCGCAAGTTGGCCATTTTAAAAGTGTATTTAGACGAGCTTGGACTTAGCTAGTCCAAGTCCATTTAAATGAGAGCTTAATCAGCTTGCTCCGTTTGGCCTGTAGTTTTCTTCTTCTTATTTATTTATTTATTTGGCTAAAGTTAACTTTTAAGTTTAGTATTTTAAAATTTTTACTTTAACTCAAATATTCAATGTAATTCTAAATATGTAAATGTTTCAATATTAAGTTAAATATGTAATTTTTTTAATTTAAGATTGAAGGATTTAATAAATTTTTGATAAAAATATTCTTAGATATCAGAAATATAATAGAAAATAAAAAGCATGATTAGGGTTAATCGACTTAATTTCATGACTAAATTATTGTGTTCTTTTAAATATTCTTATATAAATTTATCTAAATTTAAAATTATATAATATATATATATATATATATATATATATATATATATATATATATATATATTTATTTATTTATTTAAACTAATATTTTGAAATTATTGATGATTGATTGACGATAATTTTTATATCAATTATAAACTAATATGATCTCACATGTGCTAAAGAAAAAATAAAAAATAGTTTTTTAAAAAAATATCTTGGCCCGAACTTAGTACATACAGATATAGACTGATAATATTTTAATCTACAAATAAACAAATTAACCCGCAGTGAGCCAATCCATTTGACAATACTATATTTAATTTGTATTGAACGGTAAAATTATATATATATATATATATATATATATATATATATATATATATATATATATATATATATATATATATATATATATATATATATATATATATATATTTAAACTAATATTTTGAAATTATTGATGATTGATCAACGATAATTTTTATATCAATTATAAACTAATATGATCTCACATGTGTTAAAGCAAAAAATAAAAAATAATTTTTTTAAAAAATATCTTGGCCCGAACTTAGTATATATAGATAGACTGATAATATTTTAATCTACAAATAAACAAATCAACCCGCAGTGAGCCAACCCATTTGACAATACTATATTTAATTTGTATTGAACGGTAAAATTGTGGTGCTGTAGTGCGAATTAAAATAATGTCTTTCCTTCATTTTTTTCAGCAACTTTCCTATTTCACCTCTATTGCAAAATTGAGCAGTGTTTACTCCACTCAATATAAATAAACTATTCCATTAGCTCTTCAGTTTGCTTAAAGACACATCACATACTTACATCATCTATATCATTTTACTTTTTAGTACATTTCATTGCTACGTTGCAGTAATAATGTTATTGTATTGCTCCTCCTGTCACTTATTCAAAGAGGGGTCGCTTATCTTATGTTGGGAGATTACCTCAAAATAGTCCATCTCGGTAGTGACACGTACAAATTGAGTACAGCTCCTTATTCTATACATTTTGTCTAGCTACTATTATCTATACTCTTTAAGTTTTATTTGCTTTTAGACTAAAATTTTTCTCAATAAATCCAGCTTCAAAATCTTAGAAGAAAACTAAACAATATATTCAATTTCCAAGTTTTGTAAACAAGAACAAATTCATTAGCTAAATAGCGCATTATTAGTAGACATCATAGTCATATGAATGGAATGAACGCCTAATCACTCCACTCTCACTAATAACATCAAGGTCAAAACCCCAAACCAAACAAAACTCCCACAATTGTGCCTAAAAACAAAAAAAAAAAACTTTTAAAAACACTTGAAATTTTGAAAACTAATTTACAATGTATAGATTTGGACATAACTCTCACAGCATTCTGGTTACATTATAATACTCAAAAAGTTTATCAGTGTAAATAATACACTACAAGAAAATACAAAATTAGCGACAGACATATCCGTCGCTAATCCCAATTTATTAGCGACGAAAAATTTCCTCGCTCAATAATGGGTCGTTAATTGCTAAGGCATCATTTTTCCGTCGCTAATTAGCGACGGACTTGCGACAGATAATAATATATTTAAATTTTAAAAATAAAAAATTACTTTTAATTCTACAAAATTTAATTTTAATCCGAATTTAATTCCTTTAAATGCTTTGTTTTGCTTGAAGAGGGTTTCGAACATTTGTTCCCTCAAAGTTGGATGATGTCATCTTCCACCAGGCCAAGTCACTTCTTTTGTTTTATTTCATCATATAATATTTTTATATTATAATTTGTTTTTATCATATATTATTATATTAATAATAATATATTATATATTATTATATTAATAATAATATATTATATATTATTATATTATTAAATAATATATTATAATATAATTATATTTATTATTACATCTAATTTATAAATTAATATAAATTTTTTATTTTTCTGTTACTATCCGTCGCAAATCCATTGTTAATTAGCGACTGAAAAAATTTAAATATTTAAAACAAATTTTTTTATTCTTAATTTTTTCGTAGCAAATCCATCGCTAAATAGCGACGAAATAGTATTTTTAAATATTAAAAATAATTTTTTTAATTCTCAATTTTTTCGTCGCAAATTTATCGCTGATTAGTGACGAGTTTGCGATAGAATAGTTTTTTTAAATATTAAAAACAAAATCGTTTAATCTCTCACTAAAAATAAAAAAAAAATAGCAACGGCCTTCTTAGTAAAAATAGAAAAAGTCTTCCTAAATACTAATTTAGTCTAACTTCACTTATTTTAAACCTCAATTTATTAAGCACTACTTTTTTTGAATTGATATTTACTTATAGTCTTATAAGAAACTATGTTTATAGAGTGTTTAATAATTAAGCGTTTTTATAGTTGTAAGTTTAGGCTTAGACTTATGCCTATAATATCATAGAGAGACTTGTTCGATAACTTAGAATTTATTATTTTCAAGGTTTTCAAATAAGGTTTAGCTATTTGGATTTGTAGCAAATTCACATTTTTCATAAGATTGCAAATAACTCTAACACTTGTTATCGGATGAGTTTACAAATAGAAGCTCACTATATTTTTAGTGTTATTAATATTTGTTATTCGCAAGTATAAGTGTATATATATATTATTTTGAGAATTACTTTAGTTACATTTTTTTTAAATTGGGGATGTTCTCCACAATATGTTTTTACTTGTGTACTAGAAATATTTAGGAGCGGTGTTCCAAATATGTATTTATTTGATTTGAAATATTATAGTATTTGAACATAACCTATAAATGCAAGTAATCTTTGGGAAATGTTTTATCGTGTATTTTTGGAAAGTCATGTGCATTTTCATGGCATATTTAGAAAAATTTGTATTTACATTGTTTGGACCGGAGGACGGTTGTTATTTTAAAATTATGTCGAAATTTGATTTGCTTATGGATTTGGATTCATTTGGATAGCAACTTGAGTAGCATTTATGTTTGAAAAGTTCCATAAAAACTCCGTTCCAACCAGATATGATGTGATTTAGAATATGATGTGACAATATGATTTGAGTCTGAAGCATCGGTGGATTGCATTATACATGGCTAGCCCCCATACTAGGGCCTCTTCTGCTGAGTGGAATGCACAGACTCTGGATTGTGGATCCACTTAAAATAGGCGCAATATGTCAGGGAAGGCGTGACCCAACTGGTGCTATGTTTATTTGTTTGCGATCACCTAACGGCGAGTCAGGAGGGGCTCAATGTTGAGGTTGATCACTATGGGTTGGACTTGTAGGTATCCAGAATTCTCAGTCTGGATTTTTTGGGGAGACATAAGGTATGTGTGAAGTCGAATATATTCGCACTGGTATATGGCTGGTTTTGACTATGAGATGCTAGAATTTAGTTCCTGATGATCCCGTTATTTGTTCAGGTAGATTTACCGTTAAGGCAGCATTTGATTATTTGTCATGTTTGAGAAATTCGGTTTGAAGAGTTAAGTTGATGTGTCTTGATTCGCTCAAACTTTCCAGCTAAGTTCAAAACTTGATCATGAGATTTGTACATTATTTTGGTGAATATAAAATACTTTTGAACTACTGTACATGCGCACCTACCTTCATATTTTGAAAATTTCATATTTTTAAAATACACTAGCACACATATGAACTCATTGAGCTTTCCAACTCACACATATTTTTTTAATGTTTATTTCTAGATGACATAAACCATAGATCATAACAGTGATTCTTTGATTCGCTTCAGAGTTAGCTCATGGTGGGGTTCATATATGTATTTGATCAATTTGTACTTTTTTGTTACCTCTTGTCAAATAGAGAGAGAAGTTTGTTGTACAACTTGAATTTGGATAATATAAAATACAGGATCTACCTATGTATTTATGTATTTCTACCGATATTTCCTATAATTGTATTATATTATAATATATGTAAACTTTTCTCCTTCCTTTTTCTCCGAACGCGATTCGTATTTGCACACATTAGTACCGAGAGTACATTTGTACCTTACTCAGCCACAGTGAAACCTAGCAGAGGAATTGGAGATATCACACACACACACACACACACACACACACACACACACACACACACACACACACACACACACACATATATATATATATATATATATATATATATATATATATATATATATACTTTTAAAAATTCCTAGTCAATCGTGGCTAATTTCTCACAAATTTGTGATGGAATAGTAACAAATGCATATATATATATATATATATATATATATATATATATATATATATAGAGAGAGAGAGAGAGAGAGAAATTAGGTATCCATCACAAATTTGTAAAGGATTAGTGATGGCAACCTAAGAAGATTTATTAATAATTTGCAAAATTAAACCAATGTTACTATAATTTTGTATGTTAAATATTACTTATAATCAAGAAGTAATTAAACTAATGTTCCATATAATCCATGTTGTGAATTGCTTATAGTAATTAAATCAAAGAATAACGAATGCTATATAAACTATAATATGTTATGTTACACTAACATATGTTATACGTAGCTACTACATATTTTATCTTGATATATGAATGGTAGTATTATACATTAAATACGTGACTTATGTTTAATCAAAATGAGTATTTATGATAAACAAATATAATATAGTGACAAATTATTCTCAGATCTACATCACCCATATAATACGATGCCAAAAAAATATTATAGGAAATATCAAAAAAATAAAGTTTGTCTCAAATATGTGGCTAATTAACTACAGATAAGCAATGGATGTCTACTCACAGACCAAAAAAAGAAGTAAAAATTTAAAAATTTAATATTTCGTCTCTAATTTAAAATTTTAAAACATATTAATTTGAAAATTAAGTATTTATTGCAAAAGAAAGAAGTAGGAATTAAAAAATTCCACATTCCATCGTTAATTCTTTACTAACTAGTGAGGGATTAGCAATGGATACCTTTAGAAATAACAAAAAATATTTTAATTTGTAAATTAGGCTTATGTTGCTAATATATTGCAATTTAGCTAGGCATTAGCAACAGAAATCAAATATTTTAGTTCTGAAATTAGAGCTTCGTCGGTAGTGTCTTGTTAATTTAGTAAGGGATTAGCAACAAATATTTTCATAAATAACAAAAAATATTTTAATTTGTAGATTTGGCTTTCGTTGCTAAACTCTCACCAATATTAAGTTGTGAACTCTTTAGTTACAATGCTAATGAAGGAGTTTTTTATTATATATTGAACGAAATTTTAATCGTCAGATCGATATCTTATTAATATAACTATTGCTAACTCATATATGATTTGAATAATTATTCATCATATAGTTCACAATTACTATGTGATAAATAATTATTTACTATAAATAATTTACTATAAATAATTATTTATTAAGAGTAAATTTTTACTAATTAAATATAAAATTTTAATTTGGATAATTCAAATTTATTTAATATGTATTATAAAAATGCTATTAGTACGCTAACCAAATGCGAAGGACCTTCACTTCACGTCACCGCGCCTAAATTGCTTCCCTTCCTCAAAAATATCACAATATCTTCAATTTAACCACTCTCCTTTGGCGCCTACCCCAACTGCACTAATAATTTATTCTTCAACCCTTTTATTGTTAAATTGTGTTCGTATTCAATTTCGAAAGATTGGGCCCATCTCCGCTCCACTCTTTCTTTACTCCCCATTTTTGTATTCACTCGAGGACAGATACAACAGCATCCTCTCACTCTTCCCTGCTCCTGACACGCTCCTTCTCTGTTTAAAAAACCGCTTTTCTCTCTCTCTCTCTCTCTCTACGGCTTTAATTTGAAAACTGAAGATTGAAACGGGGGGTCTACTCATTGTTGTCCTGAAACTTCTTCGTTTCGCCGGGCAAACTTATATACACAAATACCAGCTTCTCTGCCGTCTATTTTTATTTTCAATCTTTGTCCCAATATCTACTGGTTGAATCAGGTTGCTGCGGTTGAATAAGGGAAACTTCATAGCCCTCTTAGGGTTCTGTCTTATGGGTTTTTCATTTTAGCCTTCGATCCAATAGGTACTATCTTGTTTATTCTTGTTTTCGTTTATCTGTTTTTTTCTTGTTTCTTGTCTGTGATTTTCCTTTTTTGTATGTTGAGTCCGAAATTCTGGGCAGAATTCTTTGTTATTCTTTTCCCCTTTTTTCTGCTTTATGGAACATGATAGATCTGTTGTGAGTATATTTGAAAATTTTTTGTTGGCTTCTTGTTTTACGTAAATTTTAGGAAGCTTCTTTTTTTCGTTTTGTTTTAGTTATTAGAGTTTTATTGGTTTCAAACAAAAAAGGAAAAAAGGAATTTTGTCGGGTCTAACATTTTTCATCAAAATTGAAAAAGAAGGTAATCCACTGAACAAGGAAAAATTTCTGCTTCTGGATATCTCGAAGTTGCTAATATATAATTGTTTCATGTGTAAATGGATATAGGTGAAAGATTTCTGAACCTTTTTAGAAACGCCAGATTGTACAATTTTTGATATCTAGACTTTGTGGACCATTTGTGAAATGAGTTAAATTACATTTATGCAATAACTGAGAAAAGTAGATAATTGAATCATACAAATAAACAGAGCTTACAGTGCCCTTTGCTGGCTTAGATTTGATATTCCCATTATATGCGAGTGAGAGGTCAGCACACCTTTGAATTCAGGACCGGACTGAAAAGCTGTGGACTGATGTTGCTTTTTTCTGCAGTCCTTAGTGAATTTTAGGTATTAGATAGAGAGAGAGATGATTCACTAGTTAGATAAAATCTTCTAGTACTTTTGTTCTCCTATCTTCGGGGCATTGTTTCCTTGGTGATATTGCTAGCTGTGTTATTCCAATACTATTTTTAATTGCTCAAAATGAAGAATCAAGATATTCTTATTCATGGTTGGCATTTGACTGGTTCTTGTTTTTGGTGTCTTCTCTTCTTTTAGAATCCGTACACTTTAACAATGATTCATGGGTTCTTCCTACGTGGTTTGGAATGATGGAAGTATACTAACCCAAGTTACATATAACAGGAAGTACTCTCTCTCCCATGTCAACTGGAAATCTTTTTTATGATGACTTGCGTAACAAACCTGAGGTTATTGATCCTCCTCAAGATGAAGACCTGATGGAAATTAGTGAGCACATGAATGAACCTGCTCAGAATGCTCTAAAGTCTAATGCAACTGTTTCAAGCAGTGTCCGAGAACTATTGGAATGCCCAGTATGCCTAAATGCAATGTATCCTCCTATCCATCAGGTAAATTACTTTCCTTTTTTTTAAGTTTAGTTCTATGACACCTTTGTTAGCTGAATAGTTGATTAATAAATGTAAATCTGAGTTCAAGTAAAGGGAAAAAGGTCAAGGTACATGTTTCTGAGAACATTGTTTTGACCAGACAGGCTTCCAGAGCTATTTGAAAGTAACCTTTATCTATGGTTTGTATTTGTTTCCACCTTCAAGATTTAGGTCCTTGGATGCTTTATTGATTATTCTTTCTGATAAAGCGGTAGGGATCTTTGACAAATCCCCCACCTTAAGGTGGTTTCATTAAAGAAAAAAAAAATGTAAATCTGACTTCTGAATTTTATCATTTTTTTATGGATTCAATTTGACTGGAGTGCTTGACCTCTTATTGGATTAAGTATTTCGAGTGGTTTTGTTTGCTCAGTCAAGATAAATATGGGAGAACACCATATCAGTAGAATGGTTGCCATTGCATCTGCTGGAATATTGCAAGAATATCTTCTTCTTCTTTGTCATGTATGAGTATCAGATATTTCAGTTTTATCATCTAAATTTTTGTGCTTGTTTAATGTCATTGTCTATTTTTTTAACTTTTGATCATTTCTAGAAAGGATGTTCTTGCCTGGACTCCTAACCACTATGAATTACTAAAATGATAAGAATTTGATATGGCAAACAAAGATCCAAAATTTAATAATTTGATGTCTGATCAAGGATTGGAATTTTGTGGTTTAAGAGAATTCATGTTGTGGGACTTCTTAAATAAGAGATATGAGACAAGTATTGTGTACGAATATGCAGTGCAGACCTTCCAAAAGCATACACCTTCGAGAATGTCTGATAAGATGCATATTTCTTTGTTTATATATCTCATCACCAATAGTAATATAATTTTGAATTTACATATTATTTATCAGAAGTGCAAAACCAGGTGCTTAACATTATCTTTATGGTATTCGAAACTTGTGCCCCTTCTTCCTCTGCTTGAATGTTTAAATATGATTAGTTTCTCTGGTAATAATTTTTTGCTTGTTCCTATATGACAGGTTAATGCATCTCTTTTAATTTCCATAATGAATTGCAATTATTAGAAACATGATGGATAAATTATAGAAACACGTTTAATAAATCCTCTTAACACTTCAAACAATTGACGCTTTGACTTCTGATTGTTGACACTATCTATATAGAGTAACCCATTTCGTAGAGATATATATCCTGTTGTGGGAAATCTGCTTTTTTGTGTGCCGTTAGAGGTGGTATTATATGAATGTTTGTGGAACTCATGGAGGCATCATTCCTGTAGTACATTTATTTTGTCCTCTCTGCTATCATAACCATGAATAGTTCTTTATTCAACCATGCACTCATTTATTATACTTCTCTGTGGTAAGACATCATTTTTTCTTCTTCTCGGTGGCTGGCCAAGATCCTGCCCAGGACAGGAGAGAAGTTTTCTTTGTTCAAGGCTAAAATGCATGTTGTGAAGCCAATTGGAAAATTTGTATCTTTTCAATGACATAGCAGTAGAATCAACTCATCTAATGCATTCTGATAAAATGTCAGAATACATAAGCCTTGGAAAATATCTGAAGTATAAATAGTTTCATCAAGAAGCATTATTTTAATTGAATTGTTTCTTTTTGCCCTTTTTCTGTTGCAGTGTTCCAATGGTCACACAATTTGTTCTGGTTGCAAGCCTAGGGTGCACAATCGCTGCCCCACTTGCAGACACGAGCTTGGCAATATTAGATGTCTTGCACTGGAGAAGGTGGCTGCTTCACTGGAGCTCCCTTGTAAATATCAGAGCTTTGGGTGCCTTGGCATTTATCCCTACTACAACAAATTAAAGCATGAATCCCAATGTGCATTTAGACCCTACAACTGTCCCTATGCGGGATCTGAATGCACAGTCATTGGTGACATTCCATTTCTGGTGGCACACTTGAAGGATGACCACAAGGTTGATATGCACAATGGAAGTACATTCAATCATCGATATGTCAAATCAAATCCATTTGAAGTGGAGAACGCAACATGGATGCTAACGGTAAATTTGCTACTAAGTTGCTGGTTATAGCATGAGCCATGCTCTATGCACCGTGTTAAAACATATTTAGTTCACTTCTGAATATGAAGTTCCTGGTATGCATCTTGCCTTGTGGTGATGGATCTGAATGCAAAGACCATTGCTACTGTTTTTATTATCAAAATAGAGGGGAATGTAGCATTAACTATGGATATAGGGACCAATGAGTTGGAAGATCTTATGTGCCTTGTGCTTGTCATAGAGTGGTGGTATTTTTGATGGACAATTACTTGATCCGCACCATTGGAGCACAGGGAGAAAATTTCCAGTTAGGGGCAATATTGATCTGGAGAAGAAGTTAGGCTTATTTTTTTGGAGCAATACATATGAATAACAGATTCTTTTGGCTTATATTTTTGGAGCATTACCCTGACCATGATAAGAAATAAGAGATTTAAAAGAATTGCCTAAGCTTGATAATGAATCAATATTTACTGTTGGTTGAATACATGAAATGATTATGAATGTAATGTTCTGTATAAGTGCCACAAGCTAGGTTTGATAACAATCTTGGATCCCTCATCTTTGTTGTGGCTTACGAAGGACAAGTGACAACTATGTATATTTTCAAGTACTTCTGTTGTGGATGGTACACTTGCATTTACCTACTGTTGTTTTCTTTTCTGTTTGTAGGTTTTCAGCTGCTTTGGGCAATACTTCTGTCTGCATTTTGAAGCATTTCAGCTGGGTATGGCACCAGTATACATAGCATTCTTAAGATTCATGGGTGATGACAACGAGGCTAAAAATTATAGCTACAGTCTTGAGGTTGGAGGGAATGGGAGGAAAATGATATGGCAAGGGATTCCTCGAAGCATAAGAGATAGCCATCGCAAGGTTAGAGACAGTTTTGACGGCCTCATCATCCAACGAAATATGGCCTTATTTTTCTCTGGTGGAGATCGGAAGGAATTGAAGCTTAGAGTTACTGGTAGGATTTGGAAAGAGCAGTAATTAGATCATCCTTGGATCACTTTTGTCGTCATCATCCTAGGATTAGATTTGTTCTTTGTTAATTAATGGAGTTTTCCGATCATGTATTTTCCAAACATTCGGAGGCAAACCCTCTTTGCTTATATCTGTGGAATGAAATACATGAGGGAGGAGGTCTGACTGGTAAAAAGATTGCCTGCAGCGTGTTGTTAGCTTTGTATTGGTATTGTGCGAGGCTTTCTCATGTGTAGTCCGGAATAGTGTTGTTAGTTATAAGTTATTTGGATGCGTTTAGCAAGAGACGGAAAAAAAAAAAACAAAAAATTCTGGACATTTTTAACTCGAAAGAAATCACTTCCTATTATTTCATTTATCATGTTTCTCTTATCTGGCGACACCCATGCACAGGGTATACTACATATAGTATGGGGAAATTTTTTTACACGGTTGGGTTTCAAATTTAAGTCTTTTATATATATATATATATATATATATATATATATATATATATATATTGTATGTCAACTTTAAACTTTATAAAAGTTATTTTTTTAAAATAAAAAAAGAGATTGACCATGTTTACTCAAAAATTATTTTTGTTTTTCTATTCTTAATAAAAGAAATTTTATTTTAATTTTTGATGTTCATAAATAATTTACGAGTTTGCAATTATTATAAATTTTGAGTTCGCATTGGAATTTGACGACCTACGTTATGCCTCGTGGATGTACAACCATCTTTAAGAATAGTTTTGCCACTAGAGATCTACTATAGAAAAAGAATAAATGATAGTTTTGCCACAAGAGATCTACTATAGAAAAAGAATAAATGATTGGGTAGATATCCAAAATTTGAAGATTTGGTTAGTTTTGTTTATTGGAAGTGAATTCGGTTTAAAA
This sequence comes from Rauvolfia tetraphylla, assembly GCA_030512225.1. Classification (NCBI taxonomy): domain Eukaryota; kingdom Viridiplantae; phylum Streptophyta; class Magnoliopsida; order Gentianales; family Apocynaceae; genus Rauvolfia; species Rauvolfia tetraphylla. The sequence goes on along the minus strand of JAJQKT010000004.1, from coordinate 6,369,722 downwards.
TTTGAAAGAGAATAGTACGAAAGGTTAAAAATGGCCTTGCATGGCACATGCAAGAGGTGAGTTTTTGTTGTTGAATTTTGTTGTAATTTATAGAAATCATCACAACTGTAAATTTATAAATTGTTTATGGCTATCAAAAGATAAAAAAAAATTGATTAAGAATAGAAAAGTGGAAATGTAATGAAATTAATATAATTATGGATGTCCATTATCTGAAAAAGAGATAATCTAATATCAGAAATAGAAATACTCTATCATACCAGAAGATAGATGATAAAGATACTCTATCTTACCAAAAAATAGATGATAGAGCTCTATCATATCTTTAAATATTGATATGATTTATTTTCTGATTCCTCAGTTATCTTCTTATTGATATGTACCCCTGAACCCTATAAATAGGATTTTAGACTAATGTATTAGATACACTCATTGATTCATTCATTTATTCTTAGAAAAATAATAATAGTTCTTATTTACTCTCTATTTTCTTTCTATGATTTCCTATATTCTCTTCATTATAATTTTCTTATTCAATTCTCTATATTACTATTAAGATTTCGTTATGCCAACGATAATTGCACGGCAACAAATTCATAACACGTTATCAGCATAGTACTCTACCTTTGCTTCTTTAAAGTTTATATAAAGGTAAGAAAACACGAATCTCTACCATCGAAATTTAGAGTTTAATCAAGAAAAAAGAGGTATTTTTCTATCTTTGAATTTCCATAGCACACCTTATAAAATTGAATTTTTTTTTGTCTTGATATTTCTGGAAAGAACTATCTATCATGTACACTAGATGCTCAAATTCATCTAGATGTAATAGGTATGGCAGAGACTATTATTGAAAATGATGCATTATCATCACAAAATTACACAAAAGTTATGATTTTTCTTCGTCATCATCTCCATGAGAATTTAAAGGCGAAATATCATATCGTGAGAAATTTACTTATTTTGTGGAATGATCTAAAATAAAGATTTGACCACTAGAAGATGATCATTCTATCAAAAGTACGAGAGAATATTTCTAATGTTGATATGTTAGAGAAAACATTCTCTACATTTCACACACTTGAATATTTTTCTGCAGCAATAATATCGAGAAAAAAAGCTTTAAGATATATGCCAAATTTTTTTAGTTTTATAACCAAACAAGAAAGGTACTTCTCTCACTTAGTTTAAATTTTTATAGCAAACCTCAAAACTTAGATGTTTGACTTTTTGAAAAGAAACTATTTTTTTTATATATACATGTTGTTAAGATTCATTTGGATATATTGGGTCGTGAAGACAGCATGTTAGCCCTAAGGGCAAATCATGTAGTTATGATTAGTTTTGATTAATGACAAATATTGATGAGGACTAATATGCTTGTATGTTGTGTGATAGGATTTGTAGATTAAGAAGTTTCAAGTCTCATTGCCTTGAAGCTAAAATGCAAGAACAACTCCAATACGTCAAAGTGATTGAAGATTGAAGAGTTTGTTCAAGATGTTAGAAGGCTTTGAAGACATTGCTATATTCATGAATTGTTTACAAATGAAAGGTTTGAAGAGACATTCACAAATGGTAGGAGATTTAGATCAACTAAAGAAATGGAGATCAAGCATTCGATGCCAATGTCCAAGTATTGCATTATATGCTAACCACAATGATAATTCCTGAATTTGGTCATAATTCATCAGTTGGAAACATGCACATTGTGATTATGCTTACACTTCATGACCGTAGAAGAATGAATTTTGGATATATAGCTTTAAGGCACATGATGGGAGCAAGAAGGACAAGAAACAAGGGTTTGCCTTATGGGAGATTGCTTACAAAAATATCAAAGCATTTCCAAGTTCAACTCTCCGGAAGAGGACTAGCCATCAAGAGTGAAGAGATATATACAAATGAGTCTCTCAAGAGGATGCAACTATCTCTTGATGATGATGACATATGTAGAACAAAAAGGGAGACTCCTTTGAAGAATGATAGACAAGAAAATAGTGAAGATGTGGGCAATGAAGAAGAGAAGGAAGAAGAAGTTCAAGCAAGGGAGATGAAGACTAAAAAGAGGCATGATTTACCAAGTGAGAGAGAGCATCCTCCCTCCAAAAGAAGATTGTTTGAAGACATGCCAACTCCTCAATCACATCCCAATGTTGAAGAAGATCTTAGTGGTGATAGGATTACTAGAGGAGATACCATTGTTGCCAAGGTATTTCAAGAAGCTCTAAACAATCAAACCAAGGAAATAGAGAAAATGTATAAGTACTTTGAAACTTTTGCTCCAATGGTCCTTGGAAAGCTCGATGGATTGGAAACAGGAGTGAGAAGCATAGAGGAGCTATTGAAGAGAAATCCTTAAAGTAGTGAAGGAATGCCCAAACCTCAAGGAAGAGAAGAAAATGAAGATGATGATGAAGATGAGGAGGAAAAGAAGGAAGAACAAGATGAAGAAAAAGATGACGATAATTAAAAGAAAGAAAAAGTGGTGATGATAATGATGATGATGATAACGACCATGGGGATGACTTTGAATTAGTGGCTAGAGAAAGTGAAAATAATGAAGAAAATGATGAAGACTTGCAAAAAGAATAAGATGAGGACGAAAAGCAAGATCACGAAAGTAGGGATCAAGAGAAAGGCAAGAAGGTGAAGAAGAAAGCTTGAGTGAAAAGGCCGAGATCACCTCACCTTCTACCCTCCCCTTTAGCCAAGGAAGAGCAAAACATGTTGCAAAGAAGAAAGGAACAAAGATATCCTCTCAATTGACCACAACTCTGAAGCTAGCAAGTGAGGGTCCCCTCCATATCAAACTCAAAGGCAATATGGCCATCATCACCAACAAATATGAACTGAAGACCGTGAAAAGGATCCAAGACTAAGTACTTCTGAACTCTATCTCTCATTTCATTGCTTTCTAACTTATATAGCTTATGTGCTTAGTGTAGTTTATGTACTTCATGACTATTTTGTAGCATTCCTAGTCTATGTATCTAGTATAGTCCATGTATCTTCACATCTCATACTTCCATGTGCCTTTCTAGCTTATGTAATGTTTTTGTCAATGATGACAAACTTGTGCTGAGAACTTCTTTTATTGATGTCACTTCACTTTAACCCCTACCTTGATTGATGACAAGAGGGGGGAAAAATGATGAATAATGAATGATTACAAAGTGTGTATGACATGTATATGAAATGAAATGAAATATGATTGATTATGGCTGACTTAATGCTATAATGAGATGATTATGGTTGAAAGTGATTGATATGATCAAGGTTGGATCATGGTTGATATGTGTTGATGCTATTGGTTGATATCTGGCCTTGATGATATATGGTGATACCATGATATGAAGTTGAATTCATTTTGTAAAGCTTACTTGGCCATATGAATGAATGTTTAAGCACCTGTGTCGCCAAAATTAGCTTTTGAAACTTTTACCGAAAGTCTAACCGCAGACAAAAGTTCAGACGGATTAGTACTCAAAAGGTCTTAATTGACATATTATTATAACTAAAATTATTTCAAACTTGTTGTAGTTGATTTCCAAATGTTTTGATAAAGTTTGAAAAGTTTGGACTCCAGTTCAGACGTCCGAACTGGAACCTTGGCTGCTGAATTTTTAGAAAAATTCGGACGAACATTTGGACGCATATGTCTAAGTTCAGTCGGCCAAATTTATTGTAGTATCCTGGTAAACAAAAAAGTTTAGACGACCAATTCAGAAACAGAGGTCCAAGTTCTGTCGATCAATTTCACTATTACTACTCATTATTTGAACATTAAATTTGATTTTCAAACTGTATAAAAGCCATAAACTTCAAGTTTTTAAATAGTTCTCAACACTTTAAGAATCTTAGTACTCCAAAATCATTTGAATATCAAAAAGCTCTCTTTTGTCTTGTGCTTTATATGGCTATTCAAGATTCTAAAGGCAAAAAGTTAAAATGGTGCTAGCTTTTGTTATCATCTATCAAGTTGTTGGTAATATCTTTATTTATCTCTTCGTATACTTGTCTGTTCCAGGTTTTTGTGAGGATCTAAAACCTTTTTTGATAGGGTGAGCCTTGATTGTTGAGTTGATAAGATTTTGTGGTGTAAAACTATTATTTAGTGAACCTCTATTGTACCTTGATTAACTATTTTTATAGTTGAGTTGATTGAAATCCTTGAGTGCGGACTCAAGGTAGTAGATGTAGATTTTGAAAGGATCAAATCACTAAAAATTGCTTATGTTCCTTGTTCTTCTTGCCTTAAGTGTTCATTTCTTGTGTTTATTAAAATCGCTTTGAAAACTTGAATCTTCATCACTTCCCAACTAAGTTTGTAAAAAAGAAAAACTTTTTAAAAATTAGCCAAAGATTTAATTCACCTCTCCTCTTAAGTCTTTCAGAACTGATGAACAGTTAACTGATGTAATGACCAAGGCTTTAAATCAAAAGCAGTTTCATTACTTAACTAGCAAGTCAGGGGGAGTATATATATATATATATATATATATATATATATATATATATATATGTCAAGTGTTTATCATGTAAATATTTTGTTCCTTTATCTAGATAGATAGGTTGGGAATATGTAATCTCCTAATCGGAGACTATCACGTAGTTTTAGCCTACATTATAGGACTCTCTATACAACTAAATAAAACAGATTACTGTGAATAAAATTTCACGCATTTTCTACAAAAAAGTTTGGTTTAATTTTCTGCAATTATGATCTTATTCTCACAATTGGTTTGTTAGATATGAAGAAAATTTAATAGATATTCCTCTTAAATGGTTCTATCAATGGTTGAATTAGTTTGGTGGAAATGATATTGTCCTATCAACTAGCTTCAAAGCTAATTTTGATAAATGTGTGATGGATAATGATTTGAAGCAGTTACTAGAGCATTTCCAATACTGCAAGTGCTTTTGCAAGAAAAGAATCTATTATATTATTAGATGGAATTTTTATTTCCAACGATCATATGATAGTATAAGGTATTTTTTAAATAAAGTTATCCTTAAAAGTGATTGTTGTCATTCATTCTGGAAAGAAAGATTTATAGCTGATTCACCATCATTATTTGTAGAAAAGGTTAGAATTAAGTTAAGAAGTTATTTCAGCTTAATAATTAATACCAAAATACTTTATGTACTAACTACTCTACTATTTCTCATATTATTATTTTACTATTTTACTTAATCACCAATTATCTTATTTCTAACTATTTCCAGTAATGTATTATAACACTAGTACTTACTTATTGTTATGAAATAATATATGTGGATGTTCATATTAATCAGTTTCCTGAAGAGAACTGAACTCCCAAAATATGACTCCTAATCAGATTTGATTTCCTTTCCCCATTAGAATTTGAGTTTTCATAAACTCTTGTATTATGACCCTATAAATAGGGCTCTAGACTGAGGTATTGTATACACTCATTCATTGATCAATTTACTCTCAGAGAATCAATAAAGATATCTTGTTCTTTCTCTCTATTTTCTCTCTATATTTTCTTCCTATTCTCTACATTATAATTTCTTTATTAAGTTCTCCACATTAGTATTACGATTTTGCTGTACTGACGACGACTGCGCATCAACAAATTCATAACACGTTATCAGCACGAGTCTCTGCCACCGAAGTTGAGAGTTTAATCAAGAGAAAAAGAGGTATTTTTTCTACCTTTGAATTCTCATGACAAAATTTTCAAAACTTTTTTTTACTCTTGATATTTATAGAAAGAATTATATGTCATAGACATTAGATGCTCAAATTTATTGAGATATAATGGGTCTGACAGACACCATCTTAAAATCGTATAAAAGCCATGATTTTTCTCCGTCATAATTTCCATGAAGATCTAAAGGCGGAATATCTTATTGTGAAAGATCCACTTTTTTATGGAAGGATCTAAAAGAAAGATTTGACTACCAGAAGATGGTCATTCTATCAAAACACAGTTTACTTTAAATCTGTGAGTGAATGTATTAGAACTAATGGTTATGACCCTGGAAGAGGTCGTAGTCATGGTCGAAACCGTGGACAGAAACGCGGATATGATAAAAATCATCCATATAATCATGGCAATTAGAATATATGCATCTGGATATTGTGGGTCCTGAAGACACCACTTAAGAAATACAAAGCATCAAAGCCACTTGATTACTAGCAAATTGTGAACGAAACATACAATCACCAGAAGATGATTGTTATATAAATGCTAGTTATGATTTGTTATAAGTGAGCCTAAAAGATTGTATGTCTATCAGTATGCAAACTTTTATTGCATTTAGAATTCTCCTCAATTAAAGTTATAAGGAGAAATATCACTAGTAATGTGATGAATAAAAGAATTTTCCTTTCTCATATCTCTAACATGCTCCTGTAGTAGCAATATTGAGAAGAAGTTTTTCAGAAGTATTTTGAATTTATATCTTCTGAGACTAAATGAGTCCTTGATAAAATATTTTGACGCTCGACCAAATATTTTTATATCATTCCCTGAAGTGAATGACATTAGAAATTATAATATATTTATATACGAGATTTTGGTCGCTAGTAGAAATACACTTTGTTCTTATACTATAAGAATGACTCATTAAATCCCTAGTGAATAGATACTCACCAGAAGTGAGAAAATAATGAGAAGGAAAAAAGGGAAAGTAATAATTCTAACATGTTATTGATGCAATATGAAAGTTTGTCACGTACCTGTAGTACGTCAAGCATGTTTTGAATATCTATTAATTATTGATATTGCTTTACTTCCCTAAATCATGCTACTGATAGTAATGATGCTTATGTCGAAAATATTGATATGACATATGTGAACATAGCCAATTCTTTTGAATATCTAGAAAGAATTTTTAGCATTTTGATATGGCATATGCTACTTTCCTATATTATTTTAGTTTATTTTGGATCAAGAATGGTGAAGATACAATTTGTCTAAATAATATTTGTTGTTTATTTGGACAAAATTTAAAATATATGTCCAAAGTATAAATGGTAGTGCAAGGTTCCTGAAGAACTAATTGATCAAATAACTCTAGAAGAGTTAATTGATTTAAAACTCCAGAAGAGCTACATGATCTTCACCCAATGGTCAATTCTGTAATGCATTGTTCTCCATATAGTCTCGTAAAGCTTTTTGAGTTTTGATTATATTATCAGTATATCGAGACATTAGATTAATGAAATTTTGAGGCATATGCATTACCATTATGACAAGAAATATATGTCAATTATAGATACCATTATTTATCTCTCCTGAGTTATATTGCATAGAATTATGAATTTGAGATGCAATATTGAGTAAACTTGAAGTTTGCTGATAAATAATTTATTAGTTGGCATGACCGGTTAGACCATCCTGGATCATTAAAATACGAAGAATGATTATGAATTTATTATGGAACCAGAAGTTTCTTAATATGATGAATTTATATGTGCTACTTGTTTTATTTAAAAGTTACCAGTATTACTTGGGGTTGAATGTGTTATTTTGGGATGAATATGAAAAATTATTAGTTGATGCATCAACAAATAGTCGTATATATATTGTTGTTTTTGCAACCTGTAGTTTGCACAATTTATTGATAATGAGCTCATGTTTTAAGATTCTCCCAAAGACATAATTTGTCCTAATAATACTGATTGTATTGAGATAAATATTAAACATCCTGCAGAATGTTTATGACTGATATATTAGCACTTGTTTCGTATTTTGCCAACACATTGTAATTCTCCTCATAGTAGTTGGTTTGTGGTCAGAAACCAAATATTTCCCATCTTAAATTTAGAGATGCATTATGTATGTTGCTCCACCACAAAGGTAATGAGATGGGTTCTCAAAGAAATTATTGAATATGTTGGGAGCAAATCTCAAGGGAGAGATTCGTATTTTGTTAATTTTGAATATATTGCCCCAACACAAAGAGGAGAAATTATGAGGCTGGATAAAGATATTAGTATGTGTCTCATCTTGATATTCTATTTTGATCCTCATAGAAGATACCTTGAACCAGAAGTTCAAAGGATAATTTATATAGCCAAGTATATTAATTGACCAACATCCAGCAAAGAATGCTCCTATTTGATATCCCTGAAGGATAATCTACCACTACAAATAAATTTGAGACACAACTGAAATGTGGTAGATAAGTCAGTTCCAAAGATACAAACTCCTCATTGGAGCAAAGGTTTAAGATGGTCATATATGTTAAGTTGAGGAGATTTAAATTCCAGCAGAATTTTTCTCCAAATATCATTGATATATTATTTCCAGAAGAAATTCAGGTACCTGAAAATTGTGATAAATGATGAGATCTCAACATGATTGGGAACTATTGGAACCGTACAAGTATATGACTTTAAAGACATTAATGCGCATAATATATTGAGGATTTCCAAATCGAGGTATGCAGACTCGAAATGATAAAGTTCGCATGAGAAATATGAAAAGTTTAAACTATTCACAAGTATACTTGAAGTGTACATATATTCCTAGAAGGAATTATACACCTGAAGTGTAATCCCAAAAGATAGCAATTAATATTTGCTTATAAAATGCGAACTACAAAAGTGAATATTTGCCATGATTTATGACGTATGATTCTTCGTAAAACCTGGCACTGATAACGAAGAAATATATTTATAGTGGTGGATATAATAGTGCATGAACATATTTAATATGTGTTTATATTTATTATCATTTGATAATAGAGCTTATATTTGAAGTCCCTGATGGACTCAATATGCTCGAAGCATATAATTGTTCCTATAGAATATAATGAGATTGTCTTAGTGAATTTTTATTGAAAGAATTATTGAGTATGTTCATATATGATGAAATTCTATACGTAGCTATACTTGCTATATGTATTTCTTTATTAGAAGATATTCTCATTGTACAATCTATTGATTGGTATAGTGTTCCCCACATTAGGGGGAGAAAATCATCAATTAAAGATGATATCATTTATGACTTTCATTATCTTGATCTATGCACAAGTATTAGTGAACTGGAAGTTCAAAATATTATTTATTTGCATAAAATTGCATATTGATTGTTTGTCTGACTCCTGTAGAGTTAGTCAATATAACATTATACTTATAGATATTCCTATTTGGATAAATGTCCTAGCAGGACAAATATATGAATTCTATAATTATATGATTTTGATACACGTCTGAAGCGTGATTGATCTATTGATTTTGAAAATAAAATCCTCAAAAGAGAAAAGGATTTGATGATCAAGATATTTTTCCTGAAGAAATTAGAAAAGCAAGTATTGTGATCAACGTTTTGAAAAGCTAACATGTTGTTTTGATTGAACATCCTGAAGATGTTTCACATGGACATAGCACATCAATAGTTATTTGGTTATTATATGTAAGATCCTTTATATCTATTAAAGGATATTGAACAACTCTTTGGTCCTGAAGTACCATAACTCTGCAATTTAGAGCATGAATACACTTGTCCACGTGCAAGTAGATATCTATTATAGTTCTTCTCTACCCAATAAATTTTGAGACGGCATTAAGCTTGCTATTGATATCTCCTTGAGATAGTTTATCTCGAATATTGAAAAAATTCAACTCCTGTTGAGATGAATATGCAAGGTATGCATTACCTATATGATTTACATAAATCATGCATTTATAAGCATGTGTTGATTATAACAGCCATATCTTCAACTTATGTTGAAGTAATAGAAATTTATGATGTTGGTTGAGAATATATTTGATCATGATTAATGTATTCGAGATAAATCTATATCCTCTAAGGAGGAATTCCAACTATATTGTTGGATGATAATAAAGTTTGGAATATATTTAAGGAGATATGATAAAGTATATTTTTAATCACAAGCTCCAGAAGAGATGTGATATTGATGTGTAATGAATTTGATCATTTGATTATTTGATAAATCTATTCACTAAGACTTTACCGATAGCAACATTTGATTGAAAAGTATCGGTTAAGAAACCTTAAAGGGTTTTCTTATTAGGGGGAGTAATAATGACATAAAGAATAATGTACTCTTTTTCCTTCACTAGAGTTTTTTATCCCACTGGGTTTTTATCTAGTAAGGTTTTAACGAGGCATATTCTTTATGTTATGAACATCCAAGGGGGAGTGTTATGAAATAATATATGTGGATGTTCATATTAATCAGTTTCCTGAAGAGAACTGAACTCCCAAAATATGACTCCTAATCAGATTTGATTTCCTTTCCCCATTAGAATTTGAGTTTTCATAAACTCTTGTATTATGACCCTATAAATAGGGCTCTAGACTGAGGTATTGTATACACTCATTCATTGATCAATTTACTCTCAGAGAATCAATAAAGATATCTTGTTCTTTCTCTCTATTTTCTCTCTATATTTTCTTCATATTCTCTACATTATAATTTCTTTATTAAGTTCTCCACATTAGTATTACGATTTTGCTGTACTGACGACGACTGCGCATCAACAAATTCATAACACTTATAGTATTTTAATACCAATATAATAATAATAATACTAATGCTCGTGATTCTAATGTAATGATACATGCATAATACTAAGGTTATATAATACTTAAAAATATTAACATTTATTTTAGTAATTATAATTTATAATGCAATAAAAAAATATATAAAATGTAAATAATAAAAACAATACAAAATATAGTTCAACAATAAAGAAACACTGTTAAAAAAAAAGGTAGGCTAGATGTACTTGAAAAAAATTCTGAGTATATCCGGATGCCCCTAAGAGTCCTCTCGGCCCCCATGGCCCTTTTCCGGGGCCCAAATTTAGGCACCGGTTCTTGGGACCTAGACACGGACCCTCAGTCGGGTTTGAGAGATATGTGCTAATTCTCAAAATTTTCTTTCAACAGTTTCATACTACTAAAAAATAAGAATTTTATTGATTTTTTTATTGAAAAATAAAAAGAATTTGAGTCAGATTTATCGATTATTTCGGGAGAGAGGAATTGTGATTACATAATGTTAAATCTTCATAAAAATTTATTTTGGAAGAGAGAGATTGTGATTATAGAAAAGAAGAAGTAAAAGTTAAAAATATAGAGTTAGTGAAGTATAAATAGATGGGGTTTGCGTGAGTTTCTCTTGCGAAACTATTTTCCATCACCCGACCCGATCCATTTTCGAGGAAGTGAACAGATCCATCGCCAACCCACAACGATTCCTTAAACCCCTGAAGCCCCTGACTGAGCTCAAGAGCTCAAATTCAATTTACCACAAAAGCTTAGAAACTCGGAAAGTGCAAATCGAATTTCGCTGAGGAATAACGACGAAAGCAGACCTACGCGGAAGCTTCCTCGATTTTGCTTATTGCAGGTGAATTTGTTCTTCTGAAATCATGCCGGACGTAAACGCTCTCGTTAATGACTTCCTAATGAAGCTCAAAAAGCGGTAATTATCGTTTAAGAATCTGTTGTTGCGGAAATTTACACTAATTTTGCTGATTAAATTCATAAGATTAGCATGACAGTACGTAAATAGTTTCTGTTTCTGTTTATGTGATTGAAATAGGAAAGTTGAAGGCTCGAAGTCTACGGCGAAGCTAACGGCGGAAGTGCTTCGCTCGTTCATCTCGCAGCAGAGGCTTCCGCATACAAACCAAGCGGGAGCTCTCATTGACGCCGTTAAAGCTGTTGGAGAGAAGGTCATTGCCGCCAATCCCGTTGGTATGTGGAAACTATTGGCAATAAAGTAACTTCTCTTCTTCTGCTGGCTCATATATTTTCTGAACTAATAAGCCTTAGCTAATAGTTTTTTTCGTTTTCTTTTTCTTTTTCCGGCTGTATTATTGTGGTTATGATTATGTATGTATATGTTAGTATCATACTATAAGCACTAGATTTTATTATCCTTCAAAAAATGAATATCACGGAAAAATTATGAACTTCCTGGCTGTGTTTTTCAGCTTTGGTTTGTTGACAGAAACTGGTAAAGGAAGAGAATGAAGACTATTAACTTCCTGGCTTTACTTCTGGGATTGCTATTTGACATGGTTTAGCCTGTACATGTATATTGTACTTGTGCAGATTTGCTTATATATGGCATGCATTCTATGCATATATGCTTCTCGTAGCTTTATGTGCATCGAGTTTATGTACACTATTTATATCATTCTTAAGAATTGTTTCATTTTGGTTCTTTATGGTTGAGTTTATGCTCGCAACTCTGAACAGTAAATACAAAGAGAATACCTTTTCTTGTTATGTTGTTTGTCAGAACTTATTCAACTGCTGAAGTCCATATGGAATCATGAGGTTATGAAGTTACATGCCTTAAAAGTCCCTAAATTTTTATAGCGGTAGGAAAACATTCTATTAGTTGACAGACTAATTCCATTATGCTCCCATCATTTCTTCTCGCTTGACAAAAGTTTTGGCAAGAAGAAACAAGTTCCCTAATTGGGGAGGGAAGGGGTTCTCTTAACATGGACTTTATTACTCACTAAACTCTAGGAATGCTACTTTCCTAGTGATGGAAAAAGATACCTTTTCATAGTTGGCCAATAAACAGCATTTATGGGTACTTCTGCAACACTGCTGTAGAGCTTGTGGGTGACAAGATAAGTGAAGTTTGGGAATTACAGGCCGTTGATATTTCTTGCCTGGTAAAGGTAAGCTGTGAATTGATCTGGTAAAGGTTTCCTGGTTCTGCAGAAAGGTGCACAGAGCCCTCAACTCTGGAAAAACATTATGTCTGATGCTATTATTTTCACCATAGATTTCATAAATGGATGCCCAATAATACCAAATAGCTTTTTTTGTACCTTCCTTTTGGGTAAACAGCTCTAAGAGAGATGGATATCTTTCTTATGCTAGGTTAAAGTTCAATTAGTTAACGGATTTTCCTGCCTCTCCTGTCGTATACACATGATACTGACTCCCACTTTCAAATTGCATCAAAGAATTTGGTAGAGTTTGTGTTCATTGGGCTAATAGTTTGCCATTTACACATAAAAGATCAAAGTTCATTCAGAAGTAAAAGACCTTCAAAAAGAATAAGGTGGCTGATTTCTTTCTTGGAAAGGGCTCCAAATAATTACTTTTTTCTTTTTTCCCCTTCCCTTTTTGATGGAACTTCTGTTTTGGATTTAAATTATGGACTAAATGAGAGGAGCCTGATTAAGGAGAAAGTTTATTTACAAGAACAGTGAGGCTTTCTTTTGTAATTTTCATTTTCCTTTTGACACAGTTACGCATACTTGATTGCAGAGCTTGCTGTTGGTAATATTGTAAGGCGTGTTTTACATATCATTCGAGAGGAGGATCTTACTCTCACCACAGCAGGTATTGGTGGGCTGAGTCTATCAGCTGGAAGTGATGATGATGATGATGAAACTGAGCAGGATGACCATCCAGTTTTATTAGCTGCTGCTGTTGCAGCTGCTGCAAGAAGCTCTTTGAGGCCCCCTTCATTGCAGACACTTCTTGAGGATGCCCCACATGCAGCAGCTGTGCATCATACATCTTCTTCTGGAGGTGATTCTGAAGGGAAAAGCAAATGTAAGCATTCCCAATTCCTCTATTTAAATAATTCAATGCTTGAAAATTCGAAGATGATATAATTGAACAATGATTTGTGTAGGCCATAGTTAGGTCTATTCATATTAAGATGTGGTTAAGAATTATCACAAACTAGTCTCCTATTATTGGTCGTTTCTTGCATCTGGTGGAAATTGGGGATAACAATGAATATTGTTAGAGTAACATTTAGTATTTTGTAGTTTCATATTTGCTGCTATTGTTTGTCCTCAGCTGCGGACAAAAATTCAAGCAGTCGGAAGCTAAAGCATAATGTCATTGAAGCTGTTAACGAACTGATTCAAGATATAACTACCTGCCATGAACAGATAGCTGAGCAAGCAGTTGAGCATATACATCAAAAGTATGCTCCTCCTGGACTTCCTTAATTATATTTCTGTTAAAGATTTAGTAGTTGTCAATGCTTCTCCAGAAAGAAGAAAAATGTTCTAAGATTTTGTTCATGTGATTTGAAACTTACCACAACCAGCAGAAGTTGTTCTTCAATTAGAGAATGCCAATATTTATTGGTTTTTGCTACAAATCTTATTTTGTGTTTACAATAAGAAGTCGCTCCAGATATTGAATCGTAATAAACATGACTGAACCCGCTAAGTCTCACTGTAGCTCATGCGAATGACATTGTTGTTCAGAGTTCTTGGATCAACATCTGATGCACTGTTGCTATTTCCTCTAATGGAACAATTCTTCATTCTATATACTGCTCTCACACAACTGGAGAATCAGGACTATCAGTCTATCCAACTATTTGTCTCAAAAGAGCAACAATGTATACCTTGAGCTTGTTGAGAAGTTCGAAATCATCTGCATGATGGATTACATAAAAGTTCATCTGAGTCTTGTTCAAAATCAGATTTGTTCTAAATACGGATTGATTCACATCTGGACTTTTTAGAAAATAAAAATAAAATAAAAATCCTGGATTCTTTTCTTCTAATTCGAATGAGATTACTCCTCTTTCTTTTCATTTAGCTTATTACACTTCCTCATCTCTCTCTCTTCGTTTCTTTCGGTAGACTATTCTGTCTTCAAGAAAATTATTTCTTTCAAATTTGTATTGTGGAAGCATTCAAGCAAAGTTGATTTAAACAGCTGCTTTCAGCTTTGATTGAAAATCCTGAGCATGGGTTTCAGTGAACTTTAACCCATTTATCATATTAGCAAGAGGAAAATACTAATCTGGGACTTGACTTAAAACTATTCCATAGACAAGAGTAATTTGAGTTTGAAGTTTGTTGAACCCTCAAAGAAAATTAACTGTCAGATGCTAAAATGAATCCTAACGGTTTGGATAATTGGCTACCAGAAACAAAAGGATTTAATAATTTAGATCACAGAAAATAATTTTATAACGTCTGACAAATGAGGCATTGGAGTCCAGAATAGCAGTGTGTTAACTCGGATTGAGTTAAGACAGTTGAACTGATGCATCTTTAGAATTCTTACCCCTTCACTCTCTTAGATTGTATGTAGGCCTCTATGATATCAAGCCTTGTAAGGTGCTTCAAGATGTCCTTCTCACATGCTAACTCACATTCTCATGCACTTTGTGACAGTGAGGTAATATTGACCTTGGGCAGTTCAAGAACAGTGGTAGAATTTCTATGTGCTGCAAAAGAGAAAAAGAGATCATTCCGTGTATTTGTTGCTGAGGGTGCTCCAAGGTTGTTCAAGATACCAATGTTTTTTGATGAGACAAATGAACACTTCATTGTAAAATTTTAAGATTTGTTTCCTTACCTTTATACTTGTTATTGTGTGGTTGGCTGGTTGAATCCAGATATCAGGGGCATTCTCTTGCTAAAGAATTGGTTACAAGGGGGCTTCAAACCACTGTAATTACTGATTCTGCTGTTTTTGCAATGATTTCCAGGGTGAACATGGTAAGCACTGATAGAATCTTATTTCTTCTTTCCGGGGTTGATTTTTGCCGTACTTTTTAACTCTATTCTTATATCTTCTGAAGGTTATTGTTGGAGCTCATGCTGTAATGGCCAATGGTGGGGTCATAGCACCTGTAGGGTTGAATATGGTGGCACTAGCAGCACAAAGGCATGCAGTCCCTTTTGTTGTACTTGCAGGAATACATAAGGTATATCTTATTAGACAAGCTCTTTTTTCATGCTTATTCAGAATAATAAATAAACTAAATCTATTCTCTATGCTTATTCTGAAGCATTATAATTCTTTGTTTCATCAGCTAATCTTTCTTCTTTTAGATTTGCCCTAGAGGTGTTGGTGCTGAAGAAAGATTTTAGAGAATGAAAGAAGAGGATGGTTATTTGAAATTTTTTTGTGATAGAAGACTCCAGAGGTGTTCAATCTATATGAATTTTTGACACTCCTGAATGGAGCAAAATACCTTAGTCTGCCCATGGTTTAGTGTACTAGTGTGACCTGTCTAGGTTTTATCATTGTTTTTGTTCTTTTATTTACTGTTCAAGTTAAAATTTGTGTTCAAGTCCATTCATCTATTAATATGGCAAGTTTGAGCCAAGTTGTTAAGGTTGACAACCTGAGCTTGATGACATGTTCGAGCTTGAAAATGGCTCATTAAAAGGTTAACTAAATACCTCTAGTTTTAGAAGCTTCTAAAGACAACAATAGAGCTAAATAGGTGGAGGAGCAGAAGACCTAATGTAAGTTCTCGAAGTGTCACATATTTGTGGTGCCTATAGAAAAATACATGACTAGGCTGTTTAATTCTTTATTGGCCATAATATTTAACTAATTGATAATAGTACTCCTGTTTGCTTGATAACCAATGCAGTTATATTTGTTCATTGTATGTACTTCAGTTTGCTCGATTCAACAAGCAAACCATTCTCAAACATAAATGATCCAAACCATTTTGGATTGTTTATGGCACTATCCCTGAGATTCCACTTTTAAACTCATGAAAGAACATGGGCTGAAATTTATTGAATCCTCCTCTGCAGTCTTTTTTTTACTCACTTGAATAAGACATGATTCTTTTGACTGCTCTTTCAATTAAATTGTACTCGAATTTCATCAAAATCGGAAAAGATTCTGCATTGAATATCTAAATATAAATATTATTTAGAGGAACCATACATCAACTCATGTGAATCTCAGTCTTGAATAGTTGAATTCATGCTTAACTAGCAGTTTCCACCTTGTAATGGAGAGTCTAAAATCTAAAATGCAACCAGATTAACTATTTTTCCTTTGTTGTTATAAGATAACGGCTTAAAATTTTGTTATGGATTATGATTGGTTGAAATTGAGAAATTTAGGAAACCCTTCCATATAGCATCAATGGGACAATGAGCTAAAAAGTATCTCATGTTGTAGAATTTAAATTTTTTAACTAAGAACCTGTTTATAAAAACCTCAAAAAACTAGTTGCTTTTGGTGGAAAGTTTTTGGCCATATAAGTGTAAGTGTTCCTTGTAGTTTCCTCATATATGTGCGCTAAGCTTGACTCTCTGAGAGTACCAACTCTTAATGGTGCACATTCTTTAGATTATGTACATCTATCATCTCTATTCGCGGAATCCTATTCCAATTTCTTAGTTTTGGCTTGGCTAAATCCCTGGTCGACAAAGAATTGAACTCTTCAACTAGTTAGCTGTCTGTGTCAATTGGAAACATGATTGGACAGATCTTCGATTCATTAACTGGGCGTATGAATTTGATTTTGAAATTTCTGTGAGTGGAAATGTGATGTGCCCATTTTCTCACTGGAGTTTTGATAACCTTGTTTGGCGTACTTTTAGCTTTCACAGTCACCAAAGGGGGCATTTTGTGTCAAAAGTTCGTATACTGTCACGCTAATGGCAATTTAGTACTCATATTTCTCCTCATTTCTCCCTGAATTTAATGTTCACATTTCTATATGTCCTGCGCTTGCAGTTCTTTGTCAATTCTCATAACTTGCAATTACCTCATTGAATTGTGTAGGAACTGAAGTAGTGATAGGATTGCCAAAACAATACAGCTTGTTTGCTAAAGGATTGAAATTAGCCTGAGTAGAGGTTTCCCGCAAGTATTTACTTGATCATTCATATCCAGTAAATCTTTAGGGAATCTTTTTAATTAATCACTTATAGCACAGGGGCAATTCCATTCCTCTCCTAGCCTATTCACTGTGGTCATGTATTTAGTAGAATTCAATGGGAAGACGAAGACCTCCTAGTTGGAACTGGAGTAGTGAATATGTCCTATTCAATGTGGTCTGCTACTTGCCTCGGATCACTGAACTGGGTGACTGAACTTTCTTTCAACAAGACAGTGATAGCAGGAGACTTAACTTTAGGGGGTTTCTCAAATTGCAGTTCCGCTTTCCTAAATTAAACATATTTCATCTACATTTCCAATAACGTCCTTGATCTAATAATATGAGTTTCACTAATACATCTGTTCTGCCAATGACCTACTTACTTAGTGAGAGAAGGTGGTAACTTGTGTATATGATCAAATGTTCTCCGAAGTTTTTGTATAAAGTCAAATGTAGATATTTAATTTGGAATGGAGGGAGTATCACATAGAACTCTTTTGATAAACTATTCGAGTATTTCAGGCTTGCTTTTTCTTGTTGTCAGATTGCTTGTAGCACTGTTGATAGACTAGTTTAGTTGACATGTTAAGTTTATCAGCTATGGTATATAGGAACCATTTGGAAGTGCCTTTCCTGTCTGCTTGGTGAAAGAGTTGTGTATGTGCAATTGGGACAAAAAATTATTTCAATAGGCTCTGACTTGTCAGGTGGCAAAGAAATTGTGATTCACATTGCTGTTGTTTTAACAGTTAAAACATATGAGTGGAACATATTTGACGTGATTGAAAGTACCAGAATTTCAGTATAAGGTGGGAAACCACCAATTACCACTCACATATTGCTGTATCTGTTGATTCTTTACACTTTCCTGACATCCACATGAAACGCTAAATATTCGAAGACCAATTTCTCCTTCAAGGTATTGGATGGCACAAAAACACTTGAATTTGAAAGTATACTTTATTTTGTTTCTAGTTTCATGGCCATAAATATCCCTCATCACAAATTAATCATGCTTCTAATTTTTAGACCTAGTCCGTGACCCTTTTTTAATATATATTGAAGAATTTCTTGTACTGCAACTAATCCATGGAGGCTCTGGTGTCTTACTATGCTTTGCTATGTGCCAGCTATGCCCCCTATATCCACACAATCCTGAGGTCTTACTTAATGAACTGAGGTCACCGTCTGAGCTACTGGACTTTGGGGAATTTTCGGATTGCCTTGATTTTGGGAGTGGCTCTGGTTCCCCTATTCTTCATGTGGTCAATCCAGCATTTGATTATGTGCCGCCAAATCTTGTCAGTCTGTTTATTACTGACACGTAAGTTCACCTATCCATATGCTTTAGAAGACTGTATCATGTTGAAAGAACACTTCTAAAGGAACTTTATGAACTGTTTTAGTTACGTGTATTTCTCACTCAGCCCATGGAAGTAAGTTCACTTGGTCATGCAAGTGTGTGCATTCGCACGCATATTTTATTGCTAAACTTCCTTGATCACAAGAAAGTAAAGTATACAAGTTACAACAATGTTCTTTTTCAGATTAAGAAACAATAAAACACAATCGCCTATACAGATCAACCACAACTTTTAAGTATATGTACAGTACACTTAAAAGGAAACTGTTTGGAACAAAACCACAACTTCTGGTGATAGTTTCCATCTCATCTGAGTTCTTGCAAAAAACCTCGAATTAACGCCACGTCTGAAACCAAACAAGTTTTTATCAAGTGCTGCTGCAGGAGGTACTGGACAAAGAACATCTAAAACATCTGAGTTAAATGGGTGTCTATTTTCCTGTATTGAGTGATAACTTAGATTTATTCCTTTTTTCTCTCTTTTATATTGGGATGTTGTTGTTGTACTTGCATTATTATTTAATGACAAATTGCATAATTTGCAATGTTTAATGATAGGCATTTAATCATAGCTTATTTAATGACTAATTATCTCATGCTTGATCATGGTACTCAGTATTATTTGCTACAGAGATGTAGTACGTTTCCTTTTGGTACTTGTTTCATTTTATATTTGCAATAAAAATACTATCTTATCCTACGTTTCTTCTCAGCGGAGGGCATAACCCTTCTTACATGTATCGGCTTATTGCTGACTATTACTCTGCTGATGATCTGGTTATACAAAGGAGACCGACTTCTTGATATTCTTCCCAGCTCTCTGTTTTCCAGTTTTACTGGTAAGTGCTTTGATGTTTATCCTCCATCTGACCTGTCTTATATTTATGAACACACTTTTCGTCCTCTAATTTCATACTGGAAGCAGAAGACTTCGCAATTGGACTAACCTAAACCAGCTAGGTTTCAATTTAATTAGTGAAAAGTAGATTGTGAGCTGATAGAAAAGAGAAGACTGAACCAGTTGTAGAATATTTTTTTGATTCACCAACTTCAACCAAAGTACTGGGAATTATTTGATATCGTATGTAGCCTGAAAATTTGAATCTCCTGAGCACATGATCTATATGGGTGCTGTTATTGGGATTAGGTCTACTCTATGCAGCAACCAACAAAAATTAACTCCTACCAAGCTACCTGATGACCGATGTGCGACTCTAAAGGAGCTCCACCTTGAAAATTGATCACTTTACCTGAAATTAGTATTTAACCTTATGATCTGGAGTCTATCCTTTTGCAATCATTAGCATAACTAGAGTTTGACATCAGTGGTATTTGAATGATGTGTTTTATATAACTTCAAATAGTATTTATATTTCCTTCTTTTCACCATTCTTATCTCCTTCAGTCTCCAATTTCAAATTAGTGTTTACCATTAAAATATGGGTTGGATCTTCTTAGTTCTAAGAGAATCAGATAATGTTTGAATCACTACCTTCTTTATCTTTCTGCTTTTAAAGACTTAAAATGCAAAATGAGCATGTTAGTTTAATGAATTTATCTACTTGCATAATTTGCATGCTGCAGTGCTTTGTCTAACATGAATGTTTTGTGTTCAGTTGATTCAACCGTATAATTTCAACATTGATGTTTTGTGAAACATGAAGATAGGCGTACTACTCCCTGTTTAAGAGAAGGCTGCAGGACACGCAAAAGAAAACGCGTGGAGGAGTTTTGTTTTCTAATTTGTGGGAGTTTTAGGATAAAGTTGGAACGATGGCGAACAAAAAATCAAGGCAAAGAGTTTCATGTGATTTGAGCTGTTCATTGTGAATAGAAAACTGTAGGATTATGAATGCGGAGATGACAATTTTCTGGAGCTATGCAGAATGCTATTATACACAACACTGTAGTAGTTGTGTTGTACTGTACTGAGACTTGTCTTTTCAATTATGCAATTTAATTTTCTTAAACAAATTTTGTCGATAATCTCTGTTTCTTTCGTTTAGCCACTTTGTTGATAGATCATTTCTATATTCTATTTCGGAGGGTTTCCCTAGTGTATGCCAATGCAGTCTCAGCATTTTTTTTTTTTTTCCGTTTCCTTTCGCATTTTCCTTTGACCTTATCTAATCTCCATGAAGAAGTTAAAAGAGTAAGTTGCTCAAAAAAGTCTCGGTGTAAACTGTCTCGTTGTATGAGGTGTAAAACTGTTGTTTAGATAATACTTGGCCTGGAATGGGATGAGATTTCATTAACCAAGCAAAAATAGTGTCAATACTCCTCGACTTCAACATCATCAGAACTAGGATGAGTTGTATCAACATTTGTCCTAGTTGGAACTATGTTTGAGGATATGTACACAACAGATTCTAGTTCACCTGTGAATTGCTGCCACTTACTAGGAAATTCTTGAGACCGTCCACAATACCGAGCATCATCCAAAGCTGTTTCCATTTCTTAAAGAGGCTACACGCAGGACTGCAGTGACTAATTCTACTATGTATCTGGCTAGCTGTAGCCATTCTGTCATTCTTTAGAATCGACGAGGTAAGGTTCAGCCTCAATGAGAATTTTTTTTTATATACAAGGATGGAAAATAATGTAATTTGTTTGTGGTATATTCTGCAGTCACAATACTCCATCCGTTTCAAAATACTAGCATCATATATATGTAATTGTACATGTTAGATATCTTATTTAACTTTTTTTTTATAAATTATATTTTTCTTTCTTTTTTTTCCTAGTGATAGGATAAAGATTACTTTTTATCTACTATTTAATTATTTTTATAATATTTCAAGAAGATACGTACTTTCACTAATTATGTAAATTATTTTATAAATATTTTGTAATTTATTTTTATATGTTATGCCATTATATTTGTTCTTAAATAACATCAATATTTGAAAATTTTAATTAACATAATAAATTTCTATGATCATTTTAATTTTTTTTATAAAAATAATAATATTCTCTTTTTTTTCTTCATTGCAATGCAAAAGATTGAAGTGCATTTTCTACTATTTCAGTAATTAATTTCATGATATTTGAATATGATACAGCTATTGTTTCTTCATAAAAGATTAAATAGTCTTTTTTTTATCTACTACTATTAGGGGTGGGCAAAAACCAAACCGGATAAAAAACTGAATCGAAACCGAACCGTTTTTTGCAT
The DNA here is from genome assembly GCA_030512225.1 of Rauvolfia tetraphylla. Taxonomy (NCBI): domain Eukaryota; kingdom Viridiplantae; phylum Streptophyta; class Magnoliopsida; order Gentianales; family Apocynaceae; genus Rauvolfia; species Rauvolfia tetraphylla. The sequence continues at coordinate 6,347,580 of JAJQKT010000004.1, read as the reverse complement.
TTCGGTTCGATTTTCTATTTATACGGTTCGGTTCGATTCGGGTTTTAACAATTGCATAATTTTCGGTTCGGTTTTCGGTTGTAGGCATCGAACCGAAAACCGATTGGGATTTTTTTCCAATTATAGTGTAGAATAATTATAGTGCTATATATTACTTTTATAATGAGTTGCTTATCCAATTCAACCTTAAACTATAGTGCTCATTTTTCTAATTATTTTTCCATCATATCAGAGAGGATCAAAATTTTCAGAAGGAATAAAAGTAAACTAGTTGGAAAAATTACTTAAAAGATTCATTTGAATTTTTTAGAAGAAAGATTCAGTTTATTAGTTGAAAATTAGTAGTCACAAGTTGTTAATTTTAAAAAAAAGTAATAAATCTTCAATTCAATAGTATATCCGACATTAAGTGTTACTTGGATTTAATAAAGTATTGAGTAAAATCTTTGTTTTGATTTTTCTTTATTATTATCAAACAAGGAATCTTTTAATCAACATTATAGATTATTTCTAAATTGTCAATTAATTCATTCTTAATTGTAAATTTGTATATGATAGACATGTAAATTATTAATACTGTATTAGTATCAGTTATTGATCATAATAACTAGTTTTCTATTTTTAAATAAAGATTTTAGTTTTTTAGTTTATTCTTTCATGCTCCATTTTTTTTCCGGTTGGAACCGAACTGAACCGATATAGTTTGGTTCAGTTCTGTTCAGTTTCAACAAATAAAATTAGTAGTCACAAGTTGTTAATTTTAAAAAAAAGTAATAAATCTTCAATTCAATAGTATATCCGACATTAAGTGTTACTTGGATTTAACAAAGTATTGAGTAAAATCTTTGTTTTGATTTTTCTTTATTATTATCAAACAAGGAATCTTTTAATCAACATTATAGATTATTTCTAAATTGTCAATTAATTCATTCTTAATTGTAAATTTGTATATGATAGACATGTAAATTATTAATACTGTATTAGTATCAATTATTGATCATAATAACTAGTTTTCTATTTTTAAATAAAGATTTTAGTTTTTTAGTTTATTCTTTCATGCTCCATTTTTTTTCCGGTTGGAACCGAACTGAACCGATATAGTTTGGTTCAGTTCTGTTCAGTTTCAACAAATAAAACGATTCGGTTCGATTCTTATTTTTAAATAGCAAACCGAACAGTAAAATCGAACCGAAAATCGATTGCACACCCCTAACTACTATTATATTTTGAATTTTTTCATAAATTATATTATTATTTAAAATTTTAAATTCCAATAATTATTTCTCATTGGTCTTTTAGTTTTTTTCTAAGAAATCAATGTTTTCATTTTTTATCCTTTAACTAATTTATTTATTCTAATAAGACAAATGCTATTTAATAATCGTAGAAATCTTTTCATGGAAATCATTGAATCTATTTTTATAATCTCATATTTAAATTATAATGGTATCTAAAATACTTAATTAGTATAATTAATTCTCAAGTAATTTATAATTTTTCTAACATAGAAATGTCTTTTATTTTTATGGAGGTTGGGTAGTTTGTTATTATGTTCCATTACATTATATATTTTTTTGGGGATAGAAAAATTTTGTAATTAACTGGGAGAGTTAATTAATAGTTTGTTTTGAAGGAAATAATAAATTAATAGTTAGTGAAACATTTAGAGCCTTGATCATAGATGTTACTTTTAAGTATTTTGAGCACAAAAATAATTGTCCAAATTTCAAATGTAACTATGGGCATTTGGACTACCAAAATCAAAATAACTAAAGACATTTTTGACCATCCAAAAGAAGAAGAAGTTTAAATCTCCATGACTCCTTTCCATATATTTTATAGGATAGATATAGGGCTTTTTATAGGCCATTTCTCTCTTCTCAAAATGTTTGACCTTCTATAAATTTTAAGGATTGTTTTTTATAGTTACACTTACATAGCTCTCATTCTATCTCATATTAATAAAAAAATAAATTAAATTAATTAATGATATAATAGAAAAATACTCTTTATTTTATTCTTTTTTAATTTATGTAAAAAGTGTCAAATGCCTTATTTTTTTAAACGGAGGAAGTACTAGATATATTGACTTCTATATGATTGACTGGAAGGAAAATAATGTGCAAGAATTTGAATCTTAATAAACTGAATCTGCAAAAATTTAATTCTTAACAGATTATATTACTATGTTGCATAGGCCAAAATATTCTTGAGGAAAGTCAGTACATTTCATTTCCATTTCAAATGAGAAAAATAAATTGATTATTATTAATTTAAAAAAAAGAACTTCTAATATATTTTCTTAATATGGCTTATATTGTTATATGATTTAAAATATATTATTTTTTAAAAAAACTACAGTGAACAAAATCATGGAAATGATTTTCGTTCATATTTCAATCTCTTCACCTCCCTCTAGGTATTTACATTTTTAATATTCTACATTTATTTCCTCAAATCTAAGGAACCATATTCCTTTCCTATAATATGAATAATGTGCCAAACATTGAAATAAATAGCCTATCTGAGAACGTGCCTTGCGGGGATCAGATAGATAACCAGTATTTACATATCCAACCAATGCAGATTTTGACTTTTTGAATAAAATAACCCGAGATCAGTTGTCCCTTGGAAATATTGAAGTATACGTTTGATACAATTCCAATGTCGTTGTGTAGGAGAAGAATTGTATCTTGCTAATAAGTTTACTACAAATAACAAATTTAGGACGTGTATTATTTACTAGATACATCAGTGCTCCAATTGTATTATGATAAGGTACTTTAGGACCAAGTAGTTCTTTATTCTCTTCTCGCGCCAGAATGGATCTTCAAGTAGGGGTGTTCAAACCGGTTTTTGGTTTGGTTTCAGTTTTACTATTCGGTTTTCGAATGGTTTTTTTTTTTATTTTTTTGAAAACCGAACCGAACCGTTTACTATTCGATTTTTCAGTTAGGTTCGGTTGAAACCGAAATAAATACAAGAATGCATTATGATAATGAGTTCTTGTATTTATTTTTAAAAAATAAATATAAAAATGCATAACCATAATGCATTCTTGTATTTATTTTTTAAAATTTCAATTTTTCGGTTCGATAACCTGAATCGAAAATCGAACCGAAATGTATATAATTCTAAAAACTGAACCGAACCGAACCGAAAAACTACAAAAACCAAACCGGACTGAAAAACTACAAAAACTACAAAAATTCGATTTGGGTCGGTTCGGTTATTCGGTTTGGTTCAATTTTTGAACACCCATCTCTTCAGGAACATCCAATGACCAGACAACCATTAGAGTACTTAATGGATATGCCTCATCCATGTAAAACCATTTTAGGAATTTCGCAGTATATGTTGATTGATGAATAAGGATTCCATCTTCCAGATGTTCAATTTATAAACCAAGAAAAAACTTGGTTCTTCCAAAATCCTTAATCTCAAATTCCCTTTACAAATAATCTCTTGCTTTTAGGTATTGCCAGACTTATAAGATATCAAGTTTTTCATGTACTACCAAACTTACAAGATATCATAACGTGATTACATTAATAATCACAAGAGGATATTTCTTCTCATAATCAATTACAGGTATTCGCGAGAATCCCTGTGCTACCAAGTTATACTTTATATCTCACGACTTCATTTTATTCATTTCTTTTTCACACAAATGCCAATTTATAACAAACTAGTTTTACATCTTTTGGTGTTCAGACTATAGGTCCAAAAACCTCACATTTGTCAAGTGAGTTTAGTTTTGATTGAATCATATCTTTCCATTTCAACTAATCAGGTCTATGCCTAAATTTCTCAACTGATCTTGGTTTAGGATTTTCTTTATCACTTAAAACATCAAGTGCTACATTATATACAAAAACATTACCATGAATCTTATTTATTCAATTCAAAATCTCACATGCACTAATAAAGTTTATGGAAATCTCTGTATTTCCATTATTTGCAGAATCCTAAACATTAAGAGCAGTAATCTCTTGATCCTTTTGTTCTAACTCTTCAGGAGGAACACTTCGATCATTTAATCCCCTTCTTTTTTGAGGATTTTTATCTTTAGAACTAAGAGGTTGGCCACGCTTCAAGCGTGTTTTAGAATTAATAGCTATAGAGCTTACATTTTTTCTTGCTGGGACATCTATCTGAATAAGAGCTTCTATAGTTGAAAGATGCAATTTGGTAACTCTTCAACAGTCTGCAAAAGCATTAGACAATTGATTTGTAATTATTTGCAAATGCATTATCTTTTGAATTTCAAATTAACTAGTGCCTATCCGTGGATCAAGATGACCTAATGATGATATTTCCCATGCAACGTCTTTTTTCAGTTGTTGATTTTTCCCCCCTAATACGGGGAGCACTATTTTATTAAAATGACAATCAACAAATCTTGCAATAAAGACATCACCTATTGATGGCTCAAATGAAAATTTCTTAAGAAGAAATCTAAAAAGGGAAAGTTCAAATCAGATAGATTTTATCTGTGTAGACAAAAAAGACATGTTCATCATCTGTATAAGCTATAACCATCATCTATAAGCTCAAAAAGAGATTCAATGTCTGAATTTTCTTCTCCTTCAAGATGAGGGGCCAGCTGAATCATAAACTAATTTCATTTTTTTTGGTTGGGACAATTCTTTACAAAATGTCCTTTTTGTATGCACAGATAGCATCTATATGATTTGAACTTTTCCCTTTTGGATTTCTTCTTAAGAAATTTTCATTTTTTTGAATCTTCAGAATTTCTTTTTCTTACCAGGGAAATCATCTGAATATTTAAACTTGTGGGATTTCTTCTTGGGGGAACAAGTAATATTTTTGGAGTCTTTACATTTGATAGACCAATGAGATTCTAAACAGGTCGGGACAAGATGATAGATTCCCTTTCCCTCTAAGAAACATTCTTTACATACTCCCTCCGTTTCAAAATACTAGCATCATATACATATAATTGTACATGTTTAACATCTTATTTAACTTTTTAATTATATTTTTTTCTTTTTTTCTTAGTGATAGGATAAGGAGTACTTTTTATCTACTATTTAATTATTTTTATAATATTCCAAGAAGATACGTACTTTCACTAATTATGTAAATTATTTTTATAAATGTTTCGTAATTTATTTTTATATCTTATGTTATTATTTTTCCTTAAATAGCATCAATATTTGAGATTTTTAATTAATAATAATTTTTTGTGATCATTTTAAATTTTATTTTTATAAAAATAATAATATTCTCTTTTTTACAATGCAAAAGATTGAAGTGCATTTTTCACAATTTTAATAAGTAATTTCATGATGTTTGAATATGATACATTTGTTGTTTCTTCATAAAAGATTAAATAGTCTTTTTTTATTTACTACTATTACATTCTGAATTTTTTCATAAATTATATTAGTATTTAAAAATTTAAATTCCAATAATTATTTCTCATGTTCTTTTTGTTTTCTCTAAGAAATCAATGTTTTTCATTTTTTATCCTTTAACTAATTTATTTATTCTAAAAAGAAAAATGCTACTTAATAATCGTAGAAATGTTTTCATGAAAATCATTGAATCTATTTTTATAATCTCATATTTAAATTATAATGGTATATAAAATACTTAATTAGTATAATTAGTTCTCAAGTAATTTATAATTTTTCTAACATAGAAATGTCTTTTATTTTTGTGGAGGTTGGGTAGTTTGTTATTATGTTCCATTGCATTATATATTTTTTTGGGGATAGAAAAGTTTTGTAATTAACCGGGAGAGTCAATTAATAGTTTGTTTTGAAGGAAATAATAAATTAATAGTTAGTGGAACATTTAGAGCCTTCTTCATTGATGTTACTTTTAAGTATTTTGGGCACAAAAAAAATGTCCAAATTCCAAATGTAACTATGGGCATTTGGACTACCAAAATCAAAATAATTCATCTGACTAAGGGTATTTTTGACCATCTAAAAGAGGAAGAAGCAAAATAAGGTTAAATCTCCTTGACTCCTTCCTATACGTTTAGTATAGGGTAGATATAGGGCTTTTATAGGCCATTTCTCTCTTCTCAAAATGTTTGGCCTTCCACAAATTGTAAAGATTATTTTTTTTACAATTACACTTACATATCTCTCATTCTATCTCATATTAATAAAAAATAAATTAAATTAATTAAGGATACAATAGAAAAATACTCTTTATTTTCTTCTACTTTAGTTTATGTAAAAAGTGCCAAATGTCTTATATTTTAAAACGGAGGGAGTACTAGATATATTGACTTGTATATGTTTGATTGGAAGGAAAATAATGTGCAAGAATTTGAATTTTAATAAACTGAATTCGCAAAAATTAATTCTAAACAGATTATATTACTATGTTGCAGAGCCAAAATCATAGAAATGATTTTCTTTCATATTTCAATCTTTTCAGCTCCCTCTAGGTATTTACATTTTTAATATTCTACATTTATTTCCTCAAATCTAAGGAGCCATATTCCTATCCCATAATATAAATAATGTGCAAAATATTGAAATTTAAAATTTAAAAATATAATTACTTTTCCTATCCACTTTCTTAGAACAGTCAAACAGGAAAGTTTAAGTTGGAATGCTTGATTTCTAGTTGAGGATAAGGGTCCAACTATAACAAATCCGAAAAGTATTAGGTGTAAAACACAAGTATAATAGCAATATCAATTCGGAGAATCAAATTACAGGAAATTATAAAATTTGTTGCAATACTTGAATAAATAACAATAAAGGGTACAATATGGAAGAAAGGAGAAAAGAGAGAATAATAGAGACGGGAATTCAATTGTTATTTTCGTCAATTTCTTCTTCTCCTATGGCTAATTTATAGCCAAAGAATCCATGAATACATTAATGTAAGCTTAATTAAGGGTAGAATGTAAGGGGATAAGATGGGGTTTCGATTTCAATTTCTATCTTACATTAAGGGTAGAATGTAAGGGGATAAGATGGGGTCGATTTCTAAGCATTACGACATCCACTTTTATTTTTTCAATTTTCATAACACTGGCCATTAGATATTTATAACATAAAGAATATTAATCGTTATAACTGTATCAGATAAAAAACAGTGAAAAAAATATCTAGTTTAGAAAAAAGAGTACACTATTATTTATGTTTACTCTTCCTATTGACATGGTCGTTTAAGATCCTTGAACCGACGCATACTAATCTTGTAAATTATCTTCTTAAAAGTTGTAGTCGGTAGCGTCTTTGTAAACAAATCAACCAAAGTATCACATAAGCGAATTTGTTGCACATCTATTTTACTTTTCTCTTTTGGAGCTCATGAGTAAAGAAGAATTTGGGTGAAACATGCTTCGTCCTATCTCCTTTGATATATCATCCTTTCAATTGACCTATACAACTACATTATCCTCATATAATATAGTAGAGATTTCTTTTTCAGAGGATAAATCACAACTCTCTCAAATATAATGAATCATTGACCTTAACCACACATACTCTTGACTTGCTTCATGGATGGCTATTAATTCAGTATTTTTTGAAGATGCGATTACTATAGACTATTTTGTAGATCACCATGATATAGCCGTGTTGCCACATGTAAACAAATAGCCTATATGAGAACTTGCCTTGCGAGGATCAGATAGATAACCAGCATTTGCATATCCAACCAATGCAGGTTTTGACTTTTTTTGAATAAAATAAGTCAAGATCAATTGTCCCTTGGAAAAATTGAAGTATACGTTTGATGCAATTCCAATGTCGTCGTGTAGGAGACGAATTGTATCTTGCTAATAAGTTTACTACAAATAATAAATTTAGGACGTGTATTATTTGCTAGATACATTAGTGCTCCAATTGTATTATGATATGGTACTTTAGGACCAAGTAGTTCTTTATCCTCTTTGCGTGCCAGAATGGATTTTCAGAAACATCCAGAGACCAGACAACCATTGGAGTACTCAATGGATGTGCCTCGTCCATGTAAAACCATTTTAGAAAATTTTCAGTATATGTTGATTGATGAATAAAGATTCCATCTTTCAGATATTCAATTTATAAACCAAGATAGAACTTGGTTCTTTCAAAATCTTTAATCTCAAATTCCCTTTTCAAATAATCTCTTGCTTTCAGGTATTGCTAGACTTACAAGATATCATGTTTTTCATGTACTACCAGACTTACAAGTTATCATAATGTGATTACATTAATCACAAGAGAATATTTCTTCTCATAATCAGTTCCAGGTATTCGCGAGAATCCCTGCACTACCAAGTTGTACTTTATATATCACGACTTCATTTTATTCATTTCGTTTTCACAAAATGCCCATTTATAACAAACTAGTTTTACATCTTCTGGTGTTCAGATTGTAGGACCAAAAACCTTACGTTTGGTAAGTGAGTTTAGTTCTAATTGAATCACATCTTTCCATTTCAACTAATCAGGTCTATGCCTAAATTTCTCAACTGATCTTGGTTTAGATTTTGTTTATCACTTAAAATATCAAGTGCTACATTATATGCAAAAACATTATCAAAAATCTTATTTATTCGATTCCAAATCTCACTTGTACTAAAAACGTTTATGGAAATCTCTGTATTTCCATTAGTTGTAAAATCCTAAACATTAAGAGCAGTAATCTCTTGGTCCTTTTGTTCTAACTCTTGAGGAGGAACACTTCGATCATTTAATCCCCTTCTTTTTCGAGGATTTTTATCTTCAGAACTAAGAGGTTGGCCATGCTTTATGTGTGTTTTAGAATTAATAGCTATAGAGCTACATTTTGTCTTGCTGGGATATCTATCTGAATAAGAGCTTCTATAGTTGGAAGATGCAATTTGGTAACTCTTCTACAGTCTGCAAAAGCATTAGACAATTGATTTGTAATTATTTGCAAATGCATTATCTTTTGAATTTCAAATTAACTAGTGCCTATACGTGGATCAAGATGACCTAATGATGATATTTCCCATGCAACATCTTTTTTCAGTTGTTGATTTTCTCCCCATAATGCGGGGAACACTATTTTATTAAAATGACAATCGACAAATCTTGCAATAAAGACATCACCTATTGATGGCTCAAATAAAAATTTCTTAAGAAGAAATCTAAAAAGGGAAAGTTCAAATAGGGTAGATTTTATCTGTGCAGACAAAAAGGACATGTTCATCATCTGCATAAGCTATAACCATGAGTGAGTCTGATAATGGCTCATCTGTGAGCTCAAAAAGAGATTCAATGTCTGAATATTCTTCTCCTTCAAGTTGAGGGGCCAGCTGAATCATTAACTAATTTCCTTTTTTCTAATTGGGACAATTCTTTACAAAATGTCCTTTTTGTCTGCACATATAACATCTATCTAATTTGAACTTTCCCCCTTTCGAATTTCTTCTTAAGAAATTTCCATTTCTTTTTGAATCTTCGGATTTTCTTTTTCTTACCAGGGAAATCATCTGAATATTTAAACTTGTGGGATTTCTTCTTGGGGGAACAAGTGGAATTTTTGGAGTCTTTGTATTTGATAGACAAATGAGATTCTAAACAGTTGGGACAAGATGATAGATTCCCTTTCTCTCTAAGAAACACTCTTGACCAATATCTTTTCGATGCAAAAATATTTTTCAAATTTGAGATCATTGCAAGATTTTTGCAACTTGGCATTGGACCCGGAGATAGACTATGACTGTGAGTGAATGTAAGAAGGAGGCTGGAAAAAGAAGACATAGTTTGAGTCAGTAACAGTCGCGTCGTGTGGAAGGGAGAGAGGCGAGTCGAAAGTTAGGCAATCTGAATGCATCTAAATGTTGTAAATTAATTGAATATATAAAATATGTTATGAATTTGAGTATTGGGAACATAGAATTAAAACGAAAGCGGTGCTCAATATGTTTGTAGAATAATAATATAAACTGAAGAATAAAAAAAAAAGAGAACATAGAGAGAGAAAGTAGAACTCAATAATCAATACTTATCCATCTTATTAATGTCATCATATGGCCTTTATATATAGGCTCACAATACAAAAGTTTATGGAAACTCAAACTCTAATAGGGAAAGAAAATCAAATCTAATTAGGAGTAATATTGTAAGAGTTCAGCTCTCTTCAGGAAATTGACTAATACGAACATCCACATATTATGAATTATATTTCATAACACTCCCCCTTGGATGTTCATAACATAAAGAATATGCCTCGTTACAACCTTACTAGAGAAAAAAACTCCGTGGGAAAAAATATCTAGTGAAAGAAAAAAAGTACACTATCCTTTATGTGTTACTTCCCCTCTTTAGAACATCATTATACCAACATATTAAAAATCTCAATTCTCAAATATTGCAATTGGTATGTCTCAATGAATAAATCTTCAGGATTATCACTTTTGATTGGAACCTTTGCACATCAATATCATTCTTCTTATAAAGAATGACCTGTCATATATCATTCAATATATTTTCAAATTTCATCATCCAACAACATAGTTGAAATTTATCTCATAAAGAATATTACATAAATATCTCACATATAATTGATCATTTATCTTAATCACACACATTTCAACCAACAACATAAATTACTATCTCTTCAACATGAATTGAAGAGCGGTTAAAATAATAAATATCATACCATTACTATGTATGCATAACTTGTGTGGATCAAATGAACAACCAACACCTTAGATATCCATCTCAACAGGAGTTGAGTTTTTCTCAACAATTCGAGATTAATTATCCACAGAGATATTGAAGAACAAGAATAATATCATTCCAAAGCCATTGGATTATAAAAAACTCAGAAGAATATATCTATTCGTGTGCACCACTTGTGTAGAAATATGGTACTTCAGGACCAAAAGTCTTCATTATCCTCTCATATATGTAGAGGATCTTTATCAATATCTAATGGCTATTGGAATATTTAGTGACATGCAACATGATATGTCCATGTAAAATCTTGCTTTTATTGATGAATAGATTCCATCTTCTGGATGTTTAATTTGTAAATCAAGACTTGAAGGTGTTGATTACAATTCTTAGTTCAACAATAACTTGTCTTAGAAAAATCTTCAAGAGAAACAACTTAATCACCTAATCCTCTTTATTTCGAGAATCTTTATTTTTAGAACAAAAAATTAGTCACATTTCAAGCGTGCTTTAAAATGATAGGTTATAAAACATATATTTTATCATATTGGGACATTTAACAAATAAAAATATTTATAAATAGAATATTCAATTTGATAACTCTTCTAGAGTTAGCAAAAGTATCAAATAATTGATTTGCAACACTATACAAAATAATAATATATTGAACTTCTAGTTCACTAGTGTGCATGGACTGAGATGCTTGATGATGTTCCCATATAATATCTTTCTTTTAATGTCAATTTTCTCCCCATAATTTGGAAGACACTAATGATAGAAGAAAATCATTTAAGTCAAGTAGAATCAAGTCTAATACAAATTTCATGGACATATTTAATATTTCAATATCATACTTTTAACAAGTATTCACTAAGACAATGATGTTATGTTCTTCAAGAACAATTCATTGATATGTTTCAAGCTTATCAAAATCCTTCAGGGACTTTATATAAATACCAAGTGTTTCATGGATAGTTTAAATATGAAAATACTTGCATCCACCACCATAAAATCCATTTCTTCATAATGTATACCAGGCTTGTTATGAAGAATCTAATGCCATAAGTAATGACAAATACTCATTTTGAAGTTTGCATTGTAATTTCTAACAAATATCAGTTTCTATCCTTCTAGGATTGTATGTACACTTCTGTTGTACTTGATAATTGTATGGACTTCTTATATTTTTTGTGCGAACTCTATTTATATTTTGATCTATAGATCAAAGTTTTGAATCTTGAGTCTGCAGACTTTTTATCCAAAATCCTCATTCTAATTCATAATATTATACGCATAAGTATCATTGTATCACCGTCTATCAGTTCCATTCATTACATGATTATTGAGATCTCATAATTTATCATAACTTTCAAGTACCTAAATTTCGTGTGAAAACAATAATAAAATCATGTCTAAGAAAACTCTACTAGAGTTTTTGCCTCCTCGACTTAACTACACCATCTTAATTATTTGCTCCTTTCATATGCGAGGATGTATTACTATTTAGAACCGATTAATCTACCACGTTTCCCTTGTGTCTCAAATTTATGTGGTAGTTTGTCCTTCGGGGACATCAAATATAATAGGAGCATTTAGGAGGATTTTTAGCCAATATAATGCCTGGCTATTCATCTATTGAACTTCTAGTTCAATCTATCTTGAGGAACAAAATGAGATACAAATGACTAAATTCTTTTTTTGACTATATCATTTTCCCTATTTTGAATACCCATCTCAATACTTGTGAGGGAATAATATATAGTGCACATTCAAATTTTAGATGGAAAAACACTTGGACAATAAATCCAAGAACCAAAGAGAAGAAGCATAATATTATGTTAGCGAAATACGAACATGTGCTACTTCATACAAAATAATTTATACAAATCAATTTAAGGCATTTATGGTCCTATAAGACCATTTACTATGAATATATTCTGCAGAATGTTCAAATATTCAATAGACATAAAATATCACCTATATTTCTAGGATAAATTGTGTAAATTAGAGAATCTTAAATATGAGCTCATTATGAAAGAGTTGCAAAATAAGTCAACAATATATGTGACGATGTGGATGATGCATCGACTATTCATCTTAAAAACACATTCAATCCCAAAATTTTATAGGATATAAATTTGCCTTCAAAAAAGTAGCGCAAAAGAATTCATTGGATTAGGAAACATAAATAAAATTTTACAAGTTCCTAATAAAAATTTCGTATTTTATTAATTTGGGATGATCCAACCGATCATGCCAACTAATAATATTTTTCAATCAAGGTAAATCTTCTAATTTACACAATAATGTATATCAATCATATAGACTTCGGTACAATATAAACTCAAAGAGAGAAATGGTAGTTTCTCGAATATAAATTTCTTTCCTAGGATGATAGTAGTAATGCATAGAGATCAAAATTTCTATCATCTACTATCTTGATATTGATTTTGAAGAAGATCATTAAAAATTTAAACAATATTTCATGAAATTTTGTGGGGAATAATGCATTACATGATTGACATGTAACATTTTAGGCCATCAGCTCTTTCAAGAGCTTTTAATCAATTAGCTCTTTTAAAGCTTTTAGTCAATTAGTTCTTCTGGAGCTTTTACACTGTCATTTATACTCTCAATTTTATATCCCATATCATTGATAAGGCATATTTCATTTTTACTATTATTGAATTCAAAATGAATCAAAGTAAACTAATAATACTAGAATCTATACATATATAATATAAAATTAAAAACTTCAATCATAAATAAATATGGCAAATTATTTCTTATGAATATTCAATGAGATTGGTTATATTTAGATATATAATATCAACATTGACTATTATTAACATTGAGTAGTATAATCAACTTTCAGTAGCATGTAAAATTTATTTCTACACTTTTATCTTGCTTTTCAACTGATACGTAATAGAGATGTAAAATACACATTTATCTCACTTCTCAATTGATATGTAATAGAGATGTAAAATTTGTTTGATATATAACAGGTAACAAACTTCTTTCATATTGCACTAAAAATATTTATTAGTATGAAGCATTGAGATTATATTTTCTTCTTTTCCTTCTCATTATTTTCTCAACTTCTAGTGAGAATCTATACTTTAAGAATTTAATAAGTTATCATTGTCATCCTTATGATTATAAGGATTATCTCTATCATAATTACAGTCTTGACCATAATTTCTTTAACAAGTAAGTAAAAATTTTAATCTTATTCGCTTCAGGAAATAATATATCAAGCCTTATAATATTTAATCAATAACTCATTCTTTTATTCAGCATCAATAAGATATGATGTCAATAATTTTGAGATTTTTTCTCGATATTGCTACTGCAGGAGCATATTCGATACATGAGAAAAGAGAATATATTCTCTACATAATCTCTATTGAATTTTAAACACAACAGGATTTTGCCTACTCATAGGTTTGAAAACTTGTAGGCACAAGTATATCTAATCATAAGAGGATTTTGGTAGATAACCATCTTTTAGTAGTTGCACTTTCCTTTAAGATTTACCTCAAAAATAAATAAATATTTCATGATAAGATATATAGTCTTCAGGGCTTTGAAAAGATGAGTTTGAAGGAAAACAAAGTATTCCATTTTAATGGTAACTTCAAGACCCATTATATAAAGATAGATTTCATCATGAATCTATGGTAAAAATTTTCTCTCATGATATTAAAGTCACATATTTAAGTTGAATAATATTTGATATAATAAATAAAAAAAGAATGAACTTTTTACCTTTAGAGCTTCAAAAAGACTTTTTACCTCACAGAGAAGCTTCAAAGTTGGGCCCTGGAGAATCTTGCTTTATTGAATCCTCCCTCAGACAGCAAATCGTGCTGATAACGTGTTATGAATTTGAGTATTGAGAACGTAGAATTAAAACGAAAGCGGTGCTCAATATGTTTGTAGAATAATAATATAAACTGAAGAATAAAGAAAAAAGAGAACATAGAGAGAGAAAGTAGAACTAAAGAATCAATGCTCATCCATCTTATTAATATCATCATATATCCTTTATATATAGGCTCACAATATAAGAGTTTATAAAAACTCAAACTCTAATAAAATAAATAAATCAAATCTAATTATGAGTAATATTGTGAGAGTTCACCTCTCTTCAGAAAATTAAATAATATAAACATCCACATATTATAAAATATTTCATAACAAAATATATATTATAAAAAAATTATTTGGCTCTTGGATCTCCTGCATCGCGAACTTAGTGTATGGTATCAATTCCATGTAGAAGAGCCATTAAGAGGTCCAGGTATATATTATGGATTGTTCCCGACCGTATCGACCGAAACTGTTGACAGCCTTTATTGATGCAAGTATACGACATGATTCTTTTAACTTCTTTTTTGTCAACTTTAAATAGTGTGCTACAAATAATTATATATAATCAAAAAATAAATTTTTAAAAAATATATTAAAAATATTTCACGGAAGTAGTGCGCTACTTCCATAAAAGTCAAAAAAATCCAAAATGTTTTACTATGAAGTGCACCACTTCCATAAAACATCCCGGAAGTGGTGCACAAGTTCTGTACGCGGAGCACCACTTTTGTTAAACATAAGGAGGGCAACACAAAATGATGAAATTTATGCAAAATTTCACCTAAATTTTGTACTTCGGTGTGAATCATCATTCATGACATTGTTTTGTCCAGATATAACAGAATATTATAGGATTTGATTTTGAAAAGAATAGTCCTGAAAATAAAATATTATAGAACCCTACTTAGCGGTTAATGATACTGCTTTTAGCAACCTCTTCATTTTTCTGGGTAGATTATTGGGATTATGTTTGCATGTTTCATAAATTCATATATTTTTATACCTTGGTTCATTGCTTTTTTATTGCTTTGCAGGCATGAACTAAGCCGATGTCCCATACTCGTTCTGAACGCATGAAAGCTTAAAATCAAGAGCCTTCCAGACGGGAACATAAATTCATATTACTAACTTTGCTCCAAATTAAAGAAAAAGATCTCCTAATACTACCAACTTGTGTAGATCTACCTTCATACAAACTTTTATAGGCATGTTGCATCAGACGGTTACAGTTTGAGTCAAGAATAAATACCCATCTATCGGCGATGAAGATTTCAAAGCAAGATCAAAGACCAATGACCAATTGATCGGAAAAGGGGGTGGTAGCGGTTAGAAATAAGATACCAGAGCGGATTACACACAAAAGTTAAATTCTAAAAACAAGCAGTAAAATCGAAGACTCTAGACAACAAGATAGAAATATAAATGTTCGAGACTTAAAAAACAAGCAACTACGGGACAACAATGGATACAAGAGATAAACTACAACAAATAGATTAGCACGAAAGAAGGGAACTTATTGATACCACCGCCGTGACCAGCAGCGATAAGAAGCATCTGTTCATGATAATACTACTTACTGATTGTACATGGCAGACTTACTAGTGCTGGTGTTGATGCTCCACATCAAACCAGAAGAAGACTGAGGTGCGAGCATAAATTACTCGAACTTGTTGCAAAGAAAGAGCTCCACTGGTCAAAACAGCCTTTGCACCACCTTCAATCCGGGTACGCAAAACAGAAACGCGGTCTCCCTTGAGTTTAGATGGCAACACCTCAGAGCCAGCTGCAGTGCTCACAATGGCGTATGAAAGATGGTCTAATGGGTTTGATTCACACTGAAGGATACATCCATCGATTGTAAGTCTCCCACTCCTATGAAGCAAGCAGCAACCGAGCTCAGACCGTACCGTCAAATTTGCTAGCTTACAGGTAGATAAGAGCTCCAATGCGCTGCACAAGTACAATGAATGACACATATGCAACAAATTTTGCAACAAAATTCAGAACTAAATTAGAAACTTTTGCGCAGACCACTTCAAGTAAAAACTGCTCAGCTGATTTTCATGTGTCAGCAGAAGAATAGAAAGATATTGTTCAGGATTCTTTTTAAGGCGTATAAGAAGACACCACTCGTATACCTTGCAAATTAGTAACAAAACCATCAGGCATAAGAACAGTAATGATCATATTACCCACTACATATTGAAAAACCAAAATTCAGGGGATAAACCCGCTTCACCAAAATATGAAAGAAATTAGAAGCTGCAGCTATTTCTGCATCCCCATCTAAATGAAACTGATCAAAATATAAATCTGTTAAAAAAAACGCCGCAGTTTTAAAGCTCGTATCTGACCCTGAACCTCAATGAAGCAAATAGCAATAGCATGAGAGTTCGTTCATCGGAACTGTTAGTCTGGAATGACCTTCAATTCCTAAATAATAAATGTATGCATGCAACTTCTAGATTTGCCCATAATAAATGTATCCATGGACATCAATTATTCCAGTAAATCTCCCTTAACAAACTAGGGGGAATAAGAAAGAACAAGGCGAAACAAAGGATAAAGTTTTGCAAACCTGTCAGAACCACGAGAGCAGATGAGTGTTGTGTCATCTGGTAGCTCCCCTGCTCCAATCTGTGCAAGAAAGTTTAGTAGCAAAAGCAAGTGGTTGTGGTGGTCTCAAAATCACTAAAAAATGCACCGTGCTGATTGTGTTTATGAAGTTTTGATGCTGGTGTTTGACCCTTATTTATCGTCTTTCAGGATCCATAACTGCCTTGCAATGACTACTGCTCTCTACCCATAAAGGATGCAGAGTTATTATTAACTACAATCCTTTCTACTATATTCTACCGTCGCCCCCCAAAAGAACAAATTTCTTCTTCGGTGGGTTATTTATGTATTTATTTATTTTTGAGCGGGGAAAGGGAGGAGGTTGCAAGGGATGGGATCATTCATTGCTGAGAAAACATCAGCACAAGTGCAGATACAAGGAAAAACTTAAAGCCTTGGCTCCCTTTCTACTCTATTCCTTAGTATTTATCACAGATATTGAAACTAAGGGGAAATAAAGCATAATATATCAGTTTCAAACTTTAAAGATCCTTTCAAAGTCATGTATCTCCAAGTATGCATTGCAAAAGCCAAGAAAAGGCGGTACAGATGGACCCCTCTGGCTCTTGAGGTAACTATATCCTTGTCAACTATTATGATAGATCAAAATATTGCCCCATTCTTTCTGAATGGCGTGAAACATTTTTAATCACCCAAAACAGTTAAATTTTATTCCCCATATTCTACCTGGCAAATCACTTCTAATGCCGAATCTTATTTCAACAATGCAACAGAAAGGAAATGAATTCCAAACAACAATTGAGGCACAAAGCATTTGCTCTACTCTTGCATGAATGGTTCGGGTTCATTTGGATAGTGTTTGGCCCAACCAAACACATAATTGGGTCCCACTTCTCCTCTCACAAAAAATTCACTTTTACAAAACCCAAAACAAAAACTCTCTCAACCAAACACAATCCAAATACATCCTAAGTATCAGTGAGTCAAACAGCAAATACTTAACAACTAGCAGAAAAGAACATAGTTAGACCATAGTGATGAACTGCATTCAATACTGTAAGATATATAACTTCGGCTTAATTAGCATAAATCTGCTCTTTTTACATAAGGGACTGGAACTTGATCAGAGTCTTAGAGAGTACTAAATACTAACAGGTGAAAATTCCTGCCGAAAGGTAATGTAACATGGACCAAATTGTGACCAATCGCAAAATAACTAAGCAATTACCAGGCACAGAGGCTTTTTAATCTGAATATTGGATGCAAGATGGCTTCCTCCTGATGCAATCAGAATCGTGTCCCCAGGTCTGCACAAGTTTGAAGTAGAAAATCCCAATCAATTTTTGGAATTCAGCATCTAAAGAAACATGCATTTCGAATGCAAGCGATAGAAACCTGGCTACAGCAACAGCCATTTCAACGCTGGGAAAAACTCCAGGATGGGTTAAGTCTTTGACAGAACGGTCTACCCGAAGCCAAAGTCGAGGATGACATGCAAGGAAGTGCCATCTGTGGCAAACGAGGGCGGTGTTATACCGATCTGCAAGCTCAACAGCAATTGTGACAGACACACACAATAGCAAAGCATGCATGCTTGTATGTAGAATAAAAATTTCATAATAGGTTAATTTTATGTAATAAAAATAATTCTACCCACTGGAATCATTATCTGTTCAGGCATATATAACTCCTGAGTGTCTGAAGAATACTTACATCCCTTTTGTCCAATTGATCTCAACTACTTAAATAAATTACGTAACACTCTCAACTTTTACAGCACTGAGGAACCTAGATGGAATAATCGCACAACCAGTTGCTCACATGTCGACAATTCTCGGTAAATTCAAGCTACAGCGTAAATCAACTTGCAATAAGATTAAAAACTGTAAAATTCAAAGACAAGCCTATCTAGTTTTAACCTATACTCGGAATGATTTCTCAAAAGGGAAAGAAACCATGTAAAAAATTGTGAAACAAACTAAAATCAAAACAAGAATAGTAAACTTGCGCATTAGTTCAGCAGCGGAAAACAAGGAACAAAGGGATAAGAGAGAAAGAAAGAACAGTTTGATGACATGAAAAGAGCAACATGCTCTTGCAGAAAGAAGAGGGAGGAAGGATGTAGTTGAAGGAACCACTGGCAATGAAGTTTAAAAGGTGGCAAAATGAGGATCTAGTCCGATGTACCAAGAAGTCCCAATAAGGACTTTGAAACATGCAAATTGGTCATTCTAAAAACAGCTCAGTAGCTCAATGCAATTTGGATCAGTCAAAGATCCTCTTCTCAACTACTAGTGATGCAGTTGCCAGAAAATTAAAACATAGAATTATATGCAGTAGTAGAAGAAAAGACCGCATTTACAAACATTCTTGCCCTAAAATATCCATTTGTAGTTCCTGTAGCTTCTTTTGTTTTCAAGCACCTGGCATCAGAAATTTTAGTAATAGCCTCTTAATAGCAGAATCACTCAAGCTACTGATTTATCTTTAGACAATATTTAATGAAGGGCAAAAAGTGCCGCAAACACTCAAATTATCATCAATTCTCAATTTTAACACACCAACTAAAAAATTACAAAGTTTTGACACAAAAAGTTATTAAACTTAGCCCTTCGGTCCATTTGAGCAGTTAAATAGTGACGTCAGCCAGTCAAATGATGTTCACAAGACTTTTTTGGAGTTATTTTTGTCAAACTACAAGGGACCGATTCCCCCCCCCCCCCCTCCTCCAAAAAGATGGAGACCCTCAACAGCAACGGATCATCTGTATTGCCAAATTGACTGCAATTTTTGTTCCAGTGGTTCATCTTTTTACAAGATCTATTCACCTATTGGGTTTTCTTGTCTTACAGACAAATCTCAGATCACAAAATTTTTGGTGTTTGATAGAAAAGCTTCAAAAGAGAATCTGAAGAAGGCTCACAGAAAACCTTTGATGGCATCTCAGTAACGATCCCAATAACAAGAAAGAAAGAAAAATGAGGTTCTTGGTGGATGTATCATTGTCTACTACAATGACACACTGCAAGGATTTGAAGAGACCACTCTTCACCTTTTCTTGGTCTCCATGAGTAGAAGGGCCAAGCACCAATATCATTCTAAGCATTGAAAGCCTCAACTTTGAACCTTCTTTGTTAGAGGGGACATGGTAGTAGAAGCCCATTTTGAGGCTAATTATCTCGGGGATCAAAAGAGGAATTTTGGCACAAATCTAAAACTTCAGTTACAGTTTCAATTGTCCAAATTGGAGCAGCTGAAGTGGGGTGTCAAGTTGAAGCTGGGACTGAGACTTGCCATTCAAAGGGCTAGTTTTTAACAATTGCAACAAATACTTGTCTTGTGATATTGGGTATATTGAAGTAGTGACTTTGAGGTGTTGATAACAAGAATCTAGAACCGACTTTTCTTCAATTCTCCCTCTTCTTGCTGAAATATGCACGCCTTGGTCAATGTCCATGCTAAGAGAACTAGTTTCTTAATTTGTTTCAGTTTCTTTTTTTCCTTTGTTTGTTGGCTTCTTCTTCTCCAAAAAATGCAGACCACCAGTGGCCATTGCTTCTCTTCATAGCCGGTCGTCAACTTCTAAGCTCACATGGTCAGCTTGGTCAAATAGGTGGATTGCATAATCAAATGGGGGTTCAAAACCAAACAACATTTTAATCCAATTCCTTTGTAGTCTGACAAAAATGCCACAAAAGGGTAACAACTTCATTTCAAATACCTGTTGTCTGAAGGGCAGTTTTTTGTGATGTAACTACTTAAAGTGTGATCTTTCCACAATCATGTAGAAAAAAGGAAGTTTAGTATATCATATGAAGCATTAACTGACTGGCATACTCTATAGCATCACCAAAAGCACCAAAAGAGGACTTCTAGGGTATCAAATGTACAAAAGTTTCCAATATGCAAGCACTGGAACTAGAATTCAGATTGCTGAGACAGAAACACTGCCCTGTAAAATATTAGTGCCCAATGAAAGTACAGTTTTAATTATACACACCCAAAATGAAAAATTAAAAAAAAATCCAAAAAAAAGTAAGATCATATCTTCCAAAAAGAAGCACATGGGCAAGAAATTCTGCACCGAACACAATGAAACAGTTCTGGTAGGTCAATGCAAATATGCAATCTTAATCAGGCAAAAAAAATTTTCCCAAGTGGCCAGAGAATTATAAAACTGAATTACATAAAGTAATAGAAAAAAGGGAATGGATTTACAGAATCTCTTAGCTTATTCTATATTCAAGCCCCTCACCATGTGCGTAGGAGTGTTCATTATTTTGTGCAATCCGAAGAATCGAATCGAACCGAAATTCACATTTTGGTTGGTTTTTGATATTTCAGTTCAGTTCAGTTTATAAAAACGGATATAATTCAGTTTGGTTTTCGGTTTCTGTGCTCAAATTGAAAGCCGAACTAAAAAGTCAAAATTTTAAAAAAATAATATATGAATATATTTTCGTAATACGTTCGTATTAATAATGTATTTAAATAATGCATTCTTCTGTCAGAAAATTATATTTTTAAAATAAAATTACAACGCATTACAAACATGTGTATTTATGTTAAGAACGCATGTTTGTAATGCATTCTTATCCTTTCTTTTCTGAATCCGATTTACAACCGAACCGAATTAATTTATTTCGGTTCAATTTTATAAAATTTTGGTTTAAAAAAAACAGTAAAACCGAAAGCAAACCGAAAAACAGATTGCACACCCCTACATGTGCGCCTTATGCATTTAGGTTCTAGCTTCGTAACAGCACAACCAATCTGGTTATTCCTTTATTTTTGGACAATTTTTTATGCATTTTGCGTATCACGCAAATGAAGTGACAAAGCATAAAGCCTTCAACTAGTTGAACAAATTCCTAGTAATGTAAAGGTTAATCATTTGTAGTTAAAATCACTACATTCTTTTCTACATCATCAATCATAGTCAGTTTGTCGCCCATTTTATTGCAAGTCACCCTTGCAACTGGCTTCCTATAAAGCAAAAATCAAAGTGGAGTCTGCAAAAAGTTCATTTTGTTGTTGCTGTTGTTATTATTATCATTATTATTGTGGAAGCATGTGCATTTTCAAGGATTTTAATAATTAAGAGTGCAATTTTTCCACCCTCCAAAAGAAAATGTGCAATCTTTTCCAAATAACGAAGAAGAAAACAGGGATTTCATCATCCGATATGACCATTAGCTGACTATACTTGCTCTAAAGAGGCAAAACTAACAAAGACGGACTTCCAAAATATAAAAAATGCAAAATTTCCAATAAGAACACATCCAGTTTACAATCTGATATGCTCATCGAAAGTAAAAACATCAAAGTCGAATAAAACTAGGGTTTTTCTAGTATATACATTTACACACAAAAATTCAAAACCCTTGCACGCAAACGTCAAATGAAAACCACAAATTAAAGTAAAAGGAGAGAAAATCAAAACCGAAGTAAATGGAACCAAGATATCTGATTTTACCACGTTGATCCAGACAATTTTGAAGCCCTTTCAAGAAGGAGATCAAGGGTTTTTCATCAAGCAACTAAGTTTGGAAGATTTTGTATATATATACCTGGAATTGGAGAGAGGAAACTAAAAATGTGCATGAGACAGCCATCATCCAGATTGTTTATATGGGAGTAAGCTGTTGAGTGCATAGAGAATCGCTTCCATTTTCGACTTTCTGCCTCCATAACATTTCTCTCTGCGCCAAAAGCAAGAGCTCCTTTTCCTTTTTCTTTCAATCTATCGATGAGATTTTTACAGTATTAATAGAGATCTCAAGCTGGAGGTCGTGAAGCAGCAAAATCCTTTCACAAAAAAAAAAAAAGGAAAGTTGCCAAATCCAACGGACAGGAGAATATACAACATCTTTTATTTATAATTTTAGACCTTAAAACTATTTTGGGTTTGTAACATGTTCTTAAACTATTTTTTAAATTTTAAAAAGAGAAAATTGTTATAATTAGTCATAAACTATTTTTACTTTTCTCATTTTGTCCAAAAATTTAATTTTTATCTTTTTATATCCACACACTATTTTCCTAACACTGAATATGTCAAATCTTATTTTCTACGATGGATTCCAGTCAAAAATAGGCACGCTCCTTTCACATGCAATGCCTATGAGGGGTAATTTTGCCTATTCAAAAGAAAAGTTTCAATACTCAAGATTGAAACACTAGAAGAGGCAAAAAAACTAGGAGACATTTGAAACACTAGAAGAGACAAAAAGACTCGGAGACCTGTAAGGGAAAACACATATGACACTCACTCCCTCATCCCATCACCCTCATCTTCATCATCTTCTATATCGCTTAGATCAAAGTCGGCAAGCAATTCATCTAATGGAACAAAAGGAACATCCTCCCCATCAATCTCGGAGGCCATAGAACGTTCATATTATTTATTCTGGTATAATGATACATTAAACCTCCATATTAAGAGATTTAAGCTTCCAGGAACAAGACTTCCCATGTTTTTTCTTATGCTTCTCTTCATAACTCTTTATGATGAGCACCACATCGGGAAGCACAATGCCTCTATATTTGTCTAGCTCCATGTCATTTTTGTTCACCCCATACAAGTTATAACCAAGAGCATAATCCCCGGGGGCTTAAAAGATGGCCTAGATGTGTTCTAACAGAGAACATTCTGTCATTTTTACCAAAATCTGCTACACGAGCAACTTGTGCATCAACTAAAACATACCTTGAGCGACCAACCATAACTTCAGAAGAAACAGGCTCCATATCTAACACTATATACTCCACAAGTTGCCTACTAGAAAGCAGAGACTTGAAGGATGCCCTCCATACTAATCAACATCCAAGAAACATTGGCGCAGAGTAAATTGGTCCATTAACGTAATGCAATTGCTAATTTTTGTGCAGATCACCAGTGGACCAAGATTACCCAAATTGACTGCAACCTTTAAAGGAAGACACATTAAATCTTCACGACAAATGGGACGTATTTCGACCGATGCTCTTGGGATCATGAGAAACAAGCTGTTGAACGGGTTGGCCGTTGGGAAGGGATGAAATTTTGAATGGATAAAATTGCCCCTCATAGGCATTGTATGCGAAAGTGGCGTGCCTATTTTTTGCCGGAATCTACCGTGGAAGATAAGATTTGACATGTTCAACGTTGCAAAAATAGTTTATGGGTATAAAAAGATAAAAATAAAGTTTTTGAACAAAATGAGAAAAGTAAAAATAGTTTATGGGTAATTATAACAGTTTTCTCATTTTAAGAATCATTAAACTAATTTTATTCGACTAATATAGTTTTAACTATTAATTTTTTAATAGAGTTTAGTCAAAATTGATATACTTTATTTGCATGTCAATATTTATAATGTTATTTTTGTCTAAACATTTCAATTTCTTTTATATTAACCCACTTTTTACTCATGTGATTTTTCTTTCCTCTTTTATCTCACTTTCTTTCTCAGTTAGGCAAACTTTCTCACTAAATTCTCTAAGTACAAAATTGAAATTTAAGAACCCCTAACTGGATTGAAATGTCCTTATAAATATTTGCATGTAAAAGGGAAACGTGCAAATTTTAATTAGAAATTAACCTAAATTAGGATAACATTAGTTGAAAAAAAATAGTTTCAGAACTTTAAAAGTTTAAAAAAAATCTAAAGTACATGTTTCTTAAAAAAAAATAGTTTAAGGATTAAATTAATAATTTTTTCATTTTCTGGGATTTTAATCAATAAGAGAATTTTGATATACGTACTCAAAAACTATTTTAAGAATTAAATTGATAAATTTTTCATTTTTTCATTTTTTGGGGTTTTAATCAATAAGAGAATTTTGATATACGTACTCAAAAACTATTTTTAATTCTTCTTTCTAAATAAAAATTTTTCCTTTTATCTGTTGATACCCATATAAATTTATAGGTTGCATTTATGATGATTTTTTATAAGTCACGAAAAAATTCGACAATTTAAGTAAACCTAATGTAGGTGTCACTATTTTTAAGGGCTTTTTTTGTCCTTGTTAGCCCTAAGTACAAATCATGTAGTTATGATTAGTTTTGATTAATGACAAATATTGATGAGGACTAATATGCTTGTATGTTGTGTGATTGGATTTGTGGATTAAGAAGTTTGAAATCTCATTGCCTTGAAGCTAAAATGCAAGAACAACTCCAATATGTCAAAGTGATTGAAAATTGAAGAGTTTGTTCAAGATGTTAGAAGGCTTTGAAGACATGAAGTGTAGGTTGCATGTGCTTAATAGGTAAACTTTGTAAACCCTACACTCTTAAGCCTTGGAATCTATGATTTGCAATTGAGAGCACAAAACTTGATTTAAATGGTTTCAATGGTTTTGAACTTATCTAAATTATCAAGTTTTCATAAATGATTTTTGCACTTAAAAGGTCTTTAATGACTTATCTTTTAGGCTAGACGGTTTTCTAACTTGTTAGAATTGATTTGAACATGTTTTGACAAAGTTTGAAAAATTCCGATGCAAGATTCGGACGCAGCATGAAAAATTCGGTCGTCCGAATTTTTCTTGCATTGTGAACAGTAATACTATTCACATGAACAATTACACTATTCATGTGAACAGTACCGACTATTTTTCCAGACAAATTCGGACGCAGCTGGAAAAATTCGATCGTCCGAAGTTTTCTCCGCATAGTGAACAGTCGTGAACAGTGTCGTCCGAAATTTTCGACCAAAAATTCGATCGACCGAATTTTGCTGAAACTAGCCGTTACTAGCTATTTTATTACTGTTAAAGCTAATTTTTCAAATCTATAAAAGCCACAAACTCCAGATTTTTGAAAGAACTTTTGCACAAAAGAAATCCTTGAAGCTCTAACTTATTTTACATCAAAATTATATCAAAAGTTCTCAAATTGCCTTGTGCTCAAAGATTGAAATTCAAGATTCCAAAGGCAAGAAGTGAAGTTGTGCTAGCAATTGTATTCATCCACCAAGAAGTATTGGTAACATTCAAATTCTCTCTTTAGATTTTTGTTGTGATTGATACAAGGTTGTCAAGAGACTTAAAACCCTTGGGGAGGGTGAGCCATAGACTAGATTAATCAAGGTTGTTGTGTAAAACCCATTGGTAAGGGTGAGCCTTGGATTAGATTGGTCTAGGTTGTCTAGTGACATAAAAATCTTAGTGATAAGAGTGAACCTTGTTTATTATATTGAAAAGAGGTTGTTGTGTAAAACCCATTGAAGGGTGAGCCTCTTGTGTAATTGCTTGGATTAAGCATATAGTGAATTGATTGAAATCCTTGAGTGTGGACTCAAGGTAGTGGACGTAGATCTTGGAGAGATCGAACCACTATAAATCGTGTGTTCATTTCTTTATAGCTTTACTTGTTTTACATACTTGTGTTATTATTATTGTTTATAGTTATTGATGATTGGTTGTGGTCTTATAGTTTAATAATCTTGTCTTAACCATCAAATCACATATAAACTTGAAGTTTGTGAATTTAAAGAAGAGCTTTTATTAAGGCAAAGGATTTGCAAAAAGGGAAAAGATTTTCGATAATTAGCCAAAGACCTAATTCACCCCCCTCTTAGGTCTTTCAGTCCTTTTATACTATTTCCTCAAAAATCTAAACACAAATCCATTCTTACTAAACAAAACTGACTAAACTTTCAAACTTTAAGTACCCATCTGATCATTCATTCCTTCTCTGTAATAGCTCCCTAATGTCAGAACTTTAAAGATGGCGGCACGTATATGGGACATGATTTAAGAGTTACTATATTCTATTAGCAATTAAAAAATTGTCACAATTGCAAGCTCACAAATTATTTATTGATATAAAAAGATTTTTAAAAAATTTGTTGAGAAGGGAAAACAAAAAATAGTTTTTTTTTGGATAGATATAGTCAATTCTCTATCGCTAAAGTACACTACGCTTTGCACAAAATTTCTATTTGGTACTAGAATGTTACTTTTGTTTTACTTGTACGTTTAATTTGTGGTTAAGAGTTATGTCATAAATAAAGTTATATGGTGTTCCCAAAATAATAGAAGTAAAGTACCACTTCACTGAAGGCTAATTGTAAAACCTGAATTTGCTAAGATACCCATGCAATTGATGGTTGTGGGTCCCTAATATAGTTCAAAAAAGGGTGAATTGGAACTTCATAAATTTTTTGCGGACAAAAATTATCAAGTTAATAAAGTAAAAGTCCTTTTATCGAGCTAATCATGAGCAGTGTGCATTAGCAAGGTGAAGTAAACTTCCGATAAAGGTATCAATTTAAGTTCACATAGTAATAGTCTATGAGCTGTTCAAAGGGAAAAGTCTCTAAATCTTTTGATTCTTCAATAGCAATAGTCTTTGGTTGCCAAGACTTTGGTAGAGCATCCAATATATTTCTATTTTTCTCTCGAAAAGAATAATTCTTTCCATAGGATTTTAGGTCATTTGAGATGTTGGTGAATCTTGTAAATATGTCACTAATGTTCTCTCTGAAAGACCTAAGAGGGGAGGGGTGAATTAGGTCTTAGGCTAATTATCAAAAATCTTTTCCCGTTTTGCAAATCCTTTGCCTTAGTAAAAGCTCTTTTTCAAATTCACAAATTCTAATTTTATATGTGATTTAATGGTTGAGACAAGATGATCAAACAATAAAATCACAACCAATCAATCAACAACTAAAAACAAATAACAATAACACAAGTATGTAAACATCTAAAGCTATAAATAAATGAACACACAATTTATAGTGGTTCAATCTCTCCAAGATCTACATCCACTACCTTGAGTCCACACTCAAGGATTTCAACCAATTCACTATATGCTCAATTTAGGCAATTACACAAGAGGCCACCCAATAAGGGTTTTACACCAACAACCTCCTTTGCAATCCTACAAACAAGGTTCACCCTTCCCCAAGGGTTTTATATCTAAAGACAACCCAAAGACCAATCTAATCCAAGGCTCACCCACACACGGGCTTTACACCACAACCTTGATTAATCTAGTTTATGGCTCACCCTGACCAAAAGGATTTTACGTCACAAGATAATCTTGTATCAATCACAACAATAATGTAAAGATAGAATTTGAATGTTACCAACACTTCTTGGTGTATGAATACAATTGCTAGCACCACTTCACTTCTTGCCTTTGGAATCTTGAATTTTAACCTTTGAGCACAGGTAATTTGAGAGGTTTTCAAATAATTTTGATGTAAAAAACAAGTTAGAGCTTGAAGGATTTTGAATGTTCAAAAGTTCTACTAAAAATCTGGAGTTTATGACTTTTATAGATTTGAAAAATTGGCTTTAACAATCATAAAATAGCTAGTAACGGCTAGTTTCAGAAAATTCAGACGACAGAATTTTTGTCTGAATTTTTCGGATGTCACTGTTCACGTGAACAGTGTACTGTTCACAATACAGGGAAAATTTGGACTATCGAATTTTCATCCAGCGTCCGAACTTCTCTGAAAAATAGTGGTACTGTTCATTGAACAGGAAATTTGGACGACCGAATTTTTCCAGGTGCGTCCGAATGTGCATTTGAATTACTGTTCACAATGCAGAAAAAATTCGGACGACCGAATTTTCTCTTATGCGTCCGAATTTTGCGTTCGAACTTTTTAAATTTTGTCAAAACATATTCAAATAAATTCAAACAAGTTGAAAAATCTTCTAGCCTAAAAGATAAGTCATTAAAGACCTTTTAAGTGCAAAAACCGTTGATTAAAAACTTGATAATTTATGTAAGTTCAAAACCATTGAAACCATTTTAATTAAGTTTTGTGCTCTCAATTGCAACTCATAGATTCCAAGGCTTAAGAGTGTAGGGTTTACAAAGTGTACCTATTAAGCACATGTAACCTACACTTCATGTCTTCAAAGTTTTCAATCATCTTGAACAAACTCTTCAATTTTCAATCACTTTGACATATTGGAGTTGTTCTTGCATTATGGCTTCAAGGCAATGAGACTTCATACTTCTTAATCCACAAATCCTATCACACAACATACAAGCATATTAGTCCTTATCAATAGTTGTCATTAATCAAAACTAATCATAACTACATGATTTGCCCTTAGGGCTAACACTCTTCTTGCTTCATTGTGAATAATTCACAATCTCTCACAAGTATAGCAAGCTTCGACTCCTTTACTTGGTTTGTCTCTTTATGTGTCACTTGAAGAATCCTCCATCTATCATGAGTGGTGTCACATCCACTCACTTGATTACATTCATTCACATCCAAGACACAAATTAAAATATTCATTGCTTGATAATTCAATGTCATCCTCTTTGAGTAACTTTCATCATATTATTCCGATGGCTTTGGTTCCCTTGTGACTCCTTCGACACTTATCTTCATTGGATGTAAGGACCTTTCTCAATAGTGTTCCACAAATCAAAGTTAACAGAACAAATGTATATCTTAATTCTAGATTTTCAAAATGTATAATTTGTTCCATCAAACAAACGAGATCTATTTGTAGAAGCTCCTGCCAAATAAGATAGGTTTGAAATATTAGCAATAAGATCTTAACTTCTAGGTTGTAAAATCACAAAAAGAAGCCCTTGCTCCTATACCAATTGAAAGACCTAAGAGGGGAGAGGTGAATTAGGACTTTGGTTAATTTTTAAAATATTTTTCCTTTGTGAAGATTTTGTTAAAGATAACTCTCACGCCAAATATTTATGAGATCTTGATAGAAAGTAGTTAGAGGTAGATAGCACTATAATGACAACAACAAGAGCTAACAACTTATCAAGGGAAAAGGAGGAAGATCAATAAATGAACATGTGTAGTAATAAACACAAGGAATACAACCAATTTATAGTGGCTTTATCTTTTTAAGATCCATATCCACTACCTTGAGTCCTCACTCGAGGATTTCAACCAACTCTAATTTAATAATAATTCACACAAATACACGAGAGGTTCACCTAACAAGGGTTTTACACCATAACCTCTTTTTCAAAATTAAGAATCATGGTTCGCCCTATCAAATTGTCTTGAATAAACAAATATATAAGAGAATAAAGAAAGATTTTACCAACAAATTGGTGGATAATAATAAATGCTAGCACCACTTCGCCTTTTTATCTTTGGAATCTTGAATAGTTATATGTAGCAGAAGAAAAAAGAGAACTTTTTGATGTTCTAAAGATGTTGTAGAATAAAGCTTCTAAAAGTGTTCAAAAGTTACAAAAAATCTGAAGTTTTCACTTTTTATAAGGTTTTAAATTCAAGTTCAAGATTCAAATAACAACTAGTAACAATACAATTCAGACGATCAAATTTCGACCTCTGCATTTGAATTGGTCATCCGATCGACCGAATTTGGACCTTCACATCCGAAATGGTCATCCGAACTTCTTTGCAAATTCAACAGCCAAGACACAGTTCAGATGTTGGAGTATGAACTTTTTCAAACTTTATCAAATCACTTGAAAATTAACTACAACAATTTTAAAATCATTTTAGACTCAAAGATATTTCATTTAAAATCTTTTCAGTATTAAGTTGTTAACAAATACTTGGTAATTAAAGAGTGATCAAACTTTTACAGCTCATAACCAAGTTAGAAAAAGTTTTGTGCTGCCACATGTGTAACTTAGATTCCAAATGTAAAAAGTATAGGTTTTACAAGAAATACCTATTAAGTGAAGGCAAACCTACACTAACGTGTCTTTAACTATTTGGATATACTCTGCATGCTTCAATCACTTGAGGTTATTTGAGTTATCCTTAGCAATACACTTCAACGCGATAAGACCACTTAGCTTCTTTAGCAAAAAATCCTATCACACAATTAATATACAAGTTAGACATCATTAATATTTGTCATTAATCAAAACTACATGATTTTCTCTTATGGTTAACAGATATAATAAAATAGTTGTTAGTGGAAAATTCCTACAAATTTACATGAGAATAATTTAGAGATTACCTATACTTTGAATCTCCATAAAGTAATTTAGTTAATCTCAAAGTATTAAATTAATTCTAAAATTAGAGAACTTACCTCGTAAAATGTGTTACACACTAAGAAGTTCCTTAGGACTATTTTTCTTACTCTAATCAAAATGATTAGGTTATATGATCGTAAGATACTCTTAAACATAGAATTTTTATTAATCAAGCAACGTTCATGTACTTCCATATACTGAGAAAAATTTGAATGTCTGATTTTTGTAAGACAATAGATAGTAAACCTATTCAGACTACAAGTGAGTTAAAAAATTGAGACTTACCTATTCTGGTGCCAATTATCAATAAACAAATGCATTGTTCTATAGGAAAACTAATTTTATACTTTATTAATATGAAAAGTCATTAAATCGAGAAACCTTCCTGCTTTGGAAACATTTTGTATTTGTAGAAAGTTTCTATTTTGTGATAGTTCAAGCATGATTGATTAGAAAGTTTTGTTATTTATTTATGCATTACTTATAGAAGAAAAGCATGGGAGTTTAATTTTGTTAGGGTTTCAATTTGTAGAAAGTTCTATTTTTGGAAAGGAATATGTTTGAACTTTATTCTAGAACTAGGTAAGTTTCGATACAATGTTTAAATAATAAAAATGATTTTGGGAATTGAATCATGTAATGAGCACAATATATTCAAAAATTTGCATAGAACTATTTAAAATTAAAGGTGAGCAGTGGAATTTTAACCACTTGGTCAAACTACAAACTTGGTAAGGACATATGGCCATTTAAGGCCTATTTTTCTAAAATTTCATCCTGACCTGTATTGTTTGTGTATGAAAAGCCAAAGATACCGCTTAGTGGGTGTTTGGGTGACATCCAGCGACACCCCTAACGAGAGTCTCGATGATGTAATGATTCTTTTAGAAATAAAAAACCCACCAAGCATGAGCGCACTATACGAGGCCGGTCACCCTTTCGAGGGCCTAGTCATCACCAATGTGAGATTTAATCTAGACTTTGTAAGTGGTATGATGATATCAAGGGTTGTTGGTGACCAGAGAAAGGATTGGCCTGACCTGAAGCTACATTGGTTCCCGTATAGAGCCTACAGGTTCGATTCTTGATCCAGAACCTAAGCTGGGAGATTGGCTTGAATTGGAATTGATGGTCTGAGGGTTGAGCTGGTAGGTGCCCTATTGCTTTAATCCTCTAGGACCAGTGTGAGTAGATAATGTTCATAATCATTAGGTGTTTTGGTAGGTTATGATTTGTGATTTTGGGTAGTTCTCGACGAACATGTGATCGAGTATTAGAAATGTCAGAGTATAGAGAAGGGACATAGAGTTGCATAGGTTGTCCTATCTTATACTCGAATGAAATCCCTGGCGGGAGGTAGGATAATCCTTTCACTCAGTCCTAGGTATGAAAAGAAAAAATAAATTTTCGAACATTTTATGATTTCTTGCTTACTTGTAAAGAATTCTCATGAACACACACAAAAACACTTGGACTCATTGAGCTTTCTAACTCATACTCTTTTAATAACAAGTTTTCAGATAGCCTGGAACCAAAGGCAAATTAGTCATACATTCAGATTGGATTCGTTCGGTGATCGCAGAGATTCCTATGCTTCGTCACCTATTTTTCTTTTTGTACTTTTTGATTCTATCGAGAATATTTTTTATATGCTCAGAATATGTCGGTTCTAGATTTGTTGTGACTTCTTATATGTCTATGTCTATACTTTAAATCTTTTGTTGTACTTATTTACATTTAATATGAGTACTATGATAGCTTCATACAATTATTAAGGCCAAAATGTAGTGCCGAGTGGCACGTATGTATCATACTCAGTCATAGTAGACCCTAATAGAGGGATTGGGGATGCACACACAAGGCCACTAGAAGCAGTGGTTGACCCAAAAAATCTTTTAGCTTTTTGAAAGCGATCTAACATTGGCTGGTCCATTTAAAATTTTTCCTTCATTTCTCAAAATTTGATAAAAGGTTGACCATTTTTCTCCAGCTTTGGCCAAAAAATGACTCGCAACTGCTATCTTTCTAGTTAAAATTTGGACGTCTTTTATTGTGCTATGAGGTTGCATATCTAAACATATCCAAATTTTCTCAGAGTTAGCTTTGATCCCTAGGTGGGATACCATTAAGCCTAGAAATTTCCCTAATTTAACCCCAATATACATTTCTTGGGATTCAACTTTATTCTTACTTGTTGTAAGGTCCGTAGAGTTTCTTTTATATCTGTCACTAAGTCTTGCATTCTCTTAGATTTAATCACAATATCATCAGCACAGACTTCCATATTGTGCCCAACTGGTAAAAACTTTATTCACAATATCTTGAAAATCAACCATTGCGTTTTTCAATCCAAAAGGTATTTTTGTGTAGCAAAAGATACCATCTTCTGTCACAAAGGATATCTTGTACATGTCCTCTTCTACCTTTGGGCTTTGGTTATACCCGTAATTAGAATTTAAAAACATAGCACCGCATATTTGATCATTGGGGATATGGCTTTTTGGCTATAGCTTTGCTTAGATCTATAAGATCAATACACATATGTCATCCTCCATTAGCCTTTGGAACAATCATGGGATTTTCCAGCTATGTTAGGAATTACACGAGCTTTGTTATCCTAGTGTAGAATAGTAGGTCACGTACCTTTTACCCTATAGCTGCTTAACAAAGACACGTTTCTTCTGGAAGATCGGTTGTGATTTTGGTTTAAATCTTAATCAATGTTCGGTAATTGTTCGAGTGACCATGCACAAATTTGCGTTACTCCACGTAAACACCCTCAATACATTGTTAGTACTTCTTTCGATTTGTTGTCAGTGCATTCGATCAATTCTTTCCTGATCCATACTTGTTGCTTGGGGTCTGTTAGGTTTGGGTAATGTAGTTTGAATTCTCCTTCAAGCTCCATTCTAGGGTTCTTGTCTTCTCTTCCAATTGCCTACAACTCGCAATCTTTATCTTCAGATTCTCATGGCCATCATGTATTTTCATGATCTTGAAATCCTTGCCTTGAATACATTTAATGTCGAACACTCCAAGAAAACATTATAAGCAGACGTTGTCGGTACCACAAGCAATTTTAACATAAAAACAGTTTCGCCTGCTCGCACTAGCAATTTGGCCTAACTAATAGACTTGATATACTCTTTGAATAAATACAACTAGACTTCCTCAAGAATTATCAGTTCAATCACGATATCCATCTTATCAAAAGTGTTTTTAAAAAGAATATTGGAAAAACTACCATTGTCTACTAAAACTCGTCGTACTATACAATCCCCTACTCTAAGGGAAACAACCAATGGCCAATCATCCAAAATCTGTCCTCGTATATGTAAGCCCTAAGGGCAAATATTATAGTTTTGATTATGACAAACATTGATATAGGCTAATTTGAGTAATTGTTGTGTGATAGGATTCTTGGATTGTAGAAGCAAAGTGATCTCATTGCCTTGAAGCTAATATGAAAAGATATCTCAAATATACTCAAGAAGTTGAAAAATATGGAGATCGTCCTAGGAGATTGGAGGCTTTGAAGTTACTAGTGTAGGTCTACCTTTGTTTAATAGGTATTCTCTTGCAAACCCTACACTTATTGTCCTTGGAATCTAAAGAATTCATAAGAGAACACTAATCTTGATTTGCAATCTTGAAAGGTTTTCATTATTCTTGATTTACCAAGTATTTGATAATAGCTTGGCAAATGATTTCAAAATT
Organism: Rauvolfia tetraphylla; assembly: GCA_030512225.1. NCBI lineage: Eukaryota > Viridiplantae > Streptophyta > Magnoliopsida > Gentianales > Apocynaceae > Rauvolfia > Rauvolfia tetraphylla. The sequence goes on along the minus strand of JAJQKT010000004.1, from coordinate 6,312,825 downwards.
GTTGTAGTTGATTTTCAAATATTTTGACAAAGTTTGAATTGTTCGGACTCTAGTTCAGATGTCCGAATTGGAATCTTGGCTGTTGAATTTTCAGAGAAATTCGGACAACTATTAGAACGCATATGTCGAAGTTCGAATGATCGAATTTATCTTGGCAGCCTGGTAAACAAAGAAGTTCAGGTGATCATTTGGACACAGTAGTCCATTTTCGGTCGATTGAACTTTACTGTTACTAGCCGTTATTTGAACATTGGAATTGAATTTCAAACCCTATAAAAGTCATAAATTTCAGATTTTTTAGTAGTTTCTCAGCACTTTAAGAATCTTCATACTTCCAAATCATTTGTGCATTGAAAAGCTCTCTTTTGTCTTTGTGCTTCAAAGTAACTTTTCAAGATTTCATAGGCAAAAAGGTGAAGTGGTGCTAGCTTTGTCTTCATCGACCAAGTTGTTGGTAATATCTTATTCTCTTACTTCATCTATTTGCTTTATTCAAGTTTTCTTAAGGATATAAAACCCTTTTGAGAGGGTGAACCTTGATTGTTGTTTTGAAAAGAGGTTATGGAGTAAATTGTTGGGTAAGCCCCTATTGTATCTTGCTTAGCTATTTTTATAGTTGAATTATTTGAAATCCTTGAGTGAGAACTCAAGGTAGTGGATGTAGATCTTGAGGAGATCAAACCACTATAAATTGCTTGTGTGATTTTTACTCTTCTTCCCTTACTTGGTTATACATTGAGTTGACTTGAATATGTTCTTATAAATTTGAATTCAAATCTCCTCCAAACTAAGTTTGCAAAAAAGGAAATAGTTTTCGAAAATCAACCAATGACCTAATTCACTGCCCCTCTTAGGTATTTCAATTGGTATCAGAGCTAGGGCTTCTTTGTGTGGTTTTACAACGTAGAAGTTATGATCTTATGACCAATGTTTCAAATTTGCATTATTTGGAAGAGTTTTTCACAAATAGACCTCCTTTGTTTGATGAAACAAACTATACTTTTTGAAAATCTAGAATTATTATATATATATTTTCTATTAACTTTGATTTGTGGAATATCATTGAGAAAGGTCCTTGCATACCAATGAGGATGAGTGCTGATAGAATCACTAGGGAACCGAAGCCAATAGATGAATATGATGAAAGTGACTCAAAGAAAATGACATTGAACTACCAAGTGAATATTTTGAGTTGTGCATTGGATATGAATGAGTACAATCGAGTGGGTGGATGCGATACCACTCATGATATATGAAGACTTCTTCAAGTAACTCACGAAGGGACTAACATCCACTCAAAGATTTCAACCAATCTTAACTATAATCACAGCTTGATCAATTTCTACAATAAAGGCTCAACCTTCAAGGGTTACACTACAACCTCTTCTCAAATGCAAATAATCAAGGTTTACCCTAACATAAAAAGGTTTTATATCAACAAGATAATCTTGAAAACAGTAAATAGATGAAGTTTGAGATAAGAAAGTTACTAAAAACTTAGTAGATGATGACAAATTAGCATACCTTCACCTTTTTGTCTAAGGAATCTTGAGTATAAAATTTTTAGCACAAGACAAAAGATAACTTTTTGATAGAAAATGAATGGGAAAAGTTATGAATCTCTAAAGCTCAAAAACTACTTAAAAATCTAAAGTTTATGTCTTTTATAAGGTTTGAAAATCAGTTGCAACATTCAAATAACGGCTAGTAACAGTAAAATTTGGTCAATCAAATTTGAACTATTGTATTCAAATTATCGTCTAAATTTCTCTGGAATTTTCACTGTAGCACAAATTCGGTCGACCAAATTTGGACACCCTCATCTGAATTGGATGTCCAAATTTCTCTGGAATTTTTATTGTAGCACAAATTCGGTGGACCAAATTTTGGATACCCTCGTCCAAATTGGTCGTCCAATTTTCTCTGGAAATTCAGCTTTCATGAGGATTTTTCAAACTTAGTTTAGAATGACTTGAAATCAACCACAATAAGTTTGGAAACATTTTAGACTATGAGATAGATCATTTAAAAGTCTTTTAGTGCAAAGGATTGAGAATTTGATAAAATCATTTTGTAAGATAAATCACTTGAGATTTAAATACCAAGTTTGAAGCTCTCTTGAAAAACTTTTAGATTCTAAAGACAAAAGAATGCAAGGTTTACAAAGAAATACCGACAAAGCTTAGTAAACCTACACTAAGGTCTTTAAAGCCTTCAATCATCTTGAACAAGCTCTTCTATCTTCTTGACATATTTGAGTTGTTCTTGCATTATAGATTTAAGGCAATGAGTCTTGTATACTTCTCAATCCAAAATTCATATCATACAATAATCAAACACATTAGTCTATATCAAAGTAATCAATAATATTCTCTAAGGACTATGCAATGGTCAATGCTTGTCATTACTCAAAACAACATGATTTTCTCTTACAGCTAACAGAAACAAAGAGATGAGATTCAAAATTGATGAATTTTTGATTAAAAATTCAAAAATATTTTGTGAAAACAAAAAACTCATTGAATCCCTCGATTGTTTGAATATTGAAAAGGAAGTTTTAAATGTTTTCCTGCAAAACATGTCTCTTGAGAACAAATCTCTTTGTGAAAAAATTTTCTCTCTTGAGAAAATGATAATTGACTATGATACTTTGAAAAAGAAAGTTGATGATCTCACCTTATGTGTTGAAAAGTTTCAAATGGTAGAGACAATCTTGACAAACTACTTGGATCTCAAAGATCTTCTTTTATGAAAAATGGCCTTGGCTACAATCACGTGAACAATGTTTCAAAATATAAAAATTTCCTTGTTAAAGCCTCATCTACCTCTATGGCTCATACTTGTTGTACTTATTGTGTAGACATGGGCGCAAAGCCAATAGATGTTATGTGAAAAGAAAGATAGAAAGTAGTGTTAAAACAATTTGAAGTGCACCTATCATTATGATTAGTATAATGGTAAGTAAATTTAAATGTCATATCCACGGGGATGGTCAAATATCATTACTCACTTTCCTCTCCATTGTTTAGCCTATGAAATTTGCTTGTGAGATTATAGAAATAATTACTAAGAATAAAAATCTAACTTAACCAATAAAATTCAGTTTAGCTAAAATTTAATTTGCAAGAGAAAATTTCAATTGAGAAAGTAATACTTGAATGAAAAATCCCCCTAGAATTACCTATGTGATAGAAAAGTCCCTTGGTTAATGAATTGCCCTTCTTATGTTTAATGAAATTCCTCAATTAGAAACTCACTCTATCTCTAGATGAAAGTCTTCTACTCTTAGATTAATTAGTTAAAATCTCTTTCTAACCAATTCAACCCAAGAATGCATTAAGATTTATGAATTTCCAATTAGATTTCTCTAATCATCAAGAAAGTGTTGAGATTTCTATCTCTAGTCTCCCAAATCACTCTCATTGTTTGTGTCATGGTCTATTTCACTCTTCCTTTCTCAATTCCAAGTGAAAAAATCCAGATTATGAATCAATTATCAACCAAATCAATTCAAGCAATCAAATCCACAAACAATCCATAAGAAATTAGAATTCAATCAACCAGGAGAACAAATCATTCACATAGATATTAACTAGGGTTCATAACCATCCAAATATTCAAAAAATTTAGTTCATCAACATATTACAATCCAAAGAACATAAAGCAATAAAGAAAGAGGAAGAATTGCTCATTTTCAAGGTTCAAATCTTCTCTTCTTAGGCTTGAAGTTCTCCAACTTGGTGGTGAAAAGCTGTGTGTTGAGCTTGAATCTTCAATACTGATTGCTCCTTCTTCAAGAATTTGATCTCCTCTCTTGATTTCTCTTGCCAAGATTGATGAATTGGAAGAGGATTTTGTGAGTTTTTCTCTATGTTTTTTGCCTCCTTTCCAACCCTAGCTGTTCTCTATCAATTGCCCTAAATGGGTATTTATATGCCAGCCCAAAAGAGGGAGAAAAACAGCAGAAAAAATGGTTCTGAAAACTGGGTCCAAACGGTGCCGCTTAGTCCCCTGAAGGTGGCGCCGTTTGGTCCCAGTTTTGCTGCAATGTTCTGCTGCACGACTGTGATAGTGGTTTTGAATTCTAGGTGAATTCAGAGCATGAAATCTGCTGATCTAAGTCTTGATGTCTTCATAAAAATTCTATATCATGATCTTATCTTTCCACATAGCTTTGCATCATCTCAATTGAACATCTAGAACTCAAGATATGATCATTCCACCAAAATGTGTCAAAACTGGGATAAAATCCAGGACGGATAATTTTGCAACATAAGAAGGGTGGCCTAACGAACTTGGATTGACATAAATTTTATCATTATGAAAATTTACTAGAAGATTACTTTTGCATTTGAAACCTCTATAGAGGTCAAATCCCACTCGAAAATTCCCTGTCATGCGGTTTTGCTCTGCATTTTTCTGTTTTCTTCATTGTGTAAAATCTCCTTGTTTGCTTCATTCTATTCCAAATCTTCAATAAACTCATGTAAAGCAAGTAAGAGATAAAGGGAGTGTAAATGGTGATTGAAACACCAAAATTTAGCAGAAATTTAAGCTCAAAATGATCATTATATGAAGCATAAATATGGAATATCAAACTCCCCCACACTTAGATATTGCTTGTCCCCATGCAATACTACAGAATAACTAAGAAATTTGAACAATAATCCACAAGAAATAAAAAATGTTTCAAAGCATTTCAAGGGGTGCAAAACAGAGAGAGAGCATTACTTCTTGGAAAATCTTGAGCAATCTACATAATCAATCTAAAATTCATCCCAAATACCCATCACAAAGATTAAACAATTACCTTTTTGTCTTATAATGCAAGTAAGAATCCGTGTGTGTGTGTGTTTCCAGTAAATGCAAATGCTAAACAATTATAGGAGTGAATTTCATATTATTGGCCAAGGAATTCTCATCAAGAAAGCATAATACCCTATAAGCCCGGCATTCACAAAACCTCTCGACTAATACGGTAACCAAAATTTAACCTCGATTAGGTAAGACTTTCGTGCTTGTAACTTTAAACTCGGGGAAAGTTTAGGGTGCCAAACGAAAGGTAAGGAATTCAAAGTCAAAGAAATGAGAGCTAAAGAGAAAGGAATGAGACATAAAACAAGGAATAACCCTAATTGGCCACAAGGAATATCACTATTTCTATACATCCAACCACACACTCCCATCCTTAACAAAATCCCCTCACCTTAAATTCAACAAAGTTGTACAAATCATAGTTCAACCCACAACTTTTCCATCATCACCCATCTATGGCAACCCAAAAGTTTATACCTCAATCATGAAAAAATTTACAATAATAACAATGAAAACAATGAAGGCATCAAGAAATGTGATACGCCTTCAAAGCAATAAACGTACACATATTTTTTTAATTGAGGTATAATTCAATTCCCGATCATATAAGGTCATCTCACCCCTCCTCTTTTTTTCTTTTTTTTTTGTACCCATAAAGCCTATTTTTCCAATCACCTTCCATTCCACCCTTTGTTCCAATTTCCATAATACTCTTTGCCGACTTAAGGGTACAAATGCATTTAGCTCTCGCAAAGAAGGGTTAAATATAAAGAGTGGAGTTTAAAATGTGAAAGAAAGAAAAATAAAAAATATAGATTGGCAAATTTATGTACAAAGGATTCAAAAAAAGGGTACTACGAATAAAATAAAGAGCGGTAGCTAGTAAGGCTCAATCGGGACAAAGAAGGCCTATTACCATCATTTCAAGATCAACTAAGGTTACATACTCATTTCGCCTCAAGGCAAGTGAATGCGGGTTCTAGGACAAAAGTTATGTTGAATTCTAAGGCCAATAACACAAGATTCAACTCCATAATCATCACAACAAAAGCAAAGAGGAAATGTGCTTAAAAGATGAATTCCATACAAGCAGGGAATACAAGGGGTGCTTACTTAATCTAAGTTTAAGATATTAGTTATAACCTTTAGAATGCTTGTATAACTACTCTTTGAGAAGAGATAAAACATGCAAGTCTTAAAATACTTTGAAGATTCAAAAAATAAAACAAGAAAATTCAATGAAAATTCATGAAAATAACCTATACTACTAAAGCCAACTCCCCTATACTTAAGATAACATTGCCCGCAATGTTGTGAGATAGATAAATAAAAGACTGCATAAATAGAAATATAGTCAACTGAATCCAACAAAATGAAAGCTTAATTGAAAAAAATGACTGTAAAAAACACAAATAACACATGAACTTCACACCAAACAACCAAACACAAAAACGGTTAAAAATATCGCTGTTTCGTACGTGAAGGCTGGGCGAACCCATATGAGCAGCAAGCTGCACCTTCTATATATAGCAATGGAACCGGGGAAAGTATACAGAAAAGACAGCTTGATTCTATTATGTTAGTATTTTCTATTCTATTAGATTAGTATTAGTTAGTGATCCTGACTTATTGAGTCCCTTCTTCCGTGATGAACCATTGGCACCCGTCCTACATTTTGTCTCTGTGGACCAAGGAGAAAGGGGGCTCAGTGGGAAGAGAAGTGTGCCATGAGAGAAGCAAGGAGGTCCTCCTCTTTCAAATATACAACATGGATTCTGGCAATGTAATGTAGTTGGACTCTCATGTCGATCCAAATGAATCGTCCTTTCTACGGAGGTCAATCTTTGCCTTCTAGGCATGAGGATAGCAAGTTACAAATTCTGTCTCGGTAGGACATGTATTTCTATTGCTATGAAATTTGTAAATGAAGTAGTTTGGGGTTACCGTTTTCCTTTTTGTAGCGACGAATCTTGTATTCCTAAGAAAAGGAATTTGTCCATTTTTCGGGGTCTCAAAGGAGTGTGGAAACACATAAGAACTCTTGAATGGAAATGAAAAGGAGATGTAACTCCAATTCCTTTGGAATTGGTAGTCAATCCTATTTCCGATAGGGGCAGTTGAATCCAATTTTGACCATTATTTTCATATCCGTACTAGTGCAAAAAGAAGTCCTGGCTCCAAGTTTTTCAAGAATAGTGGCGTTGAGTTTCTTGACCCTTTGACTTAGGATTAGTTAGTTCTATTTCTTGATGCAGGTAGGGAAGAGATATAACTCAGTGGTAGAGTGTCACCTTGACGTGGTGGAAGTCATCAGTTCGAGCCTGATTATCCCTAAACCCAATGTGAGTTTTTCTATTTGGCTTTGCTCCCCCGCCGCAATTCAATGAAAAAGCTCATTGGATTGACGTGAGGGGACAGGGATGGCTATATTTCTGGGAGTGAACTCCAAGCGAATCTGAAGCGCATGGATACAAGTTAAGTAAAAGGAAATGAAAGAAAGTTGGAAACAATGACATAATTAAAACTGAAGCATAAAAACATAGCAATAAAATAAATAAATAAAAGGACAAAAATAGAAAATAAAGAACTCTTCTTCATTCATATACCGCCGGTTCCAGCACTCAAGCCGGGGCTAGCTCTTGGAAAAATTTGCTGCCAAAGCCTGGTGAGATAAGCTTCCTGTCGTTGCATTGTGTGCATAAGTTGCTCTTGATTCTGAAGAAGCGTTGCTTGAGATTCGGTGATGCCGGCACATTGTTGGCCCCAAAGTTGTTGTTGCTCAAGGATTTGTGTTAGGCTATATGTAGTTCCTCAAGCTATTCTTGGCGAGAAGGATCTGCCATGGAAAGGTGGCCCAATTGAAAATCTGCGGTGAATGATGAGGCGATGGTAGGACGAGGTCGGTGCATAGTTTTTGGGTCCACATGCATGTCGGCCATAGAATGATAGCCTTGCCGACAATCAGCGTCAAATTTTGTGAGCCATTCATTCCGCTGATTGTCATATATGTAGCTGTAGTTTTGTATCATTTTCATGGTGACCACTTCAAAAGCTGAGGTGGAAAGGGCAACCTCTTTGCAAAAATCCACGTTAAAGCATTGAAGAATCTAGGTGATAAGAAGAGCAAAAACAAATGCTTTCGTGGTAAAACCGGATGTAATCACCTCATTCATTTATGTTAGTAAAATAGAAGCCAATGTAATGGGTAATTGAGTAAGCAATTTGTGGATAATATAAATATCCAAGCATCGAACCTTATTTAACCCACTCGCTCTAGGTATAACATTAAAATCAAGCAAATAAACTACTAAATGAAGCCTAGGGGATAGGGTATTGGCGTTAAACCCATAACTTGAACCCATTATGCTCTGTGTAAGATGTAATGCTAGCCAAGCTATTGTAAAATTCCACTCCCGATCAGAAAGTACCTCTTTTTAGTGATTGTCTACATGAACCCAATTCCCTTCATCAGGAATGTGAAGAAGTTCAACTAGAAGGATGTGGGTGATGACAATTGGTTGACCCTTAACCTGAGTATAAAGAACCTTGCTAAATTTGTCAAATTTATCTCTAATATTGGCATAAAATTCTTTGACAAGGACAGGATAGTAAGTATCGGGAAGGTTAAGGATAGGCCCCCATCCTATGGCTTGAAATAAACTAGAAATATTAAACATCTCATCCACCTCAATGGAAATGGTACGCTCAATGATCATGGAGTTTTGTTGACGTGAAGCGTACCATTCCCGATGTTGATCATCAGTGAAACAAGTAGGATAGAGGTATGAAATATTTGATGGAGGGACTTGGGGTGATAGTGATGAAGGGCCGGCACCCGAAGAGGAAGCCACATCCCTTGTGCATTTAGGCTTTTTGGGTGGGGTAGTAGTTTTCTTTGGCATGCTTTCTTTTCCAAAATCAACCGTTAAGAGAAACTAGTCTACCAATGTGAAAACACAAATGCCATAAATAAGGTTACAAGTAATACACACAAAAATATGAAAATTGCAAATTGGCTAAACAAGAAAAATAATTGTCACCAAAATTTAAAACAAAGGCTAATTAACTCTTAAGCACGCTAAATAGTAAAATTAAATAAACTAACTACTAAACTAAAGAAAAGAAGCCTATAGTAAGCTAATGGTATGCAAAGTAGTAAAGAAAATCACAAATTTAACAAGTAAGTTTCATTGTGGCATTTCATCAAACACATGGTAGGCATAGAAGAAAGTAAGAAAGAACCAACAACAATGGAGAAGAATTCTAGCCAGCAACAAACAAATTAACACAAAAATCACAATTTATGTCATTAAAAATAAAGCATTTAACCATAGAACAAGGAAAATCAAGATTTCAAGATAAAAGGTTAGAGAAACAAACAAGTCCTAGTTGAGTTCTTGAAAGCTCTTGCATCTTGAAGCTCCAAAGCTGACCCAAGAAGAAGAATCTTCAATAATTATAGGTGGAAAGATAGTGCTGGATAAAAGAAAAATTTAGGGAGTTTGAGAGGTTCCTGAACAAGAAGGGAGAAAAAGAAAACCGAGAGAAATAGAAGAAGGGTGAAAGAAAAAGAGAAAAAAGAAATATTTTGAAAAAAAAAAAATGCAGCTCTCGATTTTGTCACTGTTTTTTTATATGAAAAGTAAAACGGTGCAGCTTGGAACACACCAAGCGGCACCGTTTTAATCCAGTTCTGCAGAACTGGAATCGCTACAGTGAAGCGGTGCCGTTTGGTTCAGTCCAAATGGAGCCGCTTCAATCCAATTTTGCAGAGACTAGATTGAAATATTCAACCGGCGCCGTTTAGTTTAGGTTTTTGTTTTTTTTTAAAACTCAACTACAAATTCAACAACAAAATTTAACAAAATAATTGATTACAAACATAAAAATCACACCAAGCAACACATTATAAAACTCTTCAAAATTCAAGGTAATTAAAATTTTCCAACTCAAAACCACATTAAACAAAATTATGTACAAATAAAATAAAAATATAAATAAAAGATCACTTATCTTCAGGATCATGGAGGATTTAAGAGACTTTTTCAAGTTCTCTGGGATCTCTTCCACAATAGTATTTGAGGTAGTGGCCGTTAACTTTGAAAATTCTCTTATCCAGATGTGCAACTTCTACCACACCATAAGGGTAGACTTTGTGTACTACGAACGGTCCGGACCATCGTGATTTGAGCTTTTAGGGAAAGAGCCCCAACCGAGAGTTAAACAATAGTACTTGATCTCCTTCCTTAAATTCCAGGTTCGACAATATGCACTTGTCATGCCATTGCTTCACTTTTTCCTTGTAGATTCATGAGTTCTCATAGGCATCTCTCCTTTGTTCATCAAGTTCATTAATTTGGAGCATTCTGTTCTTTCCTGCAAGATCAAGATAAAATTAATCAACTTAATAGCCCAATATGGTCTATGTTGAACCTCAACTTGTAAATTACAAGACTTCCCATAGACTAATCTATATGGAGTAAACCCGATAGGGGTCTTGTATGTAGTCCTATATGCCCACAAAGCATCATCAAGCTTAACACTCCAATCCTTCCTAGTATGTTCAACAATCTTTTCTAAAATTCTTTTGATTTCTTTATTAACAACTTCCACTTGACCACTAGTATGAGGATGATAAGGGCTCGCCATCTTGTGAGTAACACCTAATCGAAGCAAGACCTTCTCAAGTTGTTGGTTAGAAAAATGAGTCCCCCTATCACTAATTATAGCTCTAGGAATGCCAAAGCGAGTATACAATTTTTTAAAGAATTTAACAACTACTCTAGCATCATTTGTTGGCAAAGCTTGGGCTTTTACCTATCTAGAGACATAATCAACTGCGATCAAGATGTATGCATTACCAAAAGAGTTTGAAAATGGACCCATGAAATCAATACCCCAACAATCAAAGACTTCATATACTTGAAATGTAGAGAGAGGCATTTTATGCCTTTTTGAGATATTACTTGTCCGTTGGCAATTGTCACAGTTTTTCACAAACCTTTGGGCATCTTTAAATAGAGTCGGCCAATAAAATCCCGACTCAAGTACCTTTCTTGTTGTCCCATTGGCTTGATAATGACCACCAACCGGACCTTAATGGCAATGCTCTAATATGCCCATGTTCTCGGGGTAGGCTATACATCTCCTTATGATTTGATCTGTACAAATTCATAACAAAAGGGATCCTCCCAAAGATAGTACTTTAATTTCGAAAAGAATTGCTTCTTTTGTTGAGGGGTTAAGTTCTTTGGTAAGATCTGACTACAATATAATTAGCATTGAAAGACCTAAGGGGTGGGTGAATTAGGTCTTTGGCTAATTTTCAAAAACTATTTCTTTTTTATGAATTGAGTTTGGTCAGATTATAATCACTATATGCTCAAGTTCAAAAAGTTACACAAAAGACTCATCACACAATGGTTTTACATCAACAACCTCTTTAGTAATTCTATACACAAGGTTCACCCTACCAAAAGTGTAAGACCTAAGAGGGGGGGGGGGGTGAATTAGGTCTTAGGCTAGTTTTCACTAATATTTTCCCTTTTTGCAAATCCTTTGCCTTAATAAAAGCTCTTCTTTAAATTCACAAATTTCAAGTTTATATGTGATTTGATGGTTAAGACAAGATTTTCAAACTATAAGACCACTACCAATCAATTAACAATTATTAATAAATAACAATAGCACAAGTATGTAAACAAGTAAAGCTATAAAGAATTGAACACACGATTTATTATAGTGGTTCGATCTTTCCAAGATCTACATCCACTACCTTGAGTCCACACTCAAGGATTTCAACCAATTCACTATATGCTCAATTTAGGCAATTACACAAGAGACTCACCCATTAAGGGTTTTACACCAACAACCTCCTTTGCAATCCTACAAACAAGGTTCACCCTTCCCCAAGGGTTTTATATCTAAAGACAACAAAAGACCAATCTAATCCAAGGCTCACCCACACACGGGTTTTACACAACAACCTTGATTAATCTAGTCTATGGCTCACCCTTATCAAAAGGATTTTACGTCACAAGATAACCTTGTAATGAGCTAGTAGAAAACACAATTTAATAAAGAGAAAAGAGTGTATAGATGTTACCACTTGTTGGTAGATGTTTACACAATATTTGCACCTTCACACTTTGATGTCTTTGGATTGATCAATTGAATACACAAGACATAAGAGAGCTTAAGAAATGTTTGTAAAAGGCTTTAGAATGCTTAGAGTTTTCAAGGATTCAAAATTTACAAAAGATTACACGTTTATAGCTTTTATAGAATTTGAAAATCAGTTTTAATAGCTATAAAACGGCTAGTTAACGGCTATTTTCAGGAAATTCGGACGACCAAATTCTGCGTCCGAATTTTTCGGACGATCGAATTCTTCCTGCTGCGTCCGAATCTTCGTCCGAATTTCTCTGGAAAAACAGTGACCATGCTGAAGGCCAAAATTCGGACGACCAAATTTTTCTTTATGCGTCCAAATCTTCTTTTGAATTTCTCTGGAAGAACAGTAGCAACCTTTTGATACAAAATTCGGACGACCGAATTTTTTAGAAGCATATTCAACCTTTGTAAAATCATTTGAGATTTAACTTCAATAAGTTTGAAAAACATTTGGTATGTATAGAAAACTTATTTAGACATATATAAGTTTGAAAACCAAAATCAAATTCCTTTGATCATATAAAGTTTACTTAAAAACTTTTAGGACACAAAACCATATTCATCAAAAAATTCATTCAAAGCCTTTTAAGATCATAAGACTCATTTTATGCTCTCTTATGCATTCAATGATAACCAAGACATACAAGTGTAGAGTTTACATAGAGATTTACCTACTAAGTATATACACTCTACACTTCAAGTCTTCAATGCCTTTAGATCATCTAAGAACAACCTTCTTCAAACTTCAATCACTTTGCTTTACTGAAGTTGTTCTTGCACTTTGGCTTCAAAGCAATGAGACTTCATACTTCTTAGTTCACAAAACCTATCACACAACATACAAGCATATTAGTCCTCATCAATATTTGTCATTAATCAAAACTACATGATTTGCCCTTAGGGCTAACAAAAAGGATTTTATATCTATAAACAACCTTGAATCAATATTTCAAGGATCACCCTTACATAAAGGATTTTATGTTTACAAGAAAACCTTGTAATGAGCAAGTATAAAACAATATTAAATAGAGAATGGATGAGATGTTACCACATCTTGGTAGATGATTACACAATTTAGCACCACTTCACTTTGTTGTCTTTGGAATCTTGAATCATCACTTGTAAGAACAAGACCAAAGAGAGCTTTGATGTTTTCAAATGATTTTGGAGTGTTATGATTTTTAGATATTCAAAAGTTACAAAAAATCTGAAGTTTATGGCTTTTATAGATTTTAAAAATTAGTTTTAACAGTCATAAAACAGCTAGTAACGGCTAGTTTCTGAGGAGTTCGGACGACCGAACTTGATCCTCTACATCTGAACTATCGTCCGAACATTACTGTGACATATTGTCTGGGAAAGTTCGAACGACCGAACTTTGCCCCTTGCATCCAAACTTGCATCCAAATTTCTCTGAAAAAACAGTAACCATGTCCACAGTTTGGACGTCCGAACTTGCGTCCAAACTTTTCAAACCTTATCAAAACATTTGAAAATCAACCTCAATAAGTTTGAAATCATTTTGTATTAAGAGATAAGTCATTTAAACACTTTTGAACTCAAAAATCGTTACCAAAACACTTTGATCATACAAAGTTTACTCAAAATCATTTAAGATTAAAAAACACACTTGTTAATCAAAAGTGTACTTAAAGCCATTTAAGATTCAAAAATAAGTTTTGTCCTCTCTCATGCATTCAATAGATTCCAAACAAGTGTAGGGTTTACAAGGATATACCTATTTAGCAAGTGTAAACCTACATTATAGTCTTTAAAGCCTTCAATCCATAGGACATGCTCTACATTCTTGATCCTTAATCACACTTGAGTTGTCCTTAGCACTTTTAGCTTCAAGGCAATAAGAATTCCTTATTTCTTAATCCAAAAATCCTATCACACAAATGACATAAGAATTAGTCCGAATCAATGTTTGTCATTAATCAAAACTAATCATAACTTCATGATTTACCCTTAGGGCTAACAAGCATAATCTGCAAACCAAGGAGTGTGATCACAATTACCTATAACCGAGTATAGCCTCTTATCAGGGAACGTGTCATTGATGTTTTCCTCTTTCAATTGCTCCAAATATGGATTCTCCAACCTTGATAGATGATCGGCGACAAGATTTTCTGCTCCTTTTTTGTCTCTTATCTCCAAATCAAACTCCTGTAATAAAAGTACCCACCTAATTAGTCTAGGCTTTGCATCATTTTTGTTAAGAAGATATTTGAGTGCCGAATGGTTCGTATAGACAATGACTTTAGACAAAACAAGATAGGGATGAAATTTATCAAAAGCAAAAACTATCGTAAGTATCTTCTTTTAGGTTGTGGTGTAGTTTTCTTATGCTTCTGTCAAGGTCTTGCTTGCATAGTATGTTGGTTGAAAATGCCTTTCTCGCTTTTGTCCAAGCGCTGCCCCTACTACAAAATCACTTGCATCGCACATTAGTTCAAAGGAAATGGACCAATAGAGAGCAACCAATATGGGAGAATCAATCAGTTTTTGCTTTAATACATTGAAAGCAATCAAGCATGTATCATCAAACACAAAGGGTGCATCTTTTTCAAGCAAATTCGTAAGAGCTTTAGCAATTTTTGAAAAATCCTTTATAGACCTTCTATAGAACCCTACATGACCAAGAAAGCTCCTAATTGCTTTTACCAAAGTAGGTGGTGGCAATTTCTCTATGGTTTTCTACCTTGGCTCTATCAAACTCTATGCCTCTGCTAGAGATATTATGCCCTAATACAATGCCCTCTTTAACCATAAAATGACATTTTTTCCAATTGAAAACCAAATTGGTTTCTTCATATCTTTGCAAAACATTTTCAAGAATTTTCAAACAAATCTCAAAAGAATCACCAAAGATAGAGAAATCATCCATAAAGACCTCCATAATATCCTCCAGTAGACCTTCAAAAATAGCTAACATGCGCCTTTGAAAAGTTGTAGGAGTGTTACATAGACCAAAAGGCATGCGACGTTAAGCAAAAGTACCATAAGGACATGTAAATGCAATTTTCTCTTGATCTTCTGGGGCTATTGGATTTGAAAATATCCCGAAAAGCCATCAAGAAAAATACACCTATGACCGGCAAGTCTCTCAAGCATTTGATCAATGAAAGGTAGTGGGAAGTGATCCTTCTGAGTGGCATCATTAAGCTTTCGATAATCTATGCATACCCTCAATCCTGTCACGGTCCTCATAGGAATCAACTCAATTTTCTCATTAGGCACCACGGTCATCCCTCTTTTCTTGGAATCTACTTGGACGAGACTCACCCACTGACTATCCGAGATAGGATATATAAGACCGGCATCAAGAAGCTTGATTACATCTGCTTTGACCACTTCCTTCATGTTTGGGTTTAGCCTTCTTTGGGGTTGCACCACTGGTTTGAAGTCTTCTTCCATCAATATTTTGTGGGTGCAAAATAATACCATTGCTGTCAGAGATCTTCCATGCCATTGCCTTTGTATGCTTCTTTAACACCTTTATGAGCTCTTTTTTCTGTTCTTCTTGCAATGATCACTGGAAACTTAGAATTATCTGCAAGGAAAACATACTCCAAATGATTCGACAACTTTTTCAACTCTAACTCTGGGGGGTCCTCAATGGAAGACTTCATTCTACTCTCTTTTCCCTCTTAATTTTCTCAAACTCCACCCCTTCAGTTATGACTGGAGATGACTCCAAATATGCTATGATTTCACCATTCTCATGATACCCCTTCTTTGCTTCTTCATCTTGAAATGAGGATATCTCCAAAGGATCATCATTTAATAATCCCTGCACGTGATTGGAGACAAGGTCATCAATAACATCTATCCTAAAACAAGAATCATCATGATCAAGAGAATATTTCACAGCCTCAAGAACCTTAAAAATAACTTCTTCCCCTACTCTAATGGTCAACTTCCCTTCACATACATCTATATTGGCTTTAGCGGTAGCTAAAAAAGGTCTCCTTAAAATTAAAGGCACCTCTACATCCTCATCATGTCAAGTATCATAAAATTAACAGGAAATATGAATTTATCAACTTTTACAAGTACATCCTCAATAATTTCCCTAGGATACTTCACCAATCTATCTGCCAATTGAATGCTTATCCTAATTGGTTTAGGCTCACCCAATCCCAACTTTTTAAACGTTTCATATGGCAACAAATGAATGCTAGCTCCGAAATCTGCTAATGCTCTACCAATTGACAAACTACCAATAGTACAAGGGATAGTGAAACTCCCTAGATCCTTTAGCTTTTGGGATAGGTTGTTCTTGTTCTAAAGAATGGCTAAACACTCCTCATTCAATGTCACCATTGAGAACTCCTCTAGTTTTCTTTTCTTGGAAAGGATCTCCTTGAAAAATTTAGCGTATCTTGGCATCTGCAAAAGAGCTTCAACAAATGGTAAGTTGATATGCAATTGCTTAAAAAGTTAAAGAAACTTACCAAATTGTTCATTTTTTTCTCGCGTTAAAGTCGGGCAGGATATGAGATTTTTGGCCTGTATTCTTGAATCTCCTTTTTCTTTTGCAATCCTTTCTTCATTATCAACATACACTGGTTCATCTATCTTCCTTTCTTCCTTTTCTTGTACCTTCTGCTTTGGAATCTCCAATTTCTTCCCACTTCTCAAGCTAATGGCTTTAGTATGTTCCCTAGGATTATGCTTGGTATTGCTTGGGAGAGTTCCAATTTGCCTTTACGAAACAAGTTTCGCCAATTGGCCTATTTGATTTTCCAAATTATGAATGGAAGCCTATTGGTTCCTCAGGGATGCTTCTTGATTTTGGAACCGGATTTCAGTAGTCGCAATACACTTTGTCATTAATCCTTCAAGGCTAGGCTTCACCAGTTATTGAAGAGATGGAGGGGGTTGATGTTGATAAGGAAAAGATGTTTGGGGTCGAGAATTTGATGAACTTGGAAGCTGGGAGGATGAAACTGTCTTTGTTGCCCTTGGTTGCTCCATGAGAAGTTTGGATGACTCTGCCAGCCCAAATTATAAGTATTACTATAAGGATTGTTGGTTGCCTTTCTCCTCCAAGGAAATCCACATGCTCCGTTGATGATGCATTAGAAGTTTCCATAGTTTGGCACTCATGATTTGTAGACCACCTCTGCAAAAATCACAAGCCATCATCACTTGGGAGGTTTCAAGTGACAAACTCAAGCTCTCAATCTTCTTGTTTAAAGCATCAAACTTGGCCTCCAAAGCCATCATCATGTCTACATTGTGTATTCCACTAGGCTTGGCTTTCGGTCTTGGATTCCCCCATTGGTAGTTGTTCATGGCATTGTTTTCAATGAGGTCTTGTAACTCTTCCAGTGTTTTCAAACTAGTGGTACCTCCCGAAGAAGCATCAATGAGTTGCTTGGAACGGAAATTTAATCCACTATGAAATGTTTGCATTTGAAGCCCCAAATCTAGACCATAATGTGGACATTTCTTCAAGAGCTCCTTCCATCTCTCCCAAGAATCATATAAGCTTTCACTGTCCATTTGGTGAAAAGAGAAGATGTCATTTCTTAGCTTTGGTGTCCTTGCCGGAGGGAAGAATTTAGCTAGGAACTTCTCGGCAAAATTCTTCCATGTAGTAATGGAACCCGGTGGAAGTGATTTCAACCATGACTTGGCTCAATCTCTCAATAAAAATGGAAATAATCGAAGGCGGATGGTATCTTCGGAAGCCCCATTAATCTTGAAAGTATCGCATATCTCCAAGAAATTGGCAATATGAGTATTCAGGTCTTCATCCGGTAAACCATCAAATTGCACCAATTGTTAAACCATTTGGATGATATTTGGCTTGATCTCAAAATTGCTGGCTTCAACTCTTGGCTGGGCAATGCTTAACTTTGCTCCTGACAAAGAAGGTCGTGCATAGTCTCCCATTGTCCTTGGCCTTGCATTTCCGTTATGTGCCATAATGTTCTCAATTTGAGGATTTTCACCATCAATTTTAACTCCTTCAAGTATCACCTCTAGATTTATACTGCTTGGATCCTAATATAAAATCTGCTCACCTTCGGAATTAAATTGAGCCAATTCCTCCGAATTACTTGAGGTCATAAACCAAGAACAATTTAAGCCTTCACCACAAATAAAAGTAGAAATTTAACTCAAGGAGCACTCATTAAAAACATAACAAAAGACAGAGAAACAAAAACTAAACATTCCAATTAACTGATAACTAACAAAATTACGAATAAGACAATAAATGCTAACACTAGTAACAAGTATTATAACAACAAATAAGTAAAATGACCAAATAAACAAAGTTCAAGCTTTCCTAATATTGGCCAATTATTCCCCAGCAACGGTTCCAAAAACTTCTTGTGTGCTTTCTATGCCTTTATACTCTATTCTATTTCAATCTTCAACAATTTGAACACAAACACAAGGCGAGTGCACCTATCGTTATGATTAGTATAATAGAAAGTAAATTTAAATGTCATATCCACGAGGATGGTCAAATATCATTACTCACTTTCCTCTCCATTGTTTAGCCTATGAAATTTGCTTGTGAGATAATAGAAATAATTACTAAGAATAAAAATCTAACTTAACCAAATAAAATTTAGTTTAGCTAAAATTTAATTTGCAAGAGAAAATTTCAATTGAGAAAGTAGTACTTGAATGGAAAATCCCCCTAGAATTGCCTATGTGATAGAAAAGTCCCTTAGTTAATGAATTGCCCTTCTTATGTTTGATGAAATTCCTCAATTAGAATTGCTGGACATATCGTGCATACTTAACTATGAATACGCTACCTAGAGAAGGGTTGGGGTTTATCAGTTCTTTCTTATTGGGCTAAAGCTTAGTATATTCTCTTGTTCTTTGATGATTAGTAACCCTGTTCAATTTCTTGGATTAGTATGATCTGTGTTCCCATATAACAATATCAAAAAACCAGGATCCTTGAGTACTTGATCTGTGTTCCCATTCCCTTCACTCCCCAAGTTGCATATTCCTTCCAACGGCATAACATGTCTACCTCTTCCAGTATTGTTGCGTTGTCTAGGTCTAGTTTATTTGGTTCTCATAATACTTCTCAGTCTTCTAGCACATCTAATGTTTATGAGCTTGATTATATCTCTGAAAATGAAAAATATCCTCTGTCTTCATACCCTATAGTTAATCCTTACAGTATCTATCAAAAATCCAAAAACAATGTTGGTGTTCGTCTCAAACAAGTATTTGGAAAACCTCAGTTGCACACTGATTCCAAAGACTTTGTCCAAGCCTCTCAGTTTTCCACCCACAAACTTATTGCCTCCACAGAAGAGCAATATGTCACTCTTGAAATTCCTCCAGAGTTTCCTGCTAATTGGATCAAAGGTGGATATTCGCATATCCATTTTGGGGCAGTTCAGTTGGCCTTGACACTTCATGTAAAGAGAGGATTACCCATGGTTTCACGAATTTCTTTATTGGATTCTCGGTTTCGGAAATATGAGCATGCAATTATTGGAATGGTACAGACTACACTCAATTCTGGTACCATCTTTATCACCCTATTTCCTAATTTTACCATGCACCTTGAAGACCCTTCTCTACCCACTGTCTTCCGAGTCCAGATCCAAATTTTAGGCCATGAGCTTGAAAACACTTACCTTGCCACCCTTCACCACCAAATGGGCTAAAGAGTACAGAACCATGCCGCAGATCTTCCTTTGCCACCTCAATTTCAAAATGGTGAAGCCATTTTTCTTTCCATAGACTTACCCAACAAACCTCACTGCACTTTTGTCCCTAGACAGATGACCAGAGATCAATTACAAGCTTTACTGCCCCTCCTCGTGGATCACTAGTTATGAACGCCACCAGACCACCACTTCAAAACCAATCAAAAACATTGAACCCACTTTTCATACCCAGCCAGATTGTACTGTTGAAATTCGTTTTCCAGGATGAAATGAGGTCTTTACTGTCTTCCCTACGGAATTTTTAGTAATGGATGGTGATCAGTGGTTTTCTCTCAATATTCCGATTGTAAAGTTTTCCTCGGATGGTTGCCCAGTCCTCCAAGATAAGGATCATAATGGTCACATTCGGTATGATGTTTTTTCCTGTCCCGACTATCTTGTAGCCAGTTCTGATGACAACTTGGTAACTCAAAAACTCTCTTCCCAGCAAATTCTAAAACAACGGTATGAAAAAGGATATCCCACCGTTGGACTTCTTGGAGAACCTACTGGCAAGAATTTTGAGTATTATGTTATTTATGGGTCTGCTCCCGCACCAGATCTGAGTTATATGATGCAATCAACGGATCCTTTCTCTGCATCCTCTTTTGAGTCTCAGTTTCCTCCATTACATACTTTTGAGAAGGATCAGACAAAACATGCTTGGAAAGTCAAGCCACCCAATACACTTGATGAAGCAACAGAAGCAGTGCTTAATTGGCAAGCATATAATGCTGTGGTCCAGAATTCAGCACTCAAGCAAATTCTTTCCAATCAAGAGTCTCTCAAGGTCCAAGCACAACATCAGTCTACCCAGACATCTTTCTTGGCACAAACTATTTCTGAGGTGCGCTCTAAAGTTGAAGCTTTGCATCAACAGCTTTCCTTTCTGGTCCAATACACCAAAGAATGGTCCCCTAAAATGAGTCGCTTACTCTCCGAAAAGGAATCATTGTAACACCAACTCTGATCTCTAGAATCTCAGTATCAATCTCTCAACCAACAGTCTCAAACCAGTCTGTTCACCACTCCTACTTACTTCCCCCAAATACCTCCTACAACTCTCCCTCTCATCACTCCGACACCTTGGCCTACATCCAGTTCTACCTACTCTACTCCTCTAGCCTACTTCAAAATTCCCTCAGCCACCAGTATCATTACCTTTATCCACCCCATCAGATCCTACTATATGAGCCTCCTCTATTCAACCGCTATCCATTATGACCTTTGCTGATTCCTCCTTCCTCAAACAGGTTACCCCATCTCCATCTATACTTCCCATACTAAATACACCAGAAATATCCTTGGATACATCTTCTGATACTTCTTCAATAGAATCCTTTGACCCTTTTGACTCCTTTGATCAATTTCACATGATGGGACCCGAACCAATGGTTGAACCTGTAGAAACACCTATGGAAGGTGAGAATACATAACCTTTGCACACTGCTCAAACCATTGTTAAAACTGAACATCACTGCAAATTCACCTTGGATGACATCCCGCCATCAAAATGGCGACAAAGATTTCAGTCCTTGTTTGCTTGGTTAGTCACAGATACGCAACAATATCCTATGGATAATGTTGTCAAAAGTTTTTTTGTACGACTTGAAGTCAGTCTCCGGGATTTCTGGAATTCTCTTGGGGAATATCGTCAACTCCAATTCCTCCAGCTGAATAGTATAGAAGACGTTATTACCATTCTTAGAAGGCATTTTCTGGGAGAAATTACCAATGATGTTACTAATGCTCGTACTGAATTTCTCAAGATGAGATGCTGTTCCATTCAGCCTAAAGACTTGGAAAAGCATTTTGACCATATGTGCAAACGGTTTTACATCATAATCAGATTGATGATATCAATTTGAAACAGGCCTTTGTCAACTCAGTTCCAGAAGAACTAGTAGATGAAACAATGCGACAGATCCGCTCACAGAATAGAGATTGGCAACATATTATCATTGGACAAATTTGGCAAATGATGCAACAAGCACTGGAGAAGCTTTGTGTACAAACTCGGTTCTGGCAAAAATATCAGACTAGCACCAAGTTGCTAGGCCCTTCTTGCTCAGAAAAATATCTATCCATTGAGTGCAAGGATGACAAGAAATGTGATTGTTCTTCAAAGAAAAAGTCTCATTTCTAGAAGCACCAGTCAGATACCTCTCGACCAAAGAAATTCTACAAATTCAGAAAGAAATGGAGATTTCTTCAAAAAAGAAACCACAGGGGAAAATCCAAATTTGATCGATGTTACATTTGTCATCAGAAGGGCCACTTTGCAAGAAATTGCCCTAAACAATCCAAAGCAATAGTTCAAGAATCAGGTGCATATTCAGATATTGAATCTCTTTTTGATCTCTTAGATGGGCCGACTCCAGATTCTCTTTTGGCTATTGCATATATAGATGATGAGTCCATAAGTGATAATTCAGATCCAGAGATTCCTGAGTCTATTTTTATGTTTGAATCCTCATTCATGAGCATGTCTCCTAAACCGTATTCTCTCATTTGTGCAACTATTATTCCTGATCATGCATCACTTGGCATTCCCGTAGTTGCATTATAAGATACAGGAGCAACATGTACTGTCATGAACCCTAAGATTCTTCCATCCCATTACTGGACGCCATGCTTCAAAAAGAAATAAGGAAATGAAATTCAAAATTAATGAGTTATTAAATGAAAATTCAAAATTATATTGTGAAAACAAAAGACTTCTTGAATCTATTGATTGTTTGAATATTGAAAAGAAGTTTTAAATGTCTCTTTACAAAACATGTCCCTTGAAAATAAGATTCTTTGTGAAAAGATTTTGTCTCTTGAAAGAATGCTTGTTGATCATGAGACTTTGAGAAAGGAGGTTGATGACCTTACATCATATATAGAAAAATTTACAAAAGGAAGGGACAATCTTGATAAAATTCTTGGAGCTCAAAGATCTCCTCTTGTCAAAAATGGTCTTGGTTATAATTATGTAAACAATGTGCCTAAATATAACAACTTCTTTGTTAGAGCTACTTCTACTTCCATGCATCCTACTTGTTGTACTTATTGTGGAAAACATGGACATAAATTCACCAAATGTTATGTTAAAAAAAAGTAGAGAATGGTGTAAAAACCATTTGGAGAGTTAAGGGAATTATTACTAACCCCCACGGACCCAAGAAAGTATGGGTACCAAAGGATACTTCCTCTCCTTTATTGCAGGTACTCTTCAATTCAAACTCGAGCACCACTAAGAGGTATATTGATGATGTTGGCTTAAAGAATAACGGAAAACATCTCATTTATAATCAAGGTCAAAGCAACCAATGAAGGATTTGTTTTTTAGGCAAGACGAAAGGAAGAATTCTTGGAGTAACCAATGTTGGTAAAGGTTCCTCTTTTCTTTTTAAACAAATGTTGCTTACTGCTAATTTGAACTATAACTTGCTTAGATTAGTCAATTGTGTGACAATGAATAAGAAGTTAAATGCCAACATGGGAAGTTTCAGTTGAGAATCCCTTTTGTTAAGATTTGAAAATTTGCCAACCCTGACTTGTAAATTGCTTCTATGAAGTTGATTAGGTAACATTGATGATATGAGATTGAATTCATGGTCGATATGTTCTTGAAATTGATTATATGTCATGATAAAATGATTAAAATAGCTATGACTTAATATCTATGCATTTTCTTGGCCAAAAAC
This sequence comes from Rauvolfia tetraphylla, assembly GCA_030512225.1. Lineage (NCBI taxonomy): Eukaryota > Viridiplantae > Streptophyta > Magnoliopsida > Gentianales > Apocynaceae > Rauvolfia > Rauvolfia tetraphylla. The sequence goes on along the minus strand of JAJQKT010000004.1, from coordinate 6,289,445 downwards.
ATCTTTATGAAACTTTACAAAATGTTCGGACTTGAAGTTTGTGGACTTGAAGTTTGGATGTCGACCGTAAGTTCAATCGCCCGAACTTGTATGACAAAATGATATTCTATGATTTTGATCAATTACTTACAAAATGTTTCAATGTGTGTTTTATCTTGATAAGCTTGAATGTCTTGTTGGTTATGATAATGATAGATCTTCTTGGCATAGAATATTTGGTCACGTGAGCATGGATTTGTTGAGCAAACTTTCCTTTCAAGATTTAGTTGGAGGATTGCTAAAAATGTGTTTTGAGAAAATTGTCTTTGAGTTACTAGTCAATATGGAAAACTAACAAAAGAGTCTTTCAAACTCATGAAAATGCTTTTAGGCCTCAAAACATCTTGAGCATGTTCATATGGATTGATTTTGACTTATGAGGAACTCTAGTATTGATGACTTGAAGTATGCCTTAGTAGTAGTTGATGATTTCTCAATATTCACTTTAGCATTCTTCTTTGCTCAAAAAGATGAAGTGTTTCATAAGTTAAAAAAAAATTGCACTTTACAAAAATTGGTTGGATCTATCCTTTGAGAAAATTCTTCTTCAAAAATATGTTTTGAGCCGAAGCCATAAACAACACATGCTATGATGAATAGAATTCTTTAAGATCATTTTGAAGAAAAACATCAATTGAAATTCTCTTTTATAGACTCCTCAAATTGCATATTTTAAAGTGTTTGGTTTTAAATATCTTATCTTGAATACTTGTGATAACTTACTTAAATTTGATAGAAAGCCGGATATAGGTATATCTCTTAACCATTCTTCTAACAAAAGGCCTATAGAGTTTATAATGAAAAGAACCTTATATGATGAGGAAACCATTCATGTTAGTTTCAATAAATCTTACATCTGCTTGGAAGGAAAAGAAGAAGATGATGTAGGTACATCTATGAATAACTATTAAACCTATCTTTAAGCACCAACTTTGGAGGACCATACCAATGAGGAAGAAATGATTGAACAAAATCAAGATGACCAACCTAGTAGTGACCAAGAGCTCCCATAGAACTTAAGATATCCAGGAGGCCACCCTAAGGAGCAAATCATTGGTGATATCTCCCCAAGGAGTAAAAATAATGCGGTACTTTATCAATAACTTTATTTTTTTTATCTCATATGAGCCTAAAAGTATTAATGATGTATTGTGTGATGATTTTTGGATTATTACTATGCAAGAGAAATTAAATCAATTTGAAGGATACAAAATTTGAAAATTCCTAAATCTCGTGATCATTCCATTATTGGAACTAATGGTTTTTAGAAATAAACTCAATGAATCCGGAGAAGATGTAAGAAATAAATCTAGATTTATCACCCAAGGATTCAATCAAAAGAGGGAATTGATTATGATGAAACCTTTGCTCCGAATGCTAGACTTAAGTCCATAAGAATGCTTTTAACTTTTATTTGCTTTAAAGGTTTCAAGTTATTTCAAATGAATGTCAAAAGTGCTTTTCTAAATGGTTCTATTGAGGAAGAGGTTTATGTGGAACAATCACCCGGTTTTGATCATGAAAAGTTTCCTAACCATGTTTTCAAATTATCCAAAGCTTTGTATGATTTAAAACAAGCTCCTAGAGCTTGGTATGAAAAATTGAGTGGTTTTCTTCTTTCAAAAGAATTTTCAAGAGGAAAGGTTGACACTACTCTTTTCATAAAAACCTATTGCAACAATGATCTTTTACTTGTGCAAATATTTATGTTGATAATATCATATTTGATGCTACTAATGTTTTACTTTGTGAGAAATATGCCAAGTTGATGCAAAGTGAGTTCGAAATGAGCATGATGGGAGAACTCAACTTCTTTCTTGGATTACAAATCAAGCAAACCAAGGATGATACTTCCATAAATCAATCCAAATATACCAAAGAGTTTTTGAAGAAGATTTGAAATAGATCAAGAAAAAGGTATAAGCACTTCAATAGTTCTCAATCAAACTTGATAAATAAGAAAAAGGTAAAAATGTTGATGAGAAGGTATATAGAGGTATGATTGTTAGTTTACTTTATCTTACCACAAGTACACCAAATATTATGTTTGTCATGTGCTTGTGTGCTAGATTTCATCTTGTCCTAAAGAGTCTCATTTGATTGTTGTTAAATACATTCTCTATTACCTTATTGATACACTAGTGATCATGGTCTGTGAATTACCTAAGAGGGGGGTGAATTAGGTATTTGGCTAATTATTGCAAATTCAAACCTTTTATATGTATAGATCAATTACAGATGATATGGACAAGAGAGAAACAATTTATGGCAAAGCAATATAAGAAATATAGACCAATGAACACAAGCAATTTATAGTGGTTCGATCCTCAAGATCTACCTCCACTACCTTAAGCCTACACTTAAGGATTTCAATAACTCTACTATGTGCTCAAGTTCACAGATTACAAGAGAGGCTCACCACACTATGGTTTTACACTTACAACCTCTTCTAGTAATTTTTACAAACAAGGCTCACCACACTATGGTTTTATATCTCAAACAACCTTGAATTACAACTTCAAGGATCACCCTTATCTAAAGGGTTTTATGTTATCAAGATAACCTTGCTAGAGCTAGTAGATCAACACAATTTAATAAGTAAAGATGAGTGTGTAGATGTTACCACTTGTTGGTAGAAATTACACAAAGTTGCACCTTCACACTTTGATGTCTTTGGATTGATCAATTGAATGCACAAGACATAAGAGAGCTTGAGAAATGTTTGTAAATGACTTTAGAAGGCTTAGAGTATTCAAGGATTCAAAACTTACAAAAGATTGCACGTTTATAGCTTTTATAGAATTTGAAAATCAGTTGAAACAGCTATAAAAAGGCTAGTTAACGGCTATTTTCAGGAAATTCAGACGACCGAATTCTGCGTCCGAATTTTTCGGACGACCGAATTCTTCCTGCTTTGTCCAAATCTTCGTCCGAATTTCTCTGGAAGAACAGTGACCATGCTGAAGACCAAGATTCGGACGACCGAATTTTTCTCCATGCGTCCGAATCTTCTTTCGAATTTCTCTGGAAGAACAGTAGCAAACTTTTGCTACCAAATTCGGACGACCGAATTTCTTGGAATTATGTTCAAACTTTGTAAAATCATTTAAAATTTATCTTCGAAGGATTTGAAATACATTTGGTATATATAGAAAACTTATTTAGACAAATATCAGTTTGAAAACCAAAATCAAATTCCTTTGATCATGTAAAGTTTACTTAAAAACTTTTAGAACACAAAACCACATTTACTAAGAATTCATTCAAAGCCTTTTAAAATTAAGAAACCAATTTTATGCTCTCTTTTGCATTCAATAGACTCCAAGACATACAAGTGTAGAGTTTACATAGATATTACCTATCATCATACCTACTCTACAATTCAAGTCTTCAATGCCTTGATCTTTGAATAAACCTCAAAAGACTCATAGCTTATTGAGGTTGATCTTGCTCTTTGGCTTGAAGGCAATGAGACTTCAAACTTCTTTCTTCACAAATCCTATCATACTATTCAACAAAATAGGACTAAGCATATAGAGATCAAACTTCATCTCATTAGAGATCATTCTACTAAGGGTAGTATTTGTTTAAAGCATGTTTGCACAAATGAACAAATTAATGATATTTTTTTTAAGCCATTAGCCGAAGAAAGGTTTGACCAATCTTAGAAGAAGCTTAGGGATTTAAAAAAATAATAATAATAATTCAATAACTAATGAGTGTATTCAAGTGTTTGTAGCTCCAGGTGAGGACAAAGAAGCCTAGCATGAGAAAAGGAAAGGGAAAAGCGAAAGAAAGAGAAGGAGGACCAGTGATCAATGAACCAAGGAAGGTTCATGTTCCTCAAAGCATGTCATGGCTAGATAGATTTGTCACAATGGAGGCTGCTATTGAATCTGATGATTGGACAAAAAGGAACCATAAGATAAATCCAAGTCACAAGGTGGATGTCATCAAACTATCCGAAATGGGTAATATACTTTCATTTTTAAATGATGTGAGCTGGACTAGTTTGCTTGTGTTTGATGAATGCTATTACCTTCCTTAGTTTACAAATTTTATATTTAAAAAAAAAGGATTGAGCAAATTGGTAATAAAACTATTCAGTGTTATTCTTCAAGAATATCACAAGTTGATTTTTGAGATTGATAATGCATTGCTCAATAGAATTTGTGATGTTGAGGATGTTGGGTTTGGGCATTATTCTTCCGGGGGACATTGTTTTATAAGTAAGTTAACTCACATGAAAGGATTGAGAATGCCTGTACAAATGGTAGAAGCCTCAAGACTATAAAGGAGAGAGAGATAAAAGTTTTTTATGCTAGTAAAAGAATTTTACATCACATGCGTACTACCTTGATTATAGCATACTTTGGGCACAAATCTTCTATTGATAATATATATATGCTATAATTATGCTAGCCGTGCATAAGAAAAGAAAAATGAATTTTGGATATATAGTGCTAAAGAATATAATAGAGCAAGAAGAACAGAAAAATTATTCCTGGAAACAAAATAAACTTGGATAAACTCTCCAATATGGGTAATGTTCTATCTCTATTTGATGATATTGATTGGAACAATTTACTAGTAGTTGATGAAGAATTTTATTCTGCCCTTATATATGAGTTTTATGCAAATCTTAAAGAATAGAGATGAGGGAAAATAATGTAGTTCAATGGTATTCCTCTAGAGTATATCAAGTGGATTTTGAGTTCAATGATGCCTTAGTGAATAGAATTTGTGGGGTAGATGATAAAGAGGCAAGGTATTACTCATTGGGACAGCATTGCTTTATTCATGAATTGTTCACAAATGAAAGATTTGAAGAGGCTTTCACAAATGATAGACAATTTAGGTCCATTAGGGAAAGGGAAATCAAAGCCTTTGATGCTAGAGGAAGGGTTATGCATCACAGGATTACCATTATGCATATGGTGATTATGCTTGCCTTGCATGCTCATAGAAGACTAAACTTTGGATTCATGGCATTGAAGCATATGATTAGGGCAAGTAAAATAGCCAACAAAGCCTTACCGTATGGGAGACTATTGACAAGAATTTTCAAACACTTCCAAGTCAAACTTCTTGTAAGAGGACAAGCTTTCAAGAGTGGAGAAATCCATACTAATGACTCTCTCAGAAGGATGTAATTAATTCTTGATGAAGATGGTATATGGAGAACAAAAAGAGAAATTCCTTCAAAAAAAGAAGAAGTTGAAGAAAGTGAGGAGGTTGAGGAAGAAGAAAATGAAGAAGAAGAAGAGGATGAAGAGGAAATTCTTGCTGGAGAAAGGAAAACCAAAATGAGGAATGAGTTATCTAGTGAGGGGGTGCAACCTTCCACAAAAGAAGACTATTTGAAGAGGTACCCTCTATTGAAGGAAAAGAAGTTGAAGGTGATAATCTCACTAGAGGTTATACCATAGTTGCCAAGGTGTTTTTAGAGACATTGAACAACCATGTAAAGGAAATGAAGAAGATGGACAAATTCTTCGAGTCCTTTGCTCCAATGATTCTTGACAAATTTGATGGTTTAGAAGTTAGAGTCAAGAATATGGAAGAAGACTTGAGAAAGATCTCTCAAGTGTTTTTAAATGGTGCAAGTTCCTATAAAGCCAAATAAAGAAGATCAAGAAGATAATATGGGTGGAGATAGCAGCAATAAGGATGATAGTAATGACAGTGAAAATTGAGATGGCTATCAATTTGTTGCTAAAGAAGAAGACAAAGATCAAGGAAAAGGCAGTGAAGCACCCCAAGAAGAAGAAGAGCAAGAGAATGAAGAACAAAGAGGTAAAGCCCAAGAGAATAAGCAAGAAGAAGGAGGTGAAGGGAGTTTAACAAAGTCGAATCACAAATCCATCACCAATTTCCTTCAGCCAAGGGAGGAGGAAAATGTGGTTCAAAGGAAGTTGATCCAAAGATTCTCTCGATTGGTAACTTTCCAAAGCCGAACTACACGGGCAAGGAGTCAGCAAATGAAGGACCCCATCATATAGAGATCAAGGGAAACATGGCCATCATAACAAACAATATTAGAAGTGAAGATCATGAAGTGCATACAAGACTAAGCCTTTCTATCCCTAAACTCTATTTTGTTGCCTATTTTAGTTTATGCCTTGATGCACATGTTATGCTTTAACATTGAAATTTACTTGTGCCTTTCTAGTCATTATAATGTTTTGAAGCTCAATATGTGAAATCCTTGTGATAAGAGCTTCTTTTGTTTCACTTTTGTTGTCCAAGTACTCTCACCCCAAGTTTAATCGCTACTAAAAGGGGGAGAAAAAGTTGATTTATTGTTGTTGAGATACTATATATTGCTTATTGTTGTTAAACTGTTACATGATGCTCATTGTTGTTAGGATGTTAATTATTTGATTTGAGTGATGACAAAATCAAATGTTGGTCAATATACTGCTTGTATGTGATACATGCTGTCTCATTTTCATTAACCCCATCTTGAGTGATGACAAAAGGGGGAGAAAGAATGATGACAAAATGTGCTATATGTTGTGTACACTGTGCAAAATGTTACAAAATGTGCTATATTTTGTGTAAACTGTGTTATAATTTGTGTAAACTGTGTTATATTTTCACAGTGAGTTGTTTATTTTGGCTGCACTTGGAATTTCAATTGAAATTGGTTGTTTTCTGAGATTTTGAATATGGTTAAGTTGAGATTTTGAAATCTTGATCTTGGTTCTTGACTTGACCTATGAGTTTAGGATACTTCATGAAAACAATTGAATGTATGAATTTTGTGATTTTGCAAAGCTAAATCAAGTGCCATTGTGATTATATATAGTTGAGTACTTCTATAGTTCTTTTAAAAATGCAAAATCATCATTTCAAACTTATGACCAAAAATTCGGACTTGAAATTCGGATGCAGACTAAAAGTTTGGACGCTTTCAAAATTTCTTGCCAAAAATGCTTTTTCTGTTGTTCAAATTATTTGAAAACTGTCTTAATCTTTCCCATCATATTTGAACAACCTTAGAAAAGCTTATTTTCAAAAATTAAAGCCTTCATCTCACATATTTTACAATTTGGACATGAAATTTTAAAATTCAGATGCATGATTCAGAAATTCGGATGCATCCATAGTGTGTTGTCAAAAAGTGGTCTTTTTTTGTTCAAATTGATTCAAATATGTTTTAATCTCTTCTACTATATTTGAACAACCTTAGGAAAGCTTTATTTCACTTTAAATTTTCATTTTGTTGAATTTATTGCAATTTGGACGAAGAGTCCTTAGTTATAATATTTTCTGAAAAATGAGCACAATCTAAGAGGGAGCATTGTTAAACTTTTACAACCTTTAAAACCTCTCTTAGAATCTTTTCTTAATGCTTCAATGCTATATATCCTATCCTAGTTGTTAGTTGGAAGGAAGGAGGTAAATGGAGGTTGGTTGGGCTGTAGGCTCATATTGACCCTTTTGAATGTCAATGTGCTAAATTGGTTATTATCTATCATTGAGATTAATACTTCTTTGTTCTACATTGTTTAAATCCATCACATTTTACATCAAATTTTGTCATCATAAAAAAGGGGGAGATTGTTAGCCCTAAGGTCAAATCATGTAGTTATGATTAGTTTTGATTAATGACAAACATTGATAAGGACTAATATGCTTGTATGTTGTGTGATAGGATTTTTGGATTGAGAAGAAAGCAAGTATAATTGCCTTGAAGCCACAATGCAAGAACAACTCAAATATGTCAAAGTGATTAAGATTGAATAGTTTGTTCAAGATGATTGAAGGCTTTGAAGACATGAAGTGTAGGTTACATGCCACTAATAGGTAAACTTTGTAAACCCTACACTCTTAAGTCTTGAAATCTATAAGTTGCATTTGAGAGCATAAAACTTGATTTGAAAAGTTTCAATAGTTTTGAACTTACCTTAATTATCAAGTTTTCATTAATGGTTTTTGCACTTAAAAGGTCTTTAATGACTTATCTTTTAGGCTAGAATGTTTTCCAACTTGTTTGAATTGATTTGAATATGTTTTGACAAAGTTTGAAAAATTCGGATGCAAAATTCGGACGCATAAGGGAAAATTCGGTCGTCCGAATTTTTTCTGCACTATGAACAGTACTACTATTCAGTGAACACTACGACTATTTTTCCAGAGAAATTCGGATGCAAGTTCGGACGCAGATGGTAAAATTTGGTCGTTCGAATGTGAACAGTAACAGTGAATAGTGACACTGTTTCCGTGAACAGTATTTTCAGAAAAAAATCGGATGCAAGTTTGGACGCGGAGGATGAAATTCAGACGTCCGAACTTCTCAGAAACTAGCCGTTACTATCTGTTTTATGACTGTTAAAACCGATTTTTAAAATCTATAAAAGCCATAAACTCCAGATCTTTTAGAAAACTTTTGAAATTTAAAAATCCTTCAAGCTCTAACTTGTTTTACATCAAAATTATTTGAAAAGCTCTCAAATTGCCTTGTGCTCAAAGGTTAAAATTCAAGAATCCAAAGGCAAGGTGTGAAGTGGCGCTAGCTATTGTATTCATCCACCAAGAAGTGTCGGTAATATCTAAACTCTTTCTTTACATTAATGTTGTGATTGATACAAGGTTGTCAAGAGACTTAAAACCCTTGTGGAGGGTGAGCCATTGACTAGATTAATCAAGGTTGTTGAGTAAAACCCATTGAAGAGGGTGAGCCTTGGATTAGATTGGCCTAGGTTGTCTAGTGACATAAAACTCTTTGTGATAAGGGTGAACCTTTTTTATTACATTGAATAGAGGTTGTTGTGGTAAAACCCATTGAAGGGTGAGCCTCTTGTGTAATTGCTTGGACTGAGCATTTAGTGAATCGGTTAAAATCCTTGTGTGTGGACTCAAGGTAGTGGATGTAGATCTTGGAGAGATCGAACCACTATAAATCGTGGGTTCATTTCCTTATAGCTTTACTTGTTTACATACTTGTGTTATTATTATTTGTTCTTAGTTGTTAATTGATTGGTTGTGGGCTTATTGTTTGATCATCTTGTCTCAATCATCAAATCACATATAAGCTTGAAGTTTATGAATATAAAGAAGAGCTTTTTTAAGGCAAAGGATTATCAAAAAGGAAAAAGATTTTTAATAATTAGCCAAAGACCTAATTCAACCCCTCTTAGGTCTTTCAAGAATTAAGTATTAAAACCATTAGCTAAATGACAAAAGTAGGGAATAGCAATAATAGAAAATTTCAGTCTTTGTTCCAAACTGTTGTATATGCATTTCAACTCATAATCCAATGCATGAGACCAAAATTCATCTCACAAAAAAGAGAAAAACATCCAGATAATATGAAATCGAAGACAAAATAAATAGTAGGTATAACACATATGGGATATACAACAATCTATTGGATGAACTGAGGGCACAAAATTGATACTGCCTAATATGAGTGACATAAAAGTTCGGACAACCAATTTGGATGTAGTAACGTAATTCAATTGACCAAATGACACAATTACTAGTCATTATTTGAATATTGAATTTGAAATTTAAACTATATAAAATGCTTAAACTTCAAATTTTTTATAACTTTTGCATACTTTGAAAAGCTTTACAAGCCATTATCTTGAGACCTTAAAAAAGGGAAACAAAAAACTTTCATTTTGTCTTGTGCTATAGATGATCATTCAAGATTCCAAAGCAAAAGTGAAGTGGTGCTAAATATTTTTATTATCAACTAATTTGTTGGGTAATATTTTTTCATCTCTCTTCCCTTTTTTGTTTATTCAAGATTGTCTTAAGGATATAAAATACTTAGGTGAGGGTTATCCTTGTTTGTTGAATTCGAAAAGAAGTTATTTGTGTAAAACCCTTGGAGGTTGAATCTCTAGTGGATTGGTTGAAATCTTTGGGTTAGAGATCAATGAAGTCAATGTAGATCTTATAAAGATTGAACCACTATAAATTATTGTGTCTTTTCTTCTTTATTCTTTGACTGCTTTTAATTGTTTCTACTTCACTTGTTACTTGTGGTTGCTGGCATTTATTGTTGTCACATTTATTTCCTCTTCTTCCTTCAACCACTTTCTTATAATTATTTTAAATACTTGGAGGTTGTGAACATCAAAAAGGAACTTTCATCAAAGAAATGATTTAAAAAATTAGCCAAAAACATAATTCACTCCCGTAAGTGTTTTAGAGATGAATGCAAAATTATAGTGTTGTCTAAGTGAGAATTCATGAGGAAAGGGAATGGGGCACCCATTTGCTATCCCAAATTCAACCCGCTCACCATTGCTAATTCTCCATCTCAAGCCTAAAGACAACAACATTCAGCCTTCTAAAGTACTCCTCCAAATAATATTTCTTCCAACCTTGGAGCTTTTTCCGTATTCGGTTCTTCAGGTCTGAAAACAAATCTTTCTTTGAATGCCCAGTCATAAAAGGCAATCCCAAATACTTTGCATTATCGCTTCTCTACTAAACATCCAAAGTTGAGCAAAATAGAGAGGTCTCTGCATCATCTATGCCTTGTGAAAATTAACTGCTTGGACAGAAAGATTCTCATACTATTGTAAAATTCTTTTGATCACCAAGGCATTAGAGATGCTAGCTTCTGCAAAAATAATACTATTATCTGCAAATAACAAATGAGACATACTAGGCCCTGAATTTGATAATCCCAAACTCCAAAGAATAAATAAAAAATGTGACATAGGATCACCCTGTTTGATGCCTCCTGAGGGTTTAAAAGGAATAGCTGGACTTCTATTAATCAATTTAGAATAGGTGACCGATTCAACACATGATATGATGAGAAAAATAAACCTGTCCAAAAAAATCATAGCCTTCATGATCATCTCCAAAAAAGACAACTCAACACGACAAAAAAATTTCGTATATCCAATTTAAGTGCAAAATGCTCAGTGCGAGAAATCAATTTATAAATAAAATTGGCGAGGCTAATGGATAAAAAATCCACTATTTGAACAGGTTGCTCGATTCTTGGAACTAAGATAATAAGTGTTTAGTAATACTAGAAATGTTAAGATTACCATTCAAAAAAATAAAGCGTAAAGTCAACAATTTATGCTAAATGAATATGCCAGTAACACTTCTGAAAAATCTCTTGCATACCATCTGGATTAGTGCTTTCCTAGATGATAAATCATTTAAGGCTGCAAGCAATTCATGATACATAAACTCTCGGTTTAAAGCTGAAATATTCCTTTGATCCAGCGGCTGAAGAGGTACGTCATCCAAAGACAGTAGAAGAGCTATTTTAAAGTTAAATTTTTTCTGAAAAACGAAACAACTATGTGCTTTAGCATACCACCATCTGCATGCATATGTCCATCCTCATCTCGCAACTTAAAGATAAATTTTTCTGCCGACGATAATTAGCTATATTATGAAAGTAATAGGTGTTTCTGTCTCCATGCACTAGCTAATTTGCTCTGCTACATTGCCTCCGAAATTCCTCATGATGATCTAGAGGTTCATCGAGTTCATTCTTCATCTTGATCTCCTCTTGAACTGTAAAGGAATTGGTAACGAAAGCAGTTGCTCCTTTTCTTTAATCTTTTCCTTGAGCTTACCATATTTCTTAAAGCTCCAACTCCTCAAATGAGTTCCCAGCTTCACAATAGATTTTAAGAGCACTTGGCCCTTAGAGATAGGAGCATGATTCCAGTTTTCCATATGCTTTTGTGAGGTAAAGAATGCCATTTCTTGTTCCCAACAGAACCTGTATTCGTATCAGTTATAAGTACTGATAAATGATTAAAATGAGAGGAAACTAGATGCCTGACACCATGAACTTGGAAGGAAAAACTGATCAATGCATAGGCACTAGTGAAAAGCATTAGAAAAAAGACATTGCATGGGAAATGTCATCATTGGATCATCTTGATCCATGCATAGGCACTAGTGAAGTTGAAGTTTAAAAGATAATACATATGCAAAGAATTGCACATTAGTTGCTTGATGCTTTTGTAGACTCTAGAAGAGTTAGCAAATTGCATCTTCTAATAATAGATGCTCTTATTCAGATAAATGTCACAAAAGGACAAAATTTAAGCTCTATAACTATTGAATCTAAAACATACTCGCGTGGCTAACCTCTTGGTTATAAAGATAAAAATCCTTGAAAGAAAATAGGGTTAAATGATCAAAGTGTTCCTCCTAAAGTGTTAGAACAAAAGGACCAATAGATTACTGATCTTAATTTCAGGATTCTGAAAATAATAAAAATATGGAAAACTCCATAAACTTTATTGCTATAGATGAAATTTAGAATTGAATAAATAAGATTCCTGATCACTCTTTTGCATATAATGTTGTACGTTATGTTTTAAGTGATAAAAAAGATCCTGAACCATGATCAGTTTAGGAATGTCAGCATATACCTGATTGGTTAAAATGGAAAGTTATGATTCAACTGGAACTAAACTCACTTACCAAAAGTGAGCTTTTTGGACTTGTATTCCAAACACCAAAAGGTGTATAATCAGTTGGTAATAAATGGGTATTTTTGCGGCACCAATATAAACAAAATGAATCTTGAGATATAAAGCACGATTTGTAGCGCAAGAATTTTTGCAAATGCTTGGAATTGATTATGAGGAGACATATTCTTCTGTGATAGTTGCAATCATGTACAATATTATGTAAGTGTGGAAATACATGAAAACTTGATATGCGACTTCTGGATGTAGTTGCTGCATATTTATGTGAAAATATTGATAGTGAAATTTACATAAAAAACCCTAAAGGATTTCACATGCCTGAAGCACTCGAGAAAATTATTCATTAAATTACAAAAATCCCTTTATAGATTGGAGCAATATAGAAGAAAATGGTATAATCGTCTGAAGGGGAGGTTAATACAAGCCGGATATAAGAATGATATAATTTGTCTATGTGTTTTCGTCAAGAAGTCTGAATCAGGCTTCTTAATACTAGGAACATATGTTGATAATATTAAAGTTATGGGGACTCCTAAAGAGATCCTAAAAGCAAGAGATTATTTGAAAAAGAAATTTGAGATTAAGAATTTAGGAAGAACTAAGTTTTGTCTTTGATGTGTTCTCCCGTGCCCTTATACTTAATTCTATCACAATCTCTAACAATTTGCATACAAACACAAGGCAAACGCACCTATTGTGGCACCCACAACCCCTTTGCTGGGGTCTATTGATGCTGAGTAGATTACCTGCATGCCTCCCGGCACTAGATTCTGACCTTATGTCACTGTCCAGAGTTATGATAGTACTCATATTAAATGTAAAGTATGGACCTAGACATACAAAAGGTCACAACAAATCTAGAACTGACATGATCTAAGTATATAACAAAAGTTCTCGAGAGAATCAATAGATACAAATAGAAAACGTATGACAAGGCATAGGGATCTTCACGATCACCCTACAGAATCAATCCGAATGCACAACTAATTCGCCTCTATTTCTAGGCCATCTGAAAACATGTTATTAAAAGAGTGTGAGCCAGAAAGCTCAGTAAGTCCGAGTGTGTGTTTGTCCATGAGAATGCTTTACGTGTATGCAGAAAATTGTAAAATGATCAAAAACTTTCTTTTTTTAAAAAAAAATTCTTTCGTACATAGGACAATAGTGAAAAGAATATCTTGTCTCAGGCTATCTGAAAATATGTTATTAAAAGAGTGTGAGTCAGAAAGCCCAATAAGTTCGAAAGTTTGTGCATTCATGAGAATACTTTACGTCTATGCAGAAAATGTAAAATGATCAAAAAAATTCTTTTTTTTTTAAAAATAAAGTTGTTTCATACATAGGACAGAGTGAAAAGATTATCATAACTCAGGCCATTTGAAAACATGTTATTAAAAGAGTGTGAGCCAAAAAGCTCAGTAAGTCCGAGTGTGAGTGTATTCATGAGAATGTTTTACATGTATGCAAAAAATTTTAAACTAAAGATTATCCTATTTTGTACTAGGGATTTCATCCATGTACAAGATAGGACAACATATAAAACTCTATGTCCCTTTTCTGCACTCTAACATTTCTGTCAGCCAGTCATGGGTTCATTGGTAGCTACCCGGAATACTGAGTCATAACCTACCAAAACACTTAATTATTGTGCACAATAACAGCTCACACCAGTCCCAGAAATGTCCTAGCCTTATTTCCGGATCAAGAACCGAACCCGTAGGCGCTATACGGGAACCCAACGTGGCTTCCGATCAGGCCAATCCTTTCCCTGGTCACTAATGCCCTCTAATATCATAGTACCACTCATAGAATCTGGAATAAACCTCACACCAGTGATGAGGAGGCCCTCGTATGGGTGACTAGCCTAGCACAGTGCGCTTGCACTCGGTGGGTCTCCGATTTCTAAAGAAATTGTTTTATTATCCAGACTCTCATTAAAGGTGTCACTGGATGTCACCTAAACACCCTCTATATGGTGTCGTTGGGATTTTCATACATACACAATACATGTCAAGATAGGGTTTTCGATACATAGGCCCCAAATAGCCATATATCCTTACCAAGTTTGTAGTTTGACCAACCGGTCAAAATTCCACCGCCCGCCTTTGATTTCAAATAGTTCTATACAAGTTTCTTAATATGCTATGCTCATGTACATGTTTCATTTTCTAAAGCCATTTTATTTAAACATTTTACTAAAACTTATCGGGTTTCAGAATAAAATTCCAACATATTTTCTTCAAAAAATCTAAAAATAGAAACCCGAATAGAATTAAAGTCCCATGCTTTTCCAATGCAAGTAATGCATAAATGAATAGAGGAACTTGCTAATCAATCATGCCAAAACATTTCCAAAAATAGAAACTTTTCATAAATAGAAAGTGTTTCCAAAATAGGAAGGTTTCTCTATTTATTGACTTTTTAAGGATAGTATAAAAATAGTTTTCCTACAAAACAATGCCTTTGTTTCTTGATATTTGGCTTTAGAAATAGGTAAGTCTAAATTTTCGAATTCACCCGTAGCCGGAGTAGATTTACTACCTATAGTCCTGCGAAATCGAATGTTCGAATTTTCTTAGTATATCAAAGTGCGTGATTGTTGCTTCATTAATAAAAGAAATATTTAAGTGCATCTTCGAACATATAACCTACTCATTTTGATTAAAGTAAGAAAAATAGTCCTAAGGAACTTCTTAGCACGTTACACATTTTTCAAGGTAAATTATCTTATTTTAGGATTAATTAAAATCTTCGAGATTAAATAAATTACTTTATTATTTATGGAGATTCAAAGTATTAGCAATCTCTAAAGTTTGATAACGTTATAGAGATTTTCCACTAACAACTATTTTATTATATCTCTTTTTTTTCTAGTTTTTCATGAACATGCATGTTTATACTATCTTAACATTCTCTTAGATACCCTATCCTGTTTCTATTATTTCTATCCTTATTCTTAAATTTTGATTCAAACGAATTCCATCATCTTTGATTTCCTAGTTGTTTGTAGCTCTATTTTGTCTCCTTTTTCTTTCTTTACATTGGCCGGTTATAAGGTCTTTAAATTTCCAGAAATTCAGCCTCTTAATACCTTGTTATTGTGCCTAAAAGTCTGAAAGTTGAAGTCCTTTAAAGTCCTTTTTAGCCATTCCTATCATAACTACTCAAACTACTACTAGATCTTCTTGTAAGTGATGGCTATATTAGCTTTGTTTACTAGGTTTTAAGCTGTCCAAATTATTTTCTCTTCAAGCATACGCTTTATTACATCATTTATGCAAGATTCCGGCTCTTTTCCTTGAAATTTAACGCCATTAAATCCCTTTTTATTTCTAAGGCTTGATTCCTCACAAAATCTCTTACTAGTCTCAACTATATCCTTCTTGCTTTTAGCCATCACACTTTATCATCAAGGCTGTTTTTATCTCTTATTCCATCAGATTTTAGGCTCCATGACCAGTCAGTCTTTACTTCATTTCTCGGCCATATATTTCAGCAAAAACTTCCAGAAAATAAGGCGATTCCAAGTTCTCATATACAATCCTTCTAACACATCATAATTATCACATGCACTCATTGTTGTATAGAAGAGCTTCCATCTTTTTCTACATATAATGCAAGCTGTTCAAACGGTTTCTCAATCAAGATTTCTGGTTAACATGTTATTTATCAAAGATTTCAGATTGC
The DNA here is from genome assembly GCA_030512225.1 of Rauvolfia tetraphylla. Classification (NCBI taxonomy): domain Eukaryota; kingdom Viridiplantae; phylum Streptophyta; class Magnoliopsida; order Gentianales; family Apocynaceae; genus Rauvolfia; species Rauvolfia tetraphylla. Next base: position 6,273,282 of record JAJQKT010000004.1, on the reverse strand, counting down.
TCATCCATAAAAATAGGAAATAAGTTCTGATTTGGACCTCTTTTTCAAACAAAAATTGTGCTACCTTTTAGCACTTACCTACACTAGTTTTTGTAGTAGTAAAATTTCAGCCATTTTCTTTAGGAAACCAAGGCTGTTCCAAATTATTTTTTCATAAAACACAAAGCTGGACATTTGTAGCTCTAACCTCTGAAAATATCGTGCACCGCAAAATCCATGGAACAGTCCCCCTTTTTTTTTTCAAGAGTTTCAAACAAAAAATGAAGCAATAGAAATGCTTCAAGAAAGTCTTTGGTCCGTTTGTATTTTTAGCTTTACAATCCAAGAAAATCAAACTGAAATTTAGAGATCTATGTATTCTTGATAGACTTCTTTGATGAAAGAAATTATTTTCACAGAAGCTCGTATAAAAATCCAGATTTCATGCTAAGAAAACAAGACATGCAACATAGGTCTAGCAAACAAGCTCCTAGTTGCCTAAAACAAACTTTTCAACCAAAGGTTTCAAGAAACCTTAACCAACTTCTTAGATCTTCATTAACCAGCCTCTAAATCATAAGAAAATAGAGATTACCTTTCTGGTTTTGTCAAGCTATAGCTGCTGTCCACCTAAAAAGTTTCAGCAAAACCACAAGTTCAATAGCTAGAACTAGCATAGATTGATTTCTTATGCATACAACCTTATTGAAATACCTAAGAAGGGGGGTGAATTAGGGATTAGGCTAATTTTTGCAAATTATAACCTTTTATACGTCTAAGCAAAGAACAGATTATATGAGTCAAGTTATAATCAATTTATAGCACAGCAATACAAGAAAGTAAGATCAAAGAACACAAGCAATTTATAGTGGTTTGATCCTCAAGATCTACGTCCACTACCTTAAGCCTACACTTAAGGATTTTAATCAATATACTATATGCTCAGGTTTACAAATTACAAGAGAGGCTCACCACACTATGGTTTTACACTCACAACCTCTTCTAGTAACTTTTACAAACAAGGCTCACCACACACAATGGTTTTATATCTTAAACAACATTGAATCACAACTTCAAGGATCACCCTTATCGAAAGGGTTTTATGTTATCAAGATAACCTTGCAAGAGCTAGTAGAAAAACACAATTTGATAAAAAGATAAGAGTGTGTAGATGTTACCACTTGTTGGTAGATTTTTACACAAACTTGCACCTTCACACTTTGATATCTTTGGATTGATCAATTGAATGCACAAGACATAAGAGAGCTTAAGAAATGTTTGTAAAAGGCTTTAGCATGCTTAGAGTTTTCAAGAATTCAAAACTTACAAAAGATTACACGTTTATAGCTTTTATAGAATTTGAAAATCTGTTTTAACAGCTATAAAACGGCTAGTTAACGGCTATTTTTAGCAAATTCGGACGACCGAATTCTTCCTGCTGCGTCCGAATCTTCGTCCGAATTTCTCTGGAAAAACAGTGACCATGCTAAAGGCCAAAATTCGGACGACCGAATTTTTCTTCATGCGTTCGAATCTTCTTCCAAATTTCTCTAGAAGAACAGTAGCAAACTTTTGCTACAAAATTCGGACGACCGAATTTTTTGGAAGCATACTCAAACTTTGTAAAATCATTTGAGATTTAACTTCAATAAGTTTGAAAAACATTTGGTATGTATTGAAAACTTATTTAGACATATATAAGTTTGAAAACCAAAATCAAATTCCTTTGATCATATAAAGTTTACTTAAAAACTTTTAGGACACAAAACCACATTCATCAAAAAAATTCATTCAAAACCTTTTAAGATCATTGGACTCATTTTATGCTCTCTTATGCATTCAATGATAACCAAGACGTACAAGTGTAGAGTTTACATAGAGATTTACCTACTAAGTATATACACTCTACACTTCAAGTCTTCAATGCCTTTAGATCATCTAAGAACAACCTTCTTCAAACTTCAATCACTTTGCTTTACTCAAGTTGTTCTTGCACTTTGGCTTCAAAGCAATGTGAAATAGGTAGAATAGAGTTTGTCCTGCATTCTAGGTGAGTATGACCGGTTGAAAGGGAGAGAGAGGTGTTTGAAATATCTGATTTATGTAGGTTATCATGTGGGGTGCAAGATAGCATAATCCTTGAGTATGATATTGGTTAAACTAGAGAAAGAAGGAAGCACATGCATTGGTCATCTTGTGAGCTGAAAAAGAGCAAAAAGTACTAGACACTCGAACTTTACCAAATTATCGACTTTAGCACTCAAACTAAAAAAAGTATGCTTTTGACACTCAAACTTTAAATCATGACTGACGTTAGCCCTTCTGTCCCACATGACCGTTAAATCCCGACCACCGTCTATCACATGACCATCTTGGAGGCTATTTTTATCTGACAACTTAGGTAATGTAATGGCACCAATATTTTCCTCTAGTATCTTGATCACATGCCAAGCGCGTCCTAAAAATACTTTGCCACCAAAGGTCAACATTCTACCTAAACCCAAGTATTTTCATCTTTTTCCTTTCCTTTTCCACCAATTCCAACCAAGGTTGCAGGGATGCCATGATCCTCAACGAAGTTTTTGCTACCCAACTGCTACTGTGGAAGGATCTGTGCACTGAGAACTTCTTGGACCAATAAAAACCCTTCTAGAAGATTTGCAAGTTGTGGATATTCCCAAGTAAGCTTGTTTATTTCTCCTTGTTAGTTTGAATCATGTGAATGATAATTTTGAGGGAATAGTTTGGGTAAATTGCTTGTTTAGTTGCTTTTTGAAAGGTGAGGGATGCAATTTTTTCTAGTGGCTGGATCCAGAAATGTGTGACAGAACTTTGGAAGTAATACCCGGACTATTGAAGCAGATTGACAAAGTGGAGCTTGAGCTAGAGGTAGCTATTGAAGATAGGAAAAAAATTGAAGAAGAGAATAAGAAGTTGAAGAACAAAAATCAAGAAATTGAAGTCGAAGTGCGTAGGTTAAGAGGTAGATTTAGATGGATTGTCGTTAAATTTGTGATTCTCTAGACGATATTCTACTGGAGTAGAGTTAGTCCATGTACTTCTGTAGTGGGAATTAGGAAGGCCAATGTTAATAGGCCTCTCCTTTTTTTTTTTTAGCATTTGGTTCTTTCTTTTTTGCTAAGTTTGTGGCTGAAGATAGAAAACTTCCATGACATTTGCTTCCAAATATGTTGTTGTGAATGTAAATATTTCAACTTCTATGTGCATTACAGGCACAAGGCTTTTGTCTGAGAGTTAACTTGTTAGGTTTAGATTGTTTTTCATATTCCAAAAATGCTTTTACATGAATCCTGGTTCCAATGCAATAAAAAGAATAAAACTGTCTTTTGACATTGCAAGCTGTCCTAAAAATTTTGCCATTGAACATGCACCAAAGCAAAGCCAAGGAAAAGCAAGGTCTACATTGATATAAACAAAGCAAAAGCAGTCAAAATACACTGTCCCACAAACAAAAGATTCATTTGTTTAACATGTGACAGAATATTTCAAAATTGGATCCACAATACATCCACATAAGACCAAAGCCAGAAGGCATCAAATTCTAAGATGAATCATCTACTTCTTCACGGATGCAGATCCCTTATTTCCTCTCTTTGGTCTTGGAAGTGGCATATCAGAGGAAAACTTGTTCCTTGGTCTTGTGTCTCCCAACCAAGCTGTGCCAAAATTCTCATATGATCTCATTGCTCTTGATGCTGTCTTTCTCGTCGTATGAGATGAAGGTGCTGAAGTTGAAGGGTCTTTCGAAGTTGAATGTGTTGTTCTTCTGCTAGGAGCCTACAAAGAAAATTATAATTAATAATGTTCCACAGTAGTCTAGAATGGAATTGGTTTCCTTTTGACTAACCTTTATCCGTTTTGTCTGTTCATCTGCGCCAGCTCTGTTTTGGTGCTCCACATCTGTATTTTCTGGGATGTTATCTTTGCAACTTCTAGAATTATGGCCGAATTTCTTCTCCTCATTATCCTTACGTAACCTTCCTCATTTTCTTCCACTGCCTTCTTCTAGCCTTTCTTGGCCGTCCATATTGTTTGCAGGCCCTCGGAGGGTCCAATAATACCCCATCATTTACTGGCCACTAAATTTCCCCATTGATTGGCTCAAGAACACGGTCATAAAACTTCATAAAATTATATGTTCTATAATACATATCCACATAGTCATCAGGGTTTACTTCTTTCTTATGCATTGCAGCAATAGTATGAGGACTTGGGATTCCAGATAATTTCCATGACATGCAGCTACAGATCTTCTTACCTAAGTCAACAATGAACTGCATTTTCCTTGGTCCAGCCACTTGATAGCCATCTACTCAACTCCACAGATGTTTCCATTACCTACTATCAATTACATTTTATCTAGAAGCTCCCTAATTTTTGGGCATATATGCATATCTTGTTTCTTGAGCATCCAGCTTCTTCTGTTCTCTATCCTGCCCATTAGCATCATTCTAATTGTCTCTAGAATGGTTATTAGGGGCTGGTCTCTTGCTTCCAAAATATATGAGTTAAAAGACTCGCATAAATTGTTACATAGCATATCAGATTTCCACTACAAGAAAAACTGAGAATCCGCCGTTAAATATAAGTTAGCGACAGGTTAGCAACGGAACGATCCGTCGCTAAAATTGCGTTGCTAATTGCGACGGAAACTCATTTCCCTCGCAATCAGCGACGGATTTGCGTCCTAAATTAAAAGTGGTCAAAATCTTGGGCTATCCTATTAGCGACGATTTTTGCAACGAATTAGCGATGGATAAATTGATATTTAAAAAAATTTTTATTATCGGTTGCTAATCCGTCGCTAATTAGCGACGGATTAGCGACAAAAAATAGTTCCGTCGCAAACTCGATAGCTAATTTATATTTATATTTTTTATTTTAATTTAACTTTTCGTCGCTAATCCGTTGCTAATAACGAATACTTAAATTTCGAAAAAATTTAAATTTTAACTATCCGTCCCTAATCCGTCGCTATATTTTAAAAAAGTTTAAAATATATGTCGCTAATCCGTCGCTATCTTTTTAAAAAATAAAAAATATCCGTCGCTAATTAGCAACGGATTAGCAACGAATATTTGAATTTTAAAAATATTTAAATTTTGAACCTTCCGTCGCTAATCCGTTGATAATCTCTCGCAGTATTTTAAAAAAATTAATTAAAAAACCATAGCTAATCTGTCGCTAATATATTTTTTTAAAATATTTTGGTGAATTATATGAAATTATCTTGTAAAAATTTAAAAATTAAATATCAAGAGAAGGCAATACTCTTACAAATATAAATCAATAAATAAAATGCCTGAAAAAATATCAAATATCAAATACAGTCATCCATTTACAAACTAAAATTCTAATATACTAATTAGCCTAGACGGCAGATGCCGGAGTCGGAGCTGAGGGCGGTGGCGGTGGCGGTGGCGAATCCATGGGGCCTTGGGAAGGAGGATGGTGATCCGGTGGGTCAACTGTGTAGTCATCATCATCGTCATCATCAGTATCATCATTGCCACCAAGCAATGAAGGCGGAGGCAGATTCAAAGTCTATGATAAAAATGATAAGTAATCTGTCATACTCTGTTGTACGTGACGCAACTTCTTCTCAAATTTCTGCCGCGTCTTTGTCTCGTCATCCAACCTTTTTTGTAACTGGATAACATCGTGAGACGAGGAAATAGGTACACCCTCAGATGTAGAAGAATGATCCAACCTCCGTCTGACCTTCGATCCCTCAGAGCCTAATCCAAAGACACGGTTCTTCTTCAAACCTCCCCCAACCTCAAGAAATAGTGACTTCTCATCAACAACCTGACGAGAAGTCACAGAACTTTCAGACTCTGGCTGAGAATTACGCTTCTTAATTGCGTTAACATTATCCTACAGAAATAGGAAATAAAAGCTGTGTAAATATTAAGAATTACAATTGCTATTTTATAAGTACAAAAGAAAGTTGATTCGTACCAAAGTTTGTCGTGACTTCTCACTGACAAACTCGCCCTGCTTTGACCCTCTTTGAAAAGTGTGAAGTTTTTTAAATAACTCCACGCAAGTAAAGTCATCACCTTTTTCTTTCCGCTATGATTTCAACATGAAAGATACAAATATTAATTTTTGTAGGAAAAAATTTAAGAACAAGGTTAAATATTGTAGACTAATAAAACGTACCATTCAATTCTCATGCTCCGTAAAAGATATAGATCCTCCCGTGTGAGATGTGCCACTAACAGCAGCTCTATTCCATTTAGATGCACAAGAAATACGTTGAAACCCCTCTGTTCTCCACTCCTGTTGCATATGGTCCCAAAATTCAGGCGAAATCTAATTTGGACGTTTTTGTTTAGCGTGAGCCTTGCATAATTGGTCAGAAAGTCGCTCACGACATTTCTTATTCCAAATATCCCGTATCTGATCGCTATGCTCTGGGAGCCACCTAAAATGACTCTGCAAAATCATTAAATGAAAATATGTCTGTTACATAGTTATTATTATGATTATATTAACACATATCTCAACAATATAAAACGAATAAAATTTAGATGTTTTTATACTTACAGTCCATAAGTCAAACCACATGTTCCTCATATCTACAGGAATATCTGCAAATCTGGCATAAGGTGCAGTGTAGTGTCGTTGAAATATCAGTGATATCTCTCTAACAGCAGCCATCAATGGGGAGAAACTATTCAACAAAGAAGCTTGTTAAATTAAACCTGAACGATGATAAAAAAAACTTTTAACTTTTTAAAAATACGCAAGTTAGAAATACCTTGAATGTTATCCAAATCAAGTAATATTTAAAAATGAATAGCACTTGTCACCATCAGGTGTAATCAAAACTCGTGTGTCTAAGATGTCTGGTCCAAGCACAGATGTAGCTGTGGAAGGTATCGATGTAGGTGTTCGTTGCTGTCCTATTGATGATGGTGAGTGCAATGGTGGCAAGCTGCGTAACTACGAACCCGAAATTAGAGACGGAGTACCATCATCTCTACTCTCAGACTGCTCTGGTAGTCCACTGCCAGTAGATATAATCTGGTTTAACACATATGACAATAAAAAAGTTAGAGTCTAAAAATATGAATATGAAATAAATTATTAATCAAATTGTAAAATATTAGCTCAAGTTTGAAAGAAACTAATCATATTCATTTTCTTCATTATCTAATAAATCATCTCCCATATCATCATCCGTAGGAGAATCTGTATCCGAATTATCTTCTTCTACAACCACGTCCACATTTTGTTGCGGTCTTGATTCTTCAATAGCTACTACTTTGCCTTTTCCCAATTCATTTGCAAGTCCACCAATCATCTCATCTTCAATGGAAACATTAACAGCCATAGAATCGTCGGTCTCCTCCTGATATGGTCGATCTACTTTAGGTGCGTCAATTACGTGACGAGCCTTCAGTTTGCAGACAGTTAGGTAGAAAATACTTAACTTCGTTAGGCTGTTAGAAAATACTTAACTCCGTTAGGCTATTCCATATTGGTATTGGAAGAAGTTCTCTGAATGCAATTGGAAGTAATCTCTCCATGAAGACATGATAGTCATGAGATTTCATTCCTAACTTGTCCATAAGTAATAATCAGAGACAAAGCCGAACCTATACAAGTGCATCTCTACCTCATCCGGAGATAGGTGAGCTCTATTTTTACATTTTGCACATGGACATCTTAGCCATGATGCCCAACCTTTCGACAAACAATAGGCAATAAAACCTTTTACCCCTTGCTCATATTCTAATATAATCCCCTTAATCCCTTGCACGTGTCTCCTGTACATCCAACTACGATCATCCATCTACAACATTATCCACACATTATCTATTAAGAAATTGTTAAGAAAATTTTGACAGAGTCCCCCCTAAAAAATAGGCTTTTCTAGGCTCAAAGGCCACTCCAAATTCAATCCCACAACAACGGAAGATAAAATTATAACACCACATACCTTTGCTATAATAAATTACCTTAGAAATTATTTGATTAAATATCACCATGGCCCTTAAGGGATAAAAACTGATGATACCAAAATACAATGGTTCTTAAGGAATAAAAACCTAAACATGTGCAAAGGAGTATTTCATTTTCTATTGCTACTATTTTTGGCTATTAACCAAATGATTTATTTATATGTTGATTGCACAAACCTAAGAGAACATTAAATTCCAATCCCTATCTTAGAGAAATTTAAATTGAATAAGATGTGTTTTCCTTAAATATAATGGATAATTAAAATCACTGCATTTCATTATTAAGAAAAATTGCTACTTTTAATTTTCTGTTTCCTCATTAGTATGAAGTTAATCAATGATTATATATATGTAGTTCAAACAAGTCCTATAGTTTCTTATTCACCAAAAAAAAAAGTCCTATAGTTTCTTTGCACAAACAAGTTAAGAAAAATCACTTTGCTCTTGACTCATTTTCTTCCCTATAGTTTCTAATTTATTTTCTTGCCTATAGTTTCTAATTTATTTTATTTTCGCCAATCAATTCATATAGACTATAATGGATAATTAAAATCACAGCATTTCATTATTAAGAAAAATTTTTACTTTTAATTTTCTGTTTCCTCATTATTAAGAAAAATCACTTTGCTCTTGACTCATTTTCTTGCCTATAGTTAAGAAAAGTCCTATAGTTTCTAATTTATTTTATTTTCGCCAATCAATTCATATAGACTAGTTTAATTGCACACGTAAGACAAGTTTAACTTTCAACAATTAAAACAATTGGAGGGAGGTTTATTATCGGCTGGAAGTTAGGCTATTATGGTAGGGAACAATTCCAAACAAAGCAGACAAACTGAATGAATTTTGGATTGATTGCGTACATTATAACTAATACAACAGACAAACTAGAACTCGTAATATAATGCATTTTGGAGCTCTAAAGTTCACTTCCCAGAATTCGAAATAGAGAACTAGCTTTCCCATTTCGACTGCTATATTAAAATTAAAACTAACACAGTGGCCAAATTAATCTTCGCAAGAAGAAGAAATTAAACAGTTAACAAAAAATTGCCAAAATGTGAAGCATTAAACTAAAACCCCAAATCAACTCTTTCACCGCGAAACTAAAACTCAAAAAAAAACAAAAACTCAGCCACAGCCGAAGAAGTTTAAAAATATAACCAAATTAAAAATTTTAAAAATTTACTATTGCCGTCGCTAATCCCTCGCTATTCAGCGAGGGATTAGCGACGGAATAGCATTTTGAAATTTGCCAAATTACAAAATATAAAAAATTATTATTTTCATCGCGAATCCCTTGCTGATCAATGAGGGATTAGCGACGGAAAAGGGTTTCAAATTTCTCAAATTAAAAACTTTAAAAATTTATTATTTCGGTCGCTAATCCCTCGCTAATCAGCGAGTGATTAGCGACGGAAAAAGGTTTCAAATATAACCAAATTAAAAAATTAAAAAGTTACTATTGCCATCACTAATCCATCGCTCATCAGCGAGGGATTAACGACGACATAGGGTTTCAAATTTTTCAAATTAAAAATTTTAAAAATTATAATTTTCGTCGTTAATCCCTCGCTAATCAGCGAGGGATTAGCGATGGAAAAGGGTTTTGGATTTCCCAAATTAAAACTTTTAAAAATTTATTATTTCCGTCGCTAATCCCACGCTCATCAGTGATTGATTAGCGACGTAAAAGGGTTTCAAATATAACCGAATTAAAAAATTAAAAATTTACTATTTACATCGCTAATCCCTCACTGATCAGCGAGGGATTAGCGACGGCATAGGGTTTCAAATTCTTCAAATTAAAAACTTTAAAAAATTATAATATCCGTCGCTAATCCCTCGTTAATCAGCGAGGGATTAGTGAGGGAAAAGGGTTTCAAATTCCTCAAATTAAAAACTATAAAAAATTATAATATCCGTCACTAATCCCTCATTGATCCGTTGCTAATCCGTAGCTAATCAGCGAGGGATTAGCGAGGGAAAAGGGTTTCGACTTTCCCAAATTAAAATTTTTAAAAATTTATTATTTCCCTCGCTAATCAATGAGTGATTAGCGATAGAAAAGGGTTTCAAATATAACCGAATTAAAAAATTAAAAAGTTACTATTTTCTTCGTTAATCCCTTGCTGATCTGCGAGGGATTAGCGACGGAAACACATCCGTTGCTAATCCCTCGCTGCTTGGCAAGGGATTAGCGACGGAATTGGTTTCCAAATTACAAAATTAGAAATCTTCAAATTCGCTTATTTGCCGTCGCTATTCCCTAATTAGCGAGGGATTAGCGATGCATAGTATTTTTGAATGATAAAATGTATTTTTAAAACTAAAATTATCTATCCCTCACAAATCCGTCACAAAATAGTGATGGATTTGCGACGAACTTTGTTTTTGGTCAAAGCTTTGTAGTCCGTTGCTAAGCCGTCGCAAAGTTAGCAACGGAATGTGGCCGTCGCTAATCCCGTATTTTCTGGTAGTGTTTGTCTGATCTGAAAAGAATGTCCTGCACTAATGCTTTGGGTCTACGCCATTTACAAGCCATCTATGTGCATCTTTATCATAGTCTTCTAAGTCTTTCATAGCTACTGCATATAGTTTTTCATTGCTACATCTTGCAATCTTCCACAACATGTCTTTTAAGGACTTACCTCTATGCAACTTCTTGAAGTTGCAATACATATGCTAGACACAATACCTATGCTCATAGTTTGGTAAAATTTCTGCCAAAGCTGAGTCAATCACCTACATACATAAGTGAAAATAATATAGTTAGAAGCTGCACAAAGAAAACAATCAATGAGAAGAATTGAATGCCCCTACCTTTTACCTATCCGAGATGAAAGTATATGCTAATCCCTAATTTGGAATCTCCAAGTCATCCGCCAACAACTCAAAAAACCACTTCCACTGCTCTCGGGCTTCCTTCTCAACCAATGCATAAGCTATGGGCCACCATCCGTTATTGGCATCAATACTTACTACACGTAGCAATTGCCCCCTGTACAAACCTTTAGTATGGTAGCCATCAACTCCAATAAGAGGCCTACAACATGACATGAATCCTCTTTTCAGTGGCTCTACGCACACATACATTCTCATGAACCTAGGTTGTCCACCTACTTCCCTGAAGGGTTCATGAATTATCTCAACTGAGGTGCCAATATGTGTTCTTTTCAACTCAGCTCCATATCTCCAAACTATTGTACACTAGTTTTCATTTGAACCAGAAATTATTTCTCTAGCTATTCTCCTGGCAGCATATGCCTTGTACTTGCTTATCTCAGCCTTGTACTCTTCATCAATGCATTGTCTGATAGCAGCCACAGGGATTTTGTTGTGGACTCTAACTCGTTCTAGGAATCTCTCTGCTATACATCTAACAGTGATGTACTTGCTTTGCCACTCATGGGAGCAACTAGTATGCTTCAATCTCATAGATTTTATCACCAAATCTTTGCACTTGGTTACCCTCTCAACAGAAGCAAAAACAAACCAGCCACAAGCCTCAATTTTGTAGGATGCTCTCACTCGCTCTTTTTCATTTGGTCTGAACTTCCCAGCCTTTCCTTCATTGATGAAATAGTTTCTAACTACTTCTCTAAACTCAGGTGCATCTTTAAAATGTAGCCCTACCTCAAATAGAGGTCTAATAGAGGTCTCCTCATATCCCTCTAAATTGCTCACTTTCAGAATCTGAACAATCAGATTTTCCATCAGAAAGATGCTCCTCCAGTTTTCTGCTATGCCTTACCCCCATTTTTCTGACTTGCCATCACTGCAGCAAGATCATCATTAACCACTTTATGATCCATGCAATACGAATCATCATCACTGAATTGTTCAACCTCATATCCTCATCGAAACTATCATCAAATTCTGAGGACTCTTTCTCTATTACCCCAGCTTGATGGCCATCAACTTGCTCCCCTTCACTCTCATCCACTACCCTTTGAGCAGTATCTCCCTCATGGAAAAAAACTGTCGAGTACTTCGTCATTTATGGTAATACTCTCTCTACCCACACTATCAGCTTCTTTCTCAATATTACTTAATGGTTGACTTGGCTGCCTCTATTCTGACATATTAACAGAAATCTGGCTTTCAGTAACATGTTCAACACCTTGAACCACTGTACTTCTATCATGGGTTTGAGATGTATGACAGTTAGAAGCATCATTATGAGTCTCAGTTTCTTGTGTGTTTTCATCTTCAATTTCCTCAATCACAACACTACATTTTCTTTGCTCACTCTTAAACTCTGGAAGTTGCATCAACAATTCAATTATCTCCTCCCTTTTCCTAAAATCAGCATATAATTCAATGATCCTAACCCTCTCTATAAGAGCACACATCATCAAAACTTCGTTATCACCTTGCACTAAGACTAGCCCATTCTTCATATCCTCTGAAGGCTCCAAATAGTAATACAACATTGTTTGATTTTTGTAACCCAATTGTTTTAACATAGCATCAATTTCATGCATTGACATCCTATCTACACTGCAAAAATCAACGTAGTAACTTCACCATCTTCATACAACCTATATTCTCCTCCAATAAAGTGTCAACCATGATGCAATTTTATAGTAAAATACTCACAATTATCTTTTGCAAACATTCATGCGATGTCAATACACACAAAATAATAAACAATTATCTTCTGCACCTACATTTCAAAGTCAATTAGACATAGTTAACAAAAAATTGCACCAACCAAGTTTCATCACAGAAACACATACAGTTCGCAATACTTCAACAAATATGAAATCTTGGAGTAGAAAAGGCATGAAAAAACCATCAAAGTTCACAACTTCTGAACAAAAAAAGGGAACCCATAATAGTAAGGCCACAGAAAACTAATTTGACAATTTCAGTGCAAATTGGGATAGGACCCAGTTCACTTATGGTAAACCATATGCAGGTCGAGATATTCATCTCTGCTTCTGATGATCCAACTCATCTGGCTTCCGATCAAAGAGGATTTCCAACCTTGCGTGGAGCTTCAATGTGAGGGTGCAGATTTTGAATGTCAAAGCTATGGAGAAACTGCAATGGGAAAAATAAATTCTTGAACCCAAGGAGTGAAAGTTGCAGATTTTGAATCAATTCATTGGAAGACGTTGGAGAGACTTAATGCAACATATAATTGACAGAAATACCCCCAATGCTGTTCATATCGACAGTCATGTGATAGACTGCGGTTGAGATTTAACGGGCATGTGGAACGGAAGGGCTAACGTCAATCACGATTTAAAATTCGAGTGTCAAAACCATACGTTGTTTAATTTGAGAGTTAAAGTCGATAATTTGACAAAGTTCGAGTGTCTGTGGCACATTTTGCTCGCTGGAAAATGATTATGTTTGCGTGCTTATTTTGATTTTAATTGTTTTACATGCATTCTAGAACATAGTGGACTGTTGTAAGAAGAAGAATTGGAAGAATTTCAGACTAATGAGGGGCAAAAATTGGAAAATTACATTAGGGTATAAAATGACCATTTTACCCTTCCTTTACTATAATACATTTTTAACATTTCTAAGGGCATTTTTGGTACTTTCATTCTTCAAGAACCATTTTTTAAGTCTTCTAAGATTATTATTTTCCTTGAAAGCTATTTATTGACTTGAATTATCAATTTATTATTTGGTTTTGTCACATGGGGTTGACTTTTTAATTTTTACGCTTGATTATACGGCCAGTTTAAATTTTAATAAATTCTTCACTATGACTTAGGTTCTTTAAGCCCTATAACTCACCACTAACCCTTTCACAATCCTCAATCTCGGTTTAGGACTTCTAGTCTTCAATTTTAAGGTTCGGAAGCCTAGTTCTTGGCCTGATGTTTTCTAAAACCCTAATTAGCGGGTGTGGTGTTACACCTATCGTTATGATTAGTCTAATGGCAAGTACTTCAAATGTCTATTCTCGGAGATGATCAAATACCATTACTCACTTTTGTTGTATTGTTTAGTCCATCAATTCAATTATGAAAATTATTGAAATAACTATTAGGAGTAATAATCTAACTTAACTAATTAAAACTAGCTTAACTAATCTTGCTTGCAAGAGGAATTCAATTGAGAAAATAATACTTGAATGGAAAATCCCCCTAGAATTACCTATGGATAGAAAAATCTCTTGGTTGATTATCTTTCCCTTTTTATGTTTGGTGAAATTCCTATATTACAACTCACTCTATCTCTAGAATAGAGTCCTTTACCCTTAGATCAATTAGTTAAAATCTCTTTCTAACTAATTTAACCTAAGAATGCATTTAGATTAGTGAATTTCCAATTAAATTTCTCTAATTACCAAGAAGATGTTAAGGCCCCTATCTCTAGTCACCTAAATCATCCCCATTGTCTGTATATGGTTTATTCTATCCTTCCATTCTCAATTTCAAGTGAAAAATCCAATTCATGAATCAAACAAAAATGAAGTTCATTCAAGCAATCAAATCCACAAACAATACATATGATATGGTCATTTTACCAGACGCTGTCAAAACTGAAACCTCATCCACAGATACTGAATTTGAACCATAACTAGGGAGGACAAACGAGACTGGATTGACATGAATTTTACAATTATGGAAACTTCAAAATGTTCTCTACAATTGTCAAGAAGGCCACTTCTGCATTTGAAACCTTTAATAAGGTCAAAATCCCACTTGAAAATGCTCTATTCTACTTAAGGGAGCTTTTCTTCTTCTTTCTTCATTCTAGGTATGTAAATCTTCTTCTTTGCCTCACTGTACTCCAAATCTTCAATAAACTCACCTAAAGAAAGGGAAGAGATAAAGCGAGTGTAAATATTGGTTGAAACACAAAATTCAACAGAAATTCAAGGTCAAAATGATCATTACATAAATCAAAATATTATATATCTGTATTGATTTACAAATTGAACATCCAGAAGATATAATCCTTATTCATCAATCAACATATACTAAAAAAGTTTTAAAAAGTTTTTATATGGACAATGCAATCCTTTAAGTACTCCAAGTTGCTAGATATTTCTAAAGATCCATTCTAACTGTGAGAAGAGGATGAAGATCTAGTTGGTCCTAAAGTACCATATCATAGTACAATTGGATCGTTGATATATCTTGAAAATAATACAAGTCCTGATATATCATTTGTAGTAAATTTTTTAGCAAGATATTGTTCTTCTCCTATATGATGACATTGGAATGATATTAAATATATCCTTCAATGTCTCCAAGGGACAACTGATCTCAGGTTATTTTATTCAAAAGAGTCAAAATATGCATTGATTGGATATGCAGGTATTGGTTATCTATTTGATCCCCATAAGGCACCTTCTCAAACAGACTATTTATTTACATGTGGTGATAATGCTATATCATGGCAATAATATAATTGTATACTTTGTTAGCATATTAAACACATTGAATATTACATATAGATATTAGAGAAACAAATACACGATTAAGTGTACTATATACATCATTAAAGTATTCTATACATTAAGGAAACCGTATGTCTACCAACTCTAGGAGAGGGAGGAAATATCAATGCATGTTGTACATACATTAGTGTTTCCACTCATCTCCTAACTAAAATTAGTGCATTATTTTAAACAAATTTCGAGTTTCAATTCAATTTAGTTTGAAAATGCATAAATTGAAAATTAGATTGAACTTATTTTTGAAGATATAAAATAATTTAAAATTCTCCAAAATTGAATCGAAAACCAAAATTGATTTTAGTTTGGTTCAATTCTTTACGGTGTATTTGGGTTGCAACTGAAACTAAAATTTTTTTTACTTTTAGTAGGATTTACAATTGAGTTTTAAGATAAATGTGAGACCCATTAGATAAAAAAAATTTTAAAAAAAGTAGAATAGTATTTGAGTTGAGTTATTTTAACTTAAGATACAACCTTCTAGTTTTGATTACTAACAAAACATGTTTTAAGTAATCTAATCAAATTCTGTTGAGATAATTTCAGACTGTGCTTTGAGTTATCATGATCAAGCCACATAAGATTCAAGCATGAAAGACCTAAGAAGGGTTGAATTAGATAATTGGATAATTTTAGAATCTTTTCCTTTTTGTAAATCCTTTTAGGAAATTTCAACCTCCAAGTATTAAATGATATTAAAAGGAAGTAGTTGAAGAGAAAATAACAAATAAATGTGAGCACAATAAATTTCAACTATCACACATGACAAAAGGAGTAAGATCAATCTAAAGCAATCAATGAAAAAGAATGAGAGACACAATGATTTGTAGTGGTTCGATCTCTTCAAAATCTACATCCACTACCTTGAGTCCACACTGGAAGATTTCAACCAATTCCACTAAGTAATCACAACACTCATGTGCACAAGAGGTTCACCCTACAAGGGTTTTACACCAACATCTCTTTGAGAATTCAATAATCAAGTCTCACCCTCACCAAAGGGTTTTATGTCCTCAAGACAACCTTGAATAATCAATAAGAAGATGAGAGATAGAAAAATATTACCAACAAATTTGGTAGATGATAAAGAAAGCTAGAACCACTTCACTTTTGTTTTGGAATCCTGGATTGATCACAAGAAGCACAAGACAAATGAAAGATTTTTGATGTAAATCTTAATGTAATGGGTGTAAAGCTTTTCAAAGTACACAAAAGTTGTATAAAATCTGAAGTTTGAGCCTTTTAAATAGTTTGAAATTTAAGTGCAACGTTCAAATTAGGCCCCATTCAGTCAACCGAATCAGACTTATTTCATCCGAGTTAGTTGTACGAAGGCAATTTGTTGATTGAATTTGGAACTTTTCGTCCAAATTTCTCTAGAAATTCAACAGCAATGAGACAATTCAGACACCCAAATTGGAGTCTAAACTTTTTCAAACTTTATAAAATCATTTGAAACTAAACCTCAACAAGTCTAAAATCATTTTGAACTTAAAGACAAGTCGTTTAAAAGCTTTTTGAACTAAGAGTCGTTAACAAAACACTTAGTATTTCAAAGAATGATTAAAATCTTTTAAGCTCGTAACCAAGGTTAGAAATGATTTGTGCTACCACATGCAATGCCTAGATTTCAAATTTAAAAGGTGTACAGTTTACTAAGATATACCTATGAGACAAGCATAACCCTACACTATAGTGTCTTCAAAGCATTCAAAAGATTGACATACTCTTCATCCTTGAGGCTTTTAAGCTTACTTGAGATGTTCTTTTCACTTTATCTTCAATGCCAAGAGATCACTTAGCTTCTTCAATCTAAAACTCCTATCACACAATTATAGCTTCTTCAATCTAAAACTCCTATCACACAATTATCATTCAAGCTAGTCTACATGAGTGTTTTCCATTAGTCAAAACTGCAATGCGTGCCCTTAGGGCTAACAATCTCCCTTTTTTTGATGATGACAAAACGTGGATGTAAAAATGCAAAGAAGCAAAGATATCATAATGATAGCTAAGCATATAAGCATAGTGACAAAATAAGACTCATGAGGAGTCTATGACCCAACCAACCTCCTTATGTCTCCTTCTTTCAATAACGACCTTTGGACTAAAAGCTTTAAAAATGATCTATCTCATAGTCCAAAATTATTTCAAACTTCTTGTGCTTTATTTCTACTCATTTTAACCAAGTTTGATCAATTCGGAATCAAATTTGGATGTTTGAATTTGATCTCATGACTGCTGAATTTTCAGAGAAATTGGACAAACTATTCGGACGAGGGGGTCCAAATTCGATCGACTGAATTTACACTGGCAGTCCCAAAATAAAAAAATTCAGATGAATGTTTGGACGATCCGGTCCAAATTTGATCGATAGAATTTTACTATTACTAGCCATTACTTGAATGTTGCAACCAATTTTTAAACCTTATAAAAGACAAACTTCAGATTTTTTGATAGTTCTTGAGCTTTAAAGATTCCTCACTTCTCCCAATTGACTCTATCAAAAAGTTATCATTTGTCTTATGCCATAAAGTTCAAAAGTCAAGATTCTATAGACAAAAGGTGAAAGTGTGATAATTTGTCATTATCTACCAATAGTGTTGGTAAAGTTCTTACCTCAAATTTCATCTCCTTACTGTTTTTAAGGTTATCTTGTTGATATAAAACCCTTTAGTTAGGGTAAACCTTGATTGTTTGTATTTGAGTAGAGGTTGTCGTGTAACACCCTTGAAGGGTGAGCCTCTTTCGTAAGAATTGATCAACTTGAAATTATAATTGAGATTGTTCGAAATCCTTGAGTGAATGCTCAAGGTAGTGAATGTAGATCTTGTGTGATCGAACCATTATAAATCACTTGTGTTGTCCCTTGCTCTTTATTTCATTTACATTTGAATCTTATTGTGAAGTAGTTAATTCCAATCATCTTCCAAGTCAACTTTGCTAAAATAGAAAATGTTTTCAAAAATTAGCCAAAGACCTCATTCACCCCCCTCCTCCTTAGGTCTTTCAATTGGTATCAGAGCTTGGACTTCTTTTGTAAAGATTTTACCACCTAGGAGAAAAGATCCTATGGCTAATATTTCAAACTTACCTTTTTTGGAAGGATCTTCCACAAATAGACCACCCCTATTTGATGGAACAAATTATACATTTTGGAAATCTAAAATTAAGATATATATTTGTTCTATTAACTTTGATTTGTAGAATATTATTGAGAAAGAGCCTTATATACCAATGAGGATGCGAGTCGATGGTGTGACACAGGACCCAAGCCCATGGAAGAATGTGATGAAAATGACTCAAGAAAGATGACCTTGAACTATGAAGCCATGAACATCTTGAGTTGTGCTTTAGATGTCAATGAATACAATCAAGTTAGCGGATGTGATACCACTCATGACATGTCGAGACTTCTTCAAGTTACTCATGAAGGCACAAATCAAGTGAAAGATTCAAACCTTGCTATGTTAGTAAGAGATTATGAATTGTTGACAATGAAGCAAGGAGAGAGCATTAGTGATATGTTCACAAGATTCACAAATATCTCAAATTGATTGAAGTCCTATGGGAAGAATTATTCACTTGGTGAACAAAATAGAAAGATCTTGGATGCTCTACCTAAATCTTGGCAACCAAAGACTCTTGTAATTGAAGAGTCAAAAGACTTGAAGGCTCTTCCTTTTGACGAACTCATTGGATCATTGCTCACTCATGAGATGAAGGTAAAAATATTAAATGATCTAGAAGACAAGGAGAAAGGGAGAAAAGGAGTAGTGCTTAAATCCTCCGAAAATCAAAGTGAACAAGAGAACTCAACTAGTGATTAAGATGAAGATGGAGAAGACGATGAAATGGACATGGTAGTTAAGAAGTTCAAAAAGTTCTACAAAATGGGATTTCTGAAGAAAGGAAAGAGACCATCCAAGAAAGAAGGACAATCATCTTCATTTTTCAAACCTCAGTGCTATGAGTGCAAAAGCACCGAACATCTTATAGTTGATTGGCCAAAAGCAATGGAGAAAGAAAGAGATGCTAAATTCAAGAAGAAGAAGTCTATCAAGAAGGGCAAAGGATTGATAGCCACTTGGGATCAACAAGCAAATGAGGATAGTGGAGATGACAATGATGAAAGAGCAGATGTGTGCTTCATGGCTAAGGATGATGAGGTACAATCTAATCCTTCAACCTCTACACATTGTGATGATGATATTGATGATTTTAGTGAATTACTTGTAGATATGTACAGTGAATTAAAGAAGGTTTCAAAAAGAAACAAAGAAATGAGAGTCAAAATTGAAAATTTATTGAGGGGAAACTCAAAAATTTTTTGTGATAACAATAAATTTCTTGAATCCATTGATTGTTTGAATATTGAGAAAGAAGTTTTAAATGTTACTTTACAAAATATGTCTATTGAGAGCAAATCATATTGTGCCAAAATATCTTCCTTAGAAAAAATAATTGTGGATTATGATATATTGAAAAGGAAAGTTGATGATCTCACTCTATGTGCAGAAAAAATTATAAATGGCAGAGATAATCTTGACAAACTTCTTAGATTTCAAAGATCTCCTTTTGTCAAAAATGGTCTTGGATACAATCATATCAACAATGCTTCAAAATACAAAAATTATTTTGTCGAAGCTATATCTACGTCTATGTCTCATTCGTGTTGCACATATTGTGCTAGAAATGGTCACAAGGTGACAAGGTGTTTTATAAAGAGAAAGGTTGAGATTGGTATTAAGACTATTTGGAGAGCTAAGGGTATCATTACTAACCCCCTTGGACCCAAGAAGATGTGGGTACCAAAAGTCACTTTCTCTCATTTGATGTAGGTACATATTCCCTCAAGATCAAGTACCACAAAGTGGTTTCTTGACAGCGGATGCTTAAGGCATATGACGGGGAACGCTTCTCTCATTAGTGAACTTCAAGCAACAAGTGATGGATTTGTTACATTCGGTGACAAGAAGAAAAGAAGAAATCTTGGTGTAGGTAACATTGGAAAAGGTTCTTCTCATTTAATCAAACTAGTCTTACTCATTGATGACTTGAAATATAATTTGCTTAGCATTAGTCAATTATCTGATAATGGTTGCAAAGTTGAGTTTAAATGTGATACATGTACCATTCTTGATAGTGTGAGTGGGAAAACTATCTTTGTCGCAAATAGAGTTGGGAATGTATATATTCTTGTTGCAAATTATGTTAAATGTCTAGCCGTTCATAATAATGATGGTTTTCTTTGGCATAGAAGACTAGGTCATGCAAGTATGGCTTTGTTGAACAAGCTTTCCTCTCAAGATTTGGTGAGAGGATTGCCAAAAATGTATTTTGAGAGAATCGTCTTTGTAATGCATGTCAATATAGAAAACAAACAAAAACATCTTTTAAATCCAAGAAAATAGTTTCAATATCAAAACCTCTTGAACTTGCGCATATGGGTCTGTTTGGACCAATGAGGACCACTAGCCTTGGTGGTAAGAAATATGCATATGTAATTGTTGATGATTTTTCAAGATTCACCTGGGTACTCTTTCTATCTCAAAAAGATGAAGCTTTTCATAAATTTGCTAAGCTTTTCAAAAAGGTTCAAACCTTCTTTGATTGCAAATTGATTTCCATTAGAAGTGACATTAGGAGAGAATTTTACAACCAAGATTTTGCCAAACTTTGTGATGAAAATGGTATTGTTCACAACTTTTCGGCTGCCAAAACACCTCCAGAAAATAGGGTGGTTGAAAGGAAAAATCGTACTTTACAAGAAATGGCTAGCTCTATGCTTTGTAAGAATTCTTTGCCAAAATATTTTTGGGCCAAAGCCGTAAACACCACATGTTATGCTATGAATAGAGTCCTTTTGAGACCATTTTTGAGAAAAACACCTTTTGAACTCTTATTTGGTAGAATGCCATCTATTGCTTATTTCAAAGTGTTTGGATGTAAGTGCTTCATATTGAATATGCGTGACAACTTGGGAAAGTTTGATAGAAAATTAGATGAAGGCATATTTCTTGGTTATTCCTCAAAAAGGAAAGATTATAGAGTTTACAATAAAAGAATCTTATGTGTTGAGGAAACCATACATGTGAGTTTTGATGAATCTAACATCTACTTGGATAGAAAAGATGATGATATAGGTATATCCATGAATTATAATCAAGCTCCTACCTTAGAAGATCATGCCAATGAAGAAGAAATGATTGAACAAGAACAAGACAATCAACCTAGTGGTGATCAAGAGCTACCTAAGGATCTAAGATATGCAGAATGTCACCCTAAGGAGCAAATCATTGGTGATGTTTCTCAAGGTGTTAAAACAAGAGGTATTTCATTGATAATTTTGCACTTTTATCTCACATTGAGCCAAAAAATATTGATGATACATTATGTGATGATTTTTGGATTGTTGCCATGCAAGAGGAATTGAATCAATTTGATAGAAACAAAGTTTGAATTCTTGTCCCTAGACTCCATGGTCATCTCGTTATTGGTAAAAAATGGGTTTTTAGAAATGAACTTAATGAATCCAGAAAAGTTGTTAGAAACAAAGCTAGACTTTTTGCCCAAGGATTCAATCATTAAGAGTGCACTGATTATGATGAAACTTTTGCTCCAGTAGCTAGACTTGAGTCTATTAGAATGGTCTTGGAATTTGCTTGCTTCAAAGGTTTTAAATTATTTCAAATGGATATCAAAAGTGTCTTTCTAAATGGTTTCATTGAAGAAGAGGTTCATGTAGAACAACCTCCCGGTTTCCCAACCGTGTCTTCAAACTTTCAAAAGCTTTGTATGGTCTAAAACAAGCTCCTAGAGCATGGTATGAAACATTGAGTGGTTTTCTTCTTTCAAAAGGATTTTTAAGAGGAAAGGTTGACACAACTCTTTTCATAAAAACCTCATACAACAATGATCTTTTGCTTGTGCAAATATATGTTGATGATATCATATTTGGAGCCATTAATGTTTCACTTTGTGAGGAATTTGCCAAGTTAATGCAAAGTGAGTTCGAAATGAGCATGATGGGACAGCTTAATTTCTTTCTTGGGCAAACCAAAGATGGCATCTTCATAAATCAATCCAAGTACACCAAGGATCTCTTGAAAAGGTTTGGTATGGACCAAGCAAAAAGTATAAGCACATCAATGAGTTCATCTACCAAACTCGATAAAGACGAGAAAGGTAAAAGTGTCGATGAAAAGGTATATAGAATGATTGGTGGCTTACTTTATATTACTACAAGTAGACTGGATATTATGTTTGTCGTATGCTTATGTGCTAGATTTCAATGATGTCCTAAAGAGTCACATTTTGTTGTCATAAAACGCATTCTTAGATATTTAATTGATACACATGATTATGGTCTTTGATTTTCAAAATCCTCCTCTTTTGACATGGTTGCATATTCGGATGCCGACTATGCCCGATGCAAAGTTGAGCGTAAAAGTACAAGTGATCATTCTTAATTTCTTGGTAGTTTCCTTGTATCATGGTATAGTAAGAAACAAGCATGCGTGTCATTATCTATCGCCAAGGACGAATATATCGCCGCCAGTAGTTGTTGTGCTCAAGTGCTATAGATTAAGCACACTCTTCTTGACTATTGTTTAGATTTCAAATGTGTGCCTATTCTGTGACAATACTAGTGCCATAAATTTAAGCTTAAATCCCATTCAACATTCTAGAACTAAGCAGATAGAGATCAAACATCATTTCATTAGACATCATGTAGCTAAAGGAGATATTTATTTGGACTATGTGAATACAAATGATAAAATTACGGATATATTTACCAAGCCTTTGGCCGAGAAAACGTTTTGCTATCTAAGAAGAAGCTTGGGTATTGCAAAATTCAATAACTAATATGTGTGCTGAAGTATGACATAAATAGGAAAAATTCGGACGCAAGTTCGAACGCATGACCCAAAGTTTGGTCATCCGAATTTGTTAAAATGAAGAGACAGAGAAATTCTAACACATACCTAAAAATTCAGTGAACCAATTTTTTCAATTTCAGCTATAATTAAAGTGTTCAACCGCCCAAAACTCTCATTTTAAACCATCCAAATTCTCTCTTTTTTCAGAACCCACACAACCCTCTCTCGTCCAAACATAAAATCATCCAAGACTTCACCGTTTTTCTTCTAAAATCTCTTAATTTTCGTGTTCCTCATCCTTCATTATCTCTAAAAATCAAATCTTCTCTGCAAAAAACATCATGGCTCGATCAAAGAAGGGTAATGTTGTAAAAGGCAAAGGAAAAGCCAAAGGGGGAGATCAAGGGGTCATTATCAATGAGCCAAGGAGGGTTCACATTCCACAAGGAAATCTTCGAATGGATCGATTCATCTCCACAAGAGCAGCAGTAGAATTTGAAGATTGCAGTAAGAGAAGTCGAAAGATCATCCCAGGCCATAGAATGGACATCGACAAACTCACCAATATGGGTAATGTACTCTCTCTTTTTGGTGAAATTGGTTGGGGTTGTCTACTTGGAATCAATGAAGATTATTATCCTTCTCTAGTCTATGAATTCTATGTAAACTTGAAAGAGGAAAGGATTGAGCATGTTGGAAATAGTATGACTCAATGGTATTCGTCTAGAGTGTCACAAATTGATTTTAAGATTAATGATGCATCGATGAATCGTATATGTGGAGTTGATGATAGTGGTGATAAATATTATTCCTTGGGGCAATATTGTTATATTCATGAGTTATTTACAAATGCATGATTTGAAGAAGCCTTTATGAATGGTGTTAGATTTAGATCATTAAGGGAAAGGGAGATTAAGGCTTTCAATGCTAGAGGACGTGTCTTGCATCACATGATTACTACCATGATCATTTCAAATTATGGACATAAATCATCAGTTGGGAATATGCATATGGTAGTTATGCTTGCCTTGCATGAACATAAAAGATTAAACTTTGGATTTATGGCAATGAAGCATATATTTAGTGCAAGGAAAATGGCTAATAAAGGATTTCCCTATAGAAGATTATTAACAAGGGTATTAAAACATTTCAATTTTCAACTTCCCAAAATAGGAAGCTCTATGAAAAGTGGAGAAATTTACACAAATGATACCCTCAAAAGAATGCAATTGATACTTGATGAGGATGGTATTTGGAGAACTAGAAGAGAAACCCCTCAAAAGGAAGAGTGCTAGAAACAAATGAAGATGAAGATGAGAATGAAGAAGTGGAAGAACAAGAAAAGGATGTAGAGGAGACTTTGGCAAGGGAAAGAAAAGGCAAAAAAATAAATGATCTATCATGTGAGGGGGAACAACCTCACACTAGGAGAAGACTCTTTGAAGAAAATGCCAATCCTCAAGCACATGAAGGTCTTGGTAGCATGCCTAGTGAAGAAGAAGTGACTAGAGGTGACATGATAGTAGCCAAGGTCCTCCAAGAGGCCTTGAACAACCATGTTAAAGGAATGGAGAAGATGTATAAATTCTTTGAATCTTTTGCCCCATGGTGTTAGGAAAATTGGATGGCTTGGATGCTAGAGTGAGAAGCATTGAAGAAATCTTGAGGCAAACTAACCAAAGTGGTGAGGGACCATCAATTCCTTAAGATACAAATGACAAGGATGATGAAGCAGATGATAAGGGAAAGGGAAAGAGGATGATGATGAGGATGATAATAGTGATGATAATAGTGATGGAAGTGATGATCAAGGAGGTAACTTAGAATTTATGGCGAGAGAAAGTGAAAGAGATGAGGATGCTCAAGAAGATCCACAAGAAGGAGGAATCCACGAAGGAAGCCTCATGAAAAAGCCAAGATAATTACACCATCCACCACATCCTTTGGGAAAGAAAGGTTCAAGCATTTGGCCAAGAAGAATGGCACAAGGAGATCTTCCTAATTGGCTACCATTCCAAAGCCAAACTACATCGGCAAGGAGAAAGCAAGTGAGGGGCAACTTCATATCAAGCTCGAAGAAGACATGGCCATCACTACCAACAAATATGGAGTGAAGACAATGACAAAAATTCAAGACTAAGCACTCTCTATCCTTCTTTCTCATTTTACTTATGTACTTAGCTAGTTTATGTACTTTTATTTTATACTTGGATAATGTATTTTGCTAGTTCATGTATTTTCAAGCTTTGACCTTCAATGTGCCTTCTAGCTCTTGTGATATTTTGAAGCTCAATGATGATATCATAGTATTGAGAGCTTATGTTTTCATATTGGCTTCACTTACCTCACCCAGTCTTTGATTGATGACAAAAGGGGGAGAAGAAGTGTTTATGCAAAATGTGGCATATTGGCTTAGCTTAATTGATGTGTGTTCATTTAAACTGAGTGTGTTTTATTGGCATCTTGATTTATGCATTGAGTGTTTAAGATTATGAGTGTGTTTTATAGTTTATCCCCATACTTTGATGATGGTGTGATCAGCTATAATCACTTATATTGTAAAATCTATCTTTTTACAACTTTGCCTAATGTTTGGACTTAAAATTCGGATGCAGGACTAAAATTCGGACACAAATCTTGAAATTCAGATGCACCCACATTTTTTATCAAAAAGTAATTTTTTGTTGTTCAAATTAATTCAAATATGCTTTAACCTCTGCTACTGTGTTTGAAAAACATTAGGAAAGTTTAATTTCACTTTAAACATTCATTATGTTGGATTTATTGCAGTTTGGAATCACAGTCCACAGTTTAAATGCTTTCTGAAAAATGAGCACAATCTGAGGGAGAGCTTTAAAAACTCTTTCTAATCTGTAAAACCTCTTTTAGAAGTATGTTGATGATTGCTTAAATGCTATATCATCTTCTTTGATGGAAGGATGAAGGTTTTATGGAGGTTGGTTGGGCCATAGGCTCATTTTGAGCCATGTTTATGTCATTTTGCTACAATTGATCTTCAAATGATTCTTTCACAATTGGTATCTTCTTCAACTAGCATATGACATAAATTCTTTTCAATGCTAAAATTGTCTATATCCATCACATTTTCATCAAAGTTTATCATCATCAAAAGGAGGGAGATTGTACGCCCTAAGGGCAAATCATGTTGTTTTGATTAGTGACATACATTGATAAGTGCAATGTCATATGGAAATCATATTGATCAATCTTGATATGGACTAATATGCTTGTATGTTGTATGATAGGATTTTTGGATTGAGAAGAAAGCAAGTCTCATTGCCTTGAAGCCAAAAGTTCATGAACAACTCATTTTTATCAAAATGGTTAGAGTTGGTTCAAGATTATTGAAGGCTTTGAAGACCCTAGTGTAGGTTTACTATGCTTCATAGGTATATCTTTGTAAACCTTGCACTATTTTGTCTTTGGAATCTAAAAGTTTTTCAAGAGAGCATCAAACTTGGTTTTAAATTACAAATGATCTATCTTACAAATGTTTTTACCAGGTTTTCAATAACAGCCTTTGCACTAAAAGCTTTTAAAATGATTTATTTCATAGTCTAAAATGATTTCAAACTTGTTGTGCTTTATTTCTACTCATTTTAACTATGTTTGATCAATTCGGACTCAAATTCTGAGGTCTGAATTTGATCTCATGACTGCTGAATTTTTAGAGAAATTGGGACGACTATTCAGACGAGGGTGTCCAAATTCGATCGACCGAATTTACGCTGACAGTCTCCAAATAGAAAAATTCAGACGAGTGTTCGGACCATCCTGTCCAAATTTGATCGATCGAATTTTACAATTACTAGCCATTATTTGAACGTTGCAACCGATTTTTGAAGCTTATAAAAGACATAAACTTTAGATTTATTGGAAGTTCTTGAGATTTAAAGATTCCATACTCCTCCCAATTGCTCTCTATCAAAAAGTTATCATTTGTCTTATGCCATAAAGTTTAAAAGTCAAGATTCCATAGACAAAAGGTGAAAGTGTGCTAATTTGTCATCATCTACCAAAAGTGTTGGTAACTCTCTTATCTCAAATTTCATCTCCTTAATGTTTTCAAGGTTATCTTATTGATATAAAACTCTTTAGTTAGGGTGAATCTTGATTGTTTGTATTTGAGTAGAGGTTGTCGTGTAACACCCTTGAAGGGTGAGCCTCTTTTGTAAGAATTGATCAACTTGAAATTATAGTTGAGATTGTTTGAAATCCTTGAGTAAATGCTCAAGGTAGTGGATGTAGATCTTTTGTAAGAATTGATATTCCTAACCATCTCCTTAAGTAGTAAAACCCTTCCTCGGCAATGGTTATGTAAAAGTGTCTACTATTTGTTTGTTTGTGCATACATAATCTAAACAAGCATCCCCTTAGCAACATGATCACGAATAAAATAATATTTAATTTCAATATGTTTCGTCTTAGAATGTTGAATTGGATTAATGTTCAAATTTATAGCACTAGTGTTATCGTATAGTATTGGCATACATTTCAAGTCAAGTCCAAAATCAGACAAAGTGTGCTTCATCCAGAGTACTTGGGCACAACAACCACCGGCAGTGATATATTCCGCTTCGGTGATAGATAATGAAACACAAGCTTGTTTCTTGTTATACCAAGAGATAAGACAACTTCCAATAAATTGCCAATGACCACTAGTACTTTTGCGCTTGACTTTGCATTCGGCATAGTCGGCATTAGTATAAGCAAAAAATTCAAAACAACAAGATTTTGTAAACCATAAACCATAGTCATATGTATCTATAAGATAACGAAGAATGCATTTAATGGCACCTAAATGAGATTCTTTTGGACATGATTGAAATCTATCACACAAGCATATGACAAATAAAATATCGTGTCTACTTGCGGTTAAATAGAGCAAGCTACTAATCATACCTCTAAACACATTTTCATCAATATTTTTACCTTTTCCATCTTTGTCAAGCTTGGTTGATGAACTCATAGGTGTACCAATTCCTTTAGCTTTACCCCATTCCGAACCTCTTTAATAGCTCTTTGGTGTATTTTTCTTGATTTATGAATGGACCATCCTTGGTTTGATTTAATTCAAGGCGAAGAAAGAAGTAGAGTTCAGTCATCATATTCATTTTGAATTCACTTTGCATCATCTTAGCAAACTCATCACAAAGAGAGATGTTAGTAGCACTGAAAATAATGTCATCCACATAGATTTGTACAAGTAAGAAATCACAACCAGCAACCCCATACGTGAAATAGATTGTCCTGCTGGTAAACCATAACCAACAACCCTAGACGTACTAGCCATGGATCCTCTCTAGGCTATTAAGCCTTCTAGCTAGAAGGGACTACCTCTGATACCAATGGTAGGTCCCAAACAATGTCCAAGGGGGTGAATTAGACTTCATCATAAATTGACCTATTTAAAGCATAATTAAAAATACAAAATTTGAAGTGCTATTAGCCGGCTAGTAAAACAAAAGTTAAAATCTATGCTGAATGTCAAGCTCTTTTTCTCAGATTGAGCTAAACTCAAAGTAATATTAGCTTGAGTAACTTATAAGAGCTTTGCTAGACTCATTGTGCAACTCTCCATTGTTTTGGAGGATGCATGGAAGTAAGTAGCCAAGCTAATCTTTCTAGTGTTGAAATAGATTCAAAAAGTAATCAAGCTAATTATTTTTAATAGATACTTCGAAAGACAGATTTTGTGATATTGTCTGAGTAACAGTTTCAGAATATCTTCGCATTATGTGAAGAGCATTCTTCATACTTAATCATTTTCCAGAAAATGTGTTTGTTAAACAGAAAGCAAATGATGGTAAAACAAGCAAATAGTCAAAGCTGTGCAAGGCAAGAAAGAAAGAGACACTGAGGATTTTTATAGCGGTTCGGCAACATGCCTACATCCGCTCCTTGAGAATCTCATCTCAAGTATTTTTACTAAAACCAATCTATTTAACGTTCGAGATCAAACCATATAATCCTAAGTATCTTACACCCAAGAAACTCTCAAGTTGTACCCACTAGTTTTATAAATAGATTTAGCGACTATCACCGCTAGTTTTTAATAGATTTGGTAAGTATATAACCCCTAGTTTTCAATAAATCTAGCAACTATTTCCACCCAAGAACCTCCTCAGCTTTGGTGGCACAAGTTTACAACCAATACTTGTGAACCTTGAAGAGATGAAGATGAAAAGATTGAAGCTTTCACTTGCTTCCAATAGTAGCTCACACTTTAATGAGTTTAATGAGTTTCTCTCACTATTTTTAGCTTTCTATTGAGGAACTCTCAACTCCTTTGAGAAAACACTTAACTCTTTAACATTTTCAAATACAAAGGGATATATTTATAAGAGATATGAAAATCCTATGAAAAGATAAAAGATAGTGTAGTCATATGGTGCTTTTCGTCAATTCTTGTGCAAAAGGTCAAAGTGTTTTTTCAGAAAAATCTCATTTTGTAGAGCATAGGTGGTCATGTGATTTTCTAGTCATCCTAGCTTGATTCTTCCACAGAAAGTCAACTTATTTCTTTTATCTCAAAAAATGGTTAAAAACACTTTTTTACTATTTTTGTGCAAGTTTAAAAAGGTGAAGCTTGACTTCTTTTGAAAAAGTGATTCTAGCTAGCTGTAAAATTGAAAAAGTCATTCTGGATAGCTTTAAAGTCGCACAAATTTAGTGTCAGTCAAATAGTGATTAGTCACTGTCAATATGATTCGCATCGAGATTCTACAGTCTGGTAAATGTACCTTTACCAAATGAATCTAACCTGATATGGTATTACAATTTCTCAGTTACTAAAACACCTCAACAAAATGGTGTTGTTGAAAGGAAAAATAGAACTTTACAAGAGATGGCTAGATCAATGTTTTGTGAAAATTCCTTTCCAAAATACTTTTGGGCTGAAGCTGTAAATACTGCTTGCTATGTAATGAATAGAGTTTTATTAAGACCTTCTATAAGAAAAACACCTTTTGAACTTCTATTTAACAGAACTCCTTCAATTGTTTATTTTAAAGTGTTTGGCTGTAAATGTTTTATTTTAAATACCAGTGATAATCTGGGAAAATTTGATAGAAAATCAGATGAAGGAGTATTTCTTGGCTACTCATCAAATAAAAAGGCATATAGAGTTTATATAAAAGAACATTATATGTTGAAGAAACCATACATGTAACTTTTGATGAATCTAACATTTATCTTCAAAGAAGAAATGAAGATGATGCAGGTTCCTCAATAATTGAAAATCAAACTCATCATCAAGTACCCACATTGGAAGAACATGCCAAGGAAGAAGAAATAATGGAGCAAGAACAAGATGGTCAACCAAGCAATGATCAAGAGTTTCCAAAGGATCTAACATATGCAAGAGGTCATCCTAAGGAGCAAATCATTGGTGATGTCTCCCAAGGAGTTAAAACAAGGCGGTACTTTATTGATAACTTTGCTCTTTTATCTCACATTGAACCTAAAAATGTTGATGATGCATTGTATGATAATTTCTGGATCATTGCTATGGAAGAAGAGTTAAATCAGTTTGAAAGAAACAAAGTTTGGACTCTTGTTCTAAGACATCATGATCATTCCATTATTGGTACAAAATGGGTTTTTAGAAACAAATTAAATGAATTAGGAGAAGTTGTTAGAAATAAGGCTAGACTTGTTGCTCAAGGCTTCAACCAAGAAGAAAACATTGATTATGATGAAACTTTTGCTCCTGTAGCCAGATTGGAATCTATAAGAATACTTTTGGCTTTTGCTTGTTTTAAAGGTTTTAAACTATTTCAAATGGACGTCAAAAGTGCTTTTCTAAATGGTTTTATTGAAGAAGAGGTTTTTGTAGAACAACCTCCTGGTTTTATTCATGAAAAATTTCCAAATCATGTCTTTAAGTTAACCAAAGCTCTATATGGATTGAAACAAGTCCCAAGAGCTTGGTATGAAAGATTAAGTGGATTTCTTCTTTCAAAAGGTTTTGCAAAAGGAAAAGTGGACACAACTCTTTTTATAAAAACATCTACCAATAATGATATTTTACTTGTGCCAATTTATGTTAATGATATTATTTTTGGTGCTACTAACATATCTCTTTGTGAAGACTTTGCCAAATCCATACAAAATGAGTTTGAAATGAGCATGATGGGAGAACTGAATTTCTTTCTTGGGCTGCAAATTAAGCAAACCAAGGATGGAGTCTTCATCAATCAAGCAAAGTATACCAAGGAGCTCTTGAAAATATTTGGAATGGATCAAGCTAAAGGGATAGGTACTCCAATGAGCTCATCAACCAAACTTGATAAAGATGAAAAAGGTAAAAATGTTGATGAGAAGTCATATAGAGGTATGATTGGAAGTTTACTCTATCTCACAGCAAGTAGACCAGATATTATGTTTGCTGTGCGCTTATGTGCAAGATTTCAATCTTGTCCTAAAGAATCTCATCTAATTTCTGTCAAACGTATTTTTCGTTATTTGATTGATACACATGACTATGGTCTTTGGTTTTCAAAATCTTCATATTTTGAACTTATTGGATATTCAGATGCTGACTATACTGGATGCAAAGTTGAACGTAAAAGTACAAGTGGTCATTGTCAATTTCTTGGTAGTTGTCTTGTGTCTTGGTATAGTAAAAAACAAGCTTGTGTGTCTTTGTCCACTGCTGAAGCTGAATACATAGCTGCGGGTAGTTGTTGTGTGCAATTATTATGGATGCAGCATACCCTACTTGATTATGGTCTTAAATTCAATTGTGTGCCTATACTATGTGAGCATAAATCCCATTCAACATTCTAGGACTAAGCATATAGAAATTAAACACCATTTCATTCGTGATCATGTGATCAAGAAAGATATATGTTTAGAATATATAAATACAAATGATCAAATTGCTATCAATTTGAGCATAAATCCCATTCAACATTCTAGGACTAAGCATATAGAAATTAAACACCATTTCATTCGTGATCATGTGATCAAGAAAGATATATGTTTAGAATATATAAATACAAATGATCAAATTGCTGATATATTTACAAAGCCTTTGGCCGAAGAAAGGTTTAATCACCTAAGAAGACTCTTAGGAATCTCAAAATTCAATGACTAATGTGTGTGTTGAAGTTTGGTGACAGCAGGAAATTTTCGGACGCAGAATGAGTTAAAGAAACAGAGACTTTCGATCGGAAATTCGGACGCACTACAGAAAATTCGGTACCGAATTTTCTGAGTTGAAGAAACAGAGACTTTTGATCGAAAATTCGGACGCAAACCTGAAAAATCGGTCGTCCTAATTTTGTGGATGCAACGATTTAAATGAAAATCAAACAATTTCTTTGACATTTCAACTTCTGAATTTCTCTCCCATTTCAAAGCCATTTGTACCCATTCGCATGCGAATCAGAATTTCTCAAAGATTTCACCATTTTTACTTCGATTTGCCTTCATTTTCGAATTCCAAGCCCTAGATACATTCTAAAAGTCACTACTTTTCACGCAATAACATCATGGTGAGAACAAAGAAGCCCAATATTGAAAAGGGAAAAGGAAAAGCCAAGGAAGGAGATGGAGACTCAATCATCAACCAACCAAGAAGAGTTCGAATTCCTCAAACATTGTCTGGAGTTGACAGGTTTGTTTCAATCAAGGCTACTTATGAATTTGATGAATGGAACAAAAATAGTAAAAAATTATCCCTGGATATAAGGTGGATGTTGATAAACTATCAAGTATGAATATTGTTCTATCATGTTTTAGTGATATTGGTTAGAGTAGCCTGTTATTCATTGATGAAGAATTCTATCCTACACTCATATATGAATTCTATGCAAACCTAAAGGAAGAAAGAACTGAGCTTGTAGGGGATGATGTGATTCAATGGTATTCATCTAGAGTATCCCAAGTGGACTTTGAATTTAGTGATGCCTTGATTAACAGAATTTGTGGAGTAGGTGATAGTAGGGCAAGATATTACTCACCTTCCATGCATTGTTATAATCGTGAACTCTTCACAAATGAAAGATTTGAAAAGGCATTCACTAATGACAGAGAATTTAGGTCCATTAAAGAGAGGGAGATCAAGAACTTAGATGCTAGAGGTAGAGTATTGCATCACATGGTTACTACTATGATTGTTCCTAACTTTGGACATAAGTCATTTGTTGGTAATATGCACATGGTAATCATGTTAGCCCTGCATGAACATAGGAGATTGAATTTTGGATACATAGCTTTGAAGCACATGATTACTGCAAGAAAAACTGTAACTAAGGCATTCCCATTTGGAAGGATATTGACAAGGATTTTTAAGCATTTTCGGGTTAAACTTCCAGGAAGAGGGCAAGCATTTAAGAGTGGGGAGATTTATACTAATGAAACTCTTAAGAGAATGCAGCTAGTTCTTGATGATGATGGCATATGGAGAACCAAAAGAGACACCCCTCCAAGAAGAGAGGAGAAAAAAGAAAGTGAAGAAACTGAGGAAGAAGAGGATGAAGAAGAAACTCTTGCTAGAGAGATGAAAACTAAGAGGAAACATGATACTTCAAGTGAGGGGGAGCAACCTCCCTCAAAAAGAAGATTATTTGAAGAAGGCCCTCAATCAAATATTGGAATTGATTTTAGAAGTGAGAAAATAACTAGGGGTGATACCATAGTAGCTAAAGCATTCCAAGAAGCCTTGAATAATCATATCAAGGAAATGGAGAAAATGTATAAGTTTTTCGAATCCTTTGCTCCAATGGTTCTTGGAAAACTAGATGGATTAGACAGTAGAGTGAGGCATATTGAAGAAATTCTGATGAGGAATACACAAAGTGGTGAATGACCCTCTAGGCATCAAGATAGAGATGAGGATGATGGAGATAAGGAAGGAAAGAAAGAAGATGAAGATGATGACAGTGATGATGGGGATGATAATCAAGGAGGCAATGAAGAGAATGTGGACAGGGAAGAAGAAGAAGAAAGTGAACCAGTTCATAAAGAGCCCCAAGAAGGAGGAAGTCAAATTGAAGAAGCAAACATCGTCTCACCTTCAACCATATCCTTCAGCCAAGGAAGAGTGAAGCATTTGGCCATCAAGAAAGGAGTTAGCAGAGCCTCTCCATCAACATCACAAGACTAAGCATTCCTTCCATCTTACCTTTTTACTGTTTTAAGTTGCTTATTTGTATTAAGTTTTTATGTGTTATGTGTTATGAACTTGTTAAGTATTTTGTTGCATTTTATGCAATAGTGAAGCTCAATGATGAAATCTCAGTGATGGGGGCTTCCTTTTTTAATATGTGTTAAATTTTTAGTCTCATTTTCATTGATCCCATTTTTGAGTGATGACAAAAGGGGGAGAAAAATGATAACTGTGCAAAATCTATTATCTGTGCAAAATACTGTGATTATCTGTGCGAAATGCATTATGCTACTATGATTTGCTAAATTTATTATGTGATGCCTATAATTTGCAAAATGTATCATGCTATAACTGTATTTTGTGCTTTAAAGCCTGAAACTTTAAAATCTTGGTTGTTTTCTAAAATCCAATTAAGTGGTTGATTCTTGACTTGTCTTTTGATTTTAAACAAATGGATTCATGAGTTATGTGGTTTTGCAAAGCTAAACTGAGTGCTTTTGTGGTCATACATATTTGAGTACTTCAACATTGCATTTGAATGCAAAATCACCTTTTCAAACTTGTTGCCAAAAATTTGGACAAAAAATTTCGGATGCATATTCTGAAATTCGGATGCATCCATATTTTGTTACCAAGATGTGCTCTTTTGTTGTTCAAATTGATTCACATATGTTTTAATCTCTCATAATATGTTTGAACAATCTTAGGAAAGCTTATTTACAGAATTTGAAGCTTTTATTTATCTTATTTACATGTTTGGACTTGCTATGTTAAAATTCAGATGCATGATATCTCTAGTCCAAATGTGTTGAAAAATAAGCACAATCTAAGGGGGAGCATTATTAAACTTTTACAACCTTAAAACCTCTCTCAGAATCTTTTCTAAATGCTTAAATGTTGTATATTCTATCCTAGTAATTGGAAGGAAAGAGGTTAATGGAGGTTGGTTGGGTCATAGGCTCATATTGAGCCCTTTGAATGTCAATGAGCCAAATTGGTTAATATATATGATTGACATCTATACTTTTTTGTTTTACATTGTTTAAATCCAACACATTTTGCATCAAAGTTTGTCATCATCAGAAAGGGGGAGATTGTTAGCCCTAAGGGCAAATCATGTGGTTTTTTATTAATGACAAATATTGATGAGGACTAATATGCTTATATATTGTGTGATAGGATTGGTGAACTAAGAAGTATGAAGTCTCATTGCTTTCAAGAAAAAGTGCAAGAACAACTTCAATAAGCCAAAGTGATTGAATTTTGAAGAAGGTTGTTCAAACATGATCTAAAGACATTGAAGACTTGAAGTGTAGAGTATATATGCTAAATAGGTAAATCTCTATGTAAACTCTACACTTGTGTGTCTTGGAATCTTAATTTTAAATGGCTTGGAATGAACTTTTTGATGAACGTGGTTTTGTATCTTAAAAGATTTTGAGTAAACTTTGCATGATCAAAGAAATTTGATTATGGTTTTCAAGCTTATATATGTCTAAATAACTTATCTATACATACAAAATGTTTTCAAACTTATTGAAGTTAAATCTCAAATGATTTTACAAAGTTTGAAAGTGCTTCCAAAAAATTTGGTCGTTCGATTTTTGTAGCAAAAAATGGTTACTATTTTCCAGAGAAATTCGGACGAAGATTCGGACGCATGAAGAAAAATTCGGTCGTCCGAATTTTTATCTTCAGCATGGTTACTGTTTTTTCAGAGAAATTCGGACGAAGATTCAGACGGAGGGAAAAAATTCGATTGTCCTAATTTTTCTAGAATGTGCAACAGTAACAGCAGAAAAATTCAGATGCAAAATTCGGTCGTCCGAATTTTCTGAAAGTAGCCGTTACTAGCCGTTTTATGGCTGTTAAAACTGATTTTCTTAAAACTGAATTTCAAATTTTATAAAAGCTATAAACTTGAAATCTTTTGTAAGTTTTCGTATCTTGGTGAATTCTAAACATTCCAAAGCTTTTAGCAAACATTTTTAAGCTCTCTTTTGTCTTGTGCTTTCAATTGATGATTCAAGATTCTAAAGACAACAAAGTGTGAAGGTTAAACATTGTGTAATCATCTACCAACAAGTGGTAACATCTACACATTCTCTTCTTTTTATTAAATTGTGTTTTCTATTAGCTCAATTGCAAGAATATCTTGATAACATAAAATCCTCTAGATAAGGGTGATCCTTGAAATTGTGATTCAAGGTTGTTTGTAGATATAAAATCCTTTGGTAGGGTGAACCTTGTTTATAGAATTGCTAAAGAGGTTGTGAGTGTAAAACCATTGTGTGGTGAGCCTCTTATGTAATTTGTAAACTTGAGCATTTAGTAGATTGTTTGAAATCCTTAAGTGTAGGCTTAAGGTAGTGGACGTAGATCTTGAAGAGATCGAACCACTATAAATTGTTTGTGCTCATTGATCTTACATTGTTTTACAGCTTTGCTATCAATTGTTTAATTCTCTTATTGAACCAAGCTCACACAATTTGTGTATGCTTAGAATTATAAAAGGACTTTGTTTGCGAAAATTAGCCAAATACCTAATTCACCCCCCCCCCTCTTTAGGTATTTCACTCCTTTTACTAGAATGTAGAATCTCGAGGCAAGTCAATGTGATAGTGACTTAGCAGTGTTCACTCGACGATACTTCAGCTCGTCTTTACAGCTAGCCAGAATCGTTTTTTCAACTTTACAGCTAGCTAGAATCACTTTTTCAAAAGTAGTCAAGCTTCAAATTTTTTTACGTACACTAAACTAAGCAAAAAGGTGTTGTGAATCAATTTTAGAGACAAAAGGAATAAGCTAACCTTCTGTGAAAGAATCAAGCTAGGAGGACTAGAATACACATGTTCACCTATGCTTTACAAAAAGTTGGTTTTTCTTAAAAAGAACTTTTGACTTTTGAACAAGACTTGACCAAAGCATCATTTGACTAAATTATCTTTAATCTTTTCATAGGATATTGTATATGATATTAGCATAACCCTTTGCATCCTTAAGTCTTTAAGAGATGTGTATGTGTTTCTCAAAGAAGATAAGAGTTCTTCAAGCTAAAAGCAAAAATGCTGAAATCTAAGAGATAAACACTTATCGACAAAAAAGAGAGAAAGTGCAAAGTATGAGCTAATAATGGAAGCAGGTGAAAGCTTCAATCTTTTCATCTCCATCTCTTCATGGTTCACAAGCTGATTGTAAACTTGTGCCGCCAAGGCTGAGGGAGTTGTTGGGTGGAGAATAGTTGATAGATCCATTGAAAATCTAGAGATAGTTGCTAGATCTATTGTAAAACAGGTGGTGATAGTTGCCAGATCTATGTGTAAAACTAGTGGGTACAACTTGAGAGTTGCTTGGGTGTAAGATACTTAGGGTTGTATGGTTTGATCTCTATCATTAAAAAGATTGGGTTAATGAAAATACTTAAGATGGGATTCTCAAGAAGTAGATATAGGCATGTTGCAGAACCACTATATAAATTCTTGTGTCTCGCTTTATTTTTGCTTCTATTAGTTGTGATTGTTTGCTTGGTTTACAGTTATTTATCTTTTAGTTTGCAAATATATCTTCTGGAAAAAATGATTAAGTTCAAAGCATACTCTTCATACAATGGAAAGACCTGAAACTGTTATTTAGACAGTGTCACATAAAATGTCTTTCAAAATGTCAATTAGCTTGATAACTTTGTGCCACTATTTTCGTATTGCAATGATTAGCTTAGCTATTTGCTTCTATGCATCCTCCAAAATAATGGAAAGTTGCATATCGAGTCTAGCAAAAATTTTCCTAAGATACTCAAGCTAATGGTACAATGAGTTAGGTCAACCTAAGAAAAATTAGTTTGATACACAGACTGGATTTCGTTTTATATTTCATCAACTAGCTAGTAGAACTTTAACTTTCATATTTTTAATTCCGCTTGAAATATATCAATATTTTTGAAAAAGTCCAATTCACCCCTCTCATGGACGTTTATGGGACCTACAATTGGTATCAGAGCTAGTCTCTTATAAACCAAAAGGCTTGAACATTCTTCATTATGCATTTGATGTTAATGAATATAACAAAATTTTTGCTTGTAAATTTACAAAAGAAGTGTGGGAAAAACTTGAGGTTACCTATGTAGGAACCAATCAAGTTAAGGAGTCAAAAATTAATATGTTGTGGAGAGACTATAAAATGTTCACTATGAGACTGGATGAAACTGTTTATGAAATGAATAATAGATCCACTGACATTGTGAACTCACTAAAAGATCTAGGCAAAGAGCTAATAGAGGAAGAAATGGTCAAAAAGATTCTTAGATCCCTAACTAAAAAAGGTAAAGCTAAAGTCACTGTTAACACATGAAATGATGATGACTCGTGCAAGGAACTCTACCAGTAAGAAAAAGAAATGAGGTGATATTTCTTTGAAAGTTTCGTCTAGTGACAATGAAAGAAGAAATAAAAATCGTGTGCTATGAATGCAATAAGCCTGGGCACATCAAGCCAAACTATCCCAAGCTAAAGAAAAAGGGAAAGAAGGAGAAAAAGAAAGCTATGATAGCTAGAACCTGGAATGACAGTGATGATTCTAGCTCTTCAGGTGAAAAAGAAGAAGGAAGTATTGAAAAGGCTATCCTAAATCTGATGACAAAAGAAGATGGGGAATGCAGCAATAGCAAGGACAAAGAGGACATATATCTTTCTGACTCTATAGCTCGACCAGACCAAAGATGAGGTATCTCTTTCTAACTCTATAGCATATGAGGAACTTGAAGATGCTTACAATGAACTTTACAAAGAGTACAAAATCTCACAAAGAAATATGTGCAACTCAAGAAAGATTTCAAGTCATTGAAATATGAACAAGAGGTGCTATAGTCATAATTTTATGAATCTAGCTTATCTGAAATTACTCAAGCTAGTCCTCATGGGTCTTCTAAAGATATTTCCGGTTTGTTTCTTGGTCAAACTTGTAAGAGGTTAGATGAATCATTTTATGAGCTAAAAAACTTGACAAAAGAGCTTGTGATTTCAAACGATTTGAATACTGAACTTTTGAAGGAAAATGACTCTTTACAAATGAAAGTTGACTCCTTGACACAAGATTTGACAAAGTATACAAAAGGAAAAGAGAATCTTGATTTGCTCCATGGAAGAGAAAATATGTATCCAACTTTGTAAAGGTAGCATCCTCTAGCCACTCACCTATAGTTTGCTTCGCTTGTTGTCTTAAAGGACACAAAGCTAACTGGTGCTGGAAGAAAAAGTCTCAAGCTAGAATGATCTATGTGCCTAAAAGCTTTCAAGCTAATGCAGCTACTGACCAGATAAAACCCAAGCTAGTTTGGGTACCTAAAAAATTATGTTTTCCAGGTACGCCTCAAGACCAAGCTAATCAAAAATAGATGTTACATAGACAGTGGATGCTCTAGCACATAGCGGGTGATAAAAAGAAATTCACCCAATTGGAATGGTAGGAAGTTGGAATTGTTAGCTTTGGTGATAACAGCAAAGGTAAAAAAAAGCTCTCATCACTGAGATTTCATCATTGAGCTTCACTATTACATAAAATGCAGCAAAAGGTCTAACAAGTTCATAAGTTGGATATTTAAAACATATAAGATAAACTTAGTACAAATAAGCAATTAAAAAATAGTAAAAAGATAAGGTGGAAGAAACGCTCAGTCTTGTGATGTTGATGGAGAAGCTTTGCTAAATCCTTTCTGGATTGCCAAATGCTTCACTCTTCCTTGGCTGAAGGAGATGGTTGAAGGTGAGACGATTTCTGCTTTTTTCTATTTGACTTCCTCTTTCTTGTGGCTCTTCATGTACTGGTTCATTTTCTTTTTCTTCTTGTATTGCCACATTCTCTTCATTACCTCCTTGATCATCATCCCTATCATCACTGTCATCATCTCTATCTTCTTTCTTTCCTTCCTTATCTCCATCATCCTCATTTCTATTTTGATGCCTAGAGGGTCCTTCACCACTTTGTGTATTCCGCATCAGAATTTCTTCAATATGCCTCGCTCTACTGTCTAATCCGTCTAGTTTTCCAAGAACCATTGGAGCAAAAGATTCGAAAAACTTATACATTTTCTCCATTTCCTTGATATGATTATTCAAGGCTTCTTGGAATGCCTTAGCTACTATGGTGTCACCTCTAGTTATTTCTTCACTTCTAGAATGAATTCCAACATTTGGTTGAGGGACTTCTTCAAATAATCTTCTTTTTGAGGGAGGTTGCTCCCCCTTACTTGAAGTATCATGTTTCCTCTTAGTTTTCATCTCTGTCGCAAGAGTTTCTTCTTCATCTTCTTCTTCCTCAACTTCTTCACTTTCTTCACTCTCCACTCTTCTTGGAAGGGTTTCTCTTTTGGTTCTCCATATGCCATCATCATCAAGAACTAGCTGCATTCTCTTAAGAGTTTCATTCGTATAAATCTCTCCACTCTTAAATGCTTATCCTCTCCCTGGAAGTTTAACTTGAAAATGCTTAAAGATCCTTGTTAACATTCTTCCAAATGGAAAAGCCTTGGTTACAGTTTTCCTTGCAGTAATCATGTGCTTTAAGGCTATGTATCCAAAATTCAATCTTCTATGTTCATGCAAGGCTAACATAATTACCATGTGCATATTACCAATAGAAGACTTATGTCCAAAATTGGGGACAATCATAGTAGTAACCATGTGATGCAGTACTCTTCCTCTAGCGTCTAAGCTTTTAATTTCCCTCTCCCTAATGGACCTAAATTCTCTGCCATTAGTGAATGCCTCTTCAAATCTTTCATTTGTGAAGAGTTCACGATTATAACAATGCATTGCAGGTGAGTAATACCTTGCCCCACTTTCACCTACTCTACAAATTCTGTTAATCAGGGCATCACTAAATTCAAAATCCACTTGAGATACTCTTGATGAATACCATTGAACCACATCATCTCCTACAAGTTCAATTCTTTCTTCTTTGAGGTTTGCATAGAATTCATATATGAGGGTAGGATAGAACTCTTCATCA
Organism: Rauvolfia tetraphylla; assembly: GCA_030512225.1. Taxonomy (NCBI): domain Eukaryota; kingdom Viridiplantae; phylum Streptophyta; class Magnoliopsida; order Gentianales; family Apocynaceae; genus Rauvolfia; species Rauvolfia tetraphylla. Next base: position 6,231,855 of record JAJQKT010000004.1, on the reverse strand, counting down.
ATAATTAACAGACTACTCCATCCAATATCACTAAAAAATGATAGAACATTATCCATATTTGATAATTTATCAAAATTCACTTTATTCCCAGGGATAATCTTTCTGTTTTTCTTGTTCCAGTCATCAAATTCATGAGCGGACTTGATTGAAACAAACCTGTCAACTCCAGACAATGCTTGAGGAATTTGAACTCTTCTTGGTTGGTTGATGATTGAGTCTCCATCTCCTTCCTTGGCTTTTCCTTTCCCCTTTTCAACATTTGGCTTCTTTGTCCTTACCATGATGTTGTTTCTTGAAGAGTAGTGATTTTTAGAATGTATCTAGGGCTTGAAATTCAAAAATGAAGGCAAATGGAAGTAAAAATGGTGAAATCTTGGAGAAATTTTGATTCGGACGCGAATTGGTAAGAATGATTTTGAAATATGAGAGAAATTCGGAAGTTGAAGTGTTAAGGAAACTGTTTGATTTTCATTTAAATCGTTGTATCCGCAACATTCGGAAGACCGATTTTTTAGGTCTGCGTCCGAATTTTCGATCGAAAGTCTCTATTTCTTCAACTTAGAAAATTCAGTTGACTGAATTTTCTGTTATGCGTCTGAATTCTGCGTCTGAAAATTTTCTGTTTTCACCAAACTTCAACACACACATTAGTAATTGAATTTTGAGATTCCTAAGAGCCTTCTTAGGTGATTAAACATTTTCTCAGCCAAGGGCTTTGTAAATATATCAAGAATTTGATCATTTGTATTTATATATTCTAAACATATATCTCTCTTGATCACATGATCACGAATGAAATGATGTTTGATTTCTATATGCTTAGTCCTAGAATGTTGAATGGGATTTATGCTTCAAATACCTAAGAGGGTGGGTGGGTGAATTAGGTATTTGGCTAATTTTTGCAAAATCAAACCTTTTATATGTATAGATCAATAACAGATTATATGGACAAGAGAGAAACAATTTATGGCAAAGCAATATAAGAAATGTAGACCAATGAACACAAACAATTTATAGTGGTTCGATCCTCAAGATCTACCTCCACTACCTTAAGCCTACACTTAAGGATTTCAATTACTCTACTATGTGCTCAAGTTCACAGATTACAAGAGAGGCTCACCACACTATGGTTTTATACTTACAACCTCTTCTAGTAACTTTTACAAACAAGGCTCACCACACTATGGTTTTATATCTCAAACAACCTTGAATCACAACTTCAAGGATCACCCTTATCTAAAGGGTTTTATGTTATCAAGATAACCTTGCTAGAGCTAGTAGACCAACACAATTTAATAAGTAAAGATGAGTGTGTAGATGTTACCACTTGTTGGTAGAAATTACACAAAGTTGCACCTTCACACTTTGATGTCTTTGGATTGATCAATTGAATGCACAAGACATAAGAGAGCTTGAGAAATGTTTGTAAATGACTTTAGAAGGCTTAGAGTATTCAAGGATTCAAAACTTACAAAAGATTGCACGTTTATAGCTTTTATAGAATTTGAAAATCAGTTGAAACAACTACAAAACGGCTAGTTAACGGCTATTTTCAGGAAATTCGGACGACCGAATTCTGCGTCCGAATTTTTTGGACGACCGAATTCTTCCTGCTTTGTCCGAATCTTCGTCCGAATTTCTCTGGAAGAACAATGACCATGCTGAGGGCCAAAATTCGGACGATCGAATTTTTCTTCATGCGTCCGAATCTTCTTCCGAATTTCTCTGGAAGAACAGTAGCAAACTTTTGCTACCAAATTTGGACGACCGAATTTCTTGGAATCATGTTCAAACTTTGTAAAATCATTTGAGATTTAACTTCCAATTATTTGAAACACATTTGGTATATATAGAAAACTTATTTAGACATATATCAGTTTGAAAACCAAAATCAAATTCCTTTGATCATATAAAGTTTACTTAAAAACTTTTAGGACACAAAACCACATTTACTAAGAATTTATTCAAAGCCTTTTAAAATTAAGAAACCTATTTTATACTCTCTTATGCATTCAGTAGACTCCAAGACATACAAGTGTAGAGTTTACATAGATATTACCTATCATCATACCTACTCTACACTTCAAGTCTTCAATGCCTTGAATTCATCTTTGAATAAACCTCACAAGACTCATAGCTTATTGAGGTTGTTCTTGCTCTTTTGCTTGAAGGCAATGAGACTTCAAACTTCTTACTTCACAAATCCTATCACACAATATAAACATATTAGTTCTCATCAATATTTGTCATTAATCAAAATTACATGATTTGCCCTTAAGGCTAACAATCTCCCCCTTTTTGATGATGACAAACTTTAATGCAAAATGTGATGGATTTAAACAGAGTAGCACAAAGAAGTATTCATGTCAATGATATAAAACAACCAATTTAGCATATTGACATACAAAAGGCTCAATATGAGCCTATGACCCAACCATCCTCCATTCACCTCCTTCCTTCCAACAATTAGGATAGAAGATATAGCATTTAAGCATTTAGAAAAGATTCTAAGAGAGGTTTTAAAGGTTATAAATGTTTAACAATGCTCCCCCTTAGATTGTACTCATTTTTCAACAAGTTTGGTGTAGAGATACTATGCATCCGAATTTTGACATATCAAGTCCAAACTTTAAAATAAGTAAAATGAAAGCTGCAAATTTTGTAAATAAGCTTTTCTAAGGTTGTTCAAACATATTAGAAGAGATTAAAACATATTTGAATTAATTTGAACAACAAAGGAGCACATTTTGACAGTGAAATATGAATGCATCCGAATTTTATAGCATGCATCCGAATTTTTAACCACATGCGTCCGAATTTTTAAACTCATGCGTCCGAATTTTTAAACTCATGTCCAAACTACAATAGATTCAATATAATTGAAGTTTAAAGTGAAATAAAGGTTTCATAATGGAAGAGATTAAGACAGATTTGAATCAATTTGAACAACAAAAGAGTACATTTTGACCATAGATATGGATGCATCCAATTCTTTAAACCTTGCATCCGAATTTTAATGCACAAAAACTCATATTGCAGCATCATTAAAGACTCAGTTCACATATTGCAGCATATTTTCTCCCCCTTTTGTCATCATTAAAAAATAGAGGGATCAATGAAAATGAGACTTTCAATTTAGCATATAAAAGAAGCTCTCATCACTGGAATTTCATCATTGAGCTTCACTATTACATAAAATGCAGCAAAATACTTAACAAATTTAGAATAGAAAATGCAACAAAATGCTTAATAAGATAAGCAAATGAACAAAATACAGTAAAGAGATTAGAAAAGAAGGCTTAGTCTTGTGATGTTGAGGTTGATGGGGAGGCTCGGCTCACTCCTTTCTTGATGGCCAAGTGCTTCACTCTTCCTTGACTGAAAGAGATTGTTGCTGGAGATACTATTTCATCTTGAGCTACTTGACTTCCTGCCACTGGTGGATCTTCATGAGCATGTTCTTGCTCTTCTTCTTCTGCTACAGTCTCTTCATTTCCATCCTGATCATCATCTTTATCACTGCTGTCCTTATTGTCTCCTTTCTTTGCTTCTGTATCTCTTTCTTCCTCATTTCCATCTTGAGGCTTAGAGGGTCCTTCACCACTTTGAGTGTTTCTCATAAGGATTTCTTCAATGTGCTTTACTCTATTCTCCAGTCCATCTAATTTTCCAAGAAACATTGGAGCAAATGACTCAAAGAACTTATACATTTTCTCCATTTCCTTGACATGATTGTTTAAGGCTTCTTGGAATGCTTTGGCTACAATGGTGTCACCTCTAGTTACTCCTTTACCACTTGACCCAATTCCAGTTTCTTCTTCAAATAGTCTCCTTTTTGTTGGAGGTTGCTCCCCCTCACTTGAGGTGTCATGCTTTCTTTTTGTCTTCATTTCCCTAGCAAGGGTTTCCTCTTCATCCTCTTCTTCTTCCTCCTCTTCACTTTCTATTGTTCTCTCTCTTTCTATTCTTTTCGGAGGGGTTTCTCTTTTTGTCCTCCATACATTATCCTCATCATGAACTAATTGCATTCTCCTAAGAGTTTCATTAGTGTAAATTTCACCACTCTTAAAAGCTTGCCCTCTTCCCGGAAGTTTGATCTTAAAATGCTTAAAGATTCTTGTCAATAACCTTCCAAATGGGAATGCCTTGGTTACTATTTTTCTTGCAGTAATCATGTGTTTCAAGGCTATATACACAAAGTTCATTCTTCTATGCTCATGCAGGGCTAACATGATTACCATATGCATATTTCCAACTGATGACTTGTGCCCAAAATTAGGAACAATCATTGTAGTTAGCATGTGATGCATCACTCTATCTCTAGCATCCAAGTCTTGATTTCTCTTTCCTTTATAGCTCTAAACTCTCTTCCGTTGGTAAATGCTTCTTCAAATCTAACATAAGTGAAGAGTTCACGATCATAGCAATGCATGGATGGTGAATAATATCTAGCTCCATCATCACCCACTCCACAAATTCTATTTATCAATCCTTCATTGAATTCAATGTCTATTTGTGATACTCTAGATGAATACCATTGTATCACATTATCCCCTATCATCTCAATTCTCTCCTCTTTCAAGTTTGCATAAAATTCATATATCAAAGTAGGATAGTATTCTTCATCAATGAATAGCAAACTACTCCAACCAATATCATTGAAATAAGATAGGACAATATCCATGCTTGACGGTTTATCAATATCCACCTTATATCCAGGAATGATTTTTCTACTATTCTTATTCCATTCATCAAATTCATGAGTAGCCTTAATTGAGACAAACCTGTCAACCCCAGATAGTGTTTGAGGAATTTGAATTCTTCTTGGTTGATTAAGGATTGAGTCTCCATCTCCTTCCTTAGCCTTTCCTTTTCCTTTCTCAACATTTGGCTTCTTTGTTCTCACCATGATGTTTTCTTTTGAGAAGTATTGGTTTTCTGTATGAAATTAGGGTTAGAAGTTTAAAAGTGAGAGAAAATCGGGATGAGAATGTGTGATTTTGAAGGGATTTTGATTCGGATGTGAATGGGTATGAGAGGTTTTAAAAAGGATGTGAAATTCGGAAGTTGAAGTGTTGAGAAGATTGTTTAATCTTCATTTAAAGAGTCACATCCGTAAAATTGGACGATCGATTTTTCGGTATGCGTCCGAATTTTTGATCGAAAGTTTCTGTTTCTTGATTCGAAAAATTCGGTCGACCAATTTTTCCCGACTGCGTCCCGAATTCTTGATCAAAAGTCTCTCGTTTCTTGTCACTCACCGAATTTTTCACGTAGTGCATCCGAATTTTGAATCGAAAATTTCTGTATTCATCAAAACTTCAATACACATATTAGTCATTGAATCTTGAAATTCCTAAGAGTCTTCTTAGGTGATTGAACCTTTCCTCGACCCAAAGGCTTTGTAAATATGTCAAGCAATTTGATCATTTGTATTTATATATTCTAAGCATATATCTTTCTTAATCACATGATCACGAATGAAATGATGTTTTATCTCTATATGCTTAGTCCTAGAATGTTGAATGGGATTTATGCTCAAGTTAATGGCACTAGTATTATCACATAGCATGGGCACACAATTGAATTTAAGACCATATTCAAGTAAGGTATCGTCTGCATCCATAGCAATTGTGCACAACAACTACCTGCGACTATGTATTCAGCTTACAGAGTGGATAAAGACATACAAGCTTGCTTTTTACTAAACCAAGATACAAGACAACTACCAAGAAATTGACAATGACCACTTGTGCTTTTACGTTCAACTTTACAACCAGACGATAATCAGCGATTAGAATATCCAATAAGTTCAAAAAATGAAGTTTTTGAAAACCAAAGGCCATAGTCATGTGTATCAATCAAATAACGAAAAATTCGTTTGACAGAAATTAGATGAGATTCTTTAGGACATGATTGGAATCTAGCACATAAGCATACAACAAACATAATATCTGGTCTACTAGCTGTGAGATAGAGTAAACTTCCGATCATACCTCTATATAATTTCTCATCAATACTCTTACCTTTCTCATCTTTGTCAAGTTTAGTTGATGAACTCATTGGAGTACCTATTCCTTTTGCTTGATCCATTCCAAATCTTTTCAATACCTCCTTGGTATACTTTGCTTGATTGATGAAGACTCCATCCTTGGTTTGCTTAATTTGCAGCCCAAGGAAGAAACTTAGTTCTCCCATCATGCTCATCTCAAATTCATTTTGCATGGTTTTAGCAAACTCTTCACAAAGGGAAGTATTAGTAGCACCAAAAATGATATCATCAACATAGATTTGCACAAGTAAAATATCATTTTTAGAAGACGTTTTTATAAAAAGAGTTGTATCTACTTTTCCTTTTGTAAAACCTTTTGAAAGAAGAAAACCACTTAATCTTTCATACCAAGATCTTGGAGCTTGTTTCAGTCCATATAGAGCTTTAGTTAATTTGAAAACATGATTTGGAAATTTTTACCTTGAGTCAATGTCTCAAGGATCGCCCTTATCCAAAGGATTTTATGTTATCAAGATAACCTTGCAAAAGCTAGTAGAAAAACACAATTTAATAAAGAGAGGAGAATGTGTAAATGTTACCACTTGTTGGTAGATGATTACACAATGATGCACCTTCACACTTTGTTGTCTTTGGAATCTTGAATGATCAATTGAAAGCGCAAGACAAAAGAGAGTTTAAAATGTTTGCTAAAGGCTTTGGAATGTTTAGAGTTCTCAAAGATTCAAAACTTGCAAAAAATCTGAAATTTATAACTTTTATAGAATTTGAAAATCAGTTTTAACAGCCATAAAACAGCTAGTTTCAGAAAATTCGGACGACCAAATTTTTTCTTGTGCGTCCAAACTTATCGTCCGAATTTTACTGTTGCACATTTCTGGAAAAATTCGGACGACCGAATTTTTTCCATGCGTCCGAACTTTCATCCGAATTTCTCTGAAAAAATAGTAACCATGCTGAAAACAAAAATTCGGACGACCAAATTTTGTTTCATGCGTCCGAATTTCTTTGGAAAAATAGTAACCATTTTTTGCTATAAAAATTTAACGACCGAATTTTTTGGAAGCACAATAGCCATTTTAAAATTTTGTTTTCAGACTTTGTAAAATGATTTGAGATTTAACTTCAATAAGTTTGAAAACATTTTGTACGTATAGATAAGTTATTTAGACATATGTAAACTCAAGAACCATAATCAAATCTCTTTGATAATGCAAAGTTTACTCAAAATCTTTTAAGATACAAAAACACATTTATTAACAAAAAGTTCATTCAAAGCCATTCAAGATTAAGAAAAACAGTTTTATGCTCTCTTATGCATTCAATAGATTCCAAGACACACAAGTGTAGAGTTTACATAGAGATTTACCTATTTAGCATATATACCCTACACTTCAAGTCTTCAATAATTTTTAATCATCTTTGAATAACCTTCTTCAAACTTCAATCACTTAGACTCATTGAGGTTGTTTTTGCACTTTGGCTTGAAGGCAGCAAGACTTCATACTTTTTTAATCCACAAATCCTATCACACAACATACAAGCATATTAGTCCTTATCAATATTTGTCATTAATCAAAAGTAATCATAACTACATGATTTGCCCTTAGGGCTAACAAGAATAAAATAAGAGACATCCTTATGATTAGGGAAAGAGAAACCATTGTTTTGAAGAGTTATTAGACAACCTAATCATAGAGTTGCAATCATTTCATCGGTTAATTTAAGAGATAAGATTAAAATATTAAGAAGGCTAATATAGTAATAGATTAGTTATTTAACTAGTCTTGGTGAACCAAAGTTAGTTTGAATCCAAAATAGTATATCTCATAAGTCGTTTGCTGCACGAATATTAACTGTGGATCAGTTATAATCTACTTTGAGATGATTAGCCACATATTACTATAGTTATGAATAGAAATTCACTAAGTGAATATGATATACTTATATCATTGGTTATTGAAATTTGTTGGTCCATAGACAGCACACTCTGTCGGACAGCACGTGAGTTCGAAAATTGAGACTTACCTATTTCTAATGCCAAATATCAAGAAACAAATGCATTGTTTTGTAGGAAAACCTTTTTTATACTATTCTGATATGAAAAGTCATTAAATCGGGAAACCTTCCCATTTTGGAAACACTTTCTCTTTATGGAAGGTTCTATTTTTTGAAAGATTCAGCATAATTGATTAGCAAGTTCCATTATTTATTTATGCAGTACTTGCATTGGAAAAGCATGGGATTTTAATTCTATTAGGGTTTCTATTTTTAAAAACTTTTATTTTTTGAAAGAATATGTTGAAACTTTATTCTAGAACCCAGTAAGTTTCAGTAAAATGTTTAAATAATCAAAATGGCTTTGGAAAAGGAACAATGTATATGAGCATAGCATATTTAGAAACTTGCATAGAACTGTTTGAAATAAAAGGCGGGTGCTGGAATTTTGATCAGTTGGTCAAACTACAAACTTAGTAAGGATATATGGCTATTTGTGGCCTATATGTCTGAACCCCATCTCAACCTGTATTGCTTATGTATGAAAAACCCAACAACACTAGTTAGCGGCTGCTCGGGAGACGTCTAGTGACACCTCTAACAGGAGTCTGTACGACAAAACTATTTTAGTATTGTAATGATTAGCTTGGCTATTTGCATCCTTCAAAATAAATGAAATTTGCACATTGACTCTTATAAGATAACTAAGCTAATATCACTCTGCATTTAGTAAAAAATTGAGAAAAATAACTTGACACTCAGTCGGAACCTCAACTTTTATTTTATCATCCAATTAATAGCATTTCAACCTTTTTATTTTAAATTCCACTTAAAATAGTTCAATTTTTTATAAAGTCCAATTCATCCCTCTCTTGGAAATTACTTGGAACCTACAAGTTACAATTCCAATACTATCAAATTTATGGCACTAAGCCTTTTTTTGACACATATTGAATTACTTAGCAGTTGTTGCATTGACAATTCGTTGATCTAATAACTAGAAGCTTATAACAAAAAAAAAATATTTTACGTAGTTCATAATTATTTTTTATTATGAATAATTATTTTTTACTGTGAATAATTATTCTTTGTTGCAAACTCAAAGTCGTAAGATTAACAAAATGTCAATTTTTAATAAGTTGAGATCATTCAATATTTGCTAAAAAAGTCATTAGCATTGTAATCAAGTCCTCTTAAGGTATATTTGGACTAACCCTCAAACCGTAAAATAATGTGCTTTTATTACTTTTTTCACTATGAATCTTTTATCTCCTCTTCCAAACCAATTCAATCTTTTCATTTTCAAAACAACAATCGTCTAAGTTTTGCTCAAATGATGCAAGGAATGCGCGTATTGCATACGGCACCGGACTAAGAAGGCCGACATGTAAATTTCCATGCGCACAGAGAACCTTGACCAATCAAAATTCAGTATTAGATTACAATTTTTGGATTTCTCGGAGCCACAACTTTAGATACGCTTCTGCACTCGTGTCAGCCCTTCACACCAGAATTCGATGACATTGCCACGTGACCAACGCTTAAACCGGGACCTACATTTACATGTTCCTCTCTCTCTTGTCCACTTTCTCTCTCTACGCCTCCCTCACCACCATTCCACTTACAACCACAACTATCTCTCTCTCTCTTCTCTGTGTCCGTTGTCTCGAATCCTCCAGTAAACCTGTTCTTGCTTTTGGAAAAAAGGACAAGGTCGTTTGGTTTCTGCCGTTGGTTTCTGCCTTCTTTTGATGTTTTCATGCCTGTTGAATAACGGAGCTGCTTTGGAGATAATTTGGAAGTGAAAAATTGGCGATGATTAGGCTAATCTTGAAGCGTTCCGTTGTGAAGTTTCTCTTTGAAGTAGTAATTTTTCCGGGGTTTCTTAGCTATGTTTGATTGGAACGACGAAGAGGTTTGTTTCTTGTTCTTCTACTTGTTCATTTTTTATGTTTAATTCTGAGAAAGGGAAGGAAGCAGAAAGGAATAGAAAAAGAAAGAAAATTAAGTAATCCTAATGAGGTAAACTTTGTTACAGTCTGCTTGGTTTTTGGGTTCTTGCCCCTTTAAATACTGTAATTTATTAGTGATCTTCCTTTATTTGTGTTTTAATACATTTTGAAGAAAAGGAAATATTTTCTGTTTCTGGGTTTTAATGCTGCTTTTGCTGGATATGAAGTTGGGGTTATATGATCCTTTCATTTTTTTTTTTCTCTTTCAGAAGAAAGCTTAATTAACTATAGTAATTCTCAAGCGTCGTTTTTTTTTTTTTTTTTTTACTTTTCGGGAATGTTTTTCTAGACCTCTTGTAAGGATGAGTTAGAAATCACGGATAGAGAAAGGTATTTGTTTTCAGCTTTAAAGTATTTGGTTTGCTTTGCAGTTGTTAACCATTTTTATCAGCTGAACCCCACAATTTTAAAATTTTTTATTATTTTAAGGATGGTGCGACACATGTCCTTTACCATATTTGTAGTCCTGCTAAAGAATTTGATATTACTTTTCCCTCTTCGATTCTACCGGATTTGTATAAGTGCATATATTACTTAGTATTCTGTGCCAAATTTGGTAAAGTTTTGGTGATCTGGAAAGAGCTAACTGAAAGGACTCTTAATATTTTTTCATATTAGTTTTTAAGGACATTGTTACTCCCTCTATCCAAAATAAGATGTACTATCTTGGCCTGGCATAAAGATTTAGCCGATAATTTGACTGTGAGAAATTTACAAGGTAAGCATTAGTAATTAAAGGAGTTAGTGGTAGGACCCTTGTGCTAGCTGTGGAAATTTATATGTAAAATATGTTTATTACGAAAGTGAACATTTAATTTTGGACAACCTGAAATAGAAATGTGGACATACATCTTTGGACAGAGGGAGCTTTAATCTGGGTGGTTTTGAAGTTTGGAAAACATAAACACATAAGGCTTAATTCATTGTTGAACTTTAACCTTTGATGATTTGTTAACTTCTAAAGACTTGCTGCAAACTTCCTCTTCTCTCTTTGAAATTTTATAGCATAGTTTGATTCTTTTCCTCGTGCTGCATCTCTCTCTATCTTAAGTGGATTTGTAATGAAATAATTGAAAGGCTAATGATGACTGTTCAATCTATTGGAAATTCCTAGTTCTTGTGAAAGTCTGTGATTAATAATATCTGTAATAAATTTATACATTCAGCCTATGGTGGATTGAGAAAGTTACCTAGTGCTTTTACCCAGAATTTAAAGTTCAAGGACAGATGTCTTGGAGAACTAAAATTCTGTAATGTTGCATTCTATCTTCTTGTGTTTTTAGAGTTCTAATCACTTGATGTTAGTATGTAAGAGAGGGATATATACTATTGTCAAATATCAATAGGATCCTGATGAACCAAATTGCAGAATCCTTTACATTCCATCCTTAATTCCTCATGCCAAAAGATGTTCCCTTAATATGATTTTGGAGCACGCATGTGGACAAGTTGTACCTGAAGATGATGATAATGAGCTAATGAAGGGGAAAACAAATAAGAAACTAGTACCTGGAAAAAGAAAGTCTTGATCAAGTTCTAGATTGATGAAAACCTTAAATGTGCTTTGCTTGATGCTTTTATGAACTTACACCCTTAGGCATTCTGAGCAAGTTTATAGTATTTTCTGACTGGGTTCGAGAAATTAAGTGCAGAGGATTTTGACTTGAAAACTAAATCTTGGACTATTGATGGTGACAAATAATCTGCATGCTAAGGATGATATGGGTGACTGATTTGAGTGTGATTCTGGTTGCAGTTCATGATCCTATATATGAGCTTAGAAGTCGTGGAAATCCAACAAAAATTTGCCTACGTGGAGAGCCAACAGATATGGTCCTAGAGTGGTAAAAGCAATTGAAGATTTTATTAACAGAATATCTAACCTGGTTGAAGTCATTGCATCTATCTGTTTTACAAGTGGTCTTCGAACACTTTGGTAGAACTAGTATAAAGGCAAGAGGTGAATTACAGAATAAGAATTAGATCTTTCTTTGAGTGTGATAATCTCTCTGTTCTGTTTTTTATAACTCATGCAAAAGCAAATACAAAATTGTGGTGTGATATAATATTTTAAGTAAAGATCTGTTAAGAAAATCTTTTGTGTAATTGCATGGTCTTAATCACCAAGCTATAACTTATTAGTGGCATCAACTGTTTGCACCTAAGAAACTGTTTTATGGAAAAAGCTTAGAATGCATCTGGTTACAAGTATTAAAAGGGTGAATAGTGAATAAAACGTGCTTGTCAAAAAAAAAAATCCCAAAAACAAAAATAATTGAAACCATGTCTTGAAAAATAAAGTCAAGAAGCAAAATCAATTATTGATACTTACATCTTGGGAAAAAATCAAATAAACCATGCATGAATCTCTCTTCCTCCCCTTTTACCTTCTACCATTCCTATGATGATACACTTTTTTCCTCTGGTTGTCCAACTCTAAATGCGAACATTTGATCAGCGCTCATGATTGACCATAACATAACTGGAATCTGAAAATTGATAGATTACAAGAAATTTATAAAAAAAATAATCTTTAATGACATTCTTGAAATTGTAGTTCCCTCATTTGAATAATTACATGTGTGTGTAGAGATCATTGAGCATTCCCTCATTTGAGTAATTACTAGTGTCTATATATTGATGGTAAAGCATTTAGGAAAAGTACTATGGAAAGAGAAAAACAAATCTGTAAGTCTGGTTTTCTGCCCCTTCAGACTTCTGTTCCTCTGTAGTAGGTTTGCTGCATTGCCTCCAAGATAAACACGCCATCCCAGCTGTGCCTGTAGGCTCTGAAGAGTTTGCATTGCTCTCAGGGGAACAGAGGCTTTGCGACAACACTGTACTTTCCCCATAGATATGACTATAATGTATATTCTATTGTTTTGTATTACTTCTTAAGTATAACACTATACGCAGTGGTGGATAAGACCTCCAGCGAGGATATAAAACTATACTGGCCTGATGTAACTACACATTAAAAGAGTGAAAGTTTGGTCATTTCATTCTCTTCATGGTCCCGGTTCTGCGTCTACTGTAGAGGTGTTCTCATAGTTTTCTTTTCATAGTTAGAGTGGGAATTTGTTTTCTTTTTCATAAATATTGTAAGAGTGAAATAAAAAACTCTCAAACATTGTGCAGCCTGATTTTAGGAGCAATTTCTTTTTGTAGTGTGTTTTCACAAAGAAAATAATTTTTTTTTGAATGTTGGTTTGATCAACTTGTAAAAACCAAGAAGAGCACTGTCAAATGGAGAGCTGTGATGGTGACAAACTAAACCTGTTGGTATACCACAGTTCTTTTCATGATTGCATATTAGAAAAAGGAAGAGATGATAAAACCTGATAAACCTCAGAGGAAAAAGAGCTTAGCAGTGTGAAAGCAGAATTTGACAGTCTTCTTTTCCCCCTTTTTTTTTTTTTTTGACTTTTCTTTTTTGTTTTTTGGTATATGCCATTCATAAACCAGCCAACCATAAACCACCTTTTCAATTTCTGCTCTGAAATGCTGACAATCCATGAATTACCTGAGATTCTCCCCTTCCCCCTTTTTGTTGCTATTCTACTCTGAAGTAATGACATTCAGTAACTTTCATTTCTTTCAGCTGAGAAACATCATATGGGGGGAGGCTGGGGAAGGTGAGGATCATATAGTGCCTTATCCAGATGCTAGTCAAGAAAAACCTCCAGATTTATATGCTGATCAGATTAAGAAAGAACAGAATCGGGAAGCCATAGATATTAAACCATCTGAGCAGAATAAATCTATTCCTCGAACTGATCTGCATGGGGTAAAACTGGAGGGCAGTTCGCGATATGTAGCAAATGAAGGTCTTGAAACAGCCGAATTTAGTGTGGACTCGTGGCCAAATCTCTCATTACCAAGTAATATAAAAGCTGAACAAGATTCATTGGGAACTGAAGCATCCAATGATAATATGGAAATTTCCAAACACGAGTCAAGAAGTGGTGAGTAGTTGTTAAACAATTTGTGACGTATCTTTTAACTGCTCCAGAATAGGCTCTTCACCAGCCTATTTACTCAGTTTTCTTTGTTCTAATAATAAACCTTTTTTCATTTTGGCATATGTTTCAGAAGATAAGGCTGCTGCACATGATAATGCTCCTGAAATATTTCAGAGTCCCATTGACGAAAGCGAACAAGGTGATTTTGTGGACTACAGCTGGGCAACTGTAGGTAGTTTTGAGGACCTTGACAGGATATTTAGGTAAGGCGAAATCATATTCTTCTTCTCCACAAAACTACAGATGGTATCTCAGCATTTCTATTGAGTACACTTGGTGTATACATTTATGAAACTACATGTTTTTGCATCTTTCAACCTCACTAAACCAACTGAAAAACTTGAGTAGCACAATCATGATTCTTGGTCAAGCCAAAATTTTCAACTGCAATCCAATAATGATAATGAGTGCGTTAATGAACAAGCAAAGTTGCATGGCTTTGTGTCGCTTCCCTGGTCTCTAGAGGAGGAACAAAAAAGTTCCAATGGAACAACAAAACACGAGGTACAGATGGCTTATTTAGCATAGTCCTTAATGACAATAAGGGTGTGCAGAAGAGATAGACAGATATGTGCAAAAGATTACTAGAGGTAGATTAAGCATGAAGCTTTTCTTACGATTCCATGAAGTTAAATGCTGAAGCTGTCAAGGAATTAGTAGAGAACTGACTCCAGATTTTATTTGCAGCTAAATTGGAGGGGTTTTCTGCTTGGTTCAATGCCCTCTTATTCTTTTCACCCTTTAAGTGCTGTTTTGCTAGGAAAAAAAAGGGAGATATATAACTTTGAGATAGTTGTTTGCCGGAAAATTTGGAAAAGAAAATAAAATACATAAGAATTATGAAACTTTAAGAATAATCTTTTATCTTCAAAAGTAGAAGAATCATCATTTTAGGGAACGTTTTTGAATTTCCAAATTTTTATGTATACTGAAGTAGTTATGTGTGAGCCCACGCATGCATGCATGTACCATATATCTTTGCTAGCATACTGCAATAGTAGGTTAGAATTGAACTCATTAACCATTGTTGGCAACAATCTTACTGGCACTTAATCAAGAAGACATAGTGTCAGACATGATGTAAAGTCAAATAACAATTCCAAGGTCTTTGGTTGAAAATTTTGCTTCTGGATAGTTTTGTGGTCAACCCTGAAGATCCATACTGATGCTGGATAAGTAGGGGTATCTTCTTTCTGCTATAGGCATCTGAAGAAACTCCTCAAATTCAGATTCTAAGCTATAAAATATAACCAGAATTAGATGGAAATATCTGGAATAACCAGAATTAGACGGGAAAGTCTGGAACTGAACTTAGAAAAGATTAACCAGACTAGATGGAAAAGTCTGAAACTGAACTTAGAAAAGATTAAACCAGACTAGAAGGTGGAACTTAAAAAAGATTAAACCAGACTAGAAGAGAGGATACATAAGCTGTTCTGTGGCGATGAGGAGTATTCTGTAAACAGTATTTTGCAGGACAGAAGTAGAGAAAGGTGAAGGGAGAAGAGTGTGACAAAAAGGCAACGCCTAAACAATATAACTGAATAATTTCAATAATTCGGTGCTGGAAAAGTATATCATTACAAGTGTTTATAATGTAAATCACTCTCTAATAAAAATATCCTAATGGAATTAGATTTCTTCTAAAGATATAACACTTGTACTTTACTAAGACAATAAGAATTCCAAATAAGTCTCAAAGACTAACTATAACAAGGACTCTTAAGACTAAATCTTAACGAAATTCCAGCAATAAACTAAATTACTGAAATACCGTTGACACCTAAAATACTAAATAATAGAACTCTAACATCTTCTAATCACCATGACCACTTCCCGTTGGACAATAACTTCTTCTTCGTTGCATGAGCAAAGTTAGGCTTGTGTCTAGGCTTCCAAAGACGACAATTCTTGTCTAGCCATTGAATAGCTTTCCTATCACATACTCCCCAATTGTTGTAACCTGAGTAGTTTGAAAATCTTCCTATAGAGTTTGCTCTTCATAATTTTTAGATTTTGTAGCTTGATACCGCTGTAAAATTTGTTAGATTAGGCTGCAGGACATGATAGTCCCATCTGTGACATTTTAAGTTTGAAAACCTTCTAACAGAAATATCCAAGAATTCTTAAATAAACCCTGATTAGGACTGCAAAATGGAAATGACAATCCAACACAACCAACATCATCCTAGAAAGCCAAAAGAAATGAACCTACTCTAAAAAAAAAAAATTGTTTATTTAAGTTGTTCTATGCCTAGTTTGGTCATGGAATGGGAAGGGGCAAATACTTCACCTAGAAAAAAAGCATTTCCATTTACCCACCTTGTGTTCAGCATGAGAGGGAGAGGTGGGGAAGTGAGATGGGAGAGGAAAGAGAAACATTTTACTCCCCCTTGTTTTAACGTAGGAAATCCAAAATAAGGCTACATTTTTGTAAATTTCACCTTCCCCATCCCCACCAAATTAGGAAGGGAAGAAATGATGCTTCGGAGGAATGGTGTTTACCCCGAACATACTTCCTCTGCACATTTCACTCCAACCAAACAAGTACATCTCTTATTTTACACTCACATTTCCATCCATTTTCATTTCTTCTGCTTTTCATTCCAATTTGATGTAAGTGAAAGTTCTAAAAGAAGTTTAACTTCTTCATGAGTCAATAAGAAGTTATGGTTCATCTAAGGGTGCAATAATCTTGCTTTCCTGTCTTTATCATTTGACTTCTTAATTAGAATGAAGAAAGGTGGGGTTGGATGCGTTCACTTGCATCTGAAAGTGAGAAGTGTCAGGGGTTTAGTCATTTAGCATCCGATGGAGGCTGTAGGCTGCTTGTCAAACACACAATTATGGGTAGACTGTCCTCTACCCCTCACCAAAAGGGTTTAAAAAAAAAAAATAGAGAGAAAACCATTATCCACTTTGAGACTTTATGTTTGTTTATCATATGGTTAACCTTGTCTAATTCAGCCTAAGATGGAGGCAGCAATCTGACCTGATATCCTCACAAGTGATATCTTGCAGCAATGACGACCCAATATTTGGACATGCCAGTCTTGGTAATGCAGATGAGCTGTGGTCGTCTTCCAAAGATGTAACTAGCAGCCCAGAGAAGTCCTTACCCCTTTCAGTTGACTCTCCATGCTTGGGGATAGCAGCACCAAAGAGCACGGTGGAGCAGTTTGAAGATAAAGCAGAATACCTGTCTGATCAAAGCCGGTCCTTTGGTCCAGCTTATGAGAAACTAAACTTACTCACTTCTCATGCTTCGGGAGATAGTAACTCATGCGTGGAAAATATACAATATGCTGGAGCTAACAATAAGCTCTCAATGAAGCAGAAGGTAAATTAGTTTTAGCCAATTTAGACATTTCTTCATTATTTCCTCTTTCTGATTATACTCTTTGTACTTCCTTATTTATTTTGCTCAAACATCTTGTACATCTTTGTAAATGCTGCAGACAGCTGTGGAAATGTTTGGAAATTCCTCTGTATTTAATTTACCAATTGATACCAGATCTATGACAGCCAGTAACGAGAATATAGACAAGGTAATTTTAGAATCTATTTCCTACTGAAAATTGGCTCCTATACCACCATAAATTGCATTATCAATCAGGCCAGAACTTTTTAGTTTTAAATAGTATCACTTGTCTCTCTGTTTTCTTTCTGTTCACTTGCAAACTTTGATATTACAACAGGGAAAGGTAAATAACGCAACTGCTTTAGGGGCCTGAAAGCTGAACTAGGATACGCAAGTCTGTAAATCTTATCTAGCACGTTCCCATTTTCTGGTGATGGATGATTATCTATTCTTATTGATTCTATCGCCCTTAAACATTGTGAACTGTTTATCTTCTTCTATTTCCCATTTAGTATCCAGTTGCTTGTTATTGCATTTCTTTAACCCAGGAACCATGATTGGGGCTAAATTTGTATGTCCTTAAGTTCCCTCATATAAAATGCTGAATAAAGATGTGGCAATGGGGAGAATAACAATAATATTTTGGAGGTAGTTGTTTCATGTGTATAAAGGATACAAGTGACGGCTCCTATCTTTGGTTATCTTAGGTATTTCTGTATATTGATATTGATTTTGATCTGTTTGTGTGCTATGAAATGTCCAGAAAGGTCTTTTCTAGAAACAGAAATCATATGCTCTGTATGTGGCCTTACCCTGGAATAGTGTTTACTAATTGTTGTAGCTACTTTTAACCATTGCTTGAATTGTTTACGGTGGCCAAAATAGAATATCCTATACCCTCTTTTTATTGATGAGTATAAAGTTTTTGCCTACCGACAGGCAATTAAGATAATGCAAAAGATCTCACTTAGAAAGTCAGATTGTTGTCTATTTTTGCGGTTTGGTTTGATGATATATCTACATATCATAGGATACCTCCATGAGTACATTAATATGCACACAAAAAAAAAAGGGAGATGTTTGCTTCTAGCTGGGACATTGTGGAATAGTCAGAAAGCCATAGGTTATATTCGTTAGACAGTGTGTCCATATATTTTTTCCAAATATCCTGTTGTAATCATTTCTTCATAATTGTGTAGATCCTAGAGAGTGTTCATTTACCTTGCTGTTTAGTTTTTTACATTTTCAGAAACAATTCAGCATTATATTATATGGCACGGCTGTATATCTTTATGTCACGACTTAGATCAAAATGTAAATTTTGGGAAGAAATAAATTTCATTAAGCCAGTAAATATCTATAGTTGTTGACGAAAAGTATGGTGCCTGATGATTGTGTTGTAATCTAGTGACAAGTTTCCAATTTTCTACCATTTCTGAGGCAGATGTCCATTCCTGCATCAGCAATTTTGTTTAGTCTCCTTTATATCCTTGAATATCAGACTGGTGCTCT
This sequence comes from Rauvolfia tetraphylla, assembly GCA_030512225.1. Classification (NCBI taxonomy): domain Eukaryota; kingdom Viridiplantae; phylum Streptophyta; class Magnoliopsida; order Gentianales; family Apocynaceae; genus Rauvolfia; species Rauvolfia tetraphylla. Next base: position 6,212,940 of record JAJQKT010000004.1, on the reverse strand, counting down.
AGTATTTTTTTTCATAATGCAGGGAAATTGCCAAAAGAAGCTGTTGAAAGGCCGGAAGAAGTTGGAAGAAAATAATGAAATCAGGCATCTACACGACTTGCATGGTAGTTGGACCTATACTGGGAACCAATTTATTGAGTACGACAGCCAATTTGCGACAGCAGTTGGCCAACCTGATTCTTCTATTGTCTTCGGTCAGCAGCTGCAGTTTCAAGGACCTGAATCTTCTAAACGCCAGAATTTTCTCAGTCCAATGACTTCTCTTATGCACGGAAATATTGCAAAGCAGTATGCCCCACTGCCTGCGGTATCACAGTTTCCCTCTGGGGAGGGTAGCCTACAGCCTGTGCCTTCAAGCTATGAAGTTTCTCCTGGTAATTTATATAATCTGAACAAGTCTGCAGGAGCTCCTACTTTGGCAATGACACCTCAGGAGAAAATTGAAAAGTTAAGGAGACGGCAGCAAATGAGAGCAATGCTTGCAATTCAGAAACAACAGCAGCAGTTTGGCAACCAAGTATCGTCTACTGAATATTCAGTAATGGAAGGAGAGAATATTGAACTTGAAGAAACTCTGTCTACCCGACCTTCACTTGATCCAAGCTCGCCTACAGAGCAAGATGATTCAAATACTCCTTGTATGGGTCCTGATGATAGTGCAGTCCAAGACTCAATACTTTATCGGCTTCATGAAATTGTCGCAAAGGTACATTAAAACTTTCTGTTCAGCTCTTTTATGGTGGAAGTCTTCTCCTGTCTATCATAATTTATCATGTTTGCTAAATTTTCTTGCAGCTAGACATCCGAATAAGACTTTGTATCCGGGATAGTTTGATTCGTCTGGCCCAAAGTGCTACACAAAGGCAATATGCTGGTGATACTAGCAGCAGCAACAAGTGTAGCAAAGACAAAGTTCTTAGGACAGACGAGACAAGCAGTCATAAGAGGTGAGTAAAAAGATTACTGTCCTTCTCAAATCCTGATTCAGTGAATCATACCAAGCATTTGGTTTCTTCCTCTGATTCATTGAATATCAAATGATGGGGCACGTATCTTCTCGTTTCTTTCTCATTTTCTATCCTTGAGCTGCAAATCAACAGTAGAGAGACGTACTTTGGCATTGTTTTGCTCTTTGTTTTATTAAACACAATATTCTATGAGAATTTGTGTCCAATATCAAATAAGTTTGGCTGTCCACTGCTTTTACTCCATGGCTACATACATAGGGTCCATAATTCATGGATAAAAGAAGTTTTTACCTTATTGAGATTTTAATACCAGCCACAGAATTTTGACCATCAGCCTACACCATAAGATGCTTTTAGTTTCCAACAAATGCTGCGTTCATGCTCATCCTACACAGTTCTAAAAATTTGAAGTACGTATATGCATAAGGCACAAATGAGAACAAGCAAATAGGTAGTTGAACACACTCAAGATTGTGACAATTTTTTCTACTTAAGTTGATTGATGGGCTGATGGAATCAACAGCTCAGGTGAATTTCTTCTAAGATTGCACTGTCCACTTTGTAGATAAAACATAAATGGTTTTGAACCTGGGTGGCATGTCTCAAATGTTGGAATAACATGATACCAAGAGTTAGGAGACGGATACCAAATGATCTTCAGCCGTGCCTTACAAAACAGAACACATTAATGCCCTGAATTTTAGAGCCTTTGGCTTGCACTATGCAGCGGCCTACTCTAGTTACTCTGTTCCATATAATCGCCTTTGCTTGCTTGCCACTGCTTCATAGCTTAAATATGTGAATTTCTGCTGAACAGGAGCTTATTGTGCATGTTTTGTCCAGTTGTCCGTGCTTTCTTTTTGTGATATTTTCCTATCTATTATTCTTGAACATGCATTCTCATATTGTCTTGGGATTCCCATTTTCTCTTAGTAAATTGTCATGTTTTGTCTTCTGATTGCAAAACAATCACATCTTGCAAATCATTGGATTGAACTTGATCGATGATACCCGTGATGATTCCTGCATTACTTTAGTTTTAAACATATCTACCACCCAAATTAATGAAGACAGTCCAAAAGTTCATGACCAATGTAGGACTGCTAAAACTTGTGCCCTCTTTCGGAGATGCATAATACACTGAAAACTGAACTCTTGAGCAATTTTTTATGTGATGAGCAGCTGAACTCTAGGCTTCAAGCAGTTTTTAATTTGATCAACAGATTGGAAGGTCAAAGACTGTTTTGAATCTATAAGTACATCCTCATTAAAAAAATAAAAAAAAATCTATAAGCACATCACTTTCTTCTGTGCTCTTCCATTGATGCTCCTGATTTCTACCGACCAGAGCACTAAGAAACATGCTTCTTACAGATTTGAGTGAATAGCAAAGTGCTTTAAGAATGGGGTGAAAGACATAACATCTTTCTTCTAATACTTGTGACAGGTTTCCAAAAGAACCTGTTGTTGAGACAGAGACTAATCCCATTGATCGCACTATAGCTCATCTGCTCTTCCATAGGCCTCCAGAGTTGTCAGGGAAACCTATTGAGGCACCTGACTCACCTATATCAGTCAAGATCCTCCCTTATGAAAGGAAAGCAACTGGATCAGTGAACTTGCCAACTGCTTTTTCGCCTCAGAAACCTGAGAAGAAGCAAAGTCTATCACATGATGACTCAAACATGCCTTGCATTTTTGTTGATGGAGATCTGGTGAAAAATAGTCCCCGTTCTGAAAATACAACAGCTAAGAAGGGTTCAGTTGATGGGAAACTGAAGGTTGAGCCTCCAAGCAAAGGCTAAAGTATGAAATCTTATAAGGGTAATTCCTTCCTTTATCTCTCCTATTTGGCATTACATTCCATTTTATTTCTTTAAATATATGGATTAACTAGTAATGAGGAGCTTTCCTTTCATTGTCAGCCAACTGGTTTCTGTTCTACAATGGTTTTAGAAGATCTTCATTCACCATGCCAGAAAAAGTTAGTAGCAATGACAGTGGAAGTTGTTTGCTGGATTCCCTATATTTCCTTGCAAGAAACAATATGCTTTATGCAGTCGATGATGTCATTCTCTTCAACGAATACGATGTTTTCATGTTTCATCTTATTGGCTATCTGAAAAAGTGAAGCTACCTAACTTCAAGCCTACTTTTTGTCCGAGATACTGCTAATGTGCTTGCCTATTTGTCCTTACTATATTGGTTGCATAAATTAGCACCTTCTGCCCGTGTATGTGTCTTCTAAGCGTGGAGTTCGAACCCATTTTAGTGGAAAAAGATGCATATGAAAACACTTCTTCCATGGTGTGTGTTATGATTTCTGTGGATTTGCATTACTGGAAGTGTATCCTTGTGCTGCTCAACAGTGAGGATGAGTGGCTGGTTTTCTGAGTTCTTTCGTCGGTGCATTTCTTGAATGCTAAGATTGTAGGGATACTAAGTTGGTGGATAAATCAATTTCGTAATGTATTATTGGAAAAAAGTGACTACGTCCAATGGAAAAGCTGAAAGTGTTAATCATTGTATTGAAAAACTATTTGTAGGCACGTAATAACTTAGGCATTTTGGTGGGGGGAAGAAAAAGTAAGCTTTTCTGGAATTAATTTCCCCCCTCTGTTGCTTTTCTTGTTTCCCTGGGGTACCACCCCGGCCCCGCCAAACACACGCTCACGAAAAAAAAATAATAAAAAAGAAAGTGAATGGTTTTGCTGAAATTACTGGGAAAGTGCACAGTGCATCCATGCATATGGAGGGGCACACACTAGGAAAACGAATGTTACTGAACTTCCTTCTTAGCTTGTTATTGTATTTGGATTTTTTAAAATTTTTTTATTATATACCATAAAAACTAATTTCTCTGTTATAGATTATTTCTGTATTTTTAGATTATAAGGTATTTAAACCCATGCATATTTTTTTAATTAGTCTTCAAAGATTTATTTCCTTTAATCTCCAAGAAAATAACCTACAATACTTCAACGATAAGAAGAATATTTTCAATTTGATTACTCAGGAAATTGCTCTGCAGGATTTTCAAATCAAAGAAATTAGACTATGGCTTTACATGATAAGTCAATATGGAAAATTAAAAAGTATTCCTATTCTACGGATATCAATCCCATAGTTGTTTCCTAATATATGTAGTATAAAAGGAAACTCCAAGAATTTGACAAATATAGTACTCCATTTATTTCCACCAAATTTGATTCTAATGTAATGTTTAAATTTTTTTATACGTAAACCTAAATTACCTTAGATACATTTGTGCTTGAATTTTTATATCAAATGTAGGCACGTGAGAACATGAGAGAATACAAGGGTAAGTTAGCTAGGAGAACGCAAGTGTTAGAAGGAAGAATTACTAGATTTGATAGTTTTAATTTCTCTATTTTCTACAAGGGTACACAAGGCAAAAGTTTTTTTAACTTTTGAGTTAAATAATTCCAGTTTTGGAGTTTTCTTACATGTCCATAAAATCATATTCTGACAAGTTTTCATTTTTATTATATACACTTATCAAATTATTTGTGAAGAAAAATAAAAAATATTTAAGAGATTTAAGAGTCGATTTCTTCATTTTCTATTAATACTTTTTTGTCCTCAAACGTACTTCATTATTGTTTAACCTCTTAATTGGTTTCGAGAAATACAATTAGTTAGTACTTCGTTTTTCCAAAAAAATCCTTAATCTGAATTTAATTGGATCCAAGCCTTTGAATGTGCTTCTGATTTGTTTTCTTTGTAAAACTCTTAATATTTGTTCTTAGTCTATTTCATTTTGAAATACTTAGAATCATAACTTGATAAGACATTAAAAATTATAAACTATGAAATAGAAACGATATTTTACTAAAAGATAGTATATATCATCTTCTTTACATTTTTATTTTACCACATAACTATCAGTTTCTTTTTTCAATTATCTCCACGGAGCTCTCCATTGGTGCTCTACATCTAAATTTTCGGATTCAATAATCACCCACTCTTTTTTTTTTAAAATAAGAATCAATAATCTCCTTTTGTGATTAAATTATGAGCCATGCATGTTTATGGGTTGAATATGTGGACTATAATAGTTAGGTAGGAAAGTAAATATTACAACCAAAATTCACTTCACTCTAAAATCAACACAAGTACGATCTACTAAAATTCTACTAAAAAAGTCTTGATATTGATAATGCACTTTATAAAAGAGTGATGACATTTTTGGAAGACATTTACTATTTATTCCTATTGTTACCCGCAAGCACTCTTAAGTGGATATTCTTTTTATTAAACACATAAATTTGTTTCATAATTTATTGGCTATGTAATTAAAAATAAAAATTTTATTAAATTTATAATACAATTAGGTGTTAAATTTTTATTAAATATATTTTAATAATTATAATTAAAAATAAAAAATTTAATATCCCTGCATAGTACGAGCTTTTATCCTAGTTATATTTATGATGAAGATAATATTAGAAAATTAATCCTTAATTAATTATTCGTAAAAAGTTAAACATTTTGAGAATGAAGTTAGTGGTTAAAATATTATATATTTTGAAATGAAAGGAATAATTAAATTGATAATTGTATTAGCATATAAGTCATGCTATAAAGTAGAAAGTTAAGTCTTCCATTCTCTATAAATAGAAATAGAGAATGTGTGCGTTTGGGAGTCCTTAATAATTAAATAAACTAAGATTTTATCATGATTGAAATTGTAGATAGGCAGTAAAGCGAAAGCCTATGGAGTCAGCAAATATAATTGGATCACTGGCAGTGCAAATCGTCTTTACGTTGAACGGTGCGGTGCTTCGATGATCAATCGATATGGAATCAATGGGGTGTCTTTTTAGGCTCTACTTGGATTGGGTTCTACACAGAACTCAATGCAAATTTCTCATCTCACATTTTACTTTTTCTCTCACAAAAATTTCTCTTTCCCGAAATCCAAGACAGAAAATCTCAAAACCAAACTCTATCCAATCACACCCTTAATTAAAGGGTGTATCCGTACCGAGTCAAGTAGGACTAAATTAATCAAGTCGAGTTTCATGATATTTAGATAAGACTAGGATCCAAACTCCAACTTGATTCAAGTCTTAAAGCTCGAAGTAGACTTGAAAGCCCAAAAGTTGAAATTCAAAGTTAAAACTTTGGGACTTGTGTTCGGCACTATGGGTTGAAAACTTTATTCATAGAAAATGTTTAATTGTAATATAAAATATATAAATATTATCAAACAAAAATATGATATACAACATGTTTTCAAATCAAACAAGTATTAAAACTCGACCGTTTAAAATTTTAAACTTAAAATTATGTTAGAATTCAAGTTTGAACTCAAAAATATCGGATTCGAATTGAGTACTTATCAAGTCAAGCCTAAACATATTCGATAACTAGGCACAATTATAGTTTTACTTTTAATATAATACCGAGCCTTCATTTAATCTAGGTGAGGTTACAAGGGAACTTGTGGGGAAGAAAAAGTAAAGTGAAAAAAATATAGGTAAAGTACTCATTATTAGACTATAAGGTATTGAGTTTGACATTGATCAGCCCTCCTTCTTTTAACTTTTTGTAGTAGTGTAGGATTTATTATAAGATGGTATATTATATATAATTTTAATTTAATTATATATAATAATATAAAAAATTTTATTTTAAATTATTTATTTTCTAAATTTTTTAAAGTTCTTTCTAACTTATTGTAAAACAAAGTTTAAATATAATAAAAACTATTTTGAATTTGCGCGAAAGAAGATAAATTTTTTAAATTACCTGCATTTTTTTTTATCTTTGTGCATGAAATGTTGTTAAAAATTAGCCTTAAAATAGTTAAAAATTTTTAAAAAATACAATCTAATATGTGCCCCACCATTTGAGGCGGAACAGCCGGTAAGCCGGGCGCAAATTTTCTGCTAGGGCGGAACTACAGCATATCTTCCGCCCGGAAAGACAGAGAGACAAGTGATACTATTATGAAATATGTTTAATTATTAAGTATGTTTATCTAATAAACTAAGTGTTTTAATTTGATGGAATTTATTATTTTTAAATAAATTAAATATTAATTAAGTTGCTTGTATGTAAATGGATGAACCCTTTACGAGGCGACGAGATTCCAAACATAATTTGAAAGTGGTGATAGACCATAGCGATCAACTACACAACTGTCATCTGATTATGCCTCAGCCAAGTCGCAGCCATCTTGGGTGATGGACCCGAGGTGGCGTAGTACGATCAATATTCTTGATTCAGACACGTTTGTAATGTTTGCCGAGACATCGCCACCAGCGTGGCCATATAGTATTGCATCATCGTTGATGCCTCCTATGCTATGGGCGCTTAGCATTTACTCGCCATATCTGTCCAATCCACCATATCCTTGTTCTCCAAGTACATGCATTCCACTACCACCCTTTATTATTACCCGTATGACGTATCCTACACTCTCTTCCGGCAGGTGATGGTAGTTGCCTTTACAACTAGACCATCATATTTCTATCAGTTGCCAGTCCCAGTCACGCTTATTCGACATCCAGAGGACTATAAAGATGAGACTAGTGGTTCCACCCAAGATGCGGAGCAATTGCGTGAGGATAAGGATGTTCCGAGACCGAGGCTTAACAAATAATATCTTTTTTATTTTTATAATTTTTGAACTTACATTTGTCAATAATCTAGGACAGAGTAGGGACAAAAACTTTAATTTTATTTTATTGATTTCAAATATTAAATTTATTTTTAATCTATCTCTTATTCAAGAAAGCTTAGGAATAGATACATGGCAAATAATTTATTTTCTATCTCAATAATTTTTGAAATTACATCCATCCTAAATAAGTGTCTAGTTCAGGACATATTAGGGACATAAAATTTATTTTTATTTTATTAATTTTTGAAATTATGTATGTCCTAGATGCGTCTATAATTTGCGATAGATTAGAGACAAATACAGGAAAAATAATTTATTTTCTATTTCAATGATTTTAGAAATTAAATTTGTCCCAAATCAATTCCTAATTTTGCAACATATCAAGGATATATGCTTTATTTTTATTTTTTAATTTTAGAAATTACATCTGACCTAAATATGTTGCTAATTTAGGGACATATTGTTGATAAATACTTTACTTTTTACTTTTATAATTTTGTAAAGATGTTTGTACTAAATCCATCATTTTTTTAGATTGGTTAGGGATAGATGTTTAATAAAAATTTATTTTTATTTTTATTAAATTTATAAAGTATATCTGTCCTAAATCCGCCCCTAATTCAAGGACAAATTAGAGATAGATTCTTCATAAATAATTCATATTTAACTTATCGAATTTAGTAACAGTATCTATCCAAAATTTGTCCCAAATTTAGAAAAAATTAGGGACATATGCTTGATAGGTAATTTACTTTTCCCTTTATTCATACAACTTCTGTTCCAAATCTTTCCAAAATTTGTATTATTATTCATCCCTAATCAGTCAGAAATCTTTGTGTGCCCCTAATTTGTCCCAATTGTTATTAATTTGTGCAATTCATTTTTCATGTTACCTTAATTTTTAGTTGATGAAAACGTTAGGATTATGAGATCATTATCATATTTACGACTTATAATTGATACTATATTGTAATTTAATGAACGGTTTTGACCTTTAATTTGATAAGCCGGTATTTTGAAGTCTAAGATAAAAATTACTCAACATGGTTAACCGATTTGATGATCTTGGATTCATGTTGCGGATATACTAGAATTTAGTAACAGTATCTATTCTAAATTTGTCCAGGATTTTGGAAAAATTAGAGACATATGCTTGATAGGTAATTTATTTTTTTTCTTTATCCATACAACTCTGTTCCAAATCTATCCAAAAATTGCAATATTATTCGTCCCTAATCAATTAGAAATATTTGTCTGTCCCTAATTTGTCCCGAATGTGATTAATATAGGGCCATTCATTTTTCATGTTACCTTAATTTTTAGTGATAAAAAGCTTAGGATTATGAGATCATTATCATAGTTGCAACTTATAATTTATACTAGATTGTAATTCTAATGAATGGTTTGACCTTTGATTTGATAAGCCGGTATTTTGAAGTTTACGAAAAATAATTATTCAACATAGTTAACCCATTTGATAAAATTGCCAGTTATGTTTGATGATCTTAGATTCCTGATGAGGATATACTAGAAGTATAATTAGTTGCATTTGGTAAATAAGACTTGTCATATTAATTAAGTATGTTTTGTGTTGTAAGTACTATCTAAATTATTGACATAAGGGTACAATGTTCTAAGATTTTGATGACAAGCAAAACAAGATAAATTCATTTAACATTTTTGATGGAATGATTAGATTATCTAAGTGCAAGAACAAAGATGAATAACACCGTTTGGGAAGTTCAAGATGGGATCTTCTAGGGGTATTTATGCCCTTTGCATCTTAGAATTTTTGCTAAGAGTAGAAGAAGAGATAATGTAGAATGATCTACTCAAGGCCCTTTTTAAAATCTCTTATCAAAATTGCTTTTGAAAACTCTGCAATTGGATAACTTGTTTTTGTTAGCCTTAAGGACAAATCTTGTAGTTTTAATTAATGACAAACAATAATGTTGACTAACTTGAATATTAATTTTGTGATAAATTTTTTGGTTAAAGAAGCTAATTGATCTCATTGCTTTGGAGCTATAGTGCTAAGGACAACTCAAACAAGCTCAATTGGTTGAAGAATGAAGACTATGACCAAGTGATTGAAATCTTTGAAGACAATTTAGTATAGTAATGCATTTGCTTAATAGGTAAAACCTTGTAAACCCTACACTTCTTGCACTAGGAATCTAAGCAATAAATGCGGTAGCACAAAACTTTTCCTAAACTTGGTTATGAGCTTTAAAAGTTTTAGATTAATCTTGAAATACCAAGCGTTTGATAATAACTTAGTGCTCAAAATTTTTTAAATGACTTACTTTTAGTTCAAAATGATTTCAAACTTGTTGTGGTTAAGTACGATTTGACAAAGTTTGGAATAATTTAGAAACAAATTTGGACATTCGAACTGTAACTTGACTGCTGAATTTTGGTAGAAATTCGGATGAACAATTCAAACGCAGAGGTCTAAATTCAGTCAACCGAATTGTGCTTGGAATCCTAGTGTATAGAAATTTTAGATGACTAATTTGGACACAATAAACCCAATTTGGTTGACCAAATTGTACTGTTACTAGTCGTTACTTATCGTTATTTGAATGTTGCAACTGAATTTCAAATCATATAAAAGGCTTAAACTTTAAATTTTTCATAACTTTTGCATACGTTGAATACCTTTTCAATCCATTGTTTTGTGAACATGAAAAAGCATTGCTACATTTATTTGTAATAGTCCACCAAATTTGCTGGTAAAATCTTTTCTTATTTTCTCATCTCTTTGTTTATTTAAGATTTTCTTGAGGACATAAAGCCCATTTAGAGAGGGTGAACCTTGATTCTTGATTTGTAAAAGAGGTTGTGGTATAAAACTCTTGTAGGATGAACCTCTTGTATACTTTTGTGAATTGTGATATTTGGTTGAAGTTCTTAAGTGCAGACTTAAGGTAGTGGATGTAGATCTTGAAGAGATCGAACCACTATAAATTATTGTGCTTCTTGTACTTTCTTCTTTAATTCTTTTATTGATCCTAGTTCCTTTTTTTTTAGAGTTGTTGACATTTATTACTTTCACATTTAGTTGCTATCCTCCTCTCAACTACTCTTTAAATAACAATATTCAAGAACCCTAGGTTGATGTGAAACCACAAGGATGAAATAGAGAAGACAAGAGAGGCTCTTACCTCAACTCTTTACTCAATCTTTGAGACTCAAAATATGTTGTCTGAGTTTCCTATCTCTATTGAGAGTATTTATACATTTAAAAACCCTAAAACAATAAAAGAGACTGTAAGACCTAAGGGGGGGGGGGTTAATTAGGTCTTAGGGTAATTTTCACTAATATTTTCCCTTTTTGCAAATCCTTTACCTTAATAAAAGCTCTTCTTTAAATTCACAAATTTCAAATTTATATGTGATTTGATGGTTAAGATAAGATTTTCAAACTATAAGACCACTACCAATCAATTAACAATTATTAAAAAATAACAATGGCACAAGTATGTAAACAAATAAAGCTATAAAGAATTGAACACACGATTTATAGTGGTTCGATCTTTCCAAGATCTACATCCACTACCTTCAGTCCACACTCAAGGATTTCAACCAATTCACTATATGCTCAATTTAGGCAATTACACAGGAGGCTCACCCAATAAGGGTTTTACACCAACAATCTCCTTTGCAATCCTACAAATAAGGTTCACCCTTCCCCAAGGGTTTTATATCTAAAGACAACCTAAAGACCAATCTAATCCAAGGCTCACCCACACACGGGTTTTACACCACAACCTTGATTAATCTAGTCTATGGCTCACCCTTATCAAAAGGATTTTACGTCACAAGATAACCTTGTAATGAGCTAGTAGAAAACACAATTTAATAAAGAGAAGAGTGTGTAGATGTTACCACTTGTTGGTAGATGTTTTACATAAAATTCCACCTTCACACTTTGATGTCTTTGGATTGATCAATTGAATTGCACAAGACATAAGAGAGCTTAAGGAATATTTGTAAAAGGCTTTAGAATGCTTAGAGTTTTCAAGAATTCAAAACTTACAAAAGATTTCAAGTTTATAGCTTTTATAGAATTTGAAAATCAGTTTTAACAGCTATAAAACGGCTAGTTAACGACTATTTTCAGGAAATTCGGAGACCGAATTTTGCGTCCGAATTTTTCAAACGACCAAATTTTTTCTGCTGCGTCGAATCTTCATCCGAATTTCTCTGGAAAAACAGTGACCATGCTGAAGGCCAAAATTCGGATGACTGAATTTTTCTTCATGCGTCCGAATCTTCTTCCGAATTTCTCTGGAAGAACAGTAGCAAACTCTTGCTACAAAATTCGGACGACCGAATTTTTTGGAAGCATATTCAAACTTTGTAAAATCATTTGAGATTTAACTTCAATAAGTTTGAAAAACATTTGGTATGTATAGAAAACTTATTTAGACATATATAAGTTTGAAAACCAAAATCAAATTCCTTTAATCATATAAAGTTTACTTAAAAACTTTTAGGACACAAAACTACATTCATCAAGAAATTCATTCAAAGCTTTTTAAGATTAAGAAGCCTATTTTATGCTCTCTTATGCATTCAATAGACTCCAAGACATACAAGTGTAGAGTTTACATAGAGATTTACCTATTATCATATCTACTCTACACTTCAAGTCTTCAATGCCTTGAGTTCATCTTTGAATAACCTTCAAAAGACTTCATAGTTTATTGAGGTTGTTCTTGCACTTTGGCTTGAGGGCAATGAGACTTCATACTTCTTAGTTCACAAAACCTATCACACAACATACAAGCATATTAGTTCTCATCAATATTTATCATTAATCAAAACTACATGATTTGCCCTTAGGGCTAACAGAGACCTAATCAAAGTATTTTGGTGCTTAAACCAATTTAATTACATCTCAAAATATCCAAAAATCAAGTGCAAAAACCAAGTTTAAAAACCAAGCAAAAGTCAAAACATAGAATGCTGAAAACATGCCAAAGACACCACTTTGTCCCAATTTCTCCCCTTGGCAATCTAGTTTGAACACAATAGAAAAGCAATTGAAGACCCTCAAAAACCATAGAGAAACAGTGGCATTAGAGGCCCCAGTTTGGATAACAAAGAGACTAGAACCCCAATCACATACAACAAAGGCTCCATCTTTCAATTAAACAAAAACCCTACGAGAACAATGCAACTAAGAACCCCCTAGTTTAGAGAGAAAGTTAAGTTGATCCGCTGCGATCCTTGAATAGCAAGATTCAAGAACCCTAGTTTGATAAGCATATCATGAAGTCTAGGTTGTGGATGCCTTGGCCAATCAAGAGAACTTTCTTTTGGCCTGTTCTTATTTGCTTATTTTGTATACGGTGGTTTTTCTCCTTTGACTCATCTCTCTTACTCTTTTCCCTTATTAATAAACTAGTAGGGGTCTCCGTCAAAGCCCCCACCATCAAAGGTCGCAGAGAACATGATAAAAACATCGCTTGTCCAAGTTTCTCTACATGAAGGAAAACCAATTGGAGAACCTCAAAAACCTTAGGGAATGTAATGTCATAGAGGCCAAGAAGAATAGCAATAATTATTCTTCTTTGGATGACAAAGGGACTAGTCAGTCAGTCACATACAACAAAGTCCCCACGTTTCAATCCAACTAAAAACCCTTGGAGAAAAAGCCAACTTACAATCACAAGTTGAAAACGGAAGAAAAGTCAATACAAGTGAAAACCAAAGAAAAGTCAAAACACGGAATTCGAGAGACCACTTTGTCCTAGTATCTCCACTTAGCTATCCAATTTGAACGCAAAAGAAAACCAATTGAAGATCGTCAAAAACCTTAGGGAAACAAACGCCTTAGAGGCCAAGATGAATAGCAATGACTAGTCTACTTTGTATGACAAAGAGACTAGAACCCCAGTCAAATACAACAAAGACTCCACCTCTAAATCCAACTGAAAACCATAGGACAAAAAAGCAACCTAGAACCCCCCCAGTTGAGACAGAAGGTTGAATTGATCCCCTGGAACCGTTGAATATATATGACACCACAATGGTGGATCCAAACCCTTGATAATCCAGGAAATGGATAGGACAAGAGAGGCTCTTCTCTCAACTCTTTTGTCAATCTTCAGACTCAAAATATGATGTTTGAGTTTCTTCTCTCTAATGAGAGTATTTATACTTGAAAAAAAGTAAACAATTAAAGAGACCAAACCAAAGTGCTTTGGAGTTTAGACCAACTTAATTACCTTGCAAAATATCCAAAAGTTGCAGTGAAAACTAAAGAAAAGTCAAAACATAGAATGTTGAAAATAAAGCTAAACAGTACTGCTTTGTCCCAGTTTCTCTCCTTGACTATCTAGTTTGAACACAATAGAAAAGCAATTGAAGACCCTGAAAAACCATAGAGAAACAAAGGCCTTAGAGAACAAGAAGAATATCAACAATTAGTCTACTTTGGATAACAAAGAGACTAGAACCCCAGTCACATACAACAAAGGCTCTATCTTTCAATTAAACTAAAACCCTAGGAGAACAAGGCAACTAAGAACCCTTACCCTTAGTTGAGAGAAAAAGTTAAGGTGATCTAGTAGAACTCTTGAATAACAAGATTCAGGAACCCTAGTTTGATAAGCATATCATGAAGTAGGTTGCAGATGCCTTGTCCAATCAAGGGTTCATTGATCTGGAACTTCCTAGATCTATTATTAGGATCAACTGCTCTTGGTTGTTTGAGGACCTATTCGTGTCGACAAGCAAGGAGTGCCAACTTTATGGTCTTAATAGCTATCAAGATGTCATATTTTTTTACATTGTTCTTAATTTCTTATCACGTATACAGTGAATTTTCTATTTATACTTATTTCTCTTACTCTTTTTCCTTATTAATGAACTGGTAGGGGACCATCACAGGTTGTTTTAGGAAAAAAGGTTTGATATGACACCACAAAAGTGAATCCAAATCCTTGATGAACCAAGAAATGGAGAGGACGGGAGAGGCTCTCTTCGCAATTCTTTACTCAATCTTCAAGATTTAAAATACAACATCTAGTTTCTTCTCACTAAGAGGAGTATTTGTACACGTAAAACCCTAAAATAATAAAAGAGACCTATTCAAAGTATTTTGGAGCTTGAAAAAAATTAATTACATCTCCAAAATATCAAGAAATTCTAGAAAAATCGAGTGAAAACCAAAGAAAAGTCAAAACATAGAACTCCAAAAACATGACAAACGACATTTGCAACAAAGGCCCTACTTTTCAATCCAACTAAAAACTCTAGGAAAACAAAAAAAACTTAGAACCCCTAAGCTAAAAACAAAAGAAAAGTCAATACAAGTGAAAACCATAGAAAAGGCACAACATAGAATCATGAGACATGGCTAACGACCCCGTTTTGTTCTAGTATCTCCACCTGGTGATCAAGCTTGAACGCAGAAGAAAACCAATTGAAGAACCTCAAAAACCTTAGGAAAACTAAGGCCCTAGAGGCCAAGATAAATAGCAACAACTAGTCTACTTTGGATGACAAAGAGACTAGAACCCCAATCAAATACAACAAAGGCTCCACTTCTAAATCCAACTGAAAATCCTAGAGAGCAAAGCATAGAATCCCTCCAGTTGAGAGAGAAAGTTGAATTGATCCATTGGAACCCTTGAATAACAAGATCCAAGAACCCTAGTATGATATGACACCACAAAGGGGGGATCCAAACCGTAGATAAGCCAAGAAATAGGAAGATTGGAGAGGCTCTACTCTCACCTCTTTACTCAATCTTCGAACTCAAAATATGCTGTCTGAGTTTCTTCTCCCTAATGAGAGTATTTACACATGAAACACGCAAACAATTAAAGAGGCCTAACCAAAGTCATTTGGAGTTTAAATCCATTTAATGACATCTCAAAATATCCAAAAGTTCCAACTAAAACACGTGAAAACCATGGAAAAGTCAAAACATAAAATGCTGAAAACATGCCAAACGTCACCACTTTGTCCCAATTTCCCCCCTTAGCTGTCCAGTTTGAACACAATAGAAAAGCAATTGAAGACCCTCAATAACCATAGAGAAATGAAGTCTGTAGAGGCCAAGAAGAATAGCAAAATTAGTCTACTTTGGATAACGAAGATACTAAAACCCCAATCACATACAACAAAGGCTTCAACTTTCAATTAAACTAAAACCCTAGGAGAACATAGAAACTAAGAACCCCCTAGTTTAGAGAGAAAGTTAAGTTTACAACTCTTGAACAGCAAGATTCGTAGAAGCCTAGTTTGATAAGCATATCATGAAGTCTATGTTGCGGAAGCCTTGGCCAATCAAGGGTTCGCTGATGATTGAACTACCTATATCTACAATCGAGATCAACTGTCTCAGGCTGCTTGAAGACCTTTTTTCTCGACAAGTAAGGAGTGCCGCCTATCTAGGACGTCATATTTCTTTTAGCTTGTTCTTAATTGCTTATCCTGTATAAGGTGGGGTTTCTCATTTGACTTATTTCTTTTATTCTTTTCCCTTATTAATAAACTGTAGGGGTCTCTGCTAAACCCCCTACCATTACAGGCCGTTTAAAAAAAAAACACCTAGCTTGATATGACAATGCAAGGATGAATCCAAACCCTTGATAAGCCAAGAAATGGAGAAGACAATAGAGGCTCTCCTCTGAACTCGTTGCTCAATCTTCAAAATTTAAAATATAAGGTCTAGGTTTCTTCTCTCCAATGAGAGTATTTATAGATGTAAAACCCTAAAACAATTAAAGAGACCTAATCAAAGTGTTCTAGGGCCTAAACCAATTTAATTACATCTTAAAATATCAAAAATTCTGAGCAAAATTAAGTGTGAAAGCCAAAGAAAAGTCAAAATATAGAATACCGAAAACATGAAAAATGAGACCGCATGTCCTAGTTTCTCCACTTTCCTATGCAGTTTGCACACAAAGGAAAACCAATTGAAGAACCACAAAAACATTAGGGAATGTAATGTTGGAGAGGCCAAGAAGAATAGCAACAATTAGTCTTCTTTGGATATCAAAGAGACTAGTACCTTGGTCACATACAAGAAAGTCCTATCTTTCAATCCAACAAAAACCCTAGGAGAACAAACCATCTTAGAAGCTCTAGTTGAAAAAAAAGAAAAGTCAATAAAGGTGAAAACCAAAGAAAAGTCAAAACATAGAATCTTGGAGACATGCCAAACAACCCCGCTTTGTCCCAGTATCTCCATTTGGCTATCCAATTTGAACAAAGAAGAAAACCAATTGAAAATCCTCAAAAACCTTATGGAAACTAAGGTCTTAGAGCCCAAGATGAAAAGTAACAACTAGTCTACTTTGATTAACAAAGAGACTAGAACCCTAATCATATACAACAAAGGCTCCATCTTTTAATCTAACAGAAAATCCCTAGAGAATGAAGGAAGAACCCTTGAATAACAAGATTCAAGAACCCTATTTTGATATGACCTCACAAGGGTGGATCCAAACCCTTGATAAGCCAAGAAATGGAGAAGACAATAGAGGCATCCAATCAACTCTATTCTCAATCTTTAGACTCAAAATATGATGTTTGAGTTTCTTCTCTCTAATGAGAGTATATATACATGAAAAAAGTAAACAATTAAAGAGACCAAACAAAAGTGTTTTGGAGCTTAAACCAATTCAATTACATCTGAAAATATCCAAAAGTTGTGGCAAAAACAAGTGGAAACCAAAGAAAAGTCAAAACATAGAATGCTGAAATCATGCCAAACAACACTGCTATGTCCCAGTTTCTATCCTTGGCTATCTAGTTTGAACACAATAGAAAACTAACTGAAGACCCTCAAAACCATAGAGAAACAAAGGCCTCAGAGGCCGAGAAGAATAGCAACAATTAGTCTACTTTGGACAACAAAGAGACAAGAACCCGAATCACATACAACAAAGGCTACATCTTTCAGTTAAACTAAAACCCTAGGAGAACAAGGCAACTAAGAACCCCCTAGTTGCGAGAGAAAGTTAAGTTGATCTACTACAACCCCTGAATAACAAGATTTAGGAACCCAAGTTTGATAAGCATATCAAGGAGTCTAGGTTGCGAACGCCTTGGCCAATCAAGGGTTCATTGATGCTAGAACTTCCTATATCTATGATTAGGATCAAGTGCTGCCTGAGGACCTTTTCTTCTCTACAAGTAAGGAGTGCCAGCTTTATGGTCTTAGTAGCTATCTAGGTTGTCGTATAGTTTTTATCTTGTTCTTAATTGCTTATCTTGTATATGGTGATTTTTCAACTTTTACATATTTCCCTTATTAATAAATTGGTAGGGGTCTCTGCCGAAACACCTACAACAAAAGGTGGTGTTCAAAAAAAAAAAAAAAACGTAGTTTGATATGGCACCAGAATGGTGAATTGAAACCCTTGATAACCCGAGAAATGGAGAAGACAAGGGAGGCTCTTCTCTGAATTATTTACTCAATCTTCAAGATTCAAAATATAATGTCTAGGTTTATTCTCTCTAACGAGAGTATTTATACATGTAAAACCCTAAAACAATAAAAGAGACCTAATCAAAGTATTTTGGAGCATCAAAAAAATTTAATTATATCTCAAAATGTCCAGAAATTCTTGAAAATCAAGTGAAAAATTACCAATGAAACGTCAAAATGTAGAATGCCGAAAACATAACGAATGACATCACTTGATCCTAGTTACCCCTTTGGCTATGCAGTTTGCACACAAATGAAAACCAACTGAAGACACTCAAAAACCTTAGGGAAAGTAAAGTCGTAGAAACCAAGAAGAATAGCAACAATTAGTCTTCTTAGATAACAAAGAGACTAGTTCCTTAATCACATACAACAAACTCCCCACCTTTCAATCCAACAAAAAAACCTAGGAGAACGAGCCCCTAGTTGAAAAAAAAAAAAGTCAATGAAAGTGAAAATCAAAGAAAAGTCAAGACATAGAATCTTGGACACATGCCAAATGACCCCGCTTTGCCCCAGTATATTCGCTTGGCTATCCTATTTGAACGCAGAAGAAAACCAATTGAGGACCTTCAAAAACTCAAGGGAAACTAAGGCCCTAGAGGCCAAGATGAATAGCAATGACTAGTAAGCTTTTGATAACAAAGAGACTAGAACCCTAATCATATACAACAAAGGCTCCTCCTTTTAATCTAATAGAAAATCCTAGGAGAACAGAGAAACTTAGAACCCCCTAGTTGAGAGAGAAATTTGAATTGATCCATTGGAACCCTTGAGTAAACCCCAGTTTGATATGACATCACAAGGGTGGATCCAAACCCTTGATAAGCTTAGAAATAGAGAAGACTCAAAATACGTTGTCTGAGTTTCTTCTCCCTAATGAGAGTATTTATACATGAAGCACACAAACGATTAAAGGGACCTAACCAAAGTCTTTTGGAGTTTAAAACAATTTAATGACATCTCAAAATATCCAAGAGTTCCAGCAAAAATAGGTGAAAACCATGGAAAAGTCAAAACATAGAATGCTGAAAAGATGCCAAACATCACCACTTTGTCCCAATTTCTCCCCTTGGCTGTCCAATTTGAACGCGATAGAAAAGCAATCCAAGACCCTCAATAACCATATAGAAACAAAGTCCATAGAGCCCAAGAAGAATAGCAACAATTAGTCTACTTTGGATAACAAAGAGACCAGAACCCAAATCACATACAACAAAGGCTTCATCTTTCAATTAAACTAAAACCCTAGGAGAACATAGCAACTAAAAACCCCCCTAGTTTAGATAGAAAGTTAAGTTGATCCACTACAACTCTTGAACAGCAAGATTTGTAGGACCTAGTTTAGTAAGTGTATCATGAATGTCAGCTTTACAGTCCCAGTAACTATCTACGATGTCGTATTTCCTTTAGTCTGTCCCTAATTGCTTATCTTATATACAATGTTTTTTCTCCTTTGAATTATTTCTCTGAATCTTCTCTCTTATTAATAAACTGGTAGGGGTCTGCCAAACACCCCACCATCACAAGCCGCTTTTAAAAAAAAAAAACCCTAGTTTGATATGGCAATGCAAAGGGGAATCCAAACCCTTGATAATCCTAAAACAATTAAAGAGACATAATCAAAGTGTTTAGGGGCTTAAACCAATTTAATAACATCTCAAAATATCTAAAATTCCATGCAAAATCGAGTGTAAAAGTCAAAACATAAAATGCCAAAAACATGACAAACGACACTACTTGTCCTTGTTTCTCCACTTGGCTATGCAATTTTCACACAAACCTTAGGGAAAGTAAGGTCCTGGAGACCAAGATAAATGGCAATAACTAGCTTCTTTGGATAACAAAGAGACTAGTACCTCAATCACATGCAACAAAGTCCCCACCTTCCAATCCAACTAAAAACCCTAGGAGAACAAACCAACATAGAACCCCCTAGTCGAAAACAAAAGAAAAAGTCAATAGAAGTGGCAACCAAAGAAAAGTCAAGACATAGAATCCTAGAGACGTGCAAAACGACCACGCTTTGTCCATGTATCTCCACTTGGCTATCCAATGAAGAAAACAAATTGGAGAACCTCAGAAACCTTAGGGAAATTAAGGCCCTAGAGGCCAAGATGAATAGCAATGACCATTTTACTTTGGACAACAAAGAGACTAGAACCCCAATCACATACAACAATGGCTCCACCTTTCAATCCAACTGAAAATCCTAGGCAAACAATGCAACTTAGAACCTCCTAGTTGAGCGAGAAAGTTGAATTCATCCACTGGAACCCTTGAATAACAAGATTCAAGAACCCCACTTTTATACGACCCTATAAGGGTGGAACCGAACCCTTGATGAGCTAAGAAATGGAGAAGACAAGAGAGGCTCTCCTCTTAACTCTTTACTCAATCTTTAGGCCCAAAATATGATGTTTGATTTTTCTCTTTGATGAGAGTATTTATAAATGAAAAAGTAAACAATTAAACAGACCTAATCAAATTGTTTTGGATTTTAAACCAATTTAATAACATCTCTGTTAGCCCTAAGGGCAAATCATGCAGTTATGATTAGTTTTGAATAATGGCAAACATTAATGAGAACTAATGTATTTGTATGATTGAGTGATAGGATTGATGGATTTAGAAGCATGAAGTCTTTTTGCCTTGGAGTCACAATACAAGAACAACTCAACTATGCCAAAGGGGATTGAAGATTGAAGAGTATGTTCAATATGATTGAAGGCATTGAAGACTTAGAGTGTAGAGTTCTTATACTAAATAGGTATATTTTTCTGTAAACTCTACACTTGTATGTCTTGGAATCTGTTGAATCTGTTCAATATGATTGAAGGCATTAACAATGATTTTCAAAAGATTTGACTAAATTTGATAAGTTTGGATGCAAGTTTGGGCGTCCAAACTCTGGAAATGGTTACTGTGCTTCCAGAGAAGTTCGGACGCAAGTTCGGACGCATGGAGTAAAGTTCGAACGTCCAAAATTTCACTGATAGCATGTTCACTATTTTTTCAGAGAAGTTCGGACGCAAGTTTGGATACATGGGGAAACGTTCGGACGTCCGAACTTTTCTAGACTGCTTGGCACAGTAAAGTTCGGACGCAAGTTCGGACGAATGGCATGAAGTTCGGACGTCCGAACTTCTCTGAAACTGGTTGTGACTCTGCTCATGATATGTGGAGATTACTCCAAATAACTCATAAAGGCACAAATCAAGTTAAAGAATCTAAACTTGCTATGCTTGTTAGAGATTATGAGCTGTTTACCATGAAACAAGGTGAAAATGTTAGTGATATGTTTACACGGTTTACTAACATTTATAATGGCTTAAAAGCTTATGGTGAAAGTTATACTATGGGAGAGCAAGACAGGAAGATTTTGGATGCTTTACAAAAATCTTGGCAGCCGAAGACACTTGCTATTGAGGAGTCCAAGGATTTAAAAACTCTTCCACTTGAAGAACTCATTGGATCTCTGTTCACTCATGAAATGAAGATGAAGAGATTAAATGACAAAGAAGATGAAGAAAAGGGAAGAAAAGGAGTTGTACTCAAGGCTTCTAATCATTTGAGTGAACAAGAAAAATCTTCAAGTGAAGAAGAAGAATGTAACAGTGGTGAAGAGGAAATTGCAATGGCAGTTAGGAAGTTCAAGAGATTCTACCAAAAAGGAGTTTCTCAAAAAGGGAAGAAAACCAACCAAGAAGAGTGGACAGTCTTCCTCATTCAAACCTCAATGTTTTGAATGCAAGAGTACAGAGCATCTTGTTGCTGATTGTTCCAAAGTTTTGGAAAGGGAAAGAGACAGCAAGAACAAAAAGAAATCTGCCAAGAAAAGAAAAGGACTGGCTGGAACGTGGGATCAACAAGAAAGTGAAGATGAAAGTGAAGGAAAGACCAACATATGTTTTATGGCTATTGATGATGAGGTACATTCTTCTCCTTCTATTTCTAATCTTTATGATAATGATGTTGATCCTAGTGAATTGCTTATAGAAATGTATGAAGAGTTGAAAAAGGCTTCAAAAAGAAATAAAGATATGAAATCAAAAATAAATGATTTGTCAAATGAGAATTTGAAATTATGTACTGAAAATGGTAAACTTCTTGAGACCATTAATTGTCTTAATATTGAAAAAGAAGTTTTAAATGCAACCATACAAAACACAGGTTTTGAAAATAAAGAGCTTTGTATAAAAGTTACTTCTCTTGAAAAAATGCTCATTGATCATGAGATTTTGAAAAGAAAAGTTAATGATCTTACTTCATGCATTGAAAAATTTACAAATGGAAGAGAAAATTTAAATAAATTACTTGGTTATCAAAGATCTTCATTTACAAAACATGGTCTTGGTTTCACTCATGATAGCTATGTTCCTAAATATAAAAACACTTTTGCTAGGCATCATATTTGTTGTACATATTGTGGCAAGCATGGACACAAGGTATCAAAATGTTTTGTAAAAAGAAAGATAGAAAATGGTGTTAAGACCATTTGGAAAGTCAAAGGAACTATCACTAACCCCCTTGGACCAAAAAAAATATGGGTACCAAAAATCACTCTTTCTAATTTGGTGTAGGTTCAATTTGCTTCAAGATCAAGTGCCACAAAATGGTTTCTTGACAGTGGGTGCTCAAGACATATGACAGGAAATGCCTCACTTGTTAGTGAGCTTCAAGCAACAAGTGAAGGCTTTGTCACATTTGGTGATAAGAAGAAAAGAAAAATCCTTGGTATAGGTAACATTGGTAAAGGCTCCTTTCCTCTTATTAAGCAAGTATTACTTATAGATGGTTTGAAGTATAATTAACTTAGCATTAGTCAATTATGTGACAATAGATGTAAAGTAGAATTTAAATGTGATACTTGTACTATTCTTGATAGTGAAAGTAGCAAAACCATTTTTGTTGCTAAAAGAGTTGGTAATGTATATGTTTTATATCTTGATGAACTTATCACAAATGATATAAAATGCCTTGCTATTCATGATAATGATGGTTTTCTGTGGCATAGAAGATTAGGACATGTAAGCATGGATTTATTGAATAAACTTTCTACACAAGAGCTAGTTAGAGGTTTACCCAAAATGCATTTTGATAGAACTCGACTTTGTGATGCTTGTCAATATGGAAAACAATCAAAAACATCTTTTAAACCAAAGAAAATGGTTTCTACTTCAAAACCTCTTGAATTAGTTCACATGGACTTATTTGGACCAATGAGGACCACTAGTCTTGGTGGTAAAAGATATGCTTATGTGATTGTAGATGATTTTTCAAGATTTACTTGGGTGCTTTTCCTAGCCCAACAGGATGAAACATTTCATGAATTTTTGAAACTTTTCAAAAAGGTTCAAACATCTCTTGAATATAAACTGATCTTTATTAGGAGTGACAATGGAAGAGAGTTTTGTAACCATGATTTTACAAAATTTTGTGATGAGTATGGTATAACTCATAATTTTTCTGCTGCCAAAACACCTCAACCAAATGATGTTGTTGAGAGGAAAAACAGAACTTTACAAGAGATGGCTAGATCAATGCTTTGTGAAAATTCTTTGCCCAAATACTTTTGGGCTGAAGCTGTAAATACTGCTTGCTATGTAATGAATAGAATTTTATTAAGATCTTTCATAAGAAAAACACCTTTTGAACTTTTATTTGATAAAACCCCTTCAATTGTCTATTTTAAAGTTTTTGGTTGTAAGTGTTTTATCTTAAACACTAGTGATTATCTTGGTAAGTTTGATAGAAAATCTGATGAAGGTATATTTCTTGGCTATTCTTCAAATAAAAAGGCACATAGAGTCTATAATAAAAGAACATTATGTGTTGAAGAAACCATACATGTAACTTTTGATAAATCTAACATTTATCTTCAAAGAAAAAATGAAGATGATACAGGTTCCTCAATGATTGAAAATCAAATCCATCATCAAGTACCCACATTGGAAGAACATGCCAAGGAAGAAGAAATAATGAAGCAAGAACAAGATGGTCAACCAAGCAATGATCAAGAGCTTCCAAAGGATCTAACATATGCAAGAGGTCATCCTAAGGAGCAAATCATTGGCGATGTCTCCCAAGGAGTAAAAACAAGGCGGTACTTTATTGATAATTTTGCTCTTTTATCTCATTTAGAACCTAAAAACATTGATGATGCATTGAGTGATAATTTCTGGATTATTGCTATGGAAGAAGAATTAAATCAGTTTGAAAGGAATAAAGTTTGGACTCTTGTTCCAAGACCCCATGATCATTCCATTATAGGTACAAAATGGGTTTTTTGAAATAAATTAAATGAACTAGGAGAAGCTGTTAGAAATAAGGTTAGACTTGTTACTCAAAGCTTCAACCAAGAAGAAGGTATTGACTATGATGAAACTTTTGCTCCTGTAGCTAGATTGGAATCTATAAGAATACTTTCGGCTTTTGCTTGTTTTAAGGATTTAAGCTATTTCAAATGGATGTCAAAAGTGCTTTTCTAAATGGCTTTATTGAAGAAGAGGTCTATGTAGAGCAACCTCCTGGTTTTATTCATGAAAAATTTCCAAATCATGTCTTTAAGTTAACCAAAGCTCTCTATGGATTGAAACAAGCCCCAAGAGTTTGGTATGAAAGATTAAGTGGATTTCTTCTTTCAAAAGGTTTTGCAAAAGGAAAAGTAGACACAACTCTTTTTATAAAAACATCTACCAATAATGATATTTTACTTGTACAAATTTATGTTGATGATATTATCTTTGGTGCTACTAACATATCTCTTTGTGAAGACTTTGCCAAATCTATGCAAAATGAATTTGAAATGAGCATGATGGGAGAATTGAATTTCTTTCTTGGGTTGCAACTTAAGCAAACCAAGGATGGAGTCTTTATCAATCAAGCTAAGTATACCGAGGAGCTTTTGAAAAGATTTGGAATGGATCAAGCAAAAGGGATAGGTACTCCAATGAGCTCATCGACTAAACTTGACAAAGATGAAAAAGGTAAAAATGTGGATGAGAAGTCATATAGAGGTATGATTGGAAGTTTACTCTATCTCACAACAAGTAGACCTGATATTATGTTTGCTATGTGCTTATGTGCTAGATTTCAATCATGTCCTAAAGAATCTCATTTAATTTCTGTCAAACGTATTTTTCGTTATTTGATTGATACACATGACTATGGTCTTTGGTTTTCAAAATCTTCATCTTTTGACCTTATTGGATATTCGGATGCTGATTATGCTGGATGCAAAATTGAACGAAAAAGTACAAGTGGTCATTGTCAATTTCTTGGTAGTTGTCTTGTGTCGTGGTATAGTAAAAAACAAGCTTGTGTGTCTTTGTCTACTGCAGAAGCTGAATATATTGCAGCTGGTAGTTGTTGTGCTCAATTATTATGGATGTAACATACACTACTTGATTATGATATTAAATTTAATTGTATACCTATTCTATGTGATAATACTAGTGCCATCAATTTGAGCATAAATCCCATCCAACACTCTAGAACAAAGCATATAGAGATTAAACATCATTTCATTCGTGACCATGTTGCTAAAAGGGACATATGCTTAGAACATATAAATACAAATGATCAAATTGCTGATATATTCACAAAGCCTTTGGCTGAGGAAAGGTTTACTCATTTAAGAAGGCTCTTAGGAATCTCAAAATTCAATTACTAATGCGTTTATTTAAGTGTGTTAAAAGCAGGAAAAATTTGGATGCATTGAGTGAAAATGGAACGTCCAAACTTTGACAGAAAATTCTGGACAGAAAAGTTCAGACGCATGTTCGGACGTATGACAGAAAGTTCGGACGTCCAAACTTTCTAAAACTGGAGAAACAGAGAAGTTCGGACGCATGTTCAGACGCAGACCAAAATGTTTGGACGTCTGAACTTTGCGGTTGCAGCGGTTTTTAAGAAACCGAACTAGCCGTTACACACATAATCTCTCATCTGAACTCTCTCCTTTTCAAAATTTCTCTCTACCCACTCGCATCCAAACATAAATCCTTCTGAGATTTCACCATTTTCACATCAAAACACTTGAATCTTTGAATTCCCAGCCCTACACACCGCTCAAAACTCGCCACCTTTTTTGTTAGCAGATCAAAATGGTGAGAACTAAAGGAGCTAATGTTGAGAAAGGTAAAGGGAAAGCAAAAGTCAGTGAAGGAGGACGAATTCTCAATGAACCCAAAAGAATTAAGGTTCCTCAATCATCACCTAGAGCAGACAAATTCATCTCAATCAAAGCTGCATCAGAATTTGGGTGGAGTAATCTGTTAGCTATAGATGAAGAGTATTATCCCTCTCTTGTATATAAATTTTATGCCAATCTAAAAGAAGAGAGAATAGAATATGAGGGAGAAAATGCTAATCAATGGTCTTCCTCTAGAGTCTCACAAATAGATTTTGAATTCAATGATGTATTGGTAAATAGAATTTGTGGAGTGAGTGATGTTGGAGCAAGATATTTTTCTTTAGGACAACACTGCTATGAAGGAGAACTGTTTACAAATGCTAGATTTGAAGAAGCTTTCACAAATGGTAGAGAGTTTAGGACCATTAAGGAAAGGGAAGTTAAGGCTTTAGATGCAAGAGGAAGAGTTATGCAACATATGATTACAACCATGATAATTCCTAACTTTGGTCACAAAATATTTGTGGGGAACATTCATATGGTAATTATGCTTGCTTTGCATGAGCATAGGAGATTGAATTTTGGATACATGGCATTGAAGCATATGATTGGGGTTAGAAAGACTGATAACAAGGCTTTACCATATGGAAGACTTCTTACAAGATTTTTCAAACATTTTCGAGTCAAGCTTCCTATTAGAGGACAACCTTTTAAAAGAGGACAAATTTATACAAATGATTCTCTAAAGAGGATGCAATTGACTCTTGATGATGAGGGAGTGTGGAGAACTAAAAGAGAGACCCCTCCAAGGAGAGTTGAAGTAGAGGAAAGTGAGGAAACTGAAGAAGAAGAAAAAGATGAGGCAGAAACAAGGGAAATGAAAACGACGAGAAGACATGATTCAACAAGTGAGGTGGAGCAGCCTCCCTCCAAAAGAAGACTCTTTGAAGAAGAGCCAACTTCACAATCACATCCTATTGCTGGGGAAGGTACTGGTGCTGAAGAGGTTTCAAGAGAGAATAATATTCAAGAAGCACCGAACAACCACATGAAAGAAATGGAGAAAATGTATAAATTCTTTGAAGCATTTGCTCCTCTGGTACTTGGAAAACTAGACAATCTAGAGAATAGAGTCAAGCATATTGAGGAAATATTGTTAAGAAATCGTCAAAGTGGTGAAGGGCCTTCTAGAACTCAAAAGGAAAAGGATGATGAGGATGATGAAGATAACAAGAAGAATGAAGAAGGCAGTGACAGTGAAAGTGGCGATGATGATAATGATGGTGATCAAGGGAATGGCAATGAGCAGATAATGGAGCCTCAAGGAAGAGATCAAGAAGTGCAGCAAGCTAAAATCAGTCAAGAAGGAGCCCAAATTGCAAGAGCTGCAATAGCAATCCCATCAAATCCAACATTTGGTTATGGAAGAGTCAAGCATGTTGCTGTCAAGAAGAAACCATGAAAGGACTCTCCATCAATACCCAAAGACTAAGCATATCTTCACTCTCATTTTCATTTACTGCTTTTATTTATTTTGACCCTTTACTGGCATGTTTTATGCAATGTAAGTTTCTGCATTTTTTCAATTAGTTTAATGTGGTCTATGTAATAGCGTTAATGGTATGAAGCTCAATGATGAAACCTTAGAGTTGAGAGCTTCCTTTAGTAATGACAGTCTCATTTTCATTTTCCCATTCTTGAGTGATGACGAAAGGGGGAGAAAGAAGATGAGCTGCAAAATGCAAATGCATGGACTGTGTGAAAACTTTTTGGCATGTGTGCTGCAATGTGTGTTTGGCATGTTTTGATTATATTTATACATTTGAAATTTATAACTGTAAAACATTATAATATGTTAGGATAGGATTTATAAGTTTGGATCTGAAGTTTGGATGCAAACTAGAGAAGTTCGGACGCATCCAAACTGTTTTGCCAAAATTGATTTTTCTGTTGTTCAAATTGTTTAAAAACTATTTCAAATCCTTCTATCATATTTGAACAACCTTATAAAGGCTTATTTTCAAATATTACAGCCTTCATCTCACATTTTTTAAAGTTTGGATTTAAAATTTAAAAGTTCGGATGCATCCATATTTTGTTGTCAAAATGTGTTCCTTTGTTGTTCAAATTGATTCAAATATGTTTTTATCTCTTCTAATATGTTTGAACAACCTTAGGAAAGATTATTTTCAAAAATTGCAGCTTTCATTTCTCCTATTTTATTGTTTGGACTTGATATGTCAGATTTTGAATGCTTAGCATCACAAGTCCAAACTTGTTGAAAAATAAGCACAATCTAAGGGGGAGCATTGTTAAGTTTTTTACAACCTTAAAACCTCTCTTAGAACTTTTTCTAAATGCTTAAATACTATATCTTCTATCTTTATTGGGTCATAGGCTCATATTGAGCCTTTGTATGTCAATATGCTAAATTGGATATTATTCATCATTGACATTAATGCTTATTTGTACTACGTTGTTTAAATCCATCACATTTTGCATCAAAGTTTGTCATCATAAAAAGGGGGAGATTGTTAGCCCTAAGGGCAAATCATGTTGTTATGATTAGTTTTGAATAATGGCAAACATTGATGAGAACTAATGTACTTGTATGATTGAGTGATAGGATTGATGGATTTAGAAGCATCAAGTCTTTTTGCCTTGGAGTCACAATACAAGAACAACTCAACTATGCCAAAGGGGATTGAAGATTGAAGAGTTGTTCAATATGATTGAAGGCATTGAAGACTTAGACTGTAGAGTTCTTATACTAAATAGGTATATTTTTCTGTAAACTCTACACTTGTATGTATTGGAATCTGTTGAATTCATGAGAGAGCACAAAACTTGTTTTAAAATGGTTGTCAATAAACTTTGTGATAACAAGTATGTTTTTGAAATCTCAAATGATCATAAGAAGATTTTGTATGATTAAAATGTTGTGGTAACAATTTTTGTGTTTAAATGTGCCTAAATGATGTGTCCATTCTTGCAAAATGTTTTCAATGTTATTAACAATAATTTTCAAAAGATTTGATTAAATTTGATAAGTTTGGATGCAAGTTTGGTCTTCCAAACTCTGTAAATAGTTACTGTGCTTCCAGAGAAGTTCGGACGCATGGAGTAAAGTTTGGATGTCCAAACTTTCTTTGATAGCATGGTCACTGTTTTTCCAGAGAGGTTCGGACGTCTGAACTTTTCCAGACAGCTTGGCACAGTAAAGGTCGGACGCAAGTTCGGACAAATGGCATGAAGTTCGGACGTCCAAACTTCTCTGAAACTGGCCGTTACTAGCTGTTTTATAGCTGTTGCATTTGAATTTTCACATCTATAAAAGCTATAAACTTCAGATTTTTATGTAACTTTTGAATCCTTGTGAACTCTAAACATTCTAAAGCTTTTAGCAAAAATTTTTTAAGCTCTCTCTTGTCTTGTTCATTCAATTGATCAATCCAAAGACATCAAAGTGTGAAGGAGCAAATATTGTGTAAACATCTACCAACAAGTGGTAACCTCTACACACTCTTTTCTTCTTATCAAATTGTATTTTCTACTAGCTCTTGCAAGGTTATCTTGACAACATAAAAGCCTTTAGATAAGGGTGATCCTTGAAATTGTGATTCAAGGTTGTTTATAGATATAAAACCATTGTGTGGTGAGCCTTGTTTGTAAAAGTTACTAGAAGAGATTGTGAGTGTAAAACCATTGTGTGGTGAGCCTCTCATGTAATTTGTGACCTTGAGCATATAGTAGATTGATTGAAATCCTTGAGTATAGGCTCAAGATAGCGGACGTAGATCTTGACGATCGAACCACTATAAATTGCTTGAGTTCCTTTGCCATTACATTCTTTTTGTTTTGCTATCAATCATCTTCAACTGTATTCATATAATCTGTTTTTTGCTTAGACTTATAAAAGGTTTTTGTTTGCAAAAATTAGCCAAATACCTAATTCACCCCCCTCCCCTCTTAGGTATTTCAATCTCAAAATATCCAAAAGTGACGTCAAAAACAAGTGAAGACCAAATAAAAGTCAAAGTAAATAAAACCTTTCACGACTAACATTATTCTCTTACTTTTCATATCTTCATATCCTACTCTTTTTTTCCACTCCCTTTATCACCATCTTTCCACCGACCTACATCATAATAATTTTCTCTATACAAATCACTCACTATTCCTTTATCATACCATGAATTCAGATAACAATTCTCCTCATAATATTCATCACTTTCATATCCATAATCTTCCACTCTTTCAACCTCCATTTTTTAAGAGAAGAAAATCTCTTATACATCACAGAATACTTGCAAGAAAAAGAGATTAATGCAATAACGTAGAACCTTGTATTCACTCCCTTACGCGTTTTCTCTGATGATATGAACACTTACTCTCTTGTTTTATACTGTTTAATGGCTTTTATCAAGATGAACTCACCACTTTTGCCTTTTTCTACCTCTCTTCCTTCTTGGGGTTCTTTAAGAACTTCCAGCAACTTATTCCATACAAATACTTAGAATGCAAGCAACAATCAGCATTAATACTGTTGATTCTAGTTTGATTAACATCTCAAAAACCAAAGAAAAAGAAGCCAAAGATCAATGTCAATAAGCAAACAAGGTATTTATTAAGATTAGGAACAAGAAACTTAGTTTGAAGATCAAGAATGCAAGATTATTTCCATGAAACTCTAAGAATTTCAGAAAACTTTAGTTTTAAAGAGCGAAACAAGTTCATATTCAAGATGTTGATAGCAAATCAAGGCTGTACAAGAACTTCAAGTTTTCACCAATCTTGATTCAGGAATTCAGGTTTAATTTATCAAATAAGTTCTAGAATTCAAGAATCAAACTTTCGTCCATAATTTCTTTTTTTATTTTCTTTTTCTATTCTGGTCATTCTCTTCTTCTTCTTCTTCTTCTTTTTTTGTTCAGTTCTAACCTTTTTTTTTATCAAGAACACAAAAAAATTGCTTAAAAAAAATTGTTGAAGATTTAAAGAACTTGAAGCTTTCGAAAGAAACGAAGACAAGAAAACAAAAAGAATGTAAGAGCACAAGAAATACAACAAGAATTTAAGAACGCAAAACCAAAAATTCAATCCAAGGTTATGTTAGATTCCTATGGTTCACATTTTTTTCAAGAAGAAGCAAACAACACAACACTAATGCAAAGGACAAGATGGATACAAAAGATTTCGAAAAAGGTAGAATCTTTTTTTTTTTGACACAAGAAACATAAGAACAAGAAATCAAAAAACACAAGAAAATACAAAAGGGACAGTAACCTGGTGGAAAAGTTGAGCTCTGATACCGAACTGATACAAACCTTACTCCAGAAACAACAAGACCCAATATCTGCCTTTGTTGGAATTTTGTCCCTCAAGATTTTTCTTGCAAGTTTAAGCTCGAATCTTATATTGACCCTTGCTGTTTTTCAAACAAAAACCAATATAAAAAAGGAGACACCACAAAAAAACTTAGACAATTTGTTTGGTAAGTCAAATTAGTTCAAGACGAACCTTAGAATTGAAGAGAAAACTCTCTCTAAAATTTCATATGAAAATTCTGAATTCTTCCCCTTATTTTGACCAAAATTGAGCATTTAAATAGAATATAAAGTCTTGGAAATCGCTTCTCCAAGTTAGATTAGGAAACCTTAATTAAAAACCCAAATAGATATCCCTAAATCTAAAAAAACTATCCCCAATTAATCTGGACTTTAACAAAAGAAAATATGTGGCACCCCTAACCCCTCCGCTATGGTCCACTGCGGTTGAGTAGGATATTTACGTCGCTCTCACTGATAGATTCTGGCTTACATAATTGCCCACAGTGATAATAGTATTTATAACAAATGTAAATAAATATAGTGGAAGATTTAAATTATGGACCTAGACATATAAGAAATCACAACAAATCTAAACCCAACATGGTCTAAGTATATAACAAAGAATCTTGGGAGAATCGAGAGATACAAAAAAGAAATAGATGACAAAGTATAGAGATATCCACGATCACTTGACGGTTCCAATCAGAATGTAGTACTGATTCGCCTCTAGTTCCAGGCCATCTGAAAACATATAAGTGTAATCTAGAAAACTCAGTGAGTCTGAGTGTGTTTGTGTTCATGAAAACGGTTTATGTGTATGCAGGAAATTGTAAAATATAAAAAACTATTTTTTAAATTTCTTTCAAATATAGAAGAGAACGAAAAGATAATCCTGTCTCCTGCCAAGGATATCATCCGAGTACAAGATAGAATAACCTATATAACCCTATGTTCCTTTTTACAGTCTGACATTTCTGGGAGCTACTTGGAATCCCGAGTCATAACCTGCCAGAACACCTAATTATTGTGCACATCAATCGCTCATAATAGTCGTAGAGGATTAGAGAAATGGGGCACCTACCAGCTCAAACGCAGAATTCCAACCTGGGTTTGCACCAATCTCCTGGGTTTGCACTATACGGGAACCCCTCATTTCCAAAAATAGAATCTTTTCATAAAAAAAAAGTGTTTCCAAAATAGGAAGGTTTTTGATTTAATGACTTTTCAGACTAAGGTAGTATAAAACAATGCATTTTTTCTTGAATTAGAAAAAGGTAAGTCTAAGTTTTTAAACTCACCTGTAGTCGGAGTAGATTTACTGTCTATAGTCCTTGCTGGTTCTCTCAAGCTGTAGCTGATGTCTACCTCTTCCAAAAAAAATCAGCAATGCAGCTCTTCTTCTAGCCTAAGAAGCTTTTGTTCAATTGAAGGGACGTTGAAGAAACAAGAGATAGCATAATCTATGGTAGAATAGAGTTTGTCTTGCATTCTGGGCTGAGTATGGCCAGCTGAAATAGAGATAGAGGTGTTTGAAATCTATGGTGTAGGTTAGCATGTGGAGTGCAAGATAGCATAATCCTCGAGTATGATATTGGTTAAACTAGAGAAGGAGAGAAGCACATGCACTGGCCATCTTGTGAGCTGGAAAATGATTATGTTTGCATTCTTATTTTGATTTTAATTGTTTTACATGACGTTCTAGATCATAGTGGATGGTTTTAAGGAGAAGAATCTAAAATAATTTTAGATTAATGAGGGGCAAAAATTGAAAAGTCACATTAGGGTGTAAAATAACCATTTCGCCATTCCTTTACTATAATACCCTTTAACATTTCTAAGTCTTCTAAGCTTATTTTTTCCTTGAAATCTATTTATTAACTTGAATTATCAATTTATTTTTTTAATTTTGTTGTGTGGGCTGACTTTTTTTATGTCCGGTTATATGACCAGTTTAAATTTTAATAAATATTTCACTATGACTTAGGTTCTCTAAGCCTTATAACTGATCATAACTGTTAGCCCTAAGGGCAAATCATGTAGTTATGATTAGTTTTGAATAATGAAAAACATTGATGAGGACTAATGTTAACGCGCCTTTCGCGGAAGAGCAGATGTAAAGGATGTATTTTCGGTTTTGGAAACAAGAAAGTCTATGACTTTCCAAAAACAAGTTTATAACCAAACACACAAGATAATTAAATCCCTACGACACCTCTTAGAAACTTGTTCTAAGCAATCCCGATAATCAGAATTTAATAAGCAAAAAAAAAGAACACTTACACGCCACAATCAAAAATCTCAATTGATAAGTGAAGAGTGGTTCTTTGAGTAACAAGATCAAGTGGAATTCTAACCTCTCAAGGTGGCAGCAGTCCCTCTCTAAAATGACTCCAAAAATCTTGTCCTTTCAACCTTACAAGCTAGGAGTTTATATAGAACTCCTAGGAAGACTCTAGAATACAACATGACATCATTGCTTACATCATATTGCCCTATGATGTCATTGCTTACCTCATACTATATTATGACATCATGGCTTACATCACACTCTATTATGATGGCATTGTTTACATCACTCTCCCTCTTGGACTTAAGCCCACTCCATAGCCTTCAAGTGTCAAGATCATCCGGCCCAAGTATATGAGACAAATGGACCAAGTTGGGCTGTGGTCCAACTAACTCTCCTCCAATAGGTTTGGCCAGCTCTATCCGCTTCAAATGTTGGCTTACATACGCAAACAAGGCCTCTTGAAGTGCCTTAGCCCTAGCTCTGGTCATAGGTCCAACTGGTATAATTAGCTGTTTATTGGACACGTCCAATCCATCATGGCAGTTCATAGTCTTGCTCGCATCAGTCCCTCCCTCCTCACGAAGATTCGTCCTCGAATCTGAATCCATATCAAAAGGAGAAAGATCAGCAACATTAAAGGTTGCAGAAACACCATACACACCAGGCAGATCAAGCTTGTAGGCATTGTTATTGATCCGTTCCAGCACTTGAAATGGACCATCTCCTCTAGGAGCTAATTTGGACTTCCTCTGGGCAGGAAATCTTTCCTTCCTTAAGTGTACCCAAACCCAATCACCGGGTTCAAAAGTCACCAATTTTCGCCCTTTATTGGCTTGTTTGGCATAGACCTTATTCTTCTGTTCAATATGCTGTCTTGCCTTCTCGTGTAGGACTCGTACCATCTCAGCCTTGCTCTTGCCATCTGTATTAGACAACTCATGCAAAGGTAAAGGCACCAAATCCAAAACAGTTAAGGGATTAAAGCCATATACAAGTTCAAATGGTGAATAACTTGTGGAGGAATGCACACTCCGGTTATATGCAAACTCAATAAATGGTAAACATTCACCCCAAGTTTTAAGATTCTTACCAACGACAGCACGTAGTAAGGTACCCAAAGTCCTATTGACAACCTCAGTTTGACCATCAGTCTGTGGGTGACATGTAGTAGAATAAAGCAGTTTGGTACCCAATTTGCCCCACAACACACGCCAAAATGGCTTAGAAATTTAGCATCTCTATCGGAAACAATAGACCTAGGAAGACCGTGCAATCTAACAACATCTTTGAAAAATAAATCAGCCACTTGCACAGCATCATCAGTCTTATGGCATGCAATGAAATGCGCCATCTTACTGAACCTATCAACAACAATGAAGATGCTATCACATCCCTTTTTAGTCTTAGGCAAACCCAAAACAAAGTCCATAGAGATATTAGTCCACGGCTCAGTAGGCACAGGTAAAGGGGTATACAAACTATGAGGTTTGACAGTGGATTTTGCTTGTCTACATGCAATACACTTGGCACACACACGTTCAACATCCTTACGCATACCTGGCCAATAAAAATGTTCTTGCAAAATAGCCAAAGTTTTAGCAACCCCAAAATGACCCATCAAACCACCACTATGAGCCTCATGCACAAATAAAGTATGCATAGAACAATTAGGCACACACAATTGACTACCTTTAAATAGATAGCCATCATGCCTATAGAATTTCTGGAATGCAGTATGTTCACAAGCAGAATATACAGATAGCAAAATCAACATCGGAAGAATATAAATCCTTAAAGTCTGCTCAAATCCTAATAACTTAGAATGTAGAGTAGTAATCAAGGAATACCTCCTAGATAAAGCATCAGCTACCACATTCTCCTTCCCTTGCTTGTATTGCAATACATAAGGAAAGGTCTCCAGAAACTCCACCCAAGTGGCATGTCTCTTGCTCAGCTTGCCCTGTCCCTTCAAATGCTTTAAAGACTCATGATCAGTCCGAATGACAAACTCTCTAGGTTGAAGATAATGTTGCCACACCTCCAATGCTCTCACAACCGCATACAACTCCTTATCATATGTGGGATAATTGAGTTGTGCACCACTAAGCTTCTCACTGAAGTATGCAATTGGTCTGTTTTCCTGCAAAAGCACAGCTCCTATACCAATCCCAGAAGCATCACATTCAACCTCAAAAGCTTTCTCAAAATCAGGTAAACATAGAATAGGAGCAGAACATAATTTTTCTTTCAACAACGTAAATGCATGTTCTTGTTCCCGACCCCGAGTAAACCCCTTTGTCCTTCTTAATTGCCTCGAGTCAAAGGAGCAGACAATAGTAGAAAAAGTCCTTCACAAACCTCCTATAGAAACTAGCAAGTCCATGAAAACTCCTCACCTCACTCACACTCTTAGGAGTTGGCCAATCTTGGATAGCCTTCACCTTCTCACTATCAACCTCAACTCCCTGAGAACTGATTATAAACCCCAAAAATACTAATCGATCAATGCAAAATGTACACTTCTTAAGGTTTGCATACAGTTTTTCCTGTCTAAGTACATCCAAGACACACCTCACATGCATGACATGCATATCCAGATTAGTGCTATATACCAAGATGTCATCAAAGTAAACAACCACAAACTTCCCAAGAAATGCACGCAAGACATGATTCATCAATCTCATAAAAGTGCTGGGTGCATTTGTTAATCCAAATGGCATAACTAACCACTCATACAACCCATACTTAGTTTTGAAAGCAGTTTTCCATTCATCCCCTGGTTTCATTCTAATTTGGTGGTATCCACTTTTCAAATCAATTTTGGTAAAAATACATGCACCATGCAGTTCATCAAGCATATCATCTAGCCTAGGGATAGGATGGCGATACTTTACTGTGATTTTATTCACGGCTCTACAATCCACACACATCCTCCACGTTCCATCCTTCTTTGGCACCAACAACACAGGTACGGCACAAGGACTCAAGCTTTCTCTCACATGCCCTTTCTCCAATAGCTCATCCACTTGCTTCTGAAGCTCCTTTGTTTCCTCAGGATTACTCCGGTAAGCTGGGCGATTAGGTATCTGTGCTCCAGGAACGAAGTCTATCTGGTGCTCTATGCCTCTCAAGGGTGGCAGTCCCGAGGGCATCTCCTTAGAAAAGACATCCGCATAATCCTGCAAAAGAGATGAAAATACGCTAGGCAAAGAATCAAGAGGGTTAGTGTCAGAAACTAAACACTCTCTATATCTTACTATGACTAGTGCTCTCTTCTCCCCAATTGCTCTTCTCATGTCTTTTCCCCTCGCATACAAGTTCACTTTTCTTTCTTTCTTTTCAATGCAATCACTCACATTTGGGCCACTTTCAATTTTCTTTTTGGCCTCTTTTTCCCTCTTTAATTTTTGTTACGTTCATCGATCGAATCTCCTCACCTTTACTTACCTTTGACTGGTCCAAGTATAGTTCACGAGGTGATAGAGGTATAAGAATGAAATTCCTACCTTTAAACTTGAAGGAGTACCTATTGGTATACCCGTCATGTGCTACTCTCCTATCAAACTGCCAAGGTCTCCCAAGTAGTATATGACCAGCCTCCATGGGAACCACATCACACAACACCTCATCCTCATATCTACCAATTGAGAAGGTCACCAATACTTGTTTAGTTACCTTCACATCCACACTATCATTAAACCACTGTAGTTTATAAGGTTCTGGATGTCTCATGCAAGTCAGCCCCAATTTGTCTACCATGGTGGTACTAGCTGCATTGGTACAACTCCCCCATCAATGATTAAATTGCACAATTTTCCTCCCACTAAACACCTTGTATGAAAAAGATTTTCTCTTTGATCTACAATCTCATCTGTTGCTCTAGTACTCAATACTCTCCTGACTACTAGTGTTTCACCTATAACAGCCCTCTCAAAGCAATTATCATTATCAAAGTTATTTTCAAGAACAAATTCAGATTCACTACTGCTATCTTCGGAATCAATAACTCCATTATCCCTCATAA
Source organism: Rauvolfia tetraphylla (assembly GCA_030512225.1). NCBI lineage: Eukaryota > Viridiplantae > Streptophyta > Magnoliopsida > Gentianales > Apocynaceae > Rauvolfia > Rauvolfia tetraphylla. Next base: position 6,175,083 of record JAJQKT010000004.1, on the reverse strand, counting down.
TCATAACCTTTCTATTAGGACATTGAGACGCAATATGACCAGTACCCAAGCATTTAAAACATTTGATAGATGAATGCTTACTAGAGGTAACTTGGGTGTTGGAGGTACCTTTCATTTCAGATCCCCCAATTGGCTTCTTAGGTGCTTCCTTGAAGTCCACTCCCTTATCCTTAGACTTGTCCTCCTTTTTAGGCCACCTAGAGTTCCATGCATAGCTAGAATTTGCTCCGTTCCTTGCTGCCAGCCTAGCTTTTAGCTGTCTCTCCACCTTCATGGCCATGTTCACCATGTCCTCAATCTCTAGGTAGTGTTGCAACCCCACAACATTAGCTATTTCCCTGTTGAGCCCACTCAAAAATCTGGCCATGGTAGCCTCCGGTTCTTCCTCTATGTTGGCTCGAATCATAGCCACCTCCATCTCCTTGTGGCAGTCTTCCACGGATTTAGTCCCTTGAGTGAGTCGCTGAAGTTTCTGATGCATCTCTCTATAGTAGTAAGAAGGCACAAAACGCTTTCTCATACATGCCTTCATAGCTTCCCAAGTAGCAATCGGCATCTCTCCATTTCTCCTCCTAGATGTCACCATTTGATCCCACCATATTAGTGCATAATCTGTAAACTCAACAGCTGCGAGTTTTACCTTCTTATCCTCAGAAAAGTTGTGGCACTCAAAAATCAAGTCCACCTTCCTTTCCCACTCCAAGTAGGCATCTGCATCATTCCTTCCCTTGAATGCGGGAATCTGCATTTTAATTGATTTGAGGTCTCCGTCTCTTCTATTAAATGGCATTTCTCTTTGAAATCTCCTAGGTATGCGTGCCTCAAACTCTTCCTCCTCCTCAAATTCATCATCCTCTGGTTCATATCGAGGTGGAGGTCGACGAGGTGGTGGTTGCTGTTGCCGTACTCCCGCATGTCGCCCCTGAGGTTCAGTACGCTTTTCTTGCCTGATGTCATCTATTTGTTCCCTAATTTCAACAAAGGCTTGGTTGAACCTCTCAAATTGTTGTTGCATGGCTCTCAAGGTGAAAGCGATATTTGCATCTCCCCCTTGGTGCTCCTCGGTGCTACCTCCCTGTGACATTGTGAAGTAATATTGTACCTGCAAAACAGAGTTAGTGATAGACAACCTCACACACTCCCTCACGTGTTTCACTCGAGTGTTGTCACTCCCCTCGTGTTTATGTCACGGCAATGACACCCTCAATAATCTCTCACACTCTTGCCTTTTATCACTCAAACTCCTCTTAAATTGAAGTTACAGTTCAGAACCACAATTCAAAAAATCAGCAAACCCTATTGTAGCCCAAGTTACAAGCAATAACCAGTCCAACAACAATTGCTTACAATCATCCAAGTTACAAACAACAACCAATACACTAACAATAACTTACAATCTTTGAAATTCTAAACAAGAATACAACAACCTAACAATTGCAATACAAAAGAATCTTGAAACTACTTATCACAAGTAATTCAAAATGGTCCAACAAGAAGTATAAATAAATAATTTTTTTTTTTTTGCACTGACTTTTTTTTTTTTTTTCAGACCACTCTTTTTTTTTTTTTCGGACCACTCTTTTTTTTTCTTTTTCTTGTCCGAAATATATGTGCTTATGTATTTGATTGTACTCTTTTTTATATATATATAACAATCTAACAAAAGCGAATATTACAAATACTTAATAAGAAGAATTGAAAACCGAGGCTGAAATTCACACCTTTTGAAGATGCCGTCAGTAAATCTTTGAAGAAGCCGGTTGAAGAGGTTGTTCGAAAGATCTTTGAACTTTGATGGAGCAGAATAGGGATCCTCCTCCACACCACAGCTCTGATACCAAATAACGCGCCTTTCGCGGAAGAGCAGATGTAAAGGATGTATTTTCGGTTTTGGAAACAAGAAAGTCTATGACTTTCCGAAAACAAGTTTATAACCAAACACACAAGATAATTAAATCCCTATGACACCTCTTAGAAACTTGTTCTAAGCAATCCCGATAATCAGAATTTAATAAGCAAAAAAAAAGAACACTTACACGCCACAATCAAAAATCTCAATTGATAAGTGAAGAGTGGTTCTTTGAGTAACAAGAACAATTGGAATTCTAACCTCTCAAGGTGGCAGCAGCCCCTCTCTAAAATGACTCCAAAAATCTTGTCCTTTCAACCTTACAAGCTAGGAGTTTATATAGAACTCCTAGGAAGACTCTAGAATACAACATGACATCATTGCTTACATCACATTGCCCTATGATGTCATTGCTTACCTCATACTATATTATGACATCATGGCTTACATCACACTCTATTATGATGGCATTGCTTACATCACTCTCCCTCTTGGACTTAAGCCCACTCCATAGCCTTCAAGTGTCAAGATCATCCGGCCCAAGTATATGAGACAAATGGACCAAGTTGGGCTGTGGTCCAACTAACTCTCCTCCAATAGGTTTGGCCAGCTCTATCCGCTTCAAATGTTGGCTTACATACGCAAACAAGGCCTCTTGAAGTGCCTTAGCCCTAGCTCTGGTAATAGGTCCAACTGGTATAATTAGCTATTTATTGGACACATCCAATCCATCATGGCAGTTCATAGTCTTGCTCGCATCAAATGTGCTTGTATGTTGAGTGATAGGATTGATGGATTGAGAAGCATGAAGTCTTATTGCCTTGAAGTCACAATGCAAGAACAACTCAACTATGCCAAAAGTGATTGAAGATTGAAGAGTATGTTCAAGATGATTGAAGGCATTGAAGACTTAGAGTGTAGAATTCTTATGGTAAATAGGTATATTTTTCTGTAAACTCTACACTTGTATGTCTTGGAATCAGTTGAATGCATTAGAGAGCATAAAATTTGTTTTTGAAATGGTTTTCAACAAACTTTGTGATAACAATTATGTTTTTGAAATATCAAATGATCTTAAGAAGATTTTGTATCATCAAAATGTTTTTGGTAACGGTTTTTGTGTTTAAATGTGCTTAAATGATGAGTCAATTCATGCAAAACGTTTTCAATGTTATTAAATGGTTACTGTGCTTTCAGAGAAGTTCAGAAGCAAGTTCGGATGCATGGAGAAATGTTCGGACGTCCAAACTTTCTTTGATAGCATGGCCACTGTTTTTCCAAAGAATTTCGGACGCAAGTTCGGACGCATAAGGAAAAGTTTGGATGTCCGAACTTTTCCAAACAGTTTGGCACAGTAAAGTTCGGACGCATGGCCGAAAGTTTGGACATCCGAACTTCTCTGAAACTAGCCGTTACTAGCCATTTTATAGCTGTTGAAGTTGATTTTTCAAATCTATAAAAGCTATAAACTTCAGATTTTTTGTAATTTTTGAATTCTTGCGAACGCTAAGCATTCCAAAGCCTTTAGCAAACATTTCAAGCTCTCTCTTGTCTTGTGCTTTCAATTGATCATTCAAGATTCCAAAGACAACAAAGTGTGAAGGTGCAACATTGTGTAAACATCTACCAACAAGTGGTAACATTTACACATTCTTCCTTCTCTATTAAACTGTGCTTTTCTACTAGCTCATTGCAAGGTTATCTTGTGACATAAAATCCTTTTGATAAGGGTGAGCCATAGACTAGATTAATCAAGGTTGTTATGTAAAACCTATGAGTGGGTGAGCCTTGGATTAGATTAGTCTTTAGATTGTCTTTAGATATAAAATCCTTGTGGAAGGGTGAGTGTAAAACCATTGTGTGGTGAGCCTCTTGTGTAATTTGTAGACTTGAGCTTATAGTTGATTGTTTGAAATCCTTAAGTGTAGGCTTAAGGTAGTGGACGAAGATCTTGAAGAGATGGAACCACTATAAATTGCTTGTGTCCCTTGTTCTTATATTGCTCTACTGCTTTGCTATTAATTGTCTTACTCTTCTATTGAATCAAGCACATACAATTTGTTTTTTTCTTAGAATTATAAAAGGACTGTATTTGCGAAAAATTAACCAAATACCTAATTCATCCCCCTTAGGTATTTCAATTGGTATCAGAGCAAGGACTTCTTGTGTGGTTTTACAACCTAGAAGTTAAAGATCTTATGACTAATATTTCAAGCTTACCTTGCCTAGAAGGGTCTTCCACAAATAGACCACCTTTGTTTGATGGAACAAACTATACCTTTTGGAAATCTAGAGTTAAGATATACATTTGTTCTATCAATTTTGATTTGTGGAATATTGTTGAAAAAGGTCTTTATGTTCCTATGAAAATGAGAGCTGATGGAGTGACCTTAGAACCAAAGTCTACGAACGAATTTGATGAAAATGATTCAAAGAAAATGACATTGAATTATCAGGCCATGAACATACTAAGTGGTGCTTTAGATGTTACTGAATATAATAGAGTTAGTGGTTGTGACTCTGCTCATGATATGTGGAGATTACTCCAAATATTAAGTTGTGCAAAACAGGAAGATTTTGGATGCTTTACCAAAATCTTGGCAGCCAAAGACACTCGCTATTGAGGAATCAAAGGACTTAAAAACTCTTCCGCTTGAAGAGCTTATTGGATCTCTGCTCACACATGAAATGAAGATGAAAAGATTAAATGACAAAGAAGATGAAGAAAAGGGAAGAAAATGAGTTGTACTCAAGACTTCAAATAACTTGAGTGAACAAGAAGAATCTTCTAGTGAAGAAGAAGATGGTAACAGTGGAGAAGAGGAAATTGCCATGGCAGTTAGGAAATTCAAGAGATTCTACAAAAAGGAGTTCCTCAAGAAAGGAAGAAAGCCAACCAAGAAAAGTGGACAGTCTTCATCCTTCAAACCCCAATGTTTTGAATGCAAGAGCACATAACATCTTGTTGCTGATTGTCCCAAAGTTTTGGAAAGGGAAAGAGACAGCAAGAACAAAAACAAATCTGCCAAGAAAAGAAAAGGACTGGCGGGAACGTGGGATCAACAAGAAAGTGAAGATGAAAGTGAAGGAAAGGCCAACATATGTTTTATGGCTATTGATGATGAGGTACATTCTTCTCCTTCTATTTCTAATCTTTATGATGATGATGTTGATCCTAGTGAATTGCTTATATAATTATATGAAGAATTGAAAAAGGCTTCAAAGAGAAATAAAGAAATGAAATCCAAAATCAATGATTTATCAAATGAGAATTCAAAATTAAGTGTTGAAAATGGTAAACTTCTTGAAACCATTAATTGTCTTAACATTGAAAAAGAAGTTTTAAATGTAACCATACAAAACATATCTTTTGAAAACGAAGAGCTTTGCATAAAAGTTGTTTCTCTTGAAAAAATGCTTGGTGATCTTGAGATTTTAAAAAGAAAAGTTAATGATCTTACGTCATGCATTGAGAAATTTACAAATGGAGGAGAAAATTTAAATAAATTACTTGGTTATCAAAGATACTCATTTGCAAAACATGGTCTTGGTTTTACTCATGATGGCTATGTTCCAAAGTATAAAAACTCTTTTGCTAAAGAAACTCTTAATTCTAGGCCTCATATTTGTTGTACATATTGTGGCAAGCATGGACACCAGGTTTCCAAATGTTTTGTAAAGAGAAAGATAGAAAATGGTGTTAAGACCATTTGGAAAGTCAAAGGAACTTTCACTAACCCCCTTGGACCCAAGAAAGTATGGGTACCAAAAATCACTCTTTCCAATTTGGTGTAGGTTCAATTTGCTTCTAGATTAAGTGCCACAAAATGGTTCCTTGACAGTGGTTGTTCAAGACATATGACTGGAAATGCCTCACTTGTTATTGAGCTTCAAGCAACAAGTGAAGGGTTTGTCACATTTGGTGACAAGAAGAAAGGAAAAATACTTGGAATAGGTACATTGGTAAAGGTTCTTTCCCTCTTATTAAGCAAGTATTACTCATTGATGGCTTAAAGTATAATTTACTTAGCATTATTCAATTATGTGACAATGGATGTAAAGTAGAATTCAAATGTGACACTTGTACTATTCTTGATAATGCAAGTAGCAAAACCATCTTTGTTGCTAAAAGAGTTGGGAATGTATATGTGTTATATCTTGATGAACTAATTACAAATGATATCAAATGCCTTGCCATTCATGATAATGATGGATTCTTGTGGCATAGAAGATTAGGACATGTAAGCATGGATTTATTGAATAAACTTTCTACACAAGAGCTAGTTAGAGGATTACCCAAAATGCATTTTGATAAAACCCATCTTTGTGATCCTTGTCAATATGGAAAACAATCAAAAACATCTTTTAAACCAAAGAAAATGGTCTCTACTTCAAAACCTCTTGAACTAGTTCACATGGACTTATTTGGACCAATGAGGACCACTAGTCTTGGTGGTAAAAGATATGCTTGGGTGCTCTTCTTAGCTCAAAAAGATAAAACATTTCATGAATTTGCAAAACTTTTCAAAAAGGCTCAAACATCCCTTGAATATAAACTGATTTCTATTAGAAGTGACAATGGAAGAGAATTTTGCAGTTAAGAGTTTACAAAATTTTGTGACGAATATGGTACTACTCACAATTTCTCAGCTGCTAAAATACTTCAACAAAATGGTGTTGTTGAAAGGAAAAATAGAACTTTACAAGAGATGGCTAGATCAATGCTTTGTGAAAATTCCTTGCCAAAATACTTTTGGGCTGAAGCTGTAAATACTGCTTGCTATGTAATAAATAGAGTTTTATTAAGACCTTTCATAAGAAAATCATCTTTTGAACTTCTATTCAATAGAACTCCTTCAATTATTTATTTTAAGGTTTTTGGTTCTAAGTGCTTCATCTTAAACACTAGTGATAATCTAGGAAAATTTGATAGAAAATCAGATGAAGGAGTATTTCTTCGCTATTCATCAAATAAAAAGGCATATAGAGTCTATAACAAAAGAACATTATGTGTTGAAGAAACCCTACATGTAACTTTTGATGAATCTAACATTTATCTTCAAAGAAGAAATGAAGATGTTGCAGGTTTCTCAATGATTGAAAATCAAACTCATCATCAAGTACCCACATTGGAAGAACATGCCAAGGAAGAAGTAATAATGAAGCAAGAACAAGATGGTCAACCAAGCAATGATCAAGAGTTTCCAAAGGATCTAACATATGCAAGAGGCCATCCTAAGGAGCAAATCATTGGTGATGTCTCCCAAGGAGTTAAAACAAGGAGGTACTTTATGGATAATTTTGCCCTTTTATCTCATTTAGAACCTAAAAACATTGATGATGCATTGAGTGATAATTTTTGGATTATTGCTATGGAAGAAGAGTTAAATAAGTTTGAAAGGAATAAAGTTTGGACTCTTGTTCTAAGACCGCATGATCATTCCATTATTGGTACAAAATGAGTTTTTAGAAATAAATTAAATGAACTAGGAGAAGTTGTTAGAAATAAGGCTAGACTTGTTGCTCAAGGCTTCAACCTAGAGGAAGGGATTGATTATGATGAAACCTTTGCTGCAGCAGCCAGATTAGAATATATAAGAATACTTTTGGCTTTTTCTTGTTTTAAACGTTTTAAACTATTTCAAATGGATGTCAAAAGTGCTTTTCTAAATGGTTTTATTAAAGAAGAGGTTTATGTAGAACAACCTCCTGGTTTTATTCATGAAAAATTTCCAAATCCTATCTTTAAGTTAACCAAAGCTCTATATGGATTGAAACAAGCGCCAAGAGCTTGGTATGAAAGATTAACTAGATTTCTTCTTTCAAAAGGTTTTGCAGAAGGAAAAGTGGACACAACTCTTTTTATAAAAACATCTACTCATAATGATATTTTACTTGTGCAAATTTATGTTGATGATATTATTTTTGGTGCTACTAACATATCTCTTTGTGAAGACTTTGCCAAATCTATGCAAAATGAATTTGAAATGAGCATGATGGGAGAACTGAATTTCTTTCTTGGGCTGCAAATTAAGCAAACCAAGGATGGAGTCTTCATCAATCAAGCAAAGTATACCAAGGAGCTCTTGAAAAGATTTGGAATGGATCAAGCTAAAAGGATAGGTACTCCAATGAGTTCATCAACTAAACTTGACAAAGATGAAAAAGGTAAAAATGTTGATGAGAAATCTTATAGAGGTATGATTTGAAGTTTACTCTATCTCACAGCAAGTAGACTTGATATTATGTTTAGTATTTGCTTATGTGCTAGATTTCAATCATGTCCTAAAGAATCTCATTTAATCTCTGGCAAACATATTTTTCGTTATTTGATTGATACACAAGACTATGGTCTTTGGTTTTCAAAATCTTCATCTTTTGATCTTATTGGATATTCGGATGCTGATTATGCTGGATGCAAAGTTGAACGAAAAAGTACAAGTGGTCATTGTCAAATTCTTGGTAGTTATCTTGTGTCATGGTATAGTAAAAAACAAGCTTGTGTGTCTTTATCTACTGTTGAAGCTGAATACATTGCAGCTGGTAGTTGCTGTGCTCAATTATTATGGATGTAACATACACTACTTGATTATGGTATTAAATTTAATTGCATACCTATTCTATATGATAATACTAGTGCCATCAATTTGAGCATAAATCCCATCCAACACTCTAGAACAAAGCATATAGAGATTAAACATCATTTTATTCGTGATCATGTTGCTAAAAGGGACATATGCTTGGAATATATAATTACAAATGATCAAATTGCTGATATATTCACAAAGCCTTTGGCTGAGTGATAGGATTGATAGATTGAGAAGCATGAAGTCTTATTGCCTTGGGGTCACAATGCAAGAACAACTCAACTATGCCAAAGGGGATTGAAGATTTAAGAGTATGTTTAATATGATTGAAGGCATTGAAGACTTAGAGTGTAGAGTTCTTATACTAAATAGGTATATTTTTCTGTAAACTCTACACTTGTATGCCTTGGAATCTGTTGAATGCATGAGAGAGTATAAAACTTCAATAAACTTTGTGATAACAAGTATGTTTTTGAAATCTCAAATGATCTTAAGAAGATTTTGTATGATTAAAATGTTGTGGTAACGGTTTTGTGTTTAAATGTGCCTAAATGATGTGTCCATTAATGCAAAACGTTTTCAATGTTATGAACAATGATTTTCAAAAGATTTGACTAAATTTGATAAGTTTGGATGCAAGTTTGGTCGTCCAAACTCTGGAAATGGTTATTGTGCTTCTAGAGAAATTCAAACGCAAGTTCGGACGCTTGGAGTAAAGTTCGGACGTCCAAACTTTCTCTGATAGCATGGTCACTGTTTTTCCAGAGAAGTTTGGACGCAAGTTCGAACGCATGAGGAAAAGTTCAGACTTCCGAACTTTTCCAGACAGCTTGGCACAGTAAAGTTTGGACGAGAGTTCGGACGCATGGCTTGAAGTTCGGATGTCCGAACTTCTCTGACACTAGCCGTTTTATAGCTGTTGCATTTGAATTTTCACATCTATAAAAGTTATAAACTTCAGATTTTTTGTAAGTTTTGAATTCTTGAAAACTCTAAGCATTCTAAAGCCTTTTACAAACATTTCTTAAGCTCTCTTATGGCTTGTGCATTCAATTGATCAATCCAAAGACATCAAAGTGTGAAGGTGCAAGTTTGTGTAAAAATCTACCAACAAATGGTAACGTCTACACACTCTTATCTTTTTATCAAATTGTGTTTTTCTACTAGCTCTTGCAAGGTTATCTTGAGAACATAAAACCCTTTAGATAAGGGTGATCCTTGAAGTTGTGATTCAAGGTTGTTTGAGATATAAAACCATTGTGTGTGGTGAGCCTTCTTTGTAAAAGTTACTAGAAGAGGTTGTGAGTGTAAAACCATAGTTTGGTGAGCCTCTCTTGTAATTTGTAAACCTCAGCATATAGTAGATTGAAAGAAATCCTTAAGTGTAAGCTTAAGGTAGTGGACGTAGATCTTGAGGATCGAACCACTATAAATTGCTTGTGTTCTTTGATCTTACTTTCTTGTATTGCTGTGCTATAAATTGCTTATAACTTGACTCATATAATATGTTCTTTGCTTAGACGTATAAAAGGTTTTAATTTGTGAAAATTAGTCGAATACCTAATTCACCCCCCCCCCGCTTAGGTATTTCAATTGGTATCAGAGCTAGAACTTCTTTCTGTGGTTTTACAATCTAGAAGACAAAGATCCTATGGCTAATATTTCAAACCTACCTTACCTCGAAGGATCATCTACAAATAGACCACCGTTATTTGATGGAACAAATTACACTTTTTGGAAGTCTAGAGTTAAAATATATGTTTGTTCTATCAATTTTGATTTGTGAAACACAGTTGAGAAAGGTCCTTATGTCCCAATGAAAATGAGAACAGATGGAGTAACCTCAGAACCGAAATCCACCGATGAATTTGATGAGCATGATTCAAGGAAAATGACATTAAACTATCAGACCATGAACATATTAAGTTGTGCATTAGATGTTACTGAATACAATAGAGTTAGTGGGTGTGATTCTGCTCATGATATGTGGAGATTACTCCAAATTACACATGAAGGTACTATTCAAGTTAAAGAATCTAAACTTGCTATGTTTGTTAGAGATTATGAGCTGTTTACCATGGAACAAGGTGAAAATATTAGTGATATGTTTACAAGGTTACTAACATTTTTAATGGCTTGAAAGCTTATGGTAAAAGCTATACTATGGGAGAGCAAAACTGGAAGATTTTGGATGCTCTACCAAAATCCTGGCAGTCAAAGACACTTGCTATTGAGGAGTCCAAAGATCTAAAAACTCTTCCTCTTGAAGAGCTTATCGGATCACTACTCACACATGAAATGAAGATGAAACGGTTGAATGACAAGGAAGATGAAGAAAATGGAAGAAAAGGAGTTGTACTCAAGGCTTCAAATCACTTGAGTGAACAAAAACTATCTTCAAGTGAAGAAGAAGGAGGAAATAGTGGAGAAGAAGAGATTGCAATGGCGGTGAGGAAGTTCAAGAGATTCTACAAAAAGGAGTTTCTCAAGAAAGGAAGAAAGCCAGTTAAGAAGAGTGGACAATCCTCATCCTATAAACCTCAATGCTTTCAATGCAATAGCACAGAGCATCTTATTGCTGACTCTCCCAAAGTGTTAGAGAGGGAAAGAGACAGTAAAAATAGAAAGAAATCTGCCAAGAAAGGAAAATGATTAGCTGGAACGTGGGATCAACAAGAGAGCGAGGATGACAGTGAAGGGAAGGCCAATATATGCTTTATGGCCATTGATGATGAGGTACAATCTTCACCTTCTATTTCAAATTTATGTGATGATGATATTGATTCTAGTGATTTGATTGTAGAACTGTATGAAGAGTTGAAAAAGGCTTCAAAAAGAAACAAAGAAATGAAATTCAAAATCAATGATTTATCAAATGAGAATTCAAAATTATGTGTTGAAAATGATAAACTTCTTGAGACCATTAATTGCCTTACCATTGAAAAAGAAGTTTTGAATACAACCATACAAAACGTATCTTTTGAAAACAAAAAGCTTTGTACAAGAATTATTTCTCTTGAATCAATGCTAAACGATCTTGAGTCTTTAAAAAGGAAAGTTAATGATCTTACTTTATGCATGGAGAAATGGACACAAGGTTAAGCATGGACACAAGGTTTCTTACTTTGCACATATTGCGGTAAGCATGGACACAAGGTTTCTAGATGTTTTATAAAAAGAAAGATAGAAAATGGTGTTAAGACCATTTGGAAAGTCAAAGGAACCATTACTAACCCCCTTGGACCCAAGAAGATATGGGTACCAAAAATCACTCTTTCTAATTTGGTATAGGTACAATTTGCCTCAAGATCAAGTGCCACTAAATGGTTTCTTGACAGTGGCTGCTCAAGGCACATGACTAGAAATGCATCACTTGTTAGTGAGCTTCAAACTACAAGTGAAGGTTTTGTCACATTTGGAGATAAAAAGAAAGGGAAAATACTTGGAACAGGTAACATTGGTAAAGGTTCTTTCCCTCTTATCAAGCAAGTTTTACTTATTGATAGTTTAAAGTATAATTTACTTAGTATTAGTCAATTATGTGACAATGGTTGCAAAGTTGATTTTAAATGTGATACTTGTACTATTCTTGACAGTGCAAGTAATAAAACTATTTTTGTTGCTAAAAGAGTTAGTAATATATATGTGTTATATCTTGATGAGCTTATTACTAATGATATTAAATGTCTTGCCATTCATGACAATGATGGATTTTTATGGCATAGAAGATTAGGACATGTGAGCATGGATTTATTGAACAAACTTTCCACACAAGAACTAGTTTGATAAGCATATCATGAAGTCTAGGTTGTGGATGTCTTGGCCAATCAAGAGAACTTTCTTTTAGCCTGTTCTTATTTGCTTATTTTGTATACGGTGGTTTTTCAGCTTTGACTCATTTCTCTTACTCTTTTCCCTTATTAATAAACTAGTAGGGGTCTCCGTCAAACCCCCCACCATCAAAGGTCGCAGAGAACATGATAAAAACATCGCTTGTCCAAGTTTCTCCACATGAAGGAAAACCAATTGGAGAACCTCAAAAACCTTAGGGAATGTTATGTCATAGAGGCCAAGAAGAATAGCAATAATTATTCTTCTTTGGATGACAAAGGGACTAGTCAATCAGTCACATACAACAAAGTCCCCACGTTTGAATCCAACTAAAAACCCTTGGAGAAAAAGCCAACTTACAACCGCTAGTTGAAAAAGGAAGAAAAGTCAATACAAGTGAAAACCAAAGAAAAGTCAAAACACGAAATTCGAGAGACATGCCAATAAAGTCCACTTTGTCCCAGTATCTCCACTTGGCTATCCAATTTGGATGCAAAAGAAAACCAATTGAAGATCATCAAAAACCTTAGGGAAACTAACGCCTTAGAGGCCAAGATGAATAGCAATGACTAGTCTACTTTGTATGACAAAGAGACTAGAACCCCAGTCAAATACAACAAAGACTCCACCTCTAAATCCAACCGAAAATCATAGGACAGCAAAGCAACCTAGAACCCCCCCAGTTGAGACAGAAGGTTGAATTGATCCGCTGGAACCATTGAATATATATGACACCACAAGGGTGGATCCAAACCCTTGATAATCCAGGAAATGGATAGGACAAGAAAGGCTCTTCTCTCAACTCTTTTGTCAATCTTCAGACTCAAAATATGATGTTTGAGTTTCTTCTCTCTAATGAGAGTATTTATACTTGAAAAAAGTAAACAATTAAAGAGACCAAACCAAAGTGCTTTGGAGTTTAAACCAACTTAATTACCTTGCAAAATATCCAAAAGTTGCAGTGAAAACTAAAGAGAAGTCAAAACATAGAATGTTGAAAATAAAGCTAAACGGCACTGCTTTGTCCCAGTTTCTCTCCTTGACCATCTAGTTTGAACACAATAGAAAAGCAATTGAAGACCCTGAAAAACCATAGAGAAACAAAGGCCTTAGAGACCAAGAAGAATATCAACAATTAGTCTACTTTGTATAACAAAGAGACTAGAACCCCAATCACATACAACAAAGGTTCTATCTTTCAATTAAACTAAAACCCTAGGAGAACAAGGCAACTAAGAACCCTTACCCTTAGTTGAGAGAAAAAGTTAAGGTGATCCAGTAGAACTCTTGAATAACAAGATTCAGGAACCCTAGTTTGATAAGCATATCATGAAGTAGGTTGCAGATGCCTTGTCCAATCAAGGGTTCATTGATGCTGGAACTTCCTAGATCTATTATTAGGATCAACTGCTTTTGGTTGTTTGAGGACCTATTCGTGTCGACAAGCAAGGAGTGCCAACTTTATGGTCTTAATAGCTATCAAGATGTCATATTTTTTTACGTTGTTCTTAATTGCTTATCACGTATACAGTGATTTTTCTATTTATACTTATTTCTCTTACTCTTTTTCCTTATTAATGAACTGGAAGGGGACCATCACAGGTTGTTTTAGGAAAAAAGGTTTGATATGACACCACAAAAGTGAATCCAAATCCTTGATGAACCAAGAAATGGAGAGGACGGGAGAGGCTCTCCTCGCAATTCTTTACTCAATCTTCAAGATTAAAAATACGACATCTAGTTTCTTCTCACTAAGAGGAGTATTTGTACATGTAAAACCCTAAAATAATAAAAGAGACCTATTCAAAGTATTTTGGAGCTTAAAAAAATTTAATTACATCTCAAAATATCAAGAAATTCTAGAAAATCGAGTGAAAACCAAAGAAAAGTCAAAACATAGAACTCCAAAAACATGACAAACGACATTTGCAACAAAGGCCCTACTTTTCAATCCAACTAAAAACTCTAGGAAAACAAAAAAACTTAGAACCCCCAAGTTAAAAACAAAAGAAAAGTCAATACAAGTGAAAACCATAGAAAAGGCACAACATAGAATCATGGAGACTTGGCTAACGACCCCGTTTTGTTCTAGTATCTCCACCTGGTGATCAAGCTTGAACGCAGAAGAAAACCAATTGAAGAACCTCAAAAACCTTAGGAAAACTAAGGCCCTAGAGGCCAAGATAAATAGCAACAACTAGTATACTTTGGATGACAAAGAGACTAGAACCCCAATCAAATACAACAAAGGCTCCACTTCTAAATCCAACTGAAAATCCTAGAGAGCAAAGCAACCTAGAATCCCTCCAGTTGAGAGAGAAAGTTGAATTGATCCATTGGAACCCTTGAATAACAAGATCCAAGAACCCTAGTATGATATGACACCACAAAGGGGGATCCAAACCATAGATAAGCCAAGAAAAAGGAAGATTGGAGAGGCTCTACTCTCACATCTTTACTCAATCTTCGAACTCAAAATATGCTGTCTGAGTTTCTTCTCCCTAATGAGAGTATTTACACATGAAACACACAAACAATTAAAGGGGCCTAACCAAAGTCATTTGGAGTTTAAATCCATTTAATGACATCTCAAAATATCCAAAAGTTCCAGCTAAAACAAGTGAAAACCATGGAAAAGTCAAAACATAAAATGCTGAAAACATGCCAAACGTCACCACTTTGTCCCAATTTCTCCCCTTAGCTGTCCAGTTTGAACACAATAGAAAAGAAATTGAAGACCCTCAATAACCATAGAGAAATGAAGTCTGTAGAGGCCAAGAAGAATAGCAAAATTAGTCTACTTTGGATAACGAAGATACTAAAACCCCAATCACATACAACAAAGGCTTCAACTTTCAATTAAACTAAAACCCTAGGAGAACATAGAAACTAAGAACCCCCTAGTTTAGAGAGAAAGTTAAGTTTACAACTCTTGAACAGCAAGATTCGTAGAAGCCTAGTTTGATAAGCATATCATGAAGTCTATGTTGAGGAAGCCTTGGCCAATCAAGGGTTCGCTAATGATTGAACTACCTATATCTACAATCAAGATCAACTGTCTCAGGCTGCTTGTAGACCTTTTTTCTCGACAAGTAAGGAGTGCCGGCTATCTAGGACATCATATTTCTTTTAGCTTGTTCTTAATTGCTTATCCTGTATAAGGTGGGGTTTCTCATTTTACTTATTTCTTTTATTCTTTTCCCTTATTAATAAACTGAAGGGGTCTCTGCTAAACCCCCTACCATTATAGGCCGTTTAAAAAAAAAACACCTAGCTTGATATGACAATGCAAGGATGAATCCAAACCCTTGATAAGCCAAGAAATGGAGAAGACAATAGAGGCTCTCCTCTGAACTCGTTGCTCATTCTTCAAAATTTAAAATATAAGGTCTAGCTTTCTTCTCTCCAGTGAGAGTATTTATAGATGTAAAACCCTAAAACAATTAAAGAGACCTAATCAAAATGTTCTAGGGCCTAAACCAATTTAATTACATCTTAAAATATCAAAAATTCTGAGCAAAATTAAGTGTGAAAGCCAACGAAAAGTCAAAATATAAAATACCAAAAACATGAAAAATGACACCGCTTGTCCTAGTTTCTCCACTTTCCTATGCAGTTTGCACACAAAGGAAAACCAATTGAAGAACCACAAAAACATTAGGGAATGTAATGTTGGAGAGGCCAAGAAGAATAGCAACAATTAGTCTTCTTTGGATATCAAAGAGACTAGTACCTTGGTCACATACAAGAAAGTCCCATCTTTCAATCCAACAAAAACCCTAGGAGAACAAACCAACTTAGAAGCTCTAGTTGAAAAAAAAGAAAAGTCAATAAAGGTGAAAACCAAAGAAAAGTCAAAACATAGAATCTTGGAGACATGCCAAACAACCCCGCTTTGTCCCAGTATCTCCATTTGGCTATCCAATTTGAATAAAGAAGAAAACCAATTGAAAATCCTCAAAAACTTAGGGAAACTAAGGTCTTAGAGCCCAAGATGAAAAGTAACAACTAGTCTACTTTGATTAACAAAGAGACTAGAACCCTAATCATATACAACAAAGGCTCCATCTTTTAATCTAACAGAAAATCCCTGAAGAATGAAGCAAGAACCCTTGAATAACAAGATTCAAGAACCCTATTTTGATATGACCTCACAAGGATGGATCCAAACCCTTGATAAGCCAAGAAATGGAGAAGACAAGAGAGGCATCCAATCAACTCTATACTCAATCTTTAGACTCAAAATATGATGTTTGAGTTTCTTCTCTCTAATGAGAGTATATATACATGAAAAAAGTAAACAATTAAAGAGACCAAACAAAAGTGTTTTGGAGCTTAAACCAATTCAATTACATCTCAAAATATCCAAAAGTTGTGGCAAAAACAAGTGGAAATCAAAGAAAAGTCAAAACATAGAATGCTGAAATCATGCCAAACAACACTGCTATGTCGCAGTTTCTATCCTTGGATATCTAGTTTGAACACAATAGAAAACTAACTGAAGACCCTCAAAACCATAGAGAAACAAAGGCCTCAGAGGCCAAGAAGAATAGCAACAATTAGTCTACTTTGGACAACAAAGAGACAAGAACCCGAATCACATACAACAAAGGCTACATCTTTCAGTTAAACTAAAACCCTAGGAGAACAAGGCAACTAAGAACCCCCTAGTTGCGAGAGAAAGTTAAGTTGATCTACTACAACCCCTGAATAACAAGATTTAGGAACCGAAGTTTGATAAGCATATCAAGGAGTCTAGGTTGCGAACGCCTTGGCCAATCAAGGGTTCATTGATGCTAGAACTTCCTATATCTATGATTAGGATCAAGTGCTGCCTGAGGACCTTTTCTTCTCGACAAGTAAGGAGTGCCGGCTTTATGGTCTTAGTAGCTATCTAGGTTGTCGTATAGTTTTTATCTTGTTCTTAATTGCTTATCTTGTATATGGTGATTTTTCAACTTTTACATATTTCCCTTATTAATAAACTGATAGGGGTCTCTGCCAAAACACCTACAACAAAAGGTGGTGTTCAAAAAAAAAAAAGAAAACCTAGTTTGATATGGCACCAGAAGGGTGAATTGAAACCCTTGATAACCCGAGAAATGGAGAAGACAAGGGAGGCTCTTCTCTGAATTATTTACTCAATCTTCAAGATTCAAAATATAATGTCTAGGTATATTCTCTCTAATGAGAGTATTTATACATATAAAACCCTAAAACAATAAAAGAGACCTAATCAAAGTATTTTGGAGCATAAACAAAATTTAATTATATCTCAAAATGTCCAGAAATTCTTGAAAATCAAGTGAAAAATTACCAATGAAACATCAAAATGTAGAATGCCGAAAACATAACGAATGACATCACTTGATCCTAGTTACCCCTTTGGCTATGCACTTTGCACATAAATGAAAACCAACTGAAGACACTCAAAAACCTTAGGGAAAGTAAAGTCGTAGAAACCAAGAAGAATAGCAACAATTAGTCTTCTTAGATAACAAAGAGACTAGTTCCTTAATCACATACAACAAAGTCCCCACCTTTCAATCCAACAAAAAAACCTAGGAGAACAAACAAACTTAGAACCCCTACTTGGAAAAAAAAAAGTCAATGAAAGTGAAAATCAAAGAAAAGTCAAGACATAGAATCTTGTACACATGCCAAATGACCCCGCTTTGCCCCAGTATATTCGCTTGGCTATCCTATTTGAACACAGAAGAAAACCAATTGAAGACCTTCAAAAACTCAAGGGAAACTAAGGCCCTAGAGGCCAAGATGAATAGCAACGACTAGTCTACTTTGCATAACAAAGAGATTAGAATCCCCAATCACATACAGCAAAGGCTCCACCTTTCAATCCAATTGAAAATCCTAGGCAAACAAAGCAACTAAGAAACCTCTAGCTGGGAGACAAGGTTGAATTGATCCACTGGAACCCTTGAATAACAAGATTCAAGAACCCAAGTTTGATAAGCATATCATGAAGTTTAGGTTTCAGATGCCTTTGCCAGTCATGGGCTCATTGATGCTAGAACTTCCTGTATCTATGATCAGGATCAAATGCTTTAGGCTGCCTGAGGACCTGTTCTTTTCAACAAGTAAGAGGTGTCGGCTTTATGGTCTTAGTAGCTATCTAGGATGCTGTATATCTTTTAACTTGTTTTTAATTGATTATCTTGTATATGGTGATTTTTCTACTTTTACATGTTTCTTATATTCTTTTCCCATATTAATAAACTGGTAGGGGTCTCTGCCAAATTCCTACCATCAAAGGTGGCTTTAAAAAAATAAAAATATAAACCCTAGTTTGGTATGACCCATAGGTTGAATCCATGTCCTTCATAAGCCAGGAAATGGAGAAGACAAGAGAGGCTGTCCTCTGAATTCTTCACTCAATCATCAAGATTCAAAATATAATGTCTGGGTTTTATATTTGTAAAACCCTAAAACAATTAAAAGGATCTCATCATAGTATTTTGGAGCTTAAACCCATTTAATTACATCTCAAAATATCAAAAAATTGCAACAAAATCAATAGTAAGAAACAAATGAAAAGTCAAACCATAGAATGTCAGAAACATGACAAATGAAATTGGTTCGTCCCAGTTTCTCTTCTAGGCTATGCAATTTGTGGACAAAGGAAAACTAGTAGAAGGTACACACAAACCTTAGGGAAAGTTTGGTTGTAGAGTCTAAGAAGAATAGGAACAACTAGTCTTCTTTGGATAACAAAGGGACTAGTACCTTAATCACATACAACAAATTCACCACCTTTCAATCCAACTAAAAACCTTAGGAGAACAAACCAACTTAGAACCCCCTTGTTGAAAATAAAAGAAAAGTCAATACAAGTGTAAACCATAGTAAAGTCAAAACGTAGAATCTTTGAGACATGCCAAATGACCCCGCTGCGTCCCAGTATCTCCATTTGGCAGTCCAATTTGAACATAGAAAAATCAATTGAAGATGCTTATAAACTTTAGGAAACTAAGGCCCTAGAGGCCAAGATGAATAGCAATGACTAGTAAGCTTTTGATAACAAAGAGACTAGAACCCTAATCATATACAACAAAGGCTCCTCCTTTTAATCTAATAAAAAATCCTAGGAGAACAGAGCAACGTAGAACCCCCTGGTTGAGAGAGAATTTGAATTGATGCATTGGAACCCTTTAGTAAACCCTAGTTTGATATGACATCACAAGGGTGGATTCAAACCCTTGATAAGCTCAGAAATAGAGAAGAGTCAAAATACGTTCTCTAAGTTTCTTCTCCCTAATGAGAGTATTTATACATGAAGCACACAAACGATTAAAGGGACCTAACCAAAGTCTTTTGGAGTTTAAAACAATTTAATGACATCTCAAAATATCCAAGATTTCCGGCAAAAATAGGTGAAAACCATGGAAAAGTCAAAACATAGAATGCTGAAAAGATGCCAAACGTCACCACTTTGTCCCAATTTCTCCCCTTGGCTATCCAATTTGAACGCGATAGAAAAGCAATCCAAGACCCTCAATAACCTTATAGAAACAAAGTCCATAGAGCCCAAGAAGAATAGCAACAATTAGTCTACTTTGGATAATAAAGAGACCAGAACCCCAATCACATACAACAAAGGCTTCATCTTTCAATTAAACTAAAACCCTAGGAGAACATAGCAACTAAAAACCCCCTAGTTTAGATAGAAAGTTAAGTTGATCCACTCCAACTCTTGAACAGCAAGATTTACAGTCCCACTAACTATCTACGATGTCGTATTTCCTTTAGTCTGCCCCTAGTTGCTTATCTTATATACAATGTTTTTTCTCCTTTGAATTATTTCTCTGAATCTTCTCTCTTATTAATAAACTGGTAGGGGTCTCTGCCAAACCCTCCACCATCACAAGCCGCTTTAAAAAAAAAACCCTAGTTTGATATGGCAATGCAAAGGGGAATCCAAACCCTTGATAATACTAAAATAATTAAAGAGACATAATCAAAGTGTTTAGGGGCTTAAAACAATTTAATAACATCTCAAAATATCTAAAATTCCATGCAAAATCGAGTGTAAAAGTCAAAACATAAAATGCCAAAAACATGACAAACGACACTACTTGTCCCTATTTCTCCACTTGGCTATGCGATTTTGACACAAACCTTAGGGAAAGTAAGGTCCTGGAGACCAAGATAAATGGCAATAACTAATCTTCTTTGGATAACAAAGAGACTAGTACCTCAATCACATGCAACAAAGTCCCCACGTTTCAATCCAACTAAAAACCCTAGGAGAACAAACCAACATAGAACCCCCTAGTCGAAAACAAAAGAAAAAGTCAATAGAAGTGGCAACCAAAGAAAAGTCAAGACATAAAATCCTAGAGACGTGCAAAACGACCACGCTTTGTCCATGTATCTCCACTTGGCTATCCAATTTGATAACGGAAGAAAACAAATTGGAGAACCTCAGAAACCTTAGGGAAATTAAGGCCCTAGAGGCCAAGATGAATAGCAACGACCATTTCACTTTGGGCAACAAAGAGACTAGAACCCCAATCACGTACAACAATGGCTCCACCTTTCAATCCAACTGAAAATCCTAGGCAAACAATGCAACTTAGAACCTCCTAGTAGAGCGAGAAAGTTGAATTGATCCACTGGAACCCTTGAATAACAAGATTCAAGAACCCCACTTTTATACGACCCTATAAGGGTGGAACCGAACCCTTGATGAGCTAAGAAATGGAGAAGACAAGAGAGGCTCTCCTCTTAACTCTTTACACAATCTTTAGGCCCAAAATATGATGTTTGATTTTTCTCTTTGATTAGAGTATTTATAAATGAAAAAGTAAACAATTAAAGAGACCTAATCAAAGTGTTTTGGATTTTAAACCAATTTAATAACATCCCTATTAGCCCTAAGGGCAAATCATGTAGTTATGATTAGTTTTGAATAATGGCAAACATTGATGAGAACTAATGTACTTGTATGATTGAGTGATAGGATTGATGGATTTAGAAGCATGAAGTCTTTTTGCCTTGGAGTCACAATACAAGAACAACTCAACTATGCCAAAGGGGATTGAAGATTGAAGAGTATGTTCAATATGATTGAAGGCATTGAAGACTTAGAGTGTAGAGTTCTTATACTAAATAGGTATATTTTTCTGTAAACTCTACACTTGTATGTCTTGGAATCTGCTGAATGCATGAGAGAGTACAAAACTTGTTTTAAAATGGTTTTCAATAAACTTTGTGATAACAAGTATGTTTTTGAAATCTCAAATGATCTTAAGAATATTTTGTATGATTAAAATGTTGTGGTAACGGTTTTTGTGTTTAAATGTGCCTAAATGATGTGTCCATTCTTGCAAAACATTTTCAATGTTATTAACAATGATTTTCAAACGATTTGACTAAATTTGATAAGTTTGGATGCAAGTTTGGTCGTCCAAACTCTAGAAAAGGTTACTATTCGTCCAGAGAAGTTCGGAAGCAAGTTCGGACGCATGGAGTAAAGTTTGGACGTCCAAACTTTCTCCGATAGCATGGTCACTGTTTTTCCAGAGAAGTTCGGACGCAAGTTCGGACGCATGAGGAAACGTTCGGACGTCTGAACTTTTCCAGACAGCTTGGTACAGTAAAGTTCGGACACAAGTTCAGACGAATGGCATGAAGTTGGGACGTCCGAACTTCTCTGAAACTGGCCGTTACTAGCCGTTTTATAGCTGTTGCATTTGAATTTTCACATCTATAAAAGCTATAAACTTCAGATTTTTTTGTAACTTTTGAATCCTTGTGAACTCTAAACATTCTAAAGCGTTTAGAAAACATTTTTCAAGCTCTCTCTTGTCTTGTGCATTCAATTGATCAATCCAAAGACATCTTGTGTAAACATATACTAACAAGTGGTAACCTCTACGCACTCTTTTCTTCTTATCAAATTGTATTTTCTACTACCTCTTGCAAGGTTATCTTGACAACATAAAACCCTTTAGATAAGCGTGATCCTTGAAATTGTGATTCAAGGTTGTTTATAGATATAAAACCATTGTGTGGTGAGCCTTGTTTGTAAAAGTTACTAGAAGAGGTTGTGAGTATAAAACCATTGTGTGGTGAACCTTGTTTGTAAAAGTTACTAGAAGAGGTTGTGAGTGTAAAACCATTGTGTGGTGAGCCACTCATGTAATTTGTGACCTTGAGCAAATAGTAGATTGATTGAAATCCTTGAGTATAGACTCAAGGTAGTGGACGTAGATCTTGACGATCGAACCACTATAAATTGCTTGAGTTCCTTTGCCATTACATTTCTTTTTGTTTTGCTATCAATCATCTTCAACTTTATTCAAATAATCTGTTCTTTGCTTAGACTTATAAAACGTTTTTGTTTGTAAAAATTAGCCAAATACCTAATTCACCCCCTCCCCTCTTAGGTATTTCAATTGGGATCAGAGCAGGAACTTCTTTGTGTGGTTTTACAACCTAGAAGTTAAAGATCTTATGGCTAATATCTCAAACTTACCTTACCAAGAAGGAACTTCCACAAATAGACCACCTTTGTTTGATGGAACAAATTATTATTTTTGAAAATCTAGAGTTAAGATATACATTTGTTCTATCAATTTTGATTTGTGGAATATTATTGAAAAAGGTCCTTATGTTCCTATGAAAATGAAAGCAGATGGGGTGACCTTAGAACCAAAGTCTACTGATGAATTTGATGAGCATGATTCAAAGAAAATGACTTTAAATTATCAAGCTATGAACATTTTGAGTTGTGCTTTAGATGTTACTGAATATAATAGAGTTAGTGGTTGTGACTCTGCTCATGATATGTGGAGATTACTCCAAATAACTCATGAAGGCACAAATCAAGTTAAAGAATCTAAACTTGCTATGCTTGTTAGAGATTATTAGCTATTTACCATGAAACAAGGTGAAAATGTTAGTGATATGTTTACACGGTTTACTAACATTTTTAATGGCTTAAAAGCTTATGGTGAAAGTTATACTATGGGAGAGCAAAACAGGAAGATTTTGGATGCTTTACCAAAATCTTGGCAGCCGAAGACACTTGCTATTGAGGAGTCCAAGGATTTAAAAAATCTTCCACTTGAAGAACTCATTGGATCTCTGCTCACTCATGAAATGAAGATGAAGAGATTAAATGACAAAGAAGATGAAGAAAAGGGAAGAAAAGGAGTTGTACTCAAGGCTTCTAATCATCTGAGTGAACAAGAAAAATCTTCAAGTGATGAAGAAGAATGTAACAGTGGTGAAGAGTAAATTGCTATGGCAGTTAGGAAGTTCAAGAGATTCTACCAAAAAGGAGTTTCTCAAAAAGGGAAGAAAGCCAACCAAGAAGAGTGGACAGTCTTCCTCATTCAAACCACAATGTTTTGAATGCAAGAGTACAGAGCATTTTGTTGCTGATTGTTCCAAAGTTTTGGAAAGGGAAAGAGACAACAAGAACAAAAAGAAATCTGCCAAAAAAGGAAAAGGACTAGTTGGAACGTGGATCAACAAGAAAGCAAAGATGAAAGTGAAGGAAAGGCCAACATATGTTTTATGGCTATTGATGATGAGGTACATTCTTCTCATTCTATTTCTAATATTTATGATGATGATGTTGATCCTAGTGAATTGCTTATAGAAATATATGAAGAGTTGAAAAAGGCTTCAAAAAGAAATAAAGATATGTAATCAAAAATAAATTATTTGTCAAATGAGAATTCGAAATTATGTGCTGAAAATGATAAACTTCTTGAGACCATTAATTGTCTTAATATTGAAAATGAAGTTTTAAATGCAACCATACAAACACGACTTTTGAAAATAAAGAGCTTTGCATAAAAGTTACTTCTCTTGAGAAAATGCTCATTGATCATGAGATTTTGAAAAGAAAAGTTAATGATCTTACTTCATGCATTGAAAAATTTACAAATGGAAGAGAAAATTTAAATAAATTACTTGGTTATCAAAGATCTTCATTTACAAAACATGGTCTTGGTTTCACTCATGATAGCTATGTTCCTAAATATAAAAACACTTTTGCTAAAGAAACTCTTAATTCTAGGCCTCATATTTGTTGTACATATTGTGGCAAGCATGGACACAAGGTTTCCAAATGTTTTGTAAAGAGAAAGATAGAAAATGGTGTTAAGACCATTTGGAAAGTCAAAGGAACTTTCACTAGCCCCCTCCCTTGGACCCAAGAAAGTATGGGTACCAAAAATTACTCTTTCCAATTTGGTGTAGGATCAATTTGCTTCTAGATCAAGTGCCACAAAATAGTTCCTTGACAGTGGGTGTTCAAGACATATGACTGGAAATGCCTCACTTGTTAGTGAGCTTCAAGCAACAAGTGAAGACTTTGTCACATTTGGTGACAAGAAGAAAGGAAAAATACTTGGAATAGGTAACATTGGTAAAGGTTCTTTCCCTCTTATTAAGCAAGTATTACTCATTGATGGCTTAAAGTATAATTTACTTAGCATTAGTCAATTATGTGACAATGGATGTAAAGTAGAATTCAAATGTGACACTTGTACTATTCTTGATAATGCAAGTAGCAAAACCATCTTTGTTGCTAAAAGAGTTGGTAATGTATATGTTTTATATATCTTGATGAACTTATCACAAATGATATAAAATGCCTTGCTATTCATGATAATGATGGTTTTCTGTGGCATAGAAGATTAGGACATGTAAGCATGGATTTATTGAATAAACTTTCTACACAAGAGCTAGTTAGAGGTTTACCCAAAATGCATTTTGATAGAACTCGACTTTGTGATGCTTGTCAATATGGAAAACAATCAAAAAAATCTTTTAAACCAAAGAAAATGGTTTCTACTTCAAAGCCTCTTGAATTAGTTCACATGGACTTATTTGGACCAATGAGGACCACTAGTCTTGGTGGTAAAAGATATGCTTATGTGATTGTAGATGATTTTTCAAGATTTACTTGGGTGCTTTTCCTAGCCCAAAAGGATGAAACATTTCATGAATTTGCAAAACGTTTCAAAAAGGTTCAAACATCTCTTGAATATAAACTGATATCTATTAGGAGTGACAATGGAAGAGAGTTTTGTAACCATGATTTTACAAAATTTTGTGATGAGTATGGTATAACTCATAATTTTTCTACTGCCAAAACACTTCAACCAAATGGTGTTGTTGAGAGGAAAAACAGAACTTTACAAGAGATGGCTAGATCAATGCTTTGTGAAAATTCTTTGCAAAATACTTTTGGGCTGAAGCTGTAAATACTGCTTGCTATGTAATGAATAGAGTTTTATTAAGATCTTTCATAAGAAAAACACCTTTTGAACTTTTATTTTATAAAACCCCTTCAATTGTCTATTTTAAAGTTTTTGGTTGTAAGTGTTTTATCTTAAACACTAGTGATTATCTTGGTAAATTTGATAGAAAATCAGATGAAGGTATATTTCTTGGCTATTCTTCAAATAAAAAGGCATATAGAGTCTACAATAAAAGAACATTATGTGTTGAAGAAACCATACATGTAACTTTTGATGAATCTAAAATTTATCTTCAAAGAAGAAATGAAGATGATGTAGGTTCCTCAATGATTGAAAATCAAACCCATCATCAAGTACCCACATTGGAAGAACATGCCAAGGAAGAAGAAATAATGGAGCAAGAACAAGATGGTCAACCAAGCAATGATCAAGAGCTTCCAAAGGATCTAACATATGCAAGAGGTCATCCTAAGGAGCAAATCATTGGTGATGTCTCCCAAGGAGTAAAAACAATGCAGTACTTTATTGATAATTTTGCTTTTTTATCTCATTTAGAACCTAAAAACATTGATGATGCATTGAGTGATAATTTCTGGATTATTCCTATGGAAGAAGAATTAAATCAGTTTAAAAGGAATAAAGTTTGGACTCTTGTTCCAAGACCCCATGATCATTCCATTATAGGTACAAAATGGGTTTTTAGAAATAAATTAAATGAACTAGGAGAATTTGTTAGAAATAAGGCTAGACTTGTTGCTTAAGGCTTCAACCAAGAAGAAGGTATTGACTATGATGAAACTTTTGCTCCTGTAGCCAGATTGGAATCTATAAGAATACTTTCGGCTTTTGCTTGTTTTAAAGGATTTAAGCTATTTCAAATAGAAGTCAAAAGTGCTTTTCTAAATGGCTTTATTGAAGAAGAGGTCTATGTAGAGCAACCTCCTGATTTTATTCATGAAAAATTTCCAAATCATGTCTTTAAGTTAACCAAAGCTCTCTATGGATTGAAACAAGCCCCAAGAGCTTGGTATGAAAGATTAAGTGGATTTCTTCTTTCAAAAGGTTTTGCAAAAGGAAAAGTAGACACAACTCTTTTTATAAAAACATCTACCAATAATGATATTTTACTTGTACAAATTTATGTTGATGATATTATCTTTGGTGCTACTAACATATCTCTTTGTGAAGACTTTGCCAAATCTAAGCAAAATGAATTTGAAATGAGCATGATGGGAGAATTGAATTTCTTTCTTGGGCTGCAAATTAAGCAAACCAAGGATGGAGTCTTTATCAATCAAGCTAAGTATACCAAGAAGCTTTTGAAAAGATTTGGAATGGATCAAGCAAAAGGGATAGGTACTCCAATGAGCTCATCGACTAAACTTGACAAAGAAGAAAAAGGTAAAAATGTGGATAAGAAGTCATATAGAGGTATGATTGGAAGTTTACTCTATCTCACAGCTAGTGGACCAGACATTATGTTTGTTGTGTGCTTATGTGCTAGATTTCAATCTTGTCCTAAAGAATCTCATCTAATTTCTATCAAGCGTATTTTTCGTTATTTGATTGATACACATGACTATGGTCTTTGGTTTTCAAAATCTTCATCTTTTGATCTTATTGGATATTCGGATGCTGATTATGTTGGATGCAAAATTAAACGAAAAAGTACAAGTGGTCATTGTCAATTTCTTGGTAGTTGTCTTGTGTCGTGGTATAGTAAAAAACAAGCTTGTGTGTCTTTGTCTACTGCAAAAGCTGAATATATTGCAGCTGGTAGTTGTTGTGCTCAATTATTATGGATGCAACATACACTACTTGATTATGGTATTAAATTTAATTGTATACCTATTCTATGTGATAATACTAGTGCCATCAATTTGAGCATAAATCCCATCCAACACTCTAGAACAAAGCATATAGAGATTAAACATCATTTCATTCGTGACCATGTTGCTAAAAGGGACATATGCTTAGAATATATAAATACAAATTATCAAATTGCTGATACATTCACAAAGCCTTTGGCTGAGGAAAGGTTTACTCATTTAAGAAGGCTCTTAGGAATCTCAAAATTCAATTACTAATGCATTTATTTAAGTGTGTTAAAAGCAGGAAAAATTTGGATGCATTGAGTGAAAATGGAATGTCCAAACTTTGACAGAAAATTCTGGACAGAAAAGTTCTGACGCATGTTCGGACGTATGACAGAAAGTTCGGACGTCCGAACTTTCTAAAACTGGAGAAACAGAGAAGTTCGGACGCATGTTCGGACGCAGACCAAAATGTTTGGACGTCTGAACTTTGCGGTTGCAGCGGTTTTTAAGAAACCGAACTAGCCGTTACACACATAATCTCTCATCTGAACTCTCTCCTTTTCAAAATTTCTCTCTACCCACTCGCATCCAAACATAAATCCTTCTGAGATTTCACCATTTTCACATCAAAACACTTGAATCTTTGAATTCCCAGCCCTACACACCGCTCAAAACTCGCCACCTTTTTTGTTAGCAGATCAAAATGGTGAGAACTAAAGGAGCTAATGTTGAGAAAGGTAAAGGGAAAGCAAAAGTCAGTGAAGGAGGACGAATTCTCAATGAACCCAAAAGAATTAAGGTTCCTCAATCATCACCTAGAGCAGACAAATTCATCTCAATCAAAGCTGCATCAGAATTTGAAGAATGGAACAAGAAATCAAGGAAAATCATCCCTGGAAACAGAGTTGATTTTGAAAAGCTCACCAATATGGGTAATGTCCTATCTTTATTTGGTGATATTGGGTGGAGTAATCTGTTAGCTATAGATGAAGAGTATTATCCCTCTCTTGTATATAATCTAAAAGAAGAGAGAATAGAATATGAGGGAGAAAATGCTAATCAATGGTATTCCTCTAGAGTCTCACAAATAGATTTTGAATTCAATGATGCATTGGTAAATAGAATTTGTGGAGTGAGTGATGTTGGAGCAAGATATTTTTCTTTGGGACAACACTGCTATGAACGAGAACTGTTTACAAATGCTAGATTTGAAGAAGCTTTCACAAATGGTAGAGAGTTTAGGACCATTAAGGAAAGGGAAGTTAAGGCTTTAGATGCAAGAGGAAGAGTTATGCATCATATGATTACAACCATGATAATTCCTAACTTTGGTCAAAAAACATTTGTGGGGAACATTCATATGGTAATTATGCTTGCTTTGCATGAGCATAGGAGATTGAATTTTGGATACATGGCATTGACGCATATGATTGGGGTTAGAAAGACTGATAACAAGGCTTTACCATATGAAAGACTTCTTACAAGATTTTTCAAACATTTTCGAGTCAAGCTTCCTATTAGAGGACAACCTTTTAAAAGAGGACAAATTTATACAACTGATTCTCTCAAGAGGATGCAATTGACCATTGATGATGAGGGAGTGTGGAGAACTAAAAGAGAGACCCCTCCAAGGAGAGTTGAAGTAGAGGAAAGTGGGGAAATTGAAGAAGAAGAAAAAGATGAGGCAGAAACATGGGCAAGGGAAATGAAAATGACGAGAAGACATGATTCAACAAGTGAGGGGGAGTAGCCTCTCTCCAAAAGAAGACTCTTTGAAGAAGAGCCAACTTCACAATCACATCCTATTGCTGGGGAAGGTACTGGTGCTGAAGAGGTTTCAAGAGAGAATAATATTCAAGAAGCACTGAACAACCACATGAAAGAAATGGAGAAAATGTATAAATTCTTTGAAGCATTTGCTCCTCTGGTACTTGGAAAACTAGACAATCTAGAGAATAGAGTCAAGCACATTGAGGAAATATTGTTAAGAAATCCTCAAAGTGGTGAAGGGCCTTCTAGAACTCAAAAGGAAAAGGATGATGAGGATGATGAAGATAACAAGAAGAATGAAGAAGGCAGTGACAGTGAAAGTGGCGATGATGATAATGATGGTGATCAAGGGAATGGCAATGAGCAGATCATGGAGCCTCAAGGAAGAGATCAAGAAGTGCAGCAAGTTGAAATCAGTCAAGAAGGAGCCCAAATTGCAAGAGCTACAATAGCAACCCCATCAAATCCAACATTTGGTCATGGAAGAGCCAAGCATGTTGCTGTCAAGAAGAAACCATGAAAGGACTCTCCATCAGTACCCAAAGACTAAGCATATCATCACTCTCATTTTCATTTACTGCTTTTATTTATTTTGACCCTTTACTGGCATGTTTTATGCAATTTAAGTTTCTGCATTTTTTCAATTAGTTTAATGTGGTCTATGTAATAGCGTTAATGGTATGAAGCTCAATGATGAAACCTTAGAGTTGAGAGCTTCTTTTAGTAATGACAGTCTCATTTTCATTTTCCCATTCTTGAGTGAAGACAAAAGGGGGAGAAAGAAGATGAGCTGCAAAATGCAAATGCATGCACTGTGTGAAAACTTTTTGGCATGTGTGCTGCAAATGAGAAATGTGTGTGCTGCAATATGTGTTTGGCATGTTTTCATTATATTTATACATTTGAAATTTTAAACTGTAAAACATTATAATATGTTGGGATAGCATTTATAAGTTTGGATCTGAAGTTTGGATGCAAACTAGAGAAGTTCAGACGCATCCAAACTGTTTTACCAAAACTGATTTTTCTGTTGTTCAAACTGTTTGAAAACTATTTCAAATCCTTCTATCATATTTGAACAACCTTAGGAAGGCTTATTTTCAAATATTACAGCCTTCATCTCACATTTTTTAAAGTTTGGATTCAAAATTTAAAAGTTCGGATATATGTTTTGAAATTCGGATGCATCCATATTTTGTTGTCAAAATGTGTTCCTTTGTTGTTCAAATTGATTCAAATATGTTTTAATCTCTTATAATATGTTTGAACAACCTTAGGAAAGATTATTTTCAAAAATTGCAGCTTTCATTTCTCCTATTTTATTGTTTGGACTTGATATGTCAGATTTCAGATGCTTAGCATCACAAGTCCAAACTTGTTGAAAAATAAGCACAATCTAAGGGGGAGCATTGTTAAGTTTTTACAATCTTAAAACCTCTCTTAGAACTTTTTCTAAATGCTTAAATGCTATATCTTCTATCTTTATTGGGTCATAGGCTCATATTGAGCCTTTGTATGTCAATGTGCTAAATTGGATATTATTCATCATTGACATTAATGCTTCTTTGAACTACGTTGTTTAAATCCATCACATTTTGCATCAAAGTTTGTCATCATAAAAAAGGGGGAGATTGTTAGCCCTAAGGGCAAATCATGTAGTTATGATTAGTTTTGAATAATGGCAAACATTGATGAGAACTAATGTACTTGTATGATTGAGTGATAGGATTGATGGATTTAGAAGCATGAAGTCTTTTTGCCTTGGAGTCACAATACAAGAACAACTCAACTATGCCAAAGGGGATTGAAGATTGAAGAGTATGTTCAATATGATTGAAGGCATTGAAGACTTAGAGTGTAGAGTTCTTATACTAAATAGGTATATTTTTCTGTAAACTCTACACTTGTATGTCTTGGAATCTGCTGAATGCATGAGAGAGTACAAAACTTGTTTTAAAATGGTTTTCAATAAACTTTGTGATAACAAGTATGTTTTTGAAATCTCAAATGATCTTAAGAATATTTTGTATGATTAAAATGTTGTGGTAACGGTTTTTGTGTTTAAATGTGCCTAAATGATGTGTCCATTCTTGCAAAACATTTTCAATGTTATTAACAATGATTTTCAAAAGATTTGACTAAATTTGATAAGTTTGGATGCAAGTTTGGACGTCCAAACTTTCTCTGATAGCATGGCCACTGTGCTTCCAGAGAATTTCGGACGCAAGTTCGGACGCATAAGGAAAAGTTTGGATGTCCGAACTTTTCTAGACAACTTGGCAAAGTAAAGTTCGGACGCAAGTTCGGACGAATGGCATGAAGTTCGGACGTCCGAACTTCTCTGAAACTGGCCGTTACTAGCCATTTTATAGCTGTTGCATTTGAATTTTCACATCTATAAAAGGTATAAACTTCAGATTTTTTTGTAACTTTTGAATCCTTGTGAACTCTAAACATTCTAAAGCTTTTATCAAACATTTTTCAAGCTCTCTCTTGTTTCTTGTGCATTCAATTGATCAATCCAAAGACATCAAAGTGTGAAGGAGCAAATATTGTGTAAACATCTACCAACAAGTGGTAACCTCTACACACTCTTTTCTTCTTATCAAATTGTATTTTCTACTAGCTCTTGGAAGGTTATCTTGACAACATAAAACCCTCTAGATAAGGGTGATTCAAGGTTGTTTATAGGTATAAAACCATTGTGTGGTGAGCCTTGTTTGTAAAAGTTACTAGAAGAGGTTGTGAGTGTAAAACCATTGTGTGGTGAGCCTCTCATGTAATTTGTGACCTTAAGCATATAGTAGATTGATTGAAATCCTTGAGTATAGGCTCAAGGTAGTGGACGTAGATCTTGACGATCGAACCACTATAAATTGCTTGAGTTCCTTTGCCATTACATTTTTTTTTGTTTTGCTATCAATCATCTTCAACTTTATTCATATAATCTGTTCTTTGCTTAGACTTATAAAATGTTTTTGTTTGTAAAAATTAGCCAAATACCTAATTCACCCCCCTCCCCTCTTAGGTATTTCAATTGGGATCGGAGCAGGAACTTCTTTGTGTGGTTTTACAACCTAGAAGTTAAAGATCTTATGGCTAATATCTCAAACTTACCTTACCAAGAAGGAACTTCCACAAATAGACCACCTTTGTTTGATAGAACAAATTATACTTTTTGAAAATCTAGAGTTAAGATATACATTTGTTCTATCAATTTTGATTTGTGGAATATTATTGAAAAAGGTCTTTATGTTCCTATGAAAATGAAAGCAGATGGGGTGACCTTAGAACCAAAGTCTACTGATGAATTTGATGAGCATGATTCAAAGAAAATGACTTTAAATTATCAAGCTATGAACATTTTGAGTTGTGCTTTAGATGTTACTGAATATAATAGAGTTAGTGGTTGTGACTCCGCTCATGATATGTGGAGATTACTCCAAATAACTCATGAAGGCACAAATCAAGTTAAAGAATCTAAAGTTGCTATGCTTGTTAGAGATTATTAGCTATTTACCATGAAACAAGGTGAAAATGTTAGTGATATGTTTACAAGGTTTACTAACATTTTTAATGGCTTAAAAGCTTATGGTGAAAGTTATACTATGGGAGAGCAAAACAGGAAGATTTTGGATGCTTTACCAAAATCTTGGCAGCCGAAGACACTTGCTATTGAGGAGTCCAAGGATTTAAAAAATCTTCCACTTGAAGAACTCATTGGATCTCTGCTCACTCATGAAATGAAGATGAAGAGATTAAATGACAAAGAAGATGAAGAAAAGGGAAGAAAAGGAGTTGTACTCAAGGCTTCTAATCATTTGAGTGAACAAGAAAAATCTTCAAGTGAAGAAGAAGAATGTAACAGTGGTGAAGAGTAAATTGCTATGGCAGTTAGGAAGTTCAAGAGATTCTACCAAAAAGGAGTTTCTCAAAGAGGGAAGAAAGCCAACCAAGAAGAGTGGACAGTCTTCCTCATTCAAACCTCAATGTTTTGAATGCAAGAGTACAGAGCATCTTGTTGCTGATTGTTCCAAAGTTTTGGAAAGGGAAAGAGACAGCAAGAACAAAAATAAATCTGCCAAAAAAGGAAAAGGACTAGCTGGAACGTGGGATCAACAAGAAAGCAAAGATGAAAGGGAAGGAAAGTCCAACATATGTTTTATGGCTATTGATGATGAGGTACATTCTTCTCATTCTATTTCTAATATTTATGATGATGATGTTGATCCTAGTGAATCGCTTATAGAAATGTATGAAGAGTTGAAAAAGGCTTCAAAAAGAAATAAAGATATGAAATCAAAAATAAAAGATTTATCAAATGAGAATTCGAAATTATGTGCTGAAAATGGTAAACTTCTTGAGACCATTAATTGTCTTAATATTGAAAAGGAAGTTTTAAATGCAACCATACAAAACACGACTTTTCAAAATAAAGAGCTTTCAATAAAAGTTACTTCTCTTGAAAAAATGCTCATTGATCATGAGATTTTGAAAAGAAAAGTTAATGATCTTACTTCATGCATTGAAAAATTTACAAATGGAAGAGAAAATTTAAATAAATTACTTGGTTATCAAAGATCTTCATTAACAAAACATGGTCTTGGTTTTATAGCTGTTGCATTTGAATTTTCACATCTATAAAAGCTATAAACTTCAGATTTTTTTGTAACTTTTGAATCCTTGTGAACTCTAAACATTCTAAAGCGTTTAGCAAACATTTTTCAAGCTCTCTCTTGTCTTGTGCATTCAATTGATCAATCCAAAGACATCAAAGTGTGAAGGAGCAAATATTGTGTAAACATATACCAACAAGTGGTAACTTCTACACACTCTTTTCTTCTTATCAAATTGTATTTTCTACAAGCTGTGGCAAGGTTATCTTGACAACATAAAAGCCTTTAGATAAGGGTGATCCTTGAAATTGTGATTCAAGGTTGTTTATAGATATAAAACCATTGTGTGGTGAGCCTTGTTTGTAAAAGTTACTAGAAGAGGTTGTGAGTGTAAAACCATTGTGTGGTGAGCCTCTCATGTAATTTGTGACCTTGAGCATATAGTAGATTGATTGAAATCCTTGAGTATAGGCTCAAGGTAGCGGACGTAGATTTTGACGATCGAACCACTATAAATTGCTTGAGTTCCTTTGCCATTACATTCTTTTTGTTTTGCTATCAATCATCTTCAACTGTATTCATATAATCTATTCTTTGCTTAGATTTATAAAAGGTTTTTGTTTGCAAAAATTAGCCAAATACCTAATTCACCCCCCTCCCCTCTTAGGTATTTCAATCTCAAAATATCCAAAAGTTACGGCAAAAACAAGTGAAGACCAAATAAAAGTCAAAGTAAATAAAACCTTTCACCACTAACAGTATTCGCTTACTTTTCATATCTCCCATATCCTACTCTTTTTTTCCGCTCCTTTTATCACCATGTTTCCACCGACCTCCATCATAATAATTTTCTCTATACAAATCACTCACTATTCCTTTATTACACCATGAATTCAGATAACAATTCTCCTCATAATATTCATCACTTTCATATCCATAATCTTCCTCTCTTTCAACCTCCATTTTTTAAGAGAAGAAAATCTCTTATACATCACAGAATACTTGGAAGAAAAAGAGATTAATGCAATAACGTAGAACCTTGTATTCACTCCCTTACGCGTTTTCTCTGATGATATGAACACTTACTCTCTTGTTTTATACTGTTTAATGGCTTTTATCAAGATGAACTCACCACTTTTGCCTTTTTCTACCTCTCTTCCTTCTTGGGGTTCTTTAAGAACTTCCAGCAACTTATTCCATACAAATACTTAGAATGCAAGCAACAATCAGCCTTACTACTGTTGATTCTAGTTTGATTAACAACTCAAAAACCATAGAAAAAGAAGCCAAAGATCAATGTCAATAAGCAAACAAGGTATTTATTAAGATTAGGAACAAGAAACTTAGTTTGACGATCAAGAATGCAAGATTATTTCCATGAAACTCTAAGAATTTCAGAAAACTTAAGTTTTAAAGAGCGAAACAAGTTCATATTCAAGATGTTGATAGCAAATCAAGGCTGTACAAGAACTTCAAGTTTTCACCAATCTTGATTCAGGAATTCAGGTTTAATTTATCAAATAAGTTCTAGAATTCAAGAATCAAACTTTCGTCCATAATTTCTTTTTTTATTTTCTTTTTCTATTCTGGTCATTCTCTTCTTCTTCTTCTTCTTCTTCTTTTGTTCAGTTCTAACTTTTTTTTTATCAAGAACACAAAAAAATTGCTTAAAAAAAATTGTTGAAGATTTAAAGAACTTGAAGCTTTCGAAAGAAACGAAGACAAGAAAACAAAAAGAATGTAAGAGCACAAGAAATACAACAAGAATTTAAGAAAGCAAAACAAAAAATTCAATCCAAGGTTATGTTAGATTCCTATGGTTCACATTTTTTTCAAGAAGAAGCAAACAACACAACACTAATGCAAAGGACAAGATGGACACAAAATATTTCGAAAAAGGTAGCATCTTTTTTTTTGACACAAGAAACATAAGAACAAGAAATCAAAAAACACAAGAAAATACAAAAGGGACAGTAACCTGGTGGAAAAGTTGAGCTTTGATACCAAATTGATACAAACCTTACTCCAGAAACAACAAGACCCAACATCTATCTTTGTTGGAATTTTGTCCCTCAAGATTTTTCTTGCAAGTTTAAGCTCGAATCTTATATTGCCCTTGCTGTTTTTCAAACAAAAACCAATATAAAAAAGGAGACACCACAAAAAAACTTAGACAATTTGTTTGGTAAGTCAAATTAGTTCAAGACGAACCTTAGAATTGAAGAGAAAACTCTCTCTAAAATTTCATATGAAAATTCTGAATTCTTCCCCTTATTTTGACCAAAATTGAGCCTTTAAATAGAATATAAAGTCTTGGAAATCGCTTCTCCACGTTAGATTAGGAAACCTTAATTAAAACCCCAAATAAATATCCCTAAATCTAAAAAAACTATCCCCAATTAATCTGGACTTTAACAAAAGAAAATATGTGGCACCCCTAACCCCTCCGCTATGGTCCACTGCGGCTGAGTAGGGTATTTACGTTGCTCTCACTGATAGATTCTGGCTTACATAATTGCCCACAATTATAATAGTATTTATAACAAATGTAAATAAATATAGTGGAAGATTTAAATTATGGACCTAGACATATAAGAAATCACAACAAATCTAAACCCAACATGGTCTAAGTATATAACAAAGAATCTTGGGAGAATCGAGAGATAAAAAAAAGAAATAGATGACAAAGCATAGAGATATCCACGATCACTTGACAGTTCCAATCAGAATGTAGTACTGATTCGCCTCTAGTTCCAGGCCATCTGAAAACATAAAGTGTAATCTAGAAAACTCAGTGAGTCTGAGTGTGTCTGTGTTCATGAAAACGGTTTATGTGTATGTAGGAAATTGTAAAATATAAAAAACTATTTTTTAAATTTCTTTCAAATATAGAAGAGAACGGAAAGATAATCCTGTCTCCTGCCAAGGATATCATCCGAGTACAAGATAGAATAACCTATATAACCCTATGTTCCTTTTTACAGTCTGACATTTCTGGGAGCTACTTGGAATCTCGAGTCATAACCTGCCAGAACAGCTAATTATTGTGCACATCAATCGCTCATAATAGTCGTAGAGGATTAGAGAAATGGGGCACCTACCAGCTCAACCACAGAATTCCAACCTAGGTTTGCACCAATCTCCTGACCTCGTTGCCAAATTAGGAACCGAACCCATAGGCACTATACGGGAACCCCTCATTTCCAAAAATAGAATCTTTTCATAAATAAAAAGTGTTTCCAAAATAGGAAGGTTTTTGATTTAATTACTTTTCAGACTAAGGTAGTATAAAAATGGTTCCTCTTGCAAAACAGTGCATTTTTTCTTGATATTTGGCATTAGAAAAAGGTAAGTCTAAGTTTTTAAACTCACCTGTAGTCGGAGTAGATTTACTGTCTATAGTCATTGCTGGTTCTCTCAAACTGTAGCTGATGTCTACCTCTTCCAAAAAAAATCGACAATGCAGCTCTTCTTCTAGCCTAAGAAGCTTTTGTTCAATTGAAGGGAGGTTGAAGAAACAAGAGATAGCAAAGAAAGAGTGTCTAGAAGTGAGATTGTATGAAATAGGTAGAATATAGTTTGTCTTGCATTCTGGGCTGAGTATGTTCAGCTGAAATAGAGATAGAGGTGTTTGAAATCTATGGTTTGTGTAGGTTAGCATGTGGAGTGCAAGATAGCATAATCCTTGAGCGTGATATTGGTTAAACTATTGAAGGAGAGAAGCACATGCACTGGCCATCTTGTGAGCTGGAAAATGGTTATGTTTGCATTCTTATTTTGATTTTAATTGTTTTACATGACATTCTAGATCATCGTGGAGGTTTTAAGGAGAAGAATGTAAAATAATTTTAGATTAATGAGGGGCAAAAATTGAAAAGTCACATTAGGGTGTAAAATAACCATTTTACCATTCCTTTACTATAATACCCTTTAACATTTCTAAGTCTTCTAAGCTTATTTTTTCCTTGAAATCTATTTATTAACTTGAATTATCGATTTATTTTTTTAATTTTGTTGTGTGGGATGAATTTTTTTATGTCCGGTTATATGACCAATTTAAATTTTAATAAATATTTCACTATGACTTAGGTTCTCTAAGCCTTATAACTGATCATAACTGTTACCCCAAAGGGCAAATCATGTAGTTATGATTAGTTTTGAATAATGGCAAACATTGATGAGGACTAATATGCTTGTATGTTGAGTGATAGGATTGATGGATTGAGAAGCATGAAGTCTTATTGCCTTGAAGTCACAATGCAAGAACAACTCAACTATGCCAAAAGTGATTGAAGATTGAAGAGTATGTTCAAGATGGTTAAAGGCATTGAAGACTGAGAGTGCAGAATTCTTATGGTAAATAGGTATATTTTTCTGTAAACTCTACACTTGTATGTCTTGGAATCAGTTGATTGCATGAGAGAGCACAAAATTTGTTTTTGAAATGGTTTTCAACAAACTTTGTGATAACAATTATGTTTTTGAAATATCAAATGATCTTAAGAAGATTTTGTATGATCAAAATGTTTTTGGTAACGGTTTTTGTGTTTAAATGTGCTTAAATGATGAGTCCATTCATGCAAAACGTTTTCAATGTTATTAACAATGATTTTCATAAGATTTGACAAAATTTGATAAGTTTGGATGCAAGTTTGGTCGTCCAAACTTTGAAAATGGTTACTGTGCTTCCAGAGAAGCTCGGACGCAAGTTCGGTTGCATGGAGAAAAGTTTGGACGTCCAAACTTTCTCTGATAGCATGGCCACTGTTTTTCCAGAGAATTTCGGACGCAAGTTCGGACGCATAAGGAAAAGTTCAGATGTTCGAACTTTTCTAGACAGCTTGGCACAGTAAAGTTCGGACGTAAGTTCGGACGCATGGCAGAAAGTTCGGACGTCCGAACTTCTCTGAAACTAGCCATTACTAGCCGTTTTATAGCTGTTGAATTTGATTTTTCAAATCTATAAAAGCTATAAACTTCAGATTTTTTGTAATTTTTGAATTCTTGTGAACTCTAAGCATTCCAAAGCCTTTAGCAAACATTTCAAGCTCTCTCTCGTCTTGTGCTTTCAATTGATCATTCAAGATTCCACAGACAACAAAGTGTGAAGGTGCAATATTGTGTAAACATCTACCAACAAGTGGTAACATTTACACATTCTTCTTTCTCTATTAAACTGTGTTTTTTCTACTAGCTCATTGCAAGGTTATCTTGTGACATAAAATTCTTTTGATAAGGGTGAGCCATAAACTAGATTAATCAAGGTTGTTATGTAAAACCTGTGAGTGGGTGAGCCTTGGATCAGATTAGTCTTTAGATTGCCTTTAGATATAAAATCCTCGTGGAAGGGTGAACCTTGTTTGTATAATTACTAAAAGAGGTTGTGAGTGTAAAACCATTGTGTGGGGAGCCTCTTGTGTAATTTGTAGACTTGAGCTTATAGTAGATTGTTTGAAATCCTTAAGTGCAGGCTTAAGGTAGTGGACGTAGATCTTGAAGAGATGGAACCACTATAAATTGCTTGTGTCCCTTGCTCTTATATTGCTCTACTGCTTTGCTATTAATTGTCTTACTCTTCTATTGAATCAAGCACGTACAATCTGTTTTGCTTTTTGCTTAGAATTATAAAAGGGCTGTATTTGCAAAAAATTAGCCAAATACCTAATTCACCCCCCCTCCTTAGGTATTTCAATTGGTATCAGAGCAAGGACTTCTTGTGTGGTTTTACAACCTAGAAGTTAAAGATCTTATGGCTAATATTTCAAACTTACCTTACCTAGAAGGGTCTTCCACAAATAGACCACCTTTGTTTGATGGAACAAACTATACCTTTTGGAAATCTTGAGTTAAGATATACATTTGTTCTATCAATTTTGATTTGTGGAATATTGTTGAAAATGAGAGCTGATGGAGTGACCTTAGAACCAAAGTCTACGGACGAATTATGAAAATGATTCAAAGAAAATGACATTGAATTATCAGGCCATGAACATATTATGTTGTGCTTTAGATGTAACTGAATATAATAGAGATAGTGGTTGTGACAGTGCTCATGATATGTGGAGATTACTCCAAATAACTCATGAGGGTACAAACCAAGTTAAAGAATCTAAACTTGCCATGCTTGTTAGAGATTATGAACTTTTTGCCATGAAACAAGGTGAGAATGTTAGTGATATGTTTACAAGGTTTACTAACATTTTCAATGGCTTAAAAGCTTATGGAAAGAGCTACACTACTGGAGAGCAAAGCAGGAAGATTTGGATGCTTTACCAAAATTCTGGCAGCCAAAGACACTTGCTATTGAGGAATCAAAGGACTTAAAAACTCTTCCGCTTGAAGAGCTTATTGGATCTCTGCTCACACATGAAATGAAGATGAAAAGATTAAATGACAAAGAAGATGAAGAAAAGGGAAGAAAAGGAGTTGTACTCAAGACTTCAAACCATTTGAGTGACCAAGAAGAATCTTCAAGTGAAGAAGATGGTGGTAACAGTGGAGAAGAGGAAATTGCCATGGCAGTTAGGAAATTCAAGAGATTCTACAAAAAGGAGTTCCTCAACAAAGGAAGAAAGCCAACCAAGAAAAGTGGACAGTCTTCATCCTTGAAAGCCCAATGTTTTGAATGCAAGAGCACATAACATCTTGTTACTGATTGTCCCAAAGTTTTGGAAAGGAAAAGAGACAGCAAGAACAAAAACAAATCTGCCAAGAAAGGAAAAGGACTGGCTGGAACGTGGGATCAACAAGAAAGTGAAGATGAAAGTGAAGGAAAGGCCAACATATGTTTTATGGCTATTGATGATGAGGTACATTCTTCTCCTTCTATTTCTAATCTTTATGATGATGATGTTGATCTTAGTGAATTGCTTATATAATTATATGAAGAATTGAAAAAGGCTTCAAAGAGAAATAAAGAAATGAAATCCAAAATCAATGATTTATCAAATGAGAATTCAAAATTAAGTGTTGAAAATGGTAAACTTTTTGAAACCATTAATTGTCTTAACATTGAAAAAGAAGTTTTAAATGTAACCATACAAAACATATCTTTTGAAAACGATGAGCTTTGCATAAAAGTTGTTTCTCTTGAAAAAATGCTTGGTGATCTTGAGATTTTAAAAAGAAAAGTTAATGATCTTACGTCATGCATTGAGAAATTTATAAATGGAGGAGAAAATTTAAATAAATTACTTGGTTATCAAAGATACTCATTTGCAAAACATGGTCTTGGTTTTACTCATGATGGCTATGTTCCAAAGTATAAAAACTCTTTTGCTAAAGAAACTCTTAATTCTAGGCCTCATATTTGTTGTACATATTGTGGCAAGCATGGACACAAGGTTTCCAAATGTTTTGTAAAGAGAAAGATAGAAAATGGTGTTAAGACCATTTGGAAAGTCAAAGGAACTTTCACTAGCCCCCTTGGACCCAAGAAAGTATGGGTACCAAAAATCACTCTTTCCAATTTGGTGTAGGTTCAATTTGCTTCTAGATCAAGTGCCACAAAATAGTTCCTTGACAGTGGGTGTTCAAGACATATGACTAGAAATGCCTCACTTGTTAGTGAGCTTCAAGCAACAAGAGAAGACTTTGTCACATTTGGTGACAAGAAGAAAGGAAAAATGCTTGGAATAGGTAACATTGGTAAAGGTTCTTTCCCTCTTATTAAGAAAGTATTACTCATTGATGGCTTAAAGTATAATTTACTTAGCATTAGTCAATTATGTGACAATGGATGTAAAGTAGAATTCAAATGTGACACTTGTACTATTCTTGATAATGCAAGTAGCAAAACCATCTTTGTTGCTAAAAGAGTTGGGAATGTATATGTGTTATATCTTGATGAACTGATTACAAATGAAGAGGACTAATCTTTATGTCATTCGTGTGATAGGATTGTTGGATTAAGAAGTATGAAGTCTCATTGCCTTGAAGTCATAATGCAAGAACAACTCCAATACGTCAAAGTGATTGAAGATTGAACAGTTTGTTCAAGATGATTGAAGGGTTTGAAGACATGAAGTGTAGGTTACATGTGCTTAATTGGTAAACTTTGTAAATTCTACACTCTTAAGCATGGGAATCTATGAGTTGCAATTGAGAGCACAAAACTTGATTTAAATGGTTTCAATGGTTTGAACTTACATAAATTATCAAGTTTTTCATCAGTGGATTTTGCACTTAAAAGATCTTTAATGACTTATCTTTGAGGCTAGAACGTTTTCCAACTAGTTTGAATTGATTTGAATATATTTTGATAAAGTTTGAAAAATTCGGATGCAAGTTCGGACGGAGGATAAAAATTTGGTCGTCCGAATTTTCCTTGCACTATGAACAGTAACACTGCTCGGTCTGTTCAAGTAAATAGTGCCAATTATTTTTCCAGAGAAATTCGGACGCATGTTCGGACGCACCTGATAAAATTTTGCTGTCCAAATTTTGAACAGTACCTTTAAACAGTAACACTGTTAACATGAACAGTATTTTCCAGAGAAATTTGGACCCACAAGAAAAATTCGGTCGCCTGAATTTTGAACATTACCAGTGAACAGTATTTTTCAAAAAAATTAGGACGCACAAGAAAAATTCGGTCGTTCGAATTTTTTGAAACTAGCTGTTACTAGCCGTTTGAACTGGTTTTCAAAATGTATAAGAGCCACAAACTCCAGAGTTTTTATAGAACATTTGAACATTTAAAATCCTTCAAGCTCTAACTTGTTTTACATCAAAATTATTTGAAAAGCTCTCTAATTGCCTTGTGCTCAAAGGTTAAAATTCAAGATTCCAAAGGTAAGAAGTGAAGTGGTGCTAGCAATTGTATTGATCCACCAAGAAGTGTTGGTAACATCCAAACTCTATCCTTACATTATTATTGTGATTGATACAAGG
The DNA here is from genome assembly GCA_030512225.1 of Rauvolfia tetraphylla. Classification (NCBI taxonomy): domain Eukaryota; kingdom Viridiplantae; phylum Streptophyta; class Magnoliopsida; order Gentianales; family Apocynaceae; genus Rauvolfia; species Rauvolfia tetraphylla. The sequence continues at coordinate 6,132,480 of JAJQKT010000004.1, read as the reverse complement.
TTATCTTGTGACATAAAATCCTTTTGGTAAAGGTGAGCCATAGGCTAGATTGTACAAGGTTGTGGTGTAAAACCCGTGTGTGGGTGAGCCTTGGATTAGATTGGTCTTTAGGTTGTCTTTAGATATAAAATCCTTGTGGAAGGGTGAGCCTTGTTTGTAGGATTGCAAAGGAGGTTGTTGGTACAAAACCCTTGTTGGGTGAGCCTCTTGTGTAATTGCCTAAATTGAGCATATAGTGAATTGGTTGAAATCCTTGAGTGTGGACTCAAGGTAGTGGATGTAGATCTTGGAGAGATCGAACCACTATAAATCATGTGTTCATTTCTTTATAGCTTTACTTGTTTACATACTTGTCTTATTATTATTTGTTAATAATTGTTGATTGATTGGTGGTGGTCATATAGTTTGATAATCTTGTCTTAACCATCAAATCACATATAAACTTGAAGTTTGTAAATTTAAAGAAGAGCTTTTATTAAGGCAAAGAATTTGAAAAAAGTGAAAAGATTTTTGATAATTAGCCAAAGACCTAATTCATCCCCTCCCTCTTAGGTCTTTCAATTGGTATCAGAGCAAGGTCTTCTTTTTAAGGTCTAACAACCTAGAAGTAAAGATTATATGGCTAGTTTATCAAATTTGCCTTATACGTAAGGTTCCTCCACTAATAGACCTCCATTGTTTTATGGTTCTAATTATACTTTTTGGGAGTCTAGGATTGAGATTTACATTTGTTCTATTAACTATGAATTGTGGAATATTATTGAGAAAGGTCCCTATGTGTCATTGAGATTGAAAGCCGATGGAGTTACAAGGGAAGCAAAGCCCATGGAGGAGTATGATGAGAGCGATTCAAGGAAGATGACATTAAACTACCAAGCAATGAACATTCTTTGTTGTGCGTTGGTCGTCAATGAATACAATAGAGTGATGAAATATGATTCCGCTCATGAAATGTGGAAGCTACTTCAAGTCACTCATGAAGAAGAAAGAGCAAATATGTGCTTCATGGCAATGGAAGATGAGGTACAACCTACTCCATCTACCTCTACTTCTTATGATGATGATATTGATGATCCTAGTGAATTACTTATTGAGATGTATAGAGAATTAAAAAAGGCTTCAAGAAGGAATAAGGAAATGAAAACCAAAATTAATGATTTATTGAATGACAATTGAAAATTGTTTTGTGAAAATAAAAAGCTTCTTGATTCTATTGAATGCTTGAATATTGAAAAAGAAGTTTTAAATATCTCTTTACAAAACATGTCCCTTGAATATAAGATTCTTTGTGAAAAGATTTTGTCTCTTGAAAGAATGCTTGTTGATAATGAAACATTGAAAAAGAAGGTTGATGAACTTACATCATGTATAGAAAAATTTACAAAAGGAAGGGACAATCTTGATAAAATTCTTGGAGCTCAAAGATCTCCTCTTGTCAAAAATGGTCTTGGCTATAATTATGTAAACGATGTCGCTAAATATAACAACTTCTTTGTTAGAACTACTTCTACTTCCATGCATCATACTTGTTGTACTTATTGTGGAAAACATGGACATAAAGTCACCAAATGCTATGTTAAACGAAAAGTAGAGAATGGTGTAAAAACCATTTGGAGAGTTAAGGGAATTATTACTAACCCCCACGGACCCAAGAAAGTATGGGTACTAAAGGATACTTCCTCTTCTTTATTGCAGGTACACTCCAATTCAAACTCAAGCACCACTAAGTGGCATATTGATGATGTTAGCTTAAAGAATAAAGGAAAATACCTCATTATTAGCAAGGTCAAAGTAACCAATGAAGGATTTGCTTTTTCAGACAAGAAGAAAGGAAGAATTCTTGGAGTAACCAATGTTGGTAAAGGTTCCTCTCTTCTTTTTAAACTAATGTTGCTTAGTGCTAATTTGAACTATAACCTGCTTAGCATTAGTCAATTATGTGACAATGATTGAAAAGTTGAATTTAAATGTAATACTTGCACTATACTTGATGGTGTCAATGGTAGAACTATTTTTGTTGCAAATTGTATTAGTAATGGTTATGTGCCTTGCCTTGATGAACTTGTTGCTTATAAAGTTAGATAATTTTCCACTCATGATAATGACGGTGATTTACGGCATAGTAAACTTGATCATGATAGCATGGACTTGTTGAATATTGTTTTTACTTGTTAAAGGATTATCAAAAATTCGTTTTGAGAAAAATCATCCTTGTAATTCTCGTCAATATGAAAAACAAACAAAATTTTCTTTCAAACCTAAGAAAATGATTTTCACCTCAAAACTTCTTGAAATTGATTATATTTCATGATAAAATGATTAAAATAGCTATGATTGAATATCTATGCATTTGCTTGGCCAAAAACATCTTTATGAAACTTTACAAAATATTCAGACCTGAAGTTTGGATGTAGACCAAAAGTTTGGTCGGCCGAACTTGTATGACAAAATGATATTTTGTGATTGTGATCAATTACTCACAAAATGTTTTAATGTACGCTTTATCTTGATAAGCTTGAATGTCTTGTTGCTTATGATAATGATTTTCTTGGCATAGAAGATTTGGTCACATGAACATGGATTTATTGAACAAACTGTTCTATCAAGATTTAGTTAGAGGATTGCTAAAAATATGTTTTGAGAAAATTTTCTTTGAGATACTTGTCAATATGGAAAACAAACAAAAGAATTTTTCAAACCCATGAAATGCTTTTATACCTCAAAACATCTTGAGCTTGTTCATATGGATTGATTTGGACTTATGAGGAACTCTAGTATTGATGACATGAAGTATGCCTTAGTAGTAGTTTATGATTTCTCAATATTTACTTTAGTAGTCTTCTTTGCTCAAAAAGATGAAGTGTTTCATAAGTTTGTAAAACTATTCAAAAAGATTCAAACCTCTCTTGAGTAAAAAAAATTGATTTCCATTAGAAGTGACAATGGGAGAATTTTACAACCAAGTCTTTACAAAATTTGTGATGAAAATTGAGTTTCATATAATTTTTTCAACTGCAAAAACCCCCACAACAAAATGGTGTTATTGAAAGGAAAATTTGTACCTTACAAAAATTGGTTAGATCTATGCTTTGTGAAAATTCTTCTTCAAAAATATGTTTTGAGCCGAAGCCATAAACAACACATGCTATGATGAATAGAATTCTTTTAAGATTATTTTGAAGAAAAACATCTTTTGAAGTTCTCTTTTATATAACTCCTCAAGTTGCATATTTTAAATGTTTGGTTATAAATGTCTTATCTTGAATACTTGTGATAACTTACTTAAATTTGATAGATATATCTCTTAGCTATTCTTCTAACAAAAAGGCATATAGAGTTTATAATAAATGCATATAGAGTTTATATCTCTTAGCTATTCTTCTAACAAGAAGGGGACAATGTTATTCAATGGTATTCTTCTGGAGTGTCTCAAGTAGACTTTGAATTCAATGATGCATTAGTAAATAGAATCTGTGGAGTGAGTGATATTAGAGGAAGATATTTCTCTTTGGGACAGCACTGCTATATTCGAGAGCTATTTACAAATGAAAGATTTGAAGAGGCTTTCACAAATGGTAGAGAGTTTAGGACTATTAGAGAAAGGGAAATTAAAGCTTTTGATGCTAGGGGAAGAGTTATGCATCATATGATAACAACCATGATTATCCCTAACTTTGGACATAAATCACTTGTTCGAAATATACATATGGTGATTATGCTTGCTTTGCATGAGCATAGGAGATTAAATTTTGGGTATATGGCACTGAAGCATATGATTGGGGCTAGAAAAACTAACAACAAAGCTTTACCATATGGAAGACTTTTAACGAGAATTTTCAAGCATTTTCAAGTTAAACTTCCTGTTAGGGGACAAGCTTTCAAAAGGGGACAAATCTATACAAATGACTCTCCCAAAAGAACGCAATTAACTCTTGATAATGAGGGAGTATGGAGAAGTAGAAGAGAAACTCCTCCAAAAAGAGTAGAAGTTGAAGAAAGTGAGAAAACTGAGGAAGAAGAAGATGAAGCAGAAATGTGGGTAGGAGAAATGAAAACAAATAGGAGGCATGATATATCAAGTGAGGGGGAGCAACCTCCCTCCAAAAGAAGACTCTTTGAAGAAGTGCCAACTCCTCAATCACATCCTAATGTTGGAGAATGTCCTAGTGCTGAAGGAATTTCAAGAGGAGACACAATTCAAGAAGCATTAAACAACCACATCAAGAAGATGGAGAAAATGTATAAATTCTTTGAAACGTTTGCTCCTATGCTTCTTGGAAAATTGGACGGTTTAGAGAATAGAGTCAAGCACATTGAGGAAATATTGATGAGAAATACTCAAAGTGATGAAGGGCCTTCTAGAACTCAAGAAGAAACGGATGATGATAAGAATGATGAAAAAGACAAGAAAAATGAAAAAGATAGAGATGATGAAGATGATGATGATGATGATGGTGACCAAGGGGATGACAGTGAGCAAGCTATGGAGTCACAAAGAGGAGATCAAGGATTGCAGCAAGCTGGAATTAGCCTAGAAGGAGGTCAAATTGCAAGAGCTGAAGTAACAACACCATCTAATCTAACATTCAGTCAAGGAAGAGTCAAGCATGTTGTAGTCAAGAAGAAATCTAGAAAGGACTCTCCATCAACACCAAAAGACTGAGCATATCTTTACTCTTATCTCTATTCACTGCTTTTATTTATTTGTGATAAGATTAGTATGACTTATGAATACTTCCTAGCTTGGTTTATGCAATTTCTATGTTTTTCTCTTTAAATCTCTACAATTCATTACTGTTTTTAATGTGGCTTATGTAATAGTTTTTAATGAGGCTCAATGATAAACCTTCAGTGTTGAGAGCTTCTTTTAATGATATTTTGATCACCCCAAGCTTAATTGATGTTATAAAAGGGGAGAAAAAGTTGATTTACAGAATTATGCTAAATTGATCCTTACTATGTCTGTTGGCTATAGTTGCATATCAGTCTCATTTTCGCTACCCCGTCTTTGAGTGATGACAAAAGGGGGAGAAAGAATGTGCTGCAATATGCGTTATGATATGTGTTATGCGTGTTGTAATGTGTGCTATGTATCTATATGTCTGTGCTGATGTACAATAATGAGAAACATGAAAATTTTGCTGTATTTCTGCATTTGGAATATAAATTGAAAGGGCTATAATGTGTGAGGTTACAGTTCATAAGTTCGGACTTGAAATTTGGATGCAAACCAAAAGTTCGGACGCATCCAAACTTTCTTACCAAAAATTATTTTTCTGTTGTTCAAATTGTTTCAAAATTGTTTTAATCTCTTCTATTATGTTTGAACAACCTTAGAAAAGATTATTTTCAAAAATTGCAGCTTTCATTTCACTTGTTTTACAATCCGGACTTGATATGTCAAAATTCGGATTCACAACATCTCAAGTCCAAAGTTATTGAAAAATAAGCACAATCTAAGGGGGTGCATTGTTAATCTTTTCTGACCTTTAATACCTCTCTTATAAGTTTTCTTAATGCTTAAATTCTATATCTTCTATCTTAGTTGATGGAAGGAAGGAGGTAAATGGAGGTTGGTTGGGTCATAGGCTCATATTGAGCCTTCTTAATGTCAATATGCTAAATTGGATATTATCTATCATTGACATTAATACTTCTTTGTACTACATTGTTTAAATCCATCACATTTTGCCTCAAAGTTTGTCATCATAAAAAACGGGGAGATTGTTAGCCCTAAGGGTAAATCATGAAGCTTTAATTATGTTTTGAATAATGACAAACATTGATGTGGACTAATCTTTGTGTCAATTGTGTTATAGGATTGTTGGATTAAGAAGTATGAAGTCTTGTTGCCTTGAAGCCACAATGCAAGAACAACTCCAATGTGTCAAAGTGATTGGAAATTGAAGAGTTTTGTTTAAAGATGATTCAAGGCATTGAAGACTTGAAGTGTAGGTCACATATGCTCAATAGGAATATTCTTTTGTAAACCCAACACTTGTGTGTCTTGGAATCTATTGAATGCGTAAGAGGGCAACAAAAACTTGTTTTGAATCTTAAATGGCTTTGAATAAACTTTTGAATAACAAGTATGTTTTTGAACCTCAAATGATCTTGAGTAAACTTTGTATGATCAAATTGTTTTAGCAACGGTTTTTGAGTTTGAAAACGTTTAAATGACTTAACTATTTATACAAAATATTTTCAATGTTATTAAGGTTGATTTTCAAATGATTTGACAAAGTTTGATCAGTTCGGACGCAAATTTGGACGTCCAAACTTTGAAATAGTTAGTGTGCTTCCAGAGAAATTCGGACGCAAGTTTAGACGCATGTGATAAAGTTTGGACATCCAAACTTTCTCTAATAGCATGGTTGCTATTTTTATAGAGAAATTCGGACGAATGTTCGGACGCATAAAAGAAAGTTCAGAAGTTCGAACTTCTCTAAAACTAGTCGTTTTATAGATGTTGAAACTGATTTTTGAAATCTATAAAAGTTATAAGCTCAAGAATTTTTGCAAGTTTTGAATCTTTGAGAAATCATAACATTCCAAAATCTTTAGCAAACATGAAAGCTCCCTTTTGTCTTGTGCTTTCAATTGATCATTCAAGATTCCAAAGACAACAAAGTGAAGAGGTGCAACATTGTGTAATTATCTACCAAGAAAGCGGTAACATCTTATTCATTCTCCATTGTCCATTTAATTATGTTTTCTACTAGCTCATTACAAGGTTTTCTTGTAAACATAAAATCCTTTATATAAGGGTGATCCTTGAGACATTGATTCGAGGTTGTTTGTAGATATAAAATCCTTTGGAAGGGTGAACCTTGTTTGTAGAATTGCAAAAGAGGATGCGAGTGTAAAACCATTGTGTGGTGAGCCTCTTATGTAATTGTTGAACTTGAGCATATAGTAGATTGATTGAAATCATTGAGTGTAGACTCAAGGTAGTGGACGTAGATCTTGAAGAGATCGAACCACTATAAATTGCTTATGTTTATTGATTTTAAATTGTTTATTGCTTTGTCATTGATTAATCTATTCTCTTGTTGAAACAAGTCTACATAATCTGCTCTAGCAAAATTTGTAAAAGGAATTTGTTTTCGAAAATTAGCCAAGGACCTAATTGACAGCCCCCTCTTAGGTCTTTCATGTCAAAACTACCAACCACAATTGAATTTACCAAAATACTTTATAATATGATAAATAAACTAAATTGGTAAGACAAATCATCCATACACGTAGATATAGGATAATATTCTAAATGTCTAGTTTACAGGCTGATTTCAATTAATATCATCAAAATAATAATGTCCCTGTAGGGTTGAGTTATTATTTCAATGAATTAATTTCCATTATTCTTGTTAGCCCTAAGGCCAATCATGAGGTATTATTAAGTTTTGATTAATGACAAATACTGAAGAGGACTAATCTTTATGTCATTTGTGCGATAGGATTATTGGATTAAGAAGTATGAAGTCTCATTGCCGTGAAGCCATAATACAAGAACAACTGCAATATGTCAAAGTGATTGAAGATTGAAGAGTTTGTTCAAGATGATTGAAGGCTTTGAAGACGCAAGTTCAGACGCATGGGATAAAGTTTGGATTTCCAAACTTTCTCTAATAGCATGGTTGCTATTTTTCTAGAGAAATTCGGACTAATGTTCGGACGCATAAAAGAAAGTTTGGACGTTCGAACTTCTCTGAAACTAGCCGTTACTAACTGTTTTATAGCTGTTGAAACTATTTTTGAAATCTATAAAAGTTATCAACTCAAGAATTTTTGCAAGTTTTGAATCTCTGAGAAATCTTAACATTCCAAAATCTTTAGCAAACATGAAAGCTCCCTTTTGTCTTGTGCTTTCAATTGATCATTCAAGATTCCAAAGACATCAAAGTGAAGAGGTGCAACATTGTGTAATTATCTACCAAGAAAGCGGTAACATCTTATTCATTCTCCGTTGTCCATTTAATTATGTTTTCTACTAGCTCATTACAAGGTTTTCTTGTAAACATAAAATCCTTTATATAAGGGTGATCCTTGAGACATTGATTCAAGGTTGTTTGTAGATATAAAATCCTTTGGTAGGGTGAACCTTGTTTGTAGATTTGTAAAAGAGGATGCGAGTGTAAAACCATTGTGTGGTGAGCCTCTTATGTAATTGTTGAACTTGAGCATCTAGTAGATTAATTGAAATCCTTGAGTGTAGACTCAAGGTAGTGGACGTAGATCTTGAAGAGATCGAACCACTATAAATTGCTTATGTTTATTGATCTTAAATTGCTTATTGCTTTGTCATTGATTTATCTATTCTCTTATTGAAACAAGTATACCTAATCTGCCCTAGCAAAATTTGTAAAAGGAATTTGTTTTCAAAAATTAGCCAAGGACCTAATTGACACCCCCCTCTTAGGTCTTTCATGTCAAAACTACCGACCATAATTGAATTTACCAAAATACTTTATAATATGATAAATAAACTAAACTGGTAAGACAAATCATCTATACTCGTATACATAGGATAATATCCTAAATGTCTAGTTTACAGGCTGAGTTATTATTTCAATGAATTAATTACCATTATTCTTGTTAGCCCTAAGGCCAATCATGAGGTATTATTAAGTTTTGATTTATGACAAATACTGAAGAGGACTAATCTTTATGTCATTTGTGCGATAGGATTATTGGATTAAGAAGTATGAAGTCTCATTGCCGTGAAGCCATAATACAAGAACAACTGCAATATGTCAAAGTGATCGAAGATTGAAGAGTTTGTTCAAGATGATTGAAGGCTTTGAAGACATGAAGTGTAGGTTATATGTGCTTAATAGGTAAACTTTGTAAGCCCTACACTTTTTAATCCTTGGAATATATGAGTTGCAATTGAGAGCACAAAACTTGATTTAAATGGTTTCAATGGTTTTGAACTTACATAAATTATCAAGTTTTTCATCAATGGTTTTTACACTTAAAAGATCTTTAATGAGTTATCTTTGAGGCGAGAACGTTTTTCAACTTGTTTGATTTTATTTGAATATGTTTTGAAAAAGTTTGAAAATTAGGATGCAAGTTCGAACACAGGATGAAAATTCGGTCATCCGAATTTTCCCCACACTATGAACCTGCTCAGTGAATAGTACTTAACTGCTCAGCGAACAGTAACTATTCACATGAACAGTATTTTCTAGAAAAGTTCGGACGCACAAAAAAAATTCGGTCATCTGAATTTTGAACAGTATCGTCCGAATTTTCTGAAACTAGCCGTTACTAGCCGTTTTAACTGATTTTCAAAATATATAATAGTCACAAACTCCAGATTTTTGATAGAACTTTTGAACATTCAAAATCCTTCAAGCTCTAACTTGTTTTACATCAAAATTATTTGAAAACCTCTCAAATTGCCTTGTGCTCAAAGGTTAAAATTCAAGATTCCAAAGGCAAGAAGTGAAGTGGTGTTAGCAATTGTATTCATCCAGCAAGAAGTGTTGGTAACATCCAAACTCTATCTTTACATTATTGTTGTGATTGATACAAGATTATCTTGTGACGTAAAATTCTTTTGGTAAGGGTGAGCCATAGTCTAGATTAATCAAGGTTGTGGTGTAAAACCCGTGTGTGGGTGAGCCTTAGATTAGATTGGTCTTTAGGTTGTCTTTAGATATAAAATCCTTGTGGAAGGGTGAGCTTGTTTGTAGGATTGCAAAGGAGGTTGTTGGTACAAAACCCTTGTTGGGTGGGCCTCTTGTGTAATTGCCTAAATTGAGCATATAGTGAATTGGTTGAAATCCTTGAGTGTGGACTCAAGGTAGTGGATGTAGATCTTGGAGAGATCGAACCATTATAAATCGTGTGTTCATTTCTTTATAGCTTTACTTGTTTACATACTTGTCTTATTATTATTTGTTTATAATTGTTGATTGATTGGTAGTGGTCTTATAGTTTGATACTCTTGTCTTAACCATCAAATCACATATAAACTTGAAGTTTGTAAATTTAAATAAGAGCTTTTATGAAGCAAAGGATTTGCAAAAAGTGAAAAGATTTTTGATAATTAGCCAAAGACCTAATTCACCACCACCCCCCTTAGGTCTTTCAATTCTAAATGTCAACATTCAGCCTCTTAACTTTATGATGTTAAATTTATCTTTATGTTTCAAATGCTTAAGATGATGTGCCTACTCCTAAGCACATGATATAAAATAAACCTCCACAATGACATTCAAGAATATTCCTAAATTTGTAAACTTATCTTAATGTCGACAAAACCAAAATAGCTTATGTACGTATAATAAATGAGGTGAATAATAAACATTAATTTTTATAATTACTACTCACGAAACTTAATGTGATTAATAACCATTAACATTTTAAAATACTTGGGATGCTATGGCTACTCCCAAATAACACCTTCAAAATATCAACTATCATTATGTTGATTTGCATAATATAGTAAATATGCCTCTAAAATATTAATAACCATTTACATAATATAGTAAATATGCCTCTAAAATTGTTTGTTACCTCATAGATATCATTATTTAGTTACCAAAAATTTTGTGTGACTAAAATCCTTATATGTCAAGTGTTTAAGATGCTTTGGATATTCTTAAACAGCTGACACCAATATAAATATCTTTTATGACATCACAAATATTTATTTGAAAAATCAATTTAACTACATGTTGATTTGCACGAAATTGCATAGGGTCATGAGATTTAACCATATCATATTCAATTTCATGTTTTTTTTTGAAATATAGTCCAGAAATATAATGGAAAATGTCATTGAATTAAAATAAAATAAATCAACGTCCCAAGTTCAAAGAGACTTTATGGAGACACTATTTGAAAAATCTTGATACCCTAAAAGTTTAAGGCTTTAATTTAAGGAATAATAAAGTTTATAATAAATTTATAATAAAGTTTCTGGCATAAATTTGTAACAACCAATTTAAACTTTAAAATACAGAATTGAAGCCATCCATATCGACAAAGATCCTATTTTGTCAAATTAATTTGGTCAACAATAAAGAAGCACTAAAGATGTTCATAGGCCATGACCAGTTCATCAATTGCAAATTCTCACATGGAACAAGACCAATTTTAAAATCCAATTTTTTGTCTAAATTCTAATTGACAACAAAAACTTACTTTATTTGAAGGCAAATAATAAGACAAAATACCTTTATAGAAGACTTCACAAAAATCAAACAGAAACAAGTGAAATCTTCTGCAAAAATGTTGCCTTCATTAAAAATTTAAACGAAACCTAATAAACAATTGGCAAAAGAATCACATAAGACAAAAGTTCAAAACTTTCAAATAAGACAAACCAAGTCTTGAAAATAGAAGAATCGCATGAAACTAAAACTCAAACCATTTTTTCAATAAAATAAAAAACCAACTAACAAGGCTAAAGAAGGCTCTGATACCACATGAAAGAAATTTAATATAGACATAAACCGAAATATGTCTCGTAGCAAAAAAAAAAAAAAAAGTGCGTACCTTTAGTCAAGATTGTACAAGTAATTGCATAAAAATAACATATTGATTTAAACCGCCTCGATTCCTCTGTCTCTTAATTGTTTTATATGGGAGTTTTCTGACCTGTGCCTATCACAAGGTTAAAGAAAAAACCCTTGAACTGACGTGTTACACAAGCTTTATATGAGCTAGTTAGGGACCCTCATATGATGGATACTAATTAGAGTTTTCTTTAATTATGAAAACATCTAGATTACATTTCAAAATTATAAACAATCATATATTTAGTAATATTTACCTAATTTACGTAGATAAGAGAAAATATAGTAACTACTAATAATATGTGAACCACATTAAGGTCTTTCAATGATGACCAAATTCTTGCAAAATCTCCCTCCATGGTCAAATCCACAATTTCCCATTTGAATTCCCACTGATATATATGCTAATCACAAGCACAAATCAAAAGAATCCTAATTCATATGAACACCAGAATCAAGATGAATATCCCAGAAAAGACTAAACCACCTGAGATAACAAATAAAATTATCTTGAATTTATGCAAAGAAAGAATGAATCTTTAGCTACCTGCAGAAACTGAAAATTGCAGCTCTCTTTCTTGGAGAAATACAAAGAGAGCAGTATTATCTCAAAAATTTTGGAATCAAATTAAAATACAATAAATAGAAAGAAAACCATACTATGGCTTTCATTTTATCTTTCGATGGTGGAGTCAGTTTCTCCAAGCTCTCCTCCTTTGATGGTTTTGCCTCTTCCATGAACCGTCGTTCCTAAGTAGCGTTATTTCTTTTTATTTTTTGTCAAGGGATTATTAAGTGAAGAGATCTTTCAAAATTCCCATAGGATTATTGTTTAGCTGAAAACATGAGGATCCAATACATGGACAATTACGGGCTTAGATAAAACATGAATTTGCCAAGTGGCATAGATGGCATTCATGAACACATTGGTTAAAATGACACCATAAACTCATTACATAACTAGATATCGTAAATCTTTATGTAATTAAGAAAATTAATAACTGATACTCTAATTACGAATGAAAAACAATAATCTCTTTAATATTCTATATTTGTGTTTCATATAATGATCATTTTGAGCTCACATTTCTGCTAAATTTTGGTGTTTTAATCACCATTTACACTCCCTTTATCTGTTATTTGGTTTAGGTGAGTTTGTTGAAGATTTGGAATTAAATGAAGCAAACAAAGAGATTTTACACAATGAAGAAAAACAGAGAAATGCAGAGGAAAAACAGCCTGGTAGAGGCATTTCAAGTGGGATTTTGACCTCCATGAAGATTTCAAATACAAATGTGATCTTCTAGAAAATTATAGAGGACATTATAAAGTTTTCATAATGATAAAATTCATGTCAATCGAAATTCATTTACCTACCTTGCTTATGCTACAAAGTCACCTGTCCTGCATTGTGTTCCAATTTTGACATATTTTGGTATAATGATCATATCTTGCGTTATATATGCTCAATTGCGGTGATTCAAAGCTCTGCATAACGCTAAGATCCTGATATACATGAAAACACCAAGACCTAGATCACGATTTAATGCTCTAAATTTACCTAGAATTCAAAATAGAACCTTGCACCAAAACTTGGGCAAGCGGTGCCGTTTGGTGCGATCCAAGCAGCGCCGTTTGAGTCTATCTGAAGCTGTTTCTATGCTGCTTTTTCTCTCTTTTGGGGGAGATTTAAATACCCCTTTAGGGCAAAAACAAGGGGGATGGCTGGAGTGGGAAGAAAGGCTGCAAAACACCAAGAAAACACACCAAATTCTTCTTCCAATCCATCAATCTTGCAAGAGAAATCAAGAGAGAAGATTGAATCCTTGAAGAAGGAGAACATCCACCTTGAAGATTCATGGAAAAAGCTGCAATTTTCTCAGCGTCATAGTGACGAATTTCAAGCCTTGAGGAAGAGAAGATTCCACCATGAAAATGAGCAAATCTTTCTCTTTCTTTATTGGTTTATGTTCTATGAATTTTAATATGTTGATGAAATAAGTTCTTGAATACTTGGATGGGTATGAACCCTAGATTTTACCTATGTGAATGAATTGTTTCCTTGGTTGATTGAATTCGAATTTCTTGTGGATTGTTTGTGGGTTTGAATGGTTGAATTGATTGAGTGGATTAATGATGCAAAATCTGAAATTTTTTCACTTGGAATTGAGAAAGGTAGGGTGATTGACAATTGATTCATAATCTGGAAATTTCACTTGGAATTGAGAAAGGAAGGGTGCAATAGACCATACACAAACAATGGGGATGATTTAGGTGACTAGAGATAGAAGCCTAAACATTTTCTTGATAATTAGAGAAATCTAATTGGAAATTCACAATTCTTAATGCATTCTTGGGTTGAATTGGTTAGAAAGAGATTTCAACTAATTAATCTAAGAGTAGAGAACCTTCATCTAGAGATAGAGTGAGTTCTATCATTGGAATTTCATCAAACATAAGAAGTGAAATTTACCAACCAAGGGACATTTCTATCACATAGATAATTCTAGGGGGATTAACCATTCAAGTATTGTTTTCTCAATTGAATTCTCTCTTGCAAACAAAAATTAGTTAAGTTGGTTTAATTAGCTAAGTTAGACTTCTATTCCTAGTAGTAATTTCAACCATTTTCACAAGCAATTTTGATAGGCTAAACAATAGAATAGAAAGTGAGTAATGATATGTAACCATTCTCGTGGATACGATATTTAAACTTGCTTGCCATTATATTAATTTAAACGATGGGTGTACTTGACTTGTGTTTGTGTGCAAATTGTTGAGGGTTGTGATAAAATTGAGTATAAAGGCATAGAAACAAACACAACAAGTTTTTGGCACCGTTGCCGGGGAACTTTGGTTAATATTAGGAAAGCTTGAACTCTATTGATTTATTCATATTTGTTTTTACTTATTTGTTGTTCTAATACTTGTTACTAGTGTTAGCAATTATTTGTTTGTTTGTCATTTCTTTTAGTTATTAGTGAATTGGGGTTCTTAGCTTATGTTTCTTTGTTTTTTTGTTCTGTTTTAAGTGAGTGTTCTTTGAGCTAAACTTTTACTTTATTTGTGGTGAAGGTGTGAATTCTTTTTGGTTTATGACATCAAGTAATTCAGGAGAATTGAATCAACTTAGTTCCGAAGTTGAGTAGATTTTTTATTGGGATCCAAGGGGTATAAACCTAGAGGTGATACTTGAAGGAATTGAATTTCAAGGAAAGAAACCTCAAACTGAGAACACTATGGCATATGACGGAAATGCAAGACCAAGGACAATGGGAGACTATGCACGACCTTCTTTGTTAGGAGTGGAGTCAAGCATTACCCGACCAAGAGTTGAAACCAACAATTTTGAGATCAAACCGAATATCACCCAAATGGTTCAACAGTTGGTGCAATTTGATGGTTTACCGGACGAAGATCTGAATGCTCATATTGCCAACTTTTTGGAGATATATGATACTTTCAAAATTAATGGGGCTTCCGAAGATGCCATCCACCTTCGATTATTTCCATTTTCATTGAGAGACTGAGCCAAGTCATGGTTAAAATCACTTCCACCGGGTTGTATCACTACATGGAACAATCTTGCCAAGAAATTCCTAGCTAGATATTTCCCTCTGGCAAGGACTGCAAAGCTAAGAAATGAAATTTTCTCTTTTCAACAAATGCAGAGTGAAAGTTTATACGATTCTTGGGAGAGATGGAAGGAGCTCTTGAGGAAATGTCCACATCATGGTCTATATTTGGGGCTGCAAATGCAAACATTCCATACTGGATTAAATTTTCCTTCCAAGCAACTCATTGATGGTTCTTCGAGAGGTAGCACTAGTTTGAAGACATCGGAAGAGTTACAAAACCTCATTGAAAGCATTGCCATGAACAACTACCAATGGGGGAATCCAAGGCCAAAAACCAAACCTAGTGAAATACACAATATAGACATGATGACGGCTTTGGAGGCAAAATTCGATGCCTTAAACAAGAAGATTGAGGGCTTGAGCTTGTCACCTCAAACCTCCCAAGTGATGATGGCTTGTGATTTTTGCGGAGGTGGTCAGCCAAACCATGAATGCCAAACCATGGGAACTTCTAATGCATCATCAACGGAGCATGCGTATTTCTTTGGAGGAGGAAGGCAACCCAACAATCCTTATAGCAATACCTATAATCCGGGGTGGCAAAATCATCCAAACTTCTCATGGAGCAACCAAGGGCAACAAAGACCATTTCATCCTCCTGGCTTCCAAGTTTCATCAAATCCTCGACCCCAAACATCTCTTCCTTATCAACATCAACCACCTCCTCCTCTCCAACAACCGATGAAGCCTAGCCTTGAAGAATTGATGACAAAGTTCATTGAGACTACCGAAACCCAGTTCCAACATCAAGAAGCATCCCTGAGGAACCAACAGGCTTCCATTCATAACTTGGAAAATCAATTAGGCCAACTGGCAAAGCTTTTTTTCGAAAGGCAAGCTAGAACTCTCCCAAGCAACACCAAGCCAGTCCAAGGGAACATGCTAAAGCCATTACCTTGAGAAGTGGAAAGGAATTGGAGATTCTGAAGCAAAAGACGCAAGAAAAGGAAGAAGGGAAGAAAGATGAACTAGTGTATGTTAAGGATGAAAAAAGGGTTGAGAAGAAAGAAACACAAAAGAATAAGGAAATTCAAGAATATAGGCCAAAAATTCCATATCCTACCCAACTTCAACAAGAGAAAAAAGATGAATAATTTGGTAAGTTTCTTGAACTTTTTAAGCAATTGCATATCAACTTACCATTTGTTGAAGCTCTTTCGCAGATGCCAAGATATGCTAAATTCCTAAAGGAGATCCTTTCCAAGAAAAGAAAGCTCGAGGAGTTCTCAATGGTGACATTGAATGAGGAGTGTCCATCCATTCTTCAAAACAAGAACAAGCTACCGCAAAAGCTAAAGGATCCAGGGAGTTTTTCTATCCCTTGTACTATTGGTAGTTTGTCAATTGGTAGAGCATTAGCAGATTTGGGTGCTAGCATTAATTTGTTGCCATATGAGATGTTTAAAAAGTTGGGATTGAGTGAACCTAAACCAACTAGAATGAGCATTCAATTGGCCGATAAATCGGTGAAGTATCTTAGGGAAATTATTGAGGATGTACTTGTGAAAGTTGATAAATTCATATTTCTTGTTGATTTTGTTATACTGGACATGAGTGAGGATGTGGAGATGCCTTTGATTTTAGGAAGACATTTTCTAGCTACCGCTAAGGCCAATATAGATGTATGTGAAAGGAAGTTAACCCTTAGGGTAGGAGAAGAGGAAGTTATTTTTAAAGTTCCTGAGGCTATGAAATATTCTCTTGATCATGAAGATTCTTGTTTTAGGATAGATATTATTGATGATATTGTCTCCAACCATGTGCAGGGATTATTGGATGATGATCCTTTAGAGGTATCCTTGTTTCAAGATGAAGAAGCAAAGAAGGAGTGTCATGAGAATGGTGAAGTCATAGCACATATGGAGTCATCTCCAATCACAACCGAAGGGGTGGAGTTCGAAAAAATTAAGAAGGAAAAAGGGGATAAAATGAAGTCCCCCATTGAAGAACCCCCGGAACTAGAGTTGAAGAAATTGCCAGATCATATGGAGTATGTTTTTCTTGCAGATAATTCTAAACTCCCGATGATCATTGCAACCGATTTGCAAGAACAGAAAGAAGAGCTCATAAAGGTGTTAAAGAAGCACACAAAGGCACTGGCATGGAAGATACCCGACATCAATGGTATTAGCCCTTTATTTGGCACCCACAAAATATTGATGGAAGAAGACTTCAAACCGGTGGTACAACCCCAAAGAAGGCTAAACCCAAACATGAAGGAAGTGGTCAAACCAGAGGTAATCAAACTTCTTGATGCCGGTCTCATATATCCTATCTCGGATAGTCCATGGGTGAGTCCTGTCCAAGTAGTTTCCAAGAAAGAAGGGATGATCATCGTGCCTAATGAGAAAAATGAGTTGATTCCCATGAGGACCGTGACCGGCTGGAGAGTGTGTATAGATTATCGGAAGCTTAATGATGCCACTCGGAAGGATCACTTTTCACTGCTTTTCATTGATCAAATGCTTGAGAGACTTTCCAGTCATAGGTATTATTGTTTTCTTGATGGTTTTTCGGGATACTTTTAAATTCCAATAGCCCCAGAAGATCAAGAGAAAACTATGTTTACCTGTCCTTATGGTACTTTTGCTTACCGTCGCATGCCTTTTGGTTTGTGTAATGCTCCTGCAACTTTTCAAAGGTGCATGTTAGCTATTTTTGAGGGTTTAGTGGAGGATATTATGGAGGTTCTTATGGTTGATTTCTCTATTTTTGGTGATTCTTTTGAGTTTTGTTTGAAAAATCTTGAAAAAGTTTTGCAAAGATGTGAAGAAACCAATTTGGTTTTGAATTGGGAGAAATGTCATTTTATGGTTAAAGAAGACATTGTATTGGGGCATAAGATCTCTAGCAAGGGCATAGAAGTTGATAGAGCCAAGGTAGAAACCATAGAAAAATTGCCACCACCTACTTCGGTAAAGGCAATTAGAAGTTTTCTTGGTCATACAGAGTTCTATAGAAGGTTTATAAAAGATTTTTCTAAAATTGCTAAACCTCTTACAAATTTGCTTGAAAAAGATGCGCCATTTGTTTTTGATGATACATGCTTAATTGCTTTAACTATGTTGAAGCAAATATTGATTGTCTCTCCCATATTGGTTGCCCCCGATTGGTCCAGTCCCTTTGAACTAATATGTGATGCTAGTGAGTTTGCAGTAGGGGCAGTGCTTGGACAAAGGCAAGAAAGGCATTTTCAACCGATATACTATGCAAACAAGACCTTGACGGAAGCACAAGAAAACTACACCACAACCGAGAAGGAGCTTCTTGCCATAGTTTTTGCTTTTGATAAATTCTGCCCCTATCTTGTTTTGTCTAAATTTATTGTTTATACTGATCATTCAGTACTCAAATATCTTTTCAACAAAAATGATTCAAAGCCTAGAATAATTAGGTGGGTACTTTTATTGCAGGAATTTGATTTGGAGATAAGAGATAAGAAGGGAGTGGAGAATCTTGCCGCTGATCATCTATCAAGGTTGGAGAATCCACATTTGGAGCAATTGAACGAGGAAGACATCAATGACACATTCCCTGATGAGAGGTTATACTTGGTTATGGGTAATGATGATCACACTCCTTGGTTTGCAGATTATGCTAATTATATTGTGGGTCGGATCTTACCAAAGAATTTAACCCCTCAACATAAGAAGAAATTCTCTTCGGAATTGAAGTACTATCTTTGGGAAGATCCATTTTTGTTCCAAATTTGTACAGATCAAATCATAAGGAGATGTGTAGCCTACCCTGAGAATATGACCATATTAGAGCATTGCCACAAAGGTCCGGCAAGTGGTCATTATCACGCCAATGGGACAGCAAGAAAGGTACTTGAGTCGGGATTTTATTGGCCGACTTTGTTTAGAGATGCCCAAAGGTATGTAGAAAACTGTGACAATTGCCAACGGACAGGTAATATCTCAAAAAGGCATGAAATGCCCCTCTCTACATTTCAAGTATGTGAGGTCTTTGATTGTTGGGGTATTGATTTCATGGGTCCTTTTCCAAACTCTTTTGGTAATGTATACATCTTGGTTGCAGTTGATTATGTCTCTAGATGGGTGGAAGCCCAAGCTTTGCCAACAAATGATGCTAGAGTGGTTGTTAAATTTTAAAAAAATTTGTTTACTCGCTTTGGCATTCCTAGAGCCATAATTAGTGATCGGGGAACTCATTTTTGTAGTTAAATTTTTAAAAAAATTATTTACTCGCTTTGGCATTCCTAGAGCCATAATTAGTGATCGGGGAACTCATTTTTGTATCCAACAACTTGAGAAGGTCTTGCTTCGATTGGGTGTTACTCACAAGATGGCAACCCCTTATCACCCTCAAACTAGTGGCCAAGTGGAAGTGGTTAATAGAGAATTCAAAAGAATTTTGGAAAAGATTGTTGAACATACTAGGAAGGATTGGAGTGTTAAGCTTATGATGCTTTGTAGGCATATAGGACTGCATACAAGACCCCCATCGGGTTTACTCCATACAGATTAGTCTATGGGAAGTCTTGTCATTTACCGGTTGAGGTTGAGCAAAAGGCATGTTGGGCAATTAAGTTGATTAATTTTGATCATGATCTTGCAGGAAAGACTAGAATGCTCCAAATTAATGAATTTGATGAGTGGAGGAGAGAAGCAATGGCATGACAAGCACATATTGTCGAATAGGGAATTTAAGGAGAGAGATCAAGTGCTATTATTTAACTCTCAGTTGAAGGTCTTTCCTGGAAAGCTCAAGTCACGATGGTCTGGACCATTCGTAGACCACAAAGTTTACCCTTATGGGGTAGTAGAAGTTACACATCCAGACAAGAGAATTTTCAAGTTTAACGGCCATCGTCTCAAACACCATCATGGAGGAGATCCTAGAGAACTTGAAAAAGTCTCTTTAATCCTCCATGATCCAAATGATAAGTGATCTTTTATGTCTATTTAGTTAATTGTACATAATTTTACTTAATGTAATTTTGAGTTTGAAAATTTTAATTCTCTTAAATTGTGAAGAGATTTATAATGTGCTGTTTGGTGTGTTTAGGGATAGAATGGCTTAGTCTTGGATATGCTTCATGGTCTTCACTTCCAAATCTGTTTGGTATGATGGCCATGTTTCCCTTGATCTCTTGACTGAAGGAAATTGGTGATGGATTTGTGATTTGACTTTGTTAAACTTCCTTCACCTCCTTCTTCTTGCTTGTTCTCTTGTGCTTTACCTCTTGGTTCTTCATTCTCATGCTCTTCTCCATCTTGGGGTGCTTCACTGCTTTTTTTTTTTTAATCTTTGTCTTCTTCTTTAGCAACAAATTGATAGCCATCTGAATTTTTCACTGTCATTACTATCATCCTTAATGTTGCCATCTCCACCCATATTATCTTCTTGATCTTCTTCATTTTCCTCGTCACTGTTATCTTTTTCATCTTCTTTCTTGTCTTCTTCTTTAGCTTTATAGGAACTTGCACCATTTAAAATCACTTGAGAAATTTTTCTCAAGTCTTCTTCCATATTATTCACTCTAGCTTCTAAACCATCAAATTTGCCAAGAATCATTGGAGCAAAGGACTCGAAGAATTTGTCCATCTTCTTCATTTCCTTTACATGGTTGTTCAATGTCTTTTGAAACACCTTGGCAACTATGGTATTACCTCTAGTGAGATTATCACCTTCAACTTATTTTCCTTCAATGGAGGATACCTCTTCAAATGGTCTTCTTTTTGTGGGGTTGCTCCCCCTCACTAGACAACTCATGCCGCATTTTGGTTTTCCCTTCTTCAGCAAGAATTTCCTCTTCATCCTCTTCTTCTTCTTCAATTTCTTCTTCCTTCTCTTCATTATCACTAGCATCTCTTCTATCACCCCTTAGAGGAGTTCCTCTTCATCCTCTAGCTCCCATTATATTCTTTAGCACTATATATCCAAAATTCATTTTTCTTTTCTTATGCATGGCTAGCATAATTACAGTATACATATTATCAGTAGAAGATTTGTGCCCAAAGTATGCTATAATCAAGGTATTAAGCATGTGATACAAAATTATTTCACTAGCATCAAAAGCTTTTATCTTTCTCTCTTTTATAGTCTTAAGTTTCTACCATTTGTACAGGCATTTTCAATCCTTTCATGTGAGTATAATTTACTTATAAGACAATGTCACTAGTAAGAATAATGCCTAAACCCAACATCCTCAACATCACAAATTCTAGTAAGCAATGCATTATCTCAAAAATCAACTTGTGATATTCTTGAAGAATACCACTGAATTACTTTATTACCAACTCGCTCAACTCTTTCTTCCATACTATTTGCTTAAACTCCATAAACTAAGGTAATAGCATCAAACACAAGCAAACTAGTCCAGCTCATATTATTTAAAAAATGAGATTATATTACCCATTTCGGATAGTTTGATGACATCCACCTTGTGGCTTGGATTTGTCTTATGGCTCATTTTTGTCCAATCATCAAATTCAGTAGCAGCCTCCACTATGACAAATCTATCCAGCCATGACATGCTTTGAGGAACATAAACCTTCCTTGGTTCATTGATTACTGGTCTTCCTTCTCTATCTTTGGCTTTTCCATTTCCCTTTCTCATGCTTGGCTTCTTTGTCCTCACCTGGAGCTACACACTTGAATATACTCATTAGTTATTGAATTTTGAAATCCCTAAGCTTCTTCTAAGATTGGTCAAAACTTTCTTCGGCCAATGACTTAGTAACACTATCATTAATTTGTTCATGAATGCAAACATGCATTAAATAAGTATTATCCTTAGCAGAATGATATCTAATGAAATGAAGTTTGATCTCTACATGCTTTGTCCTAGTTTGTTGAATAGTATGATGGTCAAATCTATTGCATTAGTGTTATCACATAACATAGCCACACATTTGAAATATAGACCATAATCACTTAGAGTATTAATAAGGTAATAGAGAATGTGTTTAAAAGCAATCAAATGAGATTCTATAGGACAAGATGAAATCTAGCACACAAGCACATGACAAACATAATATTGGCTCTACTTGATCTCAAATATAGTTGATTACTCCTATGAAACCTTTTTCTTCTCTTCAAGCATAGTTGATAAACTTATGGAAGTGCTTGTACCTTAACTTGATTCATGAAAGTGCCATCCTTGATTTGCTTGATTTGTAGGCCAAAAAAGAAATTGAGTTCTCTTATCATGCTCATTTCAAATTTACTTTGCATTAACTTGGAAAATACATCACAAAGTGAAGTATTAGAGGCACCAAAAATTGTATCATACATTTGCACAAGTTATAGATCATTGTTACAAGATATTTTAATGAAAAGATTGAGAAATTAGCTAAAAATGCCCTCAAACAATTTTCTACTAGCCAGTAATATCCAAAATCATTTTTGTTACGGAATATATCCCTAATCTATTTTCGGGGTGCCAAAAGTACCCTCACACGGCGGAATCCGGCAGAATGGAGCGGCACATTTTCACGTGAGAGGCAAGTGGCTCAAAATTAGAGGGTAAAATTGTCACTCTCTACCCCCATCTCCTGCAACCCGTATTTTCCCTTCCTTTTCCCATCCCCTTGTAGCCCGAAAGGCTAGAAAGGCCATGGCTGCTGCCGCCGCAGCAGCAGCAGCAAATGGCACAAGCCTGGACTCTGAAACAGCAACGTTGAAGATTAAGGTGCAGAACAAAGAGAGGATCAAGAACAATGGCCATCCTGTACAGTTCAAGAAAAGGTGTAAACTCACAGCCGAATCATCTCATCATGAAGAGAAGAACAACGTTTTCGAGGACTTCTTATTCAATTTGAGCAAGAATTTGGCCTTTCACCGTGTCTTTCCTCAAGATGAGAAGGAAGCTGCCATCCTGCTGATGGCTCTATCTTGTGGGCTCGTCCACGGTTGAAAATTTCAGTTCTTGGCTTTCCGTATGCCCTAGGTTTATCTTGTGGTTCTAGCAGGATGCAATAGGATCATAATTAGTGTTAGATCAACACGAGAGTGAGTGATAGAGTTACCTACGTACCAATATCCAATAATCAAGAACTATAATAAATGTGGTGTGTGATTTTGTACTCCTACGTATGACAGATTTGAACAGGTTGATAACCGAATTCGGGTCCCTCGTTCTCCTTGAAGCTGAAGAACTGCTTGAGCTCATCCTTGTTATTAGTCTTTTTGGGACAGAGTTTTTGATGGGAAGATGGGTTGCAGACAGATGAGAAAATGAAGGGGAAGACGGGCTGCAAGGGGATGGGAAAAGGAAGGGAAAATACGGGTTGCAGGAGATGGGGGTAGAGAGTGACAATTTTACCCTCTAATTTTGAGCCACTTGCCTCTCACGTGAAAATGTGCCGCTCCATTCTGCCGGATTCCGCCGTGTGAGGGTACTTTTGGCACCCCGAAAATAGATTAGGGATATATTTCGTAACAAAAATGATTTTGGATATTACTGGCTAGTAAAAAATTGTTTGAGGGCATTTTTAGCTAATTTCTCTGAAAAGATTTATGTCAAGTTTTCTTAAAGAATAACTTTTGAAAGAGAAAAACTATTGAATATTTCATACCAAGCTCTAGTAACTTGTTTCAATCCATATAAGGCTTTTGAGAGTTTGAAAACATAATTAGGATATTTTTGAGTGAAATCAGGAGGTTTTTTTACATAAAATTTCCTTATTAATAAACCCATTTGGGAAAGCACTGTTAACATCATTTGAAAGAGTTTGAAACCTTTAAAACATGCAAATGCCCAAAGAATTCTAATTGATTTAAATCTACTAATTGGAGCTAAAGACTCATCATAATCAATGACCTATTCTTGATTGAATCCTTAGGCAACAAGTTTAACCTTGTTTCTAACAACTTCTCCGGATTCAATAAGTTTATTTCTAAAAACCATTTAGTTCCAATAATGGAATGATCATGAGATTTAGAAATATCCAAATTTTGTATCTTTCAAATTTACTTAATTCCTCTTGCATTGCAATAATTCAAAAATCATCACACAATGCATCATCAATACTTTTAGGCTCATATGAGATAACAGAATAAAGTTATCGATAAAATACCATCTTATGTTTACTCCTTGGGAGATATCACCAATGATTTGCTCCTTAGGCTGGCCTTTTTGGATATCCTAGGTTCTTTGGGAGCTCTTGGTCACCACTAGATTGGTCATCTTGATTTTGGTCAATCATTTCTTCCTCATTGGTATGATCCTGCAAAGTTGGTACTTGAAGATGGGTTTGATAGTCATTCATAGATGTACCTACATCATCTTCATCTTTTCTTTCCAAGTAAATGTAAGATTCATCAAAACTAACATGAATGGTTTCTTCATCTGTAAGGTTGTTTTTGTTATATACTCTATATGTCTTTTTTTTTAATTAGAAGAATAGCTAAAAGATATAACTATATCCGTCTTTCTATCAAATTTAAGTAAGTTATCACAAGTATTCAAGATAATACATTTATAACCAAACACTTTAAAATATGCAACTTGAGGAGTTATATAAAAGAGAACTTTAAAAGATGTTTTTCTTCAAAAAAATCTTAAAAGAATTCTTTTCATCATAGCATGTGTTGTTTATGGCTTCGGCTCAAAACATACTTTTGAAGAAGAATTTTCGCAAAACATAGATCTAACAAATTTTTTTAAAGTTAAAATTTATATGAAATTCAATTTTCATCACAAATTTTGTAAAGACTTGGTTGTAAAATTCTCCCATTGTCACTTCTAATGGAAATCAATTTTGCACTCAAGGGAGGTTTGAATCTTTTTGAATAGTTTTACAAACTTATGAAACACTTCATCTTTTTGAGCAAAGAAGACTACTAAAGTAAATATTGAGAAATCATAAACTACTAAGGCATACTTCATGTCATCAATACTAGAGTTCCTCATAAGTCCAACTCAATCCATATGAACAAGCTCAAGATGTTTTGAGGTATAAAAGCATTTCATGGGTTTGAAAAATTCTTTTGTTTGTTTTCCATATTGACAAGTATCTCAAATAAAATTTTCTCAAAACACATTTTTGGCAATCCTCCAACTAAATCTTGATAGAAAAGTTTGTTCAATAAATCCATGTTCACGTGACCAAATCTTTTATGCCTAGAAAATCATTATCATAAGTGAAATACCTAAGAGGGGGGGTGAATTAGGTATTTGGCTAATTTTCGCAAATTAAAACCTTTTATATGTCTAAGCAAAGAACATATTATATGAGTCCAATTATAAGTAATTTATAGCACAACAATACAAGAAAGTAAGATCAAAGAACACAAGCAATTTATAGTGGTTCGATCCTCAAGATCTACGTCCACTACCTTAAGCCTACACTTAAGGATTTCAACCAATCTACTATATGCTCAGGTTTACAAATTACAAGAGAGGCTCACCACACTATGGTTTTACACTCACAACCTCTTCTAGTAACTTTTACAAACAAGGCTCACCACACACAATGGTTTTATATCTTAAACAACCTTGAATCACAACTTCAAGGATCACCCTTATCTAAAGGGTTTTATGTTATCAAGATAACCTTGCAAAAGCTAGTAGAAAAACACAGTTTGATAAAAAGATAAGAGTGTGTAGATGTTACCACTTGTTGGTAGATTTTTTACACAAACTTGCACCTTCCCACTTTGATGTCTTTTTGATTGATCAATTGAATGCACAAGACATAAGAGAGCTTAAGAAATGTTTGTAAAAGGCTTTAGAATTCTTAGAGTTCTCAAGAATTGAAAACTTACAAAAAATTTCAAGTTCATACCTTTTATAGAATTTGTAAATCAGTTTTAACAGCTATAAAACGGCTAGTTAACGGCTAGAATTTCTTCCTATTGCGTCTGAATTTCTCTGGAAAAACAGTGACCATGCGGAAGGCCAAAATTCGGACGACTGAATTTTTCTTCATGCGTCCGAATCTTCTTCCGAATTTCTCTGGAAGAACAGTAGTAAACTTTTGCTACAAAATTCGAACGACCAAATTTTTTTGAAGCATATTCAAACTTTGTAAAATCACGTGAGATTTAACTTCAATAAGTTTGAAAAACATTTGTTATGTATAGAAAACTTATTTAGACATATATAAGTTTAAAAACCAAAATCAAATTCCTTTGACCATATGAAGTTTACTTAAAAACTTTTAGGACACAAAACCACATTCATCATCAAAAGATTCATTCAAAGCCTTTTAAGATTATAAGACTCATTTTATACTCTCTTATGCATTCAATGATAACCAAGACACACAAGTGTAGAGTTTACATAGAGATTTACCTACTAAGTAAATACATTCTACACTTCAAGTCTTCAATGCCTTTAGATCATCTAAGAACAACCTTCTTCAAACTTCAATCACTTTGCTTTACTCAAGTTGTTCTTGCACTTTGGCTTCAAACCAATGAGACTTCATACTTTTTAGTTCACAAAACCTATCACACAACATACAAGCATATTAGTCCTCATCAATATTTGTCATTAATCAGAACTTACATGATTTGCCCTTAGGGCTAACAATCTCCCCCCTTTTTGATGATGACAAACTTTGATGCAAAATGTGATAGATTAAAACAATGTAGTACAAAGAAGTATTAATATCAATGATAGAAAATAACCAATTTAGCACATTGACATACAAAAGGCTCAATATGAGCCTATGACCCAACCAACCTCTATTTACCCCCTTCCTTCCAACTAACTAGGATAGAAGATATAGCATTTAAGAAAAACTTCTAAGAGAAGTTTTAAAGGTTGTAACAGTTTAAAAATGCTCCCCCTTAGATTGTGCTCACTTTCCAACACATTTGGACTAGAGATATCATGCATCCGAATTTTTGCATAGCAAGTCCAAACCTTAAAATAAGATAATCAAAGGCTTCAAATTCTGTAAATAATCTTTCCTAAGTTTGTTCAAACATATTATGAGAGATTAAAATATATTTGAATCAATTTGAACAACAAAGGAGCACATTTTGGTAACAAAATATGGATGCATCCGAATTTCAGAACATGTATCTGAATTTTGAGATTTCAAGTCCAAATTGCAATAAATTCAATATAATGAATGTTTAAAGTGAAATAAAGCTTTCCTAAGGTTGTTCAAACATAATGGAAGAGATTAAAACATATTTGAATCAATTTGAACAACAAAAGATCACTTTTTTGGCCACAAATATGGATGCATCCGAATTTTTAAACCTTGCATCCGAAGTTTGAATCCAAAGTTTTTGCAACTCAGTTTAGCTTTACAACAACTCAGTTTAGCTTTACAAAAGTTCAAGACTCATATTGCAGCATCATATCAGTATCATATCATCATTTTTCTCCCCATTTTGTCATCACTCAAAAAAATAAATAAATAAAAGAGGGATCAATGAAAATGAGACTATCAATTTAGCACATAAAAGAAGCTCTCATCTCTGAGATTTCATCATTGAACTTCACTATTACATAAAATGCAGCAAAATACTTAACAAGTTCAGAATTACATAATATAAAAGAAAATAGTATAGATAAGCAACTTAAAAAGAGGCTCAACTCACTCCTTTCTTGATGGCCAAGTGCTTCACTCTTCCTTGACTGAAAGAGATTGTTGATGGAGAGACTATTTCAGCTTGAGCTACATGGCTGCCTGCTATTGGTGGCTCTTCATGAGCATGTTCTTCCTCTTCTTCTTCTGCCACAGTCTCTTCATTTCCACCTTGATCATCATCTTCATCATTACTATCATTATCATCTCCTTTCTTTTCTTCCATATCTCCTTCTTCCTCATTTCCATCTTGAGGCTTAGAGGGTCCTTCACCACTTTGAGTATTTCTCATAAGGATTTCTTCAATGTGCTTTACCCTACTCTCCAGTCCATCTAAGTTTCCAAGAACCATTGGAGCAAATGATTCAAAAAACTTATACATCTTCTCCATTTCCTTGACATGATTGTTCAAGGCTTCTTGAAATGCTTTGGCCACTATGGTGTCTCCTTTAGTTACTCCTTCACCACTTGAACCAATTCCAGTTTCTTCTTCAAACAATCTCCTTTTTGTTGGAGGTTGCTCCCCCTCACTTGAGGTGTCATGCTTCCTTTTTGTCTTCATTTCTCTAGCAAGGGTTTCTTCTTCATCCTCTTCTTCTTCCTCTTCTTCACTTTCTATCTTTTCTTCTCTTCCTATTCTTTTTGGAGGGGTTTCTCTTTTTGTCCTCCATGCATTATCCTCATCAAGAACTAATTGCATTCTCTTAAGAGTTTCATTGGTGTAAATTTCCCACTCTTAAAAGCTTGTCCTCTTCCTGGAAGTTTAATCTTAAAATGCTTAAAGATTCTTGTCAACAACCTTCCAAATGGGAATGCCTTGGTTACTGTTTTTCTGGCAGTAATCATGTGTTTCAAAGCTATATAACCAAAGTTCAATCTCCTATGCTCATGCAAGGCTAACATGATTACCATATGCATATTTCCAACTGATGACTTATGTCCAAAATTAGGAACAATCATAGTAGTTACCATATGATGCAACACTCTACCTCTAGCATCCAAGTTCTTGATTTCCCTCTCTTTTATAGATCTAAACTCTCTTCCATTGGTAAATGCTTCTTCAAATCTAACATATGTAAAGAGTTCACGATCATAGCAATGCATGGAAGGTGAATAATATCTAGCTCCATTGTCACCTACTCCACAAATTCTGTTTATCAATCCTTCACTAAATTCAATGTCAACTTGGGATACTCTAGATGAATACCATTGTATCACATTTTCCCCTACAGTCTCAATTCTTTCCTCTTTCAGGTTTGCATAGAATTCATATGTCAAGGTAGGATAAAATTCTTCATCAATGAACAACAAACTACTCCAACCAACATCATTAAAACAAGATAGAACAATATCCATGCTAGACAATTTATCAACATCCACCTTATATCCAGGGATAATCTTTCTGCTATTTTTATTCCATTCATTAAATTCATGAGTAGCCTTGATCGAGACAAACCTGTCAGCTCCAGATAATGTTTGAGGGATTCGAATTCTTCTTGGTTGGTTGAGGATTGAGTCTCCAGCTCCTTCCTTAGTCTTTCCTTTCCCTTTCTCAACATTTGGCTTCTTTGTTCTCACCATTGATATTTTGTGTTGAGAAGTTCCGCTTCTTGGTATGAATTTAGGGTTAGAAGTTCAAAAGTGAAGGTAAATCGGGATGAGAATGTGTGGTTTTGAAGGGATTTTGATTCGGATGTGAATGGGTATGAGAGCCTTTTAAAAGGATGTAAAATTCGGAAGTTGAAGTGTTGAGAAGACTGTTTAATCTTCATTTAAATAGTCGCGTCCGTAAAATTCGGACGACCGAATTCTCAGGTCTGCGTCTGAATTTTCAGTCGAAAGTTTCTGTTTCTTCAGTTCAGAAAATTCGGTCGATCGAATTTTCTGACCTGCGGCCAAATTCTTGATCAAAAGTCTCTGTTTCCTTTCACTCAGAAAATTCGGTCGACCGAATTTTCTGTAGTGCATCCAAATTCTGGATCCGAAAATTTCCTGTTTTCATCAAAACTTCAATACACACATTAGTCATTGAATCTTGAAATTTCTAAGAGTCTTCTTAGGTGATTGAACCTTTCCTCAGCCAAAGGCTTTGTAAATATGTCAGAAATTTGATCATTTGTATTTATGTATTCTAAGCATATATCTTTCTTAATCACATGATCACGAATGAAATGATATTTTATCTCTATATGCTTAGTCCTAGAATGTTGAATGGGATTTATGCTCAAATTGATAGCACTAGTAGTATCACATAGTATAGGCACACAATTGAATTTAAGTCCATAATCAAGTAAGGTATGCTGCATCCATAACAATTGTGCACAATAACTACCTGCAGCTATGTATTCAGCTTCTGCAGTGGATAAAGACACACAAGCTTACTTTTTACTAAACCAAGATACAAGACAACTACCAAGAAATTGACAATGACCACTTGTGCTTTTACGTTCAACTTTGCATCCAGCATAGTCAGCATCAGAGTATCCAATAAGTTAAAAGATGAAGTTTTTGAAAACCAAAGGCCATAGTCATGTGTATCAATCGAATAGCGAAAAATACGTTTGACAGAAATTAAATGAGATTCTTTAGGACATGATTGGAATCTAGCACACAAGCATACAACAAACATAATATCTGGTCTACTAGCTGTGAGATAGAGTAAACTTCCAATCATACCTCTATATAATTTCTCATCAATATTTTTACCTTTCTCATCTATGTCAAGTTTAGTTGATGAACTCATTGGAGTACCTATTTCTTTTGCTTGATCCATTCCAAATCTTTTCAGTAGCTCCTTGGTATACTTTGCTTGGTTAATGAAGACTCCATCCTTGGTTTGCTTAATTTGCAGCCCAAGGAAGAAATTTAGTTTTCCCATCATGCTCATCTCAAATTCATTTTGCATGGATTTGGCAAAATCTTCACAAAGAGAAGTATTAGTAGCAACAAAAATAATATCATCAACATAAATTTGCACAAGTAAAATATCATTTTTAGAAGATGTTTTTATAAAAAGAGTTGTATCCACTTTTTCTTTTGTAAAACCTTTTGAAAGAAGAAAACCATTTAATCTTTCATACCAAGCTCTTGGAGCTTGTTTCAGTCCATATAGAGCTTTGGTTAACTTGAAAACATGATTTGGAAATTTTTCATGAATAAAACCAGGAGGTTGTTCTACATAAACCTCTTCTTCAATAAAACTATTTAGAAAAGCACTTTTGACATCCATTTGAAATAGTTTAAAATCTTTAAAACAAGCAAATGCCAAAAGTATTCTTATAGACTCTAATCTGGCCATTGGAGCAAAAGTCTCATCATAATCAATGCCTTCTTCTTGGTTGAAACCTTGAGCAACAAGTCTAGCTTTATTTCTAACAACTTCTCCTAGTTCATTTAACTTATTTCTAAAGACCCATTTTGTACCAATAACAGAATGATCATGAGGTCTAGGAACAAGAGTCCAAACTTTATTTCTCTCAAACTGATTTAACTCTTCTTCTATAGCAATAATCCAGAAATTATCACACAATGTATCATCAATATTTTTCGGTTCAATATGAGATAAAAGGGCAAAATTATCAATAAAGTACCGCCTTATTTTAACTCCTTGGGAGACATCACCAATGATTTGCTCCTTAGGATGACTTCTTGCATATGTGAGATCCTTTGGAGGTTCTTGATCATTACTTGATTGACCATCTTGTTCTTGCTCCATTATTTCTTCTTCTTTGGCATGATTTTCCAATGTGGGTACTTGGTGTTGAGTTTGATTTTCAACCATTGAGGAACCTGCATCATCTTCATTTCTTCTTTGAAGATAAATGTTAGATTCATCAAAAGTTACATGAATAGTTTCTTCAACACATAATGTCCTTTTGTTATAGACTCTATATGCCTTTTTATTTGATGAATAGCCAAGAAATATGCCTTCATCTGATTTTCTATCAAACTTACCAAGATTGTCACTAGTGTTTAAAATAAAGCACTTACAACCAAAAACTTTAAAATAGACAATTGATGGAGTTTTATCAAATAGAAGTTCAAAAGGTGTTTTTCTTATAAAAGGTATTAGTAAAACTCTATTCATTACATAGCAAGCTGTATTTACAGCTTCAGCCCAAAAATATTTTGGTAAGGAATTTTCACAAAGCATTGATCTAGCCATTTCCTGTAAAGTTCTGTTTTTCCTTTCAACAACACCATTTTGTTGAGGTGTTTTGGCAGATGAAAAATTATGAGTGATGTCATACTCATCACAAAATTTTGTAAAATCTTGGTTACAAAACTCTCTTCCATTGTCACTTCTAATAGAAATCAGTTTGCAATCAAGAGAAATTTGAACCTTTTTGAAAAGTTTTGAAAATTCATAAAATGTTTCATCTTTTTGTGATAAGAAGACTACCCATGTAAATCTTGAAAAATCATCAACAATCACATAAGCATATCTTTTACCACCAAGACTAGTAGTCCTCGTAGGTCCAAATAAATCCATGTGAACTAGTTCAAGAGGTTTTGAGGTAGAAACCATTTTCTTTGGTTTAAAAGATGTTTTTGATTGTTTTCCATATTGACAAGCATCACAAAGACGAGTTTTATCAAAATGCATTTTTGGTAATCCTCTAACTAGTTCTTGTGTAGAAAGTTTGTTCAATAAATCCATGCTCACATGTCCTAATCTTCTATGCCATAAAAATCCATCATTGTCATGAATGGCAAGACATTTAATATCATTAGTAATAAGCTCATCAAGATATAACACATATACATTACTAACTCTTTTAGCAGCAAAAATAGTTTTATTACTTGCACTGTCAAGAATAGTACAAGTATCACATTTAAACTCAACTTTGCAACCATTGTCACATAATTGACTAATACTAAGTAAATTATACTTTAAACCATCAATAAGTAAAACTTGTTTGATAAGAGGGAAAGAACCTTTACCAATGTTACCTATTCCAAGTATTTTCCCTTTCTTCTTATCTCCAAATGTGACAAAACCTTCACTTGTAGCTTAAAGCTCACTAACAAGTGATGCATTTCCAGTCATGTGTCTTGAGCAGCCAATGTCAAGAAACCATTTAATGGCACTTGATCTTGAGGCAAATTGTACCTATACCAAATTAGAAAGAGTGATTTTTGGTACCCATATCTTCTTGGGTCCAAGGGGGTTAGTAATAGTTCTTTTGACTTTCCAAATGGTCTTAACACCATTTTCTATCTTTCTTTTTATAAAACATCTAGAAACCTTGTGTCCATACTTGCCACAATAGGTGCAACAAATATGAGACCTAGAATGAGAAGATTCTTTAACAAATAACTTTTTTTGTTTTGGATCATAACAATCATATGTAAAACCAAGACCATGTTTTACAAATGAAGATCTTTGATAACCAAGTAGTTTATTTAAATTTTCTCTTCCATTTGTAAATCTCTCAATGCATAAAGTAAGATCATTAACTTTCCTTTTCAAAGACTCATGATCTTTTAGCATTGATTCAAGAGAAATAATTCTTGTACAAAGCTTTTTGTTTTCAAAAGATACGTTTTGTATGGTTGTATTCAAAACATCTTTTTCAATGGTAAGGCAATTAATGGTCTCAAGAAGTTTATCATTTTCAACACATAATTTTGAATTCTCATTTGATAAATCATTGATTTTGAATTTCATTTCTTTGTTTCTTTTTTAAGCCTTTTCAACTCTTCATGCAGTTCTACAATCAAATCACTAGAATCAATATCATCATCACAGAAATTTGAAATAGAAGGTGAAGATTGTACCTCATCATCAATGGCTATAAAGCATATGTTGGCCTTCCCTTCACTATCATCCTCGCTTTCTTGTTGATCCCACGTTCCAGCTAATCCTTTTCCTTTCTTGGCAGATTTCTTTCTGTTTTTGCTGTCTCTTTCCCTCTCTAACACTTTGGGACAGTCAGCAATAAGATGCTCTGTGCTCTTGCATTCAAAACATTGAGGTTTATAGGATGAGGATTGTCCACTCTTCTTGACTGGATTTCTTCCTTTCTTGAGA
Organism: Rauvolfia tetraphylla; assembly: GCA_030512225.1. Taxonomy (NCBI): domain Eukaryota; kingdom Viridiplantae; phylum Streptophyta; class Magnoliopsida; order Gentianales; family Apocynaceae; genus Rauvolfia; species Rauvolfia tetraphylla. Next base: position 6,098,759 of record JAJQKT010000004.1, on the reverse strand, counting down.
AACTCCTTTTTGTAGAATCTCTTGAACTTCCTCACTGCCATTGGAATCTCTTCTTCTCCATTGTTTCCTCCTTCTTCTTCACTTGAAGATAGTTCTTGTTCACTCAAGATTTGAAGCATTGAGTACAACTCCTTTTCTTCCCTTTTCTTCATCTTCCTTGTCATTCAACCGTTTCATCTTCATTTCATGTGTGAGTAGTGATCCGATAAGCTCTTTAAGAGGAAGAGTTTTTAGATCTTTGGACTCCTCAATAGCAAGTGTCTTTGGCTGTCAGGATTTTGGTAGAGCATCCAAAATCTTTCTGTTTTGCTCTCCCATAGTATAGCTTTTACCATAAGCTTTCAAGCCATTGAAAATGTTAGTAAACCTTGTAAACATATCACTAATATTTTCACCTTGTTTCATGGTAAACAGCTCATAATCTCTAACAAGCATAGCAAGTTTAGATTCTTTTACTTGATTAGTACCTTCATGTGTAATTTGGAGTAATCTCCACATATCATGAGCAGAATCACACCCACTAACTCTATTGTATTCAGTAACATCTAATGCACAACTTAATATATTCATGGCCTGATAGTTTAATGTCATTTTCCTTGAATCATGCTCATCAAATTCATCAGTGGATTTGGGTTCTGAGGTTACTCCATCTGCTCTCATTTTCATTGGGACATAAGGACCTTTCTCAACTATGTTCCACAAATCAAAATTGATAGAACAAATATATATTTTAACTCTAGTCTTCCAAAAAGTGTAATTTGTTCCATCAAACAACGGTGGTCTATTTGTAGATGATCCTTCTAGGTAAGGTAGGTTTGAAATATTAGCCATAGGATCTTTGTCTTCTAGGTTGTCAAACCACACAAAGAAGTTCTAGCTCTGATACCAATTGAAATACCTAAGAGGGGGGGGGTGAATTAGGTATTTAGCTAATTTTAGCAAATTAAAACCTTTTATACGTCTAAGCAAAGAACAGATTATATGAGTCAAGTTATAAGTAATTTATAGCACAACGATACAAGAAAGTAAGATCAAAGAACACAAGCAATTTATAGTGGTTCGATCCTCAATATCTACATCCACTACCTTAAGCCTACACTTAAGGATTTCAACCAATCTACTATATGCTCAGGTTTACAAATTACAAGAGAGGCTCACCACACTATGGTTTTACACTCACAACCTCTTCTAGTAACTTTTACAAACAAGGCTCACCACACACAATGGTTTTATATCTTAAACAACCTTGAATCACAACTTCAAGGATCACCCTTATCTAAAGGGTTTTATGTTATCAAGATAACCTTGCAAGAGCTAGTAGAAAAACACAATTTGATAAAAAGATAAGAGTGTGTAGATGTTACCACTTGTTGGTAGATTTTTTACACAAACTTGCACCTTCACACTTTGATGTCTTTTTGATTGATCAATTGAATGCACAAGACATAAGAGAGCTTAAGAAATGTTTGTAAAAGGCTTTAGAATGCTTAGAGTTCTCAAGAATTGAAAACTTACAAAAAATTTCAAGTTTATAGCTTATATAGAATTTGAAAATCAGTTTTAATAGCTATAAAACGACTAGTTAACGACTATTTTCAGGAAATTCGGACGACCGAATTCTGCGTCCGAATTCTTCCTGCTACGTCCGAATTTCTCTAGAAAAACAGTGACCATGCTGAAGGCCAAAATTCGGACGACCGAATTTTTCTTCATGCGTCCGAATCTTCTTCCGAATTTCTCTAGAAGAACAGTAGCAAACTTTTGCTACAAAATTCGGACGACCGAATTTTTTGGAAGCATATTCAAACTTTGTAAAATCATGTGAGATTTAACTTCAATAAGTTTGAAAAACAATTGCTATGTATAGAAAACTTATTTAGACATATATAAGTTTAAAAACCAAAATCAAATTCCTTTGATCATATGAAGTTTACTTAAAAACTTTTAGGACACAAAACCACATTCATCAAAAGATTCATTCAAAGCCTTTTAAGATTATAAGACTCATTTTATGCTCTCTTATGCATTCAATGATAACCAAGACATGCCAGTGTAGAGTTTACATAGAGATTTACCTCCGAAGTAAATACATTCTACACTTCAAGTCTTCAATGCCTTTAGATCATCTAAGAACAACCTTCTTCAAACTTCAATCACTTTGCTTTACTCAAGTTGTTCTTGCACTTTGGCTTCAAAGCAATGAGACTTCATACTTTTTAGTTCACAAAACCTATCACACAACATACAAGCATATTAGTCCTCATCAATATTTGTCATTAATTAAAACTTACATGATTTGCCCTTACGGCTAACAATAAGCAACAAGGCATTCAAGCTTATCAAGATAAAGCACACATTGAAACATTTTGTGAGTAATTGATCAAAATCACAAAATATCATTTTGTTATACAAGTTCGGGTGACCGAACTTATGGTCTACATCCAAACTTCAAGTCCAAACATTTTGTAAAGTTTCATAAAGATGTTTTTGGTCAAGCAAATGCGTAGATATTCAATCATAACTATTTTAATCATTTTATCATGACATATAATCAATTTCAAAAAGTTTTGAGGTGAAAATCATTTTTTTAGGTTTGAAAGAATTTTTTTTTTGTTTTTCATATTGGCGAGAATTACAAGGATGATTTTTCTCAGAACGAATTTTTTGATAATCCTTTAACAAGTAAAAACAATATTCAACAAGTCCATGCTAACATGATCAAGTTTACTATGCCGAAAATAACCATCATTATCATGAGTAGAAAATCATCTAACTTTATAAGCAACAAGTTCATCAAGGCAAGGCACATAACTATTACTAATACAATTTTCAACAAAAATAGTTCTACCATTGACACCATCAAGTATAGTGCAAGTATAACATTTAAATTCAAATTTTCAATGATTGTCACATAATTGACTAATGCTAAGCAAGTTATAGTTCAAATCAACACTAAAAATCATTAGTTTAAAAGGAAGAGATGAACATTTACCAACATTGGTTACTCCAAGAATTCTTCCTTTCTTCTTCTCTAAAAAACAAATCCTTCATTGGTTGCTTTGACCTTGCTTATGAATGAGGTGTTTTCCTTTATTCTTTAAGCCAACATCATCAATATGCCACTTAGTGGTTTTTGAGTTTGAATTGGAGAGTACCTGCAATAAAGAAGAGGAAGTATCCTTTGGTACCCATACTTTCTTGGGTCCGTGGGGGTTAGTAATAATTCCTTTAACTCTCCAAATAGTTTTTATACCATTCTCTACTTTTCTTTTAACATAGCATTTGGTGACTTTATGTCCATGTTTTCCACAATAAGTACAACAAGTATGATGCATGGAAGTAGAAGTAGTTCTAACAAAGAAGTTGTTATATTTAGGCACAATGTTTACATAATTATAGCCAAGACCATATTTGACAAGAGGAGATCTTTGAGCTCCAAGAATTTTATCAAGATTGTCCCTTCCTTTCTTCTTCATGAGTGACTTGAAGTAGCTTCCACATTTCATGAGCGGAATCACATTCCATCACTCTATTGTATTCATTTACGACCAACGCACAACAAAGAATGTTCATTGCTTGGTAGTTTAATGTCATCTTCCTTGAATCGCTTTCATCATACTCCTCCATGGGCTTTGCTTCCCTTGTAACTCCATCGGCTTTCAATCTCAATGGCACATAGGGACCTTTATCAATAATATTCCACAATTCATAGTTAATAGAACAAATGTAAATCTCAATCCTAGACTTCCAAAAAGTATAATTATAACCATCAAACAATGGAGGTCTATTAGTGGAAGAACCTTCCGTATAAGGCAAATTTGATAAACTAGCCATATTATCTTTACTTCTAGGTTGTTAGACCTTAAAAAGAAGACCTAGCTTTGATACCAATTGTAAGACCTAAGAGGAGGGGGGGTGAATTAGGTCTTTGGCTAATTATCAAAAAAATTTTCCCTTTTTGCAAATCCTTTGCCGTAATAAAAGCTCTTCTTCAAATTCACAAGCTCTAAGTTTATATGTGATATAATGGTTGAGACAAGATGATCAAATAATAAACCACAACCAATCAATCAACAACTAAGAACAAACAATAATAACACAATTATGTAAACAAGTAAAGCTATAAATAAATGAACACACGATTTATAGTGGTTCGATCTTTTCAAGATCTATATCTACTACCTTGAGTCCACACTCAAGGATTTCAACCAATTCACTATATGCTTATTCCAAGCAATTACACAATAGGCTCACCCTTCAATGAGTTTTACCACAACAACCTCTTTTCAATCTAATAAACAAGGTTCACCCTTATCACTAAGAGTTTTATGTCACTAGACAACCTAGGCCAATCTAATCCAAGGCTCACCCTCACCAATGGGTTTTACAGAACAACCTTGATTAATCTAGTTTATGGCTCACCCTCCACAGGGGTTTTAAGTCTCTTGAAAACCTTGTATCAATCACAACAATAATGTAAAGAAAGAGTTTGAATGTTACCAACATTTCTTGGTGGATGAATACAATAGCTAGCACCACTTCACTTCTTGCCTTTGGAATATATTGAATTTCAACCTTTGAGCACAAGGCAATTTGAGAGCTTTTCAAATAATTTTGATGTAAAACAAGTTAGATCTTGAAGAAATTTGAAGGTTTAAAATTTGTTTAAAAAATCTGGAGTTCATGTCTTTTATAGATTTGAAAATTTGGTTTTAACAGCCATAAAACGGCTAGCAACGACTAGTTTTTTTGAAGTTTGGATGTCCGAACTTTCTCCTATGCGTCCGAACCTGCGTCCGAACTTTTCTGGAAAATACTGTTGTTCACAAGCTCGTACTGTTTATTAAATAGTAGTTACTATTCATTAAACAGTGTTACTGTTCACTATGAAGGAAAACATTCGGATGTCCGAACTTTTCCTTCTGCGTCCGAACTTTGCGTTCGAACTTTTAAAACTTTATCAAAACATGTTCAAATCAATTCCAACAAGTTGGAAAACCTTTTAGCCTATAAGATAAGTCATTAAAGTCATTTTAAGTGCAAAAACCATTGATGAAAACTTGATAATTATGGTAAGTTCAAAACCATTGAAATCATTTAAATCAAGTTTTGTGCTCTCAATTGCAACTCATAGATTCCAAGACTTAAGAGTGTAGGGTTTACAAAGTTTACCTATTATGCACTTGTAACCTACACTTATGTCTTCAAAGCCTTCAATCATCTTGAACAAACTCTTCAATCTTCAATCACTTTTGGCATAGTTGAGTTGTTCTTGCATTGTGGCTCCAAGGCAATAAGACTTCATGCTTCTCAATCCATCAATCCTATCACTCAACATACAAACACATTAGTCCTCATCAATATTTGCCATTATTCAAAACTAATCATAACTACATGATTTGCCCTTAGGGCTAACAGCATGTTTACTATTTTTCCAGAGAAATTCGGACGAATGTTCGGACGCAGAAGAAAAAGTTCAGACGTCTGAACTTTTTCAGACAACTTGTCACAGTAAAGTTCGGACGCATAGGAGCAAGTTCGAATGTTCGAACTTCTCTGAAACTAGTCGTTACTAGCCATTTTATAGCTGTTGAAACTGATTTTTGAAATCTATAAAAGCATAAATTCAAGAATTTTTGTAAATTTTGAATCTCTAAGAAATCTTAACATTCCAAAATCTTTAGCAAATATAAAAGCTCTCTTTTGTCTTGTGCTTTCAATTGATCATTCAAGATTCCAAAGACAACAAAGTGAAGAGGTGCAACATTGTGTAATTATCTACAAGAAAGTGGTAACATCTTATCCTTTCTCCATTTAATTGTGTTTTCTACTAGCTCATTACAAGGTTGATCCTTGAGACATTGATTCAAGGTTGTTTGTAGATATAAAATCCTTTGGTAGGGTGAACCTTGTTTGTAGAATTGCAAAAGAGGTTGTGAGTGTAAAACCATTGTGTGGTGAGCCTCTTATGTAATTGTTGGACTTGAGCATATAGTAGATTGATTCAAATCCTTGAGTGTAGACTCAAGGTAGTGGACATAGATCTTGACGAGATTGAACCACTATAAATTGCTTGTGTTCATTGATCATAGATTGCTTATTGTTTTGTTATTGAGTTAACTATTCTCTCATTGAAATAGGCATTCATAATCTGCTCTAGCTAAATTTATAAAAGGTTTCGAAAATTAGCCAAAGACCTAATACCCCCCTCCCCCTCTCTTAGGTCTTTCAACCAACATCTCCAACATTTTGAAGTCATATAGGAAAAACTATTCTCTTGGAGAACAAAATAGAAAGATTTTGGATGCTCTACCCAAGTCTTGGCAAGCAAAGACTCTTGCAATTTAGGAAACAAAAGATTTGAAGATTCTTTCTCTTGAAGAACTCATTGGATCATTGGTTACCCATGAGATGAAGGTCAAAAGGTTAAATGATCCTTAAGATGAGGAGAAATGGAGAAAGCAAGAGGAATCATCTGGTAATGAAGATGAAGATCGAGACAATGATTAGATGGCTATGGTTGTGAAAATTTTCAAGAAATTCTATAAAAAGAGAATTTCTCAAAAAGGGAAGAATGCCTTCCAAGAAAGGAGGACAATCATATTCATTATTCAAGCATCAATGCTATGAATACAAAACTATCGAACACCTTGTAGCCAATTACCCTAAAGCATTGGAGAAGGAGAGAGAAGCCATATTAAAAAAAAAATCTCTCAACAGAGGAAAAGAATTAGTAAGCACTTGGGATCAACATGCCAATAAGATAGTGGAGATGAGGTACAATCTATTCCTTCAACCTCTACACATTTTGAGGATGATATTGATGATCCTAGTGAATTTCTTGTGGATATGTATAGTGAGTTGAAAAAGGTTTTCAAAAGAAACAAAAAGATGAGATTCAAAATTAATGAATTATTGAAGCAAAATTCAAAGTTATTTTGTGAAAACAAAAAACTCATTGAATCCATCAATTGTTTGAACACTAAAAAAAATGTTTTAAATGTTTCCTTGCAAAACATGTCTCTTGAGAACAAATCTCTGTGCTAAAATTTCTTCTCTAGAGAAAATGATTGTTGATCTTGATTTTTTGAAAAACAAAGTTGATGATCTCACCTTATGTGTTGAAAAATTTACAAATGATAGAGATAATCTTGACAAACAACTTGGACCTCAAAGATCTTCTTTTGCGAAAAATAGTCTTGGATACAATCATGTGAACATTGTTTTAAAATACAAAATTACTTCGTCAACGCTCTATCTACCTCTATGCCTCATACATGTTGTACTTATTGTGGTAGAAATTGTCACAAGGCCACTAGATGCTATGTAAAAAGAAATGTAGAAAATGGTGTTAAAACCATTTGGAGATCAATAACCCCCTTGAACATAAGAAAATGCAGGTACCAAAAGTCACTTCCTCTCATTTGATGTAGGTACATATTTCTTCAAGATCAAGTGCTACTAAGTGGTTCCTTGATTGTGGATGCTCAAGACACATGATAGGGAATGGTTAACTCATTAATGAACTTCAAGCCACAAATGATGAATTTGTCACCTTTTGTGACAAGAAGAAAGGAAGAATTCTTGGAGTAGGTAATATTGGTAAAGGATCTTCCTCTCTCATTAAGCAAGTTTTGCTCATTGATGACTTCAAATACAATTTTCTTAGCATTAGTCAATTGTGTGAAAATGGATGCAAAGTTGAGTTTAAATGTGATACTTGTACCATTCTTGATAGTGTAAGTGGAAAAACTATTTTTGTTGCCAATATTGGTAACGTAAATGCTCTGTATCTTGATGAAATTGTAGCCAATGATGTTAAATGTCTTGTCATTCATGATAATGATGGATTTCTTTGGCATAGAAGACTAGATCATGTGAGCATGGATTTGTTGAACGAATTTTCCTCTCAAGATTTGGATAGAGAATGGCCAAAAATGCGTTTTGAGAAAAATCATCTTTGTGATATATGCCAATATGGAAAACAAATAAAAACATCTTCCAAACCCAAGAAAATAGTTTCAACTTCAAAACCTCTTGAACTTGTTCATATGGATCTATTTGGGCCAATGAGGATCACCAGTCTTGGTAGTAAGAGGTATGCATATGTTATTGTTGATGAATTTTCAAGATTTACTTGGGTACTCTTTCTGTCACAAAGGATGAAGCTTTTCATAAATTCATGAAACTTTTCAACAAGGTTCAAACCTCATTTGATTGCAAATTTTTCTCTATTAGAAGTGACAATGGGAGAGAATTTTGTAATCAAGATTTTACAAAATTTTGTGATAAGAAAGGAATTGTTAACAACATTTCGGCTGCCAATACACCTCAACAAAATGGGGTTATTGAAAGGAAAAATTGAACTTTGCAAGAAATGGCTAGGTCTATGATTTGTGAAAACTCTTCGCCAAAATATTTTTGGGCCGAAGCCATAAACACCGCTTTCTATGTTATGAAGATAGTTCTTTTGAGGTGATTTTTGATAAAAACATCTTTTGAACTTCTATTTGATATAACTCCCTCAATTTCCTTTTTCAAAGTGTTTTGTTGCAAGTGCTTTATATTGAATATGTGAGACAATTTGGGTAAATTTGATGGAAAATTAGATTGAAGGCATCTTCCTATGTTATTCTTCTAACAAGAAACCTTATAGAGTTTACAAGAAAAGAACTTAATGTGTTGAGGAGACCATTCATGTGAGTCTTGATGAGTCTAACATTTACTTGAAAAGAAGAGATGATGATGGTGCAAGTACTTCCACGAATGATCATCAAACTCATCTTCAAGCTCCAACTTTGGAAGACCATGCCAATGAGGAAGAGATGATTGAGCAAGAACAAGATAATCAACCTAGTGGTGACCACACCACAAGAAAAAATGATTTTTGCGACAGAAATTTGCAACGGCAGAGTCCGTTGCCATTTTGCGACGGCTTTGCAACAGAACTGCTACAAACGAAATAAGTAGAGTCCGTTGCCATTTTGCGACGGAAAGAAAATAATCGCAAATCCGTCGCAAATTGTGACGGATTTGCAACGAAAATAGAAAAATAGATATTTAAAAAAATTTTACATATATTCCGTCGCAAATCCATCGAAGATTAGCTACAGAATTGCGACAGAAAATAAAAAGATAGATTTGTGACGGAAAAGTTCCGTCGCAATGTCGCTACGGATTTACGATGAAAATAAAAAAATGAAAAAAGTTTATATATTATGTCGTAAATCCGTCGCCATATAGCTACGGATTTACGACGGATAGGAAAAGAAAATATTAAAAAGGTTTTTCCATGCCGTCGCAAATTCGTCATCATTCAACTTCAGATTTGTGATGGAAAAATAGAATTTAAAAATTTTTTAAATTTTCGTCACAGATTAGTAGGTATACGTCTACAGATTTGCTACGGAACGAAGAAGAAAATATTAACAAATTTTATTAAGCTGTCGCAAATCCGTCGCTTGATTTGCAACAGACAAAAAAATTTAAAGTATTTTTAAAAGTTTTTGTCGCAAATTTGTAGCTATACAACGACAGAAATAAAAAATTTTATTTTTCGTTGCAAATCCGTCGCAGTATTGCTATGAATTTGCGATGCTTAGAAAAAAATAAAATAAAAAATATAAGTCGTCACAATTTAACTACGGATTTGCAACAGATTTGCAACAGAATATTTTTTTCCCTCCTATTCTTACATCCTTATTTGTTTTTTGTGTGCCACACCTCATGGTGTCCATAAATGTACTATTTAATTAAATATATATAGCATGCAGTGCATTTGTAATATTTATATTATGAAATATTAGTACTCTGTAGTTAATAGTCTTTATATAAAGGCACATATGAATATGTATTTTTTAATTTATTTTGGTATAACATATCTATTGACTATAATAATACATTATACAAAACCAATTAAATTGTATTAGATATGTGTATGATACTAATAGTTATATCTTTGAGTATGACTAATTTATAATATGTAATGCTATACAACATATAGTGTTGATGAGGTTAATACATATACTAGGACAACGTATATGATAATTACATGCGTATATTTTATAAATATTGATTATTAACAAATCTTAACTATAAACTTATTGGAGGAATGGAAGAGAAAGAAAAATACTTAAGAAACACATTAGAATTTAATTTTTGTTGCAAATCCGTCGCAAATATGTCGCAAATGTCGAATTTTTGAAATTTTCACCCGCGAAAAAAGCCGTCACATTGAAATTTATTCCATCGCAAAGCCATCGCAAATTTGCGACGATGTTACGACTGATATTTTAGCCTTTGTAAAAAAATTAAAAATAAAAACTGCATCCTAAATCCGTAGCAAAATAGCGACGGATTTGCGACAGATTTTTTACCGTTATTAAATAAAATTAGAAATAATTTCCGTCGCAAATCCGTTGTAAAATCGCGAACTCTTTCTTCTTAACAAAAGAGCTGAACTCTTTTCTCCCTAGCTCTCTCATCATTTAACAAATTGCGTGCCGCCCGTCGCCGAACCGAGGTAAGTTGTTCACCTTTCCACATTTATTTTATTTATTTTATGTTATTGTTCTGTTTTTTTCCATAATTTAAACAACATATATTTTTTTTTTCTGTTTTTGCCTACATTTTATTTACCTGTTTTTTGTTTTATTTTTTGTTTATTTTAATGTACTGGATTTATAGATTTTTATTGTTCTGCTTTTTTATGATATTTATTGCTTTCTGATTTGTAGTGTTTTTTGCTTGTTTTTCTGTAAATTTTTCCTATTTTTCTGTAAATTTTTATGTTTTTCCTTTTTTTTGTTAATTTGAAAGTTTCTTATTTTTCTTTTAGTATACATGAGAACAGAAGCCTCTTGTCTGTGATTGAAAATCATCTCAAGCCTGGTCCATGGAGAAATCGGTTGAGGCAATTTTGTGAGCAGCAACTGGAATCTCTCAAGTTTTTTATCCGCAAATATCCTAAGGTTCTCCGTTTTACTATTTCATTCTCTTCACTTGCTTGTTCATAGCCTAAATTGTATCATGCCCGAATCTAGGCATCTGTATCATGGCCCAATATCAACAACTGAATAACTTTTAATGAATCTTTGATAGTCCTATTAGCATTCCCGCCCCACCCCCCACAAAACAAAAATCCTTCAAGCAATTGGCTGAAGGGAACATTTGGATACAAGTGTGAATTCTAACCAAGTCTTTTTTTTTGCAGAGGATCATGATTTGATGCCACTAGTGATTAGGGGATGACCTTTGACTTGACTTTATTTGCTTTCGATCTTTTCGTAAAAGATGATAAAGGGTTTGGTGAATTTGAAGTTTGTGTAATCCAATCTGGAATCTTCAATTGTTTGATTGTGTTCAATTGAAAAAAAAAAAAAATTCCCTATGGTAGTCAACTATTTCCAGATTGTTTGGAATGCTCACTCTCCCTTTTACCCATCTTCTTTCACTTTCTATTTTCATTAACAGTCTATAATGGACCGGGGCAGTCCAAATGGCCTTCCACTTCAGAAGTTCAAGAGAGTGCAGGGCTATGCAGCCTTATTCTTGGGAGCCATGAAGCATATTTTGTAGGTGTAACGTAGCGAGCTTGTAACTTCACATGGTTGAACTGGATGTTAAGAAAGTATTAAAATGGAAAGAGCACATGGGAAGCAATAGAAAAGTTGAAAAATGTGTATCTCCGTAAGTTTCATTTTTGCTTGCTTTCTAATTTAGATCATATTGTGTGTTCTCCTTTGCAAGGCTCAGGATCATCATTTCGTGAGCTGAACTTGAAGGGCCCAATACGTGAACAACTAGCCAATTTAGTTATCCTTGAGTACCCTGTTATCCATGTTTTTCTACCTTCTCACAGCTATGATTTTGAAGTTATCAAAGATGCCAATTTGCACAGAGTAGAGGAGACTGGCAAGGAATCTTTAGAAAGTGAAGAACTGTGTCAACCTGGTGTTCACTTCAGGGAAGAAGAAATCGAAGAAGTTGATTTGCGGGATCCTCATAATTCTGATGTGATGAAAACGTCCAAGGGGAATGAAGACTTCAGGACTCCTACCGAGAAAATAGGAACAGATGAAACACTAGATGACGGAATTGATAGCAAATTATTGTGTTGTTTCAACGGATTTTTTTCTGTTTTTTCTATTTTTTCTATAAATTTGAAAGTTTTATGATTTTTCTATTTTTTCTATTTTTATATTTTTCCTATTTTTTTTGTTATGTTTTTTTCTAGCTTTTTGTTTTTTACAGTGTTTTTTTAATTTTTGTAATAGAGATTGGTTTTAATATTTTTTAATTTTGTGAAGATGCTTACAATATTTTTGAGGTGGTCTTATGAATTTTGGATATATTTACGTGCAATTAATTTTTGAGAGTATTAAATTTGGATGTGAGAGATTAATTGTAGTGGCTTTGAGCATGGAAAACGTCCATTTTACAGCAGAAATACTGTCGAAATTTTTTTACGCTTTCTTAACACTTCTCTAAATTTTTGACTCTATTTTAACAAAAAATGCCAAATCCCTAAATTTTTTTTGTAGAATTAGGTAAAATTTTTTTGTGAAATTCGAGCGAGGATGATATTGATATTTTATTAGATGACGAAAACAGTAAATAACTTGTATGTATGCAATACATATGCTACGTCACTTATTTAATGTTTAAATTTATTTTACATTAATTTTTATATATAATTAATGATTATATAGCTAACGAATATTTTATTACTTTTCAAATGCCTCCATATAGGGATGGGTGATCGTACTCCTTCTCCATCTTTACCCGGGCAGATGCCTTTAGCGAGTGAGGATGACGCACGACCAGCGGAGTCTGAACATACGCCTTTGACCACACCTTCTGTACTATCCTCTATGGCTACTTCTACCGATGGGACTCAGACAGAGGATGCCAGCATTCTGATAGCCCCGGATACGCCGCCTTCTATAGTTACATAAATTTTGTATAATATTTTTTAATATTGTACGCATAAAATATTGATATTTAATGGATTAATTATATTTATTTTAATTTAATTTTTTATTTTATTGAAAACTATTTAAAAATATTGTACGCATAATTATTTAAAAATTATTAAAAACTATTATTTAAACATTTTAAAATATTTAATTAAAAATTAAAATTTTAAATTAAATTGCATTTGTAATTAATAATTATTTTTCATAATTAATAATTAATAATCACAATAAAAATAGTTGCAAAATTGTTGCAAATTATTTACGATGAAATAAAATTTTTAATATTTTTAAATTAAATAATACTGTCGCTAAATTGTCACAAAATTGCGACTAAATAGCGACGGATTTTTTTTTAAAATAAATTTTTGTCGCAAAATCTCGACGACTTTGCGAAGAAAATATATTTTTTAAAAAAAATTATAAAAAATTCGTTACAAAATTGTCTCAAGAAAGAGAAGATAAGACTTTGTCGAGTTTTAAAAAGAGTCAAAGTTCCCGATGGTTTTGCTGCTAATGTCTCAAGATGTGTACAACTTAAGCCGCCTAAAATTTCTGGACTTAAAAGTCATGACAACCATGTCCTCATGCAACAACTATTCCCAATAGCTTTGAGAAAATTGTTACCACAGACAGTAAGGTCCAGTTTATTACGATTTTGTCGATACTTCAAAGAGTTATGCTTTAAAGTCCTTGAACCTTGTGAGCTTGCAAAATTAGAAAACGAGATTGCAGAAACACTTTGCCATCTAGAAAGAATTTTCCCCCCTTCTTTTTTTGATGTCATGGTGCATTTGACAGTTCATTTGGCAACTGAGGCAAGAATAGGTGGCCCAGTTCAATATCGATGGATGTATTCCATAGAAAGGTATGAATGCTTTTTATATTTGGGAAAATAATATTATATTATATAATGTTTAATAAAAGGGCTCCTAACTCTTTCATTAAATCACAGGTACTTGTCAAAGCTTAACTCTTATGTTCGAAATAAGAGTAGGCCAGAGGGATGCATTGTAGAAGGTTATATAGCAGAATAATGCTTGACATTTTGCTCACTCTATTTGTCTAATGAAGTTGAGACAAAATATAACAAAGTTGGAAGAAATGAAGATAGTTCATGGAATGATGTTGGAGAATTAAATGTTTTCTATAATTCAGGCCGACTATTAGGTAATGGACAAGACAAGGTATTAGATGAAGAGACACTAGCCAAGGCTCACCAGTATGTTTTATTCAATTGTGATTCTCTTGATCTATTCATCAGGTATTGTTTTTGAACTCTTTTCATGTTTTTTCTTTAAATTGATTATAAATTCTAAATTAAAATAATATGCAGTCAACATCATCTAAAGACCCAACAACAATACGCACATATTGGGAAGCATGACATTGAACGCATTCATAGCGAACTGTTTGCACCTTGGTTTGCAGATCATGTAAGTGTACTAACTAAATTATATATGTATGTCGTCCTTCTAACAAAATGAGAACATAATCAATGGATTTGTAGGTTTTGGAGTTACATATGCAAGGCGATCAATCTATCTCTGATGACATAACACTTCTAGGTTGAGGTCCAAGTGAGGTTGGAAAAGAATTCAAGGGTATTATAGTCAATGGTTTTAGATTTGATACTAAAGACCGTGAGGGAAAAAGAAAGAGTCAAAATAGTGGTATTGTTGTCACTGCTAGTACCTCTTGTTTTTCAAGTACTAGAGACAAAAATCCTATTTTTACTAATGTGACCTACTATGGTATTCTAAAGCGCATTGTTCAGTTAGATTATACTGGGGGGAGAAAAGTGGTATTATTTGATTGTGATTGGGTTTCAGAGGGTAAAGGAATCAAGAAAGATGATGATGGATTCATCTTGGCAAATCTCACAAATGTTAAGCCTCATAAGGAACCTTTCATCCTTGCTTCACAAGCGCAACAAGTATTTTATGTAGAAGACCTAGATCACCAAGGTTGATCAACCAAAAAAAAAAAAAACTCAACTCTTAATTTTCCACCAGAGATCGCTACACTTTTGCCTTTCAAAAAAAAAAACACATAACTACACTTTTGCATGTTACTATAATGTGCAGTATTTTTTTATTTCCCTCAAAAAAGATTTTTTTGATGAATTTTAATTATGTGAAGTAAAAAAATACTATTTTCAGCTAATATTCTTATTTGAGGTTGTTGTAGAAATTTAGAAAATTCTACACATTTAATAATGGCGGGAGTCATTGCCTCCAAAATGAGAAAAGAGGGGGAAAATGAAAAAACAGAGCAATAAGGTAGAAGACATCTAGTTACTCTCTGTTACTCACAAGCTTTGCAGATTCCGAAAGGTAAAAGTAGAATCTATTCCTAAACAATCATTCTCCACACCTAAATTTGCAATTACTAATCTAGGGATTTTTTTTTCTTCGTTATTACCTTGGAAGAAGAAGACCCATTTACTGAAATTGGGTATTTCTTTGAGAGATTTGGGTGACGCTGGATTGCTGAAGGATTTAATAAACGAGAAAGGTTACTCTTCTGTTGTAGATTTATTTTCTTTTCTGAAAAATTTCTGTAATATGGTCAATTTTGTAGGATTTTGGTGCTTTGTTAAGATTTCTGTATGTGTTAATGAAGGTTAATCTACACATGCACGCCCTGATATACATGCATATATTTTTTACGATGCAATTATGCCTTGTAAAATAGTAGCTATATGGGTTTAGGCCAAGGTTTGGCTATAAACGTTCAAGTCATGTTTACATTCGTGAAAATGATTCAGTAACATGAAAAGGCTAAGACAGGCAATCTAAGTTATGAGTCCTAAATTATGTTTTCAATTAATGTTCTTTGAAATCTTGTATAGTTTAGTAGATTTTGATCCACATAGAATTGACCAACTAATCGTTCAACATGTTTTATTCATACGTAATATGTTTTTGTCTGTAGACATGGCTCCAATGACAAGAAGTAGAAGACATAATGAGGACGAGGAGGAGACCTCAAGGAACTTGGTGGATGGATCGAACAGTGAATTAGAAATTCACATCACCCAACTACCGAACATTCAACAAGGTATGAATTTAGTCAAGGTTACACATCTATATTTGGATATTTTTCATTTATGTTGTTGTTCTGATTTCGTGAGAGAACAGTATGTTTCTCTCAATCATTAAGATTTTGAGTTATCTTTTTCTTCATAGGTGAAACTACTGCTTCACAAAAGAGGGTGCGAGGAGAAACTTGCATGACATCTGTTTGGGGTTTACAACCCGACACAAAAATTGAAATCGAAGCAAATGACCTTGGTCAACCTCTCGGAGATAATGTAAGCAAGCTAACCCATTTCTTGGGAACAATGGCTAGAAATGGCATGTATGCTCCAATCGATATCTTATCTTGGAATAAGATGGGAAAATTGAAGGAAGATATCTATAAAGTTGTTCGGGTAATATATCCCGCCCATATGTGAAGACTGGATAATGCAATCCTTAGGTAGCAAATGGCGATGCTTCAAGTGTAAGGCTCGGAAAAAATATTTCGATCCTACTAAAACTGTTAGTGAGCTAATGAGTAATAGGCCGAAAAGGGTAACTGCAGTGCAATGGAGAAATATTCTCACCTATTGGAAAACTGAAGAATCACAAGTATTCTGGCTAAACTTCTTTAAAAAAAATTGTGATCTCTTTATTGAACTATTAACAGTTGTTCAATTGTCTCCTTAATTTCTTCTAGGCTATGAGCAGAAGAAATAAGATCAGCAGGAGAAATAGGAAATTGATGCAAAACATAGGGAAGAAGAGCTTTGCAGAAATTCGATATGAAAAGGTAAATCATAACCCTTTTAAAATTACAAAATTTCAATATGTTCATAATCTGGATAAAAATAGTTAACATTTCTTTTCTTTAAAATAAGAAAAAAGAACTAAATCGTGAACCGGCAGGGCGTGAAGTGTTTGACATGTGCTATTCCTCAAAAAGTGAGGATTCATCTTATGTGCTTGTGCAAGTAAAGGTATGTCGCATTCTTTTCTTTTTTTTTTTTCTTTCCTCAATTCTTGATTTTGGTGTGTGGTTAGCTTGGTTGGCATGAGGTATTGGTGTATGGTTTGCTTGGTTGGCTTGAGATATTGATATGTGGTTGGTTTGGTTACCAGGAAGCTTTGAAGGATGATCTTTGAGTTCTTGTCTCTTTTTGGTCATAGAAATAAAATTAGAGGTTTTCTTGTCTGAATATGGTGACTTGAAATTTTTTACATTAATATTATTACGAGTTTTGAATTTTTTGGTTTATCAGCTCTATCAATAGCATGAAAATATTATATAGTTTTCCTCTCATCACTAGTGTCTTTTCTGTATTCTTTTATATTTTGTACGTAAGCTTAGTAATATTTGACTTATGAAACTAAACCTCTTATACATTTTATTTTATTCAAGGTTGGACAGCCTATAGTTCTTAAAAGTATAGTTAATTATTCACAAGTTGTGGCAAAAGGAGTTGTTCGAAGTGTAGATCCTTTTGAGCATGTTGGAGACGAGGAGTTGGGAGAAAGTTGGAGTGAAGTTCATGTTAATATCCCAATCAAGCGAGATGAGAGACTTGTGAGATCTTATCAATATTTCAAGACTATTGGAGATGTCATTGGAGTATCAGTTGCTTGGCCTAACTTTTTGGTACTTTTACCAAAAACAGAATTATCAAAATATTTTTTCATTGCAAAATCATTTTATTGAATGATTTTTTTAATTACTATCGTTCATTGCAGGTTGCAAGTGATGATGATTAGCAAACTGATTGCAGGTTGCAATGGAGCCTACGAATGGATACGTCTTGTCAAGTTTATTATGCTAATTATTATTAAAAATATTAAATATTAGTTCTTTATATTCTCTATTTCCTTTTTGTGTTTAAGTATACTTTAATGGATTTGTGATTTGTTGGTTAATTTGTCTTGAAAGAAATTTCATAAAATGGGTAAATTTACGACTTGGGGTTATATGATGTTTAAGTTGATTGCTTATCTTATATGGTATAATGTTGTATAATTTAGTTATAGATTAAGCATTCTTATGGGTGAAATTTAAACATTTCAATGCTCTATATACGTAGGAAAAATATTTGTAAAAATTTTGCTTACAAATGTATGTGCTGTCACACTAGGCCTTTCATATAGAAAGGAAATACATCACAATAAAATGTAAGAAAATGTTAACTTGGCAATAGTTTCCACAGTTGCAGCGTCAAATTTATATAATTTTAATATGTTGAATGTAACATTAACAATATTATATACTATTTCAACAAGACTCCAATGCAACACCTTCAATGGTAAACAAAACTAGTCTAAAATATCACAAATAAATTGTAATACCTATTTAATTTAGCTACACCTGCAATTGATGAGAGATAGTATTTTAAATAGAATTTTAATATATTAATGGTAGAATTAGAAACATTATTCACTGTAATAAAGAGAGTCTTAAGGCAACAGTTTCAATTGTAAAAAATAAGCCTATAGCATCACAACAAATATGTAATGAAAAGCTATTTTCGCAATAGTTTGAAATGGAACAAAATAATATTTAAATAAATATTTTGATATACAAAATTACCATTAGCGATATCATCCATCGTTGTAAAATTAGGTATAATGTAACACTTTCAAACATAATTTAAAATTACTTTATCATATCACTTATAATTGTTGCCAAAACTTTTCGTGACGGCCACCTAGACAACACTTTCCAAATTTGTTGCTAATTAAAACCCGTTGCAATAGACCTAAATTAAAACAGTTACAAGTGTAACTAAAAACGTCTTTTCTTGTAGTGATGGGAGAATTCAACTTCTTTCCTGGGCTACAAATCAAGCAAACCAAGGATGTCACTTTTATAAATCAATCAAAGTATACCATGCAAAAGGTATTAGCACTCCTATGAGTTCATCAACCAAACTTGACAAAGATGAGAAAGGAAATAATGTTGATGAGAAAGTATATAGACATATGATTGGTAATTTGATTTATCTAACCGCAAGTAGACAGGACATTATGTTTGCCGTATGTTTATGTGCTAGATTTCAATCTTATCCAAAAGAGTCTCATGTAACTACTATCAAACGTATTCTTTGTTATTTAATTGATACACATGCTTGTGGTCTTTGGTTTACACATTCATCTTCTTTTGACCTTATTGCCATTCGGATACCGACTGGGTCGGATGCAAAGTCAACCGTAAGAGTACAAGTGGTTATTGTCAATTTCTTAGTAGTTATCTTGTATCTTGGTATAGCAAGAAAAAAGCTTGTGTTACTGTCCATCACCGAGGCCGAATATATCGCTGCTGGTAGTTATTATGCTCAAGTGCTAAGGATGAAGCACACTCTACTTGATTATGTTTTAGATTCCAAATGTGTGCCTATTTTATGTGACAATATAGTGCCATTAATTTAAGCATAAATCCTATTCAACACTCTAGGACTAAGCATTATAGAGATTAAACATCATTTCATTCGTGATCATGTAGGTAAAGATGATACGTGCTTCGATTATATGTGCACAAATGAACAAATTGCTGACATCTTTACCAAGCCTTTGGCCAAAGAAAGGTTTTGTTACCTTAGAAGAAGCTTGGAATTTTCAAAATTCAATTACTAATGTGTGTATTAAAGTGTTACAAAAATAGGGAAAATTTAAACACATGGTTCAGATGCATAGTGTGAAATTCGAACATCCAAATTCTCCTTAGAAAATTTCAGACAAAAAGATTCGATCATCTGAATTAGCTGAACTGAAGAAATAGGGAAATTCGGATGCAAGTTCAGACGGAAACCAAAAAGTTTGATCGTCTGAACTTTGTGATTACAACGGTTTTAAAACCGCTCAATTGGCCATTTCTATCATTGTAAACTATCTGAATTCTCCCTTCTCTCAAAATCCACACTACCCACTCTCATCCAAACTCAAATCTCTCACATTTTCACCATTTTCTCCTGAAAATTATTTGATATTAGTGTTCTAAGCCCTATATTATCCTTGAAATTGACTTTTGTTCAAAGAAAATCACAACGGTGTGCACTAAGAGGGAAAATATGGCTGAAGAAAAGGGGAAAGCCAAAATGGCAGAAGAAGGGCTAATCATTAGCCAAGATAGGTTCAGATTTCTCAAACCACCCTTGGACTGGATAGATTTATCTCAACAAGGGTAGCGGTAGAATTTGAAGATTGGAGCAAAAGGAATAGGAAAATCATACCCAGACATAGAGTTGATTTGGACAAGCTGTCCAACATGGGTAATATGCTTTCACTCTTTGGTGAAATTTGTTGAGGTAGTTTGCTTGGTGTTAATGAAGATTACTTTCCCACCCTTGTATATGAATTCTATGCTAATATTAAGGATGAAAGGTGTTAGCCCTAAGGGCAAATCATGTAATTTTGATTAATGACAAATATTGATCAGAACTAATATGTTTATATTGTGTGATAGGATTTGTGAAGAAAGAAGTTTGAAGCCTCATTGCCTTCAAGCCAAAGAGCAAGATAAACCTCAATAAGCTAGGAGTCTTTTGAGGTTTATCCAAAGATGAACTCAAGGCATTGAAGACTTGAAGTGTAGAGTAGGTATGATGATAGGTAATATCTATGTAAACTCTACATTTGTATGTCTTGGAGTCTATTGAATGCATAAGAGAGCATAAAATTGGTTTCTTAATCTTAAAAGGTTTTTGAATGAATTCTTAGTAAATGTGGTTTTGTGTCCTAAAAGTTTTTAAGTAAACTTTATATGATCAAAGGAATTTGATTTTGGTTTTCAAACTGATATTTGTCTAAATAAGTTATCTATATATACCAAATGTATTTCAAATACTTGGAAGATTGATTTCAAATGATTTTACAAAGTTTGAACATAATTCCAATAAATTCGGTCGTCCGAATTTGGTAGCAAAAGTTTGCTACTGTTCTTCCAGAGAAATTCGGAAGAAGATTCGGACGCGTGAAGAAACATTCGGTCGTCCGAATTTTGGTCTTCAGCATGGTCACTGTTCTTCCAGAGAAATTCGGACGAAGATTCGGACGAAGCAGGAAGAATTCGGTCGTCCGAATTTCCTGAAAATAGCCGTTTTATAGCTGTTTCAACTGATTTTCAAATTCTATAAAAGTTATAAACGTGCAATCTTTTGTAAGTTTTGAATATTTGAATACTCTAAGCTTTCTAAAGTCTATTACAAACATTTCTCAAGCTCTCTTATGTCTTGTGCATTCAATTGATCAATCAAAAGACATCAAAGTGTGAAGGTGCAACTTTGTGTAATTTCTACCAACAAGTGGTAACATCTACACACTCATCTTTACTTATTCAATTGTGTTAATCTACTAGCTCTAGCAAGGTTATCTTGATAACATAAAACCCTTTAGATAAGGGTGATCCTTGAAGTTGTGATTCAAGGTTGTTTGAGATATAAAACCATAGGTTGGTGAGCCTTGTTTGTAAAAATTACTAGAAGAGGTTGTAAGTGTAAAACCATAGTTTGGTGAGCCTCTGTTGTAATCTATGAACTTGAGCACATAGTAGAGTTATTGAAATCCTTAAGTGTGTGCTTAAGGTAGTGGAGGTAGATCTTGAGGATCGAACCACTATAAATTGTTTGTGTTCATTTGTTTACATTTCTTATATTGCTTTGCCATAAATTGTTTCTCTCTTATTCATATCATCTGTAATTGGTCTGTACATATAAAAGATTTGAATTTGCAAAAATTAGCCAAATACCTAATTCACCCCCCCCCCCCTCTTAGGTATTTCAAAAGGGTTGAGCATTGTGGGTATAGTATAATGCAATGGTATTCTTCTGGAGTATCTCAAGTTGATTTTGAGTTTAATGATGCTCTAGTTAATAGAATTTGTAGTGTTGCTGATGTTGGTGCAATATATTATTCATTGGGACAATATTGCCATATTCAAGAGCTATTCACAAATGAATAGTTTCAAGAAACCTTATTAATGGTAGGAGATTTAGGTCCATTAGGAAAAGTGAAATCAAGGCTTCTGATGCAAGACATGTGATGCATCATATTATTACAACTATAGTCATTCTCAATATTGGACATAAATCTTCGGTTGTAAACATGCATGTGGTGATTATGCTTGCTTTCCATGAACATGAGAGATTAAATTTTGGGTATATGGCTTTGAAACATATGATTAGTGCAAGGAGAATGGCTAACAAAGCTCTATCTTATGGAAGATTACTAACCAAGATCTTCAAGCATTTTCATGTTCAACTCCCCAGAAGAGGAAATCCTATGAAGAAAAGAGAAATACACACCAATGAATCCCTCAAGACGATGCAATTATCAGTTGATGCAGATGGTGTGTGAAGGACAAGGAAGAAAACCCTCAAAGGAGTGAAAGAATGGAGGCTAGTGGAGATTGTGAGAGCGAAGAAGATTGAAGAAGAAGAGGAAGATGAAGAAGAGGCCTTAGCAAGCAAAACGAAGACAAAGAAGAGGCATGATGTATCAAGCGAGGGGGAGCAACCTCACACAAAAAGAAATTGTTTGAGGAAGAGCCAACTCCCCAATCTCATCAAAATATTGGTGAAATGTCTAGTGAGGAAGGGGTTACTAGAGGAGACACCATAGTTACCAAAGTGTTCCAAGATGCCTTGAACAGCCATATAAAGGAGATGGAGAAGATGTATAAATTCTTTGAATCATTTGCTCCCATGGTTCTAAGTAATTCGATGGCTTGGACAATAGAGTGAAAACTTTGAAGAATTGTTGGTAAAGAATACCCAAAGTGGTCAAGGTAGGGATTGAAAGGATAATAAAGGAGATGAGGAAGAAAAGAAAGATAAAGTGAACGAGGATGATGACAACGATAATGATGGGGATGATAATGATGATCATGGAGGCAACTTTGAATTTGTGGCTAGGGAGAGTGAGAAGAAAGAAGAAAGTGTTGAACACTCACCTCAAAATTAAAGAGATCAAGAGGAGCCACAAGGAGGTGAAAGTCAAAAGGAAGCTTGATAGAAAGGGCCGAAATCACCTCAGCATCTACCATGACATTTAGTCAAAGGAGAGTCAAGCATGTGATCAAGAAGAAGGGAACAAGGAGATCCTCTTGATTGGCTACAACCCCAAAGACAAACTACACCAGCAAGCGGCGAGCAACTGAAGGGCCACTACACATCAAGCTAAAAAGAGATATCAATCACAACAAACAAATATGGAGTGAAGACAATGAAGAGAATCCAGGACTAAGAACTTCTTAACCCTATTCTATTTTACTCATGTATTTAGTCTAGTTTATGTACTTTATAACTTTTATATGCCATGCTTAGTTAATGCATCTAGCGTAGTCCATGTATTGCCATGCTTTAGCTTTTCACGTGCCTTTCTACGCTATGTAATCTTTTGAAGTTCAATGATGATGTACTAGAATTGAGAGCTTATGGTTCTTTTGTTTTCATATTTGCTTCATTCTCATCATCCCACATTTGATTCATGACAAAATGGGGAGAAGAAGTGTTGCAAAATGCACCTGGATATTGCTAAGCATTATGATGAATGAAAGATATTGTTTTTAATTTTAGTTGAAATGGTAGAATATGACATTGTGGCTTGAAAGACCTAAGAGCGGAGGTGAATTAGGTCTTTGGTTAATTTTTCAAACTTTTTCCTTTTAACACAAATCTGTTTTGGAGGATGATATAGAATCAATCTCTCAACAAGTTAAGCAAATAAGCACAATACGTTTCCTAATTGATAAAGTGAAAAGTGATGGCAATACAAGCAGTTAATCAATAGTTAATAACAAGTAACGATAAGACAAATATGTAGACAAATAAAGCTGTAAAGAATTGAACACACAATTTATAGTAGTTCAATCTCTTCAAGATCTACATTCACTACCTTGAGTCTTCACTCAAGGGTTTCAACCAATTCACTAAAAGTTTAACTCAAACAATTACACAAGAGGCTCGCCCTTCAATGGGTTTTACCACAACTACATCTTTTCAATCAAGCAAACAAGGCTCACCCTTTATCACAAAGGATTTTATGTCACTAGACAACTTAGACCAATCCAATCCAAGGTTCACCCTCACCAAAGGTTTTTACACGACAACCTTGATTAATCAAGTCAATGGCTCACCCTTCCCAAGGGTTTTATGTCTCTTGACAACCTTGTATCAATCACAACAAGAATATAAAGATAGAGTTGTGAATGTTTACAACACTTGTTGGTGGATAAATACAATTTCTAGCACCACTTCACTTCTTGCCTTTGGAATCTTAAATTTCAACCTTCGAGCACAAGACAATTTGAGTGCTTTTCAAATAAATTTGATGTAAAACTAGTTAGAGCTTGTAGGATTTCAAAAGATTAAAGTTATTTCAAAAAATCTGAAATTTGGGGTTTATATAGAGTGAAAAATCAGCTCCAACGTTTAAAAAAATGGCTAGTAACGGCTAGTAACAGTAAAATTTGGAACCCTATGTTCGAATTGTCGTCTGAATTTCTTTGAAAATTCTGTGAAGAATAAATTCGGTCGACCGAATTTGGACACCATCATCCGAATTGTCGTTCGAATTTCTCTGGAAATTCAGCTATAATGAGGTAAAATTCAGACGTCCGAATCGGAGTTCGAATTTTCAAACTTAGTTTAGAATGACTAGAAATCAAGCATAATAAGTTTGAAAACATTCTATCGTTAAATATAAGTCAATAAAAACCTTTTAGGTGCAAAAGGCATTAATGAAAACTTGATAATTTAAGTAAGTTCAATACTATTGAAAGTTTTCAAATCAAGTTTTGTGCTCTCAAATGCAACTCATAGATTCCAAAGCTTAACAGTGTAGGATTTACAAAGTTTACCTATTAAAGCACATGTAACCTACACTACATGTCTTCAAAGCCTTCAATCATCTTGAACAAACTCTTCTATCTCTTTGACATATTTGAGTTGCTCTTGCATTGTAGCTTTAAGGCAATTAGACTTGTATACTTCTCAATCTAAAAATCCTATCACACAATAATCAAACATATTAGTCCATATCAAAATAATCAACATTATTCTCTTAAGACTTTGCAATGAACAATGTTTTCATTAATCAAAACAGCGTGATTTGCCTTTAGGGCTAACAATCTCTCCCTTCTTGATGATGACAAAATTTAATACAAAATTTGATGGATTTATATAATTTAAGCACAGAGAAGTGTTTATGTCATATACTAGTTGAAAAGGATACCAATGAAAAGAAAAACAACTATAAGTATAACGACATAACTATGGCTCAAAATGAGCCTATGGCCCAACCAACCTCCATAAACCTCCTTTCTTCCAAAATACTAGAAGTTACAGCATTTAAGCAAATATAAAAATACTTCTAAGAGAGGTTTTATAGGTTAGAAACAATTAGCAAGGCTCCCCCTTAGATTGTGCTCATTTTTAAGAAAAATCTTGGACGATGGTCTATGAGTCCAAACATAAATATATTCAACATAGTGATTTTTCAAACTAAAATAAACTTTCCTAAGGTTGGTCAAACATAATAGAAGAGGTTAAAACAAATTTGAATTGATTTAAGCAACAAAAGAGCACTTTTTGACAACAAAATATAGATGCATCTGAATTTCAAGTTTGAATTTTTGGAAAAGTCATCAAAAAGTAGATTTTACAATTCAAATGCTTACAACCAATCACACAATCATTGAAGGAAGGTGATCAAACATAGAACTCATTTATAAACATCCTAATCAATCAATGTATATACTGAATGGAATTCAAGAATACACCATATGATCATTTATTCAAAAATAGCCATTCCAACAACCATGCCATTTTGCATTCATTATTTCTCCCCCTTTTGTCGTCATTCAAATGTAGGGTGATGAAAATGATCCATATATAAAAGCAAAAACTCTCAATACTAGGGTATCATCATTGAGCTTTAAAACATAATCTAGAAAGTTACATTATACCAAAAGAAAAAGCATGAGAATACATAAACTATTCTAGATACATAAACTAAGCATGACATAAAACTAAATAGACTAGACAAAATACATGAGAAAGCTTAGTCCCTATTTTTAGTCTTCTTGATCCTTGCTTGAAGTTATAGCCAATTGAGAAGATTTCTTTGAATGCCTTTTCTTGACCACATGCTTGACTCTTCCATGCCCAGATAAAGCGATGGATGGTGATATAATCTCAACTCGCTCAATTTGGCTTCCTTCTGGACTTCCTTCTCCTTGTGACTCCGCTTGTACATCTTCTCTTCTTTCACCTTCACTAGCCACAGCCTTGAAGTTGCTCCTTGATCATCATTCCCATCCTCATCCTCATCATCATCCTTGTCTTCATTGTCATCATCTTCCTTCTCTTTCTCATCTTCCTCATCTTCTTCATTTTCTTTTTTCATCCTTAACTTGAGGGCTAGAGGTTCTTTCACCACTTTGTGTGTTTTTCAACAATAACTCTTCTATATTTTTCACCCTAGCGTCCAAGCCATCCAATTTACTTAATATTGTTAGCCCTAAGGGCAAATCATGTAGTAATGATTAGTTTTGAATAATGGCAAATATTGATGAGGACTAATGTACTTGTATATTGTGTGATAGGATTTGCGGATTAAGAAGTATGAAGTCTTATTGCCGTGAAGCAACAATGCATGAACAACTCAATTATACCAAATGTGATTGAAGATTGAAGAGTATGTTCAAGATGATTGAAGGCATTGAAGACTTAGAGTGTATGG
This sequence comes from Rauvolfia tetraphylla, assembly GCA_030512225.1. NCBI lineage: Eukaryota > Viridiplantae > Streptophyta > Magnoliopsida > Gentianales > Apocynaceae > Rauvolfia > Rauvolfia tetraphylla. The sequence continues at coordinate 6,072,037 of JAJQKT010000004.1, read as the reverse complement.
TTCATATGCTAAATAGGTATATTTTTCTGTAAACTCTACAGTTGTATGTCTTGGAATTAGTTGAACGCATAAGAGAGCAGAAAACTTGTTTTTGAAATGGTTTTGAATGAACTCTTTGATAACAAATGTGTTTTTGAAGTTTAAAATGATCTTAAGAAAACTTTGGATGATTAAAATGTTTTGGTAACGGTTTTTGTGTTTAAAAGTGCTTAAATGACTTATCTATTTATACAAAATGATTTCAATGTTATTAAGGATGATTTTTAAATGATTTGACAAAATTTGATAAGTTTGGATGCAAGTTTGGACGTCCAAACTTTGAAAATAATCACTGTGCTTCCAGAGAAATTCAGACGCAAGTTTGGACGCATAGAGTAAAGTTCGGACACCCAAACTTTCTCTGATAGCATGGTTACTGTTTTTCCAGAGAATTTCAGACGAATGTTCGGACGCATAAGGAAAAATTTGGACGTCCGAACTTTTCCAGACAACTTGGCACAGTGAAGTTCGGACGAAAGATCGGACGCATGGCAGAAAGTTCGGACGTCCGAACTTCTCTGAAACTAGCCGTTTTATAGCTGTTGCATTTGATTTTTCAAATCTATAAAAGTTATAAACTTCAGATTTTTTGTAAGCTTTGAATTTCTAAGAACTCTAAACATTCCAAAGTCTTTAGCAAACATTAAAGCTCTCTTTGTATTGTGCTTTCAATTGATCATTCAAGATTCCAAAGACAACAAAGTGTGAAGGTGCAACATTGTCTAATCATCTACCAACAAGTGGTAACATCTTACACATTCTCCTTCCTTCATTCAATTGTGACTTCTACTTGCTCTTGCAAGGTTATCTTGAGAACATAAAATCCTTTATATAAGGGTGATCCTTGAAACATTAACTCAAGGTTATTTGTAGATATAAAATCCTTTGGCAGGGTGAACCTTGTTTGTAGAATTGCTAAAGAGGTTGTGAGTATAAAACTATTGTGTGGTGAGCCTCTTATGTAATTTGTGAACTTGAGCATATAGTAGATTGTTTGAAATCCTTGAGTATAAGCTCAAGGTAGTGGACGTAGATCTTGAAGAGATCGAACCACTATAAATTACTTGTGTTTATTGATCTTACATTGTTTTACTGCTTTGATATTAATTGACATATTCTCTCATTGAACCAAGTACATATAATCTAGTCTTGCTTAGAAGTGTATAAAGATATTATTTTCAAAAATTAGCCAAAGACCTAATTCACCCCCTCTTAGGTCTTTCAATTGGTATCAGAGAAAGGGCTTCTTTGTGTGGTTTTGCAACCTAGAAGTTAAGATCTTATGGCTAATATTTCAAACTTACCTTATCTAGAAGGATCTTCCACAAATAGACCACCTTTGTTTGATGGAACAACTATACTTTTTGGAAATCTAGAGTCAAAATATATATTTGCTCTATTAATTTTGATTTATGGAATATTGTTGAGAAAGGTCTTTATATACCTATGAAAATGAGAGCTGATGGAGTGACTTTAGAACCTAAGTTTATAGACGAATTTGATGAAAATGATTCAAAGAAAATGACATTAAATTATCAGGCCATGAACATTTTAAGTTGTGCATTAGATGTAACTAAATACAATAGAGTTAGTGGTTGTGATACTACTCATGACATGTGGAGATTACTCCAAATAACACAAAGGTACAAATCAAGTTAAAGAGTCAAAGCTTGCCATGCTGGTAAGGGACTATGAGCTATTTACCATGAAGCAAGGTGAGAATGTTAGTGATATGTTTACAAGATTTACTAATATTTTCAATGGTTTAAAAGCTTATGAAAAGAGCTATACAAATGGAGAGCAAAACAGAAAGATATTGGATGCTCTACATAAATCTTGGCAACCAAAAACACTTGCAATTGAGGAATCAAAGGATTTGAAAACTCTTCCACTTGAAGAGCTTATTGAATCGCTCCTCACGCATGAGATGAAGATGAAAAGACTAAATGACAAAGAAGATGAAGAGAAGCGAAGAAAAGGAGTTGTACTCAAAACCTCAAATCACTTGAGTGAACAAGAAAAATCATCAAGTGAAGAAGATGGAAACAGTGGAGAAGAGGAGATAGCCTTCACTGTAAGAAAATTAAAAAAATTCTACAAGAAGGAATTTCTTAAGAAAGGGAGAAAGCCAACCAAGAAGAGTGGACAGTCATCATCCTTCAAACCTCAATGTTTTGAATGCAAAAGCACAGAACATCTTGTTGCTGATTGTCCTAAGGTGTTGGAAAGGGAAAGACACAACAAATCAAAAAAGAAATCTACCAAGAAGGGGACAGGACTAGCTGGAACCTGGGATCAACATGAAAGTGAAGATGACAGTGAAGGAAAGGCCAACATATGTTTTATGGCAATTGATAATGAGGTACAATCTACTCCTTCTATCTCTAATTACTATGATGATGATGTTGATCCTAGTGATTTACTTGTAGAAATGTATGAAGAATTAAAAAAGGCTTCTAAAGGAATAAAGAACTGAAAGCCAAAATCAATGAGTTATTAAATGAGAATTCAAAGTTATGTGTTGAAAATGGGAAACTTCTTGAGACTATTAATTGCCTAAACATTGAAAAAGAAGTTTTAAATGTAACCATACAAAACATATCTTTTGAAAATAAAGAGCTTTGCACAAAAGTTAATTCTCTTGAAACAATGCTTAATGATCATGAAATTTTAAAAAAAGAAAGTTAATGATCTTACATTGTGCATTGAAAAATTTACAAATGGAAGAGAAAATTTAAATAAATTACTTGGTTATCAAAGATCTTCATATGTTAAACATGGTCTTGGTTACACTCATGATAGTTATGCTCCAAAATATAAAACTCCTTTGCTAAAGAAACTTTTAATACTAGGTCTCATATCTGTTGTACATATTGTGGCAAGCATGGACACAAAGTATCTAAATGTGGGTACCAAAAATCACTTTCTCAAATTTGGTGTAGGTTCGCTTTGATTCAAGATCAAGTGCCACAAAATGATTTCTTGACAGTGGTTGTTCAAGACACATGACAGGAAATGCCTCTCTTGTTATTGAGTTTCAAGCAACAAGTGAAGATTTTGTCACATTTGGAGATAAGAAGAAAGGAAAAATACTTGGAATAGGTAACATTGGCAAAGTTTCCTTTCCTCTTATTAGACAAGTATTGCTTATTGATGGTTTAAAGTATAATTTACTTAGCATTAGTCAACTATGTGACAATGGATGTAAAGTAGAATTTAAATGTGATACTTGTACTATTTTTGATAGTGCAAGTAGCAAACCCATCTTTGTTGCTAAGAGAGCTAGAAATGTTTATGTGTTATATCTTGATGATCTTATCACAAATGGTATAAAATGTCTTGCCATTAATGATAATGATGGATATTTGTGGCATAGAAGATTAGGTCATGTGAGCATGGATTTATTGAATAAACTTTCCATACAAGAGCTAGTTAGAGGATTACCTAAAATGCATTTTGATACAACTCATCTTTGTGATGCTTGTCAATATGGAAAACAATCAAAAACATCCTTTAAACCAAAGAAAATTGTTTCTACTTAAAAACCTCTTGAACTTATTCATATGCACTTGTTTGGACAAATGACGACCACTAGTCTTGGTGGTAAAAGATATTCTTATGTGATTGTTGATGAGTTTTCAAGATTTACATGGGTGATTTTCTTAGCTCAAAAGGATGAAACGTTTCATGAATTTGCAAAACTTTTCAAAAAGGTTCAAACTTCTCTTGAGTATAAATTGATTTTTATTAGAAGTGACAATGGAAGAGAATTTTGCAATCATGACTTTACAAAATTTTGTGATGAATATAGTATAACTCATAATTTTTCAGTTATTAAAACACCCCAACAAAATGGTGTTGTTGTAAGGAAAAATAGAATCTTACAAAAGATGGCTAGATCAATGCTTTGTGAAAACTCTTTGCCAAAATATTTTTGGGCTGAAGCTGTAAACACTGCTTGCTATGTAACGAATAGAGTTCTATTAAGATCCTTCATAAGAAAAAACACCTTTTGAACTCCTATTTGATAAAACTCCTTCAATTGTTTACTTTAAGGTATTTGGTTTTAAGTGTTTATCTTAAATAGAAGTGATAATCTAGGGAAGTTTGATAGAAAATCAGATGAAGGTGTATTTCTTGGGTATTCATCAAATAAAAAGGCTTATAGATTTTATAACAAAAGAACATTATGTGTTGAAGAAACCATACATGTAACTTTTGATGAATCTAACATTTTCCTTGAAAGAAGAAATGAAGATGATGTAGGTTCTTCAATGTTTGATAATCAAACTGTTAGCCTTACGGGCAAATCATGAGGTTTTGATTAATGGCAAACATTGATGAGGACTAATCTTTATGTCATTTGTGTGATTGGATTGTTGGATTAAGAAGTTTGAAGTCTCATTGCCTTGAAGCCACAGTGCAAGAACAACTCTAATACGTCAAAGTGATTGAAGATTGAAGAGTTTGTTCAAGATGATTAAAGGCTTTGAAGACATAAAGTGTGGGTTACATGTGCTTAATAGGTAAACTTAATAAACCCTACACTCTTAAGTCATGGAATCTATGAGTTGCAATTGAGAGCACAAAACTTGATTTGAAAAGTTTCAATGGTGTTGAACTTACCTTAATTATCAAGTTTTCATCAATAGTTTTTGCACTTAAAAGGTCTTTAATGACTTATCTTTTAGGCAAGAAAGTTTTCCAACTTGTTTGAATTGATTTGAATATATTTTTACAAAGTTTAAAAAGTTCAGACGCATAAGAGAAAATTCGGTCGAAAAGCTCTCAAATTGCCTTGTGCTCAAAGGTTAAAATTCAAGATTCCAAAGGCAAGAAGTGAAGTGGTTCTAGCTATTGTTTTCATCCACCAAGAAGTGTTGGTAACATCCAAACTCTCTCTTTACATTATTTTTGTGATTGATACAAGGTTGTCAAGAGACTTAAAACCCTTGTGGAGGGTGATCCATAGGCTAGATTAATCAAGGTTGTTGTGTAAAACCCATTGGTGAGGGTGAGCCTTGGATTAGATTAGTCTAGGTTGTCTAGTGCTATAAAACTCTTTGTGATAAGGGTGAACCTTGTTTATTTGATTGAATAGAGGTTGTTGTAGTAAAACACATTGAAGGGTGAGCCTCTTGTGTAATTGTTTGGATTGACCATTTAGTGAATTTGTTGAAATCCTTGAGTGTGGACTCAAGGTAGTGGATGTAGATCTTGGAGAGATCGAACCACTATAAATCATGTGTTCATTTTCGTGCTTTACTTGTTTACATACTTGTATTATTATTATTAGTTCTTAGTTGTTGATTGATTGATTGTAGTCTTATTGTTTGATCATCTTGTCTCAACCATCAAATTACAAATAAAATTGATGTTTATGAATTTAAAGAAGAGCTTTTATTAATGCAAAGGATTTGCAAAAAGGGAAAAGATTTTTTATAATTAGTCAAAGACCTAATTCACCCCCTTCTTAGGTCTTTCAATTGGTATCAGAGCAAGGTCTTCTCTTTATGGTCTAACAACCTAGAAGTAAAGAGTATATGGCTAGTTTATCAAATTTTCCTTATGTGGAAGGTTCCTCTACAAATAGACCTCCTTTGTTTGATGGTTCTAATTATACATTTTTGAAATCTAGAATTAGAATTTTTATTTGTTCTATTAACTTTGATTTGTGGAGTATCATTGAGAAAGGTCCCTATGTGCCTATGAGAGTAAAAGCTAATGGAATTACAAGGGAACTAAAGCCTATGGAGGAACTTGATGAGAACGACTCAAGAAAGATAACTTCAAACTACCAAGCAATAAACATCTTGAGTTGGGCATTGGACGTGAATGAACACCATCGAGTGAGTGAATGCGAGACCGCTCATGATATGTGGAGACTTCTTCAAATAACATATGAGGAAAGAGCCAATATGTGCTTTATGGCAATAAATGATGAGGTACAATCCACTTCTTCTACTTCTACTTGTTGTGATGATGATATTGATGATCCTAGTGAATTATTTGTTGAAATATATGAAGAATTAAAAAAGGCTTCAAAAAAAAATAAGAAAATGAAATTCAAAATTAATGAGTTATTGAATGAAAATTCAAAATTATATTGTGAAAACAAAAGACTTCTTAAATCTATTGATTGTTTGAATATTGAAAAAGAAGTTTTAAATATCTCTTTACAAAACATGTCCCTTGAAAATAAAATTCTTTGTGAAAAGATTTTGTCTCTTGAAAGAATGCTTGTTGATCATGAGACTTTGAAAAAGATGGTTGATGACCTTTCATCATGTATAGAAAAATTTACAAAAGGAAGGGACAATCTTAATAAAATTCTTGGAGCTCAAATATCTCCTCTTGCCAAAAATGGTCTTGGTTATAATTATGTCAATAATGTGCCTAAACATAACAACTTCTTTGCTAGAGTTACTTCTTCTTCCATGCATAATACTTGTACTTATTGTGGAAAACATGGACATAAAGTCACCAAATGTTATGTTAAAAGAAAAGTAGAGAATGATGTAAAAACCATTTGGAGAGTTAAGAGAATTATTACTAACTCCCACGGACCCAAGAAAGTATGGGTACCAAAGGATACTTCCTCTCCTTCATTGCAGGTACTCTTCAATTCAAACTCAAGCACCACTAAGTGGTATATTGATGATGTTGGCTTAAAGAATGACAGAAAACACCCCATTCATAATCAAGGTCGAAGCAACCAATGAAGGATTTGCTTTTGAGACAAGAAGAAAGGAAGAATTCCTGGAGTAACCAATGTTGGTAAAGGTTCCTCTCTTGTTTTTAAATAAATGTTGCTTAGTGCTGATTTGAACTATAACTTGCTTAGCATTAGTCAATTGCGTGACAATGAATAAGAAGTTAAATGCCAACATGCGAAGTTTCAGTTGAGAATCCCTTTTGTTAAGATTTAAAAATTTGCCAACCATAACTTGTCAATTGCTTCTATGAAATTGATTATATGTCATGATAAAATGATTAAACTAGCTATGATTGAATAGCTACGCATTTGCTTGGCAAAAAACATCTTTATGAAACTTTACAAAATGTTCAGACTTGAAGTTTGAATGTAGACCATAAGTTCGGTCATCCAAACTTGTATGACAAAATGATATTTTGTGATTTTGATCAATCACTCACAAAATGTTTCAGTGTGTGTTTTATCCTAATAAGCTTGAATGTCTTGTTGCTTATGATAATGATTGATTTCCTTGGCATAGAAGATTTGGTCACGTGAGCATGGATTTGTTGAAAAAACTTTCCTCTCAAGATTTAGTTGGAGGATTGCTAAAAATGTATTTTGAGAAAATTGTCTTTGAGATACTTATCAATATGGAAAACAAACAAAAGAATCTTCCAAACCTAAGAAAATGATTGTCACTTCAAAACCTCTTAAAAATTGTTTATATGGATTGATTGGACCAATGAGGACTACTAGTCTTGATGGTAAGACGTATTCATATATGATTGTTGATGATTTCTCTATATTTACATGAGTGATCTTTCTAGCTCAAAAGGATGAAGTTCTTTTCATGAATTTGTAAGACTTTTCAAAAGGGTCCAAATCTCTCTTGAGTGCAAATTGATTTCTATTAGAAGTCACAATGGGAGAGAATTTTACAATCAAGATTTTACAAAACTTTGTGATCAAAATAGGATTGCTCACAAACTTTTTGATTGCCAAACACCTCAACAAAATGGAGTTATTGAAAAGAAAAATTGTACCTCACAAGAAATGGTTAAGTCTATACTTGGAGAAAATTCTTTACCAAAATATTTTTGGGACAAAGATGAAAACACTGCTTTGTTTTGTTTTGAATAGAGTTCTTTTGAGGCCATTTTTTTTTTTGAGAAAAATATTTTTTGAACTTCTATTTGATAGAATACTCTAGAATTTAAACATACATGACAAGTTGTATCAAATATACATGAATATGCGTAACAAAGTGCTTTATATTGAATACTACTAGCCTATATTGCCTATTTCAAAGTATTTGGTTGCAAGTGCCTTATATTGAATATGTGCGATAACTTGGAAAATTTGATAGAAAATCGAATGACGGGATATTCCTTAGTTATTCCTCTAACGACAAGGCATATAGAGTTTATAACAAAAAGAATCTTACATGATGAGAAAACTATTCATGTTAGTTTTGATGAATTTTATATTTACTTGGAAAGAAAAGATGAAGATGATGTAGGTACATCTATGAATGACTATCAAACCCATCTTCAAGCATCAACTTTGGAGGATCATACCAATGAGGAAGAAATGATTGAACAAAATCAAGATGACCAACCTAGTGGTGACCAAGAGCTCCCAAAGAACTTAGGATATCCAAAAAGGCCACCCTAAGGAGCAAATCATTGGTGATATCTCCCAAGGAGTAAACATAAGGCGGTACTTTATCGATAACTTTTTTCTTTTATCTCATATTAGCCTAAAAGTATTGATGATGCATTGTGTGATAATTTTTGGATTATTACTATGCAAGAGGAATTAAATCAATTTGAAAGATACAAATTTTGAAAATTCCTAAATCTCATGATCATTCCATTTTTGGAACTAAATGGTTTTTAGAAATAAACTCAATGAATCCGGAGAAGTTATTAGAAATAAGGTTAGACTTATCGCCCAAGGATTCAATTAAGAAGAGGGCATTGATTATCATGAGACTTTAGTTTCGGTTAGTAGATTTAAATCAATTAGAATGCTTTTGGCATTTGCAAGTTTTAAAGGCTTCAAACTCTTTCAAATGAATGTCAAAAGTGCTTTTCTATGGTTCTATTGAGCAAGAGGTTTATGTGGAACAACCACCCAATTTTGATCATGAAAAGTTTCCTAACCATGTTTTCAAATTATCCAAAGCTTTGTATGATTTAAAACAAGCTCCTAGAGCTTGGTATGAAAAATTGAGTGGTTTTCTTCTTTCAAAAGGATTTTCAAGATGAAAGGTTGATACTACTTTTTTCATATAAAAAAAAACCTTTTGTAACAATGATCTATAAGTTGTCCAAATATATGATACAATTTTTGGTTATTTTAATACTTCACTTTGTGATGTGTTTGCCAGGTTAATGCAAAGTAAATTTGAAATGAGCATGATAGGAAAACTCAATTTCTTTCTTGGCCTACAAATCAAGCAAACCAAGGATGGCACTTTCATGAATCAAGTTAAGGTATAAGCACTTCCATAAGTTTATCAACTATGCTTGACAAGAATAAAAAGGTTTCATAGGAGTAGTCAACTCCATTTGATAGCAAGTAAAGCCAATATTATGTTTGTCATGTGCTTGTGTGCTAGATTTCATCTTGTCCTAAAGAGTCTCATTTGATTGCTGTTAAATACATTCTCTATTACCTTATTGATACTCTAAGTGATTATGATCCATATTTCAAATGTGTGGCTATGTTATGTGATAACACTAATGCAATAAATTTGACCATCATACTATTCAACAAACTAGGACAAAACATATAGAGATCAAACTTCATCTCATTAGAGATCACTCTACTAAGGGTAATACTTGTGTAAAACATGTTTGCATTAATGAACAAATTAATGATATCGTTACTAAGGCATTGGTCGAAGAAAGGTTTGACCAATCTTAGAAGAAGCTTAGGGATTTCAAAATTCAAATAACTAATGAGCGTATTCAAGTGTTGTAGCTCCAGGTGAGGACAAAGAAGCCTAGCATGGGAAAAGGAAAGGAAAAAGCTAAAGAAAGAGAAGGAGGACCAGTGATCAATGAACCAATGAAGGTTCATGTTCTGCAAAGCATATCAAGGCTTGATATATTTTTCACATGGAAGGCTGCTATTGAATTTGATGATTGGACAAAAAGGAACCATAAGATAAATCCAAGCTACAAGGTAGATGTCATCAAACTATTCGAAATGGGTAATATACTCTCATTTTTGAGTGATGTGAGCTGGACTAGTATGCTTGTGCTCGATGAATGTTATTACCTTAGTTTATGAAGTTTATGCAAATATTAAAAAAAATTGAGCAAATTGGTAATAAAGCTATTCAGTGGTATTCTTCAAGAATATCACAAGTTAATTTTTTAGATTAATAATGCATTGCTTAATAGAATTTGTGGTGTTGAGGATGTTGGGTTTAGGCATTATTCTTCCAGGGAACATTGTTTTATAAGTTAAACTCACATGAAAGGATTGAGAATGCCTGTACAAATGATAGAAACCTCAAGATTATGAAGGCAAAGGAGATAAAAGCTTTTGATGCTAGTGAAAAAATTTTAGATCACATGCTTACTACCTTGATTATAGCATCCTTTGGGCACAAATATTCTATTGATAATAAATATATGCTTTAATTATGCTAGCCATGCATAAGAAAAGAAAATTAAATTTTGGATATATAGTGCTAAAGAATATAATGGAGCAAGAAGAACAGAAAAATTATTCCTGAAAACAAAGTAAACTTGAATAAACTCTCCAATATAGGTAATGTTCTATCTCTATTTGATTATATTGATTGGAGCAATTTACTAGTAGTTGATGAAGAATTTTATACTGCCATTATATATGATTTTCATGCAAATCTTAAAGAAGAAAGAATTGAACATGAGGGGGATAATGTAGTTCAATGGTATTCCTCTCGAGTATATCAAGTGGATTCTGAGTTCAATAATGCCTTAGTGAACATAATTTGTGGGGTAGATGATAATGAGGCAAGGTATTACTCATTGGGACAGCATTGCTTTATTCATGGATTGTTCACAAATAAAAGATTTGAAGGGGCTTTCACAAATGGTAGACAATTTAGGTCAATTAGGGAAAAGAAAATCAAAACCTTTGATACTAGAGGCAGGGTTATGCATTACATGATTACCACTATGCATATGGTGATTATGCTTGCCTTGCATGAGTATAGAAGACTAAAGTTTGGATTCATGGCGTTGAAGCATATGATTAGTGCAAGAAAACCAGCCAACGAATCCTTACCGTATGGGAGACTATTAACAAGAATTTTCAAACACTTCCAAGTGCAATTGTCTTCTAATGGTTTACCAGTAAAGAGTAAATAAGTCTACACCAACAACTCACAAAAGAGAATACCTTGGATACTTGATGATGATAATGTATGAAGGGCTAAAAGAGAAACTCCTCTAAGGGGTGATAGAAGAGGTGCTAGTGGTGAAGAAGAAAATGAAGACTATTTGAAGAGGTACCCTCTATTGAGGGGGAGCAACCTTCCACAAAAGAAGATTATTTGAAGAAGTACCTGCTATTGAAGGAAAAGAAGTTGAAGATGATAATCTCACTAGAGGTGACACCATAGTTGCCAAGGTGTTTCAAGAGACATTGAACAACCATAAGGATGATAGTAATGATAGTGAAAATTGATATGGCTATCAATTTGTTGCTGAAGAAGAAGGCAAAGATAAAGGAAAAGGTAGTGAAGCACCCCAAGATGGAGAAGAGCATGAGAATGAAGAACAAAGAGGTAAAGCACAAGAGAACAAGCAAGAAGAAAGAGGTGAAGGAAGTTTAACAAAGTCTAATCACAAATCCATCATCAATTTCCTTCAGCCAAGATATCAAGGGAAACATGGCCATCATAACAAACAGATTTGGAAGTGAAGACCATGAATCATATGCAAGACTAAGCCTTTCTATCCCTAAACTCTATTTTGTTGCTTATTTTAGTTTATGCCTTGATGCAGATGTTATACTTTAACATTAAAATTTACTTGTGCCTTTCTAGTCATTATAATGTTTTGAAGCTCAATATATGAAATCCTTCTGATAAGAGCTTCTTTTGTTTCACTTTTGTGGATATACATATTTGAGTACTTCAACATTTCATTTGAAAATGCAAAATCACCTTTTCAAACTTGTTGCAAAAAAATTTTGACTTGAAATTCGGATGCAGACCAAAAATTCAGATGCATCAAGTTCTTCTTGCCAAAAATGTTTTTCTGTTATTCAAAACTATTTGAAAACTGTTTCAATCCTTTCCATTATGTTTGAACAACTTTAGAAAAGATTTATTTCACTTTAAACATTTATTATATTGAACTTCTTAAAGTTTTGGATTTGAAATCTCAAAATTCGGATGCATGATCAAAAATTCGAATACATGTTCTGAAAGTGCTTTTTTGTTGTTCAAATTAATTCAAATATATTTTAATCTCTTCTAATAAGTTTGAACAACCTTAGGAAAGTTTATTTACAAAATTTGTAGCTTTCATTTCACCTATTTTATAGTTTAGACTTGATATGTCAGAATTCGGATATACAGTATCTCAAGTCCAAATTTGTTGAAAAATGAACACAATCTAAGGGGGAGCATTGTTAATCTTTTCTGACCTTTAAAACCTCTCTTAGAAGTTTTCTACATGCTTAATTATTATATCTTCTATCCTAGTTGTACTGGAAGGAAGGAGGTTAATGGAGGTTAATTGGGTCATAGGCTCATATTGAGCCTTTCGAATGTCGATGTGCTAAATTAGTTATTATCTATTATTGACATCAATACTTCTTTGTACAATATTGTTTAAATCCATCACATTTTGCATCAAAGTTTGTCATCATCAAAAAGAGGGGAGATTGTTAGCCCTAAGGGAAAATCATGAGGTTTTGATTAAGTTTTGATTAATAACAAAGATTGATGAGAACTAATCTTTATGTCATTTGTGTGATAGGATTGTTGGATTAAGAAGTTTGAAGTCTCATTGCCTTGAAGCCACAATGCAAAAACAACTCCAATATGTCAAAGTGATTGAAGATTGAAGAGTTTGTTCAAGATGATTAAAGGCTTTGAAGACATGAAGTGTGGGTTACATGTGCTTAATAGGTAAACTTTGTAAACCCTACACTCTTAAGTCTTGGAATCTATGAGTTGCAATTGAGAGCACAAAACTTGATTTGATAAGTTTCAATGGTGTTGAACTTACCTTAATTATCAAGTTTTCATCAATAGTTTTTGCACTTAAAAGGTCTTTAATGACTTATCTTTTAGGCAAGAAGGTTTCCAACTTGTTTGAATTGATTTGAATATGTTTTGACAAAGTTTAAAATGTTCGGACGCATAAGAGAAAATTCAGTCGTCCGAATTTTTCCTGCACAATGAACAGTACCACTATTTTTCCAAAAAAATTCGGACGCAAGTTCGGACGCTGGATGAAAATTCGGTCGTCCGAATTCTCCCTGCATTGTGAACAGTACGATGAATGGTAATACTGTTCACATGCACAGTATTTTTCCCAGAGAAGTTGGACAGGGAGGTAAAAGTTTGGACGTCTAAAAAATTTGGACGATAAGTTCGGACGCAGAAAAAAAAATTCAGCCGTCCGAATTTTCTGAAATTAGCCGTTACTAGCCGTTTTATGACTGTAAAACCTAATTTTTCAAATAAAAATCATAAACTCCAGATTTTTAGTAGAACTTTTGAACCTTCAAAATCCTTCAAGCTCTAACTTGTTTTACATCAAAATTATTTGAAAAGCTCTCAAACTGCCTTGTGCTCAAAGGTTAAAATTCAAGATTCCAAAGGTAATAAGTGAAGTGGGGCTAGCTATTGTTTTTATCCACCAAGAAGTGTTGGTAACATCCAAACTCTCTCTTTACATTATTTTTGTGATTGATACAAGGTTGTCAAGAGACTTAAAATCCTTGTAGAGGGTGAGCCATAGACTAGATTAATCAAGGTTGTTGTGTAAAACCCATTGGTGAGGGTGAGCCTTGGATTAGATTAATTTAGGCTTTCTAGTGACATAAAACTCTTTCTGATAAGGGTGAACCTTGTTTATTTGATTGAATAGAGATTGTTGTAGTAAAACCTATTAAAGGATGAACCTCTTGTGCAATTGTTTGGATTGACCATTTAATGAATTGGTTAAATCCTTGAGTGTGGACTCAAGATAGTGGATGTAGATCTTGGAGAGATCGAACCACTATAAATCGTGTGTTCATTTTCGTGCTTTACTTGTTTACATACTTATATCATTATTATTAATTCTTAGTTGTTGATTGATTGTTTGTAGTCTTATTTTTTGATCATCTTGTTTCAACCATCAAATTACAAATAAAATTAAAGAAGAGCTTTTATTAAGGCAAAGGATTTGCAAAAAGGGAAAAGATTTTTGATAATTAGCCAAAGAGCTAATTCATCCCCCCCCTCCCCCCCCCCTCTTAGGTCTTTCACAAACACTTCATCAAGCACCCACATTGGAAGAACATGCCAAAGAAGAAGAAATAATAAAGTAAGAACAAGATGGTCAACCTAGCAATGATCAAGAACTTCCAAAGGATCTAAGATATGCAAGAGGTCATCCTAAGGAGCAAATCATTGGTGATGTCTCCCAAGGAATTAAAACAAGGTGATATTTTATCGACAACTTTGCTCTTTTATCTCATATTGAACCTAAAAACATTGATGATGCATTGTGTGATGATTTTTGGATTATTGCTACGGAAGAGGAGTTAAATCAGTTTGAAAGAAATAAAGTATGGACTCTTGTCCCAAGACCTCATGATCATTCTACTATTGGTACAAAATGGGTATTTATGAATAAATTAAATGAACTAGGAGAAGTTTTTAGAAATAAGGTTAGGCTTGTTGCTCAAGGTTTCAACCAAGAAGAAGGTATTGATTATGATGAAACTTTTGCTCCGGTAGCTAGACTAGAATCCATAAGAATACTTTTGGCGTTTGCTTGTTTTAAAGGTTTTAAAGTATTTCAAATGGATGTTAAAAGTGCATTTCTAAATGCTTTTATTGAAGAAGAAGTGTATGTAGAACAAACACCTGGTTTCATTCATGAAAAATTTCATAATCATGTTTTCACGTTAATCAAGGCTCTATATGGATTGAAACAAGCTCCAAGAGCTTGGTATGAAAGATTTAGTGGTTTTCTTCTTTTAAAAGGATTTGCAAAAGCAAAAGTGGACACAACATTGTTTATAAAAACCTCTAGCAATAATGATATTTTACTTTATGAGGAATTTGTCAAATCAATGCAAAATGAATTTGAAATGAGTATGATGGGAGAACTAAATTTTTTTCTTGGGCTGCAAATTAAGCAAACTAAGGATGGAGTCTTCATAAATCAAGCTAAGTATACCAAGGAGCTATTGAAAATATTTGGAATGGATCAAGCAAAAGGGATTGGTGCTCCAATGACCTCATCAACTAAACTTGATAAAGATGAAAAAGGTAAAAATATCGATGAGAAGGTCATATAGAAG
Organism: Rauvolfia tetraphylla; assembly: GCA_030512225.1. Lineage (NCBI taxonomy): Eukaryota > Viridiplantae > Streptophyta > Magnoliopsida > Gentianales > Apocynaceae > Rauvolfia > Rauvolfia tetraphylla. The sequence goes on along the minus strand of JAJQKT010000004.1, from coordinate 6,056,766 downwards.
TATGATTGGAAGTTTACTCTATCTCACAGCAGGTAGATCAGATATTATATTTGTTATGTGCATATGTGCTAGATTTCAATCTTGTCCTAAAAAATCTCATCTAATTTCTGTCAAACGTATTTCCAGGGATAATTTTTCTGGATTTCTTGTTCCAATCTTCGAATTCTAATGCAGCCTCGATTGAGACAAATTTGTCTGCTCTAAATGATGATTGAGGAACTTTGATTCTCCTTCGTTCATTGAGAATTCATCCTCCTTCTTTGTCCTTCGCTTTCCCCTTTCCTTTCTCAATATTTGCTCTTTTAGTTCTCACCATGATGTTTTTCTAATAGAATAGCAGTGAAATCTAAGAAGTGTTTAGGGTTAGGAACTCAAAAATCCAAGTGTTTTGATGTTAAAATTGTGAAATTATAGATAGATTTAGGTTTGGACGCAAATGGGTAGAGAGAAATTTGAAAGGGGAGAGAGTTCGGATGATAAAATTGTGTGTACCGGCTATTTTTGGTTTCTTTAAAACCGCTGTAACCGCAAAGTTCGGACGACCAAACTTTTTGGTCTGCGTCCGAACATGCATCCGAACTTTTCTGTCCAGAATTTTCTGAAGAAAGTTTGAAAGTTCCATTTTCACTCAATGCATCCAAATTATGCATCCTAATTTTTTTGTTTTTGTCACACTTAAACAAACACATTAGTAATTGAATTTTGAAATTCCTAAGAGTCTTCTTAGATAGTTAAACCTTTTCTCAACCAAAGGTTTGGTAAAAATATCAGCAATTTAATCATTTGTATGCACATAATCCAAGCATATATCCTTTTTAGCAACATGATCACGAATAAAATGATACTTAATCTCTATATGCTTTGTTCTAAAATGTTGAATGTGATTTATGCTCAAATTGATGACACTATTCCTAACAACTTCTCCGGATTCATTTAGTTTAGCTCTAAAAATCTATTTTGTTCTAGTAACAGGGCGCTCAAGGGATCAAGGAACAAAAATCCAAACTTTGTTTCTTTCAAATTAGTTTAATTCCTCTTGCAGGACAACAATTCAAACTCGTCACACAATGCATCATCAATACTTTTCGGCTCAATGTGAGATAAAAGTTCAAAGTTGTCAATAAAATACCGTCTAGTTCCACCTTGAGAAAACATCACCAATGATTTGCTCTTTAGGGTGGACTCTTGAATATCTTAGATCCATTGGTAGTTCTTGTTCACTACTAGGTTGACTATCTTGTTCTCGCTCAATCATCTCTTCTTTATTGGCATGATCGTCTAAAGTTGGAGCTTGAAGATGAGTTTGACTGCTATTCATGGAGGCATCTACATCATCATCATCTCTTCTATCCAAGTAGATGCTAGACTCATCAAAACTCACTTGTATAGTTTCTTCAACACATAAAGTTCTTTTGTTGTAAACTCTATAAGTTTTCTTGTTAGAGGAATGACCAAGGAATATATCTTCATCTGATTTTCTATCAAATTTACCCAAGTTATCACGCATATTCAACATAAAGGACTTATAGCTAAACACTTTAAAATAGTAAATAGATGGTGTTCTACCAAATATAAGTTGAAATGTGTTTTTCTCAAAAATGGTATTTGAAAGACCTAAGAGGGGGGTGAATTAGGTCTTTTGTTAATTTTCGAAAACAATTTCTTTTACAAATTTAGCTAGAGCAGATTATATATACTTGTTTCAATGAGAGAATATATAAATCAATATCAAAGCAATATGACTCAAAATTTGGATTTTCACAGCTCAAGTCCAAAAATGAGCACTATCTAAGAGAGAGCCTGAAAAATCTACTCTAACCTCTAAAACCTCTCTTAGAATGTATTCTTAATGCTTTCATGCTATATTTTCTTTCTTGAGGAGGTTCGTTGGGTCATATGTTCATTCATGAGCCATGATATATCATTGTAACAAATTGTTCATCATTCATCTATGACATTAATTCTTCATTGAACTATCATGTTTAAATCCACCACATTTTGCATCAATGTTTTTCATCATCAAAAAGAGAGAGATTGAAAGCTTAAGGACAAATCTTATAATTTTAATTATGGCAAACATTGATATGAGCTAACTTGAGTATTTATTGTACGCTAAGCACTACAAGAAAAAAGCAAATTTGAAACCAACAAATCTGTTTCAAAATAAGGATTTGAAACCACAAAAAATCAATTTCAAATATGGTGATTGCGGCCCGATATTGAAACTGAAAAAATCGATTTCAATTTTGAAATCAAATTGAAAACAATTTTGAAATTGAATATACTCAATTTCAAAATTGACCCAAGACCAACATTTACAATCAAATACAACAATCGGTTTTGAAGTCACATTAGTATCGATTTGAAACAGAATTTATAAACCAATTTGAAACTGAATTTAGAAACTAATTTTAAACTAATTTTAAAAAAAGGATAAATAAAAGAATTACCGAGTTGATCTAGCCCGGCCTGGCTAGCCAACCAACCCGGATTAGTTGGCCTGATCAAACGCATGTTCACCCACGCCCAAAAAAAATTATTTTAGAAATCGATTTGAAATCTATTTCTTAATCCATTAAAAATTAAAAATTTTTAATTTTGAACCAATTTGATTTGAAACTGATTAGAAACTTTTGAAACCAAATTTTAAAATTAATTTTTAGCAGTTTCTAATTAGAAACTGAATTGAAATCGTAAAAAAATTAAAAAATGATTTAAAATCGATTTCTTAATCTATTAAAAAATTAAAAATTTTTTAATTTAGAACTGATTAGAAACCGATTTGAAATTGAATTTTAAAACTGATTTTTATCGATTTCTAATTTTAGTGTCAAATATGTTGTTTTCTTGTAGTGAAGATTTTTGGATTGTAGAAGCTAAGAAGTCTCATTGTCTTGAAAATAAAATGATAAAGACAACTTAAATATGCTCAAATATTAAAGTGTGTAAAGCATGTCCTAAGGATTGAAGGCTTTGAATCTTTTATTGTAAATTTACACTTGATTAATAGGTATGTCCTTATAAACCCTATGCTTAATTGTCTTTAGAATCTAAAGAATTTTCAAAAGAGCTCAAAACTTGGTTTTCAATGTTAAATGGTTTTCATTACACATGTTTTACCAAGTCCTCAATCTTAAAAAATTCATTTTATAATCCGAAATAATTTCAAACTTGTTATACTTGATTCTATATATTTTGATAAAGCTTGAATAGTTCAAACTCCAATTCGAACGTCCAAATTGAAAACCTTGGTTGTTGAAATTTTAGAGAAATTTGAATGACCATTCAAACTCTTGTATCCAAATTCGGTAGACGAAATTTATCCTAGCACCTTGAAAATAGAAAAAATTGGATGATCATTCGTACACAGGAGTCCATGTTCGATCAATCAAATTTTACTATTACTAGTCATTACTAGCAGTTATTTGACCGTTGCAACTGATTTTTAAACCCTATAAAAGACATAAACTTCATATTTTTTAGTAGTTCTTGAGCCTTTCAGAATTTTACTCTTCCTAATCATTCTATATCAAAAAGCTCTCTTTTATCTTGTACTAAAAAATTAAATTCCAAGATTCATTAGACACAAAGATAAAAATATGCTAAATTTGGTATCATCTACCAAGTTATTGGTAACATCCTTAAATTTGTCATCATCTACCAAGTTATTGGTAACATCCTTCTCTTTGCATCTATTTGTTTTATTCAAGGTTATCTTAAGGATATAAAATCTTTTTGAAAAAGTAAAACCTTCACTGTTTTAAGTAAAATAAAGTTATGGAGTAAAATCCTTATTGAGTGAGCCTCTCTTGTATCTTGTATAACTTTTGTTATAGTCGTATTTAGTTAAAATCTTTGAGTTAGGATTCAAAGTAGTAGATATAGATCTTGTGTGATTGAACACTATAAATTACTTATATGATCTTTTCGTCTCTCTTTTAATTTGAGAGCTCATTATACTATCTTGTATATCCTATTGTGTATTTGATTTCAAAAATCTTCCAAGCTATTTTTTCAAAAAAAATTTCAAAAATTAATCAAAGACCTAATTCACTCCCCTCTTTGAATCTTTCAATAGTAAAAAAATAAAAAAATTTCTATTGAATATGCAAATGTTGAATATGAATATAAAAATAAAAAAATAATTAATTATTAATTAATACAAAGAGGATATACTTGTCCATGAAAAACGAAAAAAGATGAACTGTGAATAACAAAAAAAGAATGCCAGTAGCAATTCCACAACAACTAATACATATAGCATACTTGCAAAGTAATTTTTCTTCTTTAAATTATTTTGTCATTCATATATCATTCTTCTAATAAAATATTTATATTTATCTTGAGAATTGTTGGTCATATGTGAATACTCTAAACCTCTCCGTTAAATTTCACTGCGACTAAGGTACTAACATACCCCTTCATACTATTAATACAAGTGAACATACATTAAAATTTTGAAGAGCGAAGTGAATTAGAATTTTGACAAATTTTATCTCACAAAATTTCCTTTTAAAAATTGACTTTTGACATATGACCTTAAGATTGTTTGATCAAAATTTGTTAAAAGAAAATAAGCTTCGAAGTAGTTGAAAATTTAATGATCACAACAACTTACCAAATAACAATAAATGAGAAAGAAAACAATCAAATCACAAAGCACTTAATGAAGGAGAGAGGATGAAAAGTAATAAAAGCACAACACTAGCAGTTTGACCACTCCTTAGTTTACATTCATTATCTTGAGCTCCACTCACAAATTTTCTAGACAAGAGACTCAATCTTTATGTGTTTTGTGGTTTTACACATATGTCTTTCAATTTACACAAAATACTCACCCACAACTAAAGTGGGTTTATATCACTAACCTTGTAATATCACATAAGAAAGATGAATAAAGAAAGAAAAGTGTTACCACATACTATCGTGATAGATTATAACCTTTGAAGCACCGTGGTCTCTTACCCTCGAAACACTTTTAGGATACATTTCGGCACGATGACCCATACTGGCTGCAATGGATGCATATCAAATGAAGACCTTCATACTCCACTCTTTGCCCCTTAGGGTACCTATGGTAGTATGATCAATATTGACAGCACGACCCAGCAAATTACCTAATTCCAGCTGCGCGAATTCTTCACAAAACTTAATATGAATCCGATCCATGCCAGAGGGGTGCTACCTTGGCTATTTCTGGCTTGAAGTTCAGTTTCTACATAGACACAATAAGGTAATGTTCTATGACCATCCATGGACCCTCATTTAGAACATACTGATAGTCTTTGGCGCTCCACAATTGGACAAGAAGATATCCCTCCTCCAGATCAACTATCTCACATGGGAATTCCAACTTCCATAGTTCAGATAATCTCTGTAACATAGCCTTGTATATAACTGTGGGACCCAACAACTTCAAAATTAATGCCTTTCCCCAGGGTTTCCAAAGTCATTGACATCTATATTTATCCAACATCATAGAACGAAGAGATTCGTTCAAAACATCCTTTTCCCCTATATGGACGGGACGAAGATTTGTAGTAGATATCAGGGTGTCTGTAAAATCGCAGGGGTAAAATTACCCGAATTGGGACCAGACGGAGATCTTGGTGCAAAAGTAAAACTAGTGTCCATTTTGAGAGTATTATTGAAGCGTCTTTTGTATTTTTTTAACACTACGGTAGAATTGGTTAGCCAGCTCTGATAAGGGAGTCTTCCATGTGCCACTAGAAGTGTTTGTGAGAGAGAGAAATTCTCATTTTTCCTGTGTTAAATTGATGCCACATATATATATTTGCTAACTACAATGTGCTAAATTACAAATTGTAGTGTAATTATATTTTATTTATTATAACTCTCTCTCTAAGTATTAAAATTCTCTCAACTTTCTCTCTACAATTTAAATTTATTTTGAAGATTTGAAGTTATCTAAAATAATTTAGTACATTTATTGCATTGGGCAATGAACAATGTATATTAACTAACGTCATTTCTATAAACAGTTTTTTTAGATTATATGTAGTGCGAAAAATTTTAATTATTTTATTTTAATTTTGAAGAATTTCTAAAATTCTCTAAAGCATTCGGACAAAAAAATTCAAATTTAAGAACGACGACGAAAAATCTTCGCGAAAAAATATTAATTTATCAAATTATTCATAATTTTACATCGATTTAGAAATAAAAAACTTAAAAATCGACCAAAAAAATTTTGAATTCCGCCAACTGAATGGCAAAATTCATGAATTCCGCTACCAATTGGCGGAATTCTTCTGTGAATTTCGCCATCTTTTGACAAAATTCGCGGTTGAATTGTACCCAATTATGGTACAACTCCTAATTAGAATTGTACCCCAATTGGAATTAAGAGTTGTACCCAATTGGGGTACAACTCCAATTAGGAATTGTACCCTAATTGGGTACAATTCAACCGCGAATTTTGTCAAAGAATTCTGTCAATTGGTGGCAGAATTCATAGACTCAGTTAGCGAAATTCAAAATTTTTTTTTGCCGATATCAAAATCGGCCATTTTAAGGCCGATTTTTAAGTTATTTATGTCTAAATCAATGTAAAATTATGAGTAATTTGATAAACTAACATTTTTTCACGAAGATTTTTTGTCGTCGTTCTTAAATTTAAATTTTTTTGTCCGAATGCTTTAGAGAATTCTAGAAACTCTTCGAAATTAAAACGAAATAATGAAAATTTTTCGCACTGCATATAGTCCAAAAAAAACTGTATATAATTGCCCCCTTAACTAAAACAGCAATCCATCTTATACTCTCATTACTAGGGGTGTGCATTATTTGAAGAAAATTTAAAAACCGAACCGAACAGAAATTTAATTTAATTTTCAGTTCGATTTTTTTAAATTTCAATTTGAAGAAAATTTAAATTTTTATCTCCAAATTAAATTTCAGTTTAGTTTCGGTTTAGAGTAAGTCAAACCGAAAAAACTGAATTTTTTCCAAATTTTCTCTAAATTAATAATTAAGTATAATTAAAAATTAATAATTTTAATTAAACTAATTCTTAATTAAAGTTAATTTAAATTTTAAAATAATTAATTTTTATATATTTTTAAAAATATTATTTAAAGACTAATAACTCAAATTAAATTAAATTTTAATTAATACTATAATCAATATTAGAATATAATTAATATTATTTTAAATTTTAAATTCTTAATTTTATATATTTCGATTTTTTCCAAACCGAATTTTTTCCAAACCGAAAATTTCGATTAGGAAAAAATTCGATTTGAAGGTAAATTTAGTTTGGTTCGGTTTTGAAAACAAATGAAAAAATCTAATTTTTTTCTAAATAGTAAAACTAAATTTTTTCCAAACCGAACCGATGAACACCCCTACTCATTACTCTCTGATTTCAGTTGATTTCAAAGAATCTCTGATCTCACTTGATTTTGTTTCAAAGAATTTCAAGATATCTACACTTTAAATTGAATTTTGTATCCAAGTGGAATTAAAATGTTTCCCACAAAAAGAAAAGAAAAAAAAGAAAAATGAAAGGGCTCCCCAAGAAAAGGGGCAAAAGAAATAAAGGGAACCACTTCTGGTTCCCCAAGGAAAAAAGAAAAAGAAGAGAAGTGTAGAACAGGTGGCTCCCATTGTTGAAATTAGGGACTGCCTATGCACTCTTTTCTTTTTTCTTTCTTTTCTTCGGAACCAAATGAAGATTTCCGTTGAATTTTTTTTTCTTTTTCTTCGGTATTCCTTTTCACCATTTCTATATATAGTTTTTTTATATTATAAATAGTACAAAAAATTTTCATTATTTCGTTTTAATTTCAAACAATTTCTAAAATTGTCTAAAATATTCAGACAAAAAATTTCAAATTTAATTACGACGACGAAAAATTTTCGCGAAAAAAATATTAGTTTATCAAATTACTCATAGTTTTACATCGATTTAGACAAAAAAAACTTCAAAATCGACCTTAAAATGACCGATTTTGAAGTCGGCCAAAAAATTTTTTAATTTCGCCAACTGAGTATGAATTCCGCCACAAGTTGGCGAAATTCTTCCGCCAATTCCGCCATCTTTTAGCAAAATTTGCAATTGAATTGTATCCAATTGGAGTACAATTCTTAACAGGAATTGTACTCCAATTCTTAATAGGAATTGTACCCCACAATTCCACGAAAAATTCCGCCACAATATATTTTGGCAGAATTCCGCGTGAAATTATACCCAATTAGAATACAACTCTTAATAAGAATTGTCACTTTATAGGAATTGTACTCTAATTGGGTACAATTTCTATTAAGAGTTGTACCCAATTGGGTACAATTCAACCAAAAATTTTGACAAAAGATGACAGAATTGACAGAAGAATTCCGCCAACTGCTGGCAAAATTCATAGATCCAATCAACTAGCAATCCAATCGACTAGCAATACAATTGCAAAGGTTAATATTTCCAAGTTAAGAATCATTATAACCAGTAGCCAGGCAAGACAAGAAATAGCTACAAAATACCATGAAACCCAATGCTCAAAGATATTAGTCCTAGTTATTCATGAGGGAAAACTGAGTACTAGGCCAAAGAATATATGCTTGAAAAACATTAAAAAATAAAATGCCAGCCAAATAGATAAGAATTTATTTCTCTTATGTAGAAGTGGTCAGTACAAATGATGATACCAAAAACTACTAGAGAAGCTTTAGTAGTTTCACCTCAAAAATTTCCAAGTTGGGGCACATCACTACCAAGAAACTGTGGCTTTCTGTGAGAAAAAAATTGCCATTCAGAACTAATTTCTTAAGCTGGGAAACAACAAGAAAAAGAATGCAAAGATTATCCTTATTAATGTGTCATACAACCAACTGGTATAATCTCCATTGTGATAATTGTATACTGTTTGCAACACCTTCTCGCATTTGTTCTTGACTAAAAAGGCAATTACCACTAAATTCTTCCAAGGCAAAAGCAACTTGAGAGAAGATGTTGAAATCCAAAAGGAAAAACTCACTAACTTTCAATGAAAGTAGAGAATAACAATTTCTGATGAGCAGAGCAAGATCATCACATTTAAGCTTTTTAAAACCTATCAAATGAAAATTAAAATTTTCAAGAATGGAGTTATTCAATGCAAGCTAATGTAGCCACTTGCCATTCTTATCATCTATTTCACTAGCCTCTAGGACCAAGGTTCTTAAGCTCCTACAAACACTCCACAAAAACAAAAAAAAATGTCAAGCACATAGAAATAGAAAAATTACAGGTATAACAACAATACCAACTAAAGAACCTCAATTGTCTTATCATGTAGCTCAACTACAAACAACGATAGAAAAATCACAAATTTTTGTCGGCAATAATAGCAAAAAATCCAATGAGCATAATTGTATAATAAAGGTAACATATGCGTGCTAGTTGACAACTTGATTTCCATTTTGCTAGCCAAAGAAATTAAAATGTATATACAATCCCAAATAGCATTTCGAAGATGAATACAAGTAATTAACTAATTAAATATAAAAAATAAAAATAATGCGCGAAGGTGTTGCAAGTAGTGTACGATTACCACAACGCAGATGATACCAATTGGTTCTAGGACACATTAATGAGGATAATCTCTACATTCTTTTTCCTGTTGTTTCCCAACTTGAGAAATAAAGTTGAAAAGAAATGGAAAGAACATAGTCTTGTTGATTAACACGCATAATCCTTTCTTTGGTTCATGTAGCCGACCCCAATTTGGGATCAAGTCTTGGTTGTGGTGGTGATTGTACTAAGAAAATATCAATTAGCACATCCTAGCAGATAGATACAGTGTATGCTTAACCTCAATTAGGAAAAAGGAATAATCAATATACATTGTTTAGAGATCAACTCAACTCATTATGAAACAGATTCACACATTTCATCAATTTTAATCGAGAAAATCAAAAGGGAACAAGAAGATTCCAGCTTGTCTTTATGGTGGTTTCCAAAGGTAGTAGTTTCTTTATGATCCAAAGGAATCCCAGAACTGCAGAGCTGACCCTACACGTATGATTTCTATAGCAAATTGAATTTAGGTCTTTTCACCAGCTTGAGTGTCAAGCTAAACTATTCATTCCTTCACATCCAGTAATCACCAAATTGGCTTAAATTATCTGAGGCCACACCGACTTTATTTGAGCACAACGGCATTAAGGCACTATGGCAGACTCACTTGGTAACCCCAAATTCATCAAGCCTATCCTTAAACAAGACAAAAATATCAATTATAGAATTTACCAAAATCACTATTAATATACATTTAATAGTGTTCATACATTTTGGTTTCTCTGGCCAACAAGATAAAAACTAAATTGTCAACTAGCACACATATGCTACCTTTATTAGACAGTTATGCTCATTAAATTTTTTGCTCTTATTGCCAATAAAAATTTGTAATTTTTCTATCGTTGTTTGTAATTGAGCTACATGATAAGACAATTGAAGTTCTTGAGTTGGTATTGTTGCTATACCTGTAGTTCTTCTATTTTTATGTGGTTGAAATTTTTTTGTTTCTATGGAGTGTTTATAGCAACTTAAGCATCTTGGTCCTAGAGGCTAGTGAAATAGATGGTAAGGATCGCAAGTGGCTGCACAAGCTTGCATTGAATAACTCCATTCTTGAAAATTTTAATTTTCATTTGACAGGTCTTAGAAAGCTCAAATGTGATGATCTTGCTCTACTCGTCAAAAATTGTTATTCTCTACTTTATTGAAAGTTAGTGATTTTTCCCTTTTGGACTTCAATATCTTCTCTCAAGCTGCTTTTGCCTTGAAAAAATTTGGTGGTAATTGCCTTTTTAGTAAGAACAAATGCAAGAAGGTGTTGCAAGTAGTGTACGATTACCACAACGGAGATGATACCAATTGGTTCTAGGACACATTAATGAGGATAATCTCTGCATTCTTTTTCCTATTGTTTCCCAACTTGAGAAATAAAGTTGAAAAGAAATGGAAAGAACATAGTCTAGTTGATTAACACGCATATTCCTTTCTATGGTTCATGTAGCCGACCCCAATTTGGGATCAAGTCTTGGTTGTGGTGGTGATTGTACTAAGAAAATATCAATTAGCACATCCTAGCAGATAGATACAGTGTAAGATTGCTTAACCTCAATTAGGAAAAAGGAATAATCAATATACATTGTTTAGAGATCAACTCAACTCATTATGAAACAGATTCACACATTTCATCAATTTTAATCGAGAAAATCAAAAGGGAACAAGAAGATTCCAGCTTGTCTTTATGGTGGTTTCCAAAGGTAGTAGTTTCTTTATGATCCAAAGGAATCCCAGAACTGCAGAGCTGACCGACCCTACACGTATGATTTCTATAGCAGATTGAATTTAGGTCTTTTCACCAGCTTGAGTGTCAAGCTAAACTGTTCATTCCTTCACACCCAGCAATCACCAAATTGGCTTAAATTATCTAAGGCCCCACCGACTTTATTTGAGCACAACGGCATTAAGGCACTATGCCAGACTCACTTGGTACCCCCAAATTCATCAACCCTATCCTTACACAAGACAGAAATATCAATTATAGAATTTACCAGAATCTCTATTAATATACTTTTAATAGTGTTCATACAAAACTATGTAATACTATGTAATCAGATAAATGCAGCTAGTTCTTATCAATACCCATAAATAAATAAAAAATAAAAAGAAGAGATTTAAATGCCAAACTACTATAACCACCCCAGTACTAATTAAACTAAATGCAAGCTCGGTGACCAATGAGAGGAAATGTGAAGCAGTTCTCTTCACATCTTTTTCATTTTTCCCCCTTCCTGCCATTGTTAACTGCTCAGTTCTCCCTATATATTCAATATAAAAAAGATGCAAAAATGCTAAAGAGGACTATATATCAGAAAAATACTTACCTGCAAGAACGAGCGATGTGTAAAAGCCCATCGGTGGAAAATCCAGAACACTTGTGAATGACAAGAACTTCCAAAACCTCCCCCCGGTAATTAGCAAGGAGCTCAAGATCTGAATCCCTTACAATCATTCTCTTGAAATGAAGTGATTTCATCTGAGGAAAAAACCTGTTTATTTCCTCAACCCATGGAGTAACAGATGCCCCCCAATTCTTTGGAATCACTCCAACCAACCCGGCTGCACGTGGCTTCCCCTTCACCTTTAAAGACTGCAGATTACAAAACCTCCTTGACAACAGCTCTGGTGTGGCTATATAGCAGAGCGCCACAGACACATGTTTGCATGTTGTCTTATCAATGAGATACCAATCCTTGCAAACTCTCGAGACAGTGTCTCTGTCACGTGGGTCACTGAGATATGGTATAACTAAATCGAAAACATAAGCTCTCTTACCATCCATGGCTGCACAGAGTAATTTACAAATTCACAAAGAATATCTTAAATTCTCCATAGAAAAAGTTAATGTGCATACAAGATTAAAAAAATTAATTTGTTCATTAAACCAAGGGAGAAAAGGTAAAAACCTTATGGAACTTATCAAAAATATAATAACAACAAAGGAATAGAAAACCTAGCTGATCGAAAGACCGATGAATGAAGGTGGGAGAGAAGATGATTGAAGAAAAAAGCCACTACAATTAAAGGAAGAAGAAAAAAGGATCTCTTCTCATATCAGATACTTCGCACTCTTGAGAGAGGATGAAAGGAAAAGAAAGACGAGATAAGAATGTAAAGGTGAGAAGGAACTAAAATCGGGACACTGTTGAGGATCCTTTGAAGTATGTTGCAGCAGCAGGAGGCTGGCAACTGCTCTTCTGTACTACACAAACTATATATATCATATATTAGGGGAACTCCCCAGCCCAAGATATAGAAAAGTCATACAGTTTTTTCTATTTAGGCTTCTTAAAGGAACAAATACTAAGGTGTATAGAGGTGCTCGATCTGTCAAAAAGTCCTAGGCTTCTTAAACAAACAAATGTACACATAGATATGTTTAACTTAAAATCCAAAAATTCAGCAAACTTTCTCTGATCCAAAAATTGAGAAAACTTTCTCTATTGTTTGTCTAGAACACTGAGCAGCTCCGGATGCTAGAACGAGTGAATGAGTGAGTGAGTGAGAGAGAGAGAGAGAGAGAGTGTGTGTGTGTGTGTGTGTGTGTGCGCAAAAAATGGAAACTTGTATAATTGATAAGGGAACAGAAAACAACTATTAGGTGGATATACTTTATCAGATGCCTCTCCAAAGCCCCAACACATCAACAAATTCCCTACTCTACTAGAAATTTATTTGTTGAATATTCCAGGTGGCAGATAATCATCCCTTACACCGTACAACCTTTGATTTCTAAGTCTCTGTATCTCATGTGGGCTTCATGCAAGAAAAAATTACCAGTCAGTTTTTTGCATCTGGAATGCCCAATTGCTTGCAGCTTTACCATTAAATCAAAACAAATCAAAATATAAAGACAGTTAAAGAAGATCTTATCGTATTCCTAAACTAAATGAAGGACAAAATTCAAAGCTTAATCTCATATAAAAACATGGCTCTAATTAATTAACTCAATGTCACAGAATAAAGCAGAGGGGAAAATATCAACAATGAAGTTTCATCAAACCAAAAAAGCATCAAATGCACCAAAAAACAGATGAGCGAGATTTGAAAAACTTCTCTGCCTATGTTTAAAGCTTACAACAAATCACCCAGCCATGAGGAATTTTACATCACTTTATAGTATAAGCATGTCATATTTCTTGAGATATCATCTTAATGATTAAAAAGAATATTCACAATGATAAATATGCAATCTCTGGCTCTTATTTTTGCGCCAGGTATTGAAGTTTCTTAAAAATCAACAAGGAAAAATTTCAACAAGAATCTCACAATGCTTAATAACTTAAGACAGGAAATTGTCATAGCCCAAAACCCAAGAATAAGTAAGTTATTTGGATTAAAAAGGTAAAAGAATTTAAAATTGGAGAAAAACCAGCAAAAATTAGCAGCGACGGCATGTACATACGAACATTAGATGGAACGTGTAAAGAAATGATATTATTTAATTGTTGTCTTATGCATTGCTGAAAACTATAAACCACAAATAGTAGCTAATCCATGAGATTAACAAACCATAATAATGAACCATAAACATAATACATACCATGCACAAGAGTGTAAACTTGCCATTTAGAATAGATAAGCAATTCAATCAATAAGAACTATCCAATTATTGCACTAGCATTTGAGCAGAATTACACTTCCAAACCAAAAGAATGGAAACTGCAACATGTAGAATGATTCCATAGAAAAGTCAACGCTAGCAAGGTTCAATGATTGCACCACCAGGACCAATACAACAAAAATAAAATAAAATTTTTTCCAAAAAATACAAAAGAGAAAATATAATGATTCCCTACCAAAAGAATGGAAACTGTAACATGTAGAATGATTCAATAGAAAAGTCAACCCTGGCAAGGTTCAATGATTGCACCAACAGGACCAATACAACAAAAAAATAATAAAAATTTTTCCCAAAAATACAGAAGAGAAAAGTATCAGAAAGTTCTAATTTCCAAGTAAGCTTAGTCAAGTAGGCTAAGCAATTACTACAACCCGATTTCAGTGCGCAGACAATGAGAATAAAGGAAAACTAAGGCAAACAAATGGAACAACTCATTCCTATTCTCATATATAAATTAGTCTACCATTTTACAAATGCACTAACTCCCGAAACACAAGCCTAGTTCCAATAAAGTTGAGGTCTTCAAGCTGTTCTCCGAAATTCTTTAAGCAAAAGTAGAACTTTTTAAAAGTCAATAAGCAAATAAGCGAGACAATTAAAATCCAAAGTTACTATTAAAGAAAGCTTTGTTCAACTATTTTATGTACAGTTTATTGATATCGAAACCACTACCTTCACTCTCAACTGAACAAGAAAATAAATATACTAAAAGAATAATATACTTATTGAGGTGAAATTAAAGTAAAATAGAAGTCAATTAAATCTGCTGGTATGCAGGACATTACCAAAGAAAAAACTTAAAAAGGAAATCACCAAAAATGAAGCAAATAAATGGAGGAAAACCTGTAACAAGAAGGAAAAAACAAAAACGAGCGAGCAAAAAGTATTCACCCAAAAAAGAGGAAAAAGGGCAGGCACGCAGAGTTTAATACTGAATCCAAACCAGGAATCTCCTTCTAGAGAGAGAGAGAGAGAGAGAGAGAGAACTTTTAAAAAAAGTTATCAAAGCAAGGTTGCTGGATATCTATGTTATACCATTTTGGTAGGTGAGAATTCAAAATCCAAAAGCTTCAAAAAAGCTTGCTGAAAATAAAAGGCCACGTTCAGCGGCTGAAAAAAGTGAACAAGCAAACAGCAGCAAGGCAAAAATAGATGAAGTTCTTCTTTTCTTGGCAGGCTGAAATGGCAGATTCAAAGGGAATTCATCCATATAAATTTTGCATTTTTTACACAGGGCAACAAAAAGCTTATGCAAGGTAATCGAAAAGAAAACAACGAAGAACCAAGCAACAGTCAATCAAACCTGAGAGTAACAATTGTTCTTTCCTCTTACATTCGACTCCAAAGAATGGAAAAACTTCCAGAAGAAAGAGGTAAAACTTCCGGTATTTTGGGATAGTAGATCAAACGGTTGAGAAAATAGCGAGCAAAATAGGACAGAAAAAATCATATTTATTTGTTCTCATCCTTACTTTTAAAGGCCATAGACGAAGAGAGGATTGGAGAGGAAAGAGAGGAAGCAGAAAGAAGCGGGTGGAGAAGGTGAACGAAAAGCAAGAAAGAGACACTAAGAAGCTTGGGAACTTTTTGGTGGGTAGAAAAGGAATATCGAATGGCCAAGAACGAGACAACACAAGATCAATAAATAATCCAACAGAATAGCATTCTTTTTGTTGCAAAAAAAAATTCAAAAAATACTTCAGCCAATCAAATGCGCAACCGGCATGTTCTCAACACACAGCAATTTAAGCAGGGTGACACAGGTAATTTAATGTAGGAAATCCTATTCACAGCCAATCTAGCAGGAAAATGAAAGGCCAGGCCACAAGGCATGTGACAGCACAATTTTACCCTTGTCAAGTGATCCAACCAAATATTCATGGGTTGTGAATCTTGTATTATATACTAGGTGGTACGCTCCGCACCTTGCCTGGCAACGAGATTATTAATGGGTTAAGATTGTATGTGCTTGAAATTGATACAACTTGAATATTAGGAGTTACATTGTGCTTTAGAGTCCAAATGTCAATTAACTGCTAATGGATATTAAGAGCCTTCAACAGGATATGAAGGAAGTAACTACAGAGATGAAAATATTCTCTTGTAGACTGACACAGAGATCACGCAGCTAGCTCTCTGTAGGGTAATGATGTTAAAAGAAAGAAGGGAAAAGCCACAACCCTTAATTTAGCTTGAGAGAGAAAAACTAGTTATATTGATAATGCTGACATAGTAGTTCTAGGCTGTAGCATCCAACCCTATATATATTAGGATTTATTGCAAATTACCTCCCTAAAGTTAGGGAGGTCAGACACTTTAATGACAGAAGTCAAAATATATGTAGTTTACCTCCAAATACTTTTAGTCCACCATCTAATAAATGCACACATTAACGTGTTTGTTAAGTTACAATTTTACCCTCAATACATTAATGCATTGACCAAACAGTCATTTCTACATTTCTATTTTGGATGAATTGATGTTAAACCAAAACTTTATTCTTCTTTATCTTTTTACCTTCCAACTCTGACCACTACCAACAACTTGTGGTAACCACCTTGCAAGGAAGAAACCACCATATTTCCCTTCGATCCATTCTTCTCGACCATCACCTACCTACAGTCACATCCAACTACATTGATCAGAGATATCTAAAGACTACATATAGAAAAATAAAAGAAGAAAGATTACTATCATGAATTTGCATTTTGTTCTCATCTAAAGAAAATGATGTTGCACCCATCCGAGGTGACAACTAAGCCCTTGACTGGTGCAGGCCTCTAGTTGCAAATGGTGTTGAGTTGCGGAGAAAAGGGAGTCCACATGTTTTATATTATGTTGCATTTGCTCTAAAAACTCACTTGGATGGGCATCTTCTTGGACTCTGGGATCCAAGTGAGGTTGGGAAGTGAAGAAATTGAAGGGGGTGAGGGGGTTGTTAAGGAATGAAGAGATGATAGAGGAGGCGGCACAAGGGTGGCATTGGGAAAGGTGAAGGGTCGGTTGCAGTTGGGGTTAGAGAAAGGGAGTGGGGTAAGGGTAGGATTTGTAGTTGATTGTAGTTTGGGAATGAGCTGCAGATAAGAGAGGGATTGGAGGAGGTGGTCGAGAAGTTCTATTTGGGAGAGACAATGAAAGGTGGCTGGGTTTCGCAACAGCGGTGGGGTTTCTAGAGTTGCAGGAAGCGATGGAAAATGGGATGGGAAGATGATGGGCTTTTCTTTTTTCTTTTTAATTCATTTCTTCTTCTTCTTTTTCTAAAAATTCTTCTCTAAAGAAACTTTTATTAATTTGTCACTTTTTTTCTTAATTTTAGCTCCAAAAGAAGGGACAATAATGTAAATTTACAAGTCCACAAGTGACTTATGGTTATCCTTTTCAAAACCCTAACTAACGAGTTTTGACAGATGAGAGTAAATTACATATATTTTAACTTATGTCACTAAAATACTTGACCCCCAAACTTCAGGGAGGTATTTTGCAATAAACCATATATATTATTCTAACCCTAATCTGGTGACCTGCCTAAAAGGAAATTGAAATAGGAAAGAAAACCGGCCTTAGCTAAAGTCCTAAATCATGTAGGAAATAAATGACTAAAGAAACAATACTAAAATAACTACTAAATAAAAGAATAGGTGTATTTAGATTAATACTCAATCCAAATTCCTTTTTACTTTTCTCCACTTTTTAAACTCTTGGTCCTACATCTTCTCTCACAGAAGTCTATAAGGTAGACCCCACTAAACTGCTAAAAGCTAGAAAACTTTTCACTTTTAATTGCAATCCCAATAAGGCCTGTAACTTCGTAAAAGAATTCAACTAGGCTACTTATATATAGCTCCTTGAATTTAATCTCGTTTTCAATCTTTGCAGCCAGAATGAAACCAATAAATGGCCAAATTTCAACTTGAAAAACATCAAAGGCAATGCTGTAAGTCCAGCATTAGTAAGGAAATCTACATGGAAATATCAAAAAACCTGAATAAGAGCTAGAAACCTTAGTTTTCTAATTCTCTTTATACTACAAGGCCGAGGTCCTTAATAAACTAGATCTGCAAAATTTGAATAAAGAAAAGCCTTATCGAAATCACTCAAAAAAAAGGAAGAATATGAAGAAGAATAACATCAACAAGGAAACATCATACAAAAAAGAGAAGGGCATGAATCAGCTCTTTAATCAACCAAATATGTGAAACTGAATGGACAAGAACATTAATACAAATGCCAAAGGAAGACAACCTTTAATCAACCCTATAATCCTAAAGGGGGAAGGAGGGGGTGGGGTGGGGGAAGGAACCAAAGAAGATGGATAAAGACAAATTAGCAACTACAGTAAGTTTCCGGTAGACAGGAACCTTTCTGCAAATTAACAATTGCATAGAAGGATAAAGAATCTTGTGGAAGAACAAGGGAAAAAGGCTTCTGGTCAAAGAAAAGAAAGATTGAACAGTCATGGAATAGGCAGAACAAATCATTCCACGATATGTACTTATTTGCCTGATGACAATTGCAGGAAGTAAAACGAGTAGGAGAAAAGAGAGTTATAGTTGAAAGCAAGGAGCAGAGAAAGAGAAAAACAGAGAAATTCAAAAGTTTTCAACATGTACAAAAGAGAGACACGCAGCAAAGACAGAAGAGGAATAGCAGTTCACCTAAGAAACAAAAAAGGCCCATAATAACTTAGGATGTGAATTCGTTTTGGTTTGAAGAAATTCAGTTGCATTATTCAGTTTGACTTTGGTATTCCAGATTTTCCTGGAAAACAGAATTGACCAATTTTGGTTTGGAGAAAACTAAAATTAAGACAATGCTGAACTTATAATTTACAGCAGTAAAACAAGCTTGTAGCCGGTCATTCTGATGAAATTTTATTTTCCAGATCAACTACTCACACTCTATTAAAACAATCAAATAACCAGTTCAAGTCAAACAGTATTGCAAGCAAACACTGCAAAATGTCAAAATTCAGATCTAGGAAATCCAAATTCTAAGAAATAGTAACAAAAAAGTTGAAGATAGATTATTGAATTTTGTTGGAAAATCTTTATAATTGATCATGTCGAAAATAGGAAAGTTTCTTAAAAGTAGAAAATAGAAAAGTTTCCTAAGATTGGAATTAGTAGCTGTAACTTATTGTTGTCAAATATTTTGAAATAGGATATTTAACTGATATTGTTTCCAAAATTAGTTTAGGGAAACTTGTATATAAAGTCCTACTCGTGTAATCAATAGTAAGATATACAAAGAGAGACATTCTTTCTCTTCTTCTCAGATTTTGTCATGGTATCAGAGTAAGACTCAATCTGAATTTCTTTTTTTTTTTGCCTTAATTGCCTTCTTTTTTCGGGCCTTAATTTCTAGTTATCCGGATTGTTTTCCGATATTAAGACTCAATCTGAATTTTTTTTTTTTTTACCTTAATTGCCTTCTTTTTTCGGGCCTTAATTTCTAGTTATCCGGATTGTTTTCCGATATTCATTGTTAATTTCGGCCTTTATTGCCGGAATAATCATTGCCGAATCCACGTCGTAACCACTGCCAAAGTCACGATGAATTTTAGCTGATTATTCTTTATCCAGATTAGTCGGAAGAAGTGATTCAAACCGTTGTCAAAGAAGAATAACATAGTCAAAGACACGTGTCGATTTCAGATAATATGTCAGAAAAGTCAGGTATTTGTTCTTTGGTATATTCAGGTAAGTTTTCTCTTTTTATTGGATTGAATGTTTCAAATATAACTCTTACCAATTCTTGGATTATTAATTTTGGAGCAATAGACCACATGGCCCATTCATCCAAACATTTCTCAACCTATACCCCATGTCCGAGCAATAGGAAAATAGTCACAACAATGGATCCCTAACAACTGTTGCTGGAGTAGGAGATGTCCAAATAAGTCCATCATTAACCTTGAAAAATGTTCTTCATGTTCCTAAATTATCCATTAGTCTTATCTCCATCCAAAAACTTACCCAAGATTTGTGTTGCAATGTGATTTTTAACAGCAGTTATTGTGTATTTTAGGATAAGAATTCGGGAGGATGATTGGACGGGCTAGGGAACAGGATAGCCTCTACTTTCTTGAGATACCAAGTCAGTCGAAAGTTCTGTATTCCTTTATGTCAGAGTCTGTCTTATCTAATAAAAAGAAGATTTTACTGCATCATTCTCGCCTAGGGCATCCTTCATTTATAATTATTAAGACATTGTTTCCCTCATTATTTACAAATTTGAATGTTGAGGATTTTCATTGTGAAGTGTGTGAGTTTGCTAAACATAAACATGCATCTTTCCCAATTAGCAATAAAAGAAGTCCTGTTCCTTTCTATCTTATCCATAGTGATATTTGGGGTCCGTCTAATATTCCTAATGTTTCTGGGGCAAGATGGTTCGTTTCTTTTATTGATGATTGTACTCGTGTCACTTGGCTATTCTTACTTAAATATAAGTCACATGTTAGTACCATACTTCCAAAATTTTGTTCCATGATCAAAAATCAATTTGGAGTCACAATCAAAAGATTTAGGTCAGATAATGTTAAGGATTACTTCAATCAAATTCTTACCCCATACTTTCAGAACAAAGGAATAGTCCATGAGTCGTCATGTGTAATAACCCCACAACAAAATGGGGTAGCTGAAAAAAAATGGACATATCTTGAAAAAACCGGAGCACTCTTATTTAAAAAACATGTTTCAAAAGCCTTTTGATGCCTTCTAAAATTTAGGTCTCAAAAGTCCTATGGATATCCTTTCATCTTTTTATCCAAACCTACAGACTACAACTACAAACAATCTTACTCCAAGAATTTTGGGTGTATAGCCTTTGTTCATGTCCAAGGTCCAAATAGAGGAAAACTAGATTGAAGAGCTCTAAAATGTGTTTTTGTAGGCTATTTACCAACCCAGAAAGGATATAAATGTTATCATCCTTCCTCAAAGAAATTCTATGTCTCCATGGATGTCACATTTAATGAACATGAATCCTATTTTTCCAATCCTTATCTTCAAGGGGAGAACTCGACTAGAGAAGATAAGGAAAGTTTTCTGGACTTAGATTTGACAATAAACCCCGCACCTTCTAGTTTTAATTCCAGTTCTGAATCCATGCAAAAAAATCACTCAGAATCTCCTGATTTGTCATCTTTCCCTGAGTCTCTCAATTCTTCACCGTCTAAATTATTGCCAGTCCTAAACCCTAATCATGTGTCTCACTCAACTCCAGGAACTTGGAGATTTGACAAGGTGTTTTCAAGAAGGAAAATGGTTGTTTCAGAGCCTACGCAGGTTCAGGAATCAAACTCGAATCCTTTGAATGAGGTAATAATTTCTAATCATTCATTACAAATGAAAATGATGCTCAAGGAAAGAAACTCGAGAATGCACAACACGGCCATTATACCCCCTTTCAAATTTTCTATTTTTTAAAAATTTCTCACCAACTCACAAAGCCTTCCTTGTAAGCCTCAATTCTATTACCATTCCTACCAGTTTATCTAAAGCATTGTCTAATGAAAAGTGAAGACGAGCTATGAATGTTGAAATGGAAGCCTTAGAAAAGAGCAAGACTTGGGAGTTGGTGAGATATAAGGCCAGATTAGTAGCCAAAGGATATACTCAGACTTACAAAATTGATTACTTAGAAACTTTTGTTCCAGTTGCCAAAATGAACATCGTAAGAGTATTGTTGTCAATAGTTGCTAACTACAGTTGGGAGCTACAATAGTTTGATGTCAAGAATACATTCTTGCATGGAGACCTAGAGGAGGAGATTTACATGGAAGTTCCACTTGGCTATAGAAAGAACTTAGCTACTCATACTGTGTGTAAATTGAAGAAGGCATTATATGGCCTTAAGCAATCACCAGCTCACACACTCTTTATTAAACATTCTTTGTCAGGGAAAATTATTGTTCTCTTGGTATATGTTGATGACATAATAGTGACAGGAAATAATGATAAAGAAAAATGAGTTTTGAGTCAATGCTTGGCTAAGGAGTTTGAAATCAAGGCACTAGAAAGGTTAAAGTATTTTCTTGGGATTGAGGTTGCACACTATAAAAAGAGAATTTTTATCTCTCAATAGAAGTATACAGATATTCTAAGGAAAATAGGCAAGACCGGATGTAAACCGGAAAGTACTCCCATCGACCCTAATCTCAAGCGTGGACTTGCAGAAGAAGATGTATCAGTGGATAGGGAAATGTATTAAAGCCTTGTGGAAAGGCTCGTTTATCTTTCTCATACACGACCAGATATAGCATATGTAGTGAGTGTGATTAGTCGATTTATGCATAGTCCAAAAGAGATTCACTTGCAAGTGGCTCATAGGATACTGCAGTACCTTAAGAGAACACCAGGAAAAGGCATCTTGATGGAAATCTTGTGACTTGGAGAAGTAAAAAACAAAGTGTGGTGGCTAGATCTAGTGCTGAGGCAGAGTTTCGAGCAATGGCTTAAGGCGTGTGTGAGTTACTTTGGTTGAAGATTATTCTACAAGATTTAAAGATTAAATGGGATGGCTCAATGAGACTCTACTGCAATAATAAG
Source organism: Rauvolfia tetraphylla (assembly GCA_030512225.1). NCBI lineage: Eukaryota > Viridiplantae > Streptophyta > Magnoliopsida > Gentianales > Apocynaceae > Rauvolfia > Rauvolfia tetraphylla. The sequence continues at coordinate 6,034,022 of JAJQKT010000004.1, read as the reverse complement.
TCTGCAATCAGCATAGCACATAATCTAGTGCAACACGATCAAACTAAGCACATTGAAATTGATGGACACTTCATCAAGGAAAAGTTGGATAGTGGTTTGATTTGCACTCCTTATGTGTCTACACATGGACAGATAGTTGGTGTGTTTATAAAAGGATTAAATAACTCAGTTTTCCAAGCAATTGTTTCCAAGCTGGGAATGAAAAATTCCTACTCTCCAGCTTGAGGGGAGTGTTGAAAAATCTTTGTAATTGATCATGTAGAAAATAGGAAAATTTCCTAAAAGTAGAAAATAGAAAAGTTTCTTAAGATTGGAATTAGCAGCTGCAACTTACTTTTGTCAAATATTTAGAAATAGGATATTTAACTGATATTGTTTCCAAAATTAGTTTAGAGAAACTTGTACATAAAGTCCTATTCATGTAATCAATAGTAAGATATACAGACATTCTTTCTCTTCTTCTAAGATTTTGTCAAATTTCAATCTTGTTTGCCGCGTCTTGCATCAGTCTGAAGTCTTGCAACAAAATTGGCCAAAATTAGCTGACATATTAACAAAAATTACATCATTCCTAGACCTCTTGTTAAGAAAGTGATGGAAAATTTAGTAATGTAAAAAGTTAACGGTGAAGAGGCAATTGAATTAGGTAAACCCTAATTCTAAAATGCAATGGGAAAAAGTAGATTGCAAAACAGAAAGACTCAAAGAAGCTTCAAAAGGGTAACCCTAATTAGGGTTTATGACAGCCATAGCTGTTACATTCTAAACGCAGGGGATACACTTCGCCTATCAGTTGCATTTTCAGAACTAGAAAGGTAATTTTTAGCCCTAAGGACAAATCATGAGGTTTTGATTAAGTTTTGATTAATGACAAACATTGATGTGGACTAATCTTTATGTCAATTGTGTGATAGGATTGTTGGATTAAGAAGTATGAAGTCTTGTTGTCTTAAAGCCAAAATGCAAGAACAACTCAAATGTGTCAAAGTGATTGAAGATTGAAGAGTTTTGTTCAAAGATGATTAAAGGCATTGAAGACTTGAAGTGTAGGTTACATATGCGTTATAGGTATATTCTTTTGTAAACCCTACACTTGTATGTCTTGGAATTTGTTGAATGCATAAGAGAGCACAAAACTTATTTTGAATCTTAAATGGCTTTAAATGATTTTTTTAATAACAAGTATGCTTTTGAGTCTCAAATGATAGCATGGTTACTATTTTTCCAGAGAAATTCGGACGAATGTTCGGACGCAGAAGGAAAAGTTCGGACTTCCAAACTTTTCCAGACAACTTGTCACAGTAAAGTTCGGACGAAAGTTCGGAGGCATAGGAGCAAGTTCGGACATCCGAACTTCTCTGAAACTAGCCGTTTTATAGCTGTTGAAACTGATTTTTGAAATCTATAAAAGTTATAAATTCAAGAATTTTTGTAAGTTTTGAATCTCTGAGAAATCTTAACATTCCAAAATCTTTAGCAAACATCAAGCTCTCTTTTGTCTTGTGCTTTCAATTGATCATTCAAGATTCCAAAGACATCAAAGTGAAGAGGTGCAACATTGTGTAATAATCTACCAAGAAAGTGGTAACATCTTATCCATTCTCCATTTAATTGTGTTTTCTACTAGCTCATTACAAGGTTTTCTTGTAAACATAAAATCCTTTAGATAAGGGTGATCCTTGAAACATTGATTCAAGGTTGTTTGTAGATATAAAATCCTTTGGTAGGGTGAACCTTGTTTGTAGAATTGCAAAAGAGGTTGTGAGTGTAAAACCATTGTGTGGTGAGCCTCTTATGTAATTGTTGAACTTGAGCATATAGTAGATTAATTGAAATCCTTGAGTGTAGACTCAATGTAGTGGGCGTAGATCTTGAAGAGATCGAAACACTATGAATTGCTTGTGTTCATTGATCATAGATTGCTTATTGCTTCGTTATTGAGTTAACTATTCTCTCATTGAAACAAGCATTCATAATCTGCTTTAGCTAATTAGGCAAAGACCTAATTCACCCCCCTCTTAGGTCTTTCAATTGGTATCAGAGCAAGGGCTTCTTTGTGTGGTTTTACAACCTAGAAGTTAAGATCTTATGGCTAATATTTCAAATTTACCTTATCTAGAAGGATCTTCCACAAATAGACCACCTTTGTTTGATGGAACAAATTATACATTTTGGAAATCTAGAGTTAAGATATATATTTATTCTATTAACTTTGATTTGTGGAACATTGTTGAAAAAGGTCATTACATACCAATGAAAATGAGAGCTGATGGAGTGACTTTAGAACCAAAGCCTATAGATGAATTTGATGAGAATGATTCAGAGAAAATAACATTGAATTATCAAGCCATGAACATTTTAAGTTGTGCACTAGCTATAGCTGAATATAATCGAGTTAGTGGATGTGACACTACTCATGATATGTGGAGATTACTTCAAGTAACACATGAAGGTACAAACCAGGTAAAAGAGTCAAAGCTTGCCATGCTGGTAAGGGATTATGAACTATTTTCTATGAAGCAAGGTGAGAATGTTAGTGATATGTTTACAAGATTTACTAACATTTTCAATGGTTTAAAAGCTTATGGGAAGAGCTATACAATTGGAGAGCAAAACATAAAGATATTGGATGCTTTACCAAAATCTTGGCAACCAAAAACACTTGCTACTGAGGAATCAAAGGATTTAAAAACTCTCCCACTTGAAGAGCTCATTGGATCACTACTTACGTATGAGATGAAGATGAAAAGACTGAATGATATTGAAGATGAAGAGAAGGGAAGAAAAGGTGTTGTACTCAAAACTTCAAATCATTTTAGTGAACAAGAAAAATCATCAAGTGAAAAAGACAGAAATAGTGGAAAAGAAGAGATAGCTATGGTAGTGAGAAAATTCAAGAGATTCTATAAAAGGAAATTTCTCAAGAAAGGGAGAAAACCAACCAAGAAGAGTGGACAGTCATCATCCTTCAAACCTCAATGTTTTGAGTGTAAAAGCACAGAACATCTTATTGCTGATTGTCCTAAAGTTCTGAAAAGGGAAAGAGACAACAAAATCAAAAAGAAATCTACCAAGAAGGGAAAAAGACTGGCTGGAACTTGGAATCAATAAGAAAGTGAAGATGACACTGAAAGAAAAGCGAATATATGCTTTATGGCAATTGATGATCAGGTACAATCTACTCCTTCTATTTCTAATTACTATGATGATGATGTTGATCCTAGTGATTTACTTGTTGAAATTTATGAAGAACTGAAAAAGGCTTCTAAAAGGAATAAAGAAATGAAAAGCAAAATCAATGAGTTATTAAATGAGAATTCAAAGTTATGTTTTCAAAATGGAAAACTTTGTGAGACTATTAATTGCTTAAACATTTTTAAATGTAACTATACAAAACATATCTCTTGAAAATAAAGATCTTTGCACAAAAGTCATTTCTCTTGAAACAATGCTTAGTGATCATGAGATATTGAAAAATAAAGTTAATGATCTTATATTATGCATTGAAAAATTTACAAAAGGAAGAGAAAATTTGAATAAATTACTTGGTTATCAAAAATCTTCATATGCAAAAAATGGTCTTGGTTACACTCATGAAAGTTATGCTCCAAAATATAAAAACTTTTTAGCTAAAGAAACTTTTAAATATGTGCCTCATATTTGTTGAACATACTATGGCAAGCATGGACACAAAGTGTCAAAATGTTATGTGAAAAGAAAAATAGAAAATGGTGTTAAAACTATTTGGAGAGTCAAAGGAACTTTTACTAACCCCCTTGGACTCAAGAAAATGTGGGTACCAAAAGTCAGTCTCTCAAATTTGGTGTAGGTTCGTTTTGCTTCAAGATCAAGTGCCACTAAGTGGTTTCTTGACAGTGGCTGTTCAAGACACATGACAGGAAATGCCTCACTTGTGAGTGAGCTTCAAGTAACAAGTGAAAGTTTTGTCACATTTGGTGATAAGAAGAAGGGAAGAATTCTTGAAATTGGAAATATTGGTAAAGGTTCTTCCCCTCTCATTAAGCAAGTATTACTTATTGAAGGTTTAAAGTATAATTTACTTAGTATTAGTCAATTATGTTGAAAGACCTAAGAGGGGGGTAAATTAGGTCTTTTGGCTAATTTTCAAATTATTCCTTTTACAATTCTTAAGCAAGACTAGATTGTATGTGCTTTGTTAAATGAGAGAATAAGTCAATTAATAGCAAAGCAGTAAAGCAATATAAGATCAATTAACACAGGCAATTTAGAGTGGTTCGATCTATTCAAGATCTACGTCCACTACCTTAAGCCTACACTTAAGGATTTCAAACAATCTACTATATGCTCAAGTTCAACAATTACATAAGAGGCTCACCACACAATGGTTTTACATTCACAACCTCTTTTAGTAATTTTACAAACAAGGTTCACCCTACCAAAGGATTTTATATCTACAAACAACCTTGAGTTAATGTCTCAAGGATCACCCTTTTCTAAAGGATTTTATGTTATCAAGATAACCTTGCAAGAGCTAGTAGAAAACACAATTTAATAAAGAGAGAAGAATGTGTAAATGTTACCACTTGTTGGTAGATGATTACACAATGTTGCACCTTCACACTTTGTTGTCTTTGGAATCTTGAATGATCAATTGAAAGCACAAGCAAAAGAGAGCTTAAAATGTTTGCTAAAGGCTTTGGAATGTTTAGAGTTTTCAAAGATTCAAAACTTACAAAATATCTGAAGTTTATAGCTTTCATAGAATTTAAAAATCAGTTTTAACAGCCATAAAACGGTCAGTAACGGCTAGTTTCAGAAAATTTGGACGACCGAATTTTTCTTGTGTGTCCGAACTTATCATCCGAATTTTACTGTTGCACGTTTCGGGAAAAATTCGAACGACCGAATTTTTTTCATGCGTCCGAACTTTCGTCCGAATTTCTCTGGAAAAATAGTAACCATGCTGAAAATAAAAATTCGGACAACCGAATTTTTTTTCATGCGTCCGAACTTGCATCCGAATTTCTCTGGAAAAACAGTAACCATTTTTTGTTATAAAAATCAGACGACCGAATTTTTTGGAAGTACAATAGCCATTTTAAAATTTGGTTTTCAAACTTTGTAAAATGATTTGAGATTTAACTTCAATAAGTTTGAAAACATTTTGTACATATAGATAAGTTATTTAGACATATGTAAACTTAAGAACCATAATCAAATCTCTTTGATCATGCGAAGTTTACTCAAAATCTTTTAAGATACAAAAACACATTTATTAACAAAAAGTTCATTCAAAGCCATTCAAGATTAAGAAAAATAGTTTTATGCTCTCTTATGCATTCCATAGATTCCAAGACACACAAGTGTAGAGTTTACATAGAGATTTACCTATTTAGCATATATACCCTACACTTCAAGTCTTCAATACTTTTTAATCATCTTTGAACAACCTTCTTCAAACTTCAATCACTTAGACTCATTGAGGTTGTTTTTGCGGCTTGAAGGCAGCAAGACTTCATACTTCCTTAATCCACAAATCATATCACACAACATACAAGCTTATTAGTCCTTATCAATATTTATCATTAATCAAAAGTAATCATAACTACATGATTTGCCCTTAGGGCTAACATTTGTGATAATGGATGTAAAGTAGAATTTAAATGTGACACTTGTACCATTTTTGACAGTGCAAGTAGCAAAACTATCTTTGTTGCTAATAGAGTTGAAAATGTGTATGTATTATATCTTGATGAACTTATTACAAATGATATAAAGTGTCCTGCCATTCATGATAATGATGGATATTTATGGCATAGAAGATTAGGTTATGTGAGCATGGATTTATTGAATAAACTTTCCACACAAGAGTTAGTTAGAGGATTACCTAAAATGTATTTTGATAAAACTCGTCTTTTTGATGCTTGTCAATATGGAAAACAATCAAAAACATCTTTTAAACCAAAAAAATGGTTTCTACATCAAAACCTCTTGAACTTGTTCATATGGACTTGTTTGGACCAATGAGGACCACTAGTCTTGGTTATAAAAGATATGCTTATGTGATTGTTGATGACTTCTTTAGATTTACATGGGTGATTTTCTTAGCTCAAAAGGATGAAATGTTTCATGAATTTGCAAAACTTTTCAAAAAGATTCACACCTCTCTTGATTATAAACTAATTTCTATTAGAAGTGACAATGGAAGAGAATTTTGCAATCACGACTTTACAAAATTTTGTGATGAATATGGTATAACTCATAATTTTCAGCTGCTAAAGCACCCCAAAAAATGGTGTTGTTGAAAGGAAAAATAGAACCTTACAAGAGATGGCTAGATCAATGCTTTGTGAAAATTCTTAGCCAAAATATTTTTGGGGTGAAGCTGTAAATACTGCTTGCTATGTAATGAATAGAGTTCTCTTAAGACTCTTCATAAGAAAAACATCTTTTGAACTCCTATTTGATAAAACTCCTTCAATTGTTTATTTTAAGGTATTTGGTTGTAAGTGTTTTATCTTAAATACTAATGATAATCTAGAAAAGTTTGATAGAAAATCGGATGAAGGTGTATTTCTTGGCTATTCATCAAATAAAAAGGCCTACAGAGTTTATAATAAAAGAATATTATGTGTTGAAGAAACTATACATATGACCTTTGATGAATCTAACATTTATCTTGAAAGAAGAAATGAAGAAGAAATAATAGAGCAAGAACAAGATGGCCAACCTAGCAATGATCAAGAGCTTCCAAAGGATCTCAGATGTGCAAGAGGTCATCCTAAGGAGTAAATCATTGATGATGTCTCCCAAGAAGTTAAAACAAGGCGGTACTTTATTGACAACTTTGCTCTTTTATCTCATATTGAGCCTAAAAACATTGATGATGCATTGTGTGATAATGTTTGATGGTTCTAATTATATTTTTTGGAAGTCTAGAATTGAGATTTACATTTGTTCTATTAACTATGAATTGTGGAATATTATTGAGAAAGGTCCCTATGTGCCATTGAGATTGAAAGCCGATGGAGTTACAAGGGAACCAAAGTCCATGGAGGAGTATGATGAGAGCGATTCAAGGAAGATGACATTAAACTACCAAGCAATGAACATTCTTTGTTGTGTGTTGGTTGTCAATGAATACAATAGAGTGATGAAATGTGTTTCCGCTCATGAAATGTGGAATCTACTTCAAGTCACTCATGAAGAAGAAAGAGCAAATGTGTGCTTCATGGCAATGGAAGATGAGGTACAACCTACTCCATCTACCTCTACTTCTTATGATGATGATATTGATGATCCTAGTGAATTATTTGTTGAGATGTATGGAGAATTGAAAAAGGCTTCGAAAAAGAATATGGAAATGAAACTCAAAATTAATGAGTTATTGAATGAAAATTCAAAATTATTTTGTGAGAACAAAAAAATTCTTCAATCTATCGATTGTTTAAATATTGAAAAAGAAGTTTTAGATGTTTCTTTACAAAACATATCTCTTGAAAATAAATCTATTTGTACAAAAGTTTCTTCTCTTGAAAAAATGCTTAGTGATCATGAAATTTTGAAAAAGAAAATTAATGATCTTACATCATGTGTTGAAAAATTTAGAAATGGAAGAGACAATCTTGACAAAATACTTGGATCTCAAAGATCTTCTCTTGCTAATAATGGTCTTGGTTACAATTATGTCAATAATGTGCCTAAACATAACAACTTCTTTGTTAGAGCTACTTCTACTTCCATCCATCATACTTGTTGTGCTTATTGTGGAAAACATAGACATAAAGTCGCCAAATGTTATGTTAAAAGAAAAGTAGAGAATGGTGTAAAAATTATTTGGAGAGTTAAGGGAATTATTACTAACCTCCATGGACCCAAGAAAATATGGGTACCAAAGGATACTTCCTCTCCTTTATTGCAGGTACTCTTCAATTCAAACTCAAGAATCACTAATTGGTACATTGATGATGTTGGCTTAAAGAATAACGAAAAATACCTCATTCATAAGCAAGGTCAAAGCAACCAATGAAGGATTTGTTTTTGAGACAAGAAGAAAGGAAGAATACTTGGAGTAACCAATGTTGGTAAAGGTTCCTCTCTTCTTTTAAACAAATGTTGCTTAGTGCTAATTTGAACTATAACTTGCTTACTATTAGTCAATCGTGTGACAATGAATAAGAAGTTAAATGCCAATATGCAAAGTTTCAGTTGAGAATCCCTTTTCTTAAGAATTGAAAATTTGCCTACCATGACTTGTCAATTGCTTCTACGAAATTGATTAGGTAACATTGATGATATGAGATTGAATTCATGGTTGATATGTTCTTGAAATTAATTATATTTCATGATAAAATGATTAAAATAGCTATGATTGAATATCTATGCATTTGCTTGGCCAAAAACATCTTTGTGAAACTTTACAAAATGTTCGGACTTGAAGTTTGAATGTAGACCATAAGTTCGGTCGCTCGAACTTGTATGACAAAATGATCTTTTGTGATTTTGATCAATTACTCACAAAATGTTTCAATGTGTGTTTTATCTTGATAAGCTTGAATGTCTTGTTGCTTCTGATAATGATTGTTTGCTTGACATAGAAGATTTGGTCATGTGAGCATGGATTTGTTGAACAAACTTTCATCTCAAGATTTAGTTGGAGGATTGCTAAAAAATGTGTTTTGAGAAAATTGTCTTTGAGATACTTGTCAACATGGAAAACAAACAAAAGAATCTTCCAAACCTAAGAAAATGATTTTCACTTCAAAACCTCTTAAAAATTGTTTATATGGATTGATTGGATAAATGAGGATCACTAGTCTTGATAGTAAGAGGTATTCATATGTTATTGTGGATGATTTCTCTAGATTTACATGGGTGATCTTTCAAGCCCAAAAGGATGAAGTTCTTTTCATAAATTTGTAAGACTTTTCAAAAAGGTTCAAACCTCCCTTGAGTGCAAATTGATTTCCATTAGAAGTGACAATGAGAGAATTTTACAAACAAGTCTTTACAAAATTTGCGATAAAAGTTGAATTCCATATATTTGTTTCAACTGTAAAAACCCCACAACACAAAAGTGTTAGATCTATGCTTTGTGAAAATTTTTCTTCAAAAATATGTTTTGAGCCGAAGCCATAAACAACACATGCTATGAAGAATAGAATTCTTTAAGATCATTTTGAAGAAAAACATCTTTTGAAGTTCTCTTTTATAGAACTCCTCAAATTGCATATTTTAAAGTGTTTGGTTTTAAATGTCTTATCTTGAATACTTGTGATAACTTACTTAAATTTGATAGAAAGCCGGAGATAGGTATATCTCTTAACCATTCTTCTAACAAAAGGCCTATAGAGTTTATAATGAAAAGAACTTTATATGATGAGGAAACCATTCATGTTACTTTTGATGAATCTTACATTTACTTGGAAATAAAAGATGAAGATGATGTAGGTACATCTATGAATGACAATCAAACCCATCTTCAAGCACCAACTTTGGAGGATCATACCAATGAGGAAGAAATGATTGAACAAAATCAAGATGACCAATCTAGTGGTGACCAAGAGCTCCCAAAGAAATTAGGATATCCAAAAAGGCCACCCTAAGGAGCAAATCATTGATGATATCTCCCAAGGAGTAAACATAAGACGGTATTTTATCGATAACTTTATTCTTTTATCTCATATGAGCCTAAAAGTATTGATGATGCATTGTGTGATGATTTTTTAATTATTGCTATGCAAGAGGAATTAAGTAAATTTGAAAGATAAAAAAATGTGGATATTCCTAAATCTCATGATCATTCCGTTATTGGAACTGAATGCATTTTAGAAATAAACTTATTGAATCCAGAGAAGTTGTTAGAAACAAGGTTAGACTTGTTGCCTAAGGATTCAATCAAGAATAGGTCATTGATTATAATAAGTCTTTAGCTCCGATTAGTAGATTTAAATCAATTAGAAATCATTGGGCATTTGCATGTTTCAAGGTTTCAAACTCTTTCAAATGATGTTAATAGTGCTTTCTCAAATGGGTTTATTAATGAGGAAATTTTATGCAAAACAACCTCCTGATTTCACTCATGAAAAATTTCCTAATTATGTTTTCAAACTCTCAAAAGCCTTATATGGATTGAAACAAGTTACTAGAGCTTGGTATGAAATATTCAATTGTTTTCCTCTTTCAAAAGTTATTTTTTAAGAAAACTTGACATAATTTTTTTCATTAAAACCTCTTGTAACAATGATCTATAACTTGTCCAAATATATGATACAATTTTTGGTGCTTCTGATACTTCACTATGCTTGAAGAGAATAAAAAGGTTTCATAGGAGTAGTCAACTATATTTGACAGCAAGTAGAGCCAATATTATGTTTGTCATGTGCTTGTGTGCTAGATTTCATCTTGTCCTAAAGAGCCTCATTTGATTTCTGATTAACACATTCTCAATTACCTTATTGATACTCTAAGTGATTATGGTCTATATTTCAAATGTGTAGCTATATTATGTGATAACACTAATGCAATAAATTTGACCATCATACTATTCAACAAACTAGGACAAAGCATATAGAGATCAAACTTCATCTCATTAGAGATCATTCTACTAAGGGTAATACTTATTTAAAGCATGTTTACATTCATGAACAAATTAATGATATCGTTACTAAGCCATTGGCTGAAGAAAGGTTTGACCAATCTTAGAAGAAGCTTAGGGATTTCAAAATTCAATAACTAATGAGTATATTTAAGTGTGTAGCTCCAGGTAAGGACAAAGAAGCCTAGCATGAGAAAAGGAAAGGGAAAAGCCAAATAAAGAGAAGGAGGACCAGTAATCAATGAATCAAGGAAGGTTTATGTTCCTCAAAGCATATCATGGCTGGATAGATTTGTCACAGTGGAGGCTGCTACTGAATTTGATGATTGGACAAAATAGAACCATAAGATAAATCTAAGCCACAAGATGGATATCATCAAACTATTCGAAATGGGTAATATACTCTCATTTTTTTTAATTATGTGAGCTGGACTAGTTTGCTTGTGTTTGATGAATGATATTACCTTTCTTAGTTTGTGATGCTTATATTAAAAAAAAAAAGTGGGTTGAGCAAATTGGTAATAAAACTATTCAGTGGTATTCTTCAAGAATATCACAAGCTGATTTTTGATATTGATAATGCATTTCTCAATAGAATTTGTGATGTTGAGGATGTTGGGTTTAGGCATTATTCTTCCGAGTGACATTGTTTTATAAGTAAATTATACTCACATGAAAGGATTGAAAATGCCTGTACAAATGGTAGAAGCTCAAGACTATAAAAGAGAGAGAGATAAAAGCTTTTGATGATAGTGAAATAATTTTGCATCACACGCTTACTACCTTGATTATAGCATACTTTGGGCACAAATCTTCTATTGATAATATATATGCTGTAATTATGCTAGCCATGCATAAGAAAAGAAAAACGAATTTTGGATATATAGTGCTAAAGAATATCATGGCAACTAGAAGAACTAAGCATAAGGCATTGTCGTATGAAAGGTTATTAACAGGAATTTTCAAGTATCTCCAACTGCAGTTGTCTTCTAGTGGTTTACCAATAAAGAGTGAAGAAGTCTACACCAACAACTCACTAAAGAGAATTCCTTGGACACTTGATGATGATAATGTATGAAGGACTAGAAGAGAAACTCCTCTAAGGGATGATAGAAGAGATTCTAGTAATGAAGAGAAGGAAGAAGAAAATGAAGAAGAAGAGGATGAAGAGGAAATTCTTGCTAGAGAAAGGAAAAAAAAAAACATGAGTCACCAAGTGAGGGGGAACAACTCACCACAAAAACAAGACTATTTGAAGATGTATACTCCATTGAAGGAAAATAAGTTGAAGGTGATGATCTCACTAGAGGTAATACCATAGTTGCCAAGGTGTTTCAAGAGACATTAAACAACCATGTAAAGGAAATGAAGAAGATGGACAAATTCTTCGAGTCCTTTGCTCCAATAATTCTTGGAAAATTTGATGGTTTAGAAGCTAGAGTCAAGAATATGGAAGAAGACTTGAGAAAGATTTCTCAAGTGGTTTTAAATGGTGCAAGTTCTATAAAGCCAAAGAAGAAGAAAAGAAAGAAGATGAGAAAGAGGACAGTGAAGAGAAAAATGAAGAAGATCAAGAAGATAATATGGGTGGAGATGGCAGCAGTGAAGATGATAGTAATGACAGTGAAAATTGAGATGGATATCAATTTGTTGCTAAAGAAGAAGACAAAGATGAAGGAAAAGGCAGAGAAGCACCCAAAGCAAGAAGAAGAGCATTAGAATGAAGAACAAAGCGGTAAAGCCCAAGAGAACAAGCAAGAAGAAGGAGGTGAAGGGAGTTTAACAAAGTCAAATAAAAAAAATTCCTCACCAATTTCCTTCAGCCAAGGGAGGAGGAAAATGTGGTTCATAGGAAGAAGATCCAAAGATCCTCTCGATTGGTAACTTTCCAAAGTTGAACTACACGGGCAAGGAGTCAACAAATGAAGGACCCCATCATATAGAGATCAAGGAAACATGGCCATCACAACGAACGAATTTTGAAGTGAAGACCATGAAGCGCATTCAAGACTAAGCGTTTCTATCCCTAAACTCCATTTTGTTGCTTATTTTAATTTATGCCTTGATGCACATGTTATGCTTTAATATTGAAATTTGCTTGTGTCTTTCTAGTCATTATAATGCTTTGAAGCTCAATATACGAATTCCTTGTGATAAGAGCTTCTTTTGTTTCACTTTTGTTGTCCAAGTACTCTTACCCCACCCTTGATTGATGACAAAAGGGGGAGAAGAAAATGTGATGACAAAATGTGTGAAAATGTGAAATAGCAGTGGAATTCCTCATGCATGAAGAGAAAATGTGTGAATTTTCTGAAAATCCATGCATATGTCAAGGGGGAGAAAGAATGACTACAAAATGTGCTATGTGCTTGCTGTAAATGTGCTATGTGCTATATGTTATAGGTTAAAATGTAAAATGAATGTGTATTGTGAAAATATTTGGCTGCATTTGAAATTTAAATTGAATATGTTATAATATGTGAGGTTTTGGTTATTTTCTGAGATTTTGGAATATGGTTAAGTTGAGATTGAAATCTTGAACTTGGTTCTTGACTTGACCTATGATTTTGGATGCATGAGTTTTGTGATTTTGCAAAACTAAACTGAGTGTCTTTGTGGACATACATATTTAAGTACTTCTATAGCTCATTTAAAAGTGCAAAATCATCATTTCAAACTTATGACCAAAAGTTCGGACTTAAAGTTCGGATGCAAACCAAAAGTTCGGACGCATCCAAACTTTCTTGCCAAAAATATTTTTCTGTTGTTCAAATTGTTTGAAAACTGTTTTAATCCTTCCTATCATAATTGAACAACCTTAGAAAAGCTTATTTTCAAAAATTACAGCTTCCATCTCACATATTTTACAGTTTGGACTTGAAATTTCAAAATTCGGATGCATGTTTCAGAAATTTGGATGCATCATATTTGTTGCCAAAAAGTGCTCTTTTGTTGTTCAAATTGATTCAAATATGTTTTAATCTCTTCCATTATGTTTGAACAACCTTAGGAAAGCTTTATTTCACTTTAAACATTCATTATATTGAATTTATTGCAGTTTGGACTGGAAATCTCAAAATTCGGTTGCATGATTAAAAAATTTGGATGCATGTTCTGAAATTCGGATGCATCCATATTTTGTTGCCAAAAAGTGCTCTTTTGTTGTTCAAATTGACTCAAATATGTTTTAATCTCTTCTACTATGTTTGAACAACCATAGGAAAGCTTATTTTCAAAAATTGCAACTTTCATTTCACTTATTTTACAGTTCGGACTTGATATGCCAAAATTCGGATTCACAACATCTCAAATCCAAACTTGTTGAAAAATGATCACAATCTAAGGGGGAGCATTGTTAATCTTTTCTGACCTTTAAAACCTCTCTTAGAAGTTTTCTAAATGCTTAAATGCTATATCTTCTATCTTTGTTGGAAGGAAGGAGATAAATGGAGGTTGGTTGGGTCATTTGCTCATATTGAGCCTTTTGTATGTCAATGTGCTAAATTAGTTATTATCAATCATTGACATCAATGCTTCTTTGTTTTACATTGCTTAAATCCATCACATTTTGCATCAAAGTTTGTCATCATCAAAAAGGGGGAGATTGTTAGCCCTACGGGCAAATCATGTAGTTATGATTAGTTTTGAATAATGACAAACATTGATGAGGACTAATGTGCTTGCATGTTGTGTGATAGGATTTATGGATTAAGAAGTATGAAGTCTCATTGCCTTGAAGCCACAATGCAAGAACAACTCCAATATGTCAAAGTGATTGAAGATTGAAGAGTTTGTTCAAGATGATTGAAAGCTTTGAAGACATGAAGTGTGGGTTACATGTGCTTAATAGGTAAATTTTGTAAACCCTACACTCTTAAGTCTTGGAATCTATGAGTTGCAATTGAGAGCACAAAACTTGATTTAAATGATTTCAATGGTTTTGAACTTACATTAATTATCAAGTTTTCATCAATAGTTTTTGCACTTAAAATGTCTTTAATGACTTATCTTATAGGCTAGAAGGTTTTCCAACTTGTTTGAATTGATTTGAACATGTTTTGACAAAGTTTTAAAAGTTCGGATGCAAAGTTCGGACGCAGAAGGAAAAGTTCGGATGTCTGAACTTTTTCCTTCATTGTGAACAACACTGTTCAATGAACAGTAATACTATTCGCATGAAGAGTACTTTTCAAAAAAAAGTTTGGACGCATAGGAGAAAGTTCGGACGTTCGAACTCCAAAAAAACTAGCCGTTACTAACCGTTTTATGGCTGTTAAAGCTAATTTTTCAAAACTATAAAAGCCATGAACTTTAGATTTTTTGTACAACTTTTAAACCTTCAAAATCCTTCAAGATCTAACTTGTTTTACATCAAAATTATTTGAAAAGCTCTCAAATTGCCTTGTGCTCAAAGGTTGAAATTCAAGATTCCAAAGGCAAGAAGTGAAGTGGTGCTAGCAATTGTATTTATCTACCAAGAAGTGTTTGTAACATCCAAACTCTCTCTTTACATTATTGTTGTGATTGATACAAGGTTGTCAAGAGACTTAAAACCCTTGTGGAGGGTGAGCCATAGACTAGATTAATCAAGGTTGTTGTGTAAAACCCATTAGTGAGGGTGAGCCTCTTGTGTAATTGTTTGGATTGACCATTTAGTGAATTGGTTAAATCCTTGAATGTGGACTCAAGGTAGTGGATGTAGATCTTGGAGAGATCGAACAACTATAAATCGTGTGTTCAATTTTCGTATAGCTTTACTTGTTTACATTCTTCTATTATTATTATTATTATTAGTTCTTAGTTATTGATTGATTGGTTATAGTATTATTGTTTGATCACCTTGTCTCAACCATCAAATCACATATAAGCTTGAAGTCTATGAATTTAAAGAAGAGCTTTTATTATGGCAAAGGATTTGCAAAAAGGGAAAAGATTTTTGATAATTAGCCAAAGACCTAATTCATCCTCCCTCTTAGGTCTTTCATCTTCCATTGTCACTTCTAATAGAAATATATTCAAGAGAAGTTTGAATCTTTTTGAAAAGTTTTGCAAATTCATGAAACGTTTCATTCTTTTGAGCTAAGAAAATCACCCAAGTAAATCTTGAAAAATCATCAACAATCGGATAAGATTATCTTTTAGCACCAAGACTAATGGTCCTCACTGGTCCAAACAAGTTCATATGAACAAGTTCAAGAGGTTTTGAAGTAGAAACCATTTTCTTTGGTTTAAAGGATGTTTTTGATTGTTTTCCATATTGACAAGCATCACAAAGACGGGTTTTATCAAAATGAATTTTAGGTAATCCTCTAACTAGCTATTGTGTGGAAAGTTTATTCAATAAATCCATGCACACATGACCTAATCTTCTACGCCATAAATATCCATCATTATCATGAATGGCAAGACACTTTATATCATTTGTGATAAGTTCATCAAGATATAATACGTATACATTTCCAACTCTATTAGCAACAAATATGGTTTTGCTACTTGCACTATAAATACTAGTACAAGTGTCACATTTAAATTCTACTTTATATCCATTATCACATAGTTGACTAATGCTAAGTAAATTATATTTTAAACCATCAATAAGTAATACTTGCTTAATGAGAAGGAGAGAACCTTTACCAATGTTACCTATTCCAAGTATTTTTCCTTTCTTCTTATTTTCAAATGTGACAAAACCTTCACTTGTTGCTTGAAGCTCACTAACAAGTGAGGCATTTCCTGTCATGTGTCTTGAACAGCCACTGTCAAGAAACCACTTTGTGGCACTTGATATTGAAGCAAAATGAACCTACACCAAATTTGAGAGAGTGATTTTTGGTACCTATATTTTCTTGGGTCCAAGGGGGTTAGTGAAAGTTTCTTTAACTATCCAAATAGTTTTGACACCATTTTCTATTTTTCTTTTTACATAGCTTTTTGACACTTTGTGTCCATGCTTGCCACAATATGTACAACAGGTATGAGGCATAGAATTAGAAGTTTCTTTAGCTAAGGAGTTTTTATATTTTGGAGCATAACTACCATGAGTGTAACCAAGACCATGTTTTACATATGAAGATCTTTGATAACCAAGTAATTTATTTAAATTTTCTCTTCCATTCGTAAATTTTTCAATGCATAATATAATATCATTAACTTTCTTTTTCAATATATCATGATCATTAAGCATTGTTTCAAGAGAAATGACTTTTGTGCAAAGCTCTTTATTTTCAAGAGATATATCTTGTGACGTAAAATCCTTTTGGTAAGGGTGAGCCATAGACTAGATTAATCAAGGTTGTGGTGTAAAACCCGTGTGTGGGTGAACCTTGGATTAGATTGGTCTTTAAGTTGTCTTTTGATATAAAATCCTTATGGAAGTGTGAGCCTTGTTTGTAGGATTGCAAAGGAGGTTGTTGGTATAAAACCCTTGTTGGGTGAGCCTCTTGTGTAATTTCCTAAATTGAGCATATAGTGAATTGGTTGAAATCCTTGAGGTAGTGGATGTAGATCTTGGAGAGATCGAACCACTATAAATCGTGTGTTCATTTCTTTATATCTTTACTTGTTTACATACTTGTGTTATTATCATTTGTTCATAGTTGTTGATTGATTGGTTGTGATCTTATAACTTGATAATCTTGTCTTAACCATCAAATCACATATAAACTTGAAGTTTGTGATTTAAAGAAGAGCTTTTATTAAGGCAAAGGATTTGCTAAAAGGTAAAAGATTTTTGATAATTAGCCAAAGACCTAATTCACCCCCCCCCCCCTTAGGTCTTTCAGGAACTATTGAAAAGTGTTAACCTTAAGGGTAAATCTTGTAGTTTCGATTAATTACAAACATTAATGTGTGCTAATTTGGTAATGGCTTTTTTTATTATAGCTCTTTAAACATTTCATCTTTTGGTTAAAATGCTTTATAGCTTGATTGACGGAGTTTGAATTTGTTTTGTAAAATCTAGAAAATTTTGAATTTTGCATCATCAATTTAGACATCCAAACTTGGATTGTTTTGTTCAATTTTTATGAAAATTCAAACGACCTATTCGATTGACTGATTTGGCTTGTACAACAAATTGAATAGAGAAATTCGAACAATGAATTCGGATACAGGAAGCTTGATTTGATCAACTAAACTGCTCTACTCCGTTTCAAAACTAGTAATTACTAGCCATTTTTGAAGGCTGAAATTAAAAAAAATCTTAAACAATATAAAAGACTATAATCTCATATTTTGGGTAAATTGATGAACTTTACATGATATACTCTTGAGAACTTCAAAGCTTAAAGAAAAGCAGTAATTGTTCGTGTACTTCATGTGATTATCCAAAGATTCCAAAAGCAAAAGGTGAAGTGGTGCTAGAATTGTTTATTATCAACTAGATTGTTGGGTATTGGGTAATTTCTTTCTATCTTTTCAACTTTATCTTATTTGTACAAGGTTGTCTTTAGACATAAAACCTTTTTGGCCAGTGTGAATCTTGATTATTTGAGTTAAATAGGTTATTCGTATAAAACCCTTTGCGGGTGAACCTCTTTTGTATTTACGTAATTTGAAAATTAGTGTATTAGTTGAAATCCTTAAGTGTGGACTCAAAGTAGTAGACGTAATCTTGAAGAGATTGAACCACTATAAATATTGCATCTCTCTTTGTATTCAGTGTTTGCATTAATTTGTGCCAGTTTATTTCATATTGTGGTAGTTGTTGTTGACTGTTGTCACATTAATTTCTTATCTTATCCAATTAATTTCTTTAAGAATAATTACTTCTTGAAGGTTGTAATTTTCAAAGAGATTTGATCAATGAAAAAAATTTCAAAAAATTAGCAAAAAATCTAATTCACCCCCTCTGAGGATTTTCAAAAAGGTTTGGAATGGACCAAGACAAAGTAATTGGTAAACCTATGAGCTTATCACTTAAATTTGATAAGGATGAAAAAGGTAAAAAGGTTGATGAAAAATTATATAAAGGTATGATTGGTAGTTTACTTTATTTAACCTCTAGTAGGCCCAGAATCATGTTTCTAATATGCCTGTGTGCTAGATTCAATCTTTCCTAAGGAATCTCATCTTGTTATTGTTAAGCATATTCTTCATTTCCTTGTCGATTCTCATGACTATGGCTTGGGGTTTTCAAAATATCTAGTTTTGAGCTTGTTTGTCTCTTCGGATGTTGACTATGTAGATGCAAAGTCAAGTGTAAAAGCATTAATGGTCATTGTCAATTTCTTGGTTGTTTTCTTGTCTCTTGGAATAGCAAAAAATAATTATGTTTTCATTGTCTACTACCATGCCAAAAATATTGTCGCCGATAGTTGTTTTGCTCAAGTGCTTTGGATGAATCACACCTTACTTGATTTTGGACTTCATTTCAAATGTGTGCCTATTTTATGTGATAACACTAGTGCTATCAACTTGACTATCATTCCAATTCAACATTAACCAAACATATTGAGATTGAACAACATTTTAAACGTTACCATGTAGCAGAAGGTGATGTGTGTTTAGACTATATGTACCAATAATCAAATTGCTGACATTTTGACAAAACTATTGGCTGAGGAAAGTTTTGTATTAAGTATGTTAGATATATAGGGTAAATTCAGATGAGAAGTTTAGACACAGGCATGCAATTCGGTGGTCCAAGTTGAAGCCTTATGAAGGATGGATAGAAACTTTTTGATGCACAATTCGGATGCAGTCCCTAAAATTTGGTCTTCCAAATTGAAAAATATGAAACCTAGACAAAAATATTCATACAACTAATTCAAACACAGAGAAAGAAATTCGGTCATTTGAATTGAGTGGTTTCAAGGAGTTATAAGAAGTTTCATCAGTCTCTCTTCACTTCCATTTAAAAACCTCAATAGTCGACTCCTCCTTTCACACAAAACCCATCCACATTCCTCCTATACAAACTCAAAATTCACCCGTATTTCATTGGATTCAAAGCAAAAAATTCTCAAAATTGTGTTCTATACTTTGATTTCATCCTAAACATCATGAACTTCTCAAAACATCGTCATGGTTAGGGCTAAAGGACAAGGTGGCGGCAAAGGAAAAGGTAAAGGTAAGAGAATTGACATAAGCCTCATCATCGACAAACCAAGGCTTGTGAGGATTGTACAAACTGATTTGGGATTCAAAAGATTCATCTATTCAAGGGTAAGCTTTGAGTTATACAATTGGAGCAAAAGAATTAAAAGATCATCTTGGGTTTCAACGTTGATCGTGATCGTCAAAAGTTGCAGGGTATGGATAATGTGCTTGGAAAGTTTGGTGAAATTGGTTGGAGTAACTTGTTAGTTGTCAATGAAAATTATTATCCATCCTTTATCTATGACTTTTACGCAAACTTGAAAGAAGAAAGGGTAGATAAGATTGATAATGAAGTGATTCAATGGTATTCCTCAGGACTCTCCAAAATTTAATTGAGTTTGATAATCACCTATTTAATAGCATTTGTGCAGTTGATGATAGTGGTGATAGATGTTATACTAGAGGACAAGAATAAGAGAATTTATAATTGTTTATAAATGAAAGATTTGAAGAAGCTTTTACATATGAGAGCAGATTTAGGAGTGTAAAGAAAAGGGAGATAAATGCTTTTGATGCTAAAGGAAGGATTTTGTAGAATATGCTCACTATCATAATCATTCCTATTTTTGTGCACAAATATTTGGTGGGAAATATGCACATGGTTCTTATACTCTCTCTTTATGAGAGAAGAAGGCTAAACTTCGGCTATATGGATTGGAGACATATGATAATGCAAGGAAGACAGAGAACAAGGCCTTTCCATATGGCAGACTTCACACCAAGTTGTTCAAGCACATCAACATTCCTTCACGCAGATGAGGCCTTGGCATCAACAGTGGCAGCATATACACTGATGAGTCACTCAAGAGAACAAAGCTTACTCTTGATAATGAAGGCATTTGGAGGAAAAGGAAGGAAACTCTATTGAAGAAAGAGAAAGAAGAAGAGGAGGAGGACGTAGGCTATGAAGTAGAAGAGGATGGAGAAGAAGAAAACAAAGAGGAAGATGAAGAAGAATTGATCACTACAAAAACAAAGACCAAGTTGATCTCCATTCGAAGTGATAATGGGAGAGAAATTTTCAATCAAGATTTTACAAAGCTTTGTGATGAAAATGAAATAGTTCAGTTGCCAAAACACCTTAACAAAATGGGGTTGTTGAAAGGAAAAATTGTACTTTACCAGAAATTTTGGGCTGAAGCAGTAAACACGGCTTGCTATGTTATGAATGAGTTCTTTTAAGACCATTTTTGAGAAAAACACCTTTTCAATTCTTATTTGGTAGAACACCATCTATTGCCTATTTAAAAGTGTTTGGTTGTAAGTGCTTTATATTGAATATGCGTGATAACTTGGGTATATTTGACAGAAAATCAGATGAAGACATAGTCCTTGGTTATTCTTCTAATAAGGAAGCCTATAGAGTAGATAACAAAAGATTATGTGTTGAGGAAACTATACATATGAGTTTTGATAAATATAGAAGAGATGATGATGATGTAGATACTTCCATGAATCACAATCACGCTCATCTTCAAGCTCCAACTCTAGAAGATCAAGCAAATGGAGAAGAAATTATTAAGCAAGAAAAAGAAAATCAACTTAGTGGTGACCAAGAGCGACCAAAGGATCTAAGATATCCAAGAGGCCACCCTAAGGAGCAAATCATTGGTGATGCATCTCAAGATGTTAAAACTAGATGGCATTTTATTGAAAATTTTGCAATTTTATGTCACAATGAACCAAAAAATATTAATGATGCATTATGTGATGATTTTTATATTGTTGGAATATAGGAGGAATTAAATCTATTTGAAATAATCAAAGTTTGGACTCTTGTTCCGAGACGCCTTGAGCATCCCGTTATTGGAACAAAATGGGCTTTTAGGAATAAACTGTTAGCCCTAAGGGAAAATTAGGAGGTTTTGATTAAGTTTTGACTAATGACAAACATTGATGAGGACTAATCTTTATGTCATTTTTGTGATAGGATTGTTGGATTAAGAAGTTATGAAGTCTTATTGCCTTTAAAGCCAAAATGCAAGAACAACTCCTAGATGTCAAAGTGATTGAAGATTGAAGAGTCTTGTTCAAAGACGATTAAAGGCATTGAAGACTTGAAGTGTATGTTGTTAGCCCTAAGGGCAAATCATGTAGTTATGATTAGTTTTGAATAATGGCAAACATTGATGAGAACTAATGTACTTGTATTATTGAGTGATAGGATTGATGGATTGAGAAGCATGAAGTCTTATTGCCTTGAAGTCACAAAGCAAGAACAACTCAACTATGCCAAAGGAGATTGAAGATTGAAGAGTATGTTCAATATGATTGAGGGCATTGAAGACTTAGAGTGTAGAGTTCTTATACTAAATAGGTATATTTTTTTGTAAAATCTACACTTGTATGTCTTGGAATCTGTTGAAGGCAAGAGAGAGTACAAAACTTGTTTTGAAAATGGTTTTCAATGAACTTTGTAATAACAAGTATGTTTTTGAAATCTCAAATGATCTTAAGAAGATTTTGTATGATTAAAATGTTGTGGTAACGGTTTTTGTGTTTAAATGTGCCTAAATGATGTGTTCATTCTTGCAAAATGTTTTCAATGTTATTAACAATGATTTTCAAAAGATTTGACTAATTTTGATAAGTTTGGATGCAAGTTTGGTCGTCCAAACTCTGGAAATGGTTACTGTGCTTCTAGAGAAGTTTGGACGCAAGTTCGGACGCGTGGAGTAAAGTTCGGACGTTCAAACTTTCTTTGATAGCATGGCCACTGTTTTTCCAGAGAAGTTCGGACGCAAGTTCGGACGCACGAGGAAAAGTTCAGACGTCCGAACTTTTCCAGACAGCTTGGCACAGTAAACTTCTAACGAAAGTTCGGACGTATGGCATGAAGTTCGGACGTCCGAACTTCTCTGAAACTAGCCGATACTATCCGTTTTATAGCTGTTGCATTTGAATTTTCACATCTATAAAAGCTATAAACTTCAGATTTTTTGTAAGTTTTGAATTCTTGAAAACTATAAACATTCCAAAGCCTTTAGCAAACATTTTCAAATTCTCTCTTGTCTTGTGCTTTCAATTGATCATTCAAGATTCCAAAGACAACAAAGTTTAAAGGTGCAACATTGTGTAAACATCTACCAACCAGTGGTAACATCTACACATTCTTCCTTCTCTATTAAACTGTGTTTTTTTTACTAGCTCAGAGCAAGGAATTCTTGTGTGGTTTTACAACCTATAAGTTAATGATCTTATGGTTAATATGTCAAACTTACCTTACCTAGAAGGGTCTTTCACAAATAAACCACCATTGTTTGATGGAACAAACTATACCTTTTGAAAATCTAGAGTTAAGATATACATTTGTTCTATCAATTTTGATTTGTCAAATATTATTGAAAAAGGTCCTTATGTTCCTATGAAAATGAGAGCTGATGGAGTGACCTTAGAACCAAAGTCTACTGACGAATTTGATGAAAATGATTCAAAGAAAATGACATTGAATTATCAGGCCATGAACATATTAAGTTGTACTTTGGATGTAACTGAATATAATAGAGTTAGTGGTTGTGACACTGCTCATGACATGTAGAGATTACTCCAAATAACTCATGAGGGTACAAACCAAGTTAAAGAATCTAAACTTGCCATGCTTGTTAGAGATTATGAACATTTTACCATGAAACAAGGTGAGAACGTTAGTATCATGTTTACAAGGTTTACTAACATTTTCAATGGCTTAAAAGCTTATAGAAAGAGTTATTCTATTGGAGAGCAAAACAAGAAGATTTTGGATGCTCTACCAAAATCTTGGCAGCCAAAGACACTTGCTATTGAGGAGTCCAAGGACTTAAAAACTCTTCTGCTTGAAGAGCTTATTGGATCTCTACTCACACATGAAATGAAGATGAAAAGATTAAATGACAAAGAAGATGAAGAAAAGGGAAGAAAAGGAGTTGTACTCAAGACTTCAAATCACTTGAGTGAACAAGAAGAATCTTCAAGTGAAGAAGAAGATGGTAACAGTGGAGAAGAGGAAATTGCCATGGCAGTTAGGAAATTCAAGAGATTCTACAAAAAGAAGTTCCTCAAGAAAGGAAGAAAACCAACCAAGAAAAGTGGACAGACTTCATCCTTCAAACCCCAATGTTTTGAATGCAAGAGCACATAACATCCAAAGTTCTGGAAAGAGAAAGAGACAGCAAGAACAAAAAGAAATCTGCCAAGAAAGGAAAAGGACTAGCTAGAACGTGGGATCAACAAGAAAGTGAAGATGACAGTGAAGGAAAGGCCAACATATGTTTTATGGCAATTGATGATGAGGTACATTCTTCTTCCTCTATTTTCTAATCTTTATGATGATAATGTTGATCCTAATGAATTACTTATAGAGATGTATGAAGAATTGAAAAAGGATTCAAAAAGAAATAAAGAAATGAAATCCAAAATCAATGATTTATCAATTGAGAATTCAAAATTATATGTTAAAAATGGTAAACTTCTTGAGACCATTAATTGTCTTAATATTGAAAAAGAAGTTTTAAATGCAACCTTACAAAACATATCTTTTGAAAACAAAGAGCTTTGCATAAAAGTTATCTCTCTTGAAAAAATGCTTGGTGATCATGAGATTTTAAAAAGAAAAGTTAATGATCTTACTTCATGCATTGAAAAATTTACAAATGGAAGAGAAAATTTAAAAAAATTACTTGGTTATCAAAGATCTTCATTTGTAAAACATGGTCTTGGTATTACTCATGATGGCTATGTTCCAAAGTATAAAAACTCTTTTACTAAAGAAACTTTTAATTCTAGGCCTCATATTTGTTGTACATATTGTGGCAAGTATGGTCACAAGGTTTCTAAATGTTTTGTAAAGAGAAAGATAGAAAATGGTGTTAAGACCATTTGGAAAGTCAAAGGAACTTTCACTAACCCCCTTGGACCCAAGAAAGTATGGTTACCAAAAATCACTCTTTCCAATTTGGTGTAGGTTCAATTTGCTTCTAGATCAAGTGCCACAAAATGGCTCCTTGACAGTGGGTGTTCAAGACATATGACTGGAAATGCCTCACTTGTTAGTGAGCTTCAAGCAACAAGTGAAGGCTTTGTCACATTTGGTGACAAGAAGAAAGGAAAAATACTTGGAATAGGTAACATTGGTAAAGGCTCTTTCCCTCTTATTAAGCAAGTTTTACTCATTGATGGCTTGAAGTATAATTTACTTAGCATTAGTCAATTATGTGACAATGGATGTAAAGTAGAATTCAAATGTGACACCTGTACTATTCTTGATAGTGCAAGTTACAAAACCATTTTTGTTGCTAAAAGAGTTGGAAATGTGTATGTGTTATATCTTGATGAACTTATCACAAATGATATAAAATTTCCTGCAATTCATGATAATGATGGATTTTTGTGGCATAGAAGATTAGGACATGTAAGCATGGATTTATTGAATGAGCTTTCTACACAAGAGCTAGTTAGAGGATTACCCAAAATGCATTTTGATAAAACACGACTTTATGATACTTGTCAATATGGAAAACAATCAAAAATGTCTTTTAAACCAAAGAAAATGGTCTCCACTTCAAAACCTCTTGAACTTGTTCACATGGACTTATTTGGACCAATGAGAACCACTAGTCTTGGCGGTAAAAGATATGCTTATGTGATTGTAGATGATTTTTCAAGATTTACTTGGGTGCTCTTCTTAGCTCAAAAAGATGAAACATTTCATGAATTTGCAAAACTTTTCAAAAAGGTTCAAACATCCCTTGAATATAAACTGATTTCTATTAGAAGTGACAATGGAAGAGAATTTTGCAATCAAGAGTTTACAAAATTTTGTGATGAATATGGTATTACTCACAATTTCTCAGTTGCTAAAACAGCTCAACAAAATGGTGTTGTTGAAAGGAAAAATAGAACTTTACAAGAGATGGCTAGATCAATGCTTTGTGAAAATTCCTTGCCAATACTGCTTGCTATGTAATGAATAGAGTTTTATTGAGACCTTTCATAAGAAAAACACCTTTTGAACATCTATTCAATAGGACTCCTTCAATTGTTTATTTTAAAGTTTTTGGTTGTAAGTGCTTCATCTTAAACACTAGTCATAATCTAGGAAAATTTGATAAAAAATCAGATGGAGTATTTCTTGGCTATTCATCAAATAAAAAGGCATATAGAGTCTATAACAAAAGAACATTATGTGTTGAAGAAACCATACATGTAACTTTTGATGAATCTAACATTTATCTTCAAAGAAGAAATGAAGATGATGCAGATACCTCAATGATTCAAAATCAAACCCATCATCAAGTACCCACATTGGAAGAACATGCCAAGGAAGAAGAAATAATGGAGCAAGAACAAGATGGTCAACCAAGCAATGATCAAGAGTTTCCAAAGGATCTAACATATGCAAGAAGCCATCCTAAGGAGCAAATCATTGGTGATGTCTCCCAAGGAGTTAAAACAAGGTGGTACTTTATTAATAATTTTTCCCTTTTATCTCATTTAGAACCTAAAAACATTGATGATGCATTGAGTGATAATTTCTGGATTATTGCTATGGAAGAAGAGTTAAATCAGTTTGAAAAGAAAAAAGTTTGGACTCTTGTTCCAAGACCCCATGATCATTCTATTATTGGTACAAAATGAGTTTTTAGAAACAAATTAAATGAACTAGGAGAAGTTATTAGAAATAAGGCTAGACTTGTTGCTCAAGGCTTCAACCAAGAGGAAGGTATTGACTATGATTAAACTTTTGCTCCTGTAGCCAGATTGGAATCTATAAGAATACTTTTGGCTTTTGCTTGTTTTAAAAGATTTAAGCTATTTCAAATGGAAGTAAAAAGTGCTTTTCTAAATGGTTTTATTGAAGAAGAGGTTTATGTAGAACAACCTCCTGGTTTTATTCATGAAAAATTTCCAAATCATATCTTTAAGTTAACCAAAGCTCTATATGGATTGAAACAAGCCGCAAGAGCTTGGTATGAAAGATTAAGTGGTTTTCTTCTTTCAAAAGGTTTTGCAAAATGAAAAGTAGACACAACTCTTTTTATAAAAACATCTACCAATAATGATATTTTACTTGTGCAAATTTATGTTGATGATATTATTTTTGATACTACTAACATTTCTCTTTGTGAAGACTTTTCCAAATCTATACAAAATGAATTTGAAATGAGCATGATGGGAGAATTGAATTTCTTTCTTGGGCTGCAAATTAAGCAAACCAAGGATGGAGTCTTTATCAATCAAGCTAAGTATACCAAGGAGCTTTTGAAAAGATTTGGAATGGATCAAGCAACAGGGATAGGTACTCCAATGAGCTCATCGACTAAACTTGACAAAGATGAAAAAGGTAAAAATGTGAATGAGAAGTCATATAGAGGTATGATTGGAAGTTTACTCTATCTCACAGCTAGTGGACCAGACATTATGTTTGTTGTGTGCTTATGTGCTAGATTTCAATCTTGTCCTAAAGAATCTCATCTAATTTCTATCAAGCGTATTTTTCGTTATTTGATTGATACACATGACTATGGTCTTTGGTTTTCAAAATCTTCATCTTTTGATCTTATTGGATATTCAGATGCTGATTATGTTGGATGCAAAATTGAACGAAAAAGTACAAGTGGTCATTGTCAATTTCTTGGTAGTTGTCTTGTGTCGTGGTATAGTAAAAAACAAGCTTGTGTATCTTTGTCTACTGCAGAAGCTGAATATATTGCAGCTGGTAGTTGTTGTGCTCAATTATTATGGATGTAACATACACTACTTGATTATGGTATTAAATTTAATTGTATACCTATTCTATGTGATAATACTAGTGCCATCAATTTGAGCGTAAATCCCATCCAACACTCTAGAATAAAGCATATAGAGATTAAGCGTCATTTTATTCGTGATCATGTTGGTAAAAGGGACATATGCTTAGAATACATAAATACAAATGATCAAATTGCTGATATATTCACAAAGCCTTTGGCTGAGGAAAGGTTTACTCATTTAAGAAGGCTCTTAGGAATCTCAAAATTCAATTACTAATGTGTTTATTTGAGTGCGACAAAAGCAGGAAAAATTTGGATGCATTGAGTGAAAATGGAACGTCCAAACTTTAACAGAAAATTCTGGACAGAAAAGTTCAGACGCATGTTCGGACGCATGACAGAAAGTTTGGAAGTCTGAACTTTCTGAAACTGGAGAAACAAAGAAATTCGGACGCATGTTCGGACGCAGACCAAAAAGTTTGGACGTCTGAACTTTGCGGTTATAACGGTTTTTAAGAAGCCGAACTA
Organism: Rauvolfia tetraphylla; assembly: GCA_030512225.1. Taxonomy (NCBI): domain Eukaryota; kingdom Viridiplantae; phylum Streptophyta; class Magnoliopsida; order Gentianales; family Apocynaceae; genus Rauvolfia; species Rauvolfia tetraphylla. The sequence goes on along the minus strand of JAJQKT010000004.1, from coordinate 6,006,089 downwards.
GCAGTTACTCACATAATTTCTCATCCGAACTCTCTCCTTTTCAAAATTTCTCTCTACCCACTCGCGTCCAAACATAAATCCCTCGTGATTTCATCATTTTCACATCAAAATACTTGGATCTTTGAATTCCCAGCCCTACACACCTCTCAAATTTCGCTACCTTTTCTATTACAAGATCAAAATGGCGAGAACTAAAGGAGCAAATGTTGAAAAAGGAAAAGGAAAAGCAAAGGTCAATGAAGGAGGACGAATTCTCAATGAACCAAGGAGAATTAGGGTTCCTCAATCATTATCTGGAGCAGGCAAGTTCATCTCAATCAAAGCTGCATCAGAATTTGAAGAATGGAACAAGAAATCAAGGTAAATCATCCCTGGAAATAGAGTTGATTTTGAAAAGCTCACCAATATGGGTAATGTCCTAGCTTTATTTGGTGATATTGGATGGAGTAGTTTGTTGCCTATAGATGAAGAGTATTATCCCTCTCTTGTATACGAATTTTCTAAAAGAAGAGAGAATAGAATATGAGGGAGAAAATGCTAATCAATGGTATTCCTCTAGAGTCTCACAAATAGATTTTGAATTCAATGATGCATTGGTAAATAGAATTTGTGGAGTGAGTGATGTTGGAGCAAGATATTTTTCTTTGGGACAACACTGCTATGAACGAGAACTGTTTACAAATGCTACATTTGAAGAAGCTTTCACAAATGGTAGAGAGCTTAGGACTATTAAGGAAAGGGAAGTTAAGGCTTTAGATGCAAGAGGAAGAGTTATGCATCATATGATTACAACCATGATAATTCCTAACTTTGGTCACAAAACATTTGTGGGGAACATTCATATGGTAATTATGCTTGCTTTGCATGAGCATAGGAGATTGAATTTTGGATACATGGCATTGAAGCATATGATTGGGGTTAGAAAGACTGATAACAAGGCTTTACCATATGGAAGACTTCCTACAAGATTTTTCAAACATTTTCGAGTCAAACTTCCTATTAGAGGACAAGCTTTTAAAAGAGGACAAATTTATACAAATGATTCTCTCAAGAAGATGCAATTGACTCTTGATGATGAAGGAGTGTGGAGAACTAAAAGAGAGACCCCTCCAAAGAGAGTTGAAGTAGAGAAAAGTGAGGAAACTGAAGAAGAAGAAGAAGATGAGGTAGAAACATGGGCAAGGGAAATGAAGTTAAGAGAAGACATGATTCAACAAGTGAGGGGGAGCAGCCTCCCTCCAAAAGAAGACTCTTTGAAGAAGAGCCAACTTCACAATCACATCCTATTGCTGGGGAAGGTACTAGTGCTGAAGAAATTTCAAGAGAGAATAAAATTCAAGAACCACTGAACAACCACGTGAAAGAAATGGAGAAAATGTATAAATTCTTTGAAACATTTGCTCCTATGATGCTTGGAAAACTGGATAGTTTAGAGAATAGAGTCAAGCACATTGAGGAAATATTGATAAGAAATCCTCAAAGTGGTGAAGGGCTTTCTAGAACTCAAGAGAAAAAGGATGATGAGCATGATGAAGAGAACAAGAAAAGTGAAGAAGGCAGTGACAGTGATAATGAAGATGATGATGGTGATCAAGGGAATGGCAATGAATAGATCATGGAGTCTCAAGGAAGAGATCCAGAAGTGCAGCAGGCTGAAATCAGTCAAGAAGGAGCCCAAATTGCAAGAGCTGAAATAGCAACCCCATCAAATCCGGTCATGGAAGAGTCAAGCATGTTGCTGTCAAGAAGAAACCAAGAAAGGACTCTGCATCAATACCCAAAGACTAAGCATATCTTCACTCTCATTTTCATTTACTGCTTTTATTTATTTTGACCCTTTACTGGCATGTTTTATGCAATTTAAGTTTCTGCATTTTATCAATTAGTTTAATGTGGTCTATGTAATAGCGTTAATGTTATGAAGCTCAATGATAAAACCTTAGAGTTGAGAGCTTCCTTTAGTAATGACAGTCTTATTTTGATTTTCCTATTCTTGAGTGATGACAAAAGGGGGAGAAAGAAGATGAGCTGCAAAATGCAAATGCATGCACTGTGTGAAAACTTTTTGGCATGTGTGCTGCAAATGAGAAATGTGTGTGCTGCAATGTGTGTTTGGCTTATTTTGCTTATATTTATACATTTGAAATTTAAACTGGAAAGAACTATAATATGTAAGGATAGAATTTATAAGTTTGGACTTGAAGTTTGGATGCACACCAAAAAGTTCGGATGCATCCAAACTGTTTTGTCAAAACTAATTTTTCTATTGTTCAAATTGTTTGAAAACTGTTTTAAATCCTTCTATCATATTTGAACAAAATTAGGAAGGCTTATTTTCAAATATTACAGCCTTCATCTCACATATTTTAAAGTTTGGACTTAAAATTTAAAAGTTCGGATGCATGTTTTGAAATTCGGATGCATCCATATTTTGTTGCCAAAATGTGCTCCTTTGTTGTTCAAATTGATTCAAATATGTTTTAATCTCTTCTAATATGTTTGAACAACCTTAGGAAAGTTTATTTCAAAAATTGCAGCTTTCATTTCACTTATTTTATTGTTTGGACTTGATATGTCATAATTCTGATGCTTAGCATTCCAAGTCCAAACTTGTTGAAAAATGAGCACAATCTAAGGGGGAGCATTGTTAAGCTTTTACAACCTTAAAATCCATCTTAGAACTTTTTCTAAATACTTAAATGCTATATCTTCTATCTTTGTTGGAAGGAATGAGGTAAATGGAGGTTGGTTGGGTCATAGGCTCATATTGAGCCTTTTGTATGTCAATGTGATAAATTGGTTATTATTCATCATTGACATCAATGCTTCTTTGTACTACATTGTTTAAATCCATCACATTTTGCATCAAAGTTTGTCATCATCAAAAAGGAAGAGATTGTTAGCCCTAAGGGCAAATCATGTAGTTATGATTAGTTTTGAATAATGGCAAACATTGATGAGAACTAATGTACTTGTATGATTGAGTGATAGGATTGATGGATTGAGAAGCATGAAGTCTTATTGCCTTGAAGTCACAAAGCAAGAACAACTTAACTATGCCAAAGGAGATTGAAGATTGAAGAGTATGTTCAATATGATTGAGGGCATTGAAGACTTAGAGTGTAGAGTTCTTATATTAAATAGGTATATCTTTCCGTAAACTCTATACTTGTATGTCTTGGAATCTGTTGAAGGCAAGAGAGAGCACAAAACTTGTTTTTAAAATGGTTTTCAATAAACTTTGTAATAACAAGTATGTTTTTGAAATCTCAAATGATCTTAAGAAGATTTTGTATGATTAAAATATTGTGGTAATGGTTTTTGTGTTTAAATGTGCCTAAATGATGTGTTCATTCTTGCAAAACGTTTTCAATGTTATTAACAATGATTTTCGAAAGATTTGACTAAATTTGATAAGTTTGGATGCAAGTTTGGTCGTCCAAACTCTCGAAATGGTTACTGTGCTTCCAGAGAAGTTTGGACGCAAGTTCGGACGCGTGGAGTAAAGTTCGGACGTCCAAACTTTCTCTGATAGCATGGTCACTGTTTTTCCAGAGAAGTTCGGACGCAAGTTCGGACGCATGAGGAAAAGTTCAGACATCCGAACGTTTCCAGATAGCTTGGCACAGTAAACTTCTGACGAAAGTTCGGACGCATGGCATGAAGTTCGGACGTCCGAACTTCTCTGAAACTAGCCGTTACTAGCCGTTTTATAGCTGTTGCATTTGAATTTTCACATCTATTAAAGCTATAAACTTTAGATTTTTTGTAAGTTTTGAATTCTTGAAAACTATAAACATTCCAAAGCCTTTAGCAAACATTTTCAAATTCTCTCTTGTCTTGTGCTTTCAATTGATCATTCAAGATTCCAAAGACAACAAAGTGTGAAGGTGCAATATTGTTTGAACATCTACCAACAAGTGGTAACATCTACACATTCTTCCTTCTCTATTAAACTGTGTTTTTTTTACTAGGTCATTGCAAGGTTATCTTGTGACATAAAATCCTTATGATAAGGGTGAGCCATAGACTAGATTAATCAAGGTTGTTGTGTAAAATCTGTGAGTGGGTGAGCTTTGGATTAGATTAGTCTTTATGTTGTCTTTAGATATAAAATCCTTGTGGAAGGGTGATCCTTGTTTGTACAATTACTAAAAGAGGTTGTGAGTGTAAAACCGTTGTGTGGTGAGCCTCTTGTGCAATTTGTAGACTTTAGCTTATAGTAGATTATTAGAAATCCTTAAGTGTAGGCTTAAGGTAGTGGACGTAGATCTTGAAGAGATCGAACCACTATAAATTGCTTGTGTTCACTTGTTCTTCTATTGTTCTATTGCTTTGCTATTCATTGTCTTACTCTTCTATTGAATCAAGCACATACAATCAGCTTTTGCTTAGAATTATAAAAGGACTGTATTTGCGAAAAATTAGCCAAATACCTAATTTATCCCCCCCTTAGGTATTTCATAGGTTGTATATACTTAATAGGTATATTCTTTTGTAAACCCTACACTTGTGTGTCTTGGAATCTATTGAATGCATAAAAGAGCAACAAAAACTTGTTTTGAATCTTAAATGGCTTTGAATGAACTTTTGAATAACAAGTATGTTTTTTAACCTCAAATGATCTTGAGTCAGCTTTGTATGATCAAAGTGTTTTAGTAACGGTTTTTGAGTTCGAAAATATTTAAATGACTTACATATTTATACAAAATGTTTTCAATGTTATTAAGGTTGATTTTCAAAGAATTTGACAAAGTTTGATCAGTTCGGACACAAGTTCGGACGTCCAAACTTTGAAAAAGGTTACCGTGCTTCCAAATTCGGACGCAAGTTAGGACGTATGGGATAAAGTACGGACATCCAAATTTTCTCTGATAGCATGGTTACTGTTTTTCCAGTGAAATTCAAACGAATGTTAGGACGCATAAGGAAAAGTTAAGACATCCGAACTTTTCCAGACAACTTGGCACAGTAAAGTTCAGACGAAAGTTCAGACGCATAGGAGAAAGTTCAGACGTCTGAACTTCTCTGAAACTAGCCATTTTATAGCTGTTGAAACTGATTTTTGAAATCTATAAAAGCTATAACCTCAAGAATTTTTGTAAGTTTTGAATCTCTGAGAAATCTTAACATTCCAAAATCTTTAGCAAACATCAAAGCTCTCTTTTGACTTGTGCTTACAATTGATCATTCAAGATTCCAAAGACATCAGAGTGAAGTGGTAACATCTTACTAATTCTCCACTCTTCATTTAATTGTGTTTTCTACTAGCTCATTACAAAGTTTTCTTGTAAACATAAAATCATTTAGATAAGGGTGATCCTTGAGACATAGATTCAAGGTTGTTTGTAGATATAAAATCCTTTGGTAGGGTGAACCTTGTTTGTAGAATTGCAAAAGAGGTTGTGAGTGTAAAATCGTTGTGTGGTGAGCCTCTTATGTAATTGTTGAACTTGAGCATATAGTAGATTGATTAAAATCCTTGAGTGTAGACTCAAGATAGTGGACGTAGATCTTGAAGAGATCGAACCACTATAAATTGCTTGTGTTTATTGATCTTAAATTGTGTATTGCTTTAACATTGATTTATATATTCTCTCATTGAAACAAGTACACATAATCTACTCTAGCTAAATTTGTAAAAGGAAATTATTTTTGAAAATTAGCCAAAGACCTAATTCACCCTTTCCCCCTCTTAGGTCTTTCATAAACTAACTGAATTTGGAGAAGTTATTAGGAACAAGGCTAGACCTACTCTTTTTATAAAAATCTATTGCAACAATGATATTTTACTTGTGCAAATATAAGTTGATGATATAATATTTGGTGCTACTAATATTTCTCTTTTGTGAGGAATTGGCTAAATTGATGCAAAGTGAATTTGAAATGAGCATGATGGGAGAGCTCAACTTCTTTATTGGGCTTCAAATTAAGCAAACCAAGGATGGCACATTCATAAATCAATCCAAATACACCAAGGAGTTATTAAAAAGATTTGGCATGGATCAAGCATGCATGTCATTATCCATAGCCGAGGCCGAATATATAGCCACGGGTAGTTGTTGTGCTCAAGTACTATGGATGAAGCATACTTTACTTGACTACGGCTTGAATTTTAAATGTGCATCTATTTTATGTGATAACACTAGTGCAATCAATTTAAGTATTAATCCCATTCAACATTAAAAACTAAGCATATAGAAATTAAATATTATTTTATTCATGATCATGCGGTTGAAGGTGACGTATGCTTGGATTATATAAATACAAATGAAAAAATTGTTGATATATTAAAGGTTTTGTTATCTTAGAAAATGCTTGGGAATTTAAAAATTCAATAACTAATGTGTGCTTTTCAATTGTGGCAAAAGTGGAGAAATTTGAATGCATGATGTGGATGAATGGAATGAAATTCGAACAACTGAATTTCTCTCAAACTTAGACAAAAACATTTGGACGCAGACTGAAAATTCAGTCCACCGAATGTTGTAATTTTAGTGGTTATTAAAACTATTCAACTACTCAAATTCTTCATTTTAAACCATCCAAATTCTCTCCCAATAGAGAATCCGTACATCTCCCTCTCATCCGAACCCAATTTCATCCATAATTTCACTATTCTTCTTGAAAAAATAACTTGAACATAGATTTTTATAAAAAAGAGACTGTTTGAAGAAGAAACTGGAATTGGGTCAAGTTGTAAAGGAGTAACTAGAGGTGACACCATAGTAGCCAAAGCATTCCAAGAAGCCTTGAACAATCATGTCAAGGAAATGGAGAAAATGTATAAGTTCTTTGAATCATTTGCTCCAATGGTTCTTGGGAAATTAGATGGACTGGAGAATAGAGTAAAGCACATTGAAGAAATCCTTATGAGAAACACTCAAAGTGGTGAAGGACCCTCTAAGCCTCAAGATGGAAATGAGGAAGAAAGAGATAGAGAAGCAAAGAAAGGAGATAATAAGGACAGCAGTGATGAAGATGATGATCAGGGTGGAGATGAAGAGACTGTAGCAGAAGAGGAAGAGCAAGAACATGCTCATGTAGATCCACCAGTAGCAGGAAGTCAAGTAGCTCAAGCTGAAATAATCTCTCCAGCAACAATCTCTTTCAGTCAAGGAAGAGTGAAGCACTTGGCCATGAAGAAAGGAGTGAGCCGAGCCTCCCCATCAACCTCAACATCATAAGACTAAGCTTTCTTTTCTATTCTCTTTACTGTATTTTGTTCATTTGCTTATCTTGCTAAGTATTTTGCTGCATTTTCTATTCTGAACTTGTTAAGTATTTTGCTGCATTTTATGTAATAGTGAAGCTCAATGATGAAATTCTAGTGATGAGATCTTCTTTTTTATGCTAAATTGAAAGTCTCATTTTCATTGATCCCTCTATTTTTTAATGATGACAAAAGGGGGAGAAAAATAATGAACTGAGTCTTTAATATGATGCTGCAGTATGTGAACTGAGTCCTTAATGATGCTGCAACTGAGTCTTTAATGATGCTGCAATATGAGTCTTTATGCATTAAAATTCGGATGCAAGGTTTAAAGATTCGGATGCATCCATATCTATAGTCAAGATGTACTCTTTTGTTGTTCAAATTGATTCAAATCTGTCTTAATCTCTTCCATTATGTTTGAACAACATTATGAAAGCTTAATTTCACTTTAAACATCAATTATATTGAATCTATTGCAGTTTGGACATGAGTTTAAAAATTCAGACGCATGAGTTTAAAAATTCGGATGCATGCTCTAAAATTCGGATGCATTCATGTTTAATTGTCAAAATGTGCTCCTTTGTTGTTCAAACTGATTCAAATATGTTTTAATCTTTTGAAATATGTTTGAATAACCTTAGGAAAACTTATTTTCAAAAATTACAGCTTTCATTTCACTTATTTTACAAATCGGACATGATATGTCAAAATTTGGATTCACAACATCTCAAGTCCAAATATGTTGAAAAATGAGCACAATCTAAGGGGGAGCATTGTTAAACTTTTACAACCTTAAAACCTCTCTTAGAACTTTTTCTAAATGCTTAAATGCTATATCTTCTATCTTAATAATTGGAAGGAAGGAGGTTAATGGAGGTTGGTTGGGTCATAGGCTCATATTGAGCCTTTTATATGTCAATATGCTAAATTGGTTATTTTCTTTCATTGACATTAATACTTCTTTGTGCTACTCTGTTTAAAATCCATCACATCTTGCATCAAAGTTTGTCATCATCAAAAAGGGGGAGATTGTTAGCCCTGAGGGCAAATCATGTAATTTTGATTAATGACAAATATTGATGAAAACTAATATGTTTATATTGTGTGATAGGATTTGTGAACTAAGAAGTTTGGAGTCTCATTGCCCTCAAGCCAAAGAGCAAGAACAACCTCAATAAACTATGAGTCTTTTGAGGTTTATTCAAAGATGAACTCAAGGCATTGAAGACTTGAAGTGTAGAGTAGGTATGATGATAGGTAATATCTATGTAAACTCTACACTTGTATGTCTTGGAGTTTATTGAATGCATAAGAGAGCATAAAATAGGTTTCTTAATTTTAAAAGGCTTTGAATAAATTTCTTAATGAATGTGGTTTTGTGTCCTAAAAGTTTTTAAGTAAACTTTATATGATCAAAGGAATTTGATTTTGGTTTTCAAACTTATATATGTATAAATAAGTTTTCTATATATACCAAATGTGTTTCAAATCTTTGGAAGTTAAATCTCAAATGATTTTACAAAGTTTGAACATGATTCCAAGAAATTCGGTCGTCCAAATTTGGTAGCAAAAGTTTGCTACTATTCTTCCAGAGAAATTCGGAAGAAGATTCGGACCCATGAAGAAAAATTCGGTCGTCCGTATTTTGGCCCTCAGCATGGCCACTGTTCTTCCAGAGAAATTCGGACGAAGATTCGGACGTAGCAGGAAGAATTCGGTCGTCCGAAAAATTCGGACGCAGAATTCGGTCGTCCGAATTTCCTGAAAATAGCCGTTAACTAGCCGTTTCATAGCTGTTCTAACTGATTTTCAAATTCTATAAAAGCTATAAACGTGCAATCTTTTATAAGTTTTGAATCCTTGAATACTCTAAGCTTTCTAAAGTCTTTTACAAACATTTCTCAAGCTCTCTTATGTCTTGTGCATTCAATTGATCAATCCAAAGACATCAAAGTGTGAAGGTGCAACTTTGTGTAATATCTACCAACAAGTGGTAACTTCTACACACTCATCTTTACTTATTAAATTTTGTTGGTCTACTAGCTCTAGCAAGATTATCTTGATAACATAAAACCCTTTAGATAAGGGTGATCCTTGAAGTTGTAATTCAAGGTTGTTTGAGATATAAAACCATTATGTGTGGTGAGCCTTGTTTGTAAAAGTTACTAGAAGAGGTCGTGAATGTAAAACTATAGTGTGTTGAGCCTCTCTTGTAATCTGTGAACTTGAGCACATAGTAGAGTAATTGAAATCCTTAAGTGTAGGCTTAAGGTAGTGGAGGTAGATCTTGAGGATCGAACCACTATAAATTGCTTGTGTTCCTTGGTCTACATTTCTTATATTGCTTTGCCATAAATTGTTTCTCTCTTGTCCATATAATCTGTTATTGATCTATACATATAAAAGGTTTGATTTTGCAAAAATTAGCCAAATACCTAATTCACCCCCCCCCTCTTAGGTATTTCACTTAGGACATGCTCCTCATGCTTTAATTCTTTGAGCATATTTGAGTTGTCTTTAGAACTTTGTCTTCAAGGCAATGAGACTTTTTAGCTTCCACAATCTAATAATTCTGTCACACAACAATTATTCAAGTTAGCTCATATCAATGTTTGCCATAATCAAACTATAAGATTTGCCATTAAAGTTTACAATCTCCCCCTTTTTATGATGACAAACTTTAATGCAAAATAAAATGACATAGCATGGCTCATGAATGAGCCTATGGCCCAACCAACCTCCATAATTCTTCTTCCTTCCATCAAGATAGACAATATAGCATGAAAGCATTTAGACTTCATTCTAAGAGAGGTTTTAAAGGTTAGAATTGATTTTAAAGGCTCCTCCTTAGATTGTGCTTATTTTTTGGACTTGAGGTGTGAAAATCCAAGTTTTGAAAAATCAAGTCCGAGTTGCATAAATATTCAAGGTAATGATTTGACTTTCTAAGAATAAATGTTCCCAAGGTTGCTCAATCATTATAGGGAAGATCACGATAGTTATAAGCAAATAGTAGAAAATCATCATTTTTGACAAGAAATTTCTTATGTTTGGACATCCTAACTTTTGGTCTGTGTTTGAAATTCAAGTCTGGATTTTTCGTAAAACCTTCAAGATATGGCAACCAAAGACACTTGCTATTGAATAATCAAAGGACTTGAAGACTCTTCCCCTTGAAGAGCTCATAGGATCACTTCTCACATATGAATTGAAGATCAAAAAGATTAAATGATCTTGAAGATAAAGAAAAGGGAAGAAAAGGAGTCGTACTCAAGGCCAATGATAATCCTAGTGAACATGAATAATCATCAAGTGATGAAAAAGAAGATGGTAAAGATGATGAGATGGCAATGGTAGTTAAGAAGTTCAAGAAATATTACAAGAAGGGGTTTCTTAAGAAGGGTAAAAGATCTTTCAAGAAAGATGGCCAATCATCATCTCTATTCAACCACAGTGCTATGAATGCAAGAGCACCGAGCATCTTGTTGCCAGTTGCCCAAAAGCCATGGAAAAGGAAAGAGAATCCCAGCTAAAGAAGAAGAAATCATTCAATGAAACGGACTTGTTAGCACTTAGGATCCATATGCTAGTGAAGAAAGAGAGATGAAAACAAAGAGAGAGCTAATGTGTGTTTCATGGCAATGAATGATGAGGTACAACCAATTCCTTCTATCTCTACTTGTTGTGTGATGACATTGATGACTCTGGAGAACTACTAGTTGACTGTATAGTGAATTGAAGAAGGTTTCAAAAAGAAACAAAGAAATGAGATTTAAAATTGATGAATTGTTGAATGAAAATTTAAAACTATTGTGTGAAATTTAAAAAATATTGGGTCTATTGAATGCTTGAATATTGAAAAGGAAGTTTAAAATATTTTCTTGCAAAATATGCCCCTTGAGAATAAAATTCTTTGTGCTAAAGTCTCCTCTCTTGAGAAAATGATTGTTGATCGTGAAATTTTGAAGAAGAAGGTTCATGACCTTACTTTATGTTGAAAACTTTACAAACTGAAGGAACAATCTTGACACACTTCTTGGATCTCATTGGATCTCAAAGATCCTCATTTGCAAAAAATGACCTCGGTTACAATCATGTAAACAATGTTTATAAAAATAAAAACTTCCTTGTTAGAGCAACTTCTACATCTATGCCTCTTATATGTTGTACTTATTGTGAAATACATGGACCCAAGGCCACTAGATGTTTTGTGAAATAAAGGTGAAAATCGTGGTAACACTATTTAAAGAATTAAGAGAACCATCACTAACCCCTTTGGACCCAAGAAAATGTGGGTACCAAAAGTCACTTTCTCTTATTTAGTGTAGGTATATCTTCCTCCAAGATCAAGTGCCACTAAGTACTTTCTTGATAGTGGATGTTCAAGACATAAGATGGGGAATGCCTCACTTATTAGTGGGCTTCAAGCTACAAACAAAGGACTTGTTACATTTATGTTACATTTAGTGATAAGAGGAAAGGAAAAATCCTTGGTGCAGGTAATATTGGTAAACGTTCTTCACCTTTCATTAAACAAGTGTCACTAATTGATGATTTGAAATACAACTTGCTTAGAATTAGTTAATTGTGTGACAATGGATCCAAAATTGAATTTAAATGTGATACATGTGCTACTCTTGATAGTGCAAGTGGTAAAACTATTTTAGTTGCAAATAGAGTTAGAAATGTATAAGTGCTATATCTTGAAGAACTTGTTGCTAATGATGTTAAATGTCTTACTGTTTACGATAATAATGGTTATCTATTTCATAAAAGACTAGGTTATGTGAGTATGGATTTGTTAAACAAACTTTCCTCTCACAAATCAGGTAGAAGTTTACCAAAAATGCGTTTTGACAAAAGGTGTCTTTGTTATGCTTGTCGATATGGAAAACAAACAACAACCTCTTTCAAACCCACAAAAATGGGTTATGAGCATGTTCATATGATTTATTTAGACCAATGAAGACCACTAGTGTTGGTGGTAAGATGTATGCTTATGTAATTGTTGATGACTTTTCATGATTCACATGGCTACTCTTTGTTGCTCAGTAGGATGAAGCATGTCATTCATTTGTAAGACTTTTGAAAAAGGTTCAAAGCTTCCTTGATAGCAAATTGATGTCAATTAAGAGTGATAATAAGAGAAAATTTTACAATCAAGATTTTACAAAACTCTGTGATGAAAATGGCATTTTACATAACTTTTCATCTGCCAAAACACCCCAACAAAATGGTGTTGTTGAAAGGAAAAATCAAACCTTGAAAGAAATGGCTAGGTCTATGCTTTATGAAAAAACTTTGCCAAAATACTTTAGGCCCAAAGTCATAAACATGACTTGTACGTGATGAATAGAGTTCTTTTAAGACCTTTTCTAAATAAAACACCTTTTGAACTTCTCTTTGGTAGAACTTCTTCAATTGCATATTTTAAAATGTTTGGTTGTAAATGATTTATCTTTAATATTCGTGATAACTTAGGTAAATTTGATAGAAAATTGGATGAAGGCGTTTTCCTTGGTTATTTCTCAAATGAAAAGACCTATAGAGTTTATAACAAAAGAACTTTACGTGTTAAAAAAACCATTCATGTGAGCTTTGAAGAATCTAATATCTATTTTGAAAGAAGAGATAAAGATGATATAGGTACCTCAATGAATGATGACCAAATTCATCTTCAAGCATCAACTTTGGAAGATCATGCCAATGAGGAAGAAATGATTGAACAAGAATAAGAAAGCCAACCTAATGATGACCAAGAGCTCCCAAAGAGTCTAAGATATGCAAGAGGCCATCCTGAGGAGCAAATTATTGGTGATGTTTCCCAAGGAGTTAAAACAGGATGGTAATTCATTGGTAACTTTGCTCATTTTGGATTGTTGCTATGCAAGAGTAACTAAACCAATTTGAAAGAAATAAAATTTGAAACCTTTGTCCGAAGACCCCATGATCACCCTGTTATTGGTACAAAATGAATTTTTAGAAACAAATTAAATGAATTCAGAGAAGTACTGTGAAATAAAACTAGAATTGTTGTGCAAGGATTCAACAAGAAAAGGACATTGATTATGATGAAACTTTTATTCCAGTTACTAGATTTAAATCCATGAGAATGCTTTTAGCATTTGATTGTTTTAAAGATTTTAAACTATATCAAAATAATGTCAAGAGTGCCTTTCTAATGGTTTTATTGATGAAGAAGTTTATGTGGAATAACCTCCCGATCTTACTCATGAAAAATTTTCAAATCTTGTCTTCAAACTCACTAAAGCTTTATATGGGTTGAAACAATCTTCCAAAGCTTGGTATGAAAGATTGAGTGGCTTTCTACTTTCAAAAGAATTTTCAAGAGGAAAGATTGATACGACACTTTTTATAAAAACTTCTTGCAACAATGATCTTCTCCTTGTACAAATCTTTGTGGATGATGTTATATTTGGTTCTAGTAATATATCTCTTTGTAATGAGTTTGCCAAGATGATGAAAAGTGAACTTGAAATGTGCATGATGGGAGAACTCAATTTCTTTCTTGGCCTTCAAATCAAGCAACCCAAGGATGGTAAATTCATCAATCAAGCAAAATACACGAAGGAGCAATTAAAAAGGTTTGGAATGGATTAAATGAATTAGTACTTCCGTGAGTTCATCAACCAAGATTGATAAAGATGAGAAAGGTAAAAATGTTGATGAAAAGGTATATAGAGATATAATTGAGAGTTAGTTTATCTAACCGCTAGTAAACCCAATATTATGTGTGCCATATGTTTATGTGCTAGATTTTAATTATGTCCAAAAGAGTCTCACTTAATTACCACTAAATATATTCTTCATTTCCTTTCTGATACGCATGATCATGGGCTTTGGTTTGCTAAATCTGTGTGTTTTGGACTTATTGCTTATACAGATACCGACTATGCTAGATTCAAAGTTGAGCAGAAGAGTACTAGTGGTCATTGTCAATTCCTTGGTAGTTGTCTTGTCTATTGGAATAGCAAGAATAGATTGTGTGTCATTATCTACCATTGAAGCCGAATATATTGCCACTGGTAGTTGTTGTGCTCAAGTGCTACGGATGAAGAATACTCTACTTGACTTTGGGTTAGATTTCAAATGTGTTCCTATTTTATGTGATAACAATAGTGACATATACTTAACAGTTAATCCCATTCAACATTCCAGAACTAGACATATAGATCAAATATCACTTTATTTGTGATCATGTTGCTAAAAGAGATGTATGTTAGAAATATCAAAGTTCAATTACTAATGTGTATATTCAAGTGTAAGAAAAGCAGGTAAAATTCAGAAGAGGTATTCAAACGCATGCCCTGAAATTCAGTTGTCCAAACTGGTTCTCTAAGGATTCCAAACAGAAAAATTGGGATGCATGAATAAAAATTTGGACATAGATTCGAACGCACAACATAAGATTTGGTCATCCGAATTGAGCAATTTTAGTGGTTTTAAAAGGAGTTCAAGTGACTATTCTCTTTATTTTCTTCAAACTCTCTTAACCAAAATCTTTCATTTCTCAAAACCTATCAAACCCATCTACGTCCAAACTTCTATTTCACCCTCATTTCATAATTCTCTCTTGAAATCCATCACATTTGCATGTTCTACGACCTATATTTTGTCTAAATTCACTTTCTATCATAAAAATCCAACGTGGTGAGATCTAAGAGAGCAAATATTTGGAAAGGAAAGGGCAAGGGAAAGCAAAGTGGACAATGGGATGGTAATTAACAAGCCAAGAAGGATCCGGGTTCTGCAAAGCATCCTCTAGAGCAGACATATTCATCTCAACCATGGCTAAGGTAGAGTTAGAAGATTCAAGCAAATGTAATTGAAAGATCATTTCTGGGGCACAAGATTGATCTAAAGAAACTCTCAGGAATGGGTAATGTTTTTATCACTTTTTGGTGTTATAGGATGGAGTAGCTTGTTGCTTGTAGATGATAATTATTACAACACCCTTGCATATGAATTCTATGCCAATCTTAAAGAAGAAAGAGTAGAACAAATTGGTGATAATCTTGTGAAGTGGTACTTATCTAGATTATCAAAAATTGAATCTGAGTTCAATAAAGGATTAGTCAATAACATATGTGGGATAGATAGTAAAGGTGTTAAATATTTCTCTTTGGGACAACACTGCTATATTCATCAACTCTTCAATTATGAGAGGTTTGAAAATGCATTTACCAATGGAAGAAGGTTTAGAATGATGAAAGATAGGGAGATCAAGGAGCTAGATTCTAGAGGTCGTGTTATACATCACATGCTCACCACTATGACCATCTCTAACTTCGAGCACAAATCTTTTATGGGGAATTTGCATAGGGTAGTCATGCCTGCACTTCATGAGCATAGGAGGATGAATTTTGGATACATTGCTTTGAGGCATATGTTGAGTGCAAGAAAAATGAAGAACAATGCATTACCATATGGGAGATTTCTTACAAAACTCTTCAAGCAGTTCCAACTCCAACTTCCAAGAAAAGGATTGACGATCAATAGTGGTAGCATCTAGACAAACAAATCCCTCAAAAGAATGTAACTAACTCTTGATGATGATGGAGCATAGGGAACTAAAATGGAGACACCTTCAAAGAAAGAAAAACAAGAAGAAAGTGAAGAAATGGAGAATCAAGAAGAAGAAGAGAGGAAGGATGAAGAATAAATGCAAGCTAGAGAGAGGAAAACCAAACCTCCAACTGGAAGTTATTTTAAGATGAGCAAGCTTCTCAATAATACTTCAATGAGGCATATGACTTTATTGGTGAAAGGATCACACATGGAGACACTATTATTGCCAAAGTCTTCCAAGAGGCTCTCAACAACCATGCTATGCAAATGGAGAAAATGTACAAGTTTTTCAAGGCCTTTGCTCCCATGGAACACCAAAATTTAATAGAAATTTAAGTTCAAAATGATCATTATATAAAGCACAAATATGAAATATCACTCTACTTGCTGTTCCTTTCATACGAGAGAAAGGTTCACCAAACCAAGTGTGAGATTGAGTACAATTGATACCTAAATTGGACAAAGTACGCACCCTTGCATTTTTCACTCAAGCACATCTCACTTTAACACCAAGCACGTGAAACTGATGCTGTCCTCCATTTATCACTTTAACCAAATGTTGGCAATCAGTTTCCAAAGTAAAACCGGCAAGGCGTAACCCTTCAACAATAGCCAAAGCTTCTGCATGTTCTCTCTACACTCTTTTGATGTCCAGTTTAACTGCTACATTATAAAGTGCAACTAAGCCATGGATCAAATACATGCTATAGCTTCGAGATTCTATAAATTAAGTTAGAAATAGAGGTTATTTTGGTTTAAATCTTTCAAAAACCTCCCATGTAAAATTAATTTGAATCATCCTCCCATTAACGCGTCTATTTCTTGTAGTGTTAGATCACACTAACTTAAAATTGAAGAATGCAAACTATCTAATCAAACTCAAACTATTGCATTTTGATTTTAGAGAGAGAAAGAAGACTTGAGAAACCGAATGAGGAAGCAAAACTCAATCTTCTCATTAACCAGAAAAACTATGAACACATCGATTTTGTAATGCCATTCTTATAAATAGAAATTAACTAACTAAACAATCACTTCCAGCTTTGTCCAGGAAATCTCATTCTGTACAATTTGCTGAGTCATCATTCTCCAGGTCAGACACATCTTCAGAATCAACTGCATGAACAACAGAATTAGCTGCTGCATGCTGCTCTGCATGGACTGGTGGTTGATCAACTTCATTAGCCCCTCTCAAGCTGGAATTGGTAAAAATATTATGCACACCAAGATTGCCTAATAATTGGTAAAATCGAGCTGCAGCCAAGGCCTTGGTAAACAAGTCAACTATTTGTAAAGAAGAAGCAATAGGCAAAGGTTTTACCAAACCAGCTTGGAATTTTTCTCGAACAAAATGGCAGTCTAATTCAATGTGCTTGGTCCATTCATGAAATACAGGATTTTTCACAATATGCATATCAGCTTGGTTATCACAGTATAGAGGAATGGCTAAAGTAAGAAGCATCTGCAAATCTTGTACAATATAAGATAACCATTGAAGTTCACATATTACTGTTGCTAATGCTCTATACTCTGCTTCTGTTGAACTTCTTGAAACTGTGGACTATTTCTTTGCCTTCTAGGAAATCAAAGCATTTCTTAAGAAAATGCAAAAACCTGTAACTGATCTTCTGGTTTCAATACAACCTTCCCAATCAGAATTTGCAAAGAATTTTACTGAAAAATTAGACATTGTAGAAAAATATAAACCCTGCCCTGGTGCCTTTTTCAAGTATCTCAAAAATCTGTATGCTGCTTTCATATGGCTTTCTATAGGATGATTCAGAAACTGATTAATTGTTGCATTGCAGAACTAATGTCAGGTCTAGTTATAGTTAGATATAGCAGTTTTCCAATCAAACTCCTATAAGTTGTATGATAAGGAAGAACCATAGAATTAGCCTGTTCATATTTTGCATTTGCTTCCATAGGTGCAGTTGCTAGTTTATAGCCAAGAAAACCGAATTCAGTCAAAAGATCAATAGTATATTTTCTCTGTGATACATTCAAAATAATACTATTTCGAGCCACTTCCAACCCCAGAAAATATCTCAGAGATCTCAAATCCTTAATTTTCAACTGAGCATGAAGAAAAGACTTAACCTCATCAATTGCTTCCAAACTGTTACTGGCCAAAACAACATCATCAACATAAACCAACACTGCAATAAAGACATTTGAAACCACCTTGGTGAACAAAGAATAATCACTCTTAGACGGTTGAAAACCAAATGTTAGCAAAGCTTGAGTCAGAGTAGCATTCCACTGCCTACTTGCTTGCTTTAATCCATAAATTGATTTGTTCAATTTGCAAACTAGAGATTTATCTGCACTGACAAAACCTGGAGGAGGCAACATATAGACCTCCTTTTCAAGATCACCATGTAAAAATGCATTATTAACATCACATTGATGTAAACGCCATCCTTTTGCTACATCAACATCTCATTCAACAGCTAAAATTGTTCTGATTGTTGTCATCTTAGCCACAGGTGAGAAAGATTCTAAATAGTCAACTCATAACTGCTGTGTATATCCTTTGGCCACCAATATAGCCTTGTATCTTTCCACTATTCCATCTGAATTATATTTCACTTTGTACACCCATTTACAACCTATGGGATGTTTACCAAGTGGCAAAGAAACCAAACTCCATGTTTTAGTCCGTTCCAGTGCTTCAATTTCTTTCTTCATTGCTTCTCTCCAAACTGAATATTTAGCAGCTTCCTCATAACATTTAGGTTCAATATTAACAGAAATATTCAATGCAAAAGTTTTGTAAGCAGGTGCTAGCAAATCATAACTCGTGACATATGCCAAAGAATGTGGAGATTTTAAGAACTGATTACAAATATAGTCATTAAGATAAGCATGCTTTGTCTTTGGTCTATTAGATCTATGTGGTGAAGAAACTGTAACAGGAGGAGACATAGAAGTAGAAATAGGATCATGAAGTATATCTGACACAACTTCAGAATCTGCAAAAGTGTTTGAAGTAATGGTTGTTGGATCATAATCAATTGTAATAGGTTGAAAGGAAGTTGATGTTAATTCTGAATCATGAAGAATAGGTAATTGAGGAGGCGTTGATGAAGATTTAGAAGCAAAAGAAGAATGAAAGGGAAATATATGCTCATGAAACACAACATTTCTTCATACAAAAATGGCTTTTGTGGACAAATCCAGCAAGATATAACCTTTACTGGTTTGTGAAATTCCTAACAATATAGCTTTCCTTGCTCTAGGATCAAATTTGGTTCTGCCTTGTTCAAGAGTAAAAGCAAGAGAAAGACAACTGAATACTATAAGATTTGTAAAAGAAGGATCTCTGCCATATAGCATAAGTAGGGAGTTTTATCATGTAAGACTAGTGTAGGAAGTCTATTGATCAAGTAGATTGCATATTGTACACATAAACCCCAATAAGATAAAGAAATATTGGACTGAAGTTTAAGTGCTCTACCCACATTGAGGGTATGCTAATGTTTTCTTTCCACTATGCCATTTTGCTGTGGAGTTTCAACACAAGATGTTTGGTGTGTTATGCCTTTGGCTTGAAAGAAAGAAGGCATATGAAATTCAGAACCATTATCAGTTCTAATAACTCAAATTTGTTTGGCAAAATGAGTTTCAACAAAGATGCAGTAAGTCTTGAATAAGTATTCTAACTTATGTTTTATCTCTCAAGATCTGAACAAATCTGCTGTCATCATCAACCACAATCAAGAAATATTTCTATTTATATATAGTCTCTTGCTTATAAGGACCCCAAATATCTATATGTAACAGCTAAAAGCAACTAGAAGCAGTAGAATCACTTAAAAGAAATGAAAGTTTTTCTTGTTTAGCAAGAGGACAAACAGTACAACTGGAATCACAAGGATGAACAATATCTGGCCAAATATTTTTGAGAATCTACATTATCTGAAAAGGAGGATGACCTAATCTATAATACCAAATATGTCCTTTACCAGTAGAAGAAAAGGAATGACTATTATGAAAATAGGAAGGAATTGCTAAACCAGAAGGATTACAAGTATTAGCTGTTTTGTAAGAAGCAACTAAAGAAAACAGAACAGAAGATGAACCTTCAAGGTAATATAGGCCATTGCAACATTTAGCTGATCCAATCCTCTTCAACGTTGCAATTACTACAAGAAAACACAGAATTAGCGATGGATATCTGTCGCTAATCACTATTTCTTCGTGAAAGCATCATTCTTCCGTTGCTAGTTAGCGACGGATTTGCGACAGAAAAAATTTAGTGAGTGATTTGCGACGGATAATAATATATTTAAATTTTAAAAATAAAAAATTATTGTTAATTCTACGAAATTTATTTTTAAAGAAGAATTAGCGACGGATTTGCGACGAACATAAATTATAATTTAAAAATAAATAATAAAAGAAAATATAAATTATTATTTAAAAATAATGTGGATCGGGCTAACCCAACCCGATTTTTCCCAAAAGTAAAATTTTAATTTAAAAATTATTAATACAAGAAAATATATAATTTATTATTTAAAATTTTGAAATTAAATTTTAAAAATAAAATAAATTGGACTAACCCAACCAGATTATGCTCCAGTAGATCGAGTCAGCCCGATTCGGCTCTAATAGATCAGGTTAGTCTAATACGAATCTAATTCTCTTAAATGCTTTGTTTTGTTTGAGGAGGGATTCGAACCTTTATTTCTTCAGAGTTGGATGATGTCTTCCTCCACTGAGCCAAGTCACTTCTTGTATTTTATTTCATCATATAATATTTTTATATTATAAATTTTTATTATCATATATTATTATATTAATAATAATATATTATATATTATTATATTAATAATATTATATTTTATATAATAATAATAATAATATATTATAATATAATTATATTGTTATTGCATCTAATTTATAAATTAATATAGATTTTTTATCTTTTCTGCTCCTATTCGTCGCTAATTAGTGAAGGATTTTAATTATATATTTCTTATATATACACAACATTTATCATACTATATGTAAATATTATGTACTATAAATATACATATGATATGTGCTATCCATACCAAATATGATATGTTTAATATATACAAAAAAATATACTATACTATATATTATATAGTCTATTTGCATTAAGAATTATATACACTATATATATTATATTAGACCACAACCAAAAATCATGAAAAGGAAAAAGGTTTAGCTTTAGGTTTACAAAGAAAAAAAAGAAAATCAAATTATTCTTTTGGCCTAAAAACCATTTTATTAATTATTTAATTAATAGATTATAAACACGCACACGCACATATTATATAGGGAAAATTTTCCATAATACTCAAAAACTATATTTGGAATCTCAATCTACCCATATTCTTTATTTTTAAGTTTTTATACCTACAAAATAGTTTCATGTATCAATTAAAGGAATATTGTCCACCGAAATAAAGGTTTCAATGGGATTTTGTACATGCAACACTTGTTTCATATTTTAAAGGGATAAATTACTTAGAACAAGCTATTTACTCCGAAAATAAAAAGTGAGAACTGTACTGAAAGGGAGATTGAGATATTATTTTTGCATGCAATGATTTGTTTTGACTGATTTGGCCCTATAGAATATGACATGAAAGTCGTGCGTGCAAAATCACACTAGAAATAACCTTGAATAAACAACATTCCATTAATTAATAAAAAATTAATTTATGAGTGTAAAAAATTTTAAAAATAAGAATATGGGTAGACTGAGACCTGGTATATAGGTTTTTGGTATTTTGAGGAACTTTTGCGTATGTATGTATATATATATGAATGTCCATTATTCCGAGAGATAATTTATCTAAGTTATAGAATATTAAAGGTTAGGAATTACAAACAAAGTTGTAACTTTCTTCCTTATAAACTACTATTCCCATTATCTCCATTATTTTATAGAATAAGGGAGATCGTGGGAGGTAAGTTATGTAAGTTATAGAGAAAGCTAGTAATGACCTATGATAGGAAAGGTTATTTCCAACTCTATAAATAGAAGCTTATAAGAGTGTGGATGTATGGTGAAAAGCTCTCAGTAAAATTTTACTTTCTACATTTCTTGTGTTCTCTTCTTTGCTATAGTTCAAAGTCTTCTTCATTGTTATTTTATCATTAGTTCAAATAATGCATCAATCATCTCAAAATCGCGCAAAAGCTATGATCTTTATCCGCCATCATCTCCATGAGGATCTAAAGGCAGATTATCTTATAGCTACAGATCCATTTGTCTTGTGGAAGGATCTAAAAGAGGATTTGGCCACCAAAAGATGGTTATTCTATAAAAAATACAGTATGATTAGATGCACTTATGATTACGAGACTTTAAATCTGTAAGTAAATATAACTCTACAATATTTAAGATTACCTCTCAATTGAAATTATTCAAAAAGAATATCACTGAGCTGATATGTTAGAGAAAACATTCTCTACATTCCATACCTTGAATATTGTCCTGCAACAACAGTATCAAGAAAGAGCCTTTAAAAATATGTCACATTAATTTCTTACCTTCTTGTGTCTGAGCAAAACAACGAGCTGTTAATAAAAAATTATAAAACTCAAGCAATAGGTTCTACTACACTCCCCAAAATGAATGCAGCTAGAACCCACTGTTATGCCCTGGAAGAGGTTGTGGTCATGATCGAAGTTGTGGGCAATGACATGGCTGTGGTAGAAATCATCCATAGAATCATGGACAAAAATAACAAAAACAACCTAAAGTGGGCCAAAAACAATAAGAAAGGAAAAGGAAAGGAAATGGATCCATAAGATTGTGAAGATAAATGCTACCGATGCGGTATGTAAGGTCATTGGTCTCGTACCTATTGTTTGACAAAGCAGCTTGTCGAGCTTTACCAAGCATCAATTAAGAAGAAGGGGCAAAAGTTCTGAAGAAAATTTTACTTCCTAAAATTCTATTCCCAATAATGGTGATGATAATAATCTTGATGATGCCATTGTTCATGTAACTCACTTGGATGTGGCTGACTTCTTTGAGCATCCAGAAAGAAGAGTTGACCATTTAATTAGTGATAGAAGTGTCTAAAAGAAATAAGAATTCTATTCAATAATATTTCTAGTTTTTAGTTAAGTTTATGTTTACTTATATTTTCTTGTGATAATCCTAAGTGATTTATGGCTTTTACATTGTTTGAAAATCAATTTCAATGTTCAAATAATGACTAGTAACAGTGCAATTCAGTCGACCGAACTTGGACCTCTGCATCCGAATTGGTCATGCCAACTTACTGTACATAGGCTGCCAAGATAAATTTGGTCAACTGAACTTAGAACTCTACATCCCATTGGTCGTTCTAATTTCTCTGCAAATTCAATTGCCAAAATCCCAGTTCGGATGTACAAAATTTTCAAACTTTGTCAAAACATTTGAAAATAAACTACAACAAGTTTAAAATTATTTTAGATATAATAATATGTCAATTAAGACCTTTTCAGTACAAAGCCATTAATAAACACTTGATAAATCAAGAGTGATCAAAGCATTTTTACTGTTCAAAATCAAGTTTTTCGCTTTCTCTTGTATTCTATAGATTCCAAAAGCAAGAAGTGTAGAGTTTATAAGAATTTACTTATTTAGTAAAGGCAAACCTACACTAGTGTCTTCAAAACCTTCAATCTTCTAGAACAAGCTCTAAGTTCTTCAATCACTTGAGCACATTTGAGTTTCCTTAGTATTATAGCTCTGAGGTAATGAGAACAGTTGACTTCTCAATCCGAAAATCTTATCACACAATAAGCATATGAATTAGTCCTCATGAATGTTTGTCATTAATCAAAACTACTAAATTTCCCTTAGGGCTTACAATCTCTCCTTTTTTGATAATGACAAACTTTGATGCAAAGTGTAATGCATTTTACAATGAAACACAAAGAAGCATTGATGTCATCTAAGGCACAGTGACAATAGAATTTCTCATATTGAGCCTATGACCCGAGCAACCTCCATATGCCTAATTCTTTCCATCAAAATAATGATATAGCATTTAAGCATCAAGAATATTTCTAAGAGTGGTTTTAAAGATTTGAAAAGATTGTCAAAGGTCCACCTTAGATTGTGCTCAAATTTCAACAAGTTTGGACTTGAAGTGTTGTATGTTTGAATTTTAAAATTTCAAGTGCAAATTCCAAAATATTCAAGATAATGACTGCATTTTTGAAAATAAGCTTATGTAAGGTTGTTCAAATATGATGGAAAAGATTAAGATAGTTTTTGAGCAACTTGAACAATAGAAAAGCACTTTTGGGTAAGAAAATTGGATGCATCCAAATTTTGAGTCTGCGTTCGAATTTCAAGTCCAAACTTTTGGTAAAAGTTTTAGAAGGTGAATTTAACATATTCAAATGAACTTCACAAGTGATTAAGAATACATAAAGTATGTATGGCCAAGTAAGCTTTACAAATTGACACTGAACCAACCAATTCATATCATAGTATCACCATATATCATGACGTCAACATATCGACCATAGCATCATGATCAATTTCGTCAAAGCATATCGAACCATGATCATTATGAATATATCAACGATGATTCAATCATGATCACCATAAGAATATCAATCCACATTTCATAAACATGTTGCAATTATTACACATCACTTCTCCCCCTTTTGTCATCAATCAAATTTGGGGTGGTCAAAGTGAATTAATATCAACAAAAGAAGCTCCCAACACAAGTGTATCATCATTGAACTTCAAACATTTCATAGACTAGAAAGGCACATTTCAATATGGAGGGGACCCTCACTTGCTAGCTCCTTCTCGATATAGTTGGGCTTGGGGGTTGTGGACAACCTAGAAGATCTCCTTGTGCCCTACTTCTTTGCAATAGTCTTTCTTGGCTAAAGGACATGGTAGAAGAGGAAGGGATCTCGACTTTATCAATCAAACTTCTTTCTTCAGCAACTGCCTCTTGCCTTTCTTCTTGATCTCTACTTACTTGATCTTGCGTATCATCCTCTTCTTCTTTTTCTTGTATGCCTTCATCTTCCTCTTCATCATTTCTCTCACCTTCTCTAGCTATTAATTCAAAGTCATCACTATGGACATCGTCATAATCATTACTCCTTCCTCCTTTCTCTTTTTTATCATCATCATTACTCTTTTCTACTCCTTCCTTCTTATTCTTTTCCTCCTCATCTTCATTACCTTTCTTTTCTTCACTTTCTTGAGGCTTGGAAGTTCCTTCACCATTTTGAAGATTTCTCCTTAAGAGCTCCTCTATTTTCTCACTCTTGTCTCCAATCCTTCAAGCTTCCCAAGGACTTATACATTTTCTCCATTTCCTTGTTGTGACTGTTTACAACCTTTGGAAACACTTTGGCAACAATGGTGTCTTCTCTAGTAATCCTTTCTCCAACAAAATCTTCTTCAACATTGGTGTTAGATTGAGGAGTTGACACTTGTTAAAAAAATCTTCTTTTGGATTGACATTGCTTCCCCTCACTTTATGAGTCATGTCTTTTCTTTGTTTTCATTTCTCTTGCTTGAATTTCTTCTTCATTCTCGTCTTCTTCTTCCTCCTCTCCTTCATTTTCTACATCTTCACTCTCTTCTTGTCTTTCATTCTTCAAGGGTGTCTCTCATATGGATCTCCATATGCCATCTTTATCAATAGTTAGTTGCATCATCTTGAGGGATTCATTTGTGTACTACTTCCACTCTTGATAGCTAGTCCTTTTCTAGGGAGTTGAACTTGGAAGCGCTTGAATATTTTTGTGAGCAATCTTCAACAAGTAAAAGCCTTTCTTTCTATCTTTCTTACTCCCATCACGTGTCTCAATGCCATATATCCAAAATTCATTCTTCTTTTGCTCATACAGAGCAAGCATGATGAGAATGTGCATGTTTCAAACTGAAAACTTATGACCAAAATTGGGAATGATCATTGTGGTTAACATATGATACCTGGCCTCTAGCATCCAATGCTTTGATCTTTCCTTCCTTAATTGATTTAAATCTTCTACCATTTGTGAATGCCTATTCAAACCTTTCATTCATGAACAACTCATGGATAAAATAATGTTGTTCCGAAGAATAATACTTGACCCCTCCATCATCAGACTCCCAATATTCTATTGACTAGAGCATCGTTGAACTCAATGTTAATTTTGAGATACTCTAGATAAAACCTGTTGTACAATATCATTTCCAACTTTTTCAATCCTTTCTTCTCTAAGATTAGCATAAAATTCATACACAATGGTGGGGTAGTAATCTTCATTTACAACTAACAAGCTACTCCAACTTATTGCACCAAAAAGTGAAAGAGCATTACCTATTTCGGTGAGCTTTTCCAAATCAATCTTGTGTCTGAAATGATCTCCTATTTCTTTTACTCCATTCTAGAAATTCCACAGCATCCTTGGTTGAAACAAAACGGTCTACTCTGGAGGAGGCTTGAGGAAATTCGAACTCTTCATGGTTCGTTGATTATCAGCTCACTATTCACTTGCTTTCCTTTGCCTTTTCTTTTTCCAACAATTACCCTCTTTGATCTCACCATGATGGATTTCTTGTAAATAAAGTGATTTTCAAGATAAATCTGGGGATTAGAACACCAAAATGTGGAATATTTCACGTGAGAATGGTGAAATATGGAAGAAATTTAGGTTTGGATGAGGATAGGTTTTGGATGATAAAATTTTGAAAGAAATGAAGGAGATGATGGTTGAAACCCTTTTGAAATTGCTGAAATCGCATAGTTCAGACGGTCTAAGTTTTTGGTTTACTTCCAAACTTGTGTCTGAATATCTCTATCTTGACTCCTCGAAGAGCCAATTTGAACGTCCAAATTTCAAACCAAGTGTCTGAACATTTTGTCCAAATTTTACATGTTTTTCCAACACCTGAATACACATATCAGTAATTGAATATTAAAATTCCTAAGCTTCTTCTAAGGTAGCAAAACCTTTCCTCGGCCAATGGCTTAGTGAAAATATGAGCAATTTGTTTTTTTGTGCAAACATATTATAAACACGCATCACCTTTAGTGACATGATCACGATTAAAGTGATGCTTAATCTCTATATGCTTAATTCTAGAATGATGAATAGGATTTATGGTCAATTTTATGGCAGTAGTGTTCTCACACAAGATTGGTACACATTTGAAATCTAAACTAAAGTCACTTAAGGTGCGTTTTATCCATAGCATTTGAGCACAACAACTACCAGTGGCGATATATCAGCCTTAACAGTAGATAATGACACACAAACTTGTTTGAGTTGTTTCTTGCTATACCAAGAGACAAGACAAATACCAAGAAATTGAGAATGACCACTAGCACTTTTACGCTCGAATTTTCATCCGACATAGTCGGTATCCACGTAATCAATAAGATCAAAAGATGATGATTTCATAAAATAAAGTCCATAATCATGTGTATCAATAAGATAATGAAGAATATGCTTAATGTAAATCAATGAGAATCTTTTGGACAAAATTGAAATCTAGCATATAAACATACGACAAACATAATATCCGGTCTATTAGTGGTAAGATAAAAGTAAGCTTCTAATCATACCTTTATACACCTTTTCATCAACATTTTTACCTTTTTCATCTTTGTCAAGCTTGGTTGATTAACTCATAGGTGTGCTAATACTTTTTGCCTTATCCATTGCAAATCTCTTCAAACGTTCTTTGGTGTACTTTGCTTGATTGATAAATGTGTCATCCTTGGTTTGCTTGATTTTAAGACCAAGGAAAAAATTTGAGTTCACCCATCATGCTTATTTCAAACTCACTTTCCATTACTTTGGCAAACTCATTACAAAGAGATATATTACTATCACCAAATATAATGTCATTTACATATATTTGAACAAACAATAGATAATTGTCACAAGAGATTTTCATAGAAAGAGATGTCAATCTTTCTCTTGATAATCCTTTTGAAAGTAGAATACCACTTAATCTTTCATATCAAACTCTAGGAGCATGTTTCAATCCATATAAACCTTTGGACAATTTGAAAACAATATTAGAAAAATTTTCATGAGTAAAGTTAGGCATAAACCTCTTCAACAATAAAACCAATTAAGAATGAACTCTTAACATCCATTTGGAATAGCTTAAAACCTTTAAAACAAGCAAATGCCAAAAGCATTCTTATAGATTCAAGTCTATCTACTGGAGTAAAAGTTTCATCATAGTCAATGCCCTTTTCAATATTGAATCCTTAGGTAAGAAGTCTAGCTTTATTTCTAACAACTTCTCCAGATTCATTTACTTTTTTCTAAAAACCCATTTTGTACCAATAAGGGGGTGATCATGGGGTTGTAGGACAAGGATCCAAACTTTTTTTCTTTCAAATTGGTTTAGTTCCACTTGCATAGCAACAATCCGAAAATCATCACACAAGGTAGCATCAATGTTTTTAGGCTCAATATGAGATAAAAGAGCAAAGTTATCAATAAATTACTACATAGTTATAGACATCACCAATGATTTGCTTTTAGTGGCCTCTTGCATATCTTAGATCATTGGAAAGCTCTTGTTCTTGCTCAATCATTTCTTGTTCACTGGTATGATCTTCTGAAGTTGGTGCTTGAAGATGAGTTTGATTGTCATTCACTGAAGGACCCACATCATCTTCATTTTTTCTTTCAAAGTAAATGTTATATTTAGCATAGCTCACATGAATTGTTTCTTTAACACATAGGATTCTTTTATTATAAACTCTATATGCCTTTTTTTTAGATGAATAACCAAGGAAAATACCTTCATCCGATTTTCTAACAAATTCACCTAAGTTGTCACGGGTATTCAAGATAAATCATTTACCACCGAACACTTTAAAATAATCAATTGAAGGAGTTCTACCAAAGAGAAGTTCAAAAGGTATTTTTCATAGAAAATTTCTTAAAAGAACTCCATTAATTACATAGCAAGTAGTGTTTACAGCTTCAGCTGAAAAATTTTTTGTAAAGAGCTTTCGCAAAGCATAGACCTAGCCATTTCTTGCAAAGTTCAAATTTTACGTTTCAACAACACTATTTTGTTGGGGTGTTTTGGTAGCTAAGAAATTATGAACAATCCCATTTTTTATCACAAAAGGTTGTAAAGTCTTGATTGTAGAATTGTCTCCCATTGTCACTTCTAATAGAAATCAATTTGCAATCAAGAGAGGTTTGAAAAGATTCATCTTTTGAGATAGAAAAATCATATAAATCTTGAAAAATCATCAACAATGACATATGCATACTTTTTACCACCAAGACTAGTGGTCCTCATTGGTCCAAACAAATCCATAAGAATAAGTTCAAGAGGATTTGAAGTAGAAATCATTTTCTTGGGATTTGAAAGATGTTTTTCTTTGTTTTCCATATCGACAAGCATCACAAAGACAATTTTTCTCAAAATGAATTTTTGGTAACCCTCTAACCAATTCTTGTGAGGAAAGTTTGTTATCAATTCTAGTGGTCCTCATTGGTTCAATCAAGTCCATAAGAATAAGTTCATGAGGTTTTGAAGTACAAATCGTTTTCTTGGGTTTGAAAGATGTTTTTGTTTATTTTTAAAACTAAAAAGCATCACAAAGACAATTTTTCTCAAAACGCATTTTTGGTAACCCTGTAACCAATTCTTGTGAGGAAAGTTTGTTAACAAGTCCATACTCACATGATCTAATCTTCTATGCCACAGATAGCCATCATTATCATGAACATTTAACATCATTGGCAACAAGTTCATCGAGATATAGCACATATACATTTCCAAATCTATTAGCAACAAAGATGGTTTTACCATTTACACTATCAAGAATGGTGCATTTATCACATTGAAATTCAACTTCGCATCCATTGTCACATAATTGGCTAATGCTAAGCAAGCTGTATTTCAAATCATCAATAAGTAGCACTTGTTTAATTAAAGGTGAAGGACCTTTACCAATATTACCTACACCAAGGATTTTTCCTTTCTTCCTATCACCAAATATGACAAATTCTTCATTTGTGGTTTGAAGCTTGCTACTGAGTGAAGCATTCCCTGTTATATGTCTTGAGCATCCACTATCAAGAAACCACTTAGTGGCACTTGATCTTGGAGGAAGATGTACCTACACCGAATGAGAGGAAGTGACTTTTGGTACACACATTTTCTTGGGTCCAAGGGAGTTAGTAATAGTTCCCTTAAATCTCCAAGTGATTTTAACACCACTTTCTACCTTTCTTTTCACATAACATCTAGTGGCTATGTGCCCATGTCTACCACAATAAGTACAAGTATAAGACATTGAAGTAAAGGTAGCTCTAACAAAGAAATTTTTATATTTGGAAACATTGTTAACATGATTGAAGTCAAGACCACTTTTCACAAATGAGGATATTTGGGATCAAGTAGTTGTCAAGATTGTCCCTTCTATTTGTAAACTTCTCAACACATAAAGTAAGGTCATCAACCTTCCTTTCTAAAGTTTCATGATCAACTATCATTTTCTCAAGAGAGGAAATTTGTGCGCAAAGAGATTTATTCTCAAGGGACATGTTTTGCAAAGAAACATTTAAAACTTCGTTTTCAATATTCAAACACCCAATAAGTTCAAGAAGTTTTTTTGTTTTCACAAAATAATTTTGAATTTTCATTCAACAATTCATCAATTTTGAATCTTATTTCCTTGTTTCGTTTTGAAAACATTTTTTAACTCACTATACATATCAAGAAGTAATTCATTAGGATCATCAATATCATCATCACAACAAGTAGAAGTAGAGGTAGTAGGCTGTACCTCATCCTTCATTGCCAAGATGTACACTTTGGCTCTTTCTTCATTGTCATCATTACTTTCTTCATTGGCACGTTGATCCCAAGTGCCAACAACTCCCTTTCTTTTTTGAAGAGATTTCTTCTTCTTGAATTTGGCTTTCCTTTTCCATTGCCTTAGGATAATCGGCAACAAGGTTCTAGGTGCTCTTGCACTTATAACATTGATATTCGAATAATGATGACGATTGTCCACCTTTCTTGAAAGGTCTTTTACCCCTTTTGAGAAATCTTTTTTTGTAGAATTTCTTGAACTTGTTGACAACCATAGCCATCTCATTATCTTCATCCTCTTCTTCTTCATCACTTGATGATTTCTCTTGCTCACTGGGATTTTCGGTTGCTTTGAGTACAACTTTTTTTCTTCCCTTTTATTCATCTTTTAGATCATTTAGTCTCTTGATCTTCATTTCATGTGTAAGTAATGGTCCTAAGAGCTCTTCAAGGGAAAGAGTCTTCAGGTCTTTTGACTCTTCAATAGCAAGAGTATTTGGTTGCCATGACTTTGGTAGAGCATCTAATATTTTTCTATTTTGCTCTCCAAAAGAGTAATTCTTTCCATAGGACCTTAAACCATTTGAGATGTTGGTAAACCTTGTGAACATATCACTAATGTTTTCTCCTTGCTTCATGGTGAATAATTCATAGTCTCTTATAAGCATAGCAATCTTTGACTCCTGCACTTGATTTGTTCCTTCATGAGTTACTTGAAGTAGCCTCCACATGTCATGAGCGATATCACATCCACTCACCTGATTGTATTCATTCGCATCCAAGGCACAACTTAGAATGTTCATGGCTTGGTATTTCAATGTCATCCTCTTTGAGTTATTTCCATCATATTCTTCCATTGCTTTGGTTCCCTAGTAACTCCATGGGCTTGGGATGTAAGGATCCTTCTCAACAAAGTTCCACAAAGTAGTTAATAGAATAAATATATATTTTAATTGTATATTTTTCAAAAATTATAATTTGTTCCATCAAACAAAGGAGGACTATTTATGGAAGACCCTTCCAAATAAGGTGTTAGCCATAAGGGCAAATCATGTAGTTATAATTAGTTTTGATTAATGACAAACATTGATAAGGACTAATATGCTTGTATGTTGAGTGATAGGATTGAAAGATTGAGAAGCATGAAGTCTTATTGCCTTGGAGCCACAGTGCAAGAACAACTCAATTGTGCCAAAAGAGATTGAAGATTGAAGAGTATGTTCAAGATGATTGCAGACATTGAAGACTTAGAGTGTAGGGTTTCATATGCTAAATAGGTATATTTTTCTGTAAACTCTACACTTGCATGTCTTGGAGTCAGTTGAATGCATGAGAGAGCACAAAACTTCTTTTTGAAATGGTTTTCAATAAACTTTATGATAACAAGTTGGTTTTTGAAATCTCAAATGATCTTAAGAAAACTTTGTATAATCAAAATGTTTTTGTAAAGGTTATTGTGTTTAAATGTGTCTAAATGATGTGTCCATTCATCCAAAACGTTTTCAATGTTATTAGCAATGATTTTCAAAAGATTTGACTAAATTTGATAAGTTTGGATGCAAGTTTGGTCGTCCAAACTTTGGAAATGGTTACTGTGCATGGAGTAAAGTTCGGACGTCCAAACTTTCTCTGATAGCGTGGTCACTATTTTTCCAGAGAAGTTCGGACACAAGTTCGGATGTATGAGGAAAAGTTCGGACGTCAGAACTTTTCCAGACAGCTTGGCACAGTAAAGTTCGGACAAGAGTTCGAACGCATGGCTTGAAGTTCGAACGTCTGAACTTCTTTGAAACTAGCCGTTACTAGCCATTTTATAACTGTTGCATTTGAATTTTGACATCTATAAAAGCTATAAACTTCAGATTTTTAGTAAGTTTTTGAATCTTTACAAACTCTAAGCATTCCAAAGCCTTTAGTAAAACATTTTTAAAGCTCTCTTATGTCTTGTGCATTCAATTGATCAATCCAAAGACATCAAAGTGTGAAGGTGCAAGTTTGTGTAAAAATCTACCAACAAGTGGTAACATCTACACACTCTTATCTTTTTATCAAATTGTGTTTTTCTACTAGCTCTTGCAAGGTTATCTTGATAACATAAAACTCTTTAGATAAGGGTGATCCTTGAAGTTGTGATTCAAGGTTGTTTGAGATAAAAAACCATTGCGTGTGGTGAGCCTTGTTTGTAAAAGTTACTAGAAGAGGTTGTGAGTGTAAAACCATAGTGTGGTGAGCCTCTCTTGTAATTTGTAAACCTGAGTATATAGTAGATTGATTGAAATCCTTAAGTGTAGGCTTAAGGTAGTGGACGTAGATCTTGAGGATCGAACCACTATAAATTGCTTGTGTTCTTTGATCTTACTTTCTTGTATTACTGTGCTATAAATTGCTTATAACTTGACTCATATAATCTGTTCTCTGCTTAGACGTATAAAAGGTTTTAATTTGAGAAAATTATCCAAATACCTAATTCACCCCCCTCTTAGGTATTTCAATTGGTATCAGAGCTAGAACTTCTTTGTGTGGTTTTACAACCTAGAAGACAAAGATCCTATGGCTAATATTTCAAACCTACCTTACCTAGAAGGATCATTTAAAAATACACCACCATTATTTGATGGAACAAGTTACACTTTTTAGAAATCTAGATTTAAAATATATATTTTTTCTATCAATTTTGATTTGTGGAACATAGTTGAGAAAGGTCCTTATGTCCCAATGAAAATGAGAGCAGATGGAGTAACCTCAGAACCCAAATCCACTGATGAATTTGATGAGCATGATTCAAGGAAAATGACACTAAACTATCAGGCCATGAACATATTAAGTTGTGCATTAGATGTTACTGAATACAATAGAGTTAGTGGGTGTGATTCTGCTCATGATATGTGGAGATTACTCCAAATTACACATGAAGGTACTAATCAAGTTAAAGAATCTAAACTTGCTATGCTTGTTAGAGATTATGAGCTTTATACCATGAAACAAGGTGAAAATATTAGTGATATGTTTACAAGGTTTACTAACATTTTTAATGGCTTGAAAGCTTATGGTAAAAGCTATACTATGGGAGAGCAAAACACGAAGATTTTGGATGCTCTACCAAAATCCTGGCAGCCAAAGACACTTGCTATTGAGGAGTCCAAAGATCTAAAAACTCTTCCTCTTGAAGAGCTTATCGGATCACTACTCACACATGAAATGAAGATGAAACGGTTGAATGACAAGGAAGATGAAGAAAAGGGAAGAAAAGGAGTTGTACTCAAGACTTCAAATCACTTGAGTGAACAAGAACTATCTTCAAGTGAAGAAGAAGGAGGAAACAGTGGAGAAAAAGAGATTGCAATGGCAGTGAGGAAGTTCAAGAGATTCTACAAAAAGGAGTTTCTCAAGAAAGGAAAAAAGCCAGTCAAGAAGAGTGGACAATCCTCATCCTATAAACCTCAATGCTTTGAATGCAAGAGCACAGAGCATCTTATTGCTGACTGTCCCAAAGTGTTAGAAAAGGAAAGAGACAGCAAAAACAGAAAGAAATCTGCCAAGAAAGGAAAAGGATTAGCTGGAACGTGGGATCAACAAGAAAGCGAGGATGACAGTGAAGGGAAGGCCAACATATGCTTTATAGCCATTGATGATGAGTTACAATCTTCACCTTCTATTTCAAATTTCTGTGATGATGATATTGATTCTAGTGATTTGATTGTAGAACTGTATGAAGAATTGAAAAAGGCTTCAAAAAGAAACAAAGAAATGAAATTCAAAATCAATGATTTATCAAATGAGAATTCAAAATTATGTGTTGAAAATGATAAACTTCTTGAGACCATTAATTGCCTTACCATTGAAAAAGAAGTTTTGAATACAACCATACAAAACGTATCTTTTGAAAACAAAAAGCTTTGTACAAGAATTATTTCTCTTGAATCAATGCTAAAAGATCATGAGTCTTTAAAAAGGAATGTTAATGATCTTACTTTATGCATTGAGAGATTCACAAATGGAAGAAAAAATTTAAATAAACTACTTGGTTATCAAAGATCTTCATTTATAAAACATGGTCTTGGTTTTACACATGATTGTTTTGATCCAAAACAAAAAAAGTTATTTGTTAAAGAATCTTCTCATTCTAGGTCTCATACTTGTTGCACATATTGTGGTAAGCATGGACACAAGGTTTCTAGATGTTTTATAAAAAGAAAGATAGAAAATGGTGTTAAGACCATTTGGAAAGTCAAAGGAACTATTACTAACCCCCTTGGACCCAAGAAGATAAGGGTACCAAAAATCACTCTTTCTAATTTGGTATAGGTACAATTTGCCTCAAGATCAAGTGCCACTAAATGGTTTCTTGACAGTGGCTGCTCAAGGCACATGACTGGAAATGCATCACTTGTTAGTGAGCTTCAAGCTACAAGTGAAGGTCTTGTCACATTTGGAGATAAGAAGAAAGGGAAAATACTTGGAATAGGTAACATTGGTAAAGGTTCTTTCCCTCTTATCAAGCAAGTTTTACTTATTGATGGTTTAAAGTATAATTTACTTAGTATTAGTCAATTATGTGACAATGGTTGCAAAGTTGAGTTTAAATGTGATACTTGTACTATTTTTGACAGTGCAAGTAATAAAACTATTTTTGTTGCTAAAAGAGTTAGTAATGTATATGTGTTATATCTTGATGAGCTTAGTACTAATGATATTAAATGTCTTGCCAGTCATGACAATGATGGATTTTTATGGCATAGAAGATTAGGACATGTGAGCATGGATTTATTGAACAAACTTTCCACACAAGAACTAGTTAGAGGATTACAAAAATGCATTTTGATAAAACCCGTCTTTGTGATGCTTGTCAATATGGAAAACAATCAAAAACATCTTTTAAACCAAAGAAAATGGTTTCTACCTCAAAACCTCTTGAACTAGTTCACATGGATTTATTTGGACCTATGAGGACTACTAGTCTTGGTGGTAAAAGATATGCTTATGTGATTGTTGATGATTTTTCAAGATTTACATGGGTAGTCTTCTTATCACAAAAAGATGAAACATTTTATGAATTTTCAAAACTTTTCAAAAAGGTTCAAATTTCTCTTGATTGCAAACTGATTTCTATTAGAAGTGACAATGGAAGAGAGTTTTGTAACCAAGATTTTACAAAATTTTGTGATGAGTATGGCATCACTGATAATTTTTCAGCTGCCAAAACACCTGAACAAAATAGTGTTGTTGAAAGGAAAAACAAAACTTTACAAGAAATGGCTAGATCAATGCTTTGTGAAAATTCCTTACCAAAATATTTTTGGGCTGAAGTTGTAAATACAGCTTGCTATGTAATGAATAGAGTTTTACTATGACCCTTTATAAGAAAAACATCTTTTGAACTTCTATTTGATAAAACTCCATCAATTGTCTATTTTAAAGTTTTTGGCTGTAAGTGCTTTATGTTAAACACAAGTGACAATCTTGGTAAGTTTGACAGAAAATCAGATGAAGGCATATTTCTTGGCTATTCATCAAATAAAAAGGCATATAGAGTCTATAACAAAAGGACATTTTGTGTTGAAGAAACTATTCATGTAACTTTTGATGAATCTAACATTTTATCTTCAAAGAAGAAATGAAGATGATGCAGGTTCCTCAATGGTTGAAAATCAAACTCAATACCAAGTACCCACATTGGAAGATCATGCCAAAGAAGAAATAATTGAGCAAGAACAAGATGGTCAATCAAGCAATGATCAAGAACTTCCAAAGGATCTCACATATGCAAGAAGTCATCCTAAGGAGCAAATCATTGGTGATGTCTCCCAAGGAGTTAAAACAAGGCGGTACTTTATTGATAATTTTTCCCTTTTATCTCATTTAGAACCTAAAAACGTTGATGATGCATTGAGTGATAATTTTTGGATTATTGCTATGGAAGAAGAGTTAAATCAGTTTGAAAGGAATAAAGTTTGGACTCTTGTTCCAAGACCCAATGGTCATTCCATTATTGGTACAAAATGGGTTTTTAGAAATAAATTAAATGAATTAGGAGAAGTTGTTAGAAATAAGGCTAGACTTGTTGCTCAAGGATTCAACCAAGAAGAAGGCATTGATTATGATGAAACCTTTGCTCCAGTAGCCAGATTGGAATCTATAAGAATACTTTTGGCTTTTGCTTGTTTTAAAGGTTTTAAACTATTTTAAATGGATGTCAAAAGTGCTTTTCTAAATGGTTTTATTGAAGAAGAGGTTTATGTAGAGCAACCTCCTGGTTTTATTCATGAAAAATTTCCAAATCATGTCTTTAAGTTAACCAAAGCTCTTTATGGATTGAAACAAGCCCCAAGAGCTTGGTATAAAAGATTGAGTGGATTTCTTCTTTCAAAAGGTTTTGCAAAGGGAAAAGTAGACACAACTCTTTTTATAAAAATATCTACCAATAATGATATTTTACTTGTGCAAATTTATGTTGATGATATAATTTTTGGTGCTACTAACATATCTCTTTGTGAAGACTTTGCCAAATCTATGCAAAATGAATTTGAAATGAGCATGATGGGAGAATTAAATTTCTTTCTTCGGCTGCAAATTAAGCAAACCAAAGATGGAGTCTTCATAAATCAAGCTAAGTATACCAAGGAGCTTTTGAAAAGATTTGGAATGGATCAAGCAAAAGGGATAGGTACTCCAATGAGCTCATCAACTAAACTTGACAAAGATGAAAAATGTAAAAATGTGGATGAGAAGTCATATAGAGGTATGATTGGGAGTTTACTCTATCTCACAGCAAGCAAACCTGATATTATGTTTGCTGTGTGCTTATGTGCTAGATTTCAATCATGTCCTAAAGAATCTCATTTAATTTCTATTAAACGTATTTTTCGTTATTTGATTGATACACATGACTATGGTCTTTGGTTTTCAAAATCTTCATCTTTTGATCTTATTGGATATTCGGATGCTGATTATACTGGATGCAAAGTTGAAGGAAAAAGTATAAGTGGTCATTGTCAATTTCTTGGTAGTTGTCTTGTGTCTTGGAATAGTAAAAAACAAGCTTGTGTGTCTTTGTCTACTGCTGAAGCTGAATACATTGTAGCTGGTAGTTGTTGTGCTCAAATATTATGGACGCAACATACACTACTTGATTATGGTATTAAATTTAATTGTATACCTATTTTGTGTGATAATACTAGTGCCATCAATTTAAGCATAAATCCCATTCAACACTCTTGAACAAAGCATATAGAGATTAAGCATCATTTTATTCGCGATCATGTTGCCAAAAGGGACATATGCTTAGAATATATTAATACAAATGATCAAATTGCTGATATATTCACAAAGCCTTTGGCTGAGGAAAGATTTACTCACTTAAGAAGGCTCTTAGGAATCTCAAAATTCAATTACTAATGTGTTTGTTTAAGTGTGTCAAAAACAGGAAAAATTCACATGCTTTGAGTGAAAATGGATCGTCCAAACTTTGTCAGAAAATTCTGGATAGAAATGTTCGGACGCATGTTCAGACGTGGGATAGAAAGTTCGGACGTCCGAACATTCTGAAACTAGAGAAATAGAAAAGTTCTGATGCATGTTCAGACACAGACCAAAAACTCTGGACGTCCGAACTTTGCGGTTTACAGCAGTTACAGCAGTTTTTAAGGAACTAAAATAGCCGTTACTCACAATTTACACATCCGAACTCTCTCCTATTTCAAACACTTGCCTACCCATTCGCGTCCAAACTGAAATCTTTCTAAAATTTCACCATTTTCGCATCAAATCACTTGGATTTTTGACGCCCTAACTCTATATACTTCTCAGATTTCTCTGCTTTTCATCAAAAAAAATCATCATGGTGAGAACTAAGGGAGCAAACATTGAGAAAGGAAAAGGGAAAGGAAAAGTCAGTGAAGGAGGACGAGCTCTCAATGAACCAAGGAGAATTAGGGTTCCACAGTCCTCATTTGGAGCAGACAAGTTTTTTTCTGTCAAGGCTGCAACCGAGTTTGAAGAATGGAGCAATAAATCAAGAAAAATCATCCCTGGAAACAGAGTTGATTTTGAAAAGCTCACAAACATGGGTAATGTCCTATCTCTTTTTGGTGATATTGGCTGGAGCAATCTATTAGCTATTAATGAAGAACACTATCCCTCCCTAGTGTATGAATTCTATGCAAATTTAAAAGAAGAAAGAATAGAATATGAGGGAGAGAATGTAAATCAATGGTATTCCTCTAGAGTATCACAAATGGATTTTGAATTCAATTATGCACTAGTGAATAGAATTTGTGGAGTAGGTGATGGTGGAGCAAGGTATTACTCTATGGGGCAACACTGCTACATTAGAGAACTATTCACAAATGCTACATTTGAAGAAGCCTTCACAAATGGCAGAGAATTTAGAACAGTCAAGGAAAGGGAGGTCAAGTTTTTAGATGCAAGGGGAAGAGTTATGCATCATATGATAACAACCATGATCATTCCTAACTTTGGTCACAAAACATTTGTGGGGAACATTCATATGGTGATTATGCTTGCTTTGCATGAGCATAGGAATTTAAATTTTGGATACATGGCATTGAAGCATATGTATGGGGCTAGACAAACTAATAACAAGGCATTACCATATGGAAGACTCTTGACAAGATTTTTCAAACATTTTAGAGTCAAGCTGCCTGTTAGAGGACAAACCTTTAAAAGGGGACAAATTTATACCAATGATTCCCTCAAGAGAATGCAATTAACTCTTGATAATGAGGGAGTGTGGAGAACTAAAAGAGAAACCCTCCCAAGGAGAGTTGAAGTTGAGGAAACTGATGAGGAAGAAAATGAGGTAGAAATATGGGCTAGAGAAATGAAAACTAAAAGAAGGAATGATTCAACAAGTGAGGGGGAGCAACCTCCCACCAAGAGAAGACTTTTTGAAGAAGAACCTACTTCTCTGTCACATCCTACGGTTGGAGAAGAGCCTAGTGCTGAAGAGATTTCAAGAGGAGGTACAATTCAAGAAGCACTAAACAACGACATGAAAGAAATGAAGAAAATGTATAAATTCTTTGAAACATTTGCTCCTTTGGTGCTTGGAAAATTGGACAGTCTAGAGAATAGAGTCAAGCACATTGAGGAAATATTGATAAGAAATCCTCTAAATGGTGAAAGGCCTTCTAAAACTCAAGAAGAAAAGGATGATGAGGATGATGAAGAAAACAAGAAGAATGAAGACGGTAGTGACAGTGACAGTGGAGATGATGATAATGATGGTGATCAAGGAAATGGCAAGGAACAGATCATGAAGTCTCAAGGAAGAGATCAAGAATTGCAGCAAGCTAAAATCAGTCAAGAAGGAGCCCAAATTACAAGAGCTAAAATAGCTACTCCATCTAATCCAACATTTCGCCATGGAAGAGTCAAGCATGTTGCTGTCAAGAAGAAGCCAAGAAAGGACTCTCCATCAACATCCAATGACTAAGCACATCTTCACTCTTCTCTTCATTTACTGCTTTTATTATTATGAACACTTACCAGTATGTTTTTATGAAATTTCTCTGATTTGCACTTTGAATTTCTGTTTCTGCAGTTTATCAATTTTTTTTACCGTCTATGTAATAGTCTCTTTTTATGAAGCTCAGTGATGAAAACCTTAGAGTTGAGAGCTTCCTTTAGTAATTGTCAGTCTCATTTTCATTTACCCCAACTTTGATTGATGACAAAAGGGGGAGAAGAAATGTGATGACAAAATGTGTGAAAATGTGAAATAGCAGTGGAATTCCTCATGCATAAATAGAAAATGTGTGAATTTTCTGAAAATCCATGCATATGTAAAGGGGGAGAAAGAATGATGACTGCAAAATGTGCTATGTGCTGCAATGTGTGTTCCATGCTGAAATGTGTTATGCTATGTGCTGCAATGCGTGTTCCATGCTGTAATGTGTGCTATGAATATGTGCTGATGTTCAATAATGAGTAATGTGAAAATTTGGCCCTATTTCTGCATTTGGAATTTAAACTAAAACGGTTATAATATGTGAGATACAATTCATAAGTTTGGACTTGAAATTCGGATGCGAACCAAATGTTTGGACTCATCCAAACTTTCTTGCCAAAAATTATTTTTTGTTATTCAAATTGTTTCAAAACTGTCTTAATTCTTCCTACCATATTTTAACAACCTTAGAAAGGCTTATTTTCAAATATTACAGCCTTTATCTCACATATTTTAAAGTTTGGACTTGAAATTTCAAAATTCGGATGCATGTTCTAAAATTCGGATGCATCCATGCTTTTTTGCCAAAAAGTGCTTTTTTGTTGTTCAAATTGATTCAAATATGTTTTAATCTCTTCCATTATGTTTGAACAAACTTAGGAAAGCTTTATTCCACTTTAAACATTCATTATATTGAATGTATTGCAGTTTGGACTTGAAATTTTAAAATTCGGATGCATCCATATTTTGTTACCAAAAAGTGCTCTTTTGTTGTTCAAATTGATTCAAATATGTTTTAATCTCTTCTAATATGTTTGAACAACCTTAGGAAAGCTTATTTAAAAAATTTGCAGCTTTCATTTCACTTATTTTATTGTTTGGACTTGATATGTCAAAATTTGGATGCTTAGTATCTAAAGTCCAAATTTGTTGAAAAATGAGCTCAATCTAAGGGGGAGCATTGTCAATCTTTTCTGACCTTTAATACCTCTCTTAGAACTTTTTCTAAATGCTTAAATGCTATATCTTCTATCTTTGTTGGAAGGAAGGAGGATAATGGAGGTTGGCTCGGTCATAGGCTCATATTGAGCCTTTTGTATGTCAATGTTCTAAATTGACTATTTTTCATCATTGACATTAATGCGTCTTTGTACTACATTGTTGAAATCCATCACATTTTGCATCAAATTTTGTCATCATCAAAAAGGGGGAGATTGTTAGCCCTAAGGGCAAATCATGAAGTTATGATTAGTTTTGAATAATGGCAAACATTGATGAGAACTAATATGCTTGTATGTTTGAGTGATAGGATTGATAAATTGAGAAGCATGAAGTCTTATTGCCTTGTAGTCACAATGCAAGAACAACTCAACCATACCAAAGGTGATTGAAGATTGAAGAGTATGCTCAAGGTGATTGAAGGCATTGAAGACTTAGAGTGTAGAGTTCTTATACTAAATAGGTATTTTTCTATAAACTCTACACTTATATGTCTTGGAGTCAGTTGAATGCATGAGAGAGCACAAAACTTCTTTTTAAAATGGTTTTCAATAAACTTTGTGATAACAAGTTGGTTTTTGAAATCTCAAATTATCTTAAGAAAATTTTGAATGATCAAAATGTTTTTCTATGTTATTAACAATGATTTTCAAAAGATTTGACTAAATTTGATAAGTTTGGATGCAAGTTTGGTCGTCCAAACTTTGGAAATGGTTACTGTTTTTCAAGAGAAGTTCGGACGCAAGTTCGGATGCATGAGAAAAAGTTCGGACGTCCGAACTTTTCCAGACAGCTTGGCACAGTAAATTTCAGACCAGAGTTCAGACGCATGGCTTGAAGTTCGGACGTCCGAACTTCTCTGAAACTAGCCGTTACTAGCCGTTTTATAGCTGTTGCATTTGAATTTTCACATCTATAAAAGCTATAAACTTCAGATTTTTAGTAAGTTTTTGAATCTTTACAAACTCTAAACATTCCAAAGCCTTTAGCAAAACATTTTAAAAGCTCTCTTATGTCTTGTGCATTCAATTGATCAATCCAAAGACATCAAACTGTGAAGGTGGAAGTTTGTGTACAAATCTACCAACAAGTGGTAATATCTACACACTCTTATCTTTTTATCAAATTGTGTTTTTCTACTAGCTCTTGCAAGGTTATCTTGATAACATAAAACCCTTTAGATAAGGGTGATCCTTGAAGTTGTGATTCAAGGTTGTTTGAGATATAAAACCACTGTGTGTGGTGAGCCTTGTTTGTAAAAGTTACTAGAAGAGGTTTTGAGTGTAAAACCATAGTGTGGTGAGCCTCTCTTGTAATTTGTAAACCTGAGCATATAGTAGTTTGATTGAAATCCGTAAGTGTAGGCTTAAGGTAGTGGACGTAGATCTTGAGGATTGAACCACTATAAATTGCTTGTATTCTTTGATCTTACTTTCTTGTATTGTTGTGCTATAAATGACTTATAACTTGACTCATATAATCTGTTCTTTGCGTAGACGTATAAAAGGCTTTAATTTGCGAAAATTAGCCAAATACCTAATTCACCCCCCTCTTAGGTATTTCAAACACAATAAATGAGCAAGTAAAGCAAGAAAGATTAAGAGCATGAGTAATTTATAGCGGTTTGATCTCTTCAAAATCTACATTCACTACCTTGAGCCTTCACTCAAGGACTTTAACCAACTCAATATTAGAAATAGTTAATAAAGTACACCAAAGGTTCACCCAATAAGGGTTTTACGCCACAACCTCTTCCTCACACAGAATCAAGGTTTACGCTATCAAAAAGGATTTTATATCTTCAAGACAACCTTGAATAAAGCAAGTAGATGAAGGCATAAAGAAAGATATTAGCAACAACTTGGTAGATGATGACAAATGCTAGTACCATTTCAGCATTTTACCTTTGAAATCTTGAATAGTCACATAAAGCACAAGACA
The DNA here is from genome assembly GCA_030512225.1 of Rauvolfia tetraphylla. Classification (NCBI taxonomy): domain Eukaryota; kingdom Viridiplantae; phylum Streptophyta; class Magnoliopsida; order Gentianales; family Apocynaceae; genus Rauvolfia; species Rauvolfia tetraphylla. Next base: position 5,962,847 of record JAJQKT010000004.1, on the reverse strand, counting down.
AAAGAGAGCTTTTTGATGTCAAATGATTTTAGAGTACAAAGATTTTTAAAGCATTCAAAACTGCTTAAAAATATGAATTTTATGACTTTTGAGTGGTTTGAAAATCAATTTCACCGTTCAAATAACGGTTAGTAACAGTGCATTTCGGTCAACTAAACTTGGACCTTTGTGTGCGAACTTACTGTACATAGGTTGCCAGGACAAATTCAATCGACCAAACTTGGACCTCTGTATTTGAATGGTTGTCTAAATTTCTCTAGAAATTTAGTAGCCAAAGTCCTAGTTTGGATGTTCAAACTATTCAAGCATAGTCAAAACATTCGAAAATCAGCTACAATAACTTTGAAATCATTTTTGATACAATAATATGTCAATTAAGACCTTTTGAATACAAAGCCGTTAGGGAACACTTGATAAATCAAGAGTGATCAAAGCCTTTTTAACATTCAAAATCAATTTTTGAGCTTCTTCATGTATTATATAGATTCCAAAAGCAAGAAGTGTAGGGTTTACAAGAAGATACATGTTTAGCAAAGGGAAACCTATACTAGTGTCTTCAAACCTTTCAATCTTCTAGGGGAAGCTCTACATTCTTCAATCACTTGAGCACATTTGAGTTGTCCTTAGTATTATTGCTCCGAGCCTATGACAACACTTGGCTTCTCAGTCCAAAAATCCTATCACACAGCGAACATATGAATTAATCCTCATCAAGGTCTATCATTAATCAAAACTACTAGATTTACCCTCAGGGCTTACATACATCATGTTGAAACAGTGGATAAAAATTAATTTGAAGTGCATCATTTAGTACATCAGAAGTTTATTGATCATGCTATATTTAGCATTTGGCATGACTGTTTGGGTTACCCCAGGATTAATTACGATACAAAAAATAATTTGAGAATATACATAGCCACCCACTGAAATGTCAAAGGGTGTATTTACGGTAAGATTCATTGATTGCCATTTTTATGAGTATGTTTCCCAAGTTAGGGGAAGAAAATAAACTAGAAGGAAAATAACTTGTTTGGACAAAATCCTTCAATTATCTAGGTTTGTATACAAGCGTAGTGATCTTGAAGTTCAAAAGATAGCAAATCAACTACCAGATGGATTTGTCAACTCTACAAGGGTAACAAAATCACATCTACCAACTATTGATGCTCATATACAGGTTGAAGTCCCAAAAGAGTAAAATTCAACACCTATAGCTGTTGAATCTAAATCACACCAGAAGCATGGTTGACTTCTTGGTTCAGAAGATAGAAATCCTAGAAATAAAAGAGGATCAAATGATCAAGGTGAATATGTTGAAGAATTTGAGAAAATGACTAAGACATAACTAATGAAAAGTTCAAAGATTTTGAAAATAATAAAGAAATTTCCATTAATTGTATAACTTCTGGTAGAAGATGGAATGTAATGGAAATGGTTGTTGATAACTCATTTCCTTACAAGGTAGCACTTGATGTTTTGAAAGACAAGGAGAATTGTTAGCCCTAAGGGCAAATCATGTTGTTTTGAGTAATGACAAACATTGATCATTACATAGTCCTTAGAGAATATTGTTAATTACTTTGATATGGACTAATGTATTTGATTATTGTGTGATAGGATTTTTGGATTGAGAAGTATACAAGTCTTATTGAAGCTTCAATGCAAGAACAACTCAAATATGTCAAAGTGATTGAAGATTGCAGAGTTTGTTCAAAATGATTTGAAGGCTTTGAAGATGTGAAGTGTAGGTTACATGTGCTTAATAGGTAAACTTTGCAAACCCTTTAAGCTTTGGAATCTATGAGTTGCATTTGAGAGGACAAAACTTGATTTGAAAAGACTTTCATTAAGTTTTGAACAAGAATTAGAAAGTTTTCATTAACGGCTTTTACACCTATAAGTTTTTTAATGACTTATATTTGATGGTAGAATGTTTTTAAACTTATTGTAGTTGATTTCAAGACATTCTAAACTATGTTTGAAAAATTCAAGACATGCTGTGTAAAACCCTTTGGTCAGGGTGAGCCTTGGATTAGATTGGTCTAGGTTGTCTACCGACATAAAATCCTTTGTGATAAAGGGTGAGCCTTGTTTGTTTACAAAGAGGTTGGTATGGTAAAACCCATTGAATGGTGAGCCTTTTGTGTAATTCCTTGAGCAAAACATTTAGTGAATTGGTTAAAATCCTTGAATGAAGACTCAAGGTAGTGGATGTATATCTTGAAAATGTCAAACCAATATAAATTGTGTGTTCAATTCTTTTTAGCTTTATTTTTCTACATATTAGCATTATCATTACTTGTTATTAATTGTTCAGTAATTGTTTGTGCTACCATTACTTACCATTCTATCAATTAGGAAATATATTTTGCTTCCTTGTTTGAGTAATTCCAAACTTGTGTTAAAAGGAAAAAGTTTTTGAAAATCAGCCAAAGACCTAATTTACCCCTCCTCTTAGGTCTTTCAATTGGTATCAGAGAAAGGACATTTTTGCAATGGTTTTACAACCTAGAAGTAATGATCTTATGGCTAATGTTTCAAACTTACCTTATTTGGAAGGGTCTTCCACAAATAGACCACATTTGTTAATGGAAAAAACTATATTTTTTGAAAATCTAGAATTACAATATATGTTTGTTCTATTTAACTTTGATTTGTGGAATATCATTGAGAAAGGACAGGACCTTACATTTCAATGAGGATGAGAGCTGATGGAATTATTAGGGAACCAAAGCCCTTGCATGAGTATGATAAAAGTGATTCAAGAAAGATGACCTTGAATTATCAAGCGATGAATATTTTGAGTTGTGCTTTGGATGTAAATGAATACAACTGAGTAAGTAGATGTGACTCGACTCATGACATGTGGAAACTTCTTCAAGTAACTCATGAAGGTACAAATCAAATGAAGGAATCAAAGCTTGCTATGCTAGTAAGGGATTATGAATTATTCACCATGAATCAAGGAGAAAGCATTAGTGATATGTTCACAAGGTTTACCAATATCTCCAATGGTTTGAAGGCCTATGGAAAAATTTATTCTCTTGGTGGGCAACATAGAAAATTTTTGGTTGCTCTACCCAAGTCTTGGCAACCAAAAACTCTTGCTATTGAAGAATCAAAAGATTTGAAGGTTCTTCCTCTTGAAAACCTTATCGGTTCTTTGCTCACTCACGAAATGAAGATAAAGAGATTAAATGATCTTGAAGATGAAGAAAAAGGAAAAAAGGGAGAAGTGCTTAAAGCTTCCTATTATTCAAGTGAGCAAGAGGAGTCATCTAGTGATGAAGATGAAGGTGAAGAAGATGATGAGATGGTGATGGTGTTTAGAAAGTTCAAGAAGATCTATAAAAAGGGATTTTTCAAGAAAGGAAAGAAGCCACCGAAGAAAGGAGGGCAATCATCTTCTTTATTCAAGCCTCAATGCTATAAGTGCAAAAGCACCGAACACCTAATAGACAATTGTCCTAAAGCATTGGAGAAAGAAAGAGAAGAAAACTCCAAGAAAAAGAAATCTCTCCAGAAAGGCAAAGGATTGGTAGGCACTTGGGATCAACATGCAAATGAAAATAGTGGAGATGACATGTAGAGAGAGCAAATGCATGCTTCATGGCTATGGATGATGATGTGAAGATGATGTTTGATTATCCTAGTAAATTGCTTGTAGATATGTATAATGAATTGAAAAAGGTTTCAAAATCAAACAAAGAAATGAAATTTAAATTGATGATTTATTGAAGAAAAATTCAAAATTATTTTGTTGAAACAAAGAACTTCTTGAATCCATTGATTTCCTAAATATTGAAAAAGAAATTTTGAATGTCTCTTTACAAAACATATCTCTTGAAAATAAATCACTTTGTGCCAAAATTTTCTCTCTGGAGAAAATGATTGTGGATTATAATAGTTTAAAAAGGAAGGTGGATGATCTCACATTATGTGTTGAGAGATTCACAAATGGTAGAGAAAATCTTGAGAAACTTCTTGGATCACAAAGATCCTCTTTTATGAGGAATGGTCTTGGATATAATCATGTTGATAATGATTCAAAATATAAAAATTGTTTTGTTAAAGCTACAACCATTTCTATGCCTCATACTTGTTGCACTTACTGTGGTAGAAATGGTTACAAAGCCATTAGATGTTATGTGAATCGAAAGATAGAAAGTGGAGTTAAAACGATTTGGAGAATTAAGGGAACTATACTAACTCCTGTGAACCCAAGAAGATGTGGGTACAAAGAGTCACTTCCTCTCACTTGACGCAGGTACATATTTCATCAAGATCAAATTTTACCAAGTGGTTTCTCGAGCTCAAGACACATGACGGGAAATACTTCACTCATTAGTGAACTTCAAGCTTTAAATGAAGAATTTGTCACATTTGGAGAAAAGAAGAAAGAAAAAATTCTTGGAGTTGGTAATATTGGTAAATGATCTTCCCCACTCATTACAAAAGTTTTACTTATTGATAACTTGAAATATAATTTGCTTAGCATTAGTCAATTATGTGACAATAGGTGCAAAGTTGAGTTAAAATGTGATACATGTACTATACTTGATAGTGTAAGTGGTAAAACCAATTTTGTTGCAAATAGAGTTGGAAATGTATATGTGCTATATCTTGATGAACATATTGCTAATGATGTTAAATGTCTTGTTGTTCATCATAATAATAGTTTCCTTTGGCATAGAAGAGTACGTCATATTAGCATGGATTTGTTGAACAAACTTTCTTCTCAATAGTTAGTTAGAGGATTGCCAAAAATGCATTTTGAAAAAAATCATCTCTGTGATACATGTCAATATGGAAAACAAACAAAAACATCTTTTAAACCCAAGAAAATGGTTTCAACTTCAAAACCTTTTGAACTTGTTCATATGGATCTATTTGGACCAATAAGAACCACTAGTCTTGGTGGTAAGAGGTATGCATATGTCATAGTTGATAATTTTTCAAGATTTACTTGGGTACTCTTCTTATCACAAAAAGATGAAGCATTTTATGAATTTGTTAAACTATTCAAAAAGGTTCAAACAACTCTTGAAGTGATAATGGGAGAGAATTTTTCAATCAGGATTTTACAAAGTTTTGTGATGAGAATGGAATAGTTCATAATTTTTCAGTTGCCAAAATACCTCAACAAAATGAGGTTTTTGAAAGGAAAATTTTCATTTTATAAGAAATGGCTAGGTCTATGCTTTGCAAAAATTTTTTTCCAAAATATTTTTGGGCCAAAACTGTAAACCCTGCTTGCTATATTATGAACAAAGTTCTTTTAAGGCCATTTTTGAGAAAAACACCCTTTCAACTCTTATTTGGTAGAACATCATGCGTTGCCTATTTTGAAGTGTTTGGTTGTAAGCTCTTTATATTGAATATGTGTGAGAACTTGGGTAAATTTGATAGAAAATTGGATGAAGGCATATTCCTTGGTTATTTCTCTAATAAGAAAGTGTATAGAGTTTACAACCAAAGAAATTTATGTGTTGAGGAAATCATATATGTGAGTTTTGATGAGTTTAAAATCTACTTGGATAGAAGAGATGATGATGATGTAGGTGCTTCCATGAATAACAGTCAAACTCATCTTCAAGCTCCAACTTTAGAAGATCATGTCAATGGAGAAGAAATGATTGAGCTAGAACAACATAGTCAACCTAGTGGTGACCAAGAGCTACCAAAAGATCTAAGGTATCCAATAGGCCACCCTAAGGAGCAAATCATTGGTGGTGTATGTCAAGGTGTTAGAACTAGACGGTATTTCATTGACAACTTTGCACTTTTATCTAACATTGAACCTAAAAATATTAATGATGCTTTATGTGATGATTTTTGGATTGTTACCATGCAAGAGGCATTAGATCAATTTGAAAGAAACAAAGTTTGGATTCTTATTCCTAGGTCTTTTGAGCACCCTGTTATTGGAACAAAATGGATTTTTAGAAATAAACTAAATGAATCCGGAGAAGTTGTTAGAAACAAGGATAGACTTCTTGCCCAAGGATTCAATCAAGAAGAGGGCATTGAATATGATAAAACGTTTGCTCCAGTAGCTAGACTTGAATCTATAAGAATGCTTTTGTCATTTGCTTGTTTTAAAGGTTTCAAATTAATTCAAATAGATGTCAAAAGTGCCTTTTTAAATGGTTTCATTGATGAAAAGGTTTATGTAGAATTGTTGCCTAGTTTAGTTAATAAAAGGTTTCCTAACCATGTTTTTAAACTATCCAAAGATTTATATGGTTTAAAAGATTGAGTGGTTTTCTTCTTTCAAAAGGCTTTTCAAGAGGAATGGTTTACAATACTCTTTTTATAAAAAGCTCGTACAACAATGACATTTTACTTGTGCAAATATCTGTTGATGATATGATATTTCGTGCCACTACTATTTCTCTTTGTAAGGAATTTGACAAATTAATGCAAAGTGAATTTGAAATGAGCATGATGGGAGAACTCAACTTCCTTCTTGGGCTTCAAATTATGCAAACCAAGGATGGCACCTTCACAAATCAATCCAAATATACCAATGAGTTATTAAAGAGATTCGAAATGGATCAAGAAACATGTATAAGCATTCCTATGAGTTCAATAATCAAACTTGATAAAGAGGAAAAAGGTGAAAATGCTGATGAAAAGGTATATAAGGGTATGATTGGCAGTCCACTTTATCTCAATGCAAGTAGACCAGATATTATGTTTGCGGTATGCTTATGTGATAGATTTCAATCTTGTCCTAAAGAGTCTCACTTAGTTGCAGTAAAAAGAATTTTTAGATATTTTATTGATACACATGATTATGGTATTTGGTTTTCAAAATCCTCCTCTTTTGATTTTGTAACTTATTCGGATGCCGACTATGCCGAATGCAAAGTCGAGCGTAAAAGCACAAGTGGCCATTGTCAATTTCTTGGTAGTTTTCTTGTATCTTGGTATAGCAAGGAACAAGCATGTGTGTTATTGTCTACTGCCAAGGCTAAATATATCATCACCGATAGTTGTTGTTCTAAAGTGCTATGGATGAAGCACACTGCACTTGACTATCGCGTATACTTCAAATTGTGTCTACTTTATGTGATAATACTAGTTCAATCAATGTAAGTATTAATCTCATTCAACATTCTAGGACTAAGCATATAGAAATTAAGTACCATTTCATTTGTGATCATGTGGGAAAAGGTGAAATATGTTTGGATTATATAAATACAAATGAACAAATTGCTGATATATTTACTAAGCCTTTGGTCGAAGAAAGGTTTTGTTATCTTAGAAGAAGCTTGGGAATTTTAAAATTCGATATCTAAAATAAGGTTTTCAAGTGTAGCAAAAGCATGAAAATTAGGAAGCTCGATTTCGATGTGTTAGCTCTAAGGGCGAATCATGTTGTTGTGATAAATAACAAACATTGATCATTGCAAAGTCCTAAGTAAATAATGTTGATTACTTTGGTATGGACTGATGTGTTTGATTATTATGTGATAGGATTTTTGGATTAAGAAGAATACAAGTCTTATTGCCTGGAAGCTAAAATGCAAGAACAACTCAAGTATGCCAAAGTGATTAAAGATTGAAGAGTTTGTTCAAGATGATTGAAGGCTTTGAAGACCTGAAGTGTAGTTTAAATGTTCTTAATAGACAAACTTTGTAAACCCTACACTCTTAAAAATTGGAATCTATGAGTTGCATTTGAGAGAACAAAACTTGATTTGAAAAGTTTCAGTGGTTTTGAAATTACTTGAATTATCAAGTTTTGATCAATGGCTTTTGTACTTAAGAGATCTTTCTTGAGTTATCCTTGATGCTATAATGTTTTCAAACTTATTTTTGTTGATTTTAAACTTTCAATGGTTTTGAATTCACTTGAATTACCAAGTTTTTATCAACGGCTTTTCCACTTAAAAGGTCTTTAATGCCATATATTTGAGGCTAGAATGTTTTCCAACTTGTTTGAGTTAATTTGAATATGTTTTGATAAAGTTTGAATAATTCGGATTCAAGTTCGGATGCCAGATAACAAATTCGGCCACCCAAATTTTTCTTGCACAATGGACAGTAACGACTATTTTTCTAGAAAAATTCAGATGCAGAGGGTCAATTCGGTCGTCCGAAATTGCATAGTGAACTGTGAAAAGTATTACTATTTTGGTGAACAGTACTTCTAGAAAAATTCAGACGTGGAAGGTCAAATTCAGTCGTTCGAATTTTATTGTTACTAGCCATTACTAGCATTTTTTTGAACGTTTAAGCTGATTTTTAAACCGTACAAAAACCACAAAGTTCAGATTTTTGTGTATACCTTGAATCTTTTGAAATCTAAGAAGTTCTAACTTATTTTACATCAAAATTATTTGAAATGCTCTAAAATTGCTTTCAAGATTCCAAAGGCAAGAGATGAAGTGGCGCTAGCTATTGTATTTATCCACCAAGAAGTGCTGGTAACACCCAAACTGTATCTTTATATCCTTGTTGTGATTGATTCAAAGATGTCTAGAGACATAAAACCCTTGTGAAGTCTGAGCCATTGACTAGATTGATCAAGGTTGTTGTGTGACTAAAACCTTGGATTAGATTGGTCTAGGTTGTCTAGTGACATAAAACCCTTTGTGATAAGGGTAAGCCTTGTTTATTGGATTGAAAAGAGGTTGTTGTTGTAAAACCTATTGAAGGGTAGGTCTCTTGTGTAATTGCTTGATTTAAACATTTAGTAAATTGGTTGAAATCCTTGATTGTGGACTCGAGGTAGTGGATATAGATCTTAGAGAGATCGAACCACTATAAATTGTGTTCATTTCTTTATAGCTTTACTTGCTTACATACTTGTGTTATTATTATTTGTTCGTAGTTGTTGATTGATTGGTTGTATTTTTATTGTTTGATCACCTTGTCTCAAGCATTAAAAGCACATATAAAGTAGAAGTTTGTGAATTTAAAGAAAAGCATTTCTTAAGGCAAAGTTATTTGCAAAATGGGAAAAAATGTTGATAATAAGCCAAAGGCCCAATTCCCCCCCGGCCTTGGTCCTTCAATTAGTATCAGATTTAGGGCTTCTTTGTAAGGTCTAACAACCTAGAAGTTAAGATTCTATGGTTAATTCATCAAATTTGACTTATATGGAAGGATCCTCCACTAATAGACCTCCATTGTTTGATGATTATAATTATACTTTTTGAAAGTCTGACATTGAGATTTACATGTTATGAATTGTGGAATATTGTTAGAAAGGTCCCTATGTGCCATTGAGATTGAAAGTTGATGGAGTTACAAGGGAACCAAAGCCCATAGAGGAGTATGATGAAAGCGATTCAAGGAAGATGACATTAAACTACCAAGCAATGAACTTTCATTGTTGTGCATTGGTCATCAATGAATACAATAGAGTGAGGGAATGTGACTTATCTCATGAAATGTGGAAGCTACTTCAAGTCACTCATGAAGAAGAGAGAGCCAGTGTATGCTTTATGGCATTAAATGATGAGGTACAAACTATTCCCTTTACTTCTATATCTTTTGATGATGAAGTTGATGATCCAAGTGAATTTATTGATATGTATAGTGAACTAAAAAAGATATCAAAGAGAAACAAGGAAATGAGATTCAAAATCGATGATTTATTAATTATAATTCAAAACTATATTATGAGAATAAGAAATTACTTGATTCAATTGAACGTTTAAATGTTGAAAATGAAGTCATGAATATGTCTTTGCAAAACATGTCTCCTGAAAATAAAGCACTTTGTACCAAAGTTTCATCTCTAGAAAAATTACTAGTTCAGCATGATTCTTTGAAGAAGAAGGTTGCTGACCTTACTTCTTGTGTTGAAAAATTTAGAAAAGGAAAGGACAGCATTGATAAACTTCTTGGAGCTCAAAGATCTCCTTTTGTCTAAAACGGTCTTGGCTACAATTACTTTAACAATGTACCAAAATATAATAATTTTTTCCTTAGAGCAGCTTCTACTTTCATGCCTCATTCTTGTTACGCTTATTGTGGGAAACATGGACAAAAAGCCACCAAATGTTATTTGAAAAGAAAAGATGTCAATGGTGTTAAAACCATTTGGAGAGTTAAGGTAATAATTACTAAACCCCATGGACCCAAGAATTTATGGGTACCAATGGATACATCCTCTCATTTAGTGCAGGTATGCTTCCCTTCAAACCCAAGTGCCACTAAGTGGTGTCTTGATGATTATGGCTCAAGGTGTAACAGAAAGCTCATTCATAAGCAAGGTCAAAGCTACCTATGAAAGGTTTGTGTTTGAGATAGGAAGAAAGGAAGAATTCTTGGAGTAACCAATGTTGGTAAAGGTTCCTCTCTTATTAAACAAATGTTGCTTATTGCTGATTTGAACTATAACTCGCTTAGCATTACTGAATTGTGTTACAATGAATAAGAAGTTAAATGCCAACAAGTGAACTTTCAGTTGTGAATTCTTTTAGTGAGGATCACCCTTACCTAAAGGATTTTATAATAGAGAATGAATGAGATGCTACCACTTCTTGCTAGATGATTACACAATATAGCACCACTTCACTTTGTTGTCTTTGGAATCTTGAATGATCACTTGTAAGCACAAGACAAAAGAGAGCTTTGATGTTTTCAAAATGATTTTGGAGTGTTAAGATTTCTTAGATATTCAAAAGTTACAAAAATTCTGAAGTTTATGTCTTTTATAGATTTTAAAAATCGGTTTAACGGTCATAAAATGGTTAGTAATGGTTAGTTTTTGAGGAGTTCGGACGTCCGTACTTGATCCTCTGTGTCCGAATTGTCGTCCGAACTTTACTGTTACATGTTGTCTGGGAAAGTTTGGACGACCAAACTTTACCCGATGCATCTAAACTTGCGTCTGAATTACTCTGGAAAAACAGTAACCATGCTTGCCGGGAAAATTCGGACAACCGAACTTTAACCCTTGCATCCGAACTTGCGTCCGAATTTCTCTGAAAGTACAGTAGCCATTTTCAAAGTTTGGACATCCGAACTTGAGTCCGAACTATTCAAACTTTGTGAAATCATTTGAAAATCAACCTCAATAAGTTTGAAAACATTTTGCATAAAGAGATAAGTCATTTGAACACTTTAAACTCAAAAACCATTACCAAAACACTTTGATCATTCAAAGTTTACTCAAAATCATATAAGATTCAAAAACACACTTGTTAATCAAAAGTTCATTCAAAGCCATTTAACATTAAAAAAAATTTGTGCTCTCTCATGCATTCAACAGATTCCATGACAAACAAGTGTAGGGTTTACAAAAGATATATCTATTTAGCAAGTGTAAACCTACACTAGAGTCTTTAAAGCCTTCAATTCATAGGACATGCTCTACATTCTTGATCTTTGATCATACTTGAGTTTTCCTTAGCACTATTTGCTTCAAGGCAATAAGAACTCCTTACTTCTTAATCCAACAATCCTATCACACAAATGACATCAGAATTCGTCCTCATCAATGTTTGTCATTAATCAAAACTAATCATAACTACACGATTTGCCTTTAGGGGTAGCAATTTTCCCCTTTTTGATGATGACAAACTTTGATGAAAAATGTGATGGATTTAATCAATGTAGTACAAAGAAGTATTAATTTCAATGATAGAAAATAACCAAATTAGCACATTGACATACAAACGGCTCAATATGAGTCGTTGACCCAACCAACCTCCATTAACCTCCTTCCTTTCAACAGATAGGGTAGGATATATATTATTTAAGCATTAAGAAAAGATTCTAAGAGAGGTTTTAAAGGTTGTATAAGTTTAACAATGCCGCCCCTTAGATTGTGCTCATTTTTCAAAAAATATTTGAACTAAGGACTCTTCGACCAAATTGCAGTAAATCCAACATAATTAATGTTTAAAGTGAAATAAAGCTTTCCTAAGGTTGTTCAAATATAGTAGAAGAGATTAAAACATATTTGAATCAATTTGAACAACAAAAGAGCATTTTTGGGCAACAAAATATGGATGCATTAGAATTTCTAAAACATGCACCCGAATTTTTGAATCATGCATCTGAATTTTAAGATTTCAAGTCCAAACTGTAAAATATGCGAGATTAAAGCTGTAATTTTAGAAAATACGCTTTTCTAAGGTTTTTCAAATATGATAGGAAGGATTGAGACAGTTTTCAAACAATTTGAACAACAGACAAACATATTTGGCAAGAAAATTTTGATGCATACGAAATTTTGGTCTGCATATGAATTTCAAGTCCAAATTTTTGCAACAAGTTTGAAAAAAAATGATTTTGCATTTTCAAATGAATTGTAAAAGTACTCAAATATGTATGTCCATAATGGCACTCAGTTTAGCTTTGTCAAATCACAAAACTCATGCAGTCAATTGTTTTTATAAAGTAATTTAAAATCATAAGTCAAGTTCAGAACCAAAAACTTAATCGGATTCCAAAATCTCAGAAAAAACAACCAAAATCTCACATATTATAACATACTCTCACATATTATAGCATATTCAAAATATGTGCACATAACACACTCATTTTATAGCACATAGCACACAACACTTAGCACATTACATCACATAGCACATTTTGCAGACTCATCATTCTTTCTCCCACTTTTGTCATCACTCGAAGCTGGGGTTAATGAAAATGAGACTAAAAATTTAGCATATTCAACTAGGGCCAAAGAATCATTAAGAAAAGAAGCTCTCAACACTAAGGTTTAATCATTGAGCTTCAAAAGCCAAGCTATTGCAGAAATTAAGGTAAAGCATAGAAATTTCATAAGCCAAATTGGAAATTAAAACACATAAGTTATACCAAGTACAAAAACAGTAAAAAGATTAGTTTGAAGAGACGCTCAGTCTTGTGATGTTGATGGAGAGGCCTTGCTGAATCCTTTCTTGATTTCCAAATGCTTCACCCTTCCTTGGCTGAAGGAGATAGTTGATGGTGAGACGATTTCTGCTCTTTCAATTTGGCTTCCTCCTTCTTGTGGCTCTTCTTGTACAGTTTCATTTCCTTCTCCTTGTCTTGCCACGAACTCATTGTTGCCTCCTTGATCATCATCCCCATTATCATTCCCATCATCATTGTCATCATCCTCATCGTCTTTCTTATCTCCTTCATCATCCTTATCATCCCTATCTTGAGGTCTAGAGGGTCCTTCACCACTTTGTGTATTTCTCATCAAAATTTCCTCAATGTGCTTCACTCTATTTTCTAATCCATCCAGTTTTCCAAGAACCTTTGGAGCAAAGGATTCGAAGAACTTGTACATTTTCTCCATTTCCTTGATATGATTATTCAAGGCTTCTTGGAATGCCTTAGCCACTATGGTGTCACCTCTAGTAATCCTTTCACCACTAGGAGCTTCTCCAACATTTGGTTGAGATTGAGGAGTTGTGACTTCTTCAAAAAGTCTTCTTTTTGAGGGAGGTTGTTCCCCTTCACTCGAGGTGTCATGTCTTCTTTTTGTCTTCATTTCTCTCACAAGTGTTTCTTCCTCATCTTCTTCTTCCTCAATCTATTCACTTTCTTCAACCTCTTCTCTTTTTGAAGGAGTTTCACTTTTAATCTCCATATGCCATCCTCATCAAGAACTAATTGTATCCTTTTAAGAGAGTCATTAGTATATATCTCTCCACTCTTAAATGCTTGTCCTCTCACTGGAAGTTTAACTTGAAAATGTTTAAAAATTCTTGTTAATAGCCTCTCATATGGTAAAGCTTTGTTGACTGTTTTTCTTGCACTAATCATGTGCTTTAAGGCCATAAATCCAAAATTCAATCTTCTATGCTCATGCAAGACCAACATAACCACCGTATGCATATTACCAACAAATGATTAGTGCTGCATTACTCTTTCTCTAGCATCAAATGCCTTAATTTTCCTTTCCCTAATAGACCTAAATTCTCTTCCATTAGTGAAGGCCTCTTCAAATTTTTCATTTGTGAAGAGTTCATGTATATAACAATGCTATCCAGGTGAGTAATACCTTGTCCCACTATCATCTACTCCACAAATTCTAGTGACCAATGTATCATTGAACTCAAAATCTACTTGGGATACTCTAGAAGAATACCATTGCACTACATTATTTTCCCCCCCATGTTCTATTCTTGCCTTTTTGAGATTTGCATAAAACTCATAAATAAGTGCAGGGTAAAATTCCTCATCAACTACTAACAAATTACTCCAACCAATATCACCAAAAAGAGATAAAACATTACCCATGTTGGAGAGCCTTTCCAAGTTCACCTTGTATCCAGGAATGATTTTTCTGCTTTTCTTATTCCAATCTTCAAATTCAGAGGCTGCCTTGAGAGAGGTGAATCTGTCCAATCCAGTTGATGATTGAGGGACTCTAATTCTCCTTAGTTCATTCATAATCAATCCACCATCTCCTTCCTTTGCCTTTCCCTTTCCTTTTTCAACACTTGCTCTCTTAGTTCTCACCATTATTTTTTTGTTTGCAAGAGAGTGATTTGTAGGAAGTGTTTAGGGCTTAGAACAGAAAAATTCAATCGATTTGATGTGAAAGTGGTGAAATTTCAGAGAAATTTGTGTTTTGACGCAAGAGGGTTATGTGGGTTTGAGAGAGAAGAGAGTTTGAAAGTTAAAATATACGAAATATGACCGTTCGGATTCATTTAAATCGCTGCAACCGCTTAGTTCGGACGATCAAATTTTTAGGTCTGCGTCTAAACTTGCATCTGAACTTCTTTGTTTCTTCAGTTTCAAAAATTTTGGACGACCGAATTTTCTGTCATGCGTCCGAACATGTGCCCAAATCTTTCTGGAGAAAGTTTGGATGTCCGAATTTCTCTCAATGTATCCAAATTATACGTCTGAATATTCCCTGTTCCTACCATACTTCAACACATACATTAATAATTGAATTTTGAGATACCTAAGAGCCTTCTTAGGTGATTAATCCTTTCCTCAGCCAAAGGCTTTCTAAATAAATCAACAATTTGATCATTTGTATTCACATATTCCAAGCATATATCTTTTTTAGCCACATGATCACGAATAAAATGATGTTTAATCTCTATATACTTAGTCCTACAATGTTGATTGGGGTTTATGCTTAAATTGATAGCACTGATATTATCACATAATATAGGTACACAATTGAATTCTAGACCATAATCAAGTAGAGTGTGCTTCATCCATTGCACTTGAGCACAACAACTACCGGCAACAATATATTCAGAATCAGTGGTAGATAAAGACACACATGCTTATTTTTTACTATACCAAGATACAAGACAACTACCAAGAAATTGACAATGACCACTAGTGCTTTTACGCTCAACTTTACGTCTGGTAAAATCAGCATCCGAATATCCAACAAGATCAAAAGATGAAGATTTTGAAAACCAAAGGCCATAGTCATGTGTATCAATCAAATAACAAAATGACAGAGATCAAATGAGGCTCTTTAGGACAAGATTGAAATCTAGCACATAAGCACACTGCAAACATAATATCTGGTCTACTTGTGATGAGATAAGGTAAACTTCCAATCACACCTCTATATGCCTTTTCATTAACATATTTACCTTTGTCATCTTTATCAAGTTTAGTTGATGAGCTCATTGGAATGCCTATCCCTTTTGCTTGATCCATTCCAAATCTTTTTAATAGCTCTTTGGTATACTTTGCTTGATTTATAAAAACTCAATCCTTAGTTTGCTTGATTTGTAGTCCAAGAAAGAAATTCAGTTCTCCCATTATGCTCATTTCAAATTCATTTTGCATTGATTTGGAAAATTCTTAACAAAGAGATCTATTAGTACCACCAAAAATAATGTCATCCACATAAATTTGCACAAGTAGAATATCATTATTGCTAGAGGTTTTTATAAACAGTGTTGTGTCCACCTTTTCTTTTGAAAAGCCTTTTGAAAGAAGAAATCCACTTAGTCTTTCTTACCAAGCTCTAGGAGCTTGTTTCAATGCTTATAAAGCCTTAGTTAGCTTGAAAACATGATTAGGAAACATTTCATGAAAAAAACCAAGTGGTTGTTCTACATAGACCTCTTCTTCAATAAAACCATTTAGAAATACACTTTTGACATCTATTTGGAATAGTTTAAAACCTTTAAAATAGGCAAAAGCTAAAAGTATTCTTATGGATTCAGGTCTAGCTACCGAAGTAGAAGTTTCATCATAATCAATGCCTTCTTCTTGATTGAATCCTTGAGCAACAAGCCTAGCCTTATTTCTAACAACTTCTCCTAGTTCATTTAATTTATTTCTAAAGACTCATTTTGTACCAATAATGGAATGGTCATAAGGTCCTAGGACAAAAGTCTGAACTTTATTTCTTTCAAATTGATTTAGCTTCTCTTCCATAGCAATAATCCAAAAATCATCACACAAGGCATCATCAATGTTTTT
The DNA here is from genome assembly GCA_030512225.1 of Rauvolfia tetraphylla. Taxonomy (NCBI): domain Eukaryota; kingdom Viridiplantae; phylum Streptophyta; class Magnoliopsida; order Gentianales; family Apocynaceae; genus Rauvolfia; species Rauvolfia tetraphylla. Next base: position 5,946,467 of record JAJQKT010000004.1, on the reverse strand, counting down.
AGGCTCAATATGAGATAAAAGAGCAAAGTTGTCAATAAAGTACAGCCTTGTTTTAACTCCTTGGGAGACATCACCAATGATTTGCTCCATAGGTTGACCTCTTACATATCTTAGATCCTTGGAAGCTCTTGGTCATTGCTAGGTTGGCCATCTTTTTCTTGCTTTATTATTTCTTCTTCTTTGGCGTGTTCTTCCAAAGTAGGTGCTTGATGATGAGGTTGATTATCAATCATTAAGGAACCTACATCATCTTCATTTCATCTTTCAAGATAAATGTTAGACTCATCAAAGGTCACTTGGATAGTTCCTTCAACACATAATATCCTTTTGTTATAAACTCTATAGGCCTTTTTATTTGATGAAATACCAAGAAATATACCTTCATCCGATTCTCTATCAAACTTTCCCAGATTGTCATGAGTATTTAAGATAAAATAGTTACATCCAAATACCTTAAAATAAACAATTGAAGGAGTTTTATCAAATAGGAGTTCAAAAGGTGTTTTTCGTATAAAAGGTCTTAAGAGAACTCTGTTCATTACATAGCAAGCAGTATTTATAGCTTCAGCCCAAAAATATTTTGGCAAAGAATTTTCACAAAGCATTGATCTAACTATCTCTTATAAGGTTCTATTTTTCCTTTCAACAACACCATTTTGTTGGGGTGTTTTAGCAGTGGAAAAGTTATGAGTAATACCATATTCATCACAAAATTTTGTAAAGTCTTGATTACAAAATTCTCTTCCATTGTCACTTCTAATAGAAATTAATTTGCACTCAAGGGAGGTTTGGACATTTTTTAAACTTTTTACAAATTCATGAAAAGCTTCATCCTTTTAAGCTAGAAAGATCACCCACGTAAATCTAGAGAAATCATCAACAATCACATAAGCATATCTTTTACCACCAAGACTAGTAGTCCTCATTGGTCCAACAAGTCCATATGAACAAGTTCAAGAGGTTTCTGGTAGAAACCATTTTCTTTGCTTTAAAAGATGTTTTTGATTGTTTTTCATATTGACAAGCATCACAAAGACGAGTCTTATTAAAATGCATTTTAGGTAATCCTCTAACTAATTCTTGTATGGAAAGTTTATTCAATAAATCCATGCTCACATGATCTAATCTTCTATGCCATAGATATCCATCATTATCATGAATGGTAAGACATTTGATATCATTTGTAATAAGTTCATCAAAATATAGTACGTATACATTTCCCACTCTATTTGCAACAAAAATAGTTTTGCTACTTGCACTATCAAGAATAGTACATGTGTCACATTTAAATTCAACTTTACAGCCATTATCACATAATTGACTAATACTAAGTAGATTATACTTCAAACCATCAATAAGTAATACTTGCTTAATGAGAGGGAAAGAACCTTTACCAATGTTACCAATTCCAAGTATTCTTCCCTTCTTCTTATCACCAAATGTGACAAAAACTTCACTTGTTGCTTGAAGTTCACTAACAAGTGAGGCATTTCCTGTCATGTGTCTTGAATAGCCACTGTCAAGAAACCACTTAGTGGCGGTTGATCTTGGAGCAAAGCAAACTTACACCAAATTTGAGAAAGTGACTTTTGGTACCCATACTTTCTTGGGTCCAAGGGGGTTAATGATAATTCCTTTAACTCTCCAAATAGTTTTAACACCATTTTCTATTTTTCTCTTCACATAACATTTTGAAACTTTGTGGATTTAGCTAAGAAAATTTTTATATTTTGGAACATTGTTTTCATGAATATAACCAAGACCATTTTTTATATTAGAAGGTCTTTGATATCCAAGTAGTTTGTTTAGATTTTCTTTTCCATTTGTGAATTTTTCAATGCATAAAGTAAGGTCATCAACTTTCTTTCTCAATATTTCATGATCACTAAACTTTGTTTCTGGAGAAATGATTTTAGTGCAAAGCTCTTTATTTTCAAGAGAAATGTTTTGTAAAGCTACATTTACAGTTTCCTTTTCAATTTTTAAACTATTAATAGGTTCAAGAATTTTTCCATTTTCAAAACATAACTTTGAATTTTCATTTAATAACTCATTAATTCTTTTTTCATTTCCTTATTCCTTTTTGAGGCTTTTTCAATTCTCCATACATCTCAACAAGTAAATCACTAGGATCAATGTCATCATCACTGTTAGCCCTAAGGGCAAATCATGAGGTTTTGATTAAGTTTTGATTAATGATAAACATTGATGAGGACTAATCTTTATGACATTTGTGTGATAGGATTGTTGGATTAAGAAGTTATGAAGTTTTATTGCCTTTAAAGCCAAAATGCAAGAACAACTCCAAGATGTCAAAGTGATTGAAGATTGAAGAGTCTTGTTCAAAGATGATTAAAGGTATTGAAGACTTGAAGTGTAGGTTGCATATATTTAATAGGTATATTCCTTTATAAACCCTACACTTGTGTGTCTTGGAATCTATTGAATGCATAAGAGAGCAACAAAAAAACTTGATTTGAATCTTAAATGGCTTTGAATGAACTTTTGAATAACAAGTATGTTTTTGAAACTCAAATGATCTTGAGTAAACTTTGTATGATCAAAGTGTTTTAGTATCGGTTTTTGAGTTTGAAAATGTTTAAATGACTTACCTATTTATACAAAATGCTTTCAATGCTATTAAGGTTGATATGATTTGACAAAGTTTGATCAGTGCGAACGCAAGTTCGGACGTCCAAACTTTGAAAAAGGTTACTATGCTTCCAGAGAAATTCGGACGCAAGTTCGGACACATGGGATAAAGTTTGGACGCCCAAACTTTCTCTGATAGCATGGTTACTGTTTTTCTAGAGAAATTTGGACAAATGTTCGGACGCATAAGGAAAAGTTGGGACGTCTGAACTTTTCCAGACAACTTGGCACAGTAAAGTTTGGACAAAAGTTTGGACGCATAGGAGAAAGTTCGGACGTCCGAACTTCTTTGGAACTAGCCATTTTATGATTGTTAAAGCCAAATTTTCAAATCTATAAAAGCCATAAACTCCAGATTTTTTTAGAACTTTTGAACTTCAAAAATCCTTCAAGCTGTAACTTGTTTTACATCAAAATTATTTGAAAGGCTCTCAATTTTCCTTGTGCTCAAAGGTTAAAATTCAAGATTCCAAAGGCAAGAAGTGAAGAGGTGCTAGCTATTGTATTCATCCACTAAGAAGTGTTGGTAACATCCAAACTCTCTCTTTACATTATTGTTGTGATTGATACAAGGTTGTCAAGAGACTTAAAACCCTTGTGGTGGGTGAGCCATAGACTAGATTAATCAAGGTTGTTGTGTAAAACACCATGTGTGGGTAAGCCTTGGATTAAATTGGTCTAGGTTGTCTAGTGACATAAAACTCTTAGTGATAAGGATGAACCTTGTTTATTAGATTGAATAGAGATTGTTGTGGTAAAACCCATTGAAGGGTGAGCCTCTTGTGTAATTGCTTGGATTGAGCATTTAGTGAATTGGTTAAAATCATTGACTGTGGACTCAAGGTAGTGGATGTAGATCTTGGAGAGATCGAACCACTATAAATCGTGTGTTCATTTCCTTATAGATTTACTCATTTACATACTTGCATTATTATTATTTGTTCTTAGCTGTTGATTGATTGGTTGTGGTCTTATTGTTTGATCATCTTGTCTCAACCATCAAATCACATATAAACTTGAAGTTTATGAATTTAGAGAAGAGCTTTTATTAAGGCAAAGGATTTGAAAAAAGAAGTAAAGATCTTTTATAATTAGCCAAAGACCTAATTTATCCCTCCTCCCTCTTAGGTCTTTCAATTGGTATCAGAGCAAGGTCTTCTTTTTAAAGTCTAACAACCTAGAAGTAAAGATTATATGGCTAGTTTATCAAATTTGCCTTATATGAGACCTCCTTTGTTTGATGGTTCTAATTATACACTTTGGAAATCTAGAATTAGAGTTTTTATTTGTTCTATTAACATTGATTTCTTGAGTATCATTGAGAAAGGTCCTTATGTGCCTATGAGAATAAAGGATGATGGAATTACAAGGGAAGTAAAGCTTATGAAGGAACTTGATGAGAACGATTCAAGAAAGATAACTTTAAACTACCAAGCAATGAACATCTTTAGTGTGTTCATTTCCTTATAGCATTACTCATTTACATACTTGCATTATTATTATTTGTTCTTAGTTGTTGATTGATTGGTTATGGTCATATTGTTTGATCATTTTGTCTCAACCATCAAATCACATATAAACTTGAAGTTTATGAATTTAAAGAAGAGTTTTTATTAAGGCAAAGGATTTGAAAAAAGAGGTAAAGATTTTTTATAATTAGCCAAAGACCTAATTCACCCCCTCTTAGGTCTTTCAATCACAGTACGTGGGAATTGAAGGAGTAGATTGTACCTCATCATCAATCGCCATAAAGCACATGTTGGCTTTTTCTTCACTATCATCTTCACTTTCTTGTTGATCCCAAGTGCCAGCCAGTCCCTTTCCCTTCTTGATAGATTTTTTTTGAGTTTGTTGTCTCTTTCCCTTTCCAAGACTTTAGGATAATCGGCAACAAGATGTTCGGTACTTTTGCATTCAAAGCATTGAGGTTTGAACGATGATGACTGTCCATTTTTCTTGATTGGCCTTCTCCATTTCTTGAAAAATTCCTTTTTATAGAATTTCTTGAATTTTCTTTCTACCGTAGCCATCTCCTCATCTCCACTGTTTCCATCTTCTTCACTTGATGACTTTTCTTGTTCACTAAGATGATTGGAAGTTTTGAGTACAACTCCCTTTCTTCCCTTCTCTTTATCTTCAATATCATTCAATCTTTTGACCTTCATCTCATGCGTAAGCAGTGATCCAATGAGCTCTTCAAGTGGGAGAGTTTTCAAATCTTTTGATTCCTCAATAGCAAGTGTTTTCAGTCGCCAAGATTTTGGCAGAGCATCCAATATCTTTCTGTTTTGCTCTCCAATTGTATAGTTCTTCCCATAAGCTTTTAAAACATTGGAAATGTTAGTAAATCTTATAAACATATCACTAATATTTTCACCTTACTTCATGGTGAATAGTTCATAATCCCTTACTAGCATAGCAAGCTTTGACTCCTTTACTTGGTTTGTTCCTTCATCTGTTGAAGTAATCTCCATGTATCATGGGCGGTGTCACATCCACTAACTCGATTATATTTAGTTACATCTAGTGCACAGCTTAAAATGTTCATGACTTGGTAATTCAATGTCATTTTCTTTGAATCATTCTCATCAAATTAGTCTATAGGCTTTGGCTCTAAAGTTACTCCATCAGCTCTCATATTCATTGGTTTGTAAGGACCTTTCTCAATAATATTCCACAAATCAAAGTTAATAGAACAAATATATATCTTAACTCTAGATTTTCAAAATGTATAATTTGTTCCATCATACAAAGGTGGTCTATTTGTAGAAGATCCTTCTAAATCAGGTAAGTTTGAAATAATAGCCATAAGATCTTAACTTCTAAGTTGCAAAACCACACAAAGAAGACCTAAGAAGGGGTGGATTAGGTCTTTGGCTAATTTTTGAAAACTATCTCCTTTTTATAAATTCAGTTTGGGCAGATTATATTCACTTGTTTCAATGAGAGAATGATTAAATCAATGACAAAGCAATAAACAATTTAAGAGCAATGAACACAAGTAATTTATAGTCGTTCGATCTCTTCATGATCTACATCCACTACTTTGAGTCTACACTCAAGGATTTCAACCAATCTACTATATCCCCAAGTTCAATAATTACATAAGAGGCTCACCACACAATGGTTTTGCACTAACAACCTCTTTAATAATTCTACGCACAAGGTTCACCCTACCAAAAGGATTTTATATCTACAAACAACCTTGAATAAAAATCTCAAGGATCACCCTTACCTAAAGGTTATTATGTTTACAAGAAAACCTTGTAATGATCAAGTAGAAAACAAGATTAAAATAGAGAATGAATTGAGATGTTATCACTTCTTGGTAGATGATTACACAATATAGCACCACTTCACTTTGTTGTCTTTGGAATCTTGAATGATCGATTGTAAGCACAAGACAAAAGAGAGCTTTGAAGTTTTCAAAATAATTTTGGAGTGTTAGGATTTCTTAGATATTCAAAAGTTACAAAAAATCTAAAGTTTATTCATTGTATAGATTTTAAAAATCGATTTTAAATGTCATAAAACGGGTAGTTTCTCAGGAGTTCGGACGTCCTAACTTGATCCTCTGCTTCCGAACTGTGATCTGAACTTTACCCAGTTTATCCGAACTTGCGTTTGAATTTCACTGGAAAAACAGTAACTATGCTTGTAGGGAAAATTCATATGACCAAACTTTAACCCTTACATCCAAACTTGCGTCCAAATTTCTCTGGACGACATTAGCCATTTTCAAAGTTTGGACTCCGAACTTGCGTCTGAACTATTCAAACTTTGTGAAATCATTTGAAAATCAACCTCAATAAATTTGAAAACATTTTGTATAAAGAGATAAGTCATTTAAACACTTTCAAACTCAAAAACTATTACCAAAATACTTTGATCATTCAAAGTTTACTCAAAATTATTTAAGATTCAAAAACACACTTGTTAATCAAAAGTTCATTCAAAGCCATTTAAGATTAAAAAAAAAAAAATTTTGCTTTCTCATGCATTCAACAGATTCCATGAAAAACAAGTGTAGGGTTCACAAAAGATATACCTATTTAGCAAGTGTAAACCTACACTAGAGTCTTTAAAGCCTTCAATCCATAGGACATGCTCTACATTCTTGATCCGTGATCACACTTGAGTTGTCCTTACCACTATTTCCTTCAAGGCAATAAGAATTCCTTACTTCTTAATCCAACAATCATATCACACAAATGACATAAGTATTAGTCCTCATCAATATTTGTCATTAATCAAAACTAATCATAACTACATGATTTGCCCTTAGGGCTAATAAGTATAACAAGGTATCAGCCTACAAATCTGCAAAAGAAATGTGGGACAAACTAAAATGTACATAAGAAGGAACATATCAAGTCAAGGAGTCCATAATTAACATGCTATGGAAAGACTATGAAATGTTTAGCATGAGAACAGAAGAATGTGTCATTATCATAAACAATATATTCACTGATATAGTGAACTCATAAAAGAACTTGGCAAAGAAATAACCGAACAATAGCTTGTGCAAAAGATCCTCAAGTCATTGGTTGAAAAATACGAAGCTAAAGTCACAATTCTCTGTGAAGCTAAAGATTTGACCAGATTTGGTTATGACCATTTAATCGGCTTCCTATGCCCATGAAATGATAATGACCTGAGCAAAGAATCCTTTCATGAATGATGGTTGCCAGCTTAGCTGGCAAGGGCTTTGGCCCTCAACCTAAAGGTTGAGGGTTCAAATCCTACTGGAGGCATTCAAATTCTCCCGGGGCATATGCGAGCTGCAGAACAATCAAGGATACTCTCGCTGCCAGCAGCAGGGTGAGGGTTCGACTCCTACTGGGAACTTGGGAGTTATATTAGGGAGATATAATGGAACAATCAATTTGGAGCGAATCCCTTGTGCGCAGTAGTGTATAGGGGCTTTGGGAACCTAGGAGCCAGTTTGTGAACATCCCGTGATTTACATACTCCATAGCTTAGGGGCAGGGTTATGGGGTCCAGGAATAACTAGGCATAGCTTAGATACCTGGATTATAAAAAAATAAAAAAGAGGTCACTTTACTCTGAAAGTGTCATCCAGCCATGATGTGGATAATGATGACCCAAGGAAATTTGGTGATGATGAGTTTGCCTTGCTAGCAAAAAATTTCAAAAAGTCTTATAAGAAAAACAATAAAAATTTTAAACAAATTAGCAAGAAGCGTTCCCAACCGAAGCAAAAAACTTAGCCTATGAAAGGTGAAAAAGAGATTATTTGCTATGAATGCAACAAACTTGATCACATTAGGACTAACTATCGTAAATTGAGGAATAAATCTAAAAAGGACCAGTTAAAGAAGGAAATGGTTGTTGGACCATTGAGTGATAGTGAATCCTCAAGTTCAAGTGATAATGAAGAAACTTTTGAAAAAGCTAACATCTGTTTGATGGCTCTTGAAGATGGTGAGGAATGCAACAAAAAGGTTGACAAAGAGAAAAAGGAAGTCATTCGGTCTGAAAATTAGAAACAAGAGGTATATCTCTTTGACTCTGCTCATTATGAAGGACTAGAATATAAGTATCCTAATCTTTACAAAAAGTATGTGAATCTTTCAAAGAAATATGCAACAATATCAAGGCTTTAAAATTTTAAAAAGAAGTGCTACAAATTGAAATTTATGAAGCTAATCTTTGTGAAAGTTCTAAAACTGGTTCCTCAGAATCTTCTGATTTCTTGTGGGCAAAACAAACTTGCAAAGAATTTGATGAAACTTATTGTGAAATGGTATTCTTGAAACACGAGCTTTGTGCTACACTTGATTTCATTGATAATATTTTGAAATGAAATGAAGATCTTCAAAAACAAGTTAATAGCCTAACAAAAGACTTGGCTTGATTTACTGAAGGAAGAGAAAATCTTCAAAATTCTTGGAATTCAAAGACCTGCAAATGAAAAATATGGGTCAAGATATAATTCCTTTTCAGAACAAAGATTCACCATAACTCAGTTTGTAAAGATAGCATCCTCTAGAAATTCATAGAAAAAATGTTTCGCCGGTGGCCAAGATGGACATTATAAAAAATTCAGCGATAATAGGAAACTCATCCTTAAAGTTGATAATTTGGAGACCAAGACCTTCTCAACCTAATTCATCCCCTAACTTGACATGCACAATTCACATAAATCTGAATAATTTATGATGCAGGTATATCTTAAGGGAAAGCTAGACAATAGTTGGTACATCAATAGTGGTTTCTCAAGGGGTATGGCAGGTGATGCAAAGAAATTCACCCAGTTAGAAAAGCAAGATTCATGAAGTGTCACCTTTAGAGACAATATCAAAAGAAAAGTCATTAGATATGACACAATTGGAACAAAGCCATGCATTGAAGACATGTATTGGTAAAAGGTTTGATATATAACTTGTTGAGCGTGAATCAATTGTGTGATGGGAACTTGAAAGTAGTGTTTGAGCCTAAATATTATGAAGTATGAAAAATGTAAAATGTTCAAATTGTATTTGTTGGTGAAAGATTTGGAAATTTTTACATGATCAATGTTAATAGATTACCCTCGGCTTAAAATCTATGTTTTTCTTCTTTGACTAATGATACTTGACTTCGGCATGGAAGACTAGGATATGCTAGTATGCATTTTACTTCTAAATTATCTAGGAAACAACTTGGTAACGAACTTCCTGAGGCAAAATTTGAAAAGGATAATATATCTGATGCATGCCACCTTGGTAAACAGACTAGAAAACCTTTTAAATCTAAAAGAGTTGTGTCTACATCTAAATCTCTTGAGTTGCTCCATTTTGATTTGGTTGGTCATGATACATCTTCAAGTTTGGGTGATAAATCTTATACTTTTGTTGTAGTAGATGATTTCTCTAGATTTACCTGAACACTCTTCCTAATTCAAAAGGATGAGGTATTTGATTAGTTTGTTAATTTTGCAAGAGTGACAAAAACTGAAAAGGATACAATGTGGCTGCCATTAGGAGTTATCAAGGAAAAGAATTTGAAAATCAAGAGTTTAAGAAAATTTGTAATCAAATGGGAATCATTCATAACTTCTCAACTCCAATGACATCATAACAAAATGGAGTCGTTGAAAAGAAAAACATAATGTTCGCGGGTTAGCCCGTATAGGCGGGATTGGGCTTAGGTAGCCTAAGCTCGTTTTAACGCGGGCTTTTTTTGCCTGCTCCGTCTAGCCCGCTGGCCAGCCCTGATTTTTTTATAAATAATTTTTTTATTTTGCAAAACAATATCTTTTTGCTGTATTTTTAAAATATTTAAAACATATTTTCTCAAAACGACGTCGTTTTATATATTTAAAATTAAAAAAAATCATAAGTCGCGAGCTTAGGGTTTTCCAGCCTACAGGAAAATGGGCCAGCCTGCCCTGCGCCGTTTTTACAGGCAGCCAAGGCAGGCTGGTCCGAGCCAAAATGGGCCGACCCGTTTGACACTACTAATAATTTCGCAAGAGATTTCCAAAACAATGTTGAGTGATAGCATGTTACCAAAATAATTCTGGACTGAATCTGTATACATAACATGGTACATTATTAATAGAGTTTTAGTAAGATTTTCAATAAAGAAAACACCTTATGCGTTGTAGAAGGGCAGAAAACCAAACATCGGTTACTCCAGAGTCTTTGGATGTACATGCTTCATTATGAATAATAAGGACTATTAATCAAAATTTGATATTAAATCTATTGAAGGAATTTTTCTTGGATATTTAAAGTACAACAAAGTCTACAGAGTCTTGAACAAAAGGAATCTTGTAGTGGAGGAATCTAGGGGTGTGCATTATTAGGAGAAAATTTAAAAACTGAAATTTTGTTCAATTTTTGGTTTGGTTTTTTCAAATTTTGATTTGGAGAAAATTTAGTTTTTCATCTTCAAATTAAACTTCGGTTCGGTTTCAGTTTTGACCAAGCCAAACTAAAAAAAAATCAAAATTTTTTCAAATTAATAATTAAGTATAATTGAAGGTTAATAACCCTAATTATGTTAGTTCTTAATTAAGGTTATTTTAAAATTTAAAATACTTAATTTTTGCATATTTACACAAAAAATATTTAAAGACTAATAACTCAAACCAAATTAAATAATCAATACTAGAGTATTATCAATAATCTAATAACTCCGAATCGAATTTTCTCCAAACCGAAATATTTCAGTTTGGAGAAAATTTGGTTTGAAGGTAAATTATGTTTGGTTTGGTTTTTAAAAAAATGAAAAAAACTTGATTTTTCTCCAAATAGTGAAACTGAATTTTCTCCAAACTAAACCGATGAAAACCCGTAGAAGAATCCATATATAACATTTAGTGAAGCCAACCTAAAAGATGAAAAGCATGATTCCCTTGAAGATCCTATTGATCAGAATGACCAAACAGGAAAGGAGAAAAATGATGAAGTTAAGGATGAGAATCAGCCTAAAAAAGATCAAACAGAACAAACGGGAAATCAAAGAGATCAACTTGAAAATACTAAGGCACAACAGTCTAAAAACAATAATTCTCTTGCTAATATGAATTCCCTGCCAAAGGAATGGAGATACCATCGATATCATTGTAAGAATAATCTCTTAACGGATCTCTTATATAGGATACTCACAAGAAGTCAACTAAGAAAGATAATAGGAAATGTGGCATTTGTTCCCAGAGTGAGGCTAAGAAATATGAGGATGCACAAGACAATGAAAATTGGATGATTGCATTCGAGGAAGAATTGAATTAATTTGAAATAAATAGTGTTTGGAAATTAGCTCCTAGACCAAAGCACCAATTTATCATGGAACCTATGGGTATCTAGGAACAAGTTTGATGAGAATGAAAATGTTGTCAGAACAAAGCATGATTAGTAGCTCAAGGATACAATCAGGGGAAATATATAGATTTTGATGAAACCCTTTCACCTGTTGCTAGACTAAAGGTAATTAGAATGTTGTGTGCATATGCATGTTTCAAAATTTCTTACTTTACCAAATGGACGTAATGAGTACATTTTTAAATAGTTTTTTAATAAGGAAGTGTATATTTAACAACCACTAGGATTTGAAACTCTTGAAAAGCCAAACTTGTTTTCAAGCTAAGCACCGTATGGTCTCAAATAAGCTCCTAGAACTTGGTATGGAAGACTTAGCAAATTCTTGTTGAAAAATGGTTTTGCAGGAGGAAAGGTGGATTTTTTTTTTCTTTTTTGGGAAAATGTCACTCTCATCATAGTTTGAGTATTCAAGTATATGTGGATGATATCATTTTCAGAGCTACTAAAAAAAAAAAAAAGACTGTGCAAGCAATTTGCTAGCTTGATATAAGGAGAATTTGAAATGAGCATGATTGGTGTATTAGACATTTTTCTTGGACTACAAATCAGACTGCTTGATATAAGCAATTTGTTAGTTTCTAGGACATGCATAGGTCTATTAGCTTGAAAGTGTGACTATCGAGCTAATCTTTTTTCCATCAGAAAAACAGTTTGCAAATATTTTTACCAAACCATTGTGTGAAGAATCTTTTTATAAAATTAGAATGAACTTAGGTTTGATGCATCTCAAAGAGTTATCTTAAATTTCTTTTGTGCAAATAGGTGTTTCACATTTTCTTTTTGTGCCAACTTATCTTTTAAGTTGATTTTGTGCCTCTCCTGAACTTATGTGTATGTTGATTATACTTGAATTGATCTGAACATTTCTTGAAAAGGTGAAAAGGATATTGGTATATCTACATCTTGTGCTTTTCTCGAATATCTAGTGCTAAAGGTAGTTTGCTTTTGTGAAATGAGATTACCGTATGTATTTTCATATCAACTTTTTCTATTTCATAAGTCAAAATTTGTACTTTATTTTTGGCTAAGGGTTCATTGATATAAAATAAACTTGGATAAAATATCAGAATTTTAAAAAGCATGGCCAATTGACCTCACTAGCTACTCTCTCTCTCTCTGTATTTTGAAAAGTCACATTTTCACCTGTGTAGTCACCTAGGCATCCAAACGCATCTCTTCAATTTTTATATCATGAGGCCCTCTAAGCCTCTTTCTTTATGCATATCCAGCATTCTCTCTCCTCAAGAGCATTTTGAATTCTAGAAAGAGCCTCTTTGTTTTCCATTTGATTTCAAACAACAGAAAGCTTTCCCTTCTTAGTGCTTTATCTGTTCTTGAGCAATGTGAAATCCAGCTCCTTGTTCTCAAAAGTTTGATTCTTTCTTTAAACACTTTCATGCAAAATTCGTAAAACCCCACATACACACGAACAAATACTTAGACATACACAAAACAGGAAAAAAAGAAAATGCTGCGCATACACCCAAACATAAAAACTATACCAAATATATATAAATTTGGAGTAATTTGTGTTTGCATTTTCATTTCCAATTTCATAAATTTTGTGCTTCAAACAATGAAATTTGAATTTAAATGAATTCTATATCAATTTCACAATTTTACGAAACAAAGAAATTCAATTATTCAGAATTATATATAATTCTTAAAGTTCTAGTTCCATAGAGATAACATTATTCAGAATTATATATAACACAACCTAAATGTTTAGTAGGACAACATTATTTTCATATTTCTATCGTCGTCTTCATGAAATAACCAATGTAAAACACGCTACCAAACTCAAGCGTCACTTCTAGTCCATCAACTTTTTGTCCTCAGAAGACTTTGAATAATAAACTGGAACCACTTAATTTTTCTTCCATAACACCGGCTAGTCTCTCCACCATCAGGGGAGTAAGATGATTGATCCAATCTCCAATCTCAGCTTTCCGAAACAAATCTTTATTTTCAAAGTCTGCAATGGCACCTTTTCCTTTCTTGTTCACCTCCAAATCTTTCATGGTTTCGAAGCTACAGAGCTTAGATATCTCTTGAACTACACCCTCTTCTTCCTCCTCTAAAGAAAAAGGGCATCCATAGAACTCAGCCAATTTCTTTATATAACGGCTAGCATCTCTCATCATGTCCTCGTACTTGAGAAATAACACCTTTTGGTGACTTTCTAAGCTTGCATTCCAGTACCCCAACATATGATCCCAATAAGGACCAAAGCCTATGACTCCTCTGCAGTACATATCGAAGGCTTCTTCAAGGGGAAGAGGACCAAGAGATTCCGGTCGTATTTTGACAAGGTAATGCCAAATGGATACAAATGTGTCGAATGGATTCCGGCATATATAAACTATCCGGCAGTCTGATTTCTTGACGGATTCAGGCAGTGCTGCAAAGGGCATGTGGGTGGCCAAAAGTCGAGGGTGAGGAAGGCTCGAGAGGTCCGGCACACGGTTGTGCGCAAAAAGCTTGTACTCAAGGAAATGAACAAGTTCATGAGGATTGCATTTGAGCAAAGGATGGTCATTTTGGAAGCCAAAACGCTTCCGATTCATTATGGCGAAAGTTAGTGCTTTCAACCAGGTGGTACCGGATTTCGGTATGGTAGCAAGAAGAATGTCACTGTCCTCTGCAGTGAAATGCTTCTGCACAGACATGATTGCTTGAATCTCTTTTGGTTGGCACCAAAATCCTTGAAAAAGATAGAGATGTGGTGTCCTCCATCCTTTCTCTTTAGAAAGTGTGCTAAGCAGCTCTAAGCATTCTTGGTTTAGCTCTTCTTGCTGTTCCGTACTGGAGAATTGGGTTTGGTTCAGTTTTGTGATAGCCATTCTAACTCTTGCTATAATGAAGTTGGCTAATTGTGTGCAATACAAGGCTCAGTTATATATAGTCCATCTTTTTTGCTTTATCTATTTTGGAAACTTCTTGGTGGCAATTCCTTTGAGTCTGGATCTATTATCCCACCTTTGTCCCCCATTATTATCAACTTGTAACGTAGCAATTTTTTTTTTTTAAAAAAACAAATATTGAATTTATAATAAAAAAGAATCATAGGATAAAAAAGTAAAATTTATGACATTTATTATAAATAGGACAGGGAATTAGGTAGAAAGTGGACAATGATTCTAAACCTAATTCCTTGAAGCACCTGCATGACACTAAAAACATACGGGACCAGTTCCAACGCCTCCATACAATTTATTACACGCTTTCATGCACATGATGTCCTGCATGGTCGAATTTAAAATTGATGCTTATAATTTTACAACTGTTTTTTGTTTTTTTCTTTGTCTTTTGCAATGCAGAAGTCTCAATCTAACAAACTAAATGGATATCAATGATTGAAAAAAGAAGTCTTGAGAATTTTCTGGTGATATGATAAAAGAACACTTTTGTGTTCGGAATACACATTAGAAAAATTTCTGTTCACGATAAGCGCATTGAAATTATAACTTTTGTGAATTAATGATCAAAATTTGTGAAAGTTAGAAATTTCATAAGAAAAGAAATAAATAATGAAAATGGTAACTTTTGTGGATTTATAATTTAAATGGTAACTCTGAATACTCATAATTGTTAAACTTGAACAAAACTTATTATTTTCTTGTTAATTCTCAGTAGATGTAGATCCACACAGATTATTATTTGAATGAGTACTTGTTCTACATTATACCCCTTTGTGGCTCAAGTTGGTACCCGTAACAGAATTTGGTGAAGCCATGGAGAAAGCTAAAAGTTGTAATTGTTACTCTTTACGTTAAGGGGATTATTTCCTTTTTTCTTTTAGTATTTTGCATAAAAGATAATTTTGAAATGCAATAATTATCTGAGGTTTAAATTTTTAATTTTTAAATTGCAAACAGTAAGAAGGTAAATGGATAATTTACCTCATTTAGTTAGGAGAGGAAATGGGTCAGATATAAATGAGGAGGGGGAGAGCCTCCACAACAGTAAGTCAATACCCTTCCAAAATAGTGGAATTGAGAATTTAGTTTTCTTGCACTTAAACTAAACAAAATTTGAGTAAATTCATTTACTTTTACCAGGAAAAGTGAATATGTCACTTCCCCTTCGTCTTCCCCTCTCCCTCTCCGTCTGAGAACCAAACAAGGCCTAAGAAATGAGCCAAACCAAAAACTTATGGATACGATAGGATCCCTGGGGAGTGTAGAGCTTGTAATGAGGCTATAGAAACTGATAGACAATGCCTCTTTGATTGCACTATTGCTAAGCAGGCATGGAGACTCCAGCAAGGGGACTCGGTGGACCAGGATTCCAGCATCAAGCTTCAAAGATTTATTATGGGAGTGTACGGAGGATATAGTTCATTTTTCCATTCTCTCATGGTCCACATGAAAAGCAAGGACATTTACATCTTTGCCGTTACACGTGTGCCGGAGTATTTGGTTACAATGGAGAAAAACCCTGCAAAAGTTATACCAGGAAGTTTCCTAACTAATATTCACGCTGCATTGGAGCTGTTGGTGGACTTCTCCGAGGTTCTGATGGTGGGCCAAATTGATTTCGTTCTGTAGTGGTGCAGAATTGGCTGTGCTGCTAGCTGGCTTGATTGTACTACAATTTGCTGTTGCCCAAGATAGAAAGGCTATAGCAATCCCATTGTCAACAGCGATTCTTTGCTCGTGATATAGAAAGGCTGAACAGTGTTGAAGAAGACTTTTCTCCTTCGGGAAATTGAGTGGCTTAGGTTAAGGTTTTGGTCACACATCTGTTGCTAAATTATTTATTACAATAGGATTATGTTTTATGTGTATAATTTCTAAAATTCTCTCAACATTCTCTCTAAAATTTTAGTATATTTTGAAGAATTAGTTTTATCTTAATAAACTAATAATATTGACATGCCAATATTTATGCACCTATCAATAAAGAATGTACATATGAATAGAATTATTAAAATAAAACTACTTCATCACGTACATTCTTTATTAGTAGGTAAATAACTATTAGAATGTCAAAAAGTTATTAGCTTACTAAGATAAAAGTCACTTATTTTAAAATTTTTAATTTTTTTAAAATACTTTAGTACATTTATTAAATTGAATGATAGACATTGTATACTAACTCATAGTATAATGGATCCAACTCTCTTATTACTCGCCGATCTCACTGGATTTTGTTTTAAAATATTCTAGAAGATCTACACTTTGAATTGAATTTTATGTACATGCAAAACCAAAATGAAAAAATGAAAAATGAAAAATAAAATGGACGGTGTACCCTACTGGTTCCGAAGGGAAAAAAAAAGGAAAAATCAGGGGAAACCGGAAGTGGTTCCCCAAGAAAAAAAAAACATAAATCACGGAGAACCACTTCTGGTCCCCCGCGAAGAAGAAGAAGGAAAAAAAAAAAAAAAAAAGAACAAAAGTGCAGAATCGGGAGCCGCCAGGAAAGGCCTCCGACGCTGCCAGCACAGTCTGGGCAAGCTGGACATCAATGGTGGCCCTTCCCGGCGTTCCCGACGATGCAATCGGGCAGCTGTTCAGCTTATTCTTTTTTTTTTAGCGGGTTATAATTAACAAGTTAGCTTACTTCAATTGCAATCCCCCTTTCGTTAAATGGCAAGAAAATATTCCTACTCATCTTTCGAGACAAATTAGGATGAATCGTGTTTAACTTTTGGAACAACAAAATTTCCATTCCCTTGTACACGCTGCAACTGTAGCAGATCTTGATAGTTAATGAAAATTTTCTTATTTTCTCAAAAAAAAAAAAAAAAGTGATACAGTAAAACAACTCGATAAATATATTAAACAAATGGAGCACTTAAAAGAATAGGAATATTATTATCCATTTAATATATTAAAGAGAGAAAGACACGCTATAGGTCATGTATTTTCTCTTGCGAAAGAGCAATAACATAAAAAAAATTTCTATACTTTTTTAATGTTTTCGGAAGAGATAAAACTTATATAAAAGGGAAATTCACTATTTTGTTTGTACAAGGTAAAGTAACTATTTTTCAATGCTAAAGTTTAACTCTATTGGTGATATTTAAAAATGAAAATTGGATATAATTTTAAAATTGATGAAAATGTATGAGAAAAAGTAGCACAGAAAAAGGTTAAATACGCTTACCCACTGAAACTTTTCTGAAGAGCACATTAGCCCCGCAAATGTTTAATTGCTGCAATAGACCCCTCAATCTTTCTTCTTAACTAAATCATCTTAAAATCCAACATTTAAAGACACTTTTGTGCTTAATAAATACTATTACAAGATACAATATATATATAATAAGGAAAACCGACTAGTAGTGGCTAATGTCGGTCGATAGTAGTGGGCCTAGAATTGGGGAAGAAGGACAATGAATACGGTCAGAAGAAGAAGAAAATCTAGCAAGAAAAGAAAAACATAAAAAAGGAAAGGAAATGAAAAGAAAAGGAAAAATAATATATTCATTAATAAAGGGTATATTTGGCATTTTAGTATTTGTTGGAGGACAAATTCGCTTCTTAAACTTCCAATGAACTTTTGTTTATTTTTGGAGTTTGATTATTGTATATTTGGAAGTTTAAAGAAGTTATTTGTGCAATTATTATGGGGTAATGTGCATCGTGAGGAAAGTTTATGGATCCCAAAATAAAAAAAAAAAGAAAGAAATCTTGTTTGAGTGAGCGTAGGATGAGGAAGTGTTTGGTTTGTAGCTTAATGCTATGTTTAATAAAAAAATAAGAAATTATATAATTGAATTGAACAATAAGAAATTATATAAGCTCTAAAAAAGGCGTAATGGTTTTTTTTTAAACAATATATATTGTCCCAAGTCCCGTTTTTCTACCTGTTCACCTTTATTATAACTTTTTTCTGTTTCGATCATCAAATCAACCTACGGATTACTTGTGGATCATAATTCATATGGTCTCGAGCCGATGGTTCATGCTGCATCTCTGTGGTCACCGTTTGGTCGTGGACATTTATTAAAAAAATTTAATAATTAAATTAGTAATTGAGAATCTCTAGGCAATAATTGCTTTTTTTAAGAGGTTACTATATATAG
Source organism: Rauvolfia tetraphylla (assembly GCA_030512225.1). NCBI lineage: Eukaryota > Viridiplantae > Streptophyta > Magnoliopsida > Gentianales > Apocynaceae > Rauvolfia > Rauvolfia tetraphylla. Next base: position 5,927,948 of record JAJQKT010000004.1, on the reverse strand, counting down.
TTTTTTTTTATTATATGCAGTGCGAAAAATTTTCATTATTTCATTTTAATTTCGAAGAATTTTTAGAATTCTCTAAAGTATTGAGACAAAAGAATTCAAATTTACGAACAATGACGAAAAATCTTCACGAAAAAATGTTAGTTTATTAAATTATTCATAATTTTACATCGATTTAGATAAAAAAACTTCAAAATCTACCTTAAAATGACCGATTTTGAAATAGGTCCAAAAATTCTTAAATTTCGTCAACTGAGTGGTGGAATTCATAGACGAATTCTGCCAACAGTTGGCGAATTCGTTGACAAATTTTGTCATCTTTTAACGGAATTTGCGAATGAATTATATCCAATTGGAACACAATTTCTATTAATATTCTAATAAGAATTGTACCTAATTGAATACAATTCTACCATGAATTTCGCCTCCAAACAATGTAAGGGCTAAGGACAAATAATCTGCTCAAATTTGGGGGCAATCATTGGATACCCAATCAATACTTTATCAATTTAAAAATGGACAATGCTATTCGACTCAATTTGAGCTAAAAAATGGGATCAACACAGTAATAACAGTATAAATTAATTTTGAAAATCTTCATGCAAACAAGAGCGGTAATAGTATTTTCCTCTTGTATAAACAATTCACTATGGAGTATTTTTTTCAAATTATAAAAATTTTATTTTTCTAATACATCTTAAATTCATTTTATGTATATTATGTGCTAATTAAGTTAATTAAGTGATTTATTTTATTTAAAATAAAAAAGACATTATTAATTAGAATACTTAAAATTTAAAGTAGATAGCACTTGATGAGTAAAATTTTTTTATTAATATTATAAATAGAGTAAATATTATAAGACGAATGAAATTAATATTATGATACGGATGAAAATCATATGAATATGACTCTTAGCAAAGTTTTTCCTTTTAATCCATATTTCCTTTGTTCTCCAAATAGAAAGAGGTGAAACTCTGGTATGTTCTCCAACGTTGGATCATTTGTAACAATTGACACGGCAAAAGGGGAATAACTGTTCTAGGTTTATAGCTGAGTATAGAAACAACAAAAGGCTCTTTGTTTCCTTGTCCGGTTCCTCTTAGGTGCTGTTCCTGATCTGACAAGTTTCAGTCCTAAAACTATAGCATGTTTACATGTGTACAGAAGTAGACTAAGCTCTCAAGAGAAAGTTCTAACGAAATACAGCTTGTGTTTGCTAGAATTACCACAAACAACTGAAAAAACTTCTACAGGTTTCTTGCGGCGATCCCTACTGTGTTGATTCTATCTCCAAGCAGAAGTAGTTGCCAAGGCTCTGTTCTTCTATCCAAGATAAAGTGCACCATCCCTTTCCCCGAGTCTGTAATTAAAATAAATTAAATTAACTTAATTAGTACAAAATATACATAAAATTAATTTATATAAAATATACATATAATTAATTAATTAGACATAAAATTAATTTGTGCTAATATAATTAATTAGCACAAATACTCCACGAATTTTGCCACATGGTGGCAAAATTCGTGTTGAAATTGTACCAATTGGGATACAATTTCTATTAGAATATTAATAGAAATTGTACCCTACAATTCATCCGCAAATTCTGCCAAATGTTGGCAGAATTCTGTTAGCGGAATTCAAGAATTTTTTATCTGTTTTCAAAATCGGTTATTTTAAGGTCGATTTTGAAGTTTTTTTATCTAAATAGATGTAAAATTATGAGTAATTTGATAAACTAATATTTTTTCATGAAAATTTTTCATTGTTGTTCGTAAATTTGAATTTTTTTGTCCGAATACTTTAGAGAATTCTAGAAACTCTTCGAAATTAAAATGAAATAATAAAACTTTTCGCACTACATATAGTAAAAAAAAACTGTATATAGAAATGATTTTTTTTTTTTTTGGCAAAAAAGTCAGTGGTACTAGCAAAATTACCTTGCTGGTCGATCAACCAAGTAGTGATTGAGACATTAACTAATCGATAAGGGTGGAACAGTAAGGTATAGAAGGATAAATACGAACAACTTTTTGAAAATTTCAAAAATAGTTTTCAATAAGAATATGATGATTAAAATAGAGAAAATAGAGTTAAACGTGATTAGGAATGATATTTTGAAAGAAAAAGACTTCAATATTGTATTAATTAGAGTAAAAGCCCGTGGTATACATGGGTATTAAATTTTTTATTTCGAATAATATTTACTGAAATATAGTTTTTAAAAATTATAACTATGAAGTAAATTTATGTGTTTAATAAAAAAATTATTCACTTAGAAGTAGTTATAGGTAATAGTAAAATAAAGTTATAAAAACAAATATACATGTCCATTATTATGTGTATTTGAAAATAATAATAAATTATTGACTTTATTTCTTATCATTATGAATAAATAAAAAAATAAATAATTGAGTATATATATATAGATTGGATTCAAATACAGTCGAGAGCACAAACAAATTTTAAAAATTGAGGAAGTCAAACTTCAACAAGATGAAAGAACTAGAAATTAATTGAAAGCAAGATAAACTAATCTAAACAAGGTTCAGAAAGATAGAACTTAAAGTAAACCTTAAATTCTTGGATGCTCATGTATGATGTCCATCTCTTTTAACTTGCTCCTCTTATTTATAATAGCTGTAGTCTTCACCAAGTCCTCCAACACACCTTAAAAGCTATCCATCAGCTCCATACAATCGTCATGCTGGTCGTGGGTGGGACAATGTTGTTAGTGCCTTAAATGGTGGAAACTTCTTGGCCAAATCAAACCTCCTACTCTTAAAGCTATATTCTCAGCCATTTCCCCCTTAATTTCGGGCATAAAGTCGAATCTCCAACTAAATCCTTAATGATAGGGTTCCTACCAAACTTGACTAGTCTTGTTTAACCACATATTGGCGGACCAATTGGATACTACCTTGACAAATAGATCAGCTGATCAACTATTCCTTTAAGCTATTTATGATTCTTTGACAAGTCAATCAATAAGTTTTCATTAATAGTCGATCAACCAAATGTTTTGGCCATCAATACTTTATCGGTCAATCGCTTCTTGTATATTAATGATTTTTCAATGTATATTTTGGGTGTCAACAATCACTATTTGACATGTAAAAAGTTAAAGTTGTTTTAGTTGCCAAATAATTTTAAATCTTAAACAATAAAGTTATTCCAGTTGCCAGAAAAATGCCTTTGCAACTCAAACGTCAAACCAGGATAAATTTTGCTAATCCTCAAAAGGGCGCGTAGAAGTTATCGGGCACCATCCTTGTGTTAAGGAACTCAATTATGTGATATTTGTTTTGAAACTAGAACAGCTAGCTTCGTACCAACTCTCTCTCTCTCTCTCAGCTGTTTTCCCAAGGGCACTCAAGTCTCCTCTCCCGCATCCGCTCCCCTATCCTTTCCCTCACTGTTAAGGTAATGTCATATATTAACTTTGTTTTACAAAGTAAAAATTCAAACTTATAAAATGCTAAATAAATTAGAACCTAAGAAAAATGAAACTATATAAACTTACATGACAAAGGACAGGGGAGGAGTTAGGAAGAGATGGCATCCTAAATGTCACACCATGGTGCTTACGAACTAAGTGCAAGTCATTCCTCGACAGGCGCAATCCTCTACGCATTTTCTTCTCTAATCAACGTTCGTTTTAAACTCTTTTATTAACTAATCTTTCAACTGTTTAAATATAACAACATCAAATGAAAATAAAACTTTTAAATTTTATGTATATGAAGTAATAATATGACAACTAATAAAACATACCAACTTTCATAGACTTTTGTTGCATACCAACTTCGACAACCAAAAAAAAGATCCAAAAATTGTCACATTTTGGGGTCCTCTTCCTCTGTTTTTCTGAGTCCTAAACCAATGCTTAAATACCTCATTATTCTGGTTGCTTTCCATATTGAAAATATTGAAAGTGTGTTAACACGTTTTGTTGTCGTACAACAAAGGGAAGGAAAAATTGCCGACACGGGTCAAAATGCAGGTGTGGAATGTCCCATTTGCGTCCTCTCTTCGGACTTTCCGGATGAAACTCATTTTCAGGTCATTACACCTTCAACAAACGAAGGGTAACTCAAATTACTTCTTTAGTCCCATGCTATGTCCTAACTTTTTGCGCGTATTGAGGAATCCCTAGAATTTAAGCCGAAAAGACTAATATACCCTTTTATAATTCAATCTTTTACATGTTATTAATGAGAGTAAGTTTGAAAGACTAATGAACTCTTTGATAAAGGTAAGATTAATTTTATAAATTGGAGTAATATTTCTCCACTACTAGTAGTTAGAGCGAGGGTCAAAATGGGAAAAAAAGTTAATTAATTTCTTTGGATATCACAAATGAACCAAGTAATTTGGGTTAGGAGTGTGCAATCGGTTTTCGATTTTACTATTTAGTTTTTGATTCGGTTTCTTTTTAAAATTAAGAATAAAATTGAACTGTTTTATTGTTAGAACCGAATCGAACTAAACTGGTTCAGTTCCGTTCGGTTTGGTTTCGTTTCCAAACCGAAAAAAAAAACGAAACAAAGAAGTAGAAATATAAATCATACTATCCATTTCAAAAGATTAAACCTCTAGTTCAAGCTCAACATACAATAGGGGTTGCCAAGATTGCGTCAAACAAGAGCTTCAGAATAACTGATTTTGGTGAGAAAAAAAACCTCTGTCTTGCGCCAAGCTTGATCTTCGAAGGTCTAAAATGGTTGAGTCATGAGCAAAGCTTGCAAACTCTGACAAAGAATTGAAAGGGAAAGTCAAATAATATTGTAAAATATAAAATAAGCAAGATAATATTTACAAGAAGAATGTAAACAAAAAAGTGCTAGATAATAAGAAATTACCAGAATCTATTCTTTCAAGAGTATAAATATCTTCTTTAGTGGTAACTGGATTGGCTTCATTCCTCAACCAATCTTTGGCACACATAAGACACTGTACCATCCTAGGGGGTCAAAGAACTCCTAAATGTGTCAAGAATACGCCATCCCATACCATAATCTGATTTGGAAGCGACTGTGAAAACAGGAATAGCAAGAATATCACTAGTCATCTGAGAAATTATAGGAAATCTTGGGGCATTGAACTTTCACAACTTCAAAATGTCAAATCCATCATCATCCCTTTCCCTTTCTTCTCCAATATACTTATCCAATTCATTTTTGTTGTCAAGACCTCCAACTTCACTAATGAAAATACCATACTCACATTTCGTGTCCATATCAAAATTTCTCCTCTTCAATGGTAGTCCAGATGAGTTTTTGTTACAATGACTAGAAATTGAAGCAAAAGATGTACCTGAAGACAAATGCAATGATGATGTTTCGGGTAGTTGACTTGCGTTTAATTTCTTATACTCATCAAATAATTCATAAATTCCTTCCTTTACCTTCCTCGTAATGTCTGTGCATTCGGGATACATTCTACTAATCACCCACTCAACATAGTGCAATTTAAACTGGAGATCAAGAATAACTGCATAAAAATTAATGAAGTTCATCTTTCCATTATTCCCCCAATACTTGTCAAACATAATTTGCATTCTCATTGCCATTTCACTCAACTCAAAATCATCACCACTTTGCCATGTTCTCAACAGTTTCGCCACATCACTAAGTTCATGGAGAACTTGATTAGAAGTTACATATAATGACCTCGAAATTCACAATGCGAGTTCATAAAAATATGACAAAAACTTCACAAAACGTGATACATTACACCAATCCTCCTGACTAGGCAGCCCGCTACCAGCCTCTCATGTCAAATCAAACTTGTAATATGGGTTCGTATCTTCAAGTCTTTCAAATGCTTTTACAAGTGTCAATGCAGTGTTTAACATCAAATAAGTAGAATTCCTTCTAGTGGGGACATCTAAGCACAACAATCTCTTACTCTCCAATTTCTCCATTTCAACACATTTTTTAAAAATTTTCAATCTATTTGGTGATTGCCTAATATATCGAATTGCAGCACGAACACAATCAATAGAGTGAGAAATTTCTTTCAAACCATCAACTACAACAAGGTTTATAATATGAGCAATGCAACGTACATGAAGATGCTTACCCCCAAGCAAATTAGTCCCCCAATTAGACAACCTTTTTCTCAAATAACTAACTACAATATCACTGGAACTTACATTGTCAACAGTGATTGTAAATATCTTTTCAATCCCCCAATCAAGCAAGCATTTCTCTATTCCTTTACCAATGCCCTCACCTTTATGACTATCCATTGGGCAAAAATTTAAAACTCTCTTGTGTAAAATCCAATTATCATCAATAAAATGAGCAGTAAGACACATATAATTAATTCTTTACTCAGATGTCCAAGAATCAGTTGTATAGCAAATCCATTTAGAAGACCGTCTCAAAAATTCCTTCAATTTTAATTTTTCTTCCAAATATAAATCAAAACAATCCCTTGCAACGGTAGTACGAGATGGAATTTCAAAAGTAAGACAAGCAGTGGACATGAAGGGCTATTCTGGAGCCCTATCTATCTATTAGAATAATCCCCTACCAAATTCATCATTCCAATAGCATAAAAAGGAAGAAGCGGATAAAGATTATTTATAAAGTTACTCAATCTTTCCTAAGAAATTTAAATAGTAAAATTACTGTCTAAGTTCTACTATAGGAAACAAATTACTTTTCTTACACTGAAAAAAAGTTTCATAATCACAGAACAAACCCAAAAAGTTCTGCATAAGTTGAAAGAAAGAAAGGAAAATGCAGAAATTCCAAGCACAAATTTGGAATATAGAAGCACTCTCTACAGTAAAAACAACTATTCACTTCTTAAAGATATCCTAATCTTCGCATTTCCCAGCAGAATACGTAGAGTTTTGGAAAGAACGAGAATAAGGTAATAAAATTCACATTAGATAATTAGCATTCAAATTCTTAGAATATCAGATGAAGTGAAAAGGACAAAAATAGAAAAGCATACTCTCAACGTTTTTGCAGCACAATCAATTTGAATTTAGATTCTTAAATTAAAAAATATATATAGATGGCCCCAACAATTTGTCCTCATATGATGCTAAAAACAGATATTCCTAAACTGAACCACTAAAGATAAACAAATTAGGTACAATACCTCTACACTACTCAGAAGTTAAGCAAATTTTAGTTTTAAGCACACATCAAGGTGGAAACCAATTTACTTTATAGCACACCAGAGTAGGAAAATAAATTGGGGGCCAAAATGGTTCAAACTCAAAATCCAGATTTTTATCATAAATCAATATAAGAACATGGCATGAATGAGTAATGATAATGTTGAGGTCTGTAATACCTTACCAAATCAGAGCCACTCGAGAAAATGATCCCAGCACCAGCAGATGCGTAGTTTTCTATGGAACAATGCTTGTCTCTTCCCAGAAACATTAGATATTTTAAATATTCCAGTAGAGTTCCAGGAAGCTTTCGCAGCCTAAGAGAACAATAAAAGCACAAGGAATCACGTTGGATATGAAAACTAATGAAAGACAGGAAAAGGAAAGAAAGAGCATAAAAAAGGATTTTGGAGCGGAGAGGAAAATCGATTCTAGAGATAGAGAAGACCGTGTGTGAAAACTCCTAAATTGATACAAAGATATGAACACATTATTGATTAGTGTCATCTTCACCAAGTCAATGAACTCATTTAAATAATGAGTTCTTTAAAAAAAAAAGGAATCGGTTTTTGGTTTGATAACCACAACCGAAAACCGAACCAAAAATTATACGATTATAAAAACTGAACCAAACCGAACCGTATAAATAGAAAACCGAACCGAAATGTAAAAAATGGTTCGATTTAGTTCGATTTTCCGTCCGACTTGGTTTTTGCACACCCCTAATTTGGGTGAACAAAATAGTTAAAATGTAGCAGGTATTCATGGTCGGAAGCGTAATGACTACTCCAACAAATCATATATGGGGGGATGACTCACATTTTCCTCCTATGTTAAGATTTAAAAGAAACTTATTTTTGGAAGGTAGATTACTCAATGCAATATGATTTACTAAGCATAGTGTATTTTAGACCTGAAATCGGCCATTTTATTCTTTTCACAAAGATGGCGAAATTGCCAGTAGAGTTTTGCTACATGACGGCGGAACTCATTGAGGAGTTCTACTAAATTAGGATTTATTAATTATCTAAATTGATAATTAATTATTAATTAATCAACTAAAATTAATTAAAGTTCTTAAAAGAAACAAAGAATACAAAAGGCGTTTCGTCGCCGTCATTTCAAGGGATCCGCAATGTGGCGAAGGAACCCTCCTTAATCGCGGCCTTCATCGAATCGGGAAACTTTCAATTTTTTATGATTCTAAATCATATTCCATGAAATTTAACTCAAATTCAATCTCCAAAAAAATTTTAAAAAGAATTGATTAATAACTTGTAGCAAAAGATTTGTCGAAAAAATCGCAAGAACTGAAATCAAAATTGACGAAAGTTGGGTCGCAAGTTTGAGATATAATGGAGAGAATGTGAAGTGTTAGCCATAAGGGCAAATCATGTAGTTATGATTAGTTTTGATTAATGACAAACATTGATAAGAACTAATATGTTTGTATGTTGTGTGATAGGATTTATGGATTAAGAAGTATGAAGTCTCATTGCCTTGAAGCCACAATACAAGAAAAACTCCAATATGTCAAAGTGATTAAAGATTGAAGAGTATGTTCAAGAATATTGAAGGCATTGAAGACTTAAAGTGTAGGGTTCATATGCTAAATAGGTATATTTTTCTGTAAACTCTACACTTATATGCCTTGAAATTAGTTGAATGCATAAGAGAGTACAAAACTTGTTTTTGAAATGGTTTTGAATGAACTCTTTGATAACAAATGTGTTTTTGAAGTTTAAAATGATCTTAAGAAAACTTTGGATGATTAAAATGTTTTGGTAACGGTTTTTGTGTTTAAAAGTGCTTAAATGACTTATCTATTTATACAAAATGATTTCAATGTTATTAAGGATGATTTTTAAATGATTTGACAAAATTTGATAAGTTTGGATGCAAGTTTGGACGTCCAAACTTTGAAAATGATCACTGTGCTTCCAGAGAAATTCGGACGCAAGTTCTAATGCATGGAGTAAAGTTCGGACGTCCGAACTTTTTCTGATAACATGGTCACTGTTTTTTCAGAGAATTTCAGACGAATGTTCGGACGCATAAGGAAAAGTTTGGACGTCCGAACTTTTCTAGACAGTTTGGCACAGTGAAGTTCGGATGCATGGCAGAAAGTTCAAACGTCCGAACTTCTCTGAAACTAGCTGTTACTAACTGTTTTATGACTGTTAAAACCAATTTTTCAAATTTATAAAAGTCATAAACTCCAGATTCTTTGGAGAACTTTTGAACATTCAAAATTCTTCAAGCTTTAACTTGTTTTACCTCAAAATTATTTGAAAAATTCTCAACTTGCCTTGTGCTCAAAGGTTAAAATTCAATATTCCAAAGGCAAGAAGTGAAGTGGTGCTAGCAATTGTATTCATCCATCAAGAAGTGTTGATAACATCCAAATTCTATCTTTACATTATTGTTGTGATTGATACAAGGTTGTCAAGAGACTTAAAACCATTGTGGAGGGTGAGCCATACACTAGATTAATCAAGGTTGTTGTGTAAAACCCATTGGTGAGGGTGAGCCTTGGATTAGATTGGTCTAGGTTGTCTAGTGACATAAAACTCTTAGCGATAAGGGTTAACCTTGTTCATTAGATTGAATAGAGGTTGTTGTGGTAAAACCCATTGAAGGGTGAGCCTCTTGTGTAATAGCTTGGATTGAGCATTTAGTGAATTGGTTAAAATCCTTGAGTGTGGACTCAAGGTAGTGGATGTAGATCTTGGAAAGATCGAACCACTATAAATCGTGTGTTCATTTCCTTTTAGCTTTACTTGTTTACATACTTGCATTATTATTATTAGTTATTAGTTGTTGATTGATTGGTTGTGGTCTTATTGTTTGATCATCTTGTCTCAACTATCAAATCACATATAAACTTGAAGTTTGTGAATTTAAAGACGAGCTTTTATTACAGCAAGGGATTTGCAAAACGGGAAAAGATTTTGATAATTAGCCTAATACCTAATTCACCCCCCTTCTTAGGTCTTACATGAGGGAATAGTGAAGAAGAAACAAGGACAAAAACATCAAAAGGTGAACCGGAGTCATCAATAAAATTATACAGCTTTTAATACTAACAACTATAAACCAGTTTGATCTATATTCAATGTGGCATTAGACCATGTAGATCATCAAGACTTTACCTGCTGAGAGAGTCATCCATAACTCTCTAGAAGATTAATGCAAATTCTAGAAAATTCAAGAAGGTTCAAGCAAGTTGAAGAATAAGAGAGAAAGTTGGAGCAACAATTTTTGACTCAAAGAATATCTAGAATTCTCTTGAAGTAAGAAGCAATTAGAGTTCTATAATTTGCAAAAGTTGGTGAACCAAGATCTATAAATAGGCTAGTGCTTAGGAGATGCAAGTGTGAAAGAAAGAGTGAAGAGTGCAAATAAGTGTGATGTGCTCCATTGAGTGAGCAAATATGAGAGAAAAGAGAGTGAGAGTTACTTGTGTTAGAATGTCTAGTGAGAAGTTAAATACACTTTTAAGTGTGAGTGTTAGGAGGCTTGTAAGTGAGAGTTGAGTTTAGTGGAGTAATAAATTTTTTATTTAGCAATTCGATTCACTATTTGAGTCGCCTTATTTCTGAAGAAATGGTATTAGAGTAGGTTATTGTGGGCTTGTCACAATTAAGGTAAATACTATTAGGGACCGTATTGGAATTCATCAATCGAGAATCACGCTACGAGAAGGTTTTGTCGAAATAGACGGTCAAGGACCATGCTCGACATTGGCTAGCCAGTAATCATGGTACATTGAGACTCTGCTCATGAAAGATTGTGAAGTTGGTTGAACGGGACAAGGAATCACTAACTCATAATGGCGAAGTTTGTTAATACCATTGAGAAACTCAGTGATGACAATTACAGTGAATGGAGCATCCGTCTCAAGTTTTACTTGAGAGGACAAGGCTTATGGGAGATGATCGACGGCAACCAGACAATGCCACCCCCAAAGGAAAATGCAGTGGAGTACAAAAAATAGGACATGAATGTTGATAAGGCTTTATCTATCTTAGCCTTAACAGTAGAGAAACGATATTTAGATAAAATTAGAGATGTAAAAACTCTAAAGGAAGCGTGGGACACATTAGTAGAGTGTTTCGCAAAGGCGAATGACTCCAAGTTGCAAAGGCTCGAAAATGAGTTGATGACACTCACACAAGGCGACATAACTGTAAGTCAATTATTTGACAAAGTTAAATTTTTGTCAGAGAAAATTACAAAATTAGATCTACTTCATCCCGTTGATGAGACAAGGATGCGAAGGATAATAGTGCAAGGGCTTCGTCATGAATTTAATCGCATCATAGCAGCAACACATGGATGGGATAAAGAACCAACTCTCAATGAGTTGGAAAATATGTTGGCTGATGAAGAGGCTCTAAACAAACAAAAAGTTAGAGTCTCAGAGAAAGATGAGGAGAAAGCACTCTTTACCAGGAGACAAACTTTCTGAAGAAAGAAAGATTCTGAAGAAGGAAAGAATCAAGGCAGACGAAACACAAGACAAGTACGCCCTTGGAAAGGCTCTCAACCAGGGGGAGATAAACCACAGGAGGCAACAATCGAAGAAATCAGCGACAAGATGACGTCTATTACAATTATGGGAAGAAAGGACATTTTGCTCGAGATTGTTGGCATAATCACGCAAAAGGAAATACTGCTATTTCTAAGGAAACAAATTAGCAGTGAAGATGAATGGGATTTTCAAGCCTTCCCTACACTAGTAGAAGATCATGCCTAGGTTGCAATAAGTGATAATTTTGATCAATTTTAAAAATGACTGGATAGTAGATTCTGGGTGCTCCAATCATATGACAGGAGATAAGGAAAAGATCCAGAATATGGAAAAGTATGATGGAAAACGAGTTGTGGTGACTACAAACAATTCCAAGATGCCAATCACACACGTTGGCAAGGCGAATATGATACCTCATTTTAACTCAACTGAAATGGAATTGGAAAATAAATTATATGTGCTAAGTATGAAGAAGAATCTTCTCTTAGTATCACAATTAACTTCAAAAGGCAATTTTGTGGTGTTTGGTCCAAAGGACGTGAAGGTGCATCGATAATTGAATTATGGAATGATGCAAACTAGAGTCGGTCTACATAATGTCAACAGAAACGACATATGCATACAAGACCAGGAAGAATGAGACACCGGATTTATGGCACGCACGGTTGGGACCCGTGAGCTATACTAGGTTAAAGGCAATGATGAAGAAAGCAATGCGCAATGGCTTCGACAACATAGTATGTGCCGGATGCCAATATGGAAAAGCACACCAACTACCATATGAGGAGTCAAAGTTTAGAGCCAAGACACCTTTGGAGTTGGTACACTCGGATGTGTTTGGATCAGTGAAACAACCATCGGTAAGTGGCTATCGCTATATGATAACACTTATCGATGATTACTCTCGGTATATTTGCATAGATTTTATGAAAGAAAAATCAGAAACATTAGAAAAATTAAAAGCCTTCAAGGAAAAAGTGGAGAATGAGGTAGGTCGTTAAATACAGTCCCTTCGTACAGATAATGGAGGAGAATATCCCTCGTACGAGTTCATTGAATTCTTGAAGAAGATTAGAATACGACAACAATTGACTTGTCCAAACACTGCACAGTAGAACGGAGTTGCAGAAAGAAAGAACAGGTATCTGGCAGAGACTAGTAGAAGCATACTACATGCCAAAAATGTGCAAGTATCATTTTGGGTAGAATGTATGAAGATAGCAATATATATTACTAACAGGCTGCCACAACCAAAGCTTAGCTTTACTTCACCCTATAAGAAGCTTTGGAAGAAGAAACCTTCGGTGTCTCACTTTCAAGTATTCGGATGTGTTTGTTACATGCTTGTACCTGACCATTTGAGAAATAAGTTTGACAAGAAAGCTATTTACTGTAGGATATGATCCTCGAAGAAAGGGTTGAATTTGTAGCAATCCAGACACAGGCAAATGTTATGTATCCCAAGATGTCGTGTTCGATGAAGCATCTTCCTGGTGGTCATCTCAAGCCTTGAAATTACCAGAGTCTAAGGAAATTAAGGAAAAGATTGAAGAAATATTAGAAGAGGCTTCACCATCCACAAAAGTCGAAGAAGATTCACCAACTGAAGAACAACCTTCAAGGAAATCAAAGAATCCATGGAAAACTGGAGAACACAAAACAATAGAAGATCATAGGCCAAGTCAATATGAAGTAGAAGAAGATGAAGAAGATAAAGTTAGTCCACAACTCCGACGATCAAGTAGACAAAGAAGACCAAACCCAAAATATGTAAATGCAGCAATGGTTGAAGAACCTGACTCATATGAGAAAGCATCCCAGAATGAAGAACGGAAAATAGCAATGGATAAACAGATTCAGGCACTAAGACAGAATGAGACATGGGACCTAGTGCCAAGACCAAAGGGAGTACAACCTATTTCCTTTAAATGGGTATATAAGTTGAAGAAAAAATCTGATGGATCGATCGATAGATACAAGACTCGACTAGTGGCTCGTGGATTCTCACAAAAGTACGGATTGGATTACGATGACACATTCAGTTCGATAAGAGTTTTACTCACCTTAGCTGCAAGCCAGGCCTGGAGATTGTGGCAGATGGATGTTAAAAATGCTTTTTTACATGTGGAACTTGATCGAGAGATATATATGCAGCAGCCAAGAGGGTTCGAGAGTAAGGCATACCCAAAGTATGTATGCAAGTTAAAGAAGGTGCTCTATGGATTAAAACAAGCACCTAGAGCGTGGTACGTAAAGATAGTAGAGTTTTTAATACATAATGGATATTCGATGGCACCAGCAGATTCAAGCCTATTCATCAAAAGTTGAGAAGGAAAGCTAGCCATAATACTCGTATACATGGATGACCTCATCATCACTAGAGATCATGAAGAAGAGATTAGACAGATTAGGTCAAATCTCTCAGTACGATTTCAGATGAAGGAGCATGGGGAGCTAAAGTTTTTTCTTGGCTTGGAAATAAATTGAGAAATAATGCGATATTCCTATGTCAAGAGAAGTATGCTAGAGGTCTTCTGCAAAAGTATGGAATGATTGATTCCAAGCCAATATCAACACCGATAGAGGTGAATGCTTGACTAAGCTCAATAGAAGGGAAAGAGCTCGATGACGTGACAATGTATCGGCAGCTCGTGGAAAGTTTAATTTATCTAACATTGACAAGGCATGATATTTCATATGTTGTCGGAGTAGTAAGTTCATTTATGCAGAAGCCAAAGAAGCCCCATCTAGAACCAGTAAGACAAATATTGAGGTACGTAAAAGGAACTATAGATTATGGCTTATTCTATAGGAAGACAGACGCAAGTAAGATGATGGGATATTGTGATCCTAATTACGCTGGTGACCTTGACACTTGTCCTTCAACTACCGGATACATATTTAACCCCGGATTGGGAGTAATCTAATGGTATAGTAACAGACAACCTACAGTGTCAAAATCAAGTACCGACGCTGAATATCATACTGCAACAATGCCCGCTCAAGAATGTACGTGGTTGTTGCAACTGCTAAAGGATTTTCATCAATCAACGGATGATGCAGTGACGTTATGCTGTGACAACCAATCAACAATTCAACTTGTTGAAAATCCAGTATTCCATGCGAGAACAAAGCATGTAAAGGTTCATATCACTTTGTCCAAGAAAAACTGCTTTATGGAGATATCAATATGAAATATGCAAAGGCTGAAGAGCAGATAGCGGATATCTTCACCAAGAGTCTTAGCAGTACAAAGTTTGAGTTTTGCTTCTTCATTTGGTTTCTCAAGCCTTCTTTCTCTCTCTAAAATCAGAAGGCAATAGTTTGAGTTTGAAAAGACAGTTTGTATTATTCAATTTAAACATGGTATCAGAGCACGCATTTTAGCTTTTGCATTTTTTGAAATTGCATGTGATTGTTAGTGTTGCAATTCAGTCTTCGTTACGAAGTTTCTCAGAGTTTCTGCTCAAGATTTGGATACGGCGGCTAATGCAGAGCATTTACCAACAAATCCTATGTACGTGAATCCAAATGATAGTTCAAGTCAACCACTGGTGCAACTGGTCCTCACAGAATAGAATTATCATGCCTGGAGTAAAGCAATGCGAATGGCGTTGATGTCTAAGAACAAAATCGGGTTCATTGATGGTTGAATTGAACCACCGACAAGAGGTACACGCAATTTACCTTGTGGCAACAAGTAAATACTACAGTCCTGTACTGGTTGATTAATTCAATGAGTTGAACTATTGCTCAAAGTGTGATGTGGTTAGACACAGCTAAAGAAGTATGGGAAGATCTATATGAACAATATTATGGTGGTTTTTTGCATCATTTGTCTGATCTAATTTCAGAAATACAAAATGTAAAACAAGGAACTAAGACAGTAAATGAGTATTATACTCAATTGAGGATATTGTGGGATGAACTGTCTATTTTAAGGCCTTTACCTTCGTGTGCGGGTGAACCTAGTTGTAGTTGTGGTGCAATTAAGAAAATGAGAGAGTACTATGAAGCAGAATGTGTAATACGTTTTTTGAAAGGCCTAAGTGAGCAGTTTGATAGCATTAAGTCACAGGTGTTGGTTATGACTCCTTTGCCATTGCTTAATCAAGTGGTTTCTATGGCAATAAAGCATGAGAAGCAGCTCAATTATTCTTCTAATCATAATCTAGAGGTACAAATAATGCTATCAAATCTGTGAATATGAGTCATGATAAAGATAGTAAAGAAAGGTTTGGTAAGAGTGTGTTGCAGCATGCTGAGGGAACCAACTGTATGAGTAATGTTGTGGCTGGAAATAATAGGAGTGGCTTTGGACAGAAGTCTCCACAGTGTACTTTCTATGGAAAATATGGTCATACCGTTGATAAGTGTTATGAAAAACATGGCTATCCGCTAAATTTTAAGTTCAGACCAAGAGAAGGTGCTCATAATGGGAGTTAGAGTCAGACCAATGCTGTGATGATGAATCAGGATATGGTTATACCAAGTGCAGTGGATTCCAAAGCAGGAATTACACAGGAGCAATATTCTGCTTTTATGCAAATGCTGAAAAATATGCAGATTCAGACTGCAGGAGTTGTACCTGAACATTCTCCAGTGGCAGGACAAGCTACACACTTACTGCTAATTTTGACAAATTTGCATATACAGGTAAGTATTTTATTGAAATATCAAGGCATTGGATTTTGGATTCAGGTGCTACAGATCATATAATTTGTTCTTTGAGTTACTTCACTTCTTCAAAACCTGTTCATGACATTTTCGTTAAACTTCCTAATTCAAATTCTGTGGCTATGACTTATAAAGGTCAAGTTACTTTGTCTAACCATTTGACATTTTATTCTGTTGTGTATGTGCCTTCTTTCTAGTATAATCTGATTTCTGTAGATAAATTCATACAACAAAATCATTGTAAGCTTGTTTTTCATCCTCATGGTTGCTTGATATAGGACTTTCACTACAAGAATATGCGCGATAAGCGACAGCTATTAGCGACGGCGAAAGTCCGTTGCTAATTAACTAGAGATTTGTGATGGATAGCTAATTTAAATATTAAAAATAAATTTTTTAATTCTTAATTTTTTTCGTAGGTAATTAGCGACGAATTTACAAAGGATAGTTAATTTAAATATTAAAAAATAATTCTTTTAATTCTTAATATTTTTCGTAGCCAATCCATCGATAATTTGTAATCGAAAAAATAATTTAAATATTAAAAATATATTTTTTAATTCTCAATATTTTCCGTTGCAAATCGGTTTAATTTATATCATTACTAATCTGTCGCCAATTAGCGACGAAAAAATAATTTTTAATATTAAAAACAAAATTTTTATTTATCAATTTTTTCCGTAGCAAATCCAACGTTAATTAGCGACGGATTTGATAAGGAATAGTATTTTCTAAATTAAGATATTTTTATTTTTATTTAGTTTAGTAATATTATTTTTCTGCTTGGCATGAAGAATATGAATAGAAGTAAAATAAATCATATTCAATAAAAGTTCTTAATTACTAAGTAGGATTATTCCTACGTAATACACACGTAATAAATCATGCATTTCTGATAGTATAATATATTAATAACACATACATATAAGATAATATGTATAAGTATTACAAAAGTATAATATAACATACATGTGTAGTATATATGTGTAGAAATAGACATAGATATACATCGATAGAAGAAATGGTAATTAATATATTGTTAGATACTTTAGAGTATAAATAAATATCAATTCAAAAAGAGTAGTGCTTAAAAAATTAGGGTTTAAAATAAGTGTAGTCAGACTAAATTAGTATTTATGAAAACTTTTTTTATTTTTACTAAGGAGTTCGTTGCTAAATTTTAAAAAATTCATTTTTAATATTTAAAAATACTATTCCGTCGCTAATCCCTCACTATCAAGTACCGACGCTGAATATCATACTGCAACAATGGCCGCTCAAGAATGTACGTGGTTGTTGCAACTGCTAAAGGATTTTCATCAATCAACGGATGATGCAGTGACGTTATGCTGTGACAACCAATCAACAATTCAACTTGTTGAAAATCCAGTATTCCATGCGAGAACAAAGCATGTAAAGGTTCATATCACTTTGTCCAAGAAAAACTGCTTTGTGGAGATATCAATATGAAATATGCAAAGGCTGAAGAGCAGATAGCGGATATCTTCACCAAGAGTCTTAGCAGTACAAAGTTTGAGTTTTGCTTCTTCATTTGGTTTCTCAAGCCTTCTTTCTCTCTCTAAAATCAGAAGGCAATAGTTTGAGTTTGAAAAGACAATTTGTATTATTCAATTTAAACATGGTATCAGAGCACGCATTTTAGCTTTTGCAGTTTTTGAAATTGCATGTGATTGTTAGTGTTGCAATTCAGTCTTCGTTACGAAGTTTCTCAGAGTTTCTGCTCAAGATTTGGATACGGCGGCTAATGCAGAGCATTTACCAACAAATCCTATGTACGTGAATCCAAATGATAGTTCAAGTCAACCACTGGTGCAACTGGTCCTCACAGAATAGAATTACCATGCCTGGAGTAAAGCAATGCGAATGGCGTTGATGTCTAAGAACAAAATCGGGTTCATTGATGGTTGAATTGAACCACCGACAAGAGGTACACGCAAGTTACCTTATGGCAACCGGTAAATACTACAGTTCTGTACTGGTGGATTAATTCAATTAGTTGAACTATTGCTCAAAGTGTGATGTGGTTAGACACAGCTAAAGAAGTATGGGAAGATCTATATGAACGATATTATCGTGGTGATTTGCATCATTTGTCTGATCTAATTGAAGAAATACAAAATGTAAAACAAGGAACTAAGACAGTAAATGAGTATTATACTCAATTGAGGATATTGTGGGATGAAATGTCTATTTTAAGGACTTTACCTTCGTGTACGTGTGAACCTAGTTGTAGTTGTGGTGCAATTAAGAAAATGAGAGAGTACTATGAAGCAGAATGTGTAATACGTATTTTGAAAGGCCTAAGTGAGCAGTTTGATAGCATGAAGTCACAGGTGTTGGTTCTGACTCCTTTGCCATTGCTTAATCAAGTGTTTTCTATGGCAATAAAGCATGAGAGGCAGCTCAATTATTCTCCTAATCATAATCCAGTGGTACAAATAATGCTATCAAAATCTGTGAATATGAGTCATGATAAAGATAGTAAAGAAAGCTTTGGTAAGAGTGTGTTGCAGCATACTGAGGGAACCAACTGTATGAATAATGTTGTGGCTGGAAATAATAGGAGTGGTTTTGGACAGAAGTCGCCACAGTGTACTTTTTGTGGAAAATATGGTCATATCGTTGATAAGTGTTATGAAAAACATGGCCATCTGCCAAATTTTAAGTTCAGACCAAGAGAAGGTGCTTATAATGGGAGTAAGAGTCATACCAATGCTGTGATGATGAATCAAGATATGGTTATACCAAGTGCAGTGGATTTCAAAGCAGGAATTACACAGGAGCAACCTTCTGCTTTGATGCAAATGCTGAAAAATAAGCAGATTCAGACTGCAGGAGTTGTACCTGAACATTCTCCAGTGGCAGGACAAGCTACACACTTACTGCTAATTTTGATAAATTTGCATATACAGGTAAGTATTTTATTGAAATATCAAGGCATTGGATTTTGGATTCAGGTGCTACAGATCATAAAATTTGTTCTTTGAATTACTTCACTTCTTCAAAACCTGTTCATGACATTTTCGTTAAACTTCCTAATTCCAATTCTGTGGCTATGACTCATAAAGGTCAAGTTACTTTGTCTAACCATTTGACATTTTATTCTGTTGTGTATGTGCCTTCTTTCTAGTATAATCTGATTTCTGTAGAAAAATTCATACCACAAAATCATTGTAAGCTTGTTTTTCATCCTCATGGTTGCTTGATATATGACTTTCACTACTAGAATATGTGCGATTAGCGACGGCCAATGTCCGTTGCTAATTAGCGAGAGATTTGAGATGGATAGCTAATTTAAATATTAAAAATAAATTTTTTAATTTTTAATTTTTTTCGTAGGTAATTAGCAACGAATTTTCAACGGATAGTTAAATCTTTTAATTCTTAATCTTTTCCGTAACAAATCCACTGCCAATTAGTAACCGAAAAATAATTTAAGTATTAAAAATAAAATTTTTTAATTCTCAATATTTTCCGTTGCTAATTAACGAGGGATTAGTGATAGATAATTATTTAAATATTAAAAATAAATTTTTTAATTCTTAATTTTTTTCATTACTAATCTGTACCAAATTAGCGACGGAAAAATAATTTTAATATTAAAAACAAAGTTTTTATTTCTCAAATTTTTCCGTAGCAAATCCCACGTTAATTAGCGACGGATTTGCGAAGGAATAGTATTTTCTAAATTAAGATATTTTTATTTTTATTTAGTTTAGTAATATTATTTTTCTGCTTGGCATGAAGAATATGAATAGAAGTAAAATAAATCATATTCAATAAAAGTTATTAATTACTAAGTAGGACTATTCCTAT
This sequence comes from Rauvolfia tetraphylla, assembly GCA_030512225.1. Taxonomy (NCBI): domain Eukaryota; kingdom Viridiplantae; phylum Streptophyta; class Magnoliopsida; order Gentianales; family Apocynaceae; genus Rauvolfia; species Rauvolfia tetraphylla. Next base: position 5,907,762 of record JAJQKT010000004.1, on the reverse strand, counting down.
GTAATACACATGTAATAAATCAAGCATTTCTGATAGTATAATATATTAATAACACATACATATAAGATAATATGTATAATTATTACAAAAGTATAATATAACATACATGTGTAGTATATATGTGTAGATATAGACATTGATATACATCAATAGAAGAAATGGTAAATAATATATTGTTAGATACTTTAGAGTAGAAGTCAATATCAATTCAAAAAGAGTAGTGCTTAATAAATTAGGGTTTAAAAAAAGTGAAGTCAGACTAAATTAGTATTTAGGAAGACTTTTTTTATTTTTACTAAGGAGTTCGTTGCTAAATTTTAAAAATTTCATTTTTAATATTTAAAAATACTATTTTGTCGCTAATCCCTCACTATCAAGTACCGACGCTGAATATCATACTGCAACAATAGCTGCTCAAGAATGTACGTGGCTGTTGCAACTGCTAAAGGATCTTCATCAATCAACGGATGATGCAGAGACGTTATGCTGTGACAACCAATCAACAATTCAACTTGTTGAAAATCCAGTATTCCATGCGAGAACAAAGCATGTAATGGTTCATATCACTTTGTCCAAGAAAAACTGCTTTGTGAAGATATCAATATGAAATATGCAAAGGCTGAAGAGCAGATAGCGGATATCTTCACCAAGAGTCTTAGCAGTACAAAAGTTTGAGTTTTGCTTCTTCATTTGGTTTCTCAAGTCTTCTTTCTCTCTCTAAAATCAAAAGGCAATAGTTTGAGTTTGAATAGATAGTTTGCATTATTCAATTTTAACATGGTATTAGAGAAAGCATTTTAGCTTTTTCAATTTTTGAAATTGCATGTGATTGTTAGTGTTGCAATTCAGTCTTCGTTGCGAAGTTTCTCAGAGTTTCTGCTCAAGATTTGGATACGGCGGCTAATGCAGAGCATTTACCAACAAATCCTATGTACCTGAATCCAAATGATAGTTCAAGTCAACCACTGGTGCAACTGGTCCTCACAGAATAGAATTATCATGCCTGGAGTAGAGCAATGCGAATGGCGTTGATGTCTAAGAACAAAATCGGGTTCATTGATGGTTGAATTGAACCACCGACAAGAGGTACAAGCAATTTACCTTATGGCAACAGGTAAATACTACAATTCTGTACTGGTTGATTAATTCAATGAGTTCAACTATTGCTCAAAGTGTGATGTGGTTAGACACAGCTAAAGAAGTATGGGAAGATCTATATGAACGATATTATGGTGGTGATTTGCAACATTTGTCTGATCTAATTGAAGAAATACAAAATGTAAGACAAGGAACTAAGACAGTAAATGAGTATTATACTCAATTGAGGATATTGTGGGATGAACTGTCTATTTTAAGGCCTTTACCTTCGTGTGCGTATGAACCTAGTTGTGGTGCAATTAAGAAAATGAGAGAGTACTATGAAGCAGAATGTGTAATACGTTTTTTGAAGGACCTAAATGAGCAGTTTGATAGCATTAAGTCACAGGTGTTGTTATGACTCCTTTGCCATTGCTTAATCAAGTGTTTTCTATGGCAATAAAGCATGAGAGGCAGCTCAATTATTCTTCTAATAACAATCCAGTGGTACAAATAATGCCATCAAAATATGTGAATATGAGTCATGATAAAGATAGTAAAGAAAGCTTTGGTAAGAGTGTGTTGCAGCATACTGAGGGAACCAACTGTATGAGTAATGTTGTGGCTGGAAATAATAGGAGTGGTTTTGGTCAGAAGTCGCCACCGTGTACTTTCTGTGGAAAATATGGTCATACCGTTGATAAGTGTTATGAAAAACATGGCTATCCGCCAAATTTTAAGTTCAGACCAAGAGAAGGTGCTTATAATGGGAGTAAGAGTCAGACCAATGCTGTGATGATGAATCAAGATATGGTTATACCAAGTGCAGTGGATTCCAAAGCAGGAATTACGCAGGAGCAATATTTTGCTTTGATGCAAATGCTAAAAAATATGCAGACTCAGACTGCAGGAGTTGAACCTGAACATTCTCCAGTGGCAGGACAAGCTACACACTTATTACGAATTTTGACAAATTTGCATATACAGGTAAGTATTTTATTGAAACATCAAGGCATTGGATTTTTGATTCAGGTGCTACATATCATATAATTTGTTCTTTGAGTTACTTCACTTCTTCTAAACCCGTTCATGACATTTTCGTTAAACTTCCTAATTCCAATTCTGTGGCTACGACTCATAAAGGTCAAGTTACTTTGTCTAACCATTTGACATTTTATTCTGTTGTGTGTGTGCCTTCTTTCTAGTATAATCCGATTTCTGTAGATAAATTCATACAACAAAATCGTTGTAAGCTTGTTTTTCATCGTCATGGTTGATTGATATAGGACTTTCACTACAAGAATATGCGCGATTAGCGACGGCCAATGTCCGTTGCTAATTAGCGAGAGATTTGCGATGGATAGCTAATTTAGATATCAAAAATAAATTTTTTAATTTTTAATTTTTTTCGTAGCTAATTAGAGTCGAATTTACAACGGATAGTTAATTTAAATATTAACAATTAATTCTTTTAATTCTTAATCTTTTCCGTAGCAAATCCACCGCTAATTTGTAACCGAAAAATAATTTAAATATTAAAAATAATTTTTTTTAATTCTCAATATTTTCCGTTGCAAATCCGTTGCTAATTAGCGAGGGATTAGTGATAGATAATTATTTAAATATTAAAAATGAATTTTTTAATTCTTAATTTTTTTCATTACTAATCTATCCCAAATTAGCGACGGAAAAATAATTTTAAAATTAAAAACAAAGTTTTTATTTCTCAATTTTTTCCGTAGCAAATCCATCGCTAATTAGCGACGGATTTGCGAAGGAATAGTGTTTTCTAAATTAAGATATTTTTATTTTTATTTAGTTTAGTAATATTATTTTTTCTGCTTGGCATGAACAATATGAATAGAAGTAAAATAAATTATATTGAATAAAAGTTATTAATTACTAAGTAGGACTATTCCTATGTAATACACATGCAATAAATCAAGCATTTCTGATAGTATAATATATTAATAACACATACATATAAGATAATATGTATAAGTATTACAAAAGTATAATATAACATACATGTGTAGTATATATGTGTAGATATAGACATTGATATACATCAATAGAAGAAATGGTAAATAATATATTGTTAGATACTTTAGAATATAAGTCAATATCAATTCAAAAAGAGTAGTGCTTAATAAATTAGGGTTTAAAATAAGTGAAGTCAGACTAAATTAATATTTAGGAAGACTTTTTTTATTTTTACTAAGAAGTTCGTTGCTAAATTTTAAAAATTTCATTTTTAATATTTAAAAATACTATTTTGTCGCTAATCCCTCACTATCAAGTACCGACGCTGAATATCATACTGCAACAATAGCCGCTCAAGAATGCACGTGGCTGTTGCAACTGCTAAAGGATCTTCATCAATCAACGGATGATGCAGAGACGTTACGCTGTGACAACCAATCAACAATTCAACTTGTTGAAAATCCAGTATTCCATGCGAGAACAAAGCATTTAATGATTCATATCACTTTGTCCAAGAAAAACTGCTTTGTGGAGATATCAATATGAAATATGCAAAGGCTGAAGAGCAGATAGCGGATATCTTCACCAAGAGTCTTAGCAGTACAAAAGTTTGAGTTTTGCTTCTTCATTTGGTTTCTCAAGTCTTCTTTCTCTCTCTAAAATCAGAAGGCAATAGTTTGAGTTTGAATAGATAGTTTGCATTATTCAATTTTAACATGGTATTAGAGAAAGCATTTTAGCTTTTGCAATTTTTGAAATTGCATGTGATTGTTAGTGTTGCAATTCAGTCTCCGTTGCGAAGTTTCTCAGAGTTTCTGCTCAAGATTTGGATACGGCGGCTAATGCAGAGCATTTACCAACAAATCCTATGTACCTGAATCCAAATGATAGTTCAAGTCAACCACTGGTGCAACTGGTCCTCACAGAATAGAATTATCATGCCTGGAGTAAAGCAATGCGAATGGCGTTGATGTCTAAGAACAAAATCGGGTTCATTGATGGTTGAATTGAACCACCGACAAGAGGTACACGCAATTTACCTTATGGCAACCGGTAAATACTACAGTTCTGTACTGGTGGATTAATTATATTAGTCGAACTATTGCTCAAAGTGTGATGTGGTTAGACACAGCTAAAGAAGTATGGGAAGATCTATATGAACGATATTATCGTGGTGATTTGCATCATTTGTCTGATCTAATTGAAGAAATACAAAATGTAAAACCAGGAACTAAGACAGTAAATGAGTATTATACTCAATTGAGGATATTGTGGGATGAAATGCCTATTTTAAGGACTTTACCTTCGTGTACGTGTGAACCTAGTTGTAGTTGTGGTGCAATTAAGAAAATGAGAGAGTACTATGAAGCAGAATGTGTAATACGTATTTTGAAAGGCCTAAGTGAGCAGTTTGATAGCATGAAGTCACAGGTGTTGGTTCTGACTCCTTTGCCATTGCTTAATCAAGTGTTTTCTATGGCAATAAAGCATGAGAGGCAGCTCAATTATTCTCCTAATCATAATCCAGTGGTACAAATAATGCTATCAAAATCTGTGAATATGAGTCATGATAAAGATAGTAAAGAAAGCTTTGGTAAGAGTGTGTTGCAGCATACTGAGGGAACCAACTGTATGAATAATGTTGTGGCTGGAAATAATAGGAGTGGTTTTGGACAGAAGTCGCCACAGTGTACTTTTTGTGGAAAATATGGTCATACCGTTGATAAGTGTTATGAAAAACATGGCTATCCACCAAATTTTAAGTTCAGACCAAGAGAAGGTGCTTATAATGGGAGTAAGAGTCAGACCAATATTGTGATGATGAATCAAGATATGGTTATACCAAGTGCAGTGGATTCCAAAGCAGGAATTACGCAGGAGCAATATTTTGCTTTGATGCAAATGCTAAAAAATATGCAGATTCAGACTGCAGGAGTTGTACCTGAACATTCTCCAGTGGCAAGACAAGCTACACACTTATTGCTAATTTTGACAAATTTGCATATACAGGTAAGTATTTTATTGAAACATCAAGGCATTGGATTTTTGATTCAGGTGCTACAGATCATATAATTTGTTCTTTGAGTTACTTCACTTCTTCTAAACCCGTTCATGACATTTTCGTTAAACTTCCTAACTCCAATTCTGTGGCTACGACTCATAAAGGTCAAGTTACTTTGTCTAACCATTTAACATTTTATTCTGTTGTGTATGTGCCTTCTTTCTAGTATAATCCGATTTCTGTAGATAAATTCATACAACAAAATCGTTGTAAGCTTGTTTTTCATCGTCATGGTTGATTGATATAGGACTTTCACTACAAGAATATGCGCGATTAGCGACGGCCAATGTCCGTTGCTAATTAGCGAGAGATTTGCGATGGATAGCTAATTTAGATATCAAAAACAAATTTTTTAATTTTTAATTATTTTTCGTAGCTAATTAGAGTCGAATTTACAACGGATAGTTAATCGAAATATTAACAATTAATTCTTTTAATTCTTAATCTTTTCCGTAGCAAATCCACCGCTAATTTGTTACCAAAAAATAATTTAAATATTAAAAATAAATTTTTTTAATTCTCAATATTTTCCGTTGCAAATCCGTTGCTAATTAGCGAGGGATTAGTGATAGATAATTATTTAAATATTAAAAATGAATTTTTAAATTCTTAAGTTTTTTCATTACTAATCTGTCCCAAATTAGCGACGGAAAAATAATTTTAATATTAAAAACAAAGTTTTTATTTCTCAATTTTTTCCGTAGCAAATCCATCGCTAATTACCGACGGATTTGCGAAGGAATAGTGTTTTCTAAATTAAGATATTTTTATTTTTATTTAGTTTAGTAATATTATTTTTCTGCTTGGCATGAACAATATGAATAGAAGTAAAATAAATTATATTGAATAAAAGTTATTAATTACTAAGTAGGACTATTCCTATGTAATACACATGTAATAAATCAAGCATTTCTGATAGTATAATATATTAATAACACATACATATAAGATAATATGTATAAGTATTACAAAAGTATAATATAACATACATGTGTAGTATATATGTGTAGATATAGACATTGATATACATCAATAGAAGAAATGGTAAATAATATATTGTTAGATACTTTAGAGTATAAGTCAATATCAATTCAAAAAAGAGTAGTGCTTATTAAATTAGGGGTTTAAAAAAAGTGAAGTCGACTAAATTAATATTTAGGAAGACTTTTTTTATTTTTACTAAGGAGTTCATGCTAAATTTTAAAAATTTCATTTTTAATATTTAAAAATACTATTTTGTCGCTAATCCCTCACTATCAAGTACCGATCGCTGAATATCATATCGCAACAATAGTCGCTCAAGAATGTACGTGGCTGTTGCAACTGCTAAAGGATCTTCATCAATCAACGGATGATGCAGAGACGTTACGCTGTGACAACCAATCAACAATTCAACTTGTTGAAAATCCAGTATTCCATGCGAGATCAAAGCATTTAATGATTCATATCACTTTGTCCAAGAAAAACTGCTTTGTGGAGATATCAATATGAAATATGCAAAGGCTGAAGAGCAGAGATAGCGGATATCTTCACCAAGAGTCTTAGCAGTACAAAAGTTTGAGTTTTGCTTCTTCATTTGGTATCTCAAGTCTTCTTTCTCTCTCTAAAATCAGAAGGCAATAGTTTGAGTTTGAATAGATAGTTTGCATTATTCAATTTTAACATGGTATTAGAGAAAGCATTTTAGCTTTTGCAATTTTTGAAATTGCATGTGATTGTTAGTGTTGCAATTCAGTCTTCGTTGCGAAGTTTCTCAGAGTTTCTGCTCAAGATTTGGATACGGCGGCTAATGCAGAGCATTTACCAACAAATCCTATGTACTCAATCCAAATGATAGTTCAAGTCAACCACCGTGCAATCGGGTCCTCACTGCAATAGAATTATCATGCCTGGAGTAGAGCAATGCGAATGGCGTTGATGTCTAAGAACAAAATCGGGTTCATTGATGGTTGAATTGAACCACCGACAAGAGGTACAAGCAATTTACCTTATGGCAACAGGTAAATACTACGCTTCTGCATCGGGTTGATTAATTCAATGAGTTCAACTATTGCTCAAAGTGTGATGTGGTTAGACACAAACTAAAGAAGTATGGGAAGATCTATATGAACGATATTATGGTGGTGATTTGCAACATTTGTCCCGATCTAATTGAAGAAATACAAAATGTAAGACAAGGAACTAAGACAAGAAATGAGTATTATACTCAATTGAGGATATTGTGGGATGAACTGCCTATTTTAAGGCCTTTACCTTCGTGGTGCGTATGAACCTAGTTGTGGTGCAATTAAGAAAATGAGAGAGTACTATGAAGCGTGAATGTGTAATACGCTTTTTTGAAGGACCTAAATGAGCGATTTGATAGCATTAAGTCACGAGTGTTGTTATGACTCCTTTGCCATTGCTTAATCAAGTGTTTTCTATGGCAATAAAGCATGAGAGGCAGCTCAATTATTCTTCTAATAACAATCCAATGGGTACAAATAATGCCATCAAAATATGTGAATATGAGTCATGATAAAGATAGTAAAGAAAGCTTTGGTAAGAGTGTGTTGCAGCATACTGAGGGAACCAACTGTATGAGTAATGTTGTGGCTGGAAATAATAGGAGTGGTTTTGGTCAGAAGTCGCCACCGTGTACTTTCTCGTGGAAAATATGGTCATACCGTTGATAAGTGTTATGAAAAACATGGCTATCCGCCAAATTTTAAGTTCGGACTCAAGAGAAGGTGCTTATAATGGGAGTAAGAGTCAGACCAATGTTGTGATGATGAATCAAGATATGGTTATACCAAGTGCAGTGGATTCCAAAGCAGGAATTACGCAGGAGCAATATTTTGCTTTGATGCAAATGCTAAAAAATATGCAGATTCGCATCGCAGGGAGTTGTACTTGAACATTCTCCAGTGGCAAGACAAGCTACACACTTATTGCTAATTTTGACAAATTTGCATATACAGGTAAGTATTTTATTGAAACATCAAGGCATTGGATTTTTGATTCAGGTGCTACATATCATATAATTTGTTCTTTGAGTTACTTCACTTCTTCTAAACCCGTTCATGACATTTTCGTTAAACTTCCTAATTCCAATTCTGTGGCTACGACTCATAAAGGTCAAGTTACTTTGTCTAACCATTTGACATTTTATTCGTCATGTGTGTGCCTTCTTTCTAGTATAATCCGATTTCTGTAGATAAATTCATACAACAAAATCGTTGTAAGCTTGTTTTTCATCGTCATGGTTGATTGATATAGGACTTTCACTACAAGAATATGCGCGATTAGCGACGGCCAATGTCCGTTGCTAATTAGCGAGAGATTTGCGATGGATAGCTAATTTAGATATCAAAAACAAATTTTTTAATTTTTAATTATTTTTCGTAGCTAATTAGAGTCGAATTTACAACTGGATAGTTAATTTAAATATTAACAATTAATTCTTTTTAATTCTTAATGTTTTCCGTAGCAAATCCATCGCTAATTTGTAAATCGAAAAAATAATTTAAATATTAAAAATAAATTTTTTTAATTCTCAATATTTTCCGTTGCAAATCCGTTGCTAATTAGCGAGGGATTAGTGATAGATAATTATTTAAATATTAAAAATGAATTTTTTAATTCTTAATTTTTTTCATTACTAATCTGTCCCAAATTAGCGACGGAAAAATAATTTTAATATTAAAAACAAAGTTTTTATTTCTCAATTTTTTCCGTAGCAAATCCATCGCTAATTAGCGACGGATTTGCGAAGGAATAGTATTTTCTAAATTAAGATATTTTTATTTTTATTTAGTTTAGTAATATTATTTTTTCTCGCTTAGCATGAACAATATGAATAGAAGTAAAATAAATTATATTGAATAAAAGTTATTAATTACTAAGTAGGACTATTCCTATGTAATACACATGTAATAAATCAAGCATTTCTGATAGTATAATATATTAATAACACATACATATAAGATAATATGTATAAGTATTACAAAAGTATAATATAACATATATGTGTAGTATATATGTGTAGATATAGACATTGATATACATCAATAGAAGAAATGGTAAATAATATATTGTTAGATACTTTAGAGTATAAGTCAATATCAATTCAAAAAGAGTAGTGCTTAATAAATTAGGGTTTAAAAAAAGTGAAGTCAGACTAAATTAGTATTTAGGAAGACTTTTTTTATTTTTACTAAGGATTTCCTTGCTAAATTTTAAAATTTTCATTTTTAATATTTAAAAATACTATTTTGTCGCTAATCCCTCACTATCAAGTACCGACGCTGAATATCATACTGCAACAATAGCCGCTCAAGAATGTACGTGACTGTTGCTACTGCTAAAGGATCTTCATCAATCAACGGATGATGCAGAGACGTTATGCTGTGACAACCAATCAACAATTCAACTTGTTGAAAATCCAGTATTCCATGCGAGAACAAAGCATGTAATGGTTCATATCACTTTGTCCAAGAAAAACTGCTTTGTGGAGATATCAATATGAAATATGCAAAGGCTGAAAAGCAGATAGCGGATATCTTCACCAAGAGTCTTAGCAGTACAAAAGTTTGAGTTTTGCTTCTTCATTTGGTTTCTCAAGTCTTCTTTCTCTCTCTAAAATCAGAAGGCAATAGTTTGAGTTTGAATAGATAGTTTGCATTATTCAATTTTAACATGGTATTAGAGAAAGCATTTTAGCTTTTGCAATTTTTGAAATTGCATGTGATTGTTAGTGTTGCAATTCAGTCTTCGTTGCGAAGTTTCTCAGAGTTTCTGCTCAAGATTTGGATACGGCGGCTAATGCAGAGCATTTACCAACAAATCCTATGTACCTGAATCCAAATGATAGTTCAAGTCAACCACTGGTGCAACTGGTCCTCACAGAATAGAATTATCATGCCTGGAGTAGAGCAATGCGAATGGCGTTGATGTCTAAGAACAAAATCGGGTTCATTGATGGTTGAATTGAACCACCGACAAGAGGTACAAGCAATTTACCTTATGGCAACAGGTAAATACTACAGTTCTGTACTGGTTGATTAATTCAATGAGTTCAACTATTGCTCAAAGTGTGATGTGGTTAGACACAGCTAAAGAAGTATGGGAAGATCTATATGAACGATATTATGGTGGTGATTTGCAACATTTGTCTGATCTAATTGAAGAAATACAAAATGTAAGACAAGGAACTAAGACAGTAAATGAGTATTATACTCAATTGAGGATATTGTGGGATGAACTGTCTATTTTAAGGCCTTTACCTTCGTGTGCGTATGAACCTAGTTGTGGTGCAATTAAGAAAATGAGAGAGTACTATGAAGCAGAATGTGTAATACGTTTTTTGAAGGACCTAAATGAGCAGTTTGATAGCATTAAGTCACAGGTGTTGTTATGACTCCTTTGCCATTGCTTAATCAAGTGTTTTCTATGGCAATAAAGCATGAGAGGCAGCTCAATTATTCTTCTAATAATAATCCAGTGGTACATATAATGCTATCAAAATCTGTGAATATGAGTCATGATAAAGATAGTAAAGAAAGCTTTGGTAAGAGTGTGTTGCAGCATACTGAGGGAACCAACTGTATGAGTAATGTTGTGGCTGGAAATAATAGGAGTGGTTTTGGTCAGAAGTCGCCACCGTGTACTTTCTGTGGAAAATATGGTCATACCGTTGATAAGTGTTATGAAAAACATGGCTATCCGCCAAATTTTAAGTTCAGACCAAGAGAAGGTGCTTATAATGGGAGTAAGAGTCAGACCAATGCTGTGATGATGAATCAAGATATGGTTATACCAAGTGCAGTGGATTCCAAAGCAGGAATTACGCAGGAGCAATATTTTGCTTTGATGCAAATGCTAAAAAATATGCAGATTCAGACTGTAGGAGTTGTACCTGAACATTCTCCAGTGGCAAGACAAGCTACACATTTATTGCTAATTTTGACAAATTTGCATATACAGGTAAGTATTTTATTGAAACATCAAGGCATTGGATTTTTGATTCAGGTGCTACATATCATATAATTTGTTCTTTGAGTTACTTCACTTCTTCTAAACCCGTTCATGACATTTTCGTTAAACTTCCTAATTCCACTCGTAGGCTACGACTCATAAAGGTCAAGTTACTTTGTCTAACCATTTGACATTTTATTCTGTTATGTGTGTGCCTTCTTTCTAGTATAATCCGATTTCGTAGATAAATTCATACAACAAAATCGTTGTAAGCTTGTTTTTTCATCGTCATGGTTGATTGATATAGGACTTTCACTACAAGAATATGCGCGATTAGCTGACTGCCAATGTCCGTTGCTAATTAGCTGAGAGATTTGCGATGGATAGCTAATTTAGATATCAAAAACAAATTTTTTAATTTTTTAATTATTTTTCGTAGCTAATTAGAGTCGAATTTACAACTGGATAGTTAATTTAAATATTAACAATTAATTCTTTTAATTCTTAATGTTTTTCCGTAGCAAATCCACTCGCTAATTTGTAAACTCAAAAATAATTTAAATATTAAAAATAAATTTTTTTTAATTCTCAATATTTTCCGTTGCAAACTGCTACTAATTAGCGAGGGATTAGTGATAGATAATTATTTAAATATTAAAAATGAATTTTTTAATTCTTAATTTTTTTTCATTACTAATCATGTCCCCAAATTAGCTGACTGGAAAAATAATTTTAATATTAAAAAACAAAGTTTTTATTTCTCAATTTTTTTTTCAGTAGCAAATCCATCGCTAATTAGCGACTGATTTATGAAGGAATAGTTTTTTTCTAAATTAAGATATTTTTATTTTTATTTAGTTTAGTAATATTATTTTTTCCGCTTGGCATGAACAATATGAATAGAAGTAAAATAAATTATATTGAATAAAAGTTATTAATTACTAAGTAGGACTATTCCTATGTAATACACATGTAATAAATCAAGCATTTCTGATAGTATAATATATTAATAACACATACATATAAGATAATATGTATAAGTATTACAAAAGTATAATATAACATACATGTGTAGTATATATGTGTAGATATAGACATTGAAATACATCAATAGAAGAAATGTTAAATAATATATTGTTAGATACTTTAGAGTATAAGTCAATATCAATTCAAAAAGAGTAGTGCTTAATAAATTAGGGTTTAAAAAAAGTGAAGTCAGACTAAATTAGTATTTAGGAAGACTTTTTTTATTTTTACTAAGGAGTTCGTTGCTAAATTTTAAAAATTTCATTTTTAATATTTAAAAATACTATTTTGTCGCTAATCCCTCACTATCAAGTACCGACGCTGAATATCATACTGCAACAATAGCCGCTCAAGAATGTACGTGGCTGTTGCAACTGCTAAAGGATCTTCATCAATCAACGGATGATGCAGAGACGTTATGCTGTGACAACCAATCAACAATTCAACTTGTTGAAAATCCAGTATTCCATGCGAGAACAAAGCATGTAATGGTTCATATCACTTTGTCCAAGAAAAACTGCTTTGTGGAGATATCAATATGAAATATGCAAAGGCTGAAAAGCAGATAGCGGATATCTTCACCAAGAGTCTTAGCAGTACAAAAGTTTGAGTTTTGCTTCTTCATTTGGTTTCTCAAGTCTTCTTTCTCTCTCTAAAATCAGAAGGCAATAGTTTGAGTTTGAATAGATAGTTTGCATTATTCAATTTTAACATGGTATTAGAGAAAGCATTTTAGCTTTTGCAATTTTTGAAATTGCATGTGATTGTTAGTGTTGCAATTCAGTCTTCGCGTAAGTTTCTCGAGTTTCGCTCAAGATTTGGATACGGCGGCTAATGCAGAGCATTTACCAACAAATCCTATGTACCTGAATCCAAATGATAGTTCAAGTCAACCACTGGTGCAACTGGTCCTCACAGAATAGAATTATCATGCCTGGAGTAAAGCAATGCGAATGGCGTTGATGTCTAAGAACAAAATCGGGTTCATTGATGGTTGAATTGAACCACCGACAAGAGGTACACGCAATTTACCTTATGGCAACCGGTAAATACTACAGTTCTGTACTGGTGGATTAATTATATTAGTCGAACTATTGCTCAAAGTGTGATGTGGTTAGACACAGCTAAAGAAGTATGGGAAGATCTATATGAACGATATTATGGTGGTGATTTGCAACATTTGTCTGATCTAATTGAAGAAATACAAAATGTAAGACAAGGAACTAAGACAGTAAATGAGTATTATACTCAATTGAGGATATTGTGGGATGAACTGTCTATTTTAAGGCCTTTACCTTCGTGTGCGTATGAACCTAGTTGTGGTGCAATTAAGAAAATGAGAGAGTACTATGAAGCAGAATGTGTAATACGTTTTTTGAAGGACCTAAATGAGCAGTTTGATAGCATTAAGTCACAGGTGTTGTTATGACTCCTTTGCCATTGCTTAATCAAGTGTTTTCTATGGCAATAAAGCATGAGAGGCAGCTCAATTATTCTTCTAATAACAATCCAGTGGTACAAATAATGCCATCAAAATATGTGAATATGAGTCATGATAAAGATAGTAAAGAAAGCTTTGGTAAGAGTGTGTTGCAGCATACTGAGGGAACCAACTGTATGAGTAATGTTGTGGCTGGAAATAATAGGAGTGGTTTTGGTCAGAAGTCGCCACCGTGTACTTTCTGTGGAAAATATGGTCATACCGTTGATAAGTGTTATGAAAAACATGGCTATCCGCCAAATTTTAAGTTCAGACCAAGAGAAGGTGCTTATAATGGGAGTAAGAGTCAGACCAATGCTGTGATGATGAATCAAGATATGGTTATACCAAGTGCAGTGGATTCCAAAGCAGGAATTACGCAGGAGCAATATTTTGCTTTGATGCAAATGCTAAAAAATATGCAGATTCAGACTGCAGGAGTTGTACCTGAACATTCTCCAGTGGCAAGACAAGCTACACACTTATTGCTAATTTTGACAAATTTGCATATACAGGTAAGTATTTTATTGAAACATCAAGGCATTGGATTTTTGATTCAGGTGCTACATATCATATAATTTGTTCTTTGAGTTACTTCACTTCTTCTAAACCCGTTCATGACATTTTCGTTAAACTTCCTAATTCCAATTCTGTGGCTACGACTCATAAAGGTCAAGTTACTTTGTCTAACCATTTGACATTTTATTCTGTTGTGTGTGTGCCTTCTTTCTAGTATAATCCGATTTCTGTAGATAAATTCATACAACAAAATCGTTGTAAGCTTGTTTTTCATCGTCATGGTTGATTGATATAGGACTTTCACTACAAGAATATGCGCGATTAGCGACGGCCAATGTCCGTTGCTAATTAGCGAGAGATTTGCGATGGATAGCTAATTTAGATATCAAAAACAAATTTTTTAATTTTTAATTATTTTTCGTAGCTAATTAGAGTCGAATTTACAACGGATAGTTAATTTAAATATTAACAATTAATTCTTTTAATTCTTAATGTTTTCCGTAGCAAATCCACCGCTAATTTGTAACCGAAAAATAATTTAAATATTAAAAATAAATTTTTTTAATTCTCAATATTTTCCGTTGCAAATCCGTTGCTAATTAGTGAGGGATTAGTGATAGATAATTATTTAAATATTAAAAATGAATTTTTTAATTCTTAATTTTTTTCATTACTAATCTGTCCCAAATTAGCGACGGAAAAATAATTTTAATATTAAAAACAAAGTTTTTATTTCTCAATTTTTTCCGTAGCAAATCCATCGCTAATTAGCGACGGATTTGCGAAGGAATAGTTTTTTCTAAATTAAGATATTTTTATTTTTATTTAGTTTAGTAATATTATTTTTCTGCTTGGCATGAACAATATGAATAGAAGTAAAATAAATTATATTGAATAAAAGTTATTAATTACTAAGTAGGACTATTCCTATGTAATACACATGTAATAAATCAAGCATTTCTGATAGTATAATATATTAATAACACATACATATAAGATAATATGTATAAGTATTACAAAAGTATAATATAACATACATGTGTAGTATATATGTGTAGATATAGACATTGAAATACATCAATAGAAGAAATGTTAAATAATATATTGTTAGATACTTTAGAGTATAAGTCAATATCAATTCAAAAAGAGTAGTGCTTAATAAATTAGGGTTTAAAAAAAGTGAAGTCAGACTAAATTAGTATTTAGGAAGACTTTTTTTATTTTTACTAAGGAGTTCGTTGCTAAATTTTAAAAATTTCATTTTTAATATTTAAAAATACTATTTTGTCGCTAATCCCTCACTATCAAGTACCGACGCTGAATATCATACTGCAACAATAGCCGCTCAAGAATGTACGTGGTCGTTGCAAATCGCTAAAGGGATCTTCATCAATCAACGGATGATGCAGAGACGTTATGCTGTGACAACCAATCAACAATTCAACTTGTTGAAAATCCAGTATTCCATGCGAGAACAAAGCATGTAATGGTTCATATCACTTTGTCCAAGAAAAACTGCTTTGTGGAGATATCAATATGAAATATGCAAAGGCTGAAAAGCAGATAGCGGATATCTTCACCAAGAGTCTTAGCAGTACAAAAGTTTGAGTTTTGCTTCTTCATTTGGTTTCTCAAGTCTTCTTTCTCTCTCTAAAATCAGAAGGCAATAGTTTGAGTTTGAATAGATAGTTTGCATTATTCAATTTTAACATGGTATTAGAGAAAGCATTTTAGCTTTTGCAATTTTTGAAATTGCATGTGATTGTTAGTGTTGCAATTCAGTCTTCGTTGCGAAGTTTCTCGTAGTTTCTGCTCAAGATTTGGATACGGCGGCTAATGCAGAGCATTTACCAACAAATCCTATGTACCTGAATCCAAATGATAGTTCAAGTCAACCACTGGTGCAACTGGTCCTCACAGAATAGAATTATCATGCCTGGAGTAGAGCAATGCGAATGGCGTTGATGTCTAAGAACAAAATCGGGTTCATTGATGGTTGAATTGAACCACCGACAAGAGGTACAAGCAATTTACCTTATGGCAACAGGTAAATACTACAGTTCTGTACTGGTTGATTAATTCAATGAGTTCAACTATTGCTCAAAGTGTGATGTGGTTAGACACAGCTAAAGAAGTATGGGAAGATCTATATGAACGATATTATGGTGGTGATTTGCAACATTTGTCTGATCTAATTGAAGAAATACAAAATGTAAGACAAGGAACTAAGACAGTAAATGAGTATTATACTCAATTGAGGATATTGTGGGATGAACTGTCTATTTTAAGGCCTTTACCTTCGTGTGCGTATGAACCTAGTTGTGGTGCAATTAAGAAAATGAGAGAGTACTATGAAGCAGAATGTGTAATACGTTTTTTGAAGGACCTAAATGAGCAGCTTTGATAGCATTAAGTCACGAGTGTTGTTATGACTCCTTTGCCATTGCTTAATCAAGTGTTTTCTATGGCAATAAAGCATGAGAGGCAGCTCAATTATTCTTCTAATAACAATCCAAAGTGGTACAAATAATGCTATCAAAAATATGTGAATATGAGTCATGATAAAGATAGTAAAGAAAGCTTTGGTAAGAGTGTGTTGCAGCATACTGAGGGAACCAACTGTATGAGTAATGTTGTGGCTGGAAATAATAGGAGTGGTTTTGGTCAGAAGTCGCCACCGTGTACTTTCTGTGGAAAATATGGTCATACCGTTGATAAGTGTTATGAAAAACATGGATATCCGCCAAATTTTAAGTTCAGACCAAGAGAAGGTGCTTATAATGGGAGTAAGAGTCAGACCAATGCTGTGATGATGAATCAAGATATGGTTATACCAAGTGCAGTGGATTCCAAAGCAGGAATTACGCAGGAGCAATATTTTGCTTTGATGCAAATGCTAAAAAATATGCAGATTCAGACTGCAGGAGTTGTACCTGAACATTCTCCAGTGGCAAGACAAGCTACACACTTATTGCTAATTTTGACAAATTTGCATATACAGGTAAGTATTTTATTGAAACATCAAGGCATTGGATTTTTTATTCAGGTGCTACATATCATATAATTTGTTCTTTGAGTTACTTCACTTCTTCTAAACCCGTTCATGACATTTTCGTTAAACTTCCTAATTCCAATTCTGTGGCTATGACTCATAAAGGTCAAGTTACTTTGTCTAACCATTTGACATTTTATTCTGTTGTGTGTGTGCCTTCTTTCTAGTATAATCCGATTTCTGTAGATAAATTCATTCAACAAAATCGTTGTAAGCTTGTTTTTCATTCTCATGGTTGCTTGATATAGGACTTTCACCACAAGAATGGTTCAGTTAAAGAAAATAATATATATATATATATATATATATATATATATATATATATATATATAAGTTCAACCGAAAGCATGTGATTGTGATATGTGAATAATTGGAGGCTAAATTGAAACCTCAATCTACAAGTGTCATGGTTTGCATTTAATGCCTCATTGATTTCTGGGCCTTCATGAACTAATCACATAAGCTAATTACCTTAACTTTACTGAAATTGAGTAGTCTTTGAAGCTTTTAAGAAGAATTAATGAGATAAATAAAAGAACTATTCCAAATTTCAATACCAAAATACTGAACTAATCAAAAGATGAATCCATAAATTAAACTCTTCATAAATGTATTTTGATTGTCTATAGCTCCACACATCTATATATATGTCTACCATTTTATGGAAGAAATACCATATTACCAAATATAAAAATTAGAACTATAGCTGAAGAACTTAGCTAAGAGGCATAAGTAATTTTAAAATTTTTCTGGAAGACTACCATATCAATTCAAAAGTTTTCTTTTTTTTCTTGCTTTACAATTTATAATCTCCCAAAGCCTTGACAATATTTAGCAATTAAATGGTCACAAGGAAAAAATACTCAAAGCATGACAAGAAATGCCAATGATAATGACTCTCTAAAGGTTTTGGCAATGGCAATGGATCTCTGAAAGTTTTCTTCTATGGTCGACAAAGTCGTAAGTATATTTACAATAGTAGTGACTTTTTTATTATATGGTCTATTTACTCTACTTTATCATTTTCATACTTTAATTTCTACTTTTAGGTTTTCTTTTTTTTTTACTTTTTTTTGCTCTATTTGATAATAAATTTTAGTTATTTGATTTCATCTTTTTAGTCTTATTCATCAAATGAAGTTATTTATGAGAGAGAAAGGTACGAACTACTCTAAGTATGAAGTTTGAGTTGTTCTATATACAACTTAGATTGTATTTAAATGTAAATTTAAACGATCAGGTATACCACGTCACGTACCATCCCCTCTTTCCATAGAGGGGCGTATGGATCGTCCGAGTAAACTACTAATAAGACTTTTACTAACTACTTAGTTATCGTTACTGTCTTAATATCATGTTGCATTTTCTCTGGTGGACCCCCTCTTTCCATCGTACTAGAGCGATTCGAGAAGAACGATTAGGGTCATATTCTTTGGACTTTTTGATGCAGAAATGTAAATGTTTTAATGGCTAACGCAATTGCATGCTCCTAGAGGTGGTGATTTAGAAATTACTGATATAATTAGAGTTTGAGAAAGCACGATAATAGAATGCAAAGTTAAAGGATCACAAAATATTACACCTAAGGTATACTTTTACAATATGAAATAATATCATTTACATAAACTTAAAATACATTTACAAAAAGTTTAAAGTATATATCTGTGCTATTACGGGGTAGAGCATTAGTTAGCCATTATATTCAACAGTTCTTTGTTTTAATCACTGGAAAAAATAGAAATTAGAATTTTTTTGCACAACTAAAGAAAGAAAAATAATTACAAAGATTCTAGATTCAAAATTATATTTACAAAAAAATAATACACAAATATGGTTTAAATTAAAAATGTGATCAGAAATTGCATTAAGAAGCCATTAGCACAGCAATAGAACTCTTGTAGCACGCAAGCGAGGTTACGATTTGAATCCTAGGTGCGATGCGAGAGGCAGAATTATGCTACGAAGTGGCATTGGCCTGGCACTAGTTGGCACTTGTTGGATGAAAATTATTTATTTTTCTTTTTTCTTTTTCTTATGACAATCAACATTTTTGTCACTAAATGTCATTTTTAATGACGATTTTGTTGTTTGTCACTTTTTTTATTATAATTTTCACTTTTAGAAAAAATATTAGAACTTGTCACTAGAGGGTAATGTTATAGTGACAACTTAAGATTGTAATTGATAACTGTCGAATTAGTGACAAATTTTTAAATGATGAAGCCATGGTCACTAAAGCATGTCAACATTTAGTGACAAGGATGCTTTGTCACAAAATCTTGCATTTTAGTGACAACATGTTAATGTTGTCATTTGTAGGCTTTAGTGACACATTTTTAGTGTCGACAAAATTATAACTATTTTATTGTCAAGCAATATTCTTTAGTGACAACTTTTTATTTTAGTGAAAATTTTCATCATCATCAATTGTTATTTCTTCCGTCGTGAATGTTGGGTATCTCCTCCCTCCATATAATATAGAAAATAGTTCTTGCATATCCAACTAACAATTAATGAGTTGGGATATTGCATGAACCAATATGAAACATAACCCCCTCATAACATAAACTTCTCCTTAGCTTTCTCATATGCTTAATAAAATTCCATAAGCTGATAAATCTCTCCCAAAACATTGATAAAGTATACAAAGACTTGTCATTTAAAATTCCGTTGCAAATGTCACATCTAGAAACTAAAATATGATGTGGCAACATCTCCGAGTATTCCCCAGAGAAACCTAACCTCAAACATGTTGCTCAAGAAATCAAACAATGATGCTCATTCAAAATATGAAATAACCTACTATTCTCAACTTCAAATATATAAAGTACTGTAAAAGTTTTACATAACAAGTGATAATTCATACTTTAGACTTTACAATGCATAATAAAACTTAAACTTTGTCATCCCAAAACGTATAATAGTCAAAAACTCATAATATATGTATTTGGCTCTACAAGCACTCTTAAGGTATCGTAGCCAAGACTGTGACCATCTCTAGTGATGTGCTTTACCCCTATTATAGTTGATGGATCAAGGACAGGCATTCTTATCATTGGTATTACTATAGCAGTAGATTGTGGAGTTGCAGTAGCGAAGAATGGCACTGGCGGCATCGTAACAAGGGCTGTTATAATCTCTTTTGATGTGCTTAACCCTACTGAAACTTATGGAATACAAATGGGCATTCCTATCATTGGTATTGGTATAGTAGTAGGCTGTGGAGATGTAGTAGTGAAGTATGGCATTGGCGAGAGTTCTAAGTTCACTAAAAGATTCCTCATTGTCATCATCAATAGATTTGTAACTGATATCGCTAGAAAATTTGATGTAGCCATTGTGGATTTCTATCATCGACTCGTTCTCTTGGTATAATAGTGACTTTGAATTGCTAGGAGTGTATTGATATTATCCCCTATCATCTCTTGAGTGCTTCTCCTTCTTGCACCATCTTAGAGTCCTTAAGTGAATTCAAGATTAAGTGTACCACGAAAGTTTGCTTAAGAGCTTCTTCATAAACTATATTGTCTTCAATCCACAAAACATTTACTTGACCATAGTGAAAGTACCATAGCCATAATGGTCCTTCAATTAATTTTATAGAAAAGCAAGAATAGGCAATGGTGTAAAGATGAAATGGGAACATATGATTTACAATCATATTCACTTGAGCAATCGACCCAACTTGTCATCTTCAATTCGACAAACACCATTTTTTGTAGTAATTGCATACCCACAATTGACCCACACTAAGCAAATTGAAGACATGAGATGAAATATAATTTTCTCCTTTTCTATTTGTTGATTGATTTTATTCTTGTAATTATGACTGTGATCTAAATTTATCTTGCACTTGGATGGGTTGAACCCTAGATTTTATCTATGTGAAGACTTGATTTTTTGGTCAATTGAATGCTCTATTTCTTATGTATTGTTTGTAAGCTTTGATTGCTTGCATTGATTATGCTAGCTACTTGATTTATGTGTGGTTGTTCACTTGCAATTGAGTAAGGAAGAGTGGAAAGGGAATAGACATAAACGGTGGGCAGTAGCATGGGTAACTAGAGATGAGCTAATTAATTAGAGAAAGCTTATATGGAATTTACTAATCTAAAGGCATTCTTAGAGGTTCTAGATAGGAAAAGATTCCAACTAATTCGCCTAAAGGTAGGGGACTCATAACTAGAGATAAAGATAGGTATAACATAGGAATTCCTTCAAACATAACAACGGAGGAATCAATTAACCAAGGGCTTTTCTTCCACATAGGCGAATCTAGAGGGATTCTCATTATGCAATCTGCAAAAACAGTCCCTAAACTATCTTAATTACTATAGCTTTGTCTCACAACTCATATTTTAATACTTTTGGTCAATTATCTTTAGAGCAATCTATATAAATAGTCCCAAAACTATCTTAGTTTTTACAACTTATGCCCACAACTCACAGTTTAATATTCTTGGTCCATTATCTTTATATATTTCAATATTTATAGTCTCAAACACCATTACTATGGCAGAGACCGATGAAGACGTACACTTACATATCATGTATCTTACTGGTCAAGGACAAATATGCCCCTTCAAGAATATTTCCTCCCAAAATCCATGGCATGCAAGACTAAAATTGACTTCTCTTATTTTTTTTGCGAATCGAGTATTCGAATTGAACAAAAAAAATGAAATGGAAAAAACACATACTCCCTAAATTCTTATTCCAGTCTTGTAGGGTTTATTATTTTGCCAAAACAAAAATGATGAATCCTAAAAAATAAGAATTAGAATTTAGGGAATATATGTTTTTCCTCCTCCTCTACTCTTTTGTCCAACTTAGTTTTACTCGATTAAAAATAATAATTCTAATCGCATGTGCCGTACATTTTGAGAGAAAAATTCTTTAATAAATAGATTTGGCCCTACACCGATAGACCACATGAAATGTGGATATATATCTTCTCTAGTTTTTGCCACATTAATAGTGTTTGGGGGTAGTAAATATTGAAATATATAAGGATAATAGACCAAAAATATTAAAATGTGAGTTTTGGGACTAAGTTGTAAAAACTAAGATAGTTTAGGAACTATTTTTACAAATTCTATAAATATAACGGATCAAAAATATTAGAATATGAGTTATGGGACAAAGTTATAGCAATTAATATAGTTTGGGGACTATTTTTGCAGATTTTTCTATTCTCATTCAAGTACATCCTACTTCTTTGAAATCTTCCTAACATGATAGAGTGCTAGGAGTTATCTTTCAAGTACATCTTTTTTATGTATTTTTCTTTATTTAATTTCTTAGTCAATTAGGTACACTAAACAATAGAATTAGAGAAAGCAGTAGTACTTGACCATAACCCTAGGATTCAGCATCTTGTGTGCTTTCCTTTTACATTACTATATGATAGGGGCACTTGCCTAGTTCTACATGGTAGAGTTCTATACAAAAGTGTAGTATGAAATACCTAAGAGGGGGGGGGGGTGAATTAGGTATTTGGATAATTTTTGCAAATTCAAACCTTTTATATGTATAGACCAATTACAGATGATATGAATAAGAGAGAAACAATTTATGGCAAAGCAATATAAGAAATGTAGACAAATGAACACAAGCAATTTATAGTGGTTCGATCCTCAAGATCTACCTCCACTACCTTAAGCCTACACTTAAGGATTTCAATAACTCTACTATGTGCTCAAGTTCACAGATTACAAGAGAGGTTCACCACACTATGGTTTTACACTTATAACCTCTTCTAGTAATTTTTACAAACAAGGCTCACCAACCTATGGTTTTATATCTCAAACAACCTTGAATCACAACTTCAAGGATCACCCTTATCTAAAGGGTTTTATGTTATCAAGATAACCTTGCTAGAGCTAGTAGATCAACACAATTGAATAAGTAAAGATGAGTGTGTAGATGTTATCACTTGTTGGTAGAAATTACACAAAGTTGCACCTTCACACTTTGATGTCTTTGGATTGATCAATTGAATGCACAAGACATAAGAGAGCTTGAGAAATGTTTGTAATGGACTTCAGAAAGCTTAGAGTATTCAAAAATTCAAAACTTACAAAAGATTTCACGTTTATAGCTTTTATAGAATTTGAAAATCAGTTGAAACAGCTATAAAACGGCTAGTTAACGGCTATTTTCAGGAAATTCGGACGACCGAATTCTGCGTCCGAATTTTTCGGAAGACCGAATTCTTCCTGCTTCGTCCGAATCTTCGTTCGAATTTCTCTGGAGGAACAGTGACCATGCTGAAGACCAAAATTCGGACGACCGAATTTTTCTTCATGCGTCTGAATCTTCTTCCGAATTTCTTTGGAAGAACAGTAGAAAACTTTTTCTACCAAATTCGGACGACCGAATTTCTTGGAATCATGTTCAAACTTTGTAAAATCATTTGAGATTTAACTTCCAAGGATTTGAAATACATTTGGTATATATAGAAAACTTATTTAGACAAACATCAGTTTGAAAACCAAAATCAAATTCCTTTGATCATATAAAGTTTACTTAAAAACTTTTAGGACACAAAACCACATTTTCTAAGAATTCATTCAAAGCCTTTTTAAAATTAAGAAAGCAATTTTATGCTCTCTTATGCATTCAATAGACTCCAAGACATACAAGTGTAGAGTTTACATAGATATTACCTATCATCATACCTACTCTACACTTCAAGTCTTCAATGCCTTGAGTTCATCTTTGAATAAACCTCAAAAGACTCATAGCTTATTGAGGTTGTTCTTGCTCTTTGGCTTGAAGGCAATAAGACTTCAAACTTCTTTCTTCACAAATCCTATCACACAATATAAACATATTAGTTCTCATCAATATTTGTCATTAATCAAAATTATATGATTTGCCCTTAGGGCTAACATAGTATATTTAGCATGCTTGATTGTATATAACAACAACACCATCAAAAGCAAAAGACCTAAGGAGGGGGGAGGTGAATTATGTCCTTGGCTAATTTTCAAAATCTTTTCCCCTTTGGCAAAACCTTTGCCTTAATACAAGCTCTTCTTCAAAGTCTGAAACTCCATGTTTATATGCGATTTAAAAAGAATGGTTGAGACAGGATGATCAAACAATATAACCACAACCAATTAATCAACAACTAAGAATAAGTGATAGTAACATACGTATGTAAGCAAGTAAAGCAATAAAGAAATGAACACACTATTTATAGTAATTCGATCACTCCTAGATCTACATCCACTACCTTGAGTCCACACCCAAGGATTTAACCAATTCACTAAATGCTCAAGTCAAGCAATTATATAAAAGGCTCACCCTTAATAGGTTTTACCACAATAACCTCTTTTCCACAAACAATCAAGGCTCACCCTTCACCAAGGGATTTTATGTCACTAGAAAACCTTGACCAATCTAATCAAAGGCTCACCCTCACCAAAGGGTTTTCTATCATAAGATGACCTTGATTAATCTAGTCAATGACTTACGCTCACCAAAGGTGTCTATTAGCCCTAAGGGCAAATCATGTAGTTTTGATTAATGACAAATATTGATGAGGACTAATATGTTTATATATTGTGTGATAGGATTTGTGATCTAAGAAGAATGGAGTCTCATTGCCTTCAAGCCAAAGTGCAAGAACAACCTCAATACATTGTAATTGAAGTTTTACGAAGGCTATTCAAAGATGATCTAAAGGTAAATCTCTATGTAAACTCTACACTTGTGTGTCTTGGAATCTATTGAATGCATAAGAGAGCATAAAATAAGTTTCTTAATTTTAAATGGCTTGGAATGAACTTTTTGATGAATATGGTTTTGAGTAAACTTTGCATGTTCAAAGAAATTTGATTATGGTTTTCAAGCTTATATATGTCTAAATAATTTATCTATACATATAAAATGTTTTCAAACTTATTGAAGTTAAGTCTCAAATGATTTTACAAAGTTTGAAAGTGCTTCCAAAAAATTCGGTCGTCCGATTTTTGTAGCAAAAAATGGTTACTATTTTTCCAGAGAAATTCGGATGCATGAAGAAAAAATTTAGTCGTCCGAATTTTCTGTCTTCAGCATGGTTACTATTTTTCTAGAGAAATTCGGACGAAGATTCAGACGCAGGAAAAAAATTCGGTCATCTGAATTTTTCCAGAATGTGCAACAGCAACGTCTGAAAAATTCGGCTGTAAAATTCGGTCATCCGAATTTTCTGAAACTAGCCGTTACTAGCCATTTTATGGCTGTTAAAACTTATTTTCAAATTCTATAAAAGCTAGAAACTTGAAATCTTTTGTAAGTTTTGAATCTAAGTGAACTCTAAGCATTCCAAAGCCTTTAGCAAACATTTTGTGAGCTCTCTTGTGTCTTGTGCATTCAATTGATCAATCCAAAGACATCAAAGTGTGAAGGTGCAATTTTGTGTAAAACATCTACCAACAAGTGGTAACATCTACACACTCTTCTCTACTTATCATATTGTGTTTTCTACTAGCTCTTGCAAGGTTATCTTGATAACATAAAACCCTTTAGGTAAGGGTGATCCTTGAAATTGTGATTCAAGGTTGTTTGTAGATATAAAACCATTGTTTGGTGAGCCTTGTTTGTAAAGTTACTAGAAGAGGTTGTGAGTGTAAAACCATTGTGTGGTGAGCCTCTCATGTAATTTGTGAACTTGAGCATATAGTAGATTGATTGAAATCCTTAAGTGTAGGCTTAAGGTAGTGGACGTAGATCTTGACGATCGAACCACTATAAATTGCTTGAGTTCTTTGCTTTTACATTCCTTTATTGCTGTGCTATTGACTGTCTTTAACTTGACACATATACTCTGTTCCTTGCTTAAACTTATAAAAAGTTTTTGTTTGCAAAAATTGGCCAAATACCTAATTCACCCCCTAGGTATTTCCATTGGTATCAGAGCTAGGACTTCTTTGTGTGGTTTTACAACCTAGAAGTTAAAAATCCTATGGCTAGTATTTCAAACTTACCTTACCTAGAAGGATCTTTCACAAATAGACCATCTTTGTTTGATGGAACAAACTACACCTTTTGAAAATCTAGAGTTAAGATATACATTTGTTCTATCAATTTTGATTTGTGGAATATTGTTGAAAAAGGTCCTTATATTCCTATGAAAATGAAAGCAGATGGAGTGACCTTAGAACTAAAGTCTACTGATGAATTTGATGAGCATGATTCAAAGAAAATGACTTTAAATTATCAAGCCATGAACATCTTAAGTTGTGCTTTTGATGTAACTGAATATAATAGAGTTAGTGGTTGTGACTCTGCTCATGATATGTGGAGATTACTCCAAATAACTCATGAAGGCACAAATCAAGTTAAAGAATCTAAACTTGCTATGCTTGTTAGAGATTATGAGTTATTTACCATGAAACAAGGTAAAAATGTTAGTGATATGTTTACAAAGTTTACTAACATTTTTAATGGCTTAAAAGCTTATGGTAAAAGCTATACTATAGGAGAGCAAAACAGGAAAATTTGGATGCTCTACCAAGATCTTGGCAGCCAAAGACACTTGCTATTGAGGAGTCCAAGGATTTAAAAACTCTTCCACTTGAAGAGCTTATTGGATTGCTGCTCACACATGAAATGAAGATGAAAAGATTAAATGACAAAGAAGATGAAGAAAAGGGAAGAAAAGGAGTTGTACTCAAGGCTTCAAATCACTTGAGTGAACAAGAAAAATCTTCAAGTGAAGAAGAAGATGGTAACAGTGGAGAAGAGGAAATTTCCATGGCAGTTAGGAAGTTCAAGAGATTCTACAAAAAGGAATTCCTCAAGAAAGGAAGAAAGCCAACCAAGAAGAGTGGACAGTCTTCGTCCTTCAAACCTCAATGCAAGAGTACAGAACATCTTGTTGCTGATTGTCCCAGAGTTTTGGAAAGAGAAAGAGACAGCAAGAACAAAAAGAAATCTGCCAAGAAAGAAAAAGGACTGGCTAGAACGTGGGATCAACAAGAAAGTGAAGATGACAGTGAAGGAAAGGTCAACATATGTTTTATGGTAATTGATGATGAGGTACATTCTTCTCCCTCTATTCCTAATCTTTATGATGATGATATTGATCCTAGTGAATTACTTATAGAGATATATGAAGATTTGAAAAAGGCTTCAAAAAGAAATAAGGAAATGAAATTCAAAATCAGTGATTTATCAAATGAGAATTAAAAATTATGTGTTGAAAAATAAACTTCTTGAGACCATTCATTGTCTTAACATTGAAAAAGAAGTTTTAAATGCAACCTTACAAAACATATCTTTTGAAAACAAAGAGCTTTGCATAGAAGTTATTTCTCTTAAGAAAATGCTTGGTGATCATGAGATTTTAAAAAGAAAAGTTAATGATCTTACTTCATGCATTGAAAAATTTACAAATGGAAGAGAAAATTTAAATAAATTGCTTGGTTATCAAAGATCTTCATTTGCAAAACATGGTCTTGGTTTTTCTCATGATAGCTATATTCCAAAGTATAAAAACTCTTTTGTTAAAGAGACTTTTAATTCTAGGTCTCATATTTGTTGCACATATTGTGGCAAGCATGGACACAAGGTTTCTAGATGTTTTATAAAAAGAAAGATAGAAAATGGTGTTAAGACTATTTGGAAAGTCAAAGGAACTTTCACTAACCCCCTTGGACCCAATAAAATATGGGTACCAAAAATCACTCTCTCCAATTTGGTGTAGGTTCAATTTGCTTCTAGATGAAGTGCCACAAAATGGTTCCTTGACAGTGGGTGTTCAAGACATATGACTGGAAATGTCTCACTTGTTAGTGAGCTTCAAGTAACAAGTGAAGGCTTTGTCACATTTGGTGATAAGAAGAAAGGAAAAATACTTGGAATAGGTAACATTGGTAAAGGTTCCTTTCCTCTTATTAAACAAGTATTGCTCATTAATGGTTTATAGTATAATTTACTTAGCATTAGTCAATTATGTGACAATGGATGTAAAGTAGAATTCAAATGTGATACTTGTACTATTTTTGATAGTGCAAGTAGCAAAACCATCTTTGTTGCTAAAAGAGTTGGAAACGTATATGTGCTATATCTTGATGAACTGATCACAAATGATATCAAATGTCTTGCCATTCATGATAATGATGGATTTTTGTGGCATAGAAGATTAGGACATGTAAGCATGGATTTATTGAATAAACTGTCTACCCAAGAGCTAGTTAGAGGATTACCCAAAATGCATTTTGATAAAACACGTCTTTGTGATGCTTGTCAATATGGAAAACAATCAAAAACATCTTTTAAACCCAAGAAAATGGTCTCTACTTTAGAACCTCTTGAACTAGTTCACATGGACTTATTTGGACCAACGAGGACCACTAGTCTTGGGGGTAAAAGATATGCTTATGTGATTGTAGAAGATTTTTCAAGATTTACTTGTGTGCTCTTCTTAGCTCAAAAGGATGAAACATTTCATGAATTTGTATAACTTTTTAAAAAGGTTCAAACATCTCTTGAATTTAAACTGATTTCTATTAGAAGTGACAATGGAAGAGAATTTTTCAATCAAGATTTTACAAAATATTGTGATGAATATGATATTACTCATAATTTTTCAGCTGCCAAAACACCTCAACAAAATGGTGTTGTTGAGAGGAAAAACAGAACTTTACAAGAGATGGCTAGATCAATGCTTTGTGAAAATTCCTTACAAAATACTTTTGGGCTGAAGCTGTAAATACTGCTTGCTATGTAATGAATAGAGTTTTATTAAGACCTTTCATAAGAAAAATACCTTTTGAACTGTTATTTGATAAAACTCTTTCAATTGTCTATTTTAAAGTTTTTGGTTGTAAGTGTTTATCTTAAACACTAGTGATAATCTTGATAAGTTTGACAGAAAATCTGATGAAGGTGTATTTCTTGGCTATTCTTCAAATAAAAAGGCATATAGAGTCTATAATAAAAGAACATTATATGTTGAAGAAACTATACATGTAACCTTTGATGAATCTAACATTTACCTTCAAAGAAGAAGTGAAGATGATGCAAGTTCCTCAATGTTTGAAAATCAAACTCATCATCAAGTACCCACTTTGGAAGAACATGCCAAGGAAGAAGAAATAATGGAGCAAGAACAAGATGGTCAACCAAGTAATGATCGAAAATTCGGACGCAGACCTAAAAAATTGGTCGTCCGAATTTTCCGAATTTCTCTCCCTTTTGAAAGCCATTCATACCCATTCACGTCCGAATCAAAATCTCTCAAAGATTTCATCATATTTACTTCGATTTTCTTCATTTTCGAATTCCAAGCCCTAGATTTATTCTAAAAGTCACTAGTTTTCACACATTCACATCATGGTGAGAACAAAGAGGCCAAATGTTGAAAAGGGGAAGGGAAAGCAAAGGAAGGAGATGGAGACTCAATCATCAATCAACCAAGAAAAGTTCGAATTCCTCAAACATTGTCTGGAGTTAACTGGTTTGTTTCAATCAAAGCTACTCACAAATTTGATGAATGGAACAAAAATAGCAGAAAAATTATCCCTGGGTATAAGGTGGATGTTGATAAACTATCAAATATGGATAATGTTCTGTCATTCTTTGGTGATATTGGTTGGAGTAGCTTATTATTCATTGATGAAGAATTCTATCTCACCCTCATATATGAATTCTATGTAAACCTAAAGGAAGAAATAATTGAACTGGTAGGGGATTATTTGATTCAATGGTACTCATCTAGAGTATCCCAAGTGAACTTTGAATTTAGTGATGCTTTGATTAATAGAATTTGTGGAGTAGGTGATAGTGGGGCAAGATATTAGTCACCTTCCATGCATTGTTATAATCCTGAACTCTTCACAAATGAAAGATTTTAAGAGGCATTCACTAATGGCAGGGAATTTAGGTCCATTAAAGAGAGGGAAATTAGGAACTTAGACGCTAGAGGTAAGGTATTGCATCACATGGTTACTACTATGATTGTTCCAAACTTTGGACATAAGTCATTTGTTGGAAATATGCACACGGTAATCATGTTAGCCCTGTATGAACATAGGAGATTGAATTTTGGATATATAGCCTTGAAGCACATGATTACTGCAAGAAAAACTGTAACAAGACATTCCTATTTGGAAGGATGTTGACAAGGATTTTTAAGCATTTTCGGGCAAGCATTTAAGAGTGTGGAGATTTACACTAATGAAACTCTTAGGAAAATGCAGCTTGTTCTTGATGATGATGGTATATGGAGAACTAAAAAAGACACCCCTCCAAGAAGAGAGGAGATTAAAGAAGGTGAAGAAACTGAGGAAGAAGAGGATAAAGAAGAAATTCTTTCTAGAGAGATGAAGACAAAGAGAAAGCATGATACTTCAAGTGAGGGGGAGCAACCTCTCATAAAAAGAAGATTGTTTGAAGAAGTCTCTCAACCAAAAGTTGGGATTGATCCAAGAAGTGAAGAAATAACTAGAGGTGACGACACCACAGTAGCTAAGGTATTCCAAGAAGCCTTGAATAATCATATCAAGGAAATGGAGAAAATGTATAAGTTTTTCAAATCCTTTGCTCCAATGGTTCTTGGAAAACTAGATGGATTAGACAGTAGAGTGAAGCATATTGAAGAAATTTTGATGAGAAATGCACAAAGTGGTGAAGGACCCTCTAGGCATCAAGATAGAGATGAGGATGATGGAGATAAGGAAGGAAAGAATGGAGATGAAGATGATGACAGTAATAATGGGGATGATGATCA
The DNA here is from genome assembly GCA_030512225.1 of Rauvolfia tetraphylla. Classification (NCBI taxonomy): domain Eukaryota; kingdom Viridiplantae; phylum Streptophyta; class Magnoliopsida; order Gentianales; family Apocynaceae; genus Rauvolfia; species Rauvolfia tetraphylla. The sequence goes on along the minus strand of JAJQKT010000004.1, from coordinate 5,876,882 downwards.
AGGAGGAAATGAAGAGAGTGTGGCAAAACCAGAAGAAGAAGAAAGTGAACCAGTTCATGAAGAGCCTCAAGAAGAAGGAAGTGAGCCCCAAGAAGGAGGAAGTCAAATCAAAAAAGCAAATATTGTCTCACCTTCAACTATATCCTTCAGCCAAGGGAGAGTAAAGCATTTGGCTATCAAGAAAGGATTTAGCAAAGCTTCTTCATCAACATCACAAGACTGAGCATTTCTTCACCCTCATCCTTTTTACTGCTTTTACTTAATTATTTGTACTAAGCTTCATCTTATATGTTTTAAATACTCATTTATGCTATTTGTCTTTATGCTACATTTGGTGTAATAGTAAAGCTCAATGATGAAATCTCAGTGATGAGAGCTTCGTTTAAATTATTATATATGCTATATTATTAGTCTCATTTTCATTGATCCCATTCTTTGAGTGATGACAAAAGGGGGAGAAAATTGGACGACTGTTTGTGTGCAAAATGTACTACTTGTGTCTGTTAGTGTATTATGCTATGACTGTTTATGTGGCTTAAAGTTTGGATGCATAAGTTTTGTGGTTTTGCAAAGCTAAACTAAGTGCTTTTGTGGTTATACATATTTATATTTGAATGCAAAATCACCTTTTCAAACTTGTTGCCAAAAATTTGGACAAAAACTTCGGATGCATGTTCTGAAATTCAGATGCATCCATTTTTTGTTACCAAAATGTGATCTTTTGTTGTTCAAACTGATTCAAATATGTTTTAATCTCTCATAATATGTTTGAACAATCTTAGGAAAGCTTATTTACAGAACTTGAAGCTTTTGATTATCTTATTTTTAAAGTTTGGACTTGCTATGCAAAAAATTCGGATGCATAATATTTCTAGTCCAAATGTATTGAAAAATGAGCACAATTTAAGGGGGAGCATTATTAAATTTTTACAACCTTAAAACCTCTCTTAGAGTCTTTTGTAATGCTTAAATGCTATATCTTCTATCCTAGTAGTTGGAAGGAAGGAGGTTAATGGAGGTTGGTTGGGCTATAGGCTCATATTGAGCCTTTTGAATGTCAATGTGCCAAATTGGTTAATATATATGATTGACATCAATACTTCTTTGTGCTACATTGTTTAAATCCATCACATTTTGCATCAAAGTTTGTCATCATCAAAAAGGGGGAGATTGTTAGCCCTAAGGGCAAAACATGTAGTTTTGATTAAAGACAAATATTGATTAGGACTAATATGTTTATATATTGTGTGATAAGATTTGTGAACTAAGAAGAATGGAGTGTCATTGCCTTCAACCCAAAGTGCAAGAACAACCTCAATAAGCCATAGTAATTGAAGTTTTATGAAGGTTATTGCAAGATGATCTAAAGGCATTGAAGACTTGAAGTGTAGAGGTTATATGCTAAATAGGTAAATCTCTATGTAAACTCTACACTTGTGTGTCTTGGAATCTATTGAATGCATAAGAGAGCATAAAATAAGTTTCTTAGTTTTAAATGGCTTGGAATGAACTTTTTGATGAATGTGGTTTTGTATCTCAAAAGATTTTGAGTAAACTTTGCATGATCAAAGAAATTTGATTATGGTTTTCAAGCTTATATTTGTCTAAATAATTTATCTATACATATAAAATGTTTTCAAACTTATTGAAGTTAAATCTCAAATGATTTTACAAAGTTCGAAAGTGCTTCCAAAAAATTCGGTCGTCCGATTTTTGAAGCAAAAAATGGTTACTATTTTTCCAGAGAAATTCGGACGCATGAAGAAAAATTCAGTCATCCGAATTTTCTCTCTTCAGCATGGTTACTATTTTTCCAGAGAAATTCGGACGAAGATTCAGACGCAGGGAAAAAATTCGATCGTCCGAATTTTTCCAGAATGTGCAACAGCAACGTCCGAATTCGGTCATCCGAATTTTCTGAAACTAGCCGTTACTAACCATTTTATGACTGTTAAAACTTATTTTCAAATTCTATAAAAGCTAGAAACTTGAAATCTTTTGTAAGTTTTGAATCTAAGTGAACTCTAAGCATTCCAAAGCCTTTAGCAAACATTTTGTGAGCTCTCTTGTGTCTTGTGCATTCAATTGATCAATCCAAAGACATCAAAGTGTGAAGGTGCAATTTTGTGTAAAACATCTACCAACAAGTGGTAACATCTACACACTCTTCTCTACTTATCATATTGTGTTTTCTACTAGCTCTTGCAAGGTTATCTTGATAACATAAAACCCTTTAGGTAAGGGTGATCCTTGAAATTGTGATTCAAGGTTGTTTGTAGATATAAAACCATTGTTTGGTGAGCCTTGTTTGTAAAGTTACTAGAAGAGGTTGTGAGTGTAAAACCATTGTGTGGTGAGCCTCTCATGTAATTTGTGAACTTGAGCATATAGTAGATTGATTGAAATCCTTAAGTGCAGGCTTAAGGTAGTGGACGTAGATCTTGACGATCGAACCACTATAAATTGCTTGAGTTCTTTGCTTTTACATTCCTTTATTGCTGTGCTATTAACTGTCTTTAACTTGATACATATAATCTGTTCTTTGCTTAAGCTTATAAAATGTTTTTGTTTGCGAAATTTAGCCAAATACCTAATTCACCCCCCCTTAGGTATTTTAGTGTCACATGACAACCTTGAATCAACAAAGTAAATAGATGAAGTATAGATTTAAATGTTACCAATAAAAACTTGGTGGATGATTACAATGATAGCACCACTTCACCTTCTTTGTCTATAAAATCTTGAATATCAACTTTGTAGCACAAGACAATTGGGAACTTCAAGAATTTGGAGACTTGAGAATGTTAAAGCATTCAAAGGTTTCAAGAACATCACAAAAAATCTGATGTTTGTGGATTTAATAAGGTTTAAAAATCAGCTCTAACGTTCAAAAAAACTGCTAGTAAGAGCTAGTTTCTGAGGAGTTCAGATGACCGAACTTGATCCTCTGTGTTCAAAATTTCATGCAAACTTTTCTAGAAAAATAGTAGTCACTGTTCAATGTGCAGAAAAACTTCGGACAATCGAATTTTTTATCCTGCATTCGAACTTTCCAAACTTTATAAAAACATATTCAAATCAATTTGAACAAGTTGAAAACATTCTAGCCTCAAAGATAAATCATTAAAGACCTTTTAAGTGCAAAATCTGTTGATGAAAACTTGGTAATTCAAGTAAGTTCAAAACCATTGAAAGTTTTGAAACCATGGTTTGCATTCTCAAAAGGTAACTAGAAGATTCCAAGACTAAAGAGTGTAGGGTTTACAAGGTTTATTTATTAATCATAAGACCACCTACACTATATGTCTTCAATGCCTTCAATTATCTTGAATCAACTTTTTTATCTTCAACCACTTTGGTAACCTTGATTGTTCTTGCGCTTTAGCTTCAAGGCAATTAGACTTGTATTCTTCTCAATCAAAAAAACCTATCACTCAACAATTAAACACATTAGTCCATATCAAGGTTAATCAACATTATTTCCTTAAGACCTTGCACTTATCAATGTTTGTCATTAATAATAAAAAAGATTTTCCCTTAGGGCTAACAATCTTCCCCATTTCGATGATGACAATGTTTGATGCAAAATGTGATGGATTTAAACAATATAGTACAATGAAACATTAATGTCATAGATGAATGATGAACAATTTAGCACAATGACATAGCGTGGCTCAGGAATGAGCCTATAACCCAGCCAACCTCCATAAACCTCTTTCCTTCAATCAAACTAGAAGTTTGATTATTTAAACAATCATAAAAATACTTCTAAGAGAAGTTTTAAAGGTTAGAAAACAGTTTATAAAGCTTCCCCTTAGATAGTGCTCATTTTTTTGAAAATTTGGACTTTGAACTATGAGTCCAAACCGTAATAACTTCAACAAAAAAGTTGTTTAATTTGAAAAAAACTTTCCTAAGGTTGTTCAAACATTTTAAAAAAGATTAAAACTGATTTGAATCAATTTGAACAACAACAGAGAACTTTTTGGCAACAAAATATGGATGCATCCGAATATTCGGAGCATGCATTCAAATTTCAAGTCCAAACTAAAATTGATTGATTTTAAACATGAAATTTGAAAGGTACATTCAACCTAATCAATCTATGAAAACACTTACTCAATCTATTAACATTTCAACATATGCAAGTTCAGATTTCTTAACAACATATGTCAAACAGTTTTTCTTCTCCCCTTTGTCTGTAATTACATAGCATTTTGCAGACAAGCAGTGCGACAAGTTTAAATTGCACAGCAGCAACAAATTTTAGTTAAATTTCAGTTCAGAAAATTCTAGCAAATTCAAAAATTCAGTTCAGCAATAAATTCAACAAAGCAACAAATTTAAGCATATTCCAGCAAAATTTTCAGTACACAGCAAATGTGAAATTTTTAGCACACAACAAATGTGAAATTTTCAGCACATAGCACATTCACATTTTGTTATAATTTCTTCTCCTCCTTTTGTCATCAATCAAAGATGGGGTAAGAGTAATTAGGCAACATAAATTAAAGAAACTCTTATCACAAGGATTTATCATTGAACTTTATAACATAAATTTGAAAAGCACATATGAACTTCATAGGAATAGTATAAAACATTCATCAAGTTCAAGACTAACTATGCAATGAAATATTCAAATCATAAACTACAGTATGCAATTGAAATAGAGTTTAGGGATAGAAAAGCTTAGCCTGGGATGCGTTTCATGGTCTTCACTCCATATTGGTTTGTTGTGATGGCCATGTATCCATTTAGCTCTATATTAAGAGGTCCTTCACTTGCCGACTCCTTGCCTGTGTAGCTTAGCTTTGGTGTGGTAGCCAATCTGGAAGGGCTTCTATGTCCTCTCTTTTGAACAACTTGCTTCCTTTTTCCCTGGCTAAATTAAATGGTTGAGGGAGTGATGATTTGAGCTTTGATCAAGTTGCCTTCATCTCTTTCTTCTTGCTTCTCTTCTTGGGCTTTTCCTCCTTGATCTCCACTCTTATGCTCTTTTCCTTGTCGGGGTACTCCACTTCCTTCTCCTTCATCTTTTCCTTCTTCTCTTAGCAAAAAATTGATGGTCATTTCCATCATCACCGTCATCATTATAATTTTCATCATTGTAGCTACTATATCATCATCTTCTTTATCTTTTTCTTCTTTCTCTTTACTGTCCTCCTTCTCATCTTCTTTGGCTTTAGAGAAGCTTGCATCTTCTAATACCACTTTAGAGATCTTTCTCAAGTCTTCTTCCATATTTTTAACTCTACCTTCTAAACCATCAAATCATTGGAGCTAAGGACTCGAAGAATTTGTACATCTTCTCCATTTCCTTTATATGGTTGTTCAATGCCTCTTGAACCACTTTGGTAACTGTGGTATCACCGCTAGTAAGATTATCATCTTCAACTTCTTCTCCTTCATTAAAGGGTACCTCTCAAATTGTCCTCTTTTTTTGGGGGGTTGCTCCCCCTCACATGGTGACTTATGCTGCCTCTTGGACTTTCTTTCCCAGGCTTGAGCTTCTTTTTTATTCTCTTCAAATTCTTCTGTTAGCCCTAAGGGAAAATTGTGTAGTTATGATTAGTTTTGATTAATGACAAACATTGATAAGGACTAATTCTTATGTCATTTTTGTGATAGGAATGTTGGATTAAGAAGTAAGGAGGTCTTATTGCCTTGGAGCTAAAAGTGCTAAGGACAACTAAAGTATGATCAAGGATCAAGAATATAGAGCATGTTCTATGGATTGAAGGCTTTAAAGACTCTAGTGTAGGTTTACACTTGCTAAATAGGTATATTCTTGTAAACCCTACACTTGTTTATCTTGGAATCTATTGAATGCATAAGAGAGCACAAAACTTATTTTTGAATTTTAAATGGCTTTGAATTAACTTTGTGTTACCAAGTATTGTTTTTGAATCTTAAATGATTTTGAGTAAACTTTGAATGATCAAGTGCTTTGGTAATGGTTTTTGTGTTCAAAAGTGTTTAAATGACTTATCTCTTAATATAAAATGATTTCAAACTTATTGAGGTTGATTTTCAAATGTTTTGACAAAGTTTGAAAAGTTCGAACACAAGTTCAGACATCCAAACTATGAACATGGTTACTGTTTTTCCAGAAAAATTCAGACACAAGTTCGGATGCAAGGGACAAAGTTCGGTCATCCGAACTTTTCCAGACAACATGTCACAGTAATGTTCGAACGACAGTTCGGACGTAGAGGATCAAGTTCGGTCGTCCGAACTCCTCAAAAACTAGCCGTTTTATAACTGTTAAAACCGATTTTCAAAATCTATAAAAGCCATAACTTTAGATTTTTCGTAACTTTTGAATATCTGAGAAATCTTAACATTCCAAAATCATTTGAAAACATCAAGTCTCTCTTTTGTCTTGTGCTTACATGTGATTATTCAAGATTCCAAAGACAACAAATTGAAGTGGTGCTAAATTGTGTAATCATCTACCAAGCAGTGGTAATATCTCATCTATTCTCTATTTATTCTTGTTTTCTACTTGCTCATTACAAGGTTTTCTTGTAAACATAAAATTCTTTAGGTAAGGGTGATCCTTGAGATATTGATTCAAGGTTGTTTGTAGATATAAAATCCTTTGGTAGGGTGAACCTTGTTTGTAAAATTGTAAAAGAGGTTATTGGTGTAAAACCGTTTGTGGTGAGCCTCTTGTGTAATTGATTGAACTTGAGCATGAGGTAGATTGGTTAAAATCCTTGAGTGTGGACTCAAGAGTAGATGTAGATCTTGAAGAAATCGACCAACTACAAATTGATTGTGTTCTTTACTCATCAATTATTTACTGCTTTGTTATTAAGTTCATTATAAATTGCTTTTGTTCATTGCTCTTAAATTGTTTATTGTTTTGTCATTGAGTTCATTATTCTCTCATTGAAAGAAGTAAACATAATCTGTCCAAACTCAGTTTATAAAAAGGAAACAGTTTTCGAAAATTAGCTAAAGACCTAATTCACCATTCCCCTTTGAAATACCTAAGAGGGGGGGGGGTGAATTAGGTATTTGGATAATTTTTGCAAATTCAAACCTTTTATATGTATAGACCAATTACAGATGATATGAATAAGAGAGAAACAATTTATGTCAAAGCAATATAAGAAATGTAGACAAATGAACACAAGCAATTTATAGTGGTTCGATCCTGAAGATCTACCTCCACTACCTTAAGCCTACACTTAAGGATTTCAATAACTCTACTATGTGCTCAAGTTCACAGATTACAAGAGAGGTTCACCACACTATGGTTTTACACTTATAACCTCTTCTAGTAATTTTTACAAACAAGGCTCACCAACCTATGGTTTTATATCTCAAACAACCTTGAATTACAACTTCAAGGATCACCCTTATCTAAAGGGTTTTATGTTATCAAGATAACCTTGCTAGAGCTAGTAGATCAACACAATTGAATAAGTAAAGATGAATGTGTAGATGTTACCACTTTTTGGTAGAAATTACACAAAGTTGCACCTTCACACTTTGATGTCTTTGGATTGATCAATTGAATGCACAAGACATAAGAGAGCTTGAGAAATGTTTGTAATAGACTTTAGAAAGCTTAGAGTATTCAAAAATTCAAAACTTGCAAAAGATTGCACGTTTATAGCTTTTATAGAATTTGAAAATTAGTTGAAACAGCTATAAAACGGCTAGTTAACGGCTATTTTCAGGAAATTCGGACGACCGAATTTTGCGTCCGAATATTTTGGACGACCGAATTCTTCCTGCTTCGTCCGAATCTTCGTCCGAATTTCTCTGGAAGAACAGTGACCATGCTGAAGACCAAAATTCGGACGACTGAATTTTTCTTCATGCGTCCGAATCTTCTTCCGAATTTCTCTGGAAGAATAGTAGCAAACTTTTGCTACCAAATTCGGTTCTTGGAATTATGTTCAAACTTTGTAAAATCATTTGAAATTTAACTTCCAAGGATTTGAAATACATTTGCTATATATAGAAGACTTATTTAGACAAATATCAGTTTGAAAACAAAAATCAAATTCCTTTGATCATATAAAGTTTAATTAAAAACTTTTAGGATACAAAACCACATTTACTAAGAATTCATTCAAAGCCTTTTAAACTTAAGAAATCAATTTTATGTTCTCTTATGCATTCAATAGACTCCAAGACATACAAGTGTAGAGTTTACATAGATATTACCTATCATCATACCTACTCTACACTTCAAGTCTTCAATGCCTTGAGTTCATCTTTGGATAAACCTCAAAAGACTCATAGCTTATTGAGGTTGTTCTTGCTCTTTGGCTTGAAGGCAATGAGACTTCAAACTTCTTTCTTCACAAATCCTATCACACAATATAAACATATTAGTTCTCATCAATATTTGTCATGAATCAAAATTACATGATTTGCCCTTAGGGCTAACAATCTCCCCCTTTTTGATGATGACAAACTTTGATGCAGTATGTGATGGATTTAAACAGATTAGCACAAAGAAGTATTCATGTCAATGATAGAAAACAAGCAATTTAGCATATTGACATACACAAGGCTCAATATGAGCCTATGACCCAACCAACCTCCATTAACCTCCTTCCTTCCAACTATTAGGATAGAAGATATAGCATTTATGCATTTAGAAAAAGTTCTAAGAGAGGTTTTAAGGTTGTAAAAGTTTAGCAATGCTCCCCCTTAGATTGTGCTCATTTTTCAACAAGTTTGGTGTAGAGATACTATGCATCCGAATTTTGACATATCAAGTTCAAACTTTAAAATAAGTAAAATGAAAGCTGCAAATTTTGTAAATAAGCTTTCCTAAGGTTGTTCAAACATATTAGAAGAGATTAAAACATATTTGAATTAATTTGAACAACAAAAGAGCAGATTTTGACAGTGAAATTTGAATGCATCCGAATTTTATAGCATGCATCCGAATTTTGAACCACATGCGTCCGAATTTTAAACCACATGCATCCGAATTTTTAAGCTTATGTCCAAACTGTAATAGATTCAATATAATTGAAGTTTAAAGTGACATAAAGGTTTCATAATGTTGTTCAAACATAATGGAAGAGATTAAGACAGATTTGAATCTATTTGAACAACAAAAGAATACATTTTGACCATAAATATGAATGCATCAAATTCTTTAAACCTTGCATCCGAATTTTAATGCATAAAAATTCATATTGCAGCAGATGCAACATACAGCAGCATTAAAGACTAAGTTCACATAAGACTAAGTTTTCACATATATTGCATCATATTTTATCCCCCTTTTGTCATCATTAAAAAAAATAAAGGGATCAATGAAAATGAGATGTTCAAGTTAGCATATAAAAGAAGCTCTCATCACTGGGATTTCATCATTGAGCTTCACTATTACATACAATGCAGCAAAATACTTAACAAGTTCAGAATAGAAAATGCAGCAACATGCTTAATAAGAAAACTGAACAAAATACAGTAAAGAGATTAGAAAAGAAGGCTTAGTCTTGTGATGGTGAGGTTGATGGGGAGGCTCGGCTCACTCCTTTCTTGATTGCCAAGTGCTTAACTCTTCCTTGACTGAAAGAGATTGTTGCTGGAGATACAATTGCAGCTTGAGCTACTTGACTTCCTACCACTGGTGGATCTTCATGAGCATGTTCTTGCTCTTCTTCTTCTGCTATAGTCTCATCATTTCCACCCTGATCATCATATTCATCGCTGCTGTCCTTATTGTCTCCTTTCTTTGCTTCTCTTTCTTCCTCATTTCCATCTTGAGGCTGAGAGGGTCCTTCACCACTTTGAGTGTTTCTCATAAGGATTTCTTCAATGTGTTTTACTCTATTCTCCAGTCCATCTAATTTTCCAAGAACCATTGGAGCAAATGACTCAAAGAACTTATACATTTTCTCCATTTCCTTGACATGATTGTTCAAGGCTTCTTGGAATGCTTTGGCTATAATGGTGTCACCTCTAGTTACTCCTTTACCACTTGACCCAATTCCAGTTTCTTCTTCAAATAATCTCCTTTTTGTTGGAGGTTGCTCCCCCTCACTTGAGGTGTCATGCTTTCTTTTTGTTTTCATTTCCCTAGCAAGGGTTTCCTCTTCATCCTCTTCTTCTTCTTCCTCTTCACTTTCTATGATTTTCTCTCTTTCTATTCTTTTCGGAGGGGTTTCTCTTTTTGTCCTCCATACATTATCCTCATCATGAACTAATTGCATTCTCTTAAGAGTTTCATTTGTGTAAATTTCACCACTCTTAAAGGCTTGCCCTCTTCCAGGAAGTTTGATCTTAAAATGCTTAAAGATTCTAGTTAATAACCTTCCAAATGGAAATGCCTTGGTTACTGTTTTTCTGGCTGCAATCATGTGTTTCAAGGCTATATACCCAAAGTTCATTCTTCTATGCTCATGCAAGGCTAACATGATTACCATATGCATATTTCCAACTGATGACTTGTGTCCAAAATTAGGAACAATCATTGTAGTCACCATGTGATGCAAAACTCTACCTCTAGCATCCAAATTCTTAATTTCCCTTTCCTTTATGGCTCTAAACTCTCTTCCATTGGTAAATGCTTCCTCAAATCTAACATGTGTGAAGAGTTCACGATCATAGCAATGCATGGATGGTGAATAATATCTAGCTCCATCGTCACCCACTCCACAAATTCTATTTATCAATCCTTCATTGAATTCAATGTCTATTTGTGATACTCTAGATGAATACCATTGTATCACATTATCCCCTATCATCTCAATTCTCGCCTCTTTCAAGTTTGTATAGAATTCATATATCAAAGTAGGATAATATTCTTCATCAATGAATAGCAAACTACTCCAACCAATATCATTGAAATGAGATAGGACAATATCCATGTTTGACAGTTTATCAATATCCACCTTATATCCAGGAATGATTTTTCTACTACTCTTATTCCATTCATCAAATTCATGAGTAGATTTAATAGAGATAAACCTGTCAACCCCAGATTGTGTTTGAGGAATACGAATTCTTCTTGGCTGATTGAGGATTGAGTCTCCATCTCCTTCCTTAGCCTTTCCTTTTCCTTTCTCAACATTTGGCTTCTTTGTTCTCACCATGATGTTTTCTCTTGAGAAGGATTGGTTTTCTGTATGAAATTAGGGCTTAGAAGTTTAAAAATGAAGGAAAATCGGGATGAGAATGTGTGATTTTGAAGGGATTTTGATTCGGATGTGAATGGGTATGAGAGGTTTTAAAAAAGATGTGAAATTCGGAAGTTGAAGTGTTGAGAAGATTGTTTAATCTTCATTTAAAGGGTCACGTCCGTAAAATTCGGACGACCGAATTCTCAGGTCTGCGTCCGAATTTTCGAGCGAAAGTTTCTGTTTCTTCAGTTCAGAAAATTCTCTGTTACCGAATTTTCTGTAGTGCATCCGAATTTTGAATCAAAAATTTCCTGCATTCACCAAAACTTCAATACACACATTAGTCATTGAATCTTGAAATTCCTAAGAGTCTTCTTAGGTGATTGAACCTTTCCTCAGCCAAAGGCTTTGTAAATATGTCAGCAATTTGATCATTTGTATTTATATATTCTAAGCATATATCTTTCTTAATCACATGATCACGAATGAAATGATGTTTTATCTCTATATGCTTAGTCCTAGAATGTTGAATGAGATTTATGCTCAAGTTAATGGCACTAGTATTATCACATAATATGGGCACACAATTGAATTTAAGACCATAATCATGTAAGGTATGCTGCATCCATAGCAATTGTGCACAACAACTTCCTGCAGCTATGTATTCAGCTTCTGCAGTGGATAAAGACACACAAGCTTGCTTTTTACTAAACCAAGATACAAGACAACTACCAAGAAATTGACAATGACCACTTGTGCTTTTACGTTCAACTTTACAACCAGCATAATCCGCATCAGAATATCCAATAAGTTCAAAAGATGAAGTTTTTGAAAACCAAAGGCCATAGTCATGAGTATCAATCAAATAACGAAAAATTCGTTTGACAGAAATTAGATGAGATTCTTTAGGACATGATTGGAATCTAGCACATAAGCATACAACAAACATAATATATGGTCTACTAGCTGTGAGATAGAGTAAGCTTCCGATCATACCTCTATATAATTTTTCATCAATACTCTTACCTTTCTCATCTTTATCAAGTTTAGTTGATGAACTCATTGGAGTACTTATCCCTTTTGCTTGATCCATTCCAAACCTTTTCAATAACTCCTTAGTATACTTTGCTTGATTGATGAAGACTCCATCCTTGGTTTGCTTAATTTGCAGCCCAAGGAAGAAACTTAGTTCTCCCATCATGCTCATCTCAAATTCATTTTGCATAGTTTTAGCAAACTCTTCACAAAGAGAAGTATTAGTAGCACCAAAAATGATATCATCAACATAGATTTGCACAAGTAAAATATCATTTTTAGAGGATGTTTTTATAAAAAGAGTTGTATCTACTTTTCCTTTAGTAAAACCTTTTGAAAGAAGAAAACCACTTAATCTTTCATACCAAGATCTTGGAGCTTGTTTCAGTCCATATAGAGCTTTAGTTAATTTGAAAACATGATTTGGAAATTTTTCATGAATAAAGCCAGGAGGTTGTTCTACATAAACCTCTTCTTCAATAAAACCATTTAGAAAAGCACTTTTGACATCCATTTGAAATAGTTTAAAGTCTTTAAAACAAGCAAATGCAAAGAGTATTCTGATAGACTCTAATCTGGCCACTGGAGCAAAAGTTTCATCATAATCAATACCTTCTTCTTGATTGAAGCCTTGAGCAACAAGTCTAGCTTTATTTCTAACAACTTCTCCTAGTTCATTTAACTTATTTCTAAATATCCATTTTGTACCAATAACAGAATGATCATGAGGTCTAGGAACAAGAGTCCAAACTTTATTTCTCTCAAACTGATTTAACTCTTCTTCCATAGCAATAATCCAGAAATTATCACACAATGCATCATCAATATTTTTAGGTTCAATATGAGATAAAAGGGCAAAATTATCAATAAAGTACCGTCTTGTTTTGACTCCTTGAGAGACATCGCCAATGATTTGCTCCTTAGGATGACTTCTTTCATATGTGAGATCCTTTGGAAGTTCTTGATTATTGCTTGATTGACCATCATGTTCTTGCTCCATTATTTCTTCATCTTTAGCATGATCTTCCAATGTAGGTACTTGGTGTTGAGTTTGATTTTCAACCATTGAGGAACCTGCATCATCTTCATTTCTTCTTTGGAGATAAATATTAGATTCATCAAAAGTTACATAAATAGTTTCTTCAACACATAATGTCCTTTTGTTATAGACTCTATATGGCTTTTTATTTGATGAATATCCTAGAAATATGCCTTCATCAGATTTTCTATCAACCTTACCAAGATTGTCACTAGTGTTTAAAATAAAGCACTTACAACCAAACACTTTAAAATAGACAATTGATGAAGTTTTATCAAATAGAAGTTCAAAAGGTGTTTTTCTTATAAAAGGTCTTAGTAAAACTCTATTCATTACATAGCATGCTGTATTTACAGCTTCAGCCCAAAAGTATTTAGGTAAAGAATTTTCACAAAGCATTGATCTAGCCAGTTCTTGTAATGTTCTGTTTTTTCTCTCAACAACACCATTTTGTTGAGGTGTTTTGGCAGCTGAAAAATTATGAGTGATACCATACTCATCACAGAATTTTGTAAAATCTTGGTTGGAAAACTCTCTTCCATTATCACTTCTAATAGAGATTAAGTTGCAATTAAGAGAAATTTGAACCTTCTTGAAAAGTTTTGAAAATTCATAGAAAGTTTCATCTTTTTGTGATAAAAAGATTACCCATGTAAATATGGAAAAATCATCAACAATCACATAAGCATATCTTTTACCACCAAGACTAGTAGTCCTCATAGGTCCAAATAAGTCCATGTGAACTAGTTCAAGAGGCTTTGAGGTAGAAACCATTTTCTTTGGTTTGAAAGATGTTTTTGATTATTTTCCATATTGACAAGCATCACAAATACGAGTTTTATCAAAATGCATTTTTGGTAATTCTCTAACCAGTTCTTGAGTAGAAAGTTTGTTCAATAAATCCATGCTTACATGTCCTAATCTTCTATGCCATAAAAATCCATCATTGTCATGAATGGCAAGACATTTAATATCATTAGTGATAAGCTCATCAAGATATAGCACATTTACATTACTAACTCTTTTAGCTACAAAAATAGTTTTATTACTTGCACTGTCAAGAATAGTACAAGTATCACATTTAAATTCTACATTGCAACCATTGTCACATAATTGACTAATGCTAAGTAAATTATACTTTAAACAATCAATAAGTAGAACTTGCTTGATAAGAGGGAAGGAACCTTTACCAATGTTACCTATTCCAAGTATTTTCCCTTTCTTCTTATCTCCAAAAGTGACAAAACCTTCACTTGTAGCTTGAAGCTCACTAACAAGTGATGCATTTCCAATCATGTGCCTTGAGCAGCCACTATCAAGAAACCATTTAGTGGCACTTGATATTGAGGCAAATTGTACCTATACCAAATTGGAAAGAGTGATTTTTGGTACCCATATCTTCTTGGGTCCAAGAGGGTTAGTAATAGCTCCTTTAAATCTCCAAATGGTCTTCACTCCATTTTCTATCTTTCTTTTTATAAAGCACTTAGAAACTTTGTGTCCATGCTTACCACAATATGTACAACAAGTATGAGACCTATAATGAGAAGATTCATTAACAAATAACCCTTTTGGTTTTGGATCAAAACAATCATGTGTAAAACTGAGACCATGCTTTACAAATGAGGATCTTTGATAACCAAGTAATTTATTTAAATTTTCTCTTCCATTTGTAAATCTCTCAATGTATAAAGTAAGATCATTTACTTTCCTTTTTAAAAGCTCATGATCTTTTAGCATTGATTCAAGAGAAGTAATTCTTGAACAAAGCTTTTTGTTTTCAAAAGATACATGTTGGATGGTAGTATTCAAAACATCCTTTTCAATGGTAAGAGAATTAATGGTCTCAAGATGTCTATCATTTTCAATACATAATTTTGAATTTTCATTTGAAAGATCATTAATTTTGGATTTCATTTCTTTATTTCTTCTTGAAGCCTTCAGTTCTTCATACAATTCTACAATTAAATCACTAGAATCAATATCATCATCACACAAATTTGAAATAGAGGGTGAAGATTGTACCTCATCATCAATGGCCATAAAGCATATGTTGGCATTCCCTTCACTTTCATCCTCACTTTCTTGTTGATCCCACGTTCCAGCTAGTCCTTTTCCTTTCTTGGCAGATTTCTTTCTATTTTTGCTTTCTTTTTCCCTCTCTAATACTTTGGGACAGTTAGCAATAAGATGCTCTGTACTCTTGCATTCAAAGCATTGAGGTTTATATGATGAGGATTGTCCACTCTTCTTGACTGGCTTTCTTCCTTTCTTGAGAAATTCCTTTTTGTAGAATCTCTTGAACTTCTTCACTGTCATTGCAATCTCTTCTACTCCACTATTTCCTCCTTCTTCTTCACTTGAAGATTGTTCTTGTTCACTCAAGCTATTTGAGGCATTAAGAACTACTCCTTTTTTTCCCTTTTCCTCATCTTCCTTATCATTCAACCGTTTCATCTTCATTTCATTAGTAAGTAGTGATCCAATAAGCTCTTCAAGAGGAAGAGTTTTTAGATCTTTGGACTCCTCAATAGCAAGCGTCTTTGGCTTCCAAGATTTTGGTAGAGCATCCAAAATCTTTCTGTTTTGCTCTCCCATAGTATAGCCTTTACCATAAGCTTTCAAGCCATTGAAAATATTAGTAAACCTTGTAAACATATCACTAATATTTTCACCTTGTTTCATAGTAAACAGTTCATAATCTCTAACAAGCATAGCAAGTTTAGATTCTTTAACTTGATTAGTACCTTCATGTGTAATTTGAAGTAATCTCCACATATCATGAGCAGAATCACACCCACTAACTCTATTATATTCAGTAACATCTAATGCACAACTTAATATATTCATGGCCTGATAATTTAATGTCATTTTCCTTGAATCATTCTCATCAAATTCATCAGTGGATTTGGGTTCTGAGGTTACTCCATCTGCTCTCATTTTCATTGGGACATAGGGACCTTTCTCAATTATGTTCCATAAATCAAAATTGATAGAACAAATATATATTTTAACTCTAGACTTCCAAAAAGTGTAATTTGTTCCATCAAACAATGGAGGTCTGTTTGTAGAAGATCCTTCTAGGTAAGGTAGGTTGGAAATATTAGCCATAGGATCTTTGTCTTCTAGGTTGTAAAACCACACAAAGAAGTTCTAGCTCTGATACCAATTGAAATACCTAAGAGGGGGGGGGGTGAATTAGGTATTTGGCTAATTTTTGCAAATTCAAACCTTTTATATGTATAGACCAATTACAAATGATATGAATAAGAGAGAAACAATTTATGTCAAAGCAATATAAGAAATGTAGACAAATGAACACAAGCAATTTATAGTGGTTCGATCCTGAAGATCTACCTCCACTACCTTAAGCCTACACTTAAGGATTTCAATAACTCTACTATGTGCTCAAGTTCACAGATTACAAGAGAGGTTCACCACACTATGGTTTTACACTTATAACCTCTTCTAGTAATTTTTACAAACAAGGCTCACCAACCTATGGTTTTATATCTCAAACAACCTTGAATTACAACTTCAAGGATCACCCTTATCTAAAGGGTTTAGGCAACAATTATAGAAATTGTGTATCCAAATATATATTAAGTAACACTTCCTTTTTATTGTTGTATCAAATTAACATAGGTACGTATTTTAACTACACTTCTATCTAGTGTAGCCATTCAACAAATTGTATGTGTATGTTGGCAACACTTTTGTCTGTTGTTATGGATATCTATAGCTAAAATGTATTTTTGACTACACTTATCCATATCTGTTATAATAAATTTGAATTTTAGATACATATTGAGGTAACACTTTGTTATGAATATTGTAAAAACTTAAAATATATATGTATGTACTTTAACTATAGTTCTTCCCGTTGTAGTTAAATGTCACACTCTATTTTTATTTTGGAAATAATTTAGAAGTGTTATTTTGGCATTTTTCATTATAAATTATGTTCCCTATATTTATATTCAATTACCAATGTAGTATTTTCGACATGGAAAATGCCTCCCAAAAAATAGAAGAGTAGAAGTATAATAACATGGATATTTATTTCTCTTAAAAAGAAATTTATTGTAATGTAATAACAATTCTAAATATTAGGGTAAGAATTTTTAATTTTTTAGCAAGTGTCTTTGCCACAAAAGAAAAAAGTGAATTTTTTTTTCTCTTGCAATTGTGCTTTGCACCGAAAGATGATTTGGGAGTAAAAAATGCCTGCATTGGTAAACCTTAGAATAGCTTAGGTACTATTATTGCGAATCTCACCAAACTTAGCTGCACCCATCCTCTTCTTCCACTTAGCAAAAAAAAAAAAAAAAAAAAGTCATCTTCTTCTTCCCTGATTTCTAAAGCTCCCTCCCCGAACGGCAGTTTTCTTTCCCCATCCTATGGCCATGCCTATCTTTGTTCCTTTCCTTTCTTGTTCTCCTTTCCTAATCTTAGGAGTTCACATGCTCAATTGACAGCAACCGTGGTAATCTCAAGCCAGTTCCAAAGGTAAGAGAAGACCTATCTCCAGAACAATTATCTTCAACCCCAAGACCTATCTCCAGAACAATTATCTTCAACCCCATGTCTCATTTTATCTGAATTTTTCATCTTTTGACATGGGGTTTTCTTCATCTATCTGAAATTAGATGATTTGATGATAGATTTTGGTGACGTGATCTTCTTGAAGGTTTTAACTCTGCAATAAACAAGAAGGTGACTACTTATGTTCTTAATTTGTTTTAAAAAGTCTTGTATAGGTTTGATTTTGTACTTCTTTGGGCTTATTTGGGACTGTTATCGCAAGCTGATCATTTTAAGAATCCACTTGCAAATTTGCTAAATTTTATTGTCTGTTCTTTCTTGGTGTCTGAATTATTTGGGTGTTGTTGTATGAGACCAATTTTGGGTTTCTGAGTGGATAGGAAAAGTTATACTATAAGGATTTTCGTTGAAAGTTTCTTGCTATATTAAGTTATGGGTTTTAAAATTTTCATTGTGAAGATGGAAACTGAAGTGGTATTGCATATGGAAGGTCCAGTTAGCTTATATGTAAATTTGATTTTTTTGAATTTTCTATTCTTTGGCTCCTTTTCATATAATGTAATAATATTATCCATGATTTTTGCATTCTGTACTTAATCAAAATGCCACAGTCCATGGAGAATGCAAACAGTTGTTGAAAATTCTGATAATGGCATTTTATCTTGATGGAACCTTGAACCTGAACCCACAAATCCTGAGCATCAGATACTGTCATACATGACTAAAGTCATCTTAACTTCTGCACAGATGTATATCATAGCCACCTTAATTGTTAATTCATTAGCATCATGATCTTGGCCCCAGCTCTTGAGCAACAACATATAGATAGCTATAATAAGTCCCAATTCCAACAAAATTAGTTTGTAAGAAAGAAGGTCCAGATTCATGCTTTACAAATGCACTAGCGTGCATAATTATGCACAAAGTATCATTGCTTTTGATCTGTATAATAGAGCAAGAGTACTTCATGCAACATGCTTAAACTGACTGTAACAAATCTGAATAAATATGACAATGAACAAATCCATTATATGCTACTTTACATTTTTGTGGATAGTTTAAAAAATTGTTGATCAAAGGATGATTAATAGATTCCATCTTCTATCTCTTATATTTTGTCTTTTATCCCATAATGTTTTCTAGTTTTTGCCCTGTTGGGATATTTTTACCAAATGTTTTTTGTGGTTTTGGCGATTTTTTATTTTCTAATTTCATGACCCAAAAACATTAAACAACCTATGGACAAGTTAGTTTCTTTTTCCTTTTTCTTTTGGGTTCCTTTTTTTGGAAAAATGTGTCATACCTTTGGTTTCAACTTTCTATGTTTAGTTTCAAATAATTTTTTTTTCAAGCTGTATTAAGGACCTTCAATTTCAAATGAAGATTATATAGTATTTGAACAATTTGGGGTTTTTGGTACTTGATGATTTTGACAGGCTTTTCAGTTAGATGTGGTGACTGCATTTTTGGAAGCCTTCATAGTTTAAACTCTGTTTCCCCTTTTAGTTGTTCAAAAAATTTTTATTTTGTTATTGTTTAGTAATATTTATAATTCTATGTACCTGAAATACATTCTTTCTTTTTTTTTATTTTGAATAGAAGTAGATACTCTTACTTGGTTAAGGTTTAAATTTTTATTTTTGATTTTCTTATTGTTTAGTAATATTTATAATTCTATGTACATGAAATACATTCTAAGCATTATTTTTTATTTTGCATACAAGTAGATACTCTTACTTGGTTAAAGCTTTGAACCCTTCTTTTTCTTTAATCTTGACCCATTAGCTAGATATGTCATTTGATATCATGTTTCTTTCTTGATTTGTAGATTTATTTTGGATCTCATTAAAAATGAGTATGGATAAAAGTTGGATGAATATATCAAGGAGAAGTTCTTCTTATATGGAAGGGCTGGAAAAGTTTCTTGATTTTGCAGTTGATAATGCGAGAATCGATGGTCTAATTTTGTGTCCATGTAAAAAATGCAAGAATGCTATATGCATGACAAGAGAAGAAGCAAAAACACATCTAATTTCTGATGGTTTCATTGTTGGTTATACTAACTGGGTTGCCCATGGAGAGTTTCCATCTTGTCATCATGTAGACAAACAAACAACACAACTTGAATCACCTAGGGATACAAGAACTTCTAATGACTTACAAAGCTTGCTCTATGATATCTTTAGGCCCTCAGATTCAACTTGTAATAAGACTGGTGAAGAAGAAAATGAAACTTTAAGGCCTAACCAGGCTGCTGAATTTTTTTATAAGAAAATAAAAGACTTAGAGCAAGAATTATTCCCTGGTTAAAAAAAAGTCTCAAAGCTGTCTTTTATTGTTAGAATGCTTTACATCAAATGTATACACAAATGGAGTGACAAATCTTTTCAAGACCTTCTTGATTTCTTAACTGAGTGCTTTCCAGAAGATGCATATATACCTAAAACTTATTATGAAATGAAGAAGGTTGTGAAAGGATTAGGCCTTGGTTATGAACAATGTGATGCTTGCATAAATGATTGTATGTTGTACTGGGGTGAGAATGAGGAAAAAACAAGGTGCAACATATGTAGTGAACCAAGATGGTTAAGAAGTGAAAATAATCCTATTGGTGAAGATCCATCTAGAAAAGGAATTGCAGGCAAGGTTGTCTGGCACTTTCCTTTGAAACCAAGACTACAAAGGCTCTTTATGTCACCCAAAACTGCCTCTTTTATGAGGTGGCATGTAGAGAGTCGTGTTAAGGATGGTAAAATAAGGCATCCTGCAGATTCACCAGCTTGGCAAAACTTTGATTATAGTAACAAGGAATTTTCCAAAGATGCTCATAATATTAGGTTAGGCCTTGCATCATATGGATTCAATCCCTTTAAAACTATGAGTGTTTCACATAGTACTTGGCCAGTTATCTTCATGCAATATAACTTACCTCCAGGAATCTGCATGAAGGAACCATATTTTCTTTTATCCTTACTTATTCCTGGGCCAACATCTCCTGGCAACAATATCAACATATATCTACAACCTCTAATAGCAGAGCTTAATGAATTATGGGAGGTGGGTGCATATGCATATGATGCATCATTAAAACAAAATTTCCAAATGCGAGCAGCCCTATTATGGACAATTAGTGACTTTCATGGCTATGCAAATTTATTTGGTTGGAGCACCAAAGGGGAGTTTGCTTGTCCGATTTGCCATGAACAAACTACATCTAGGTGGTTGAGGCACAGTAAAAAATTTTGCTACATGGGCCACCGTATATTTCTTCATCCTAGGCATCCATTTCGAAAGGATGTCCAATCTTTTGATGGGACTCAAGAACAGAAAAATCCACCTCCTCAATTAATAGGGTCTGCGGTAATGCAGATGCTGGAGATGTACACCACTAAGTTTGGGAAGAAAGTTACTAACAATCCCAAATTGCCTTTCAATTGGAAGAAAAGAAGTATATTCTTTAATCTCCCTTATTGGAAGAATAACATGTTGCGTCATAATCTTGATGTTATGCATATTGAAAAAAATGTAGTTGACAATATTATCAATACACTGCTAGGCTTAGATAATTCAAAAGACCATCTTCAAGCTCGTCTTGACTTACAAGACATGGGTATAAGGGAAAGTCTTCATCCTCAACAAACTTCATCAAACAAACCATATCTACTTGCTGCTTGCTTCTCTATGAGCAAGAAAGAGAAGATAAGACTTTGTCGAGTTTTAAAAAGAGTCAAAGTTCCTGATGGTTATGCTGCTAATGTCTCAAGATGTGTACAACTTAAGCCGACTAAAGTTTCTGTACTTAAAAGTCATGAAAACCATGTCCTCATGCAAAAACTATTCCCATTAGCTTTGAGAAAATTGTTACCACAGATAGTAAGGTCCAATTTATTATGATTTTGTCGATACTTCAAAGAGTTATGCTCTAAAGTCCTTGAACCTCGTGAGCTTGCAAAATTAGAAAAGGAGATTGTAGAAACACTTTGCCATCTAGAAAGAATTTTTCCCCCTTCTTTTTTTGATGTCATGGTACATTTGACAGTTCATTTGGCGACTGAGGCAAGAATAGGTGGCCCAGTTCAATATCGATGGATGTATCCCATAGAAAGGTATGAATGCTTTTTAGATTTGGGAAAATAATATTATATTACATAATGTTTAATAAAAGGGCTCTAACTCTTTCATAAAATCACAGGTACTTGTCAAAGCTTAAGTCTTATGTTCGAAATAAGAGTAGGCCAGAGGGATGCATTGCAGAAGGTTATATAGCAGAAGAATGTTTGACATTTGGCTCACTCTATTTGTCTAATGAAGTTGAGACAAAATATAACAAAGTTGGAAGAAATGAAGATAGTTCATGGAATAATGTTGGAGAATTAAATGTTTTCTATAATTCAAGCCGACTATTAGGTAATGGACAAGACAAGGTATTAGATGAAGAGACACTAGCCAAGGCTCACCAGTATGTTTTATTCAATTGTGATTCTCTTGATCTATTCATCAGGTATTGTTTTTGAACTCTTTTGATGTTTTTTCTTTAAATTGATTATAAATTCTAAATTAAAATAATATGCAGTCATGTTTACATTCGTGCCAAGGTTTGGCTATAAACATTCAAGTCATGTTTACATTCGTGAATATGATTCAGTAACAAGAAAAGGCTAAGACAGGCAATCTAAATTATGAGTCAAAAACTAAGTTTTCAATTAATGTTCTTTGAAATCTGGTATAGTTTAGTAGATCTTGATCCACTTAGAATTGACCAACTAATCGTTCAAGCACACTCTACTTGATTATGGTCTAGAATTTAATTGTGTACCTATACCATGTGATAATACAAGTGCTATCAATTTGAGTATAAATTCCATTTGACATTTTAGGACTAAGAATACAGAGATTAAACATCATTTTATCCATGATCATGTAGCTAAAGCACATATATACTTGGACTATGTGAATACAAATGATCAAATTCCTGACATATTTACCAAGTCATTGGCTAAAGAAAGGTTCAGTTACCTAAGAAGGCTTTTGGGTATCTCAAAATTCAATTACTAATGCCTGTGTTGAAGTGTGACAGAAACAGGGAATATTCGGACGCATAATTCGGACATATGATAGAAATTTCGATACTTCGAAAATTTTTGAAACTGAAGAAACAGAGAAGTTCGGACGCACGTTCAGACGTAGACCTGAAAATTCGATCGTCCGAACTAAGCGGTTGCAGCTATTTTAAATGAATCCGAACGGTCATTTCTTACACTTTTTAACTTCCAAACTCTCTTCTCTCTCAAAACCCACATAACCGTCTTGTGTCTAAACACAATCCCTCTGAAATTTTTCCATCTTCACATCAAATCACTTGAATTTTTGAGTTCTAAGCCCTAAACACATCCTACAATTCACTTTCTTGCAAAGAAAAACATCATGGTGAGAACTAAGAGAGCTAATGTTGAAAAGGGAAAAGGGAAAGCAAAGGATGGAGATGGAGGACTGATCATAAACGAACCAAGAAGAATCAGTGTCCCTCAAACAACATCTGGAGTGGACAGATTCATCTCCATCAAGGCTGCCTTAAAATTTGAACAGTGGAGCAAGAAAAATAGAAAAATTATTTCTGGATACAAAGTGAACTTGGAAAAACTCTCCAATATGGGTAATGTTTTATCTCTTTTTGGTGATATTGGATTGTTTTATCTCCTGCACTTATATATGAGTTTTATGCGAATCTCAAAGAAAAAAGAATTGAACCTGTGGCGGAAAATGTAGTGCAGTGGTATTCATCTGGAGTATCACAAGTGGATTTTGAGTTCAATGATGCATTAGTTAATAGAATTTGTGGAGTAAATGATAATGGGACAAGATATTACTCACTAGGACATCATTGCTATATTCATGAACTCTTTACAAATGAAAGATTTGAAGAGGCTTTCACTAATGGTGGAGAATTTAGGTCCATTAGGGAAAGGGAAATTAAAGCCTTTGATGCTAGAGGAAGAGTTATGCATCACATGATTACCACCATGATTATCCCTAATTTTGGACATAAGTCATTTGTTGGTAATATGCATATGGTGGTTATGCTGGCCTTGCATGAGCATAGAAGATTAAACTTTGGATTTATGGAATTAAAGCACATGATAAGTGCAAGAAAAACAGCCAACAAAGCACTACCTTATGGGAGGTTATTAATAAGGATTTTCAAACACTTTCAAGTTAAACTTCCCATAAGGGGACAGGCATTCAAAAGTTGAGATATTTATACCAATGACTCTCTTAGAAGGATGCAATTGGTTCTTAATGAAGATGGTGTATGAAGAACAAAAAGAGAAACTCCTGCAAGAAGAGAAGAGATTGAAGAAAGTGAGGAGACTGAGGAAGAAGAAGATGAGGAAGAAAGATTGGCTAGAGAAATGAAGACAAAGAGAAGACGTGACACCTCAAGTGAGGGGGAGCAATATCCCTCAAAGAGAATACTCTTTGAAGAAGTTCCAACTCCTCAATCACAACCAAATGCTGAAGAAGCTCCCAGTGGTGAAGGGATTACTAGAGGTGACACCATAATGGCTAAGGCATTCCAAGAAGCCTTAGACAGCCACATTAAGGAAATGGAGAAAATGTACAAGTTACAAGTTCTTCGAATCCTTTGCTCCAATGGTTCATGGAAAACTAGATCGATTAGAAAATAGGGTGAAGAACATAGAGGAGATTTTGATGAGAAGTGCACAAAATGGTGGAGGACCCTCTAGGTATCATGCTAAGGATGACGAGCATGATGAAAGACATGAGAAAGAGGATGAAGGTGATGACAGTGGTAATGAAGATGATAATGGGGGTGATGATTAAGGAGGCAACAATGAATTCATGGGAAGACAATGAGAAAGCAATAAAGTTGTACAAGAAGAGCCACAAGAAAGAGGAAGTCAAGAAAGAGCATTAATAGAAAGAGCATAAATCACCTCACCATAGACTATCTCTTGCAGCCAAGGAAGGGTCAAACATGTGGCAATCAAGAAGGGTTTCCACAAGGCTTCTCCATCGACATCACAAGACTGAGCATCTCTTCAAACCTATCTCTTTACTATTTTAATTATTTAGTTATGCTTAGTATAACTTATATGTTTTATTTCTAACCTGGATTATGAAATTTCTATGCTTTTCCTTAATTTCTTAATTTCTGTAATGGCATGACTTATGAAGCTCAATGATGAAACATTAGTGTTGAGAGCTTCTTTTGTTAATGATAATTTAACCACCTAACCTTAATGTTACAAGAATGTGCTAAAGTGTTAGTTGTTGTTGTTGTTGGCCCTAGTTGAAAATACTATTGTCTCCTTTTTATTAACCCCATCTTTGAGTGATGACAAAAAGGGGAGAAAAGAAAATGATGACAAAATGTGCTATGTGTAAAATGTGTGTGCTATGTGAAAATTGTGTTATATTTGCCTAGCATTTGGAATTTAAAAATTGAATGTGTTATAATATGTGAGATTTGTGAGATTTTTATTGTTTTCTGAGCTTTTGATATATGGTTAAAGTTAAAATCTTGATCTTGGTTCTTGACTTGACCTGTAATTTTGAATTACTTTATGAAAACAATTCAATGCATGAGTTTTGTGGTTTTGTAAAGCTAAACTAAGTACCATTGTAGTTATACATATTTGAGTACTTCTATAATTCATTTTAAAATGCAAAATCACTTTTTCAAACTTGTTACCAAAAATTCGGACGTGAAGTTTGGATGTAGACAAAAAATTCGGATGTATCCAAACTTTCTTGCCAAAATTATTTTTTTCTATTGTTCATGTTAGCCCTAAGGGCAAATCATGTAATTTTGATTAATGACAAATATTGATGAGAACTAATATGTTTATATTGTGTGATAGGATTTGTGAAGAAAGAAGTTTGAAGTCTCATTGCCTTCAAGCCAAAGAGCAAGAACAACCTCAATAAGCTATGAGTCTTTTGAGGTTTATTCAAAGATGAACTCAAGGCATTGAAGACTTGAAGTGTAGAGTAGGTATGATGATAGGTAATATCTATGTAAACTCTACACTTGTATGTCTTGGAGTCTATTGAATGCATAAGAGAGCATAAAATTGGTTTCTTAATTTTAAAAAGGCTTTGAATGAATTCTTAGTAAATGTGGTTTTGTGTCCTAAAAGTTTTTAAGTAAACTTTATATGATCAAAGGAATTTGATTTTGGTTTTCAAACTGATATTTGTCTAAATAAGTTTTCTATATATACCAAATGTATTTCAAATCCTTGGAAGTTAAATCTCAAATGATTTTACAAAGTTTGAACATGATTCCAAGAAATTCGGTCGTCCGAATTTGGTAGAAAAAGTTTGCTACTGTTCTTCCAGAAAAATTCGGAAGAAGATTCGGACGCATGAAGAAAAATTCGGTCGTCCGAATTTTGGTCTTTAGCATGGTCACTGTTCTTCCAGAGAAATTCGGACGAAGATTCGGACGAAGCAGGAAGAATTCGGTCGTTCGAAAAATTCGGATGCAGAATTCGGTCGTCCGAATTTTCTGAAAATAGCCGTTAACTAGCTGTTTTATAGCTGTTTCAACTGATTTTCAAATTCTATAAAAGCTATAAACGTGCAATCTTTTGTAAGTTTTGAATTTTTTAATACTCTAAGCTTTCTAAAGTCCATTACAAACATTTCTCAAGCTCTCTTATGTCTTGTGCATTCAATTGATCAATCCAAAGACATCAAAGTGTGAAGGTGCAACTTTGTGTAATTTCTACTAACAAGTGGTAACATCTACACACTCATCTTTACTTATTCAATTTTGTTGATCTACTAGCTCTAGCAAGGTTATCTTGATAACATAAACCCCTTTAGATAAGGGTGATCCTTGAAGTTGTGATTCAAGGTTGTTTGAGATATAAAACCATAGGTTGGTGAGCCTTGTTTGTAAAAATTACTAGAAGAGGTTATAAGTGTAAAACTACAGTGTGGTGAACCTCTCTTGTAATTTGTGAACTTGAGCACATAGTAGAGTTATTGAAATCCTTAAGTGTAGGCTTAAGGTAGTAGAGGTAGATCTTGAGGATCGAACCACTATAAATTGCTTTGCCATAAATTGTTTCTCTCTTATTCATATCATCTTTAATTGGTCTATACATATAAAAGGTTTGAATTTGCAAAAATTAGCCAAATACCTAATTCACCCCCTCCCCCTCTTAGGTATTTCAATTGGTATCAGAGCTAGAACTTCTTTGTGTGGTTTTACAACCTAGAAGACAAAGATCCTATGGCTAATATTTCAAACCTACCTTACTTAGAAGGATCTTCTACAAGCAGACATCCATTGTTTGATGGAACAAATTACACTTTTTGGAAGTCTAGAGTTAAAATATATATTTGTTCTATCAATTTTGATTTATGGAACATAATTGAGAAAGGTCCCTATGTCCCAATAAAAATGAGAGCAGATGGAGTAACCTCAGAACCCAAATCCACTGATGAATTTGATGAGCATGATTCGAGGAAAATGACATTTAATTATCAGGCCATGAATATATTAAGTTGTGCATTAGATGTTACTGAATATAATAGAGTTAGTGGGTGTGATTCTGCTCATGATATGTGGAGATTACTTCAAATTACACATGAAGGTACTAATCAAGTTAAGGAATCTAAAGCTATGCTTGTTAGAGATTATGAACTGTTTACTATGAAACAAGGTGAAAATATTAGTGATATGTTTACAAGGTTTACTAATATTTTCAATGGCTTGAAAGCTTATGGTAAAAGCTATACTATAGGAGAGCAAAACAGAAAGATTTTGGATGCTCTACCAGAATCTTGGCAGCCAAAGACGCTTGCTATTGAGGAGTCCAAAGATCTAAAAACTCTTCCTCTTGAAGGGCTTATTGGATCACTACTTACCCATGAAATGAAGATGAAACGGTTGAATGATAAGGAAGATGAGGAAAAGGGAAGAAAAGGAGTAGTTCTTAATGCCTCAAACAACTTGAGTGAACAAGAACAATCTTCAAGTGAAGAAGAAGGAGGAAACAGTGGAGAAGAAGAGATTGCAATGGCAGTGAAGAAGTTCAAGAGATTCTACAAAAAGGAATTTCTCAAGAAAGGAAGAAAGCCAGTCAAGAAGAGTGGACAATCCTCATCATATAAACCTCAATGCTTTGAATGCAAGAGTACAGAGCATCTTATTGCTGACTGTCCCAAAGCGTTAGAGAGGGAAAGAGAAAGCAAAAACAGAAAGAAATCTGCCAAGAAAGGAAAAGGACTAGCTGGAACGTGGGATCAACAAGAAAGTGAGGAGGAAAATGAAGGGAAGGCCAACATATGCTTTATGGCCATTGATGATGAGGTACAATCTTCACCCTCTATTTCAAATTTGTGTGATGATGATATTGATTCTAGTGATTTAATTGTAGAATTGTATGAAGAACTAAAAAAGGCTTCAAGAAGAAATAAAGAAATGAAATCCAAAATTAATGATCTTTCAAATGAAAATTCAAAATTATGTATTGAAAATGATAGACATCTTGAGACCATTAATTCTCTTACCATCGAAAAGGATGTTTTGAATACTACCATACAACATGTATCTTTTGAAAACAAAAAGCTTTGTTCAAGAATTACTTCTCTTGAATCAATGCTAAAAGATCATGAGCTTTTAAAAAGGAAAGTAAATGACAAGAATTACTTCTCTTGAATCAATGCTAAAAGATCATGAGCTTTTAAAAAGGAAAGTAAATGATCTTACTTTGTGCATTGAGAGATTTACAAATGGAAGAGAAAATTTAAATAAATTACTTGGTTATCAAAGATCCTCATTTGTAAAGCATGGTCTCAGTTTTACACATGATTGTTTTGATCCAAAACCAAAAGTATTATTTGTTAATGAATCTTCTCATTATAGGTCTCATACTTGTTGTACATATTGTGGTAAGCATGGACACAAAGTTTCTACGTGCTTTATAAAAAGAAAGATAGAAAATGGAGTGAAGACTATTTGGAGAGTTAAAGGAGCTATTACTAACCCTCTTGGACTCAAGAAGATATGGGTACCAAAAATCACTCTTTCCAATTTGGTATAGGTACAATTTGCCTCAAGATCAAGTGCCACTAAATGGTTTCTTGATAGTGGC
Source organism: Rauvolfia tetraphylla (assembly GCA_030512225.1). Classification (NCBI taxonomy): domain Eukaryota; kingdom Viridiplantae; phylum Streptophyta; class Magnoliopsida; order Gentianales; family Apocynaceae; genus Rauvolfia; species Rauvolfia tetraphylla. Next base: position 5,848,026 of record JAJQKT010000004.1, on the reverse strand, counting down.
TGCTCAAGGCACATGACTGGGAATGCATCACTTGTTAGTGAGCTTCAAGCTACAAGTGAAGGTTTTGTCACTTTTGGAGATAAGAAGAAAGGGAAAATACTTGGAATAGGTAACATTGGTAAAGGTTCCTTCCCTCTTATCAAGCAAGTTCTACTTATTGATGGTTTAAAGTATAATTTACTTAGCATTAGTCAATTATGTGACAATGGTTGCAAAGTAGAGTTTAAATGTGATACTTGTACTATTCTTGATAGTGCAAGTAATAAAACTATTTTTGTAGCTAAAAGAGTTAGTAATGTATATGTGCTATATCTTGATGAGCTTACCACTAATGATATTAAATGTCTTGCCATTCATGACAATGATGGATTTTTATGGCATAGAAGATTAGGACATGTAAGCATGGATTTATTGAACAAACTTTCTACTCAAGAACTAGTTAGAGGATTACCAAAAATGCATTTTGATAAAACCCGTATTTGTGATGCTTGTCAATATGGAAAACAATCAAAAACATCTTTCAAACCAAAGAAAATGGTTTCTACCTCAAAGCCTCTTGAACTAGTTCACATGGACTTATTTGGACCTATGAGGACTACTAGTCTTGGTGGTAAAAGATATGCTTATGTGATTGTTGATGATTTTTCCAGATTTACATGGGTAATCTTTTTATCACAAAAAGATGAAACATTTTATGAATTTTCAAAACTTTTCAAGAAGGTTCAAATTTCTCTTAACTGCAACTTAATCTTTATTAGAAGTGATAATGGAAGAGAGTTTTACAACCAAGATTTTACAAAATTCTGTGATGAGTATGGTATCACTCATAATTTTTCAGCTGCCAAAACACCTCAACAAAATGGTGTTGTTGAGAGGAAAAACAGAACATTACAAGAAATGGCTAGATCAATGCTTTGTGAAATTTCTTTACCTAAATACTTTTGGGCTGAAGCTGTAAATACAGCATGCTATGTAATGAATAGAGTTTTACTAAGACCTTTTATAAGAAAAACACCTTTTGAACTTCTATTTGATAAAAATCCATCAATTGTCTATTTTAAAGTGTTTGGTTGTAAGTGCTTTATTTTAAACACTAGTGACAATCTTGGTAAGTTTGATAGAAAATCTGATGAAGGCATATTTCTAGGTTATTCATCAAATAAGAAGGCATATAGAGTCTATAACAAAAGGACATTATGTGTTGAAGAAACTATTCATGTAACTTTTGATGAATCTAATATTTATCTCCAAAGAAGAAATGAAGATGATGCAGGTTCCTCAATGGTTGAAAATCAAACTCAACACCAAGTACCCACATTGGAAGACCATGTTAAAGAAGAAGAAATAATGAAGCAAGAACATGATGGTCAATCAAGCAATAATCAAGAACTTCCAAAGGATCTCACATATGCAAGAAGTCATCCTAAGGAGCAAATCATTGGTGATGTCTCTCAAGGAGTCAAAACAAGACGGTACTTTATTGATAATTTTGCCCTTTTATCTCATATTGAACCTAAAAATATTGATGATGCATTGTGTGATAATTTATGGATTATTGCTATGAAAGAAGAGTTAAATCAGTTTGAGAGAAATAAAGTTTGGACTCTTGTTCCTAGACCTCATGATCATTCTGTTATTGGTACAAAATGGATATTTAGAAATAAGTTAAATGAACTAGGAGAAGTTGTTAGAAATAAAGCTAGACTTGTTGCTCAAGGCTTCAATCAAGAAGAAGGTATTGATTATGATGAAACTTTTGCTCCAGTGGCCAGATTAGAGTCTATTAGAATACTCTTGGCATTTGCTTGTTTTAAAGACTTTAAACTATTTCAAATGGATGTCAAAAGTGCTTTTCTAAATGATTTTATTGAAGAAGAGGTTTATGTAGAACAACCTCCTGGCTTTATTCATTAAAAATTTCCAAATCATGTTTTCAAATTAACTAAAGCTCTATATGGACTGAAACAAGCTCCAAGATCTTGGTATGAAAGATTAAGTGGTTTTCTTTTTTCAAAAGGTTTTACAAAAGGAAAAGTAGATACAACTCTTTTTATAAAAACGACTTCTAAAAATGATATTCTACTTGTGCAAATCTATGTTGATGATATCATTTTTGATGCTACTAATACTTCCCTTTGTGAAGAGTTTGCTAAAACTATGAAAAATGAATTTGAGATGAGCATGATGGGAGAACTAAGTTTCTTCCTTGGGCTGCAAATTAAGCAAACCAAGGATGGAGTTTTCATCAATCAAGCAAAGTATACTAAGGAGCTATTGAAAAGGTTTGGAATGGATCAAGCAAAAGGAATAAGTACTCCAATGAGTTCAACTAAACTTGATAAAGATGAGAAAGGTAAGAGTATTGATGAAAAATTATATGGAGGTATGATCGGAAGCTTACTATATCTCACAGCTAGTAGACCAGATATTATGTTTGTTGTATGCTTATGCGCTAGATTCCAATCATGTCCTAAAGAATCTCATCTAATTTCTGTCAAACGAATTTTTCGTTATTTGATTGATACTCATGACTATGGCCTTTGGTTTTCAAAAACTTCATCTTTTGAACTTATTGGATATTCTGATGTGGATTATGCTGGTTGTAAAGTTGAACGTAAAAGCACAAGTGGTCATTGTCAATTTCTTGGTAGTTGTCTTGTATCTTGGTTTAGTAAAAAGCAAGCTTGTGTGTCTTTATCCACTGCAGAAGCTGAATACATAGCTGCAGGTAGTTGTTGTGCACAATTGCTATGGATGCAGCATACCTTACTTGATTATGGTCTTAAATTCAATTGTGTGCCCATATTATGTGATAATACTAGTGCCATTAACTTGGGCATAAATCCCATTCAACATTCTAGGACTAAGCATATAGAGATAAAACATCATTTCATTCGTGATCATGTGATTAAGAAAGATATATGCTTAGAATATATAAATACAAATGATCAAATTGCTGACATATTTACAAAGCCTTTGGCTGAGGAAAGGTTCAATCACCTAAGAAGACTCTTAGGAATTTCAAGATTCAATGACTAATGTGTGTATTGAAGTTTGGGTGAATGCAGGAAATTTTTGATTCAAAATTCGGATACACTACAGAAAATTCGGTCGACCGAATTTTCTGAGTGACAAGAAACAGAGACTTTTGATCAAGAATTCGGACGCAGGTCAGAAAATTCGGTCGACCGAATTTTTTGAACTGAAGAAACAGAAACTTTCGCTCGAAAATTCGGACGTAGACCTGAAAAATCGGTCGTCCGAATTTTACAGACGTGACCCTTTAAATGAAGATTAAACAATCTTCTCACCACTTCAACTTCCGAATTTCACATCCTTTTTAAAACCTCTCATACCCATTCACATCCGAATCAAAATCCCTTCAAAATCACACATTCTCATCCCGATTTCCTTCATTTTTAAACTTCTAAGCCCTACTTTCATACAGAAAACCAATCCTTCTCAAGAGAAAACATCATGGTGAGAACAAAGAAGCCAAATGTTGAGAAAGGAAAAGGAAAGGCTAAGGAAGGAGATGGAGACTCAATCCTCAATCAGCCAAGAAGAATTTGTATTCCTCAAACACAATCTGGGGTTGACAGGTTTATCTCTATTAAATCTACTCATGAATTTGATGAATGGAATAAGAGTAGTAGAAAAATCATTCCTGGATATAAGGTGGATATTGATAAACTGTCAAATATGGATATTGTCCTATCTCATTTCAATGATATTGGTTGGAGTAGTTTGCTATTCATTGATGAAGAATATTATCCTACTTTGATATATGAATTCTATGCAAACTTGAAAGAGGAGAAAATTGAGATGATAGGGGATAATGTGATACAATGGTATTCATCTAGAGTATCACAAATAGACATTGAATTCAATGAAGGATTGATAAATAGAATTTGTGGAGTGAGTGACGATGGAGCTAGATATTATTCACCATCCATGCATTGCTATGATCGTGAACTCTTCACACATGTTAGATTTGAGGAAGCATTTACCAATGGAAGAGAGTTTAGAGCCATAAAGGAAAGGGAAATTAAGAATTTGGATGCTAGAGGTAGAGTTTTGCATCACATGGTGACTACAATGATTGTTCCTAATTTTGGACACAAGTCATCAGTTGGAAATATGCATATGGTAATCATGTTAGCCCTACATGAGCATAGAAGAATGAACTTTGGGTATATAGCCTTGAAACACATGATTGCAGCCAGAAAAACAGTAACCAAGGCATTTCCATTTGGAAGGTTATTAACTAGAATCTTTAAGCATTTTAAGAGCAACCTCCAACAAAAAGGAGATTATTTGAAGAAGAAACTGGAATTGGGTCAAGTGGTAAAGGAGTAACTAGAGGTGACACCATTATAGCCAAAGCATTCCAAGAAGCCTTGAACAATCATGTCAAGGAAATGGAGAAAATGTATAAGTTCTTTGAGTCATTTGCTCCAATGGTTCTTGGAAAATTAGATGGATTGGAGAACAGAGTAAAGCACATTGAAGAAATCCTTATGAGAAACACTTAAAGTGGTGAAGGACCCTCTAACCCTCAAGATGGAAATGAGGAAGAAAGAAAAGCAAAGAAAGGAGACAATAAGGACAGCAGTGATGAAGATGATGATCAGGGTGGAAATGATGAGACTATAGCAGAAGAAGAAGAGCAAGAACATGCTCATGAAGATCCACCAGTGGTAGGAAGTCAAGTAGCTCAAGCTACAATTGTATCTCCAGCAACAATCTCTTTCAGTCAAGGAAGAGTTAAGCACTTGGCCATCAAGAAAGGAGTGAGCCCAGCCTCCCCATCAACCTCACCATCACAAGACTAAGCCTTCCTTTCTAATCTCTTTACTGTATTTTGCTACTTTTTATGTAATAGTGAAGCTCAATGATGAAATCCCAGTGATGAGAGCTTCTTTTATATGCTAACTTGAACATCTCATTTTCATTGATCCCTTTATTTTTTTTTAATGATGACAAAAGGGGGAGAAAAATATGCTGCAATATGTGAACTTAGTCTTTAATGATGCTGCAATATGAATTTTTATGTTTTTATGCATTAAAATTCGGATGCAAGGTTTAAAGAATTGGATGCATCCATATCTATGGTCAAAATGTATTCTTTTGTTGTTCAAATTGATTCAAATCTGTCTTAATCTCTTCCATTATGTTTGAACAACATTATGAAACCTTTATGTCACTTTAAACTTCAATCTATTGCAGTTTGGACATGAGTTTAAAAATTCGGACGCATATGGTTCAAAATTCGGATGCATGCTATAAAATTCGGAAGCATTCAAATTTCACTGTCAAACTGTGCTCCTTTGTTGTTCAAATTAATTCAAATATGTTTCAACAACCTTTGGATAGCTTATTTACAAAATTTGCAGCTTTCATTTTACTTATGTTAAAGTTTAGACTTGCTATGCAAAAAATTCGGATGCATGATACCTCTAGTCCAAATGTGTTGAAAAATGAGCACAATCTAAGGGGGAGCATTTTTAAACTATTGCAACCCCTTAAAACCTCTCTTAGAACTTTTTCTAAATGCTTAAATGCTATATCTTCTATCCTAATAGATGGAAGGAAGGAGGTAAATGGAGGTTGGTTGGGTCATAGGCTCATATTGAGCCTTGTGTATGTCAATATGCTAAATTACTTGTTTTCTATCATTGACATGAATACTTCTTTGAGCTAATCCGTTTAAATCCATCACATCTTGCATCAAAGTTTGTCATCATCAAAAAGGGGGAGATTGTTAGCCCTAAGGGCAAATCATGTAATTTTGATTAATGACAAATATTGATGAGAACTAATATGTTTATATTGTGTGATAGGATTTGTGAAGAAAGAAGTTTGAAGTCTCATTGCCTTCAAGCCAAAGAGCAAGAACAACCTCAATAAGCTATGAGTCTTTTGAGGTTTATTCAAAGATGAACTCAAGGCATTGAAGACTTGAAGTGTAGAGTAGGTATGATGATAGGTAATATCTATGTAAACTCTACACTTGTATGTCTTGGAGTCTATTGAATGCATAAGAGAGCATAAAATTGGTTTCTTAATTTTAAAAAGGCTTTGAATGAATTCTTAGTAAATGTGGTTTTGTGTCCTAAAAGTTTTTAAGTAAACTTTATATGATCAAAGGAATTTGATTTTGGTTTTCAAACTGATATTTGTCTAAATAAGTTTTCTATATATACCAAATGTATTTCAAATCCTTGAAAGTTAAATCTCAAATGATTTTACAAAGTTTGAACATGATTCCAAGAAATTCGGTCGTCCGAATTTGGTAGCAAAAGTTTGCTACTGTTCTTCCAGAGAAATTCGGAAGAAGATTCGGACGCATGAAGAAAAATTCGGTCGTCCGAATTTTGGTCTTTAGCATGGTCACTGCTCTTCCAGAGAAATTCGGACGAAGATTCGGACGAAGCAGGAAGAATTCGGTCGTCCGAATTTCCTGAAAATAGCCGTTAACTAGCCGTTTTATAGCTGTTTCAACTGATTTTCAAATTCTATAAAAGCTATAAATGTGCAATCTTTTGTAAGTTTTGAATTTTTGAATACTCTAAGCTTTCTAAAGCCCATTACAAACATTTCTCAAGCTCTCTTATGTCTTGTGCATTCAATTGATCAATCCAAAGACATCAAAGTGTGAAGGTGCAACTTTGTGTAATTTCTACCAACAAGTGGTAACATCTACACACTCATCTTTACTTATTCAATTGTGTTGATCTACTAGCTCTAGCAAGGTGATCTTGATAACATAAAACCCTTTAGATAAGGGTAATCCTTGAAGTTGTGATTCAAGGTTGTTTGAGATATAAAACCATAGGTTGGTGAGCCTTGTTTGTAAAAATTACTAGAAGAGGTTATAAGTGTAAAACCATAGTGTGGTGAACCTCTCTTGTAATCTGTGAACTTGAGCACATAGTAGAGTTATTGAAATCCTTAAGTGTAGGCTTAAGGTAGTGGAGGTAGATCTTGAGGATCGAACCACTATAAATTGTTTGTGTTCATTTGTCTACATTTCTTATATTGCTTTGCCATAAATTGTTTCTCTCTTATTCATATCATCTGTAATTGGTCTATACATATAAAAGGTTTGAATTTGCAAAAATTAGCCAAATACCTAATTCACCCCCCCCTCTTAGGTATTTCAGTTCAAATTGTTTAAAAACTGTCTTAATCTTTCCTATCATACTTGAACAACCTTAGTAAAGCTTAATTTTAAATATTACAGCTTTTACCTCACATATTTTACAATTCGGACCTGAAATGTTGAAATTCAGATGCATGTTTAGAAATTCGGATACATCCATACTGTGTTGCCAAAAAGTGCTATTTTGTTGTTTAAAGTGATCCAAATCTATTTTAATCACCTCTACTGTGTTTGAACAACCTTACGAAGATTTTATTTCACTTTAAACATTCATTATGTTAGACTAATTGCAGTTTGGACTTATAGTCCACAGTTTTTAAATTTCTTGAAAAAGGGTACAATCTAAGTGGGAGCATTGTTAAACTTTTATAACCTTTAAAACATCTATTAGAAGATTTCTTAATGCTTAAATGCTATATCTTCTATCCTAGTTGAGTAGTTGAAACGAAGGAGGTAAATGGAGGATGGTTGGGCCATAGGCTCATATTGAGCCTTTTGAATGTTAATGTGCTAAATTGGTTGTTATCTATCATTGATATCAATACTTCTTTGTACTACTTTGATTAAATCCATCACATTTTGCATCAAGGTTTGTCATCATCAAAAAGGGGGAGAATGTTAGCCCTAAGGGCAAATCATATAGTTATGATTAGTTTTGATTAATGACAAACATTGATAAGGACTAATTCTTATATCATTTGTGTGATAGGATTGTTGGATTAAGAAGTAAGGAGTTCTTATTGCCTTGGAGCCAAAAGTGCTAAGGAAAACTCAAGTATGATCGAGGATTAAGAATACAGAGCATGTCCTATGGATTGATGGCTTTAAAGACTCTAGTGTAGGGTTTACACTTGTAAAATAGGTATATTCTTGTAAACCCTACACTTGTTTGTCTTGGAATCTATTGAATGCATAAGAGAACACAAAACTTGTTTTTGAATTTTAAATGGCTTTGAATTAACTTTGTGTTACCAAGTATTGCTTTTGAATCTTAAATGATTTTGAGTAAACTTTGAATGATCAAGTGCTTTGGTAACGGTTTTTGAGTTCAAAAGTGTTTAAATGACTTATCTCTTAATATAAAATGATTTCAAACTTATTAAGGTTGATTTTCAAATGTTTTGACAAAGTTTGAAAAGTTCGGACGCAAGTTTGGACGTCTAAATTGTGAACATGGTTACTGTTTTTCCAGAGAAATTCGGACACAAATTCAGATGCAAGGGACAAAGTTCGGTCGTCCAAACTTTCCCAGACAACATGTCACAGTAATGTTCGAATGACAGTTCGGATGTAGAGGATCAAGTTTGGTCGTCCGAACTCCTCAGAAACTAGCCGTTACTAGCCGTTTTATAACTGTTAAAACCGATTTTCAAAATCTATAAAAGCCATAAACTTCAGATTTTTCGTAACTTTTGAATATCTGAGAAATCTTAACATTCCAAAATCATTTGAAAACATCAAAACTCTCTTTTGTCTTGTGCTTACATGTGATTATTCAAGATTCCAAAGACAACAAATTGAAGTGGTGCTAAATTGTGTAATCATCTACCATGCAGTGGTAATATCTCATCCATTTTCTATTTATTCTTGTTTTCTACTTGCTCATTACAAGGTTTTCTTGTAAACATAAATCCTTTAGGTAAGGGTGATCCTTGAGATATTGATTCAAAGTTGTTTGTAGATATAAAATCCTTTGGTAGGGGTGAACCTTGTTTGTAAAATTGTAAAAGAGGTTATTGGTGTAAAACCGTTTGTGGTGAGCCTCTTGTGTAATTGATTGAACTTGAGCATATGGTAGATTGGTTAAAATCCTTGAGTGTGGACTCAAGGTAGTAGTTGTAGATCTTGAAGAAATCGAACAACTACAAATTGATTGTGTCCTTTGCTCGTCAATTATTTACTGCTTTGTTATTAAGTTCATTATAAATTGCTTGTGTTCATTGCTCTTAAATTGTTTATTTTTTTGTCATTGAGTTCATTATTCTCTCATTGAAACAAGTAAACATAATCTGTCCAAACTCAGTTTATGAAAAGAAAATAGTTTTCGAAAATTAGCCAAAGACCTAATTCACCCCCTCTTAGGTCTTTCATGTTATTCTTCTTCACTTTCTTCTTCCTCATTTCTGTCTTCAGCTTTCAATAGACTTTCTCTCTTTGTCTTTCATACTCCATCGTTGTCAAATGTCAACTGCATTCTCTTGAGAGATTCATTTATGTTGACATCTCTACTCTTCATAGGTAAACCTATAGCAAGCAGTTGCACTTAGAAGTGCTTGAAGATTCTTGTTAATAACCTTCAATATGGCAGCGCCTTATGCTTGTTTCTTCTAGCTGCCATCATATGCTCTAAAGCTATATGTCCAAAGTACATTCTTCTTTTCTTATACATGGCAAGCATAATCATAGCATACCAATAGAAGACTTGTGACCAAAATTCAAAATTATCATGGCATTGAGCATATGGTGTAAAACTTTGCTACTAGCATCAAAAGCCTTAATTTCTCTTTCCTTAATTATTCTCAAATGTTTCATTGGAGTATAACTCACTGATAAAACAATGTCCCTTGGAAAAATAATGCCTAACCTTAACATCCTTAACATCACAAATTCTAGTGGACAATGCATTATTAATCTCAAAACCAACTTGTGATACTCTTGAAGAATACCGCTAAATAGTCTCACTTCAAATTTGCTTAACTCTATCTTCCTTAAGGTTTGGAGAAAATTCATAAACTAAGGAAGGATAATAGCACTCATCAAACACAAGCAAACTAGTCCAACTTATTTCATTGAAAAATGAGAGTATGTTTCCCATTTTGAATAGTTTAATCACATCCACCTTGTGGCCCAAAATAATCTTATAGTTCCTCTTTGTCTATTCATCAAATTTAGTAGCAGCCTTCACTGTGATAAATCTATCAAGCCTTGACATACTTTGAGGAACATGAACCCTTCTTGGTTGGTTCATTGATAATCGGTCATCCATCACCTTCCTTTGCCTTTTCTTTTCTTTCCAATGCTAAATTTCCAATGAAATTTAGAGAGAATAATTGGTTTCCAAGGTATCTTTAGGGCTTAAAACAAGAAAATGTAATGGGTTTCAAGAGTTAACGGTGAGATATAGGAGAAATTTCGGTTTGGATGAGAGTGGGTTTTGTGATTTGATGGTGAAATTTGATAGAAATTTCAATTTGGATGCAGAAGGATTGAGAGCGTTTTGAGAGAGTATGAATTCGGATTTAGAATTGTGAAACCGATCGGTTCACTTTCTTTATAACCACCTCTATTTGCAAAGTTCAGACGACTGAATTTTTAGTTTTTCATCCAAACTTATGTCCAAATTTCTCTATCTTTGACTGTAAGCAATTCGAATGGCCAAATTTTTTTTGGTCATGCATCCTAATTGCTCTGACATCTCCTGAAGTACAGTTTGGACATCCGAATGTTTCGTATGCATCCAAACATGCATTCAAATTTCACTTGAATCTATAACACTTGAAAACAATCATTAATCATTGAATTTTGAAATCCCTCTAAGATAGTTAAACTTTTCCTCCGCCAATGGCTTGGTGAAAATATCAGGAATTTGTTCATTTGTGCAAACATGCTCTAAACAAATATCACCATTAGCAACATGGCTTCTAATGAAATGATGCTTAGTTTCTATATGCTTAGTCCTACAATGTTGAATGGGATAAATGGTTAAATTTATTGCACTAGTTTTATCACATAAGGTAGGCACACTTTTGAAATCTAAAGAAAAGTCAAGCAAGGTGGCCTCTTGGATATCTTGAGTCCTTTGGGTGCTCTTGGCCAACACTACGTTGGTCATCCCGATTTTGTGCAATTATTTCTTCCTTATTGGCATGGCCCTCCAAAGTTGGTGCTTGAAGCTGGGCTTAATAGTCATTCATAGATGTACCTACATCAGCTTCATCTCTTCTTTCCGAGTAAATATTAGATTCATCAAAACTAACATGAATGGTTTCCTCAATATATAAGGTTCTTTTGTTATAAACTATATATGCCTTTTTTGTTAGAAGAATGGCGAAGAAATATACCTTCATCTAGTTTTCTATCAAATTTAAGTAAGTTATCACAAGTATTCAAGATAAGACATTTATAACCAAACACTTTAAAATATGCAATTGAAGGAGTTCTATAAAAGAGAACTTCAAAAGATGTTTTTCTTCAAAATGGTCTTAAAGGAACTCTTTTCATCATAGCATGTGGTGTTTACGGCTTAGGCCAATAATATTTTGGTGAAGAATTTTCGCATAGCATAAACCTAGCCATTTCTTGCAATGTTCAAATTTTTTATTCAACAACACCATTTTGTTGTGGAGGGTTTTTGCAATTGAAACAATTATGTGAAATTCAATTTTCATCACAAATTTTTGTAAAGACTTGATTATAGAATTCTCTCCCATTGTTACTTCTAATGGCAATTTGCAATCAAGGGAGGTTTGAACCTTTTTGAAAATTTTTACAAACTCATGAACCACTTCATCTTTTTGAGGAAAGAATAGTACTGAAGTGAATCTTGAGAAATCACCTATTACATAGGTATACCTCATATCACCAAGATTAGTGTACCTCATAGATCCAAATTAATCTATATGAACAGGCTCAAGATGTTTTAGGTAGAAAAACATTTTCATGGGTTTGAAAATGCTTTTGTTTGTTTTCCACAATGACAAGTATCTCAGAGACAATTTTTCTCAAAATGCATTTTTGGCAAACCTCTAACAAATTCTTGAGAAGAAAATTGGTTTAACACATCCATGCAAACATAACCCAATCTTCTATTCTACAAATAACCATCATTATCGTAAATAGCAAAGCATTTAATATCACTAACAATCACATCAAAATATAGCACATGTTCATTTTTAACTTTATTTGCAACAAAAACGGTTTTACCACTCACACTATCAAGAATGGCACAAGTATGACATTGAAGTTTAATTTTTCATTCATTTTCACATAATTGACTAATGCTAAGAAAGTTATATTTCAAATCATTAATAAGAAAAACTTTTTTAACAAGAGTAGAGGAACCTTCAACAACATTGGTTTTTCCAAAAAATCTTCCTTTCTTGAGCAATCATTGTCGATACACCACTTAGTGGCACTTGAGCTTGAAGGGAAGTGTACCTACGCAACATTAGAAGAAAAGACTTTTGGTATGCATGGTCTCTTGGGTCCAAGGGAATTAGTTATGATACCCTCAACTCTCCAAATGATTTTAATAGCATTTTCCACTTTTCTTTTCACATAACATTTGGTGGCTTTATGTCCATGTCTTCCACAATAAGTACAACAAATATGAGGCATGGAAGTAGATGTAGCTCTAACAAAGAAGTTGTTTTGTTTAGGCACATTGTTTACATAATTGTAACCAAGACCATCTTTGACAAGAGGGGATCTTTCACCTCCAAGAATTTTATCAAGATTGTCCTTTCTTTTGTAAATTTTTCAACACATAAAGTAAGGTCATCAACCTTCTTTTTCAAAGTCTCATGATCAACAAGTATTTTTTTCAAGAGACAAAATCTTTTCACAAAGAATCCTATTTTCAAGGGACATTTTTGGTAAAGAGACATGTAAAACTTCTTTTTCAATATTCAACCAATCAATAGAATCAAGAGGCTTTTTCTTTTCACAAAACAATTTTGAATTGTCATTTAACAATTCATCAACTTTCAATCTCATTTCCTTGTTTCTTTCTGAAAGCTTTTTTAATTATCCATACCTATCAACAAGTAGTTCGCTAGGATCATCAACTTCATCATCAAAGGATATAGAAGTAGCGGGAATATATTGTACCTCATCATTTAATGCCATGAAGCATACATTGGCTTTCTCTTCTTTAAGGGTAACTTGAAGTAGCTTCCGCATTTCATGAGTCGTATCACATTCACTTACTCGGTTTTATTCATTCATGTCCAACGCACAACTCAAGATGTTCATTTCTTGGTAGTTTAAACTTATCTTTCTTGAGTCATTCTTATCAAATTCCTCCATAGGCTTTGGTTCCCTTGTAATTCCGTCAGCTTTTATTCTCATAGGCACATAAGGATTGTAAGCCCTAAGGGCAAATTATGCTATTTTGATTAATGACCAATATTGATAAGTGCAATGTCCTATGGAAATAAGATTTATTAACCTTGATATGGACTAATGTACTTATATGATGTGTGATAGGATTTTTGGATTGAGAAGAATGCAAGTCCCATTGCCTTGAATCTAAAAGTGCATAAACAACTCAAGCTTATCAAAGTGGTTGAAGATAAAAGAGTCGATTCAAGATTATTGAAGGATTTGAAGACCTTAGTGTAGGTTTACAAATGCATTATAGGTATATCCTTGTAAACTGTGCACTTGTTTATCTTTGGAATCTAAAACTTTTTCTAGAGAGCTTTAAACTTGGTCTTCAATCTCAAATTATTTATCTTACAAGTGCTTTTACCAAGTTCTTGATAACGGCCTTTGGACCAAATGCTTTTTAAAAGATCTATTTATAGTTCAAAATGACTTCAAACTTGTTGTGCTTTATTTCTAGTCATTTTGAATAAGTTTGAATTTGAAGACCTTAGTGTAGGTTTACAAATGCATTATAGGTATATCCTTGTAAACTGTGCACTTGTTTATCTTTGGAATCTAAAACTTTTTCTAGAGAGCTTTAAACTTGGTCTTCAATCTCAAATTATTTATCTTACAAGTGCTTTTACCAAGTTCTTGATAACGGCCTTTGGACCAAATGCTTTTTAAAAGATCTATTTATAGTTCAAAATGACTTCAAACTTGTTGTGCTTTATTTCTAGTCATTTTGAATAAGTTTGAAAAAATCAGACTCCAATTCAAAGTTTCAAATTATACTTCATGGCTGTTGAATTTTTAGAGAAATTTGGACAACCATTTGAATGCTTGTGTCCAAATTCATTCAACTGAATTTACCTTGGCAACCTCAAGACAAAAAAATTTGAACGATCATTTCAACGCAGAGGTCCAAGTTCAGCCAACTGAATTTTACTGTTACTAGCCGTTATTTGAACATTGTAATCTGTTTTCAAATCGTATAAAAGATATAAACTTCAAATTTTTGAGTAGTTTTTGAGCTTCTAAAGATTCTTTACTCTTTCCAATCACTCTCTATTAAAAAATTCTCTTTTGTCTTGTACTAAAAAGTTCAAATTCAAGATTCCTTAAATAAAAATATGAAAGTGTGCTAATTTGTAATCATCTACCAAGTTGTTGTAACTTTCTAATCTCATATTTCATCTACTTGTTGTTTTCAAGGTTATCTTGGTGATATAAAACCCTTGTGTTAGGGTGAGCCTTGATTATTTGTATTTGAGAGGAGGTTGTGGAGTAAAACCCTTGAAGGGTGAGCCTTGATTATTTGTCTTTGAGAAGAGGTTGTGGAGTAAAACCCTTGAAGGGTGAGCCTCTATTATAGGATTTGATCAACTTGTGATTATAGTCGAGTTTGGTTGAAATCCTTGAGTGGGTACTCAAGGTAGTGGATGTAGATTTTGTATAATCAAACCACAAATTACTTGTGTCTCTTGTCTTCCATCTCTTTTAAATTTGATTCTTATTGTGTTTTCTTGCATATATAGTTAAGTGTTTGATTTCTATCAGCTTCCAACTAAATTTGTTAAGAAAAAGGAAAACATTTCAAAAATTATCCAAAGACCTAATTCACCCCCCTCTTATGTCTTTTAATTTGTGTTAGAGACTGGGCTTCTTTTAAAGGTTTTACAAACTAGAATTTAAGATCTTATGGCTCATGTTTCAAACTTACCTTATTTGGAAGGTTCTTCCACAAATACACCTCTTTCGTTTGAGAAAACAAATTATACATTTTGAAAATCTAGAATTAAGATATATATTTGTTCTATTAACTTTGATTTGTGGAATATCATTGAGAAAGGACCTTATATACCGATGTGGATGAGAATCGATGGAGTCACTAGGGAACCAAAACCTATGGATGAATATGATGAAAGTGACTCAAGAAAGATGACCTTGAATTATGAAGCAATGAATATTTTGAGTTAAGCTTTGGATGTCAATGAATACAACCGCGTAAGCGGATTCAACACCGCTCATGACATGTGGAGCCTTCTTCAAGTAATTCATGAAGGCACAAATCAAGTGAAGTAGTCAAAGCTTGCTATGCTAGTAAGGGATTATGAGTTATTCACCGTGAAGCAAGGAGAGAGCATTAGTGACATGTTCACAAGATTCACCAACATCTCAAATGGATTGAAGTCATATGGGAAGAATTACTCTCTTGATGATGACATTGATGATCCTAGTGAATTACTTGATATTGATAGTGAATTAAAAAATGTTTCAAAAAGAAACAAAGAGATGAGATTCAAAATTGAAAATTTATGGAAGGAAAAGTGATAACAAAAAAATTCTTGAATCCATTGACTGTTTAAATATTGACAAAAAAGTTTTAAATGTTTATTTGTAAAACATATCTCTTGAGAACAAATCAAATTGTGTCAAAATATCTTCTCTAGAGAAAATAATTGTGGATTATGATATTTTTACAAAGAGAGTTGATGATCTCACCCTATGCATTGAGAAATTCACAAATGGTAGAGACAATCTTGACCAACTTCTTGGATATCAAAGGTCCCCTTTTGTAAAAATGGTCTTGGATACAATCATGTGAAAAATGTTTCAAAATACAAAAACTACTTTGTTAAGGCAACATCCACCTTTATGCCTAACACATGCTGTACCTATTGTGGTAGAAATGGTCACAAGGCCACTAGGTGTTTTGTAAAAAGAAAGGTTGAAAGTGGTGTTAGGACCATTTGAAGACCTAAGGGAATTATCACTAACCCCCTTGGACCCAAGAAAATATGGGTACCAAAAGTCATTTCCACTCATTTGATAGTGGGTGCTCAAGACACATGATGGGGAGCTTCACTCATTAGTAAACTCCAAGCCACAAGTGATGGATTTGTCACATTTGATGACGCGAAGAAAGGAAGAATTCTTGAAGTAGGTAATATTGGTAAAGGATCTTTCCCTCTCATTAAACAAGTTTTACTCATTGATGACTTGAAATATAATTTGCTTAGCATTAGCAAATTATGTGACAATGGATGCAAAGTTGAATTTAAATGTGATACTTGTACCATTCTTGATAGTGTAAGTCGGAAAACCATTTTTGTTGCAAATAGAGTTGGGAATGTATATATGCTATATCTTGATGAACTTGTTGCCAATGATGGTTTCCTTTGGCATAAAAGATTAGGTCATGTGAGTATGGAATTGTTAAATAAACTATCCTCTAAAGATTTGGTGAATAAAATGCGTTTCGAGAAAACCGTCTTTGCAATGCATATCAATATGGAAAACAAACTGAAAGACCTAAGAGGGGGGGGGGATGAATTAGGTCTTTGGCTAATTATCGAAAATCTTTTCCCTTTTTGCAAATCATTTGCCTTAATAAAAGCTCTTCTTTAAATTCACAAACTTCAAGTTTATATGTGATTTGATGGTTAAGACAAGATTATTAAACTATAAGACCACAACCAATCAATCAACAACTATAAACAATACTAATAACACAAGTATGTAAAACAAGTAAAGCTATAAAGAAATGAACACACGATTTATAGTGGTTCGATCTCTCCAAGATCTACATCCACTACCTTGAGTCCACACTCAAGGATTTCAATCAATTCACTATATGCTTAATCCAAGTAATTACACAGAAGGCTCACCCTTCAATGGGTTTTACCACAACAACCTCCTTTGTAATCCTACAAACAAGGCTCACCCTTCCACAAGGATTTTATATCTAAAGACAACCTAAAGACCAATCTAATCCAAGGCTCACCCACACATGGGTTTTACACCACAACCTTGATTAATCTAGTCTATGGCTCACCCTTACCAAAAGGATTTTACGCCACAAGATAACCTTGTATCAATCACAACAATAGTGTAAAGATAGAGTTTAGATGTTACCAACACTTCTTGGTGGATGAATACAATTGCTAGCACCTCTTCACTTCTTGCCTTTGGAATCTTGAATTTTAATCTTTGAGCACAAGGCAATTTGAGAGCTTTTGATATAATTTTGATGTAAAACAGGTTAGAGCTTCAAGGATTTCTTTTGTGCAAAAGTTCTTTCAAAAATCTAGAGTTTCTAGCTTTTATAGAATTTGAAAATCAGTTAAAACGGTCATAAAACGGCTAGTAACGGCTAGTTTCAGAAAATTCGGACGACCGAATTTTTGGTCGAATTTTTCGAACGGTACTGTTCATACTGTTCGCAATGCAGGGAAAATTCGGTCGACCGAATTTTCATCCTGCGTCCGAATTTCTCTGGAAAAATAATCGTATTGTTCATATGAATAGTCTCACTGTTCATGTGAATAGTATTACTGTTCACAGTGCAAGAAAATTTCGGACGACCGAATTTTTCATACTGCGTCCGAATCTTGCATCCGAATTTTTCAAACTTTGTCAAAACATGTTCAAATCAATTCTAACAAGTTGGAAAACCTTCTAGCCTAAAAGATAAGTCATTAAAGATCTTTTAAGTGCAAAAACCATTGATGAAAACTTGATAAATAAGTTAAGTTCAACACCATTGAAACTTTTCAAATCAAGTTTTATGCTCTCAATTGCAACTCATTGATTCCAAGGCTTAGGAGTGTAGGGTTTACAAAGTTTACCTATTAAGCACATGCAACCTACACTTCATGTCTTCAAAGCCTTCAATCATCTTGAACAAACTCTTCAATCTTCAATCACTTTGACGTATTGGAGTTGTTCTTGCATTATGGCTTCAAGGCAATGAGACTTCATACATCTTAGTTCATAAAACCTATCACACAATATACAAGCATATTAGTCCTCATCAATATTTTTCATTAATCAAAACTACATGATTTGCCCTTAGGGCTAACACAAACAAAAACTTCCTTCAAACCCAAGAAAATGGTTTCAACTTCAAAACCTCTTGAACTTGTTTATATGGATTTATTTGGACTAATGAGGACAACTAGTCTTGGTGGTAAGAAGTATGCATATGTCATAGTTGATGATTTTTCAAAATTCACTTGGGTCATCTTCTTATCACAAAAGGATAAAGTGTTTCATGAATTTCTGAAACTTTTCAAAAAGATTCAAACCTCCCTTGATTGCAAATTGATTCCTATTAGAAGTGATAATAGGAGAGAATTTTACAGTCAAGATTTTACAAAACTTTGTGATGAAAATGAAATTGCTCACAACTTTTTGCCTACCAAAACACATCAACAAAATGGGGTTGTTGAAACCAAAACTCAAACTTTACAAGAAATGGCTAGGTCTATGCTTTGTGAAAATTCTTTGCCAAAATATTTTTAGGCCAAAGCCGTAAACACCGCATGTTATGTTATGAATAGAGTTCTTTTGAGGTCATTTTTGAGAAAATCTCCTTTTGAACTTCTGCTTGGTAGAATACCCTATATTTTCTATTTCAAAGTGTTTGATTGCAAGTGCTTTATATTGAATATGCGTGACAAATTGGAAAAATTTGATAGAAAATCCGATGAAGGTATATTCCTTGTTATTCCACTAACAAGAAAGCTTATAGAGTTTACAATAAAAGAACTTTATGTGTTGAGGAAATAATACATGTGAGTTTTGATGAGTCTAACATCTACCTGGATGGAAAAGATGATGATGATGTAGGTATATCTATGAATGATAATCAAACTCATCTTTGAGCTCCAACCTTGGAAGATCATGCCAATGAAGAAGAGATGATTGAGCAAGAACAAGACAATCAATCTAGTGGTGACCAAGAGCTGTAAAAGATCTAAGATATGCAGGAGGCCACCCTAAGGAGCAAATTATTGGTGATGTATCTCAAGGTGTTAGAACAAGATGTTACTTCATTGACAACTTTGCACCTTTATCTCACATTGTGCCTAAAAATATTGATGATGCATTATGTGATGATTTTTGGATTGTTGCTATGCAAGAGAAATTTAATCAATTTGAAAGAAACAAAGTTTGGATTCTTGTCCCAAGGCCCCATGATCACCCCGTTATTGGCACAAAATGGATTTTTAGAAATAAACTTAATGAATCCAAAGAAGTTGTTAGAAACAAGGCTAGACTTCTTGCCCAAGGATTCAATCAAGAAGAGGGTGTCGATTATGATGAAACCTTTGCTCCGATAGCTAGACTTGAATCTATAGGAATGTTTTTGGAATTTGCTTGCTTCAAAGGTTTTAAGTTATTTCAAATGGATGTCAAAAGTGCTCTTCTAAATGGTTTCATTGAAGAAAAGATTTATGTAGAACAACCACTAGGTTTTGCTCATGAAAAGCATCCTGACCATGTCTTCAAACTTTCAAAAGCTTTGTATGGTTTAAAACAAGCTCCTTGAGCTTAATATGAAAGATTGAGTGGTTTTCTTCTTTCAAAAGTATTTTCAAAAGGAAAGTTTGACACTACTCTTTTTAAAAAAAAAACCTCTTGTAATAATTATCTTTTAGTTGTGTAAATATTTGTTGATGATATCATATTTGGGGCTACTAATATTTCACCTTGTGAGGAATTTGCCATGTTAATGCAAAGTGAGTTCGAAATGAGCATGATGGGTAAACTCAACTTCTTTCTTGGGTTACAAATCAAGCAAACCAAGGATAGTACCTTCACAAATCAATCCAAGTTTACCCAGGAGCTCTTGAAGAGAATTGGAATGGACCAAGAAAAAGGTATAAGCTCTCTAATGACTTCATCAACCAAACTTGACAAAGATGAGAAAGGTAAAAATGTAGATGAAAAGATATATAGAAGCATGAATGGTAGTTTACTTTATCTTACCGCAAGTAGATCAGACATTATGTTTTCCGTATGTTTATGTGCTAGATTCCAATCTTATCCTAAAGAGTCTTGTCTAATTGAATTACAAAACATTCTTTGGCATTTGATTGATATACATGATTATGGTTTTTTTTTTCAAAATCCTCTTCCTTTGACCTTGTTGCATATTCGAATTGCCGACTATGTCGGATGCAAAGTCAAGCTTAAAAGCACTAGGGGTCATTGTCAATTTCTTGGTAGTTATCTTGTATTTTGGTATAGTAAGAAACAAGCATGTCCGTCATTATCTGCCGCCGAGGCCAAAGATATTGCCGCCGGTTGTTGTTGTGCTCAAGTGCTACGGATGAAGCACACTCTACTTAATTATGACTTAGAATACAAATGTGTGCCTATCTTATGTGAAATACTAACACTATCAATTTGAGCAAAAACTCCATTCAACATGTTACAACAAAGCATATAGAAATTAAACATCATTTCATTGGTTATCTAGTAGCTAAAGGTGATATTTTCTTGAACTATGTGAATACTAATGATCAAATGGCTGAGGAAAGGTTTTGTTACCTTAGAAGAAGCTTGGGAATCTCAAAATTCAATTACTAATGTGTTTGTTGAAGTGTGACAAAAACAGAAAAAATTCAGATGCATGAACTGAAATTCGAACGTCCAAACTTCCTCCAGAAAACTCCTGACAGAAAGATTCAGATGCAAGTTCCAACCATGACAAAAAAATCGATAGTCCAAATTTGCTAAACTGAAGAAACATAAAAATTTGATGTAGGCCTGAAAATTTGGTTGTCTGAACTTTCCAATTTCAGCAATTTTTAAGCCGCTCAACTATTCAAATCCCTTATTTCTAATCATTCGAATTCTCTTCTCTCACAAAACTCACAATCATCCAAACAAAAATATATGCATTATTTCTTGAAAACACTTGATTTTATTGTTCTCCACCCTTTAATGTCTTTGAAATTCTTCGTTCTCAAGAAAACCTCATCATGGTTCACTCAAAGAAGGCTAATGTGGCCACGGGGAAAGGAAAAGTCAAATTTGGAGATGAAGGGCTCATTATCAATGAATCAAGACGGGTTCACATTCCACAATCCAACCTTGGAGTGGACCGATTCATTTACACTGAAGCCACAATTGAATTTGAAGAATGGAATAAGAAGAGTAAAAAGATAATCCTCGGACATAGAGTGGATGTTGATAAATTCACCAATATGGGTAATGTGCTTTCTCTATTTGGTGAAATTGGTTCGGGTAGTTTACTTGGGGGTGAATGAGGATTATTACCCATCTCTTTTCTATGCATTTTATGCTAATCTTAAAGAAGAAAGGGTTAAGCATGTCAAGGGTAGCATGATTCAATGGTATTCATCTAGGGTATAATTTGAATTTAATGATGCTTTGATGAATCGCATTTGTGGAGTTGATGATATTGGTGCTAGATACTATTCTTCGAGAAAACATTGCTATATCCACGAATCGTTCACCAATGAAAGGTTTGAAGAGGCTTTCACTAATGGTAGAAGATTTAGGTCCACTAGGTAAAGAGAAATCAAAGCCTTTGATGCTAGAGAAAGGGTCATACATCACATGATTACTACTATGATTATCCCTAACTTTGAATATAAATTGTCTGTTGGGAATATGCACATGGCTATTATGCTTGCCTTGCGTGAGCATAGAAGATTAAATTTAAGATGCATGGCATTAAAGCATATGATTAGTGCAAGAAAAATGGCTAATAAAGCCTTGCCTTATGGGAGATTGTTGACAAGGATTTTCAAGCATTTCAATATCCAACTCCCTAGTAGAGGTAATTTGAAAAAAAGTAGGGAAATCTACACCAGCGAGTCTCTCAAGAGAATGCAATTAACACTATATGAGGATGGTGTATAGAGAATGAGAAGAGAAACCCCTCTAAGGAGTGAAAGGGTAGAAACAAGTGGTGATGAAGAAGAGGAGGAAGAAGTGGAAGGAGAAGAAGAGGATGAGGAGGTGACTTTGGCTAGAGAAAGGAAGAGCAAGAAAAGGCATGATCTATCAACTGACCGGGAGCAACCTCACACCAAGAGAAGGCTATTTGAAGAAGGGCCCACTCCTCAATCTCTTGGAAACCTCGGAAACATGCCTAGAGAAGAGGGAGTTACTAGAGGTGACATTATAGTAGCCAAGGTGTTCCAAGAGGTTTTGAACAACCATGTAAAAGAAATGGAGAAAATGTATAAGTTCTTTGAATCTTTTGCTCCCATGGTACTAAGAAAATTGGTTGGCTTGGATGCTAGGGTGACGAGTATTGAAGTGCCATTGAGGAAGAACAGTCAAAGTGGGGAAGGACCCTCTGTGCCTCAATCTAGAGATGACAAGGAAGATGAAGAAGATGAGGAGAATAAGAAAGGGAAAGAGGACGGAAATGATGATGAGGATAATGATGGAGATGTCGAACAAGGAAGAAATTTTGATTTTGTGGCTAGAGAAAGTGGAAGAGATGAGGGTGTTTAAGAAAGGCCACAAGAGGGAGAAAGCCAAAAAGGAAGTCTAATTGAGAAAGCCGAGATCACTTCACCATCTACCACTTCATTTGGCCAAGGAAGCGTCAAGCATGTGGTCAAGAAAAAGGGGGACAAGGAGATCATCATGGTTGGCTACTACTCCAAAGCCAAACTACATCGACAAGGAGAAAACAAGAAAGATATGGCCATCACTACCAATAAATATGGAGTGAAGACGATGACCAAAATCAAAGACTAAGCACTCCCTAAGTCTCTATCTGATTTTACTTATGTACTTAGTATAGTATATGTAGTTTTATTTCATGCTTAGTTAATGTATCTAGAATAGTCCATGTATTTTCAAGCTTTGACCTTCAATGTGCCTTCCTAGTTCAATTACTTTTGAAGCTCAATGATGACATCATAGTATTGAGAGCTTATGTTTTCATATTTGTTTCACTTTCAATACTCCACATTTGATTGATGACAAAAGGGGATAGAAAGTTTTATGCAAAATGTACTTTTATATCTTTGAAATATTTGAAGTATTTTGCTATGATAAATGTGGTATATTGGGATGAAGAACTTAGATATTGTGACTTATGATTCACTTGTACTGGCTTATGAAATGGTTATTATGTGCTCATTTAGTATGTGCTCATTGGCATTTTAGTATTATGAGGATGATGATCTTGAAAGCCTTGAAAAATGATTGAATGTGTTTTATAGTTGATCATCTTGCTTTGATGATTGTGTGATTGATTATAAGCACTTATATTGAAAAATCATTTTTTTATGACTTCACCTAAAGTTTGGACTTGAAATTCGGATACATGCCCTGAAATTCGTATGCATGTCCTGAAATTCAAATGCATCCATATTTTGCTGTCAAAAAAAGTGCTCTCTTGTTGTTCAAATTGATTCAAATCTGTTTTAATCTCTTCTACTATGCTTGAACAACCTTAGGGAAGCTTTATTTTAGTTTGAATAACCTTAGGGAAGCTTTATTTCAGTTTGAACAAGCATTATGTTGAATAAATTACAGTTTGGACTCATAGTCCAAAATCCAACAGTTTATGAAAACTGAGCAAAATCTAAGGGGGAGCTTTACTAACTATTTTTAACCTTTACAACCTCTCTTAGAAGCATTTTTACTTTTGGTTAAATGCAATATCTTCTAGTTAGATGAAAGGAAGGAGGTTTTTGAAGGTTGGTTGGGGTCATAGGCTCTATTCTTGAGCCACGTTTATGTCATTATGCTACATCATGCTCAAAATTGAGTCTCAATTGGTATCATCTTATATTAGTACATGACATAAATACTTCACTGTGCTTAAATTGTCTAAATCCATCACATTTTGCATCAAAAAGGAGAGACTGTAAGCCCTAAGGGAAAATCATGTTGTTTTGATTAATGACAACCATTGATAAATGCAATGTCCTATAGAAATATTATTGATTCATCTTGATATGGACTAATGTGCTTATATGATATGTGATAGGATTTTCGGATTGAGAAGAATGCAAGTTTCATTGCCTTGAAGCTAAAAGTTCATGAACACCTCAAGATTATCAAAGTGGTTGAAGATAAAAGAGTTGATTCAAGATTATTGAAGGCTTTGAAGACCTTGGTGTAGGTTTACAAATGCATTATAGGTATACGCTTGTAAACCTTACACTTGTTTGTCTTTGGAATCTAAAACCTTTTCTAGAGAGCATTAAACTTGGTTTAATCTCAAATTATTTATGTTACAAATGTTTTGGACTAAAAGCTTTTTAAAACATCTATTTTATAGTCCAAAATGACTTCAAACTTGTTGTGCTTAATTTCTAATCATTTTGACTATGTTTGAAAAATTCAAAGTTTCAAATTATACTTCATGGCTGCTGAATTTTCAGAGAAATTCAAAAAAACCATGCAAATGCTTGTGTCCAAGTTCGGTGGACCAAATTTGACTGTTAATAGTCTTTACTAGCCATTATTTGAACGTTATAACCGATTTTCAAATCCTATAAAATATATAAACTTTAGATTTTTGAGTAATTTTTGAGCTTTAAAAGATTCCTAACTCTTCATAATCTTCTCTATCAGAAAGCTCTCTTTTGTCTTGTGCTAAAAAGTTCAAATTCAAGATTCCTTAGACAAAAAGGTGAAGGTGTACTGATTTGTAATTATCTACCAAGTTGTTGGTAAATTTCTAATCTCATACTTCATCTACTTGTTGTTTTCAAGATTATCTTATTAATATAAAACTCTTGTGTTAGGGTGAGCCTTGATTATTTGTGTTTAAGAAGACGTTGTGGAGTAAAACTCTTGAAGGGTGAGCCTTTATTGTATGATTTGACCAACTTGTGATTATAGTTGAGTTTGGTTGAAATTCTTAAGTGGGTGTTCATGGTAGTGGATGTAGATCTTCTGCGATCAAATTACATGTGTTGCCTCTTGTCTTTTATCTTCTTTATATTTGATTCTTATTGTATTCTCTTGCATATCTAGTTAAGTGTTTGATTTCTATCATTTTCCAAATAAAGTTTTTAGAAAAAGGAAAAGAATTCAAAAATTAGCCAAAGACTTAATTCACCTTCCCCCCCTCCCCCCTACCCTCTTAAGTTTTTCAAGGACCTTTCTCAATGATACTCCACAAATCAAAGTTAATAGAACAAATAAAAATCAGACGTCCGAAATCCTCAGAAACTAGCCGTTTCTAGCTGTTTTATGACTGTTAAAGCCGATTTTTAAAATTTATAAAAGTTATAAACTCCAGATTTTTGAAAGAACTTTAGAACTTTAAAAATCATTCAAGCTCTAACTTGTTTTACATCAAAATTATTTTGAAAATCTCTCAAATTGCCTTGTGCTCAAAGGTTAAAATTCAAGATTCCAAAGGCAAGAAGTTTAAGTTGTGCTAGCTATTGTATTCATCCACCAAGAAGCGTTGGTAACATCCAAACTCTATCTTTACACTATTGTTGTGATTGATACATGGTTGTCAAGAGACTTAAAACCCTTGTGGAGGGTGAGCAATAGACTAGATTAATCAAGGTTATGGTGTAAAATTCCGTGTGTGGGTGAGCCTTGGATTAGATTAGTCTAGGTTGTCTGGTGACATAAAACTCTTTGTGATAAGGGTGAACCTTGTTTATTAGATTGAATAGAGGTTGTTGTGGTAAAACCCATTGAAGGGTGAGCCTCTTGTGTAATTGCGTGGATTGAACATTTAGAGAATTGGTTAAAATCCTTGAGTGTGGTCTCAAGGTAGTGGATGTAGATCTTGGAGAGATCGAACCACTATAAATCAGGTGTTCATTTCCTTATAGCGTTGCTTATTTACATACTTGCGTTATTATTATTTGTTCTTAGTTGTTGATTGCTTGGTTGTGGTCTTATTGTTTGATCATCTTGTCTAAATCATCAAATCACATATAAACTTGAAGTTTGTGAATTTAAAGAAGAGTTTTTATTAAGGCAAAGGATTTGCAAAAAGGGAAATGATTTTTGATAATTAGCCAAAGACCTAATTCACTCCCCTCTTAGGTCTTACAATAATAAAAGGATCACTCTCTCTAAGGGGTTTTCTGTCACAAGACAACCTTGATTAATCTAGTCAACAGCTCACCCTCACCAAAGGGTTTTGTGTCACTTGACAACCTTAAATCAACAAAGTAAATAGATGAAGTATAGATTTTGATGTTACCAACAAAAAGTTGGTGGATGATTACAATACTAGTACCACTTCACCTTCTTTGTCTACGAAATCTTGAATATCAACTTTGTAGCAGAAGACAATAGAGAGCTTAAAGAGTTTAGAGACTTCAGAATGTTAAAGCATTCAAAGGTTTCAAGAACATCACTAGAAAATGTGAAGTTTGTGGTTTTAATAAGTGTTAGCCCTAAGAGCAAATCATGAAGTCTTGATAAGTTTTGATTAATGACAAACATTGATAAGGACTTAGCTCTATGACATTTGTGTGATAGGATTGTTGGATTAAGAAGTATGAAGTATTATTGCTTTAAAGCCAAAATACAAGAACAACTCCAATATGTCAAAGTGATTGAAGATTGAATAGTTTTGTTCAAAGATGATTAAAGGCATTGAAGGCTTGAAGTGTAGGTTACATATGCTTAATAGGTATAGTTTTTGTAAACCCTACACTTGTGTGTCTTGGAATCTATTGAATGCATAAGAGAGCAACAAAAACTTGTTTTGAATCTTAAATGGCTTTGAATGAACTTTTCAATAACAAGTATGCTTTTGAGTCTCAAATGTTCTTTGAATCTTAAATGGCTTTGAATGTACTTTTCAATAACAAGTATGCTTTTGAGTCTCAAATGTTCTTGAGTAAACTTTGTATGATCAAAGTGTTTTAGTAACAGTTTTTGAGTTTAAAAGTGTTTAAATGACTTACTTATTTATACAAAATTCTTTCAAATTTATTAAGGTTGATTTTCAAATGATTTGACAAAGTTTGATCAGTTTGGATGCAAGTTCGGATGTCCAAACTTTTAAAATGGCTACTATGCTTCCAGAGAAATTCGGACGCAAAGAAAAAAGTTCGGATGTCTAAATTTTCCCTAATAGCATGGTTACTATTTTTCTAGAGAAATTCGGACAAATGTTCGGACGCAGAAGGAAAAGTTCGGACGTCTGAACATTTCCAGACAACTTGTCACAGTAAAGTTCGGACGAAGTTCAGACGCATAGAAGCAAGTTCGGACATCCGAACTTCTCTGAAACTAGCCATTACTAGCCATTTTATGACTATTAAAACTGATTTTTGATATCTATAAAAGCCATAAACTCAAGAATTTTTTTAATTTTTGAATCTCTAAGAAATCTTAACATTCTAAAATCTTTAGCAAACATCAAAACTCTCTTTTGTCTTGTGCTTTCAATTGATCATTCAAAATTCCAAAGACAATAAAGTGAAGAGGTACAACATTTTGTAATTATCTAACAAGAAAGTGGTAACATCTTATCCATTCTCCATTCTCCATTTAATTTTGTTTTCTACTAGCTCATTATAAGGTTTTCTTGTAAACATAAAATCCTTTAGATAAGGGTGATCCTTGAGACATTGATTCAAGGTTGTTTGTAGATATAAAATCCTTTGGTAGGGTGAACCTTGTTTGTAGAATTGCAAAAGAGGTTGCGAGTGTAAAACCATTGTGTGGTGAGCCTTTTATGTAATTGTTGAACTTGAGCATATAGTAGATTGATTGAAATCCTTGGGTGTAGACTCAGGGTAGTGGGCATAGATCTTGAAGAGATCAAACCACTATAAATTGCTTGTGTTCATTAATCATAGATTGTTTATTGTTTTGTTATCGATTTAACTATTCTCTCATTGAAACAAGTATTCATAATTTTCTCTAGCTAAATTTATAAAAGTAAATAGTTTTCGAAAATTAGCCAATGACATAATTCACCCCCCTCTTAGGTCTTTCAATTGGTATAAGAGCAAGGGCTTCTTTGTGTGGTTTTACAACCTAGAAGTTAAGATCTTATGGCTAATATTTCAAACTTACCTTATCTAGAAGGATATTCCACAAATAGACCACCTTTGTTTGATGGAACAAATTATACATTTTGGAAATCTAGAGTTAAGATATATATTTGTTCTATTAACTTTGATTTTGGAACATTGTTGAGAAAGGTCCTTACATACCAGTGAAAATGAAAGCTGATGGAGTGACTTTAGAACCAAAGTCTATAGACGAATTTGATGAAAATGATTCAAAGAAAATGACATTAAATTATCAGGCCATGAACATTTTAAGTTGTGCACTAGATGTAAATGAATATAATTGAGTTAGTGGATGTGACACTGCTCATGATATGTGGAGATTACTTCAAGTAACACATGGAGGTACAAACCAGGTAAAAGAGTCAAAGCTTGTCATGCTAGTAAGGGATTATGAGCTATTCACCATGAAGCAAGGTAAGATTGTTACTGATATGTTTACAAGATTTACTAACATTTTCAATGGTTTAAAAGCTTATGGGAAGAGCTATACAATTGGAGAGCAAAACAGAAAGATATTGGATGCTTTACCGAAATCTTGGCAACCAAAAACACTTGCTGTTGAGGATCTAAGGATTTAAAAACTCTTCCACTTGAAGAGCTCATTGGATCACTACTTACGCATGAGATGAAGGTGAAAAGACTAAATGATATTGAAGACGAAGAGAAGGGAAGAAAAGGAGTTGTACTCAAAACTTCAAATCATTTGAGTGAACAAGAAAAATCATCAAGTGAAGAAGATGGAAACAGTGGAGAAGAAGAGATAGCTATGGTAGTGAGAAAATTCAAGAGATTCTATAAAAAGGAATTTCTTAAGAAATGGAGAAAGCCAACCAAGAAGATTGGACAGTCATCATCCTTCAAACCTCAATTCTTTGAATGCAAAAGCACAGAACATCTTGTTGCTAATTGTCCTAAAGTTCTGGAAAGGGAAATAAACAACAAACTCAAAAAAAAATCTACCAAGAAGGACTGGCTGGTACTTGGGATCAATAAGAAAGTGAAGATGACAGTGAAGGAAAAGCCAACATATGCTTTATGGCAATTGATGATGAAGTACAATCTACTCCTTCCATTTCTACTTACTATGATGATGATGTTGATCCTAGTGAATTACTTGTTGAAATGTATGAAGAACTGAAAAAGGCTTCTAAAAGGAATAAAGAAATGAAAACCAAAATCAATGAGTTATTAAATGAGAATTCAAAGTTATGTTTTGAAAATGGGAAACTTCTTGAGACCATTAATTGCCTAAACATTGAAAAAGAAATTTTAAATGTAACTATCAAAACATATCTCTTGAAAATAAAGATCTTTGCACAAAAGTCATTTCTCTTGAAACAATGCTTAATGATCATGAGATATTGAAAAAGAAAGTTAATGATCTTACATCATGCATTGAAAAATTTACAAATGGAAGAGAAAATTTTAATAAATTACTTGGTTATCAAAGATCTTCATATGCAAAAAATGGTCTTGGTTACACTCATGAAAGTTATGCTCCAAAATATAAAAACTTCTTAGCTAAAAAAACTTTTAATTCTATGACTCATACCTGTTGTACATATTGTGGCAAGTATGGACACAAAGTGTCAAAATGTTATGTGAAAAGAAAAATAGAAAATGGTGTTAAAACAATTTGGAGAGTCAAAGGAACTTTTACTAACCCCCTTAGACCCAAGAAAATATGGGTACCAAAAGTCACTCTCTCAAATTTGGTGTAGGTTCGTTTTGCTTCAAGATCAAGTGCCACTAAGTGATTTCTTGACAGTGGCTGTTCAAGACTCATGACAGGAAATGCCTCACTTGTTAGTGAGCTTCAAGCAACAAGTGAAAGTTTTGTCACAATTGGTGATAAGAAGAAGGAAAGAATACTTGAAATTGGTAACATTGGTAAAGGTTCTGTCCCTCTCATTAAGCAAGTATTACTTATTGATGGTGTTAGCCCTAAGGGCAAATCATGTAGTTATGATTAGTTTTGAATAATGGTAAACATTGATGAGGACTAATGTGCTTGTATGATTGAGTGATAGGATTGATAGATTGAGAAGCATGAAGTCTTATTGCCTTGGAGTCACAATGCAAGAACAACTCAACTATGCCAAAGGTGATTGAAGATTGAAGAGTATGTTCAAGATGATTGAAGGCATTGAAGACTTAGAGTGTAGAGTTCTTATGCTAAATAGGTATATTTTTTCCAAACTTTGGATGCAAGTTTGCTCGTCCAAACTTTGAAAATGATCACTGTACTTCCAGAGAAGTTCGAACACAAGTTCGGACGCATGGAGTAAAGTTCGGACGCATGGAGTAAAGTTCGGACGTCCAAACTTTCTCTAATAGCATGGTCACTGTTTTTTCAGAGAATTTCAGACGCAAGTTCGGAAGCATAAGGAAAAGTTCGGACGTCCGAACTTTTCCAGATAGCTTGGCACAACTCTTTTTATAAAAATATCTTGTAATGATATTTTACTTGTACAAATTTATGTTGATGATATTATTTTTGGTGCCACTAACACATCTCTTTGTGAAGAATTTTCCAAATCTATGCAAAATGAATTTGAAATGAGCATGATGGGAGAACTGAATTTCTTTCTTGGGCTGCAAATTAAACAAACTAAGGATGGAGTTTTCATAAACCAAGCAAAGTACACCAAGGAGCTTTTGAAAAGCTTTGGAATGGATCAAGCAAAAGGAATAGGAACTCCAATGAGCTCATCAACCAAACTTGCTTGATAAAGATGAAAAAGGTAAAAATGTTGATGAGAAGTCATATAGAGGTATGATTGAAAGTTTGCTCTATCTCACAGCAAGTAGATCAGATATTATGTTTGTTGTGTGCTTATGTACTAGATTTCAATCATGTCCTAAAGAATCTCATTTAATTTTTGTCAAACGTATTTATCGTTATTTGATTGATACACATGACTATGGTCTTTGGTTTTCAAAATCTTCATCTTTTGATCTTATTGGATATTCGGATGCTAATTATGCCGGATGCAAAGTTGAACGAAAAAGTACAAGTGGTCATTGTCAATTTCTTGGTAGTTGTCTTGAGTCTTGGTATAGTTAAAAACAAGCTTGTGTGTCTTTGTCTACTGCTGAAGCTGAATACATTACAGCTGGTAGTTGTTGTGCTCAATTATTATGGATGCAACATACACTACTTGATTATGGTATTAAATTTAATTGTATACCTATTTTATGTGATAATACTAGTGCCATCAATTTGAGCATAAATCCCATCCAACACTCTAGAACAAAGCATATAGATATTAAGCATCATTTTATTCGTGATCATATTGCTAAAAGAGACATATTCTTAGAATATATAAACACAAATGACCAAATTGCTAATTATTCACAAAGCCTTTGGCTGAGGAAAGGTTTACTCATTTAACAAGGCTCTTGGGAATCTTAAAATTCAATTATTAATGTGTTTATTTGAGTGTGACAAAAGCAGGAAAAATTTGGATGCATTGAGTGAAAATGGATCGTCCAAACTTTGTCAGAAAATTCTGGACAGAAAAGTTCGGACGCATGTTCGGACACATGACAGAAAGTTCGGACGTCCGAACTTTCTGAAACTGGAGAAACAGAGAAGTTCTGACACATGTTAGGACGCAGACTAAAAAGTTTGGTCGTCCGAACTTTGCGGTTATAGTAGTTTTTAAGAAACTAAACTAGCCGTTACTCACAAATTTATCATCCGAACTCTCTCTTTTTCAAAATTTTTCTCTACCCACTCCCGTCCAAACTTAAGTCCCTCTGTGATTTTACTATTTTCACATCAAAATACTTGGATCTTTGAATTCCCAACCCTACACACCTCTCAAATCTCGCTACTTTTCTATTAGAAGATCAAAATGGTGAGAACTAAAGGAGCAAATGTGGAAAAAGGAAAAGGGAAAGCGAAGGTCAATGAAGGAGGATGGATTCTCAATGAACCAAGGAGAATTAGGGTTCCTCACTCATCATCTGGAGAAGACAAGTTTATCTCAATTAAAGCTGCATCAGAATTTGAAGATTGATTTTCACAGAGTTGATTTTGACAAGCTCACCAATATGGGTAATGTCCTATCTTTATTTGGTGATATTGGGTGGAGTAATTTGTTGGCTATAGATGAAAAGTACTATCCCTCTCTTGTATATGAATTTTATGCCAATCTAAAAGAAGAGAGAATAGAATATGGGGAAGAAGATGTAATCAATGGTATTCATCTAGAGTATCTCAAATAGATTTTGAATTCAATGGTGCATTAGTAAATAGAATTTATGGAGTGAGTGATGTTGGAGCAAGATATTTTTCTTTGGGACAACACTGCTATGAACGAGAACTGTTTACAAGTGCAAGATTTGAAGAAGCTTTCACCAAT
The DNA here is from genome assembly GCA_030512225.1 of Rauvolfia tetraphylla. Taxonomy (NCBI): domain Eukaryota; kingdom Viridiplantae; phylum Streptophyta; class Magnoliopsida; order Gentianales; family Apocynaceae; genus Rauvolfia; species Rauvolfia tetraphylla. The sequence continues at coordinate 5,815,603 of JAJQKT010000004.1, read as the reverse complement.
GGTAGAGAGTTTGGGACCATTAAGGAAAGAGAGGTTAAGGCTTTAGATGCAAGGGTAAGAGCTATGCATCATATGATTACAACCATGATTATTCCTAACTTTGGTCACAAAACATTTGTGGGGAACATTCATATTGTGATTATGCTTGCTTTGCATGAGCATAGGAGATTGAATTTTGGATACATGGCATTGAAGCATATGATTGGGGTTAGAAAGACTGATAACAAGGCTTTACCATATGGAAGACTTCTGACAAGATTTTTCAAACATTTTCGAGTCAAGCTTCCTGTTAGAGGACAAGCTTTTAAAAGAGGACAAATTTATACAAATGACTCTCTCAAAAGGATGCAATTGACTCTTGATGATGAGCGAGTGTGGAGAACTAGAAGAGAGACCCCTCCAAAGAGAGTTGAAGCAGAGGAAAGTGAGGAAACTGAAGAAGAAGAAGAAGATGAGGCAGAAACATGGGCAAGGGAAATGAAAACTAAGAGAAGGCATGATTCAACAAGTGAGGGGGAGCAACCTCCTTCCAAAAGAAGACCCTTTGAAGAAGAGCCAACTTCACAATCACATCCTATTGCTGGGGAAGGTACTAGTGCTGAAGAGATTTCAAGAGAAAATAAAATTCAAGAAGCACTAAACAACCACATGAAAGAAATGGAGAAAATGTATAAATTCTTTGAAACATTTGCTCCTATGGTGCTTGGAAAACTGGACAGTTTGGAGAATAGAGTCAAGCACATTGAGGAAATATTGATAAGAAATCCTCAAAGTGGTGAAGGGCCTTCTAGAACTCAAGAGGAAAAGGATGATGAGAATGATGAAGATAACAAGAAAAATGAAGAAGGCAGTAACAGTGATGATGAAGATGATGATAATGATGGTGACCAAGGGAATGGCAATGAGCAGGTCATGGAGTCTCAAGGAGGAGATCAAGGATTGCAGCAAGCTGGAATCAGTCAAGAAGGAGGTCAAATTGCAAGAGCTGAAATAGCAACCCCATCAAATCCAACATTTGGCCATGGAAGACTCAAGCATGTTGCTGTCAAGAAGAAACCAAGAAAGGACTCTCCATCAATATCCAAAGACTAAGCACATCTTCACTCTCATTTTCATTTACTGCTTTTATTTATTTTGAATCTTTACTAGCATGTTTCATGCAAATATCTCTGTTTTTTGCACTTTAAATTTCTGCACTCTATCACTAGTTTAAATGTGGCCTATGTAATAGCTTTAATGCTATGAAGCTCAATGATGAAACCTTAGAGTTGAGAGATTCCTTTAGTAATTATAATAACATTTTCATTTTCCCATTCTTGAGTGATGACAAAAGGGGGAGAAAGAAATGAGTTCTGCAAAATGCAATAATATGCTACAAATATGGTGCAATGTGTGTTAATAGTATGTTAAGTGATACACTGTGAAAACTTTTTGGTGATACACTGTGAAATCTTTTTGGCATATTTGACTATATTTACACATTTGAAATTTAAACTGGAAAGAATTATAATATGTGAGGATAGAGTTCATTAGTTTGGACTTTAAGTTCGGATGCAAACCAAAAAGTTAGGACGCATCTAAACTGTCAAACCAAAACTAATTTTTCTGTTGTTCAAATTGTTTGAAAACTGTTTTAATTACTTCTTATCATATTTGAACAACCTTAGGACGTCCGAACTTTTCCAGACACCTTGGCACAATAAAGTTCGGACGCAAGTTCGGACGCATGGCAGAAAGTTCAGACGTCCGAACTTCTCTAAAACTAGCCGTTACTAGCCGTTTTATAGCTGTTGCATTTGAATTTTCACATCTATAAAAGCTATAAACTTCAGATTTTTTGTAAGTTTTGAATTCTTGAAAACTCTAAACATTCCAAAGCCTTTAGCAAATATTTTCAAGCTCTCTTTTGTCTTGCGCTTTCAATTGATCATTCAATATTCCAAAGACAACAAAGTGTGAAGGTGCAATATTGTGTAAACATCTACCAACAAGTGGTAGCATCTACACATTCTTCTTTCTCTATTAAACTGTGTTTTCTCTATTAGCTCATTGCAGGGTTATTTTGTGACATAAAATCCTTTTGATAAGGGTGAGCCATAGACTAGACTAATCAAGGTTGTGGTGTAAAACATGTGTGTGGGTGAGCCTTGTATTAGATTGGTCTTTAGGTTGTCTTTAGATATAAAATCCTTGTGGAAGGGTGAACCTTGTTTGTACAATTACTAAAAGAGGTTGTAAGTGTAAAACCATTGTGTGGTGAGCCTCTTATGTAATTTGTAAACTTGAGCTTATAGTAGATTGTTTGAAATCCTTAAGTGTAGGCTTAAGGTAGCGGACGTAGATCTTGAAGATCGAACCACCATAAATTGCTTGTATTCTTTGTTCTTATATTGCTCTACTGCTTTGCTATTAATTGCCTTACTCTTCTATTGAACCAAGCTCATACAATCTGTTTTTTGCTTAGACTTATAAAAGGATTGTGTTTACGAAAAATTAGCCAAATATCTAATTCACCCTCCCCCCCCCCCAATAGATATTTCAGATGGTTTGAAGTATAATCTACTTACAATTAGTCAATTATGTGATAATGGATGTAAATTAGAATTTAAATGTGACACTTGTACTATCTTTGATAGTGCAAGTAGCAAAACTATCTTTGTTTCTAATAGAGTTGGAAATGTATATGTATTATATCTTCATGAACTTATCACAAATGATATAAAATGTCTTGCTATTCATGATAATGATGGATGCTAGCCCTAGGGGCAAATCATGTTGTTTTGATTAATGATAAATATTGATGAGGACTAATATGCTTGTATGTTGTGTGATAGGTTTTGTTAACTAAGAAGTATGAAGTCTCATTGCTTTGAAGCCAAAGTGCAAGAACAACTTCAGTAAAGCAAAGTGATTGAAGTTTGAAGAAGGTTGTTCTTAGATGATCTAAAGGCATTGAAGACTTGAAATGTAGAGTGTATATACTTAGGAGGTAAATCTCTATGTAAACTCTACACTTGTATGTCTTGGTTATCATTGAATGCATAAGAGAGCATAAAATGAGTCTTATGATCTTAAAAGGCTTTGAATGAATTTTTTTTGATGAATGTGGTTTTGTGTCCTAAAAGTTTTTAAGTAAACTTTATATGATCAAAGGAATTTGATTTTGGTTTTCAAACTTATATATGTCTAAATAAATTTTCTATACATACCAAATGTTTTTCAAACTTATTGAAGTTAAATCTCAAATGATTTTACAAAATTTGAATATGTTTTCAAAAAAATTTGGTCGTCTGAATTTTGTAGCAAAATTTTGCTACTGTTCTTCCAGAGAAATTCGGAAGAAGATTCGGACGCGTGAAGAAAAATTCGGTCGTCCGAATTTTGGCCTTCAGCATGGTCACTGTTTTTTCAGAGAAATTCGAACGAAGATTCGGACGCAGCAGGAAGAATTCAGTCATCCAAAAAATTCGGACGCAGAATTCGGTCGTCCGAAAAATTCGGACGCAGAATTCGGTCGTCCGAAAAATTCGGACGCAGAATTCGGTCGTCCGAATTTCCTGAAAATAGCCGTTAACTAGCCATTTTATAGCTATTAAAACTAATTTTCAAATTCTATAAAAGCTATAAACGTGTAATCTTCTGCAAGTTTTTGAATTCTTGAGAACTCTAAGCATTCTAAAGCCTTTTACAAACATTTCTTAAGCTCTCTTCTATCTTGTGCATTCAATTGATCAATCCAAAAGACATCAAAGTGTGAAGGTGCAAGTTTGTGTAAAAATCTACCAACAAGTGGTAACATCTACGCACTCTTATCTTTTTATGAAATTGTGTTTTTCTACAAGCTCTTGCAAGGTTATCTTGATAACATAAAACCCTTTAGATAAGGGTGATCCTTGAAGTTGTGATTCAAGGTTGTTTGAGATATAAAACCATTGTGTGTGGTGAGCCTTGTTTGTAAAAGTTACTAGAAGAGGTTGTGAGTGTAAAACCATAGTATGGTGAGCCTCTCTTGTAATTTGTAAACCTGAGCATATAGTAGATTGATTGAAATCCTTAAGTGTAGGCTTAAGGTAGTGGACGTAGATCTTAAGGATCGAACCACTATAAATTGCTTGTGCTCTTTGATCTTACTTTCTTGTATTGTTGTGCTATAAATTGCTTATAACTTGACTTATATAATCTGTTCTTTGCTTAGACGTATAAAAGGTTTTAATTTGCGAAAATTAGCTAAATACCTAATTCCCCCCCCCCCCCCGCCCCCTCTTAGGTATTTCAATTGGTATCAGAGCAAGGTCTTCTTTTTAAGGTCTAACAACCTAGAAGTAAAGATTATATGGCTAGTTTATCAAATTTGGCTTATACGGAGGGTTCCTCCACTAATAGACCTCCATTGTTTGATGGTTCTAATTATATTTTTTGGAAGTCTAGAATTGAGATTTACATTTGTTCTATTAACTATGAATTGTGGAATATTATTGAGAATGGTCCCTATGTGCCATTGAGATTGAAAGCCGATGGATTTACAAGGGAACCAAAGTCCATGGACGAGTATGATGAGAGTGATTCAAGGAAGATGACATTAAACTACCAAGCAATGAACATTCTTTGTTGTGCGTTGGTTGTCAATGAATACAATAGAGTGATGGAATGTGATTCCGCTCATGAAATGTGGAAGCTACTTCAAGTCACTTATGAAGAAGAAAGAGCAAATGTGTACTTCATGGCAATGGAAGATGAGGTACAACCTACTCCATCTACCTCTATTTCTTATGATGATGATATTGATGATCCTAGTGAATTACTTGTTGAGATGTATAGAGAATTAAAAAAAGCTTCGAAAATGAATAAGGAAATGAAACTCAAAATTAATGAGTTATTGAATGAAAATTCAAAATTATTTTGTGAGAACAAAAAACTTCTTGAATCTATTGATTTTTTAAATATTGAAAAAGAAGTGTTAAATATTTCTTTACAAAACATATCTCTTGAAAATAAATCTCTTTGTACAAAAATTTCTTCTCTTGAAAAAATGCTTAGTGATCATGAAATTTTGAAAAAGAAAATTAATGATCTTACATCATGTGTTGAAAAATTTACAAATGGAAGAGACAATCTTGACAAACTAGTTGGATCTCAAATATCTTCTCTTGCTAAAAATGGTCTTGGTTTCAATTATGTCAATAATGTGCCTACACATAACAACTTCTTTGTTAGAGCTACTTCTACTTCCTTCCATCATACTTGTTGTACTTATTATGGAAAGCATGGACATAAAGTCACCAAATGTTATGTTAAAAGAAAAGTAGAGAATGGTGTGAAAACCATTTGGAGAGTTAAGGGAACTATTACTAACCCCCACGGACCCAAGAAAGTATGGGTACCAAAGGATACTTCCTCGCCTTTATTGCAGGTACACTTTAATTCAAACTCAAGCACCACTAAGAGGTATATTGATGATGTTGGCTTAAAGAATAAAGGAAAACACCTCATTCATAAGCAAGGTCAAAGCAACCAATGAAGGATTTGTTTTTCGGACAAGAAGAAAGGAAGAATTCTTGGAGTAACCAATGTTGGTAAAGGTTCCTCTCTTCTTTTTAAACAAATGTTGCTTAGTGCTGATTTGAACTATAACTTGCTTAGCATTAGTCAATTATGTGACAATGATTGAAAAGTTGAATTTAAATATAATTCTTGCACTATACTTGATGGTGTCAATGGTAGAACTATTTTTGTTGCAAATTGTATTAGTAATGCTTATGTGCCTTGCCTTGATGAACTTGTTGCTTATAAAGTTAGATGATTTTCCACTCATGAAAATGATGGTTATTTACGGCATAGTAACTTGATCATGTTAGCATGGACTTGTTGAATATTGTTTTTGCTTGTTAAAGGATTATCAAAAATTCGTTTTAAGAAAAATCATCCTTGTAATTCTCGCCAATATGAAAAACAAACAAAATTTTCTTTCAAACCTAAGAAAATGATTTTCACCTCATAACTTCTTGAAATTGATTATATGTCATGAAACATCTTTATGAAACTTTACAAAATGTTCGGACTTGAAGTTTGATGCATATTTTGTATGAGAAAATATTTTGTATGGTCACCCGAACTTGTATAACAAAATGATATTTTGTGATTTTGATCAATTACTCACAAAATGCTTCAATGTGCGCTTTATCTTGATAAGGTTGAATGTCTTGTTGCTTATGACAATGATTTTCTTGCCATAGAAGTTTTGGTCACGTGAACATGGATTTATTGAACAAACTTTTCTATCAAGATTTAGTTTGAGGATTGCTAAAAATGTGTTTTGAGAAAATTTTCTTTGAGATACTTGTCAATATGGAAAACAAACAAAAGAATTTTTCAAACTCATGAAATGCTTTTATACCTCAAAACATCTTGAGCTTGTTCATATGGATTGATTTTGGACATGAGGAACTCTAGTATTGATGGCATGAAGTATGCCTTAGTAGTAGTTTATGATTTCTCAATATTTACTTTAGTAGTCTTCTTTGCTCAAAAAGATGAAGTGTTTCATAAGTTTGTAAAACTATTCAAAAAGATTCAAACCTCTCTTGAGTGCAAAATTGATTTCCTTTAGAAGTGACAATGGGAGAATTTTACAACTAAGTCTTTACAAAATTTGTAATGAAAATTGAATTTCATGTAATTGTTTCAACTGCAAAAACCCCACAACTAAATGGTGTTATTAAAAGAAAATTTCAAACTTTACAAAAATTGGTTAGATCTATACTTTGTGAAAATTCTTCTTCAAAAATATGTTTTGAGCCGAAGCCATAAACAACACATGCTATGATGAATAGAATTCTTTTAAGATCATTTTGAAGAAAAACATCTTTTGAAGTTCTCTTTTATATAACTCCTCAAGTTGCATAGTTTAAAGTGTTTGGTTATAAATGTCTTATCTTGAATACTTGTGATAACTTACTTAAATTTGATAGAAAGACGGATATAGGTATATCTCTTAGCTATTCTTCTAACAAAAAGGCATATAGAGTTTATAACAAAAAGAAACCTTACATGATGAGGAAACCATTCATGTTAGTTTTGATGAATCTTACATTTACTTGGAAAAAAAAGATGAAGATGATGTAGGTACATCTATGAATGACAATCAAACCCATCTTCAAGCACCAACTTTGGAGGATCATACCAATGAGAAAGGAATGATTAAAAAAAATCAAGATGACCAATCTAGTGGTGACCAAGAGCTCTCAAAGAACATAGGATATCCAAAAAGGCCACCCTAAGGAGCAAATCATTGGTGATACCTCCCAAGGAGTAAACATAAGACGGTATTTTATCGATAACTTTATTCTTTTATTGTATATGAGCCTAAAAGTATTAATGATGTATTGTGTGATGATTTTTGGATTATTACTATGCAAGAGAAATTAAATCAATTTGAAAGATACAAAATTTGGAAATTCCTAAATCTCATAATCATTCCATTATTGGAACTAAATGGTTTTTAGAAATAAACGTGTAATCTTTTGCAAGTTTTTGAATTCTTGAGAACTCTAAGCATTCTAAAATCTTTTACAGACATTTCTTAAGCTCTCTTCTGTCTTGTGCATTCAATTGATCAATCCAAAAGACATCAAAGTGTGAAAGTGCAAGTTTGTGTAAAAATCTACCAACAAGTGGTAACATCTACACACTCTTATCTTTTTATCAAATATTGTTTTTCTACTAGCTCTTGCAAGGTTATCTTGATAATATAAAACCCTTTAGATAAGGGTGATCCTTGAAGTTGTGATTCAAGGTTGTTTGAGATATAAAACCATTGTGTGTGGTGAGCCTTGTTTGTAAAAGTTACTAGAAGAGGTTGTGAGTGTAAAACCATAGTGTGGTGAGCCTCTCTTGTAATTTGTAAACCTGAGTATATAGTAGATTGATTGAAATCCTTAAGTGTAGGCTTAAGGTAGTGGACGTAGATCTTGAGGATCGAACCACTATAAATTGTTTGGGTTCTTTGATCTTACTTTCTTGTATTGCTGTGCTTTAAATTGTTTATAACTTGACTCATATAATCTGTTCTTTGCTTAGACGTATAAAAGGTTTTAATTTGCGAAAATTAGCCAAATACCTAATTCACCCCCCCCCCCCTCTTAGGTATTTCAATGGATATTTGTGGCATAGAAGATTAGGTCATGTGAGCATGGATTTATTGAATAAACTTTCCACACAAGAATTAGTTAGAGGATTATCTAAAATGCATTTTGATAAAATTCGGCTTTGTGATGCTTGTCAATATGGAAAACAATCAAAAACATCTTTTAAACCAAAGAAAATGGTTTCTACCTCAAAACCACTTGAACTTATTCATATGGACTTGTTTGGACCAATGAGGACCCCTAGTCTTGGTGGTAAAAGATATGCTTATGTGATTGTTGATGACTTCTCTAGATTTACATGGGTGATTTTCTTAGCTCCAAAGGATGAAACGTTTCATGAATTTGCAAAAATTTTCAAAAAGATTCAAACCTCTCTAGTATAAACTAATTTCTATTAGAAGTGACAATGGAAGAGAATTTTGCAATCAAGACTTTACAAAATTTTGTGATGAATATGGTATTATTCACAATTTCTCAGCTGCTAAAACACCCCAACAAAATGGTGTTGTTGAAAGGTAAAATAGAACCTTACAAGAGATGGCTAGATCAATGCTTTGTGAAATTTCTTTGCCAAAACATTTTTGGGCTGAAGCTATAAATACTGCTTGTTATGTAATGAATAGAGTTCTCTTAAGAACCTTCATAAGAAAAACACCTTTTGAACTCCTATTTGATAAAACTCCTTCAATTGTTTATTTTAAGGTTTTTGGTTGTAAGTGTTTTATCTTAAATACTAATGATAATCTGGGAAAGTTTGATAGAAAATCGGAAGAAGGTGTATTTCTTGGATATTCATCAAATAAGAAGGCCTATAGAGTTTATAACAAAAGAACATTATGTGTTGAAGAAACTATACATGTGACTTTTGATGAATCTAACGTTTATCTTGAAAGAAGAAATGAAGATGATGTAGGTTCCTCAATGATTGATAATCAAACTCATCATCAAGCACTCACTTTGGAAGAACATGCCAAAGTAGAAGAAATAATAGAGCAGGAACAAGATAGCCAACCTAGTAATGATCAAGAGCTTCCAAAGGATCTAAGATATACAAGAGGTCATCCTAAGGAGCAAATCATTGGAGAAGTCTCCCAAGGAGTTAAAACAAGGTGATACTTTATTGACAACTTTGCTCTTTTATCTCATATTGAGCCTAAAAACATTGATGATGCATTGTGTGATGATTTTTGGATTATTGCTATGCAAGAGGAGTTAAATCAGTTTGAAAGAAACAAAGTTTGGACTCTTGTCCCAAGACCTCATGATCATTCCATTATTGGTACAAAATGGGTCTTTAGGAATAAATCAAATGAACTAGGAGAAGTTAGAAATAAGGCTAGGCTTGTTGCTCAAGGTTTCAACCAAGAAGAAGGCATTGATTATGATGAAACTTTTGCTCCGGTAGCTAGACTAGAATCCATAAGAATACTTTTGGCTTTTGCTTGATTTAATAGTTTTAAACTTTTCCAAATGGATGTCGAAAGTGCATTTCTAAATGGTTTTATTAAAGAAGAGGTTTATGTAGAACAACCACCTAGTTTTATTCATGAAAATTTTCCTAATTATGTTATCAAGTTAACCAAGGCTCTATATGGATTGAAACAAGCTCCAAGAGCTTGGTATGAAAGATTAAGTGGATTTCTTCTTTCAAAAGGATTTTCAAAAGGAAAAGTGGACACAACATTGTGCTCTCAAAAGTTAACTAGAACATTCCAAGACTAAAGAGTGTAGGGTTTACAAAGTTTACCTATTAAGCGTAAGACCACCTATACTATATGTCTTCAACGTCTTCAATTATCTTGAATCAACTCTTGTATCTTCAACCACTTGGTAACCTTGAGTTTTTCTTGTACTTTAGCTTCAAGGCAATGAGACTTGTATTCTTCATAATCCAAAAATCCTATCACACAAGTAAACAGATTAGCCCATATTAAGGTTAATCAATATTATTTCCTTAGGACTTTGCACTCATCAATATTTGTCATTAATCAAAATAACATGATTTGCTCTTAGGGCTAACAAAGATAGACATATCTTCTTCTTTTTCTACAAAATTGGCATGTGCCTCTTTATTCAAGTTATATGGCATTCTGATTGCCAATGACCATGCTTACTGCATACATAACAATTTCATATTCTACTATTCAACTAACTTTCTCTTGGGAGTAGTCAACTGCCTACATCCATGACCATGTTCTCTTCTTCTGCCTTGAGGTTGATTTTTTGTCTACTATGTACGTTTGATTTTCCTCCTCTATCTTTACCTCTGTCCCTACTTCTTTTGGACGTTGATCAATGGTCATGGTTGAGAACCTCAACGCTTACTTTTCCTTCTCCTGCTTCTTAATTTTCTTCTCATGAACCAACAAAGAGCTTGGCAACTCATCAATGAAAAGTGAATCAATATCTTTATGTTCTTCTATTGAACATGCAACAACTTTAAATTTTTGTTCCAATGATTAACCCATCTTCTCCATAATGGTGAAATCTCACATCTTTTCACCATCAATTCTGAAAAACCTAAAAGGGGTGTGAATTGGATTTTTGGTTAATTTTTCAAAAAGCTTTTCTTTGATGGAATCTCTTTTTGAAAATTACAACCTCCAAGAAGTATTTTGTCTTAAATAAAGTAGATAGAAGAAGATAAGCAGTTAATGTGGCAACAGTCAATAGCAACTACCACAAGAAGAAATAAGGCTAGCACAAAATAATGCACATATTACATGCAAAGAAAGACACAATATTTTTAATCGTTCGATCTCTTCAAGATCTAATCCACTACCTTGAGTCTATACTCAAGGATGTCAACCAATCCACTAAATTATCAAATCACACAACTACAAAAGATGCTTACCCACAAAGGGTTTTACACAATAACCTCAAATAATCAAGACTCACCCTCACCAAAAGGGTTTTATGTCTTAAGATAACCTTGAACAAACAACATAAAGTAGAAAAGATGAAAAAAGATTACCTGAAAATTGGTAGATAATAAACTGTTCAAGCACCACTTCACTTTTTACTTTTGGAATCTTTGGATAGTCATATGAAGCACATAAACAATGGAAGTGTTTCCTTAATCTTTGATTATTTCATGAGTATGTCATGTAAAGTTCATCAATCTCTCACAAAATTTGATATTCTATCCTTTTATATTCTTTAAAAATTTAATTCAACATTCAAAAATGACTACAGAAACAGAGTAGAGCAATTTAGTCAATTGAATAGGGATTCTTGCATCCAAATTGGTCTTCTGAATTTCTTTATTCAATTTGCTGTACAAATCAATTCAATTAACCAAATTTGGACATTCAGGTCTGAATTTTTGTTAAAATTCAATAGTACAAACCAAGTTTGGACGTCTGAATTAGTGATACAAAATCTAAAATTTTTTAGAATTTAAAAAATTAATTCATACTCAATCACTTCAAGTTTTAAAGCAATTGAAATATAAGATAAAATGTTTAAAGAGTTAAAGACTAAAAATCTGTTGCCAAAAACATTGTTCTTTAAGGATCATAACATCACTTTAGGCTCACAAACAAATTTTATACTAGAGCTATAGGATTGGTGCTTCAAGATGCAGTTCATAAATTCTAAATGCAAAAAGGTGTAGGGTTTACCAAATAGACCAAATCCCTACACTATTAGATCTTCAAAGCCTTTAACAACTTGACATCCACCTCAATCTTCAAGTACTTAGCCTTGCTTGGGATGTTCTTATTTCTCTTTAGCTCCAAGGTCATGATATCTCTTGCACCTTGAATCCAAAAATCCTATCACACAAGAATAACTCAATTTAAGTCACATTAATGTTTGTCACTAATCAAAACTACAAGATTTGTCTTTATGGATTCTCATGTGGTTAGCAATTGCTATTGTTCTTCTAAAGAAATCTATGACCAATTCATCTAACTTCATGCAGAAAATGTCAAACTTGGTCTAAAGTCTCTGAAACTCTAATTACCTCACTACAAGAAAATAGCGTATTTGAGACTGACATTTGAAATAAAAAAATTAATTTATAATTAGAAACCGATTTGAAACTGTTTTAAAATCGCATATAAAATGATGTCAAATCGGTTTCAATTGGTTGCTAAACAATGCACAAAGGATACCTGCACAATATTAGAACTGTTTTGAAACCGAGTCGATTTCAAATTTTTTTTAAAAAAATAACATAATATTTATAAAGAAATCAGTTTCTATTTGGTTTCAAATAAGGTAATTTTTAAATCTATTTCAAATTATTTTCAATTTTGCAGTTTCAAAACATTTTAGTTTCTAATTAATTTCAAGAAGGGTTCAATTCTATCTAGATACTTAGTGTGGATTGGGTTATCAAATATTGGTTCTAATCGATTTCTAAATATTCAATTTATTGATTTCAAAGCAGTTTCAAAAATAATTTTTTAGGGGGTTTCAAATATATTTCTAAATTTACAGATTTCAAATCAGTTTTTAAATTTATCAGTTTCAATTTGGTTTCGAAACATACCAGTCTCAATTCAGTTTCTATCTATCAATTTTAAATTGATTTCAAAATCATGTTCAATAGCTTTCAGTTTCAAGAAGGGTTCAATTCTATTCGGATACTTAGTAAAGGTCGAGTTATCAGATGTCATTTCTAATTGGTTTCTAAAGATTCGGTTTCAAAAATAATTTTGTTTTTATATTTTTTTTGCAGGGGTTTTTGACCAGCTTCAAATTGGTTTCAAAACTTACCATTTTAAATCTGTTTCTAAATTTACCGATTTCAATTTAATTTCTAAACCCTATACCCTATAACGGTGGTAAATCAGCTTATGTATGGTTCCAAAATCCTAAAGAGGTTTCTAATCGATTTCAATCTAGTATTCCAATCCCAAATCGATTTCTAAGATTTCAATCAAGTGCAATATTTAATATTAATATTTGTATATTATAATTAAGGCTTATAACATGACATCTTACACCTTTGATGAATTTAGACGAATTATTGTGATTAATATATTATTAGTATATGTCTATATATATGTATGTATATACAAACACTTAAGATAATAATATTAATTTATAATATATATATATATATATATATATATATATATATAAAAGATCTATTCCAAAAAGAATATAAGTAAGAAATATTATATTATAGTATTTTAATTTTTCATTAGAATATAGTTATACTATAGAAATAAATAAATTATAAATATAATATATAGTGAAATAAAATAGAAGGATTGACTTAGTTTGCTGGTTGAGCACTAGCTTCGAATTTGAAGACAGTTCGAATCCAACACACGTCAAGAAGCCAAATTGTCTGGCATATGCAAGTGGGTTCGCACTTGTAAGGTCTGACCCGTAGGGGATTCAAGTTGAGCTATCAGGGTCGGGTCATCCGACCTGGTCCTCCAATTGATATACTTCATCTTTAGGGATTCCAACTCTGTTTTTAATGTTTCTGGCAATGCCACTTCAGCTGTTGGTTCTGCTACTCTAGACTCAAAAACCTGCTAATAATCCTTAACCTCAGTTCCCCACTAACATGTTTCAATGATCATATGACCATCAAAGTAGGGAATTACTAGTTGCACAACATTGTCAGTGGCCCTCAGGATTTACTGCTGCTACAAGAGGATTTTAAAAAAACAACTTTCCTTATACCAAAACAAACTCCCAAAGACATGGTTGAAACATATTCACTTCTACACAAAAGATGGCCTTTTGCATCTCGCAAGACTCCACCAGAAGCTAAGATTAAACCTCGGATTCCTTTTGATGTCCCATCTACTAGTAGGGTAAAAGGAGCATAGTCTTTTGTCTCTGAACATGAGCAATAAGGCAAAGCATGTGAACGAACTGCTGAGCAAAACTTGCAAAGAAGAGGAGATCTTCCCTTCATAAATGAACTTGTTTCTTGCTTTCAAATCTCCCGAACACTACCACGGGAACCACTGTGTGGGAAACTTATAAGGCGCTATGGCACCCATGGCTAAACAGTTGATCTTACATTAGCCAAGCTGTTACGTCTTCTTTATTCTTATTTTTTATCTCTATTTTGGAGCTCGTAGCCTTAGCCTTTGATTGAACACTTGAACTAGATATCTTGGCTAGTGGCCTTTGTTTTATTTTCGGTCTCCATCATAGTTCTTCAAGTTCATAACGAAAAATTAAAAAGAAAAAAACAAAATAAAGTGGATGATTAGCTCTTAGATAAAAGTATGAATCCGTCTGTTTGGTTCAAAGATTTTGCTGTGGAAAGGAAAATACTTTCTTTAGAAAATATTTTCTTTTGATTGGTTGTGAAGCAAAACACTAAAGAAAATAAAATAAAAGAAATTTGTAAGTAAAATTTTAATAGAAAGTGCTAAAAATATTTTTCCACACAAAAGTGCAGGGAAAAGGAAAACACTAAGGAAAAGATTATCGAAGCAAACACAATTTAAAAATTAATGTTAACTTTCTACTAAAACTATTTTTTGAATCGAGCGTTTTGGGAACAAAACACGTTCGTATTATATTATTGTTCATTTATTTAGTATTCGAGTCGAATTCAAATACAAAAAATAATTCATTTATTAAACGAACAAACATAAACTTGATCCTGAACAAATTGAAATGTTCGAGAACACATATATAAATTAATTTTTCATATATTTCATAATATTATTTATTATATCAAATTTAAAATTTTATATATTAAAATTTTATTTTCTTACTTTATTATTTACTACTTATTTTTTATTTTTATTATTTTATTCTAACAACTCAAACTTGAATACTATTTAAATTATTAAAACAACTCACAAAAATTAAATGAGCCTAACACCAACGAACTTTGAACTTTACAAACAAATAAACGAACAAGCTTGAACAAAATTTAAAGTTCGAAATATTAATCGAACGAATTCGAACAACATTTGAATATTATACGAACTAAATTATAAAACTAGATGCTCGATTAATTTCCTGTCGAATAGAATCCTATTTCCAACTCTTGAATATGCAAGTTGACTACTAGTTGATGCAAATTGTTAACGGTTCAAATTGTTATTTCTTTAAAATTTTCTAAAGATAATTTTTATTTTTTTCAAGAGTTTTTTATTTGAAAAATCTTAATGTGTTACTTTTTTTTTTTATTTCCATCATAAAATCTCATAAACCAAACAAGGGAATTGATTGTTTGGAAATCATTTTCCATTTACGTAGTATTTTCCTTATTAAACCAAATAACACGCAGGTTTTCATTTTTCTGAGCATTTTGTTTTCCTTTTTCTCATTTTCCTTTTCCTCACTAAAATCCTTCAACCAAACAGACCCTAAAAGAAAAAGGAAATTGCTAGCATAAGCAATAAGGCAAAGCATGTGAACAACTGATGAGCAAAACTTGCAGAGAAGAGGAAATCTTTCCTTCGTAAATGGACTCGTTTCTTGCTTTCAAAACTCCCAACGCACTACCAAGGGGACCACTATGAAGGAAACTAAAGAGCTATGGCACCCGAGGCAAAACAATTGATGTTACATTTGCTGGGCTCTTACGTCTTCTTTATTCCTATTTTTGAACTGTATTTTGGACCTCCTTACCCTTAGTGTTTGATTGAAAACTTGAACTAGATATCTTGGCTAATGGACTATGCTTTATTTTCATTCTCCTTAATGAAAATTAGTTCTGCTAGTTCATAACGAAAAATTAAAAAGAGAAAAAAAATAGAATGGACAATAATAAATGATTTTCGTTCTAGTGCCTTAGTCACTAATACTAATTCAATCATAAATGATTTTGATTTTGAAGAGAATAAAGAGCACAACAATAATGCCTAATTTTAATAGAATATAAATTTTTTACTGTACTTCCTTTATTTTGTACTCTTGGATATTATTTTGAAAAATTCTATAAAGTATCTTTCATGTCGCATATTCTAATATGTCTCTTTTTTTTATTAATAATGTTTATTGGTAGTTTGGTACTTTTTAATTATAACTTTTGTTGTAAATAAGGATGGAATCATAATTGTAAGTTTAGAGTTTATATTATTAATATGTCATAATTGTAAGTTTAGCGTTGATATAAAAATTTTGTTCTTCACCCCCACAAGGCCAATGTCATATACAGGACTGTCAATCAGGCTATGTGAGTCGGGCTTGATCAAGTCCAGACTCGGCCCAAGCTAAGATATATTGAGCCCGAGCTCGGGCTAAGCTCGAGCCAACCCGAAAATATACTTTTTAATTTTTATATAATAATAATATACTAATTACTATTAAGTAATAAAAATAATATGAATATTAGATATAAGTTTTAAAAGAATTATATGCTTCAGGTGATATAAATATTAAATAATTAGATACATGTATTAACTACTAAATAATAAAATAGAAAAAAATATAAGTATTAATTTTTTTATCTTTTTAAATTTAAGTTAAGCAATGAAAGAAAAATATAAATACTTGTGTGTGTATGTAAATATATAAAGCATATGTTTTTATAAATAATCAAATCATTAGTTATCATATCATCTTTTTTACAAATAAATTTTATCAACAAAAATATAATTATAAAAAAATAAATTATTTTTATATGATAATAAATAAAGCTCATTAATATTGTTTTGATATATCAAATAAAATAATTAAAGAAAAGAAGCTAATAGTATGAACTACTATAATAACATTAGCATACCAAGATAGAAATGTATTATAACAAATATAATAGCAATATATACTTTCACATATACGATAGATAATAAGGTTGATTTATTTCTAGTACAAAAACAATTATCTACATTAATAATTATAAGCACAAGTGCCGATGAATATTTATAATGAGATGAAGTTAGTTTATCATGATTATAATATTGTCGATATACACAAATAAATAGAATTTAAGATCATTTAAAAAAAGAAAGTACAACTACGTAAAATCATAAATTTTTGAAGTCCTTACTCACTCTTTTTAAAAAAATGAAGAAAATCTTTTCTAACTTATATACATATCGATTTTATAAATTATAACTATAAAGGTTGAAATGAAAATTTGATTTACCAAACTCTTAAAAAATGATACATAAATAAAATTATTTATACAAATAAATAAAAAATTTTAATCTATAAAGTTAAAAATATAGTATTATACACAAACTATTACTATTATATTGATAAATAATTAATATATAATAATAATAATAATATTTATTATATATAGATACTCGGGTCGAGCTTTTAACGGGCTAAACCTATACAGGCCCCAGCTCGGCCTGAAAACAGGTTCGGGCTCAATATTAAAGCTCAAGCCCAACTCGACCCTAATTCGAAAAAAGCTCAGTCCTTAAATTTCGAGCTGAATATGGCCGGGCTTGGGCCAACTCGTCCCAATTGACAGTCCTATTCATATATCTGATCCTAGTATGAGCGACGACATTAGTTCTTTTAGGTGCAATAAATATAATGAGGTCTTCATTTATAATAATAAATTGTCACTAATATTTACCCAAAAAGATTCATAAAATAGTGATAAAAATTATTTTGTCCTAAAAGTTGTTAATGACGAAAATTAAAGTTACCACTATAGATAAGGTATTTAATGACAATATTTTCAATGTTGTCACATTTATAACTTCTGTATTTCAAAATCAATTTGACAGAAAGGTTTTTATGACAAATGGTCTATTCTTAATTGCTTAAAATAAGCTGCTTATAGTTTTTTTAAGTTAAAAGTTATTTTTAAATTGTTCTCAATTGTTTATTCACTTATGATTTTAGCTTAAATAAGCTAAAAAAAGTTATTTTTTAGAAGCTACCCTAAATACTTTTTAAAACAATTTTTGCTTATTAAAAGTATAACTTTTTCAAAGTACTTATTTTTCTACTGCTGAACATAGCCAAAAGCTTGTGATAACTTTCATTATCATTACTAATATCCATTCATTTAGTGATTTATATGCGACTTTTTTGTCCAAGATCATTTATTAAGTGAAAGAAATAAGTCGTCGTTCGATTTCTTTTTTTTTTTTTTTTTTTTTTTGGTTGACACTTAAGTCCCTTTCTCTCGTAGTGCTTCCGACCTTGCTGGGATGCAAACCTAACCATACCACGTGAATCTTTGGGATTATCTCTAACATACACTGTTTTACATTATTAATAACATTTTAAAGTTGATTTACTATGATGATTATATCCTAATTTTTTTCCTTTTTTCTTTTCTTTCACAATTCTAATACAGTCATCTTAATATGCATACATTTTAGTTAGCGTCCTTGTGAACAAAGAAAACGAAACGAAAGAACGTCATTCTAAAATGGGTTATATGAAACTTTTGGATAAAACTTGAAAATACACAGAGAGGTATAAACACCTTTAAACACACACAATTAATATAACTTCAAGAAAAAGACACATAATTAATATGCTGACGGTTTCATTATTTAGTTCGGAAGTGCCAAAAACTGTTATTGCTTGTTTTCACACTTCTGAGATTTTTAGTTTGGGACCTTTTTTCTACTATAAAACATAGTGCACTTAGTCGTCCTAATGCTTGGGTATAAAAGCTCATTCATTGAGGACTCAACAAACACAAACTAAAGGCAGCCAAATAAATGGCATACCCTATGGAGATCTCAGCTCTTACCAAGGCTTTCACAGGTTTTTTTTCCTTTTATTTTTGTCATTCTCTTTTGCAGATACATCCTTCTCACCCAATTTCTTGGTTCTGCTTTTTCTGCATATACATATATATATGACTTTGCTTCTCAAACCTTCAAAAACAACAAGAAACAGTATATCTGTAATCATATTTTCCTCTGTATAAAACATTTATCTGTAATCGCATTTGCTGCGCTTAATTAGATTCGTCAATAATTTTAAAAAAAAAATAGATTGCAGCGCTTCATTAGATTCTTTTCCAATCAAAATATTAGACTTGTCAGTAAAAGAAAGCAACAATATTTTGCCCAGGCCGGATTCGGTTTAAACTGCCCAAACACGTAATAGATATTGTTAAAGAGTGCTAATATGATACTCAAAATCCTCAGGACTGGGAGTGGATGAGAAAACATTGATATCAGTTTTGACAAAATGGAATGCACAACAAATGCAATCCTATAGGAAAGCAAGCCAAGAATTCTTCAAAGAAGATGAACGCCAATTTGAGAGATGTGATCAGCAACATGTCCTAAAACTTCGACAAGATTTCATCCGTTTCAAGGTAATGTCTTTATTAATTAACCTACCTTGGATGATGGACTGTTTACAGTGTTTTGATCTTTTGACATTTTTGTTCAAGTTTTGCATAATCATGCCATAAATATATCAGCAAAATGTTGTCCTCGTACTCTAATGTTGTTTTGGCTTATTTTTAAGGATTCTGTGGTGCTCCGGATAATGCATCCTTGGGAACGAGATGCCCGTTTGTTTAAAGAGGCGTTGTTTAACGAACCACAGCAAATTAATGTCGCTATAGAGGTTGCTTGCACGAGATCATCCGAGGAACTAGTCGGAGCAAGAAGGGCATATCATTCCATCTTCGAGCACTCAGTCGAAGAAGACATCACCTCCCGTATCCAGGGCATTGAGCGTAAGGTATATTGTCACAATTCCTCTTAGGCTTTCAACAAAATTTACATTTTGAGATGCAATTTAAGTGAAGCTTGTGTTCGTGGAACAGCTTTTAGTTGCTCTTGTTAGTGCCTATCGGTATGAAGGTCCCTATGTTCACGAAGAAACAGCAAAATCCGAAGCGAAGATCTTTGTTGATGCCATTAGAGGTGCTGGAAAGAAGGATCTTCTCAAGGATGATGAAGAGCTTATCATGATACTTGCTACAAGAAGCAAGTCGCATCTCAAGGAAATATATAAGTGCTATAAGGAAGGCAATGGCAAGTACTTGGATGAGGTAATCTAATTAAAACAATAATTGTTCCAAAAGAACTCTTGATCAGGTCTTCCCAAATAAGAGTGAAACTTGAGAACGTAATTTGAGTCAAATCAAGCTTACTCTTATCAAGTAAGGATACGCGGTGCTTTAAGCCAAAAGGAAAAAAAAATCTAAAAACTCTAAATTATTTTGGAATTGTCCTTAGCTATTTCATATTAATTAGTGACTGTTAAACTCAGAAACTGTTACAGGACTAAAATGAAATGTTTTGTCAAGGAGGGGGATAAACACACACCCAAACCATTCTTAAATCTTATTTAAGTTTGACACGTTCAGGCCTTTGATTTACTTAACTTACAAAATTTATTTATTAGCTTAGTAAGGGCCTCAAACTTCTAGTGAACTAAATAATGCACTTCATTATCTCATTTCTCTCACTTTCTGTTTTGTTTACTCCCCCCCCCCACCCCCCCCCCCCCCCCCCCATTTGTCAGGATCTTGGGAGTGACTTGATTTTGAAACAGACAGTTCAGTGCTTGTGTGTTCCAGAAACCTACTTTTCCAAGGTAACATGATGTCAACTAACCAATTTTTATTTATTTATTTTTTTTGATGCCTCCTACATCAATTTTCTTTTGTTTTTTCTTCCTTGCAGTTGATTTCTCTGAAATTGATATAATTTAATCATCTTCAGGTATTGGATGCATCACTAAATGCTCAAGCGGATGAGACTGCTAAGGATTCTGTGACAAGAGTTGTTCTCACTCGAGCAGATGTAGATATAAAGTTTATCAAAGAAGAATACCATAGAAAATTTGGAGTTTCTCTTACCAAAAGGATTGAAGAAGTGGCTAATGGAAACTATAAGGATCTCTTGCTTGGTTTAGTCGAAAAAGATGAAAAGATTGAGATTGAGAACTTTTTTTAACTGAAAATGTTCCTGAATTAATGTGGTTACCTCTACTTTTGTTGTCTTTCATTTGGGTGAGCACTGTTTGGATGTTTCTTTTGCTTGTAAGCATTTTTGCAGTTAGTGGATTTACTAAAAATAAATATCAAACTTCCTTCTATACACTTTCCCTATTTAATACTACTTTTACATTTTATGTTCGAGGATAATACTATCTCCTTTTCCTGTTTACACCGACATCCTAAATTAAATTTGTAAATTTTAATTTTTTTTTATTCTATATTTCGTTGGTAAAAAATGATGTTATACTAATCACTTGAAAAAAAACATAATGTTACGTGATGTTGCATTGCTAGTTCTATCTTGATAAGTTAATAATATACTAACATCTTAATAGTTACTCAGTTACAAATAAAAAATGCACATGTGGATAAAATTATCAAAATAAAACTACTCACCACTTATTGAGTTGACTATTTCATCCACATGTACATTTTTCATTGGTAATTAAGTAACTATTAGAATGCCAATATATTACTAGTGTACCAAGATAAAACCACTCACTACAAGAAAAATTAAATTTTGCGACGGCAAATTGCGACGGAAATTTGCGTTGCAAATATGCGACGGATTTGCGGCAAAACAGCTACGGGAAAAATAAGTGGCTTAATTTGCGACGGAATAATATCCGTCGCAAATCCGTCGCAGATCTGCTGACGGATTTGCGACGGATTTTATTTTTAATTTAATTTTTAATTTCCGTCGCAAATCCGTCGCAGATCTGCGACGGAATTTATGAATGCATTTTTTAATTCCTATATTTTATGTCCGTCGCAAATCCGTCGCCGATCGGCGACGGATTTGCAACGGATATTATTTATCTATTTTTTTATTCGTATATTTAAATTCCGTCGCAAATCCGTCGCAGATCTGCGACGGATTTGGGACGGACTTAATGCACATATTTTTTTATTTCTATATTTAAATTCCGTCGCAAATGAGTCGCAAATCTGCGACGATTTTGCGACGAAATTTAAATATACGAATAAAAAAATAGATAAATAATATCCGTCGCCGATCGGCGACGGATTTGCGACGGACTTAAAATATAGGAATTAAAAAATGCATTCATAAATTCCGTCGCAGATCTGCGACGGATATTATTTATCTATTTTTTTATTCGTATATTTAAATTTCGTCGCAAAATCGTCGCAGATTTGCGACTCATTTGCGACGGAAATTATGAATGCAATTAAAAATTAAATTAAAAAATAATATCCGTCGCAGATTTGCTACGGATTTGCGACGGATAAATTTTTGCGACGGAATTGCAACAGATTTCCAACGGAATAATTTTTTTTCCTCCTATTCTTTCATCTTTATTTGTTTTTGGTGAGTCATACCTCATGGTGTTCATAAACGAAGTATTTAATTAAATATATAATAATATTTATATAAAGACACGTACGAATATATATCTTGTAATTTATTTTGATGTAACATATATATATACTATAATGACACATCATACCAAAACACATAAATATATATTACATATATGTGTAAATGATAATAGTTAAAGTTTTAAGTATGACTAATTTATAATATGTAATAATGTTTCACAACATATAGTATTGATGAAGTATATAAAGCGTTGATGAAGTATATAAATAAATATACTAGCACAATTTATATAATAACTAAAATGAGTATGTGTCATAATTATTCATTGTTCACAAATTCCAACCATAATCTTAATGGAGCAATGGAAGAGAAAGAAAAGATTTTAAAAAACACATTAGAAATTAAATTTGGTCGCAAATCTGTCGCAAAGCCGTTGCAAATTTGAGACGGATTTGCGACGGTCTTATTATCGTTAATAAATATAATTAGGAATAAATTCCGTCGCAAATCCGTCGCAAAAGTGCTACGGATTTGCGACGGTATTTGAAAATTAATAACCCGCGAAGAGAGCCGCCAAATTGAAAATAATTACGTTGCAAAATCGTCGATCTTTGCGACGATTTTGCGACGCATTTTTGACCGTTTATTAAAAAAAAATAAAAAAGTCCGTCGCAAATCCGTCGCAAATTGGCGACGGATTTGCAACCGTTTTTTTTTACCGTTAAAAAAAATAATAATAAATTAATCTAACCGATTTTTTACCGGTGTAAAAAAAATTAAAACTTCCCGTCGCAAATCCGTCGCAAAAAACTTCTCCTTCTTCATTTTATCAATACTCAAAATTTGGCAAACATTTCCCATTTCCCACTCAAAATTTGGCAAACAATTCCCATTTCCCACCAACTGGCCGCCCTCTGCCAATCCCCACTGCCTCCCCTCGCCGCTGCCCGCCCAGCCCGTTGCCGCCTCTCACCGCGTCAACCCCAACCCGTCGCCGTTCCCGCACGCCCGCCCGCCTCCCGCACTCGCGCCACGACAGCGCTGGCCACACAGCGTCTGCAACAGCTTTCAGCCCACGCGCCCAGCCA
The DNA here is from genome assembly GCA_030512225.1 of Rauvolfia tetraphylla. Lineage (NCBI taxonomy): Eukaryota > Viridiplantae > Streptophyta > Magnoliopsida > Gentianales > Apocynaceae > Rauvolfia > Rauvolfia tetraphylla. The sequence continues at coordinate 5,792,203 of JAJQKT010000004.1, read as the reverse complement.
CTGCCAGCCTCGCCAGCTGCCGCGCCATGTCGCCAGCGTCTGCCAGCCCTCGGCCGCTGCCTGCCCAGCGTCGCTCAGCTGCCGCCCTAGCGCCGCCAGCACGCGCCTGGGCCCGCTGCCTCACGCGCCTGGCGTCACCCCTCGCCGCGCCAGCCTCGATCGCCCGTTGCGCCTGGCCCAGTGCCTCGCCGCCGCCAAACGATCTCGCCCAGAGCCCCGGCGTGCTCGCTCAGCCTCGCCTGCTGCCGCCAGCCTCGCCCTGGGTCCCGCCCAGCAGCCGCCCGCGTCCGTGCCGCTTGCCGCTTGCCGCCCTCGTCTGCCCAGGCTCGACCGAGGTAAGCCTTTCCTTTTTTTTTTTTACTTTTTTTAATACTTTTAAATGTCACATTATTATTGCAATGGGGTATAAATTTTTCCCTTTTTTTGGCAAATTATTTTCGGTTTTTCCTTTTTTGTTTTAATTTAGAAGTTTTCTTATTTTATTGTTTTTTTTTGTTCTATGATATGATGTATTTGTTTGTACTTTTTTATACATTTATTATTTTTCTTGTAATTTTTGCATCTGTTCTTTCAACTTTGGTATTCTTTGGCTGATTTTTTAATTCTTTTAATTGAGCATGGCTTTAATGTTTTTAAATTTTTTGAAGATATTTATACTATTTTTGAGGCGGCGGCGTTGTGGATTTTTGGATATATTTAGTTGGAATTAATTGTTGGGAGAACTAAATTTGGCTTTGGGGATTGATTGTGGTGGCCTTTCGTGCTCGGAAAACGTCCCATTTTACGAGTGGAGATCGTCGTCAATTTTTTTTCCTTCCTTAACACTTGTCTAAGTTTTCGACTCTATTTTAATAAGACATGCCGAATTCCTAAATTTTTTTCGTGGAATTTGGAAAAATTTAATAGGAAAAAATTTTTAATGTAGATGGATGAGCGTAGTTGGATGTACAAGAGGCATATGCAAGGGATTAAGGGAATTACAAATGAATATAAAGATGGGGTTAAGGGTTTTATAGCGTCATTTGTTTGTCGAACGGGCACACTTCGTGGTTGAGATGTCCCTTGCGCGAAGTGTAAGAATAAGGTGCACCTTTCTCCCGGATGAAGTGCGGGTGCACTTGTATAGATTTGGATTTGTCGCCGATTATCACCGTTGGACCCGATCACGGTGAGAGTCTCACTCCGTTGCATCCGGGGATGATTCCAACCACCTCTCAATCCCAATCTACCCCCTATTAATCCGTTTCAGAGATGGTAATGGAGGGTGTTGGATTGGACCCTCAATTAGACCCGAGCGTGGTATCGACGATGAAGAACCGCCAAATGCGAAGCCAAGAAATTTTATGATATGTTAAAAGCTACGGATACTCCCTTTGTGGGCTGGATGCACAAACCACTCGCAGATTATCATTTGTTGCACGGATGTCGAATATTAAATCGAGAATAATATTTCGGAAAAGATGTTTTAATCGTGTATTGCAGCTGATTAAGGAGGTTCTACCAAATGATAATCTGCTTCGAAGACTTGTACCATACTAAGAAGATGGTTTTCGGACTCGGTTTGCTCGTGGAGAAAATAGATTGTTGCCCAAACAGCTTGCATGCTTTATTGGAAGGCAGACGGTAGTTTGCGGGAATGTAAGTTTTGTGGGATTCCTCGGTACATGCGAGAGGAGGAAATTTCGAAAGAATAGACAAAGAAAAAAGAAGTCCCTTTTAAGAAAATGTACTATTTTCCCTTGACTCGAGATTGCGAGAGGTTGTATGCATCAAAAACGCATCGCAGAACACATGAGGTGGCACGCCGAATCTGTGCGGGAATGAGGGATTGATGAGTCACCCACGGGACGGTGAAGCATGGCACCATTTTGATTGTGTGCATGCGGAATTTGCGAAAGAGGTTCGGAACGTGCGTTTAGCGCTATGTACTGATGGGTTCTCACCATTTGGAATGTCGGGAAAGCAATATTCGAGTTGGCTCGTCATTATTACTCCGTACAACTTACCACCATGGATGTGTATGAAGGATGCTCGTGATGTTTTTGACGATGATTATTCCGAGGGTCGAGAAACCCGAAGCATAAGATCGATGTCTATCTTCAGCCGTTGGTGGAAGAGTTACAAAACTTGTGGAGAGTTGGAGTGCCGACTTATGACGTCTCCAAAAAACAGAATTTTCAAATGCGGGCTGCCCTCCTATGGACCATTAATGATTTTCCAGCTTATGGTATGTTGAGCGATTGGAGCACTGCCGGAAGACTGGCTTGTCCCTATTGTATGGAACAAACAAAGTCATTTCATCTGCAACATGGCTCAAAGCAATCTTGGTTTGACTGTCACCGCCGGTTCTTGCCGTTAGATCATCAATACAGAAGAGACGGAAAATCATTTCGAAAGGATCGCGGTCGTGAGACATCTCAACCTATTAAGCGATCGTGCGGGGATGAGATGTGGCATAGAGTCAGCAGTTTGCCGAGAATTATCGATACTGCGGCGGAAGTTGGCAAGGATGATGGTAGAGGGGTTTACCACAACTGGGCTAAGCGTAGCATCTTCTGGGACTTACCGTATTGGAAATCAAATTTACTTTGCCACAATGTTGACGTCATGCACAATGAAAAGAATGTGTTCGAGAACGTGTTTAATACTCGTAATGGGACGTGAAGGGCAAATCAAAGGATAATATAAAGGCTCAGCGAGACTTGGAGGTGTATTGTAATAGGCCGGAGTTACATATTTCAAGTGTTGGAAATGGTAAAGTTTCTATGCCGAAATCTAAGTACTCTCTAACGAATCAACAAAAAAGGGTTGTATTGGAGTGGGTTAGGGATTTGAGGTTACCCGATGGATATGCGTCTAACTTAGGTCGGTGTGTTGATTTGAATGGGTTAAAGATGTCGGGCATGAAGACGCATGACTGTCACGTATTTATGGAAAGATTGCTTCCTATTGCATTTAGAGAGTTCCTCCCCACCGCTATTTGGAATGTGCTAACGAATTAAGTTTTTTTCTATCGGGATTTATGTGCTCCAAAACTCGTCAACATCTCGTATGAGAGAGTGGGAGAAGAACATAGTAATCCTACTGTGCAAGTTGGAAAGGATATTTCCTCCTGCTTTTTTTTATGTGATGGAGCATTTAATGATTCACTTACCTTACGAAGCAAGGATTGCTGGTCCGGTTCAATATAGATGGATGTACCCGTTTGAGAGGTTATGCCTTCTGACATGAGTATTTAAACTGTTTGTTTTAACTACTCGATGTAGAATTTCTAACACCGTTAAAATGACAAAGTGCAGGTTCTTATATCGCTCAAGTTGAAAGTAAAAAAATAAGGCAAGGGTCGAGGGATCAATTTGCAATGCATATTTGATTGAGGAGGCGTCTACGTTTTTTTCTTACTACTTCGAGCCGCATGTCCAGACTAGACATACAAATCTGGCTCGAAATGACGAAGGTGTTTCAGAAAGATGTGGGTTGTCCATATGTAATGCAGCAGGCAAGGTAATCGGGAATACAATTACCAGATACCTTTCTCCCGAGGAATTTAAGGCAGCTGTTAATTACATATATCTCAATTGTGAAGAGATACAACCGTTGGTAACGTACGTCTTTTTTTCATATTTTCGCTGTTTTACTGATTCTTCGTGGTTTACAGCACTCGACTTATACAATGACTATGAAACAGTAAATTCAGAGCTGAATTGCGATCTGCCGACCCCTGTACAACGGAGGAGGAAATTGATAGGAGATTTGAGGGCGAGTTTCTCATATGGTTCAGGGCTTATGTAAGTTTTTTTTGTCGAGTAGTAATGAACAAGGCTTAAGAAAAATTGTTCTAAATAGTCAATAACACCGTTTATATATTGCAGGTGCAAGATCATCAAAATAACGTAACAGACGAAAATATTAAAAGTCTATCCTGGGGACCTTCAAGGCAGGTGAAATCTTGTAAGGGATATATAATAAATGGTTTCAGATTTCATATGCAAGATCATGGAGTCGGAAAAAGGACTATTAATTGTGGCGTATGGGTTAAGGGCGAGGACGAAGATATTGGCAGCAGGAGCGACTATTATGGGATTTTGAAGGAGATCATTGAAGTGCAGTTTCCGGGGATTCCATCTAGGGATGTTATTTTATTTAAGTGTGACTGGTATGATCCTGTGCTTAACAGGGGCGTCAGGATTCATCCACATTACGAAACTGTAGATGTTCATTCCAGGAAAAGATACCCCAAATATGATCCATTTGTATTAGCTGTGCAAGCTCAGCAAGTATACTACGCCACTTATCCTGGAAGTAAAAGAAATAAGTCTGATTGGGTGGGAGTATGCAAATCGAAGGCTCGTCATGTCATCGATGCACCTATTGTTGAGAGACCGTACCAAGAAGATGTAGATGAATCGATCACATTCAGTGTACGTGGTGAAGATGACATAATCGGCGAACTTGTGCATGAAACAGGTGAAGGGGAGATTCTGGATGATAATGAACCAGAAAATACGGAATATGATGACTTGATTGATTCTGATACAGAAGTTGAAAGTGAATGGGAATCAGAAGATGATCCGAGTGAAGACGAAAATAGTGAATAATTTATTGTATGTATGCATTTTCTTACATATACTACGTCACTTATTTATTTTTAACAATTTATTGTATTTATATTTTACATGTTACTAATGATTACATAGCTAACGAAAATTTTTTTCTTTTTCAGATGCCTCCACGTAGGTCACGTTCGATTGGGATGAGTGATCGTACTCCTTCTCCATCTTTACCCGGTCCGATGTCTTTACCGAGTGAGGATGACACACGTGGAGCGGAGTCCGAGCATACGCCTTTGACCCCAGCTTCTGTGGTACTCTCTACGGCTGCTTCTACAGGTGGGACTCAGACAGAGGAAGCGCGCATTCTGATAGCCCCGAGTGGCGACGAGTAAGTTTCTATTTACTTTTACGGGAATGTATTCAAATTTTTTCAAAGGATAACTAACTATTCATCTGTGTAATGGAACAGTTTTTTCCCAGCGGAGGGGACGGTCCATTCGATATCGGATACGTTTCACCGGCATTTCACCGGACCGTTTCCTAATTTTGAGGCGGTCCCATTAGAGTTTCGGGACATGTGGTTCCAGATGTGGAGTGTAAGTAACAAATTATAAAATATATATCCACATTAATATATATATCTATATATTCTTTATATATTTAATTTTTTTAAATAACTTTGCAGACACGTTATCGATGTCTTCCAGAGCATGCTGATCAGATACGACGAATTTGGGACGACAAATGCACTCGTCGTCTATCGGATCAGCTCTCAAAGGCTCGGTGTAAAGGGAAATGTCCACCGTGGATATCTCCTGACATTTGGAGCCAACTCTGGCGAGACCACTGGAGCACGGAACAATTCAGGCGTGTTTCAGCCGCTGCTAAGCGGAACAGGGCAGCCGCGCCTGGATCGACTCACACGGGAGGATGCATTTCCTTCAGCGAGCACGAGCGTCGGATGGTAATGATTATATTTTCTTGTTATTTAATTATAGTATAATTACTAAATATTTATATTAATATATTTTTAGCGTAAGGAGCGCGGAGATAACTTCCACTTCACCGATATGTACGAGGCGACACACAAATATAAGAGTGGCCCAAAAAGGGGCACGTTTGTCAGTGAGAAATCACAACATACGTTGGTAAGTTTACATATTATTTTACTTCGTATTTTATATTAATTATTTTATTCTTAGAATCCGTTATAAATTTACAATGTATACAATTTGCAGGATAGCATCAACGCTTTGAAGGAGCGCTATTCGCAGGTGGAGTCCCAAGATTCGGTGACTTCTCAGCAACCACCGGATGAGAAGTCCCTATTTATGGAGGTTGCTGGTGGTGCTTCGAAGAATCGGATTTTTGGATTGGGTTCCGAGGCAGTTCACATGCGACGGAGGTTATGTCAGTCCACGTCACCCACTGTTCCGACAGCTTGCTCGATTACATCGCATCCAGAGTACGCATCTCTTTACAGTCAGTTGCAGAGAGAGAGGTCGATGCGCGGTTATTTTCAGCAACGCTTTGCTAGTTTGGACCAGTATTTGTGAGTTATGTCTGAGGCATTACATCTGCCTCCGCCGCCTTCTCCGCCTCCACCTCCTTTTCCGATACCAAATTCTGAAGAGCAGACAGACGAGGCTGGTGAGGATTACACGATCGATCCGCCTGACGACCATCCTCCAACGACTGGCCCTCCAGATCCACCTCCGCCTCCTCCACCGTCTGCAGCACCGCCTTCTATACTTACATAGATTTTGTTTTATTTTTTTCATTGTTGTACACATACAATATTGACATTTAACGGATTCATTATATTTATTTTATTTTAATATTTTATTTTTAATTATTTTATTGATTATGCTTATTTTTTAAGAATAATTATTTAAAAATTATTAAAAATTATCGCTTAAAAATTTTAAAATATTTAATTTAAAATTAAATTAAAAATTAAATAATAAAATATTTAATTTAAAATTAAATAATAAATAATAAATTTAAATAATTAAATCCGTCGCAGAATTGCGACGGATATATCCGTTGCAAATCTGCGACGGAAATTATCCGTCGCAATTCAGCGACGCCAATATGGCGTCGCAAATTTGCTACGGATAATAGCCGTCGCAAATCTGCGACGGAATATATCCGTCGCAATTCTGCGACGGATAGATATCCGTCGCAAATCTGCGACGGATAGAAATCCGTCGCAAATTTGAGACAGAAATGTTATCCGTCGCAAATTTGCGACGGAAATGGTGTCCGTCGCAAATTTGCGACTTCTATTTTTGCGACGAACTATTTCGTCGCAAATCCGTCGCAATCTATAATTTGCTACGGATTTGCGACGGAATAGTCCGTCGCAAAAATGAAAAATTCTTGTAGTGACTCTTGCAAAAGATATCAATACCCATGCAGCCTTTGTTGGTGCAGTCACCACCTCCCTAAACCTCTCCAAGATTAATGGTCTTATCCATACGTGGAAAATGGATTTTTCTAATTTGTATCGAAGGATACATGTTAATGTTGATTAAGTTATTATAAGTGGTAGTTTAAATTTTTTATTTCCTTGGAGTTTTATTATTTCAAAGAGGATAACAGATTATATATGATTTATGATAGATTTGAACTATGATACGTAGTCTACTTAATCTAAATTAACAGTTGTCCAAGCATAAGTTAGAAAACCCATGCAATTCTTGCGCTTTCTAATGTTGAATCTCTAACATCTGATTTAAAGAATAAGTAAAAATGTTTAATAGTCTTATCTTTAGATGTGGAAGTATCAGTAATGTTTATCCTTAAAAAATGAAAACATTCAAAATTGAGACAAGGAAATGATGAGGAAATTTTATATTACTATTCATGATTCAATGTATTTATTTTTATTAAAATTAAATATTTAATTAAAAAAAGAATATTTATCAAAATCTCTTCACAATATTTTCGAATGTTAAATTGACTATGGCTTTTAATCATTACATAGATGATCCGTACGGCTACTTTTTAGATGCAATGACTTTCTCATAAAGTTAGATGTCTTGCATTTGGATAGGTCGGGATAGTTTTAATAACTTACTAGTACTCGGTGGTCCTCAGTGCTATCCCACAAAAAAAAAAAACAGAAAAGAGAAAAGAAAAAGGGCCCTTTATTTGTTGGACATAAAGTTCTTTTACTTCCAAGGTTCTTATGTACAGTCCCAGAAGGTAGGTTTCATTTCCTCTCTTCTTTTTTAAAGCAAAGGAGAAAGCTTCTATTCAATATCCGCCTTTATATTCAGAGTTATATCTAATGGAATGTATCTAAATCATTTCCCCTCCATTTTGTTATCATTCTATTAAAATTCATAGTTGTAAATCAAGAGTTTATACCAAACTCTCTGCGGTCTTTAGGTGGTTCTTCTTGCTTATAAAAATATTTACTGCCAAATTAGTTATAAGGAAAAAAATAAATGTTGAAATTTTGTTTCCATAATCAAAATTATCATTGAGTCAAGACAGTAGTTAAATTAGGAGTGCATTCCTACCAAATTGGAAGGTTTTCCAAGTACAATGCTTATTACTATGTGAAATGGACATCCCCTTTCCTTTGCCCGTTTTTTAAAATATAAAATTTATTTAAAAAAAATGTCAACACTTTCATGTTGGAAAATCAAGACTCAATGGCACAAAGAATTGTAACCTACTTGATTTATTTTCAAAATGTATCCTGGTATTGTAAAATATTCTTTTATTATGGCATGTTAATTGCTTGCTATTTCCAATATATCTTAGAACATGATAAATTTTGGAGCTTGATAAGTGCAATGCATTTTTTGTAATCGCAACAGACATATTTCACTTTTACATTTATCATAAACTTAAGCATTTCTTTCTCTACAAATTTTTTTAAAAAAAAATCTACCATCATTATTCTATTTTGAATTAGAATTTATAGGAATTCAAAATTTCAAGATGAAATCTCTATTTGATCTAAATTGGATAAATTTTGAATTAATTTTAACGTAATAGAATTTAGTGAGTTTAATGAACTTCACCATTTGAGCTTGAATTATCGTTTAATTATCTGCCAAAGATGTTCGATAAAAATTAGTTGGCTTGTGTGGGGAAATGCTTAGGTGAACCCAGTCCGCAGGCGGGCTGTGGACCGAGTTCACCAAAAAATGCTATATTTGCCTCTTTAGCAGATGGAGATTGCGCCCATTCGTCACATCCCTCCGATTCCCTTTTCCCTTCTTCCTTGTTTTGACTTTCCTACAATGGCAGAGCCACCATGGTTGCTCAACCTACCCCCAACATCATCTTCTCACTCTCTCATCTTTACCTTTTCTCTGGTTTAGGATTTGATCATCACTGCCATTCTAGATCAGTGAGGTAGAAGTGAGAATGAAGTGATTGGTGCAGCAGTGAGTGGTGATAGTGAGTGGCGGCAAATGAGAGGGCAAATTTCAAATTAGCGAAGGCAGGGATTGGGTAGGGTCTCAAATCTCAAATTCCAACCTGATCTTGGAATTGGCACCAACTTGGGCGTTGATTCGTTAGCATCCTGACAAGCCCAATTGCGAGACTTGTTTGGGTGGCATGTTTCAGGTTCATCTGGCCGAACCTAGCCAGTGCAGATGGGCATAAGTCACAAATCCCAATTCAGACGTCAGTGGGTCAAGCTTCTTTATGGGTTTGAGATGCATACAATTTACCCCCATTCCTAGTTTAACCGTCCCGGGTGGACTACCCCAACCCGCACGCACCACAGATTTTTTAATAAGCTAGCAGTGATTGACTTCTAGGGGCACGGGTATTGTGAAGTCCCACTACGTCCACAATAGCATTATGTGCCTAAAAGGCACTTTCCACACTTTACATTAAAAACACATTTCAGAAAGTCTTCTTTGATTCCCATACATGAAAAGCAAGGAATAAGTACATAAGCACAGTACTACAGGCAACCATCCTCGACAGCACAAATCTGGTTTCTCAAATGCCTGATTGAAACCCCAAGCTGCATAGTTTTCCCACATGGATGAAGCCATCGAATCTCTGAAGTTTGATCACTCTCGAAGTACAATTCCACAATGCCTTGAGCGGCTCTTCCTATGTGCCTCTCCACCATCATTCTCAAACTCATCGAAAAATAGGTCATTTACGCCATTCACATGAATAAAGTTATGAATCACACCATATATGATGATAATTGAAATTTGCCTCCCCATGCTATAAGGGGCATTTTCTCACTGAACATTGGATATCACTTGTTCAAAACTCCGCATATTCACTCTATGACATTTCTTATGGAAGAATATCTTCAATTGAACAATTCTACTGCACAATAAAAATGTTGGACATCGATAAGTCACTCTTATGTTACCTCTGGCCCTTAAATGGTGCAAGAAAACTAAGTTGATTAACAAACGTGACATCAACAAGATAGTATCTTCTTATCAAGTTAATTAAACCTTTAGCCGATTTTTATACCATTTTCAAAGTATTTATAGAAGTTTGCTTTAGAATAAAATATGTTTGCACATTAATAAAAGGTTTTGGTACCTTCATGGGGGACTCCGCAATTCTACAACTTCCTTGATTATTGCATCGAAAAGGACTCTCAAATTAGGGCATCCTTTCTCAACTAACATAAATGTACATGAACTTCATGTTGTGGTTAAGGCTGTCAACAGGCCGGGTAGGGATAAAGAGTATGCCCATTTACCCGGACTTAGACCCAGACCCGATAAGGCCTTGTCTAATGGATATGCAGGACTCGATTAATATATATTGTAAATAGTTTGTATAATTTATTTATTATACTAGTATGTATTGAAACTCTTTCTGTAATACTAATTCTTGCCTAATATCTCTTCTTGATGAAAGCAGTTTTATGTCTAAAGTTGCAAAAATAAATTGATATGCAATATATAATTTATATGTCTAATATATATATATATGTGTGTGTGTGTGTATCTTTGTGTGTGTGTGCACGCGAGTGTGCGTGCATGCGTGTGTGTATATGTGTATATATGTATGTATGTGTATACATATATACATACATACACACGCACATTACAATTATATATATTTTTTAGATTATTAATTTTTTCTCATGACTTTCTTTGAAAGTTGATCTTCTTTTATGTATAAAATTAAAAAGTGACTCATAAGTTAGCATATTGATTAAGGTTGTTATTTTGGTAAAATAGTAAATATTTTACTCTCTTCTATTGTACTTAAATTTTTGTATAATAGTTAATCTTGGAAGCTATAAATATTATAGTTCTAATTTCTAAAAGAGATGACATATAAAATTAAATTTTTATTTGTGATAATATTTAATAAGTTGTGGTGTAACTTTTTTTTAATTCACTTTTTAATTGGGTATACCCAGACCCTACCTGATACTTTATAAGATTGGTTCGGTACTGCCTATGTGTTAATCCAAGTCCAAGACACTTTGTCCTGAACCCTTTTACAACTCTAGTTGTGGTCACATGCTGCTACGACGTTTTTCGCAATATTAGACTTCTTATTCCTATTAGTCTCAAGGGTCAATCTCGAATCATAGGCGGAAACAAGTGTTTCATCTATGGCCCCAATGCAATCCTACAACATCTAGATTGGTGTCAACATTATTTTTTAGTGATGCAAGGCATTCCTCAATTAAGAAACTGAAAAAGATAAGTGAGAGGGAATTAAGCAATGAACGAAATTTTTGGGGAGGGTGTTGTCAACGTGAACCAATAAAACTTTTTGTCGTTATTGATTTTCTGGCTTGATATAGTAGCATGTCAATGCATATAAGCAATCCAACATTTTCTTAACATAGCAAGAAATAGTCTTGTTAGAATGTTGGAAATGTTCTGCTTCATCATTATGCTTGTTGTTCCTAGATACAACATGCAGGAAAGTTGCTAGACTTTCCCTCATATCAACTCTCTTTGGGGTACATCATCCCAATGACCTACAACAACCAAAGCATTACATAACCACATAAAGGGATCCTTAGTTTTCTATGCCACAAAAAACCATCATTAATCATAAAGGAAAGACATTTAACATCATTAGAAGCAAGTTCATCAAGGAAAAGCACATACACATTTCCAACTCGATTTGCAACAAAGATAGTTTTGTCACTAACACTATCAAGAATAGTAAAAGTATTACATTTAAATTCAACTTTGCAACCATTGTCACACAATTGACTAGTACTAAGCAAGTTATATTTCAAGTCATCAATAGGTAATACTTATTTGACGAGAGGGGGAAGAACCTTTACCAATATCACCTGCACCAAGAATTCTTCCTTTCTTCTTTTCTCCAAAGGTAACAAAGTCCTCATATGTAGCTTGGAGCTCACTTATAAGTGAGGCATTTCCTATGATGTATCTTGAGCAACCACTATCAAGAAACCACTTAGTGGTACGTGCTCTTGGAGGGAAATGTACCTACACCAAATGAGAGGAAGTGACTTTTGAAACCCATACTTTCTTGGGTCCAACGGATTAGTGATGATTTCTTTGACTCTCTAAATAGTTTTAACACCATTTTTTACTTTTCTTTTAATGAAGCATCTAGTGGCTTTGCACCCATGTTTTCCTCAATAAGTACAACAAGTGTGAGGCATTGAAATATAAGTGGCTTTAACAAAAAAAAATTTGTATTTAGGCACATTATTTACATAGTTGTAACCAAGACCATTTTTGACAAGAAGAGATCTTTGACATCCAAGAAGTTTTTCAAGATTGTCCCTTCCTTTTGTAAACTTTTCAGCATATAAAGTAAGATCATCAACCTTTGTTTTTTTAAATTTCAAATCAACAAGAATTTTTCAAGAAAGAAATTTGAGAAAGAATTTTGATTTCAAGGGACACATTTTACAAAGCGACATTAACTTCTTTTTCAATATTCTAGCATTCAATAGAATCAAGGAGCTTTTTGTTTTCACAAAACAATTTTGAATTGTCATTTAATTTAAATTTTATTTCATTATTTCCTTTTAAAGTTTTTTATTCTCCATACATGTTAACAAGTAGATCACTAAGATCATCAATTCTAATCATATTCGCTTCAATGAATATGATTTATAATATTTAATCAATTACCTTTTCTTTTATTTAGCCTCAAGAAGACATGAGGTCAATAATTTTGCGATCTTTTCTCTATAGTGCCACTAAAGGAGTATATTTCATGCATGAGAAAAGAGAATATATTCTCTACATAATCTTTATTGAAAAAGAATTCTAAACATAATAGGACTTTGCATACTAATAGGTTTGAAACCTTATAGTCATAAGTATATCTAATCAAAATGGCTTTTAGTAAACAACCATTTTCTAGCAGTTGTACCTTTCTTTTAGATTTTCCTCAAGAATAAATAGTTCTTTTATTGATAGGTTTGAAGCCTTCAAGACTTCACAAAGATGAATATGAAAGAAAATCATTACTTTGGTAAGATTTTAATTTGATTCTATATTATTCTTCTTAATGGTATCTTCATAACCTATTATATAAAGATAAATTTCAACATGAATACTTGATAAATAGTTTTTCCATGATATCAAGAATAACAAATTTTAGTTTAACAATATATGGCATGATAACTTTAAAAAAAAGAGATTTTTTTACCTTAAGGAGCTCTAAGGATTCAAAAAATTTCTTTTAGCGCAAAAAACTTCGAAGGATCGAATAAAGAAACTCATACTTCTGAATATCATGCTTCATTAAATCATGCCTTGGCGAATTGTGCTAATAACCTGGAACAAATTTAAGTATCAAAAAGTGCAGCATTAAAGCGAAGGTGGCACCTAATATGTTTAAAAGTATAACAAAAATATAAACTGAAGAATAAAAAAAATAAAGAGAAAAAGTAGAAATCAATAATCAATACTGAAATCACTTATTAATCTCTTCTATATATGGACAATACAAGCTCTATTAGGAAAAGGAAATCAAAACCAATCGAGTGTAATATTTTAAAAGTTTAAATCTCTTCAGAAAACTTACTAAATATCTATATATAATTATTTCATAACTATGCTTGATTATTTAAATTTAAGGAATGGAGTCTCTTGCGCCATTGAAATTAGACTACATTAAAAAGTCCCTTTAAATGAAGTCCAAGTTTACTTGTTAAGTAGAGTTCAAATATTGCACAAAGGAATTAGCCCCAATAAATTAAGTTCAATGTCAAATTAATTTAAAATATATTAAATAATTAATTGAAAATTTTCCGGCCCTCTAGTTGAAGAAATTGGATTAACCTAATACAAATCAAGGGTTATTAGTCAACGAGTGACCCAAAGTCAAGTTTTCACCCTTGGGCTAAGAAACCATTAAAGGCACTCAAGTTGTGTGTAAAAATTAATGAAGTAATAATTTCTCCACGATCTTCTTCAAATTCAAGGCATTCCTCTTACTGTTTTCCGCAATCTTCATTCCAAGAAGCATAAAAAGTCTCCAAGACTTGATAATTCTGAGTTCATCATCAAAGTTGGTCTGATTTGAAATCAAGCTGCACTACAAGAAAATATGAAATTCGCGACGGATATATCTGCTGCTAATCCGTCGATAATAACGATTTGTGACGGATTGATGACAAAAAATTTTCTCGCTAAATAAAAAGTCACTAATTGTGACGGCATCATTCTTTCATCGCTAATTAACAACGAATTTGCGACAGAAAAAATTTAGCAATGGATTTGCAACGGATAATAATATGTTTAAATTTTAAAAAAAATTAATGTTAATTCTACGAAATTTAATTTTAAATTTAATTTTTAAAAAATTGTCACAAATCTATTGCTAATTAGCGACGGATTTGTAATGAAAATAAATTATAATTTAAAAATAAATAATAAAAAATATAAATTATTATTTAAAATTTTTTAAAATAAAATTTTAAAAATAATGTGGATCGGGCTAACTTGACCCGATTTCACCCAAAAGTAAATTTATAATTTAAAAATTAATAATACAAGAAAATATATAATTTATTATTTAAAATTTTTGAAATTAAATTTTAAAAATAATATGAATTGGGCTAACCTACCCAGACTTGGCTCCAGTGGATCGGGTTGGCCCGATTCGACTCCAATCAAACCTTTGTTCCCTCAGATTTGGATGATGTTTTTCTCCACTGAGCCAAGTCACTTCTCATGTTTTATTTCATCATATAATAGTTTTATATTATAAATTTTTGTTATCATATATTATTATATTAATAATAATATATTACAATATAATTATATTATTATTACATCTAATTTATAAATTAATATAGATTTTTTATTTTTTTGTTCCTACTCATCGCTAATCCCTCGCTAATTAGCGATGGATTTAGGAAAGAAAAAATAAAAAATTAAAAAAATTTATTTTTAATATTTAAATTATTTTTTTGTCTCAAATCTATTGCTAATTAGTGACGAATTTGCGACAAAAATTAAAAATTAAAAAAATTATTTTTAATATTTAAATTATTTTTTCGTAGTAAATTCGTGGTTAATTAGCAACGGATTTGTGACAGAAAAATTGAAAATTAAAAAAAAATTAATATTTAAATTATTTTTCCGTCGCTAATTAGCAACGGATTTATGACGAAATAAATTGAGAATTTAAAAAATTTATTTTTAATATTTAAATTAGCTATCCGTCACTAATTAGGGACAGATTAGTGATCAAAAAAATTAAGAATTTAAAACTATATTTTTAATATTTAAATTAATTATTCATCTCTAATTGCGTATTTTCTTGTAGTGCAGTCCAACCCTCAAAACGGTATTCTTCATAAGAGAAGAATCAAAGGATCTTCGTACAAGTTCAAAATTTTTCAGAGATTTGTAACAACTTTAAATATCTACTCCATTTTTTTCAAAATAGTTGCCAATTTCAGGCAATGCACCCAAATTAAGGATTTGTTGAAATTCATGAAGAATACTGCACAATGATCTAAGTCATCCTATTTATTAAATGTAATATGCTTAAAAGTAACAAAAGCATTGTTTAAGATAATTAAGGGTAGAATTGGAATGAGAATATTATATGCATTTCTGATTTAATAAATTCACAAGTATTTTGAGACAATAAACGTATAAATATTTTATAAGTATTTTGAAGCACAGAGAGCATAAATTTCATATTTCGTTGCTATTTTTATTGTCTATGATTTGCATACTCAAAATTTGCTACTGCACAATGACGTTTTGCGCTAACGCTTTCAATTACGGCCGTTAATGGGTCTGCTATTCACACTCCAATCTAGACTGGTACAAATGAGGTGGGTCCGAGATATATATTTCTGTACTCAGACCCAAAAGCGATCCTGGTCCATTTAATACATTCATAAACGTCATTTCTATCTAATCCGGAATCCATAGGGCCCAAATAGAATTATTATGTCTCGAATCCGTGGGTAAACGGACTGAATCTGGACAAATAAAGACTTACGGATCTGGGTCACAGGACTGGTGCGTCCAACCAAAATCTACCCATTTACCGGCCTACGTTCGATATTTGCTGAGGTACTATCGTTCATTTCGACAATTTGATATGAGTTATGGATATTTATATTAAACATTGCTATGAATTTAAGTTTTACGTTTCTTGAACTAACATTCTACAATCTTCAGTAAAAAAAGTATTGTGACATTTTTACACCAGCATTATTCATAAATGCTTTTAAAATAGAAGGATAAACTAAAACGATGTTCTTTGTAAATGTTTTATTACTTCTACGATGTTTTGTGCAACATTTACATTGTATGCCGAAATAATATTGTTTATTCCAGCATTTTCATATGGGTTAGCGACATCTATATTAAAGGTGGATAGACTAATTATTTCTATAACTAATACAATAACGCTTATTACAGAGTGTCACACATACAAATGTCATTACAATAAAGTACTTTCTATTTCTTAATAATTATTGTTATAAAAATTTTATTTTATTACAAAATAAATGTCATTAGACAAAATTTAATTTTTTTTTCCATGTTTATCAATAAAGCTAGTAGTTTTTATTATCTTAAAACTTTTAAAGTCTTTTACAACGAAACTTATTATACAGCGGAGGGAGTTAAGGTGTGATTGGATATGATTTGATTTTAAAATTTTTGTCTTGAATTTCGTAAAAGTTAAATTATTTGTGAGATGAAATCTGAATCCTACACTTAAAATTTTAAGTTTAATTTTAAAATCAAATTCTATCTAAGTAGAACCTAAATAACTTGAAACGTTCCGCAAACATAACTAAAAATGAAAACAATATTAGATACAAACTTAGTAATATCAGAATTTTCTTATGACCTTTTTGGTGACACTTACTATATATGCGGGAATCATGTTTTTCAATTCGATATTACTATTTCAGCTGACGTTATGAAATTTCCTCGTCCTACTTTAATTTTAAGCTTATTTTTTGGGAGTTTACTCGTCAAAACTTGAAGACAACAAGCATCTGGTTAAAATTATTTTTACCCCTATTCGTGCCATCTGTTCCTACGTTATCTAGAAGCTATTGTACAGTCATGAATGGTATGCAAGGATGGTGTAACTCTGTCCTTAGCAAAAGCTATTGCGCTTTTTTTATTTAAAAAAAAATTGAAACAAGCAAAAACTATTTATGTGCCAAGAAAATTTACGTCAAGGGGGGCAAAGCATATATTGGACAACTCCCAAAATTAAAAGAAAAAAAAAAGCAAAAGAACAATAGAAAATAAGAGATCCTCACCTTTGTAGCAAATACAAAGTATCCTTCAACGCCGTAGTTATTCTCCATTAAATTGTTCTGCACTAGTTTAACGAGTGATACAGAAACAGAAATATGTGCAGTCTTTGTTCTTCGAAAGCAATGAACAATGAGACATATCATGATTTACACATAAGCCAGATGACGAGACACACAGAAAGAAGCAAAAGGTCTATGCATACAAAGAATCAGATTTTTGACCCAAGCAAAGTCATCAAGAAGTTTTTGTAGTCCCCAGATGTATCACCAATGACAGCATTGTCAAGACTAGTTTTGTTTATGTTGAAATATTCTCCCCTAACTTTCATCAGATCAATCTCAGCTCGAGTTACTATTGCTCGAGTTAGAGAATTCTCATCTGTGCCGAGCCCAACAATAGAATCTTTGATAACCTGAAATGGTTTTAATCAGACGAAAATAAATGACAGGTAAGAATGATTTTGACTTAGAAATATCAGGAGGACAAATATGAATTTGCCATTCATCTGAAGAAAGTCATGGAATGTTTTGACTTTCCGCAGAACAACTGTCCTTGTTAGGTACTTAGGTATCAGCAAAAGCATAAGGATATATGAAGTTAACCTAAGGTATCAGATTGACAGAATGGAATGTACGATGAAAAAGACCATTCTGAATTTTTATAGATCATTTTTCTTCTCAGACGCCTGATATCTAAAGCAAACAACAAGAAACGCTTGGAATATAATAAAATAATGCAGCCACTTTTGAGAGGTATGATACTTGGGGCATTTATTATTTCTTTACTCCCAGTAATTTGATAAATCATGCAGAAACTGCTTTGCATTGAGAAATTCCAGATGATGTTGCTTTGCCCGTTGCTTAAATGTTCTGAAATGCCATCTACAGGTGATGGGGTGACAAGGAAATCAAGTTTATCCAGATGGAATAAATGGCCACAATAAAGACAAACGCTTACACCTTTGTTAGAGCCTTCTAGATATCTGTGATTTAGGTTAGAAATAGAAACGATAATGAGTGATTTGCAACTATAAAACTAAATAGAAATTATGCAAAACCAATGTTCTTGAAATAACAGAAAATTCATATCAGATCACCTGATATGAGGACAAGCAGAAGAGAAAGAAGAAATAGTTGGTCAACTTGCAAACTGCAGATCAATCTTTTTAGCAACATCAGCAGACATGAATGCACAGCCGCTGATAGCTAATTGCAGCAAAAATATTTAATGAGGTGTTCTATAGTGCTCAATTTTACCTCAGCAAAGTGTTTTTCTGGGAAGTCTATGCACCAAGTAGCCATTCGCATAATTGATTCCAGACTGCCTTTGCCACAGTTCATAATGTCCTGACAAGAAATTTGTCCATAGAAAATATATAAGTCCAGAAGACAAAGGAGAACATTTGCGAGCTTAATGAAGGAAATAATTAAGGAGATGAACCTGATCTATAGAATTTCCATATCTTTGCTTGTAACATTGGAAAGTTTCCCTCAGCTGGAAAAAGTTCCTAGTACTGAATATCCATACAAGACCATTACGATCTAATTGTCTCATTTTAATTGCTTCATGTAGAATAGCTGCCTCTGAACTTGCAACAGTAGAATCCACCAATTCTTTGTCATATCTATAAGAACTCACTAAACCAACTAGGATCTGTGAATAGACAAAGGACTTATTAATTGGTATAGCAATGAACCAATGATGCACAACACTAAACAGAGGTTTTAAAAGATTACGGTCTGTGCAGCATGACTATTAAAAGTCTCCATTGGACTAAAATCTTCGGATTTCAGATAGAAGTAGAAATATTCAAATGAGCTTGAGCACAAGTTATAAAAAACAGACTTGACCAATACACTGCTGATCAATAAATCAAATGACAACTCTGACCAAATGTACTGCTGAATAGATGAAATGGCATCTCTGACTTTCATTGGTGATGTAAATTTTATAGAATGAATTCAAGGAACCCTTGACGTTAACTCCAGTTCCTAACTGTGACTTAATTACCTTTTGGACTGGCATTGAAATATTCGAAATGATGTCCTATTCAAGTGATTGGTTAAAAAATGAGCAATATGCCTGCCTTACAGCTATAAGATGATGAGGAGATGATGCACAGGCCACCTCAACTATTACTTGCAGCTCTTTAATTCCTTTCTTCCGTGACCTCAAAGCCTGATTCACCAGCTGCGCATCTCTTTCAGAAGGATCATATGTCCATAAGATCACAGCTTTCTGTCAAAAATTAACATCAAAATTTGCCATTTAAGAGTTAGAACGCTGATGAAAATAATCAAATATTACTTCCCATCCTCTTACAATCGACACATCAAGATTATGGCTGATTCGAGAACACAGATCAGGTGTACTACAATTTTCACCTTTTCTTATATTCCAATTCAGACAAACTATACTACCCAAGGAGGCATTTGATGCATTCTAGGCTTAGGTTATCAATCCAAAACCTATCCCAGCAAACAAGTCTCTTGGCCCTGAAGGGCCCATTAAGCTCCAGCAAGCAAAACATATTCCTATGTATTGATCGATGCCATCCCAGTCCAAAGACGAGATAGCAAAAAGGCAAATGAAATGCTACTAGCAGCACAACCAACTAATCGAACTGCTCCCTCTGTGAACCAAATCTAAGGTAGCCAAAAGCTAAGACTTTTGGTTTGAAAGCAGACGGACAAGAATCTTAGCTAACAGAGTGCCTAATGGTGTTAAAGATTAGTAATTAGAACTAGAACATCGTACCTTCGAGACCCAAACCGTATATTAACTGATACATATAAGGAAAAAGTAATACAACAAACATAGACTATTATAAAAAGTTGGAGAGAATTAATAAAATAGTTCAGACTTATTCATCATTAATAGGATGCTAAAAAAATTAGAACAATTTTAAGACCATTAGAAGAGGGAAACGGAGAAAACCAAACAGGGAACTAAATCCACCGTGCTTCTGGTCAAATACTCGAGTTCTATGGTGGAATCTATTTTGTATTGACTAGATTGACCAAATGAGGAGTTGAAAAAGCACAGAAAATCATGTACCCCGAAATCACCAGAAAGTTCAGAGTGGAGCTCATCAATGAGGGATTTATTGTAAAGCTGCTGATAAGTTTCTCTGATCTTCTTCCTTTGGGTGGCATTTCTTCTACCCAAAACCTCAATTATAGCATTCTCATCCGTTCCCCAACCTAAGAATCATCAACCCGAAGCAACATTAATCTTATGGAACAACATGCCAGATATACATGAAACGAAAGAAAGATAACCCATTAAATAAAGAAAAAAGAGTTGGATAAAAGACGTGAAATTGCTGAGAATTGAAACCTTGGAAAGCTTTCTTGAGTCTCTCACAATCTTCCGTTGGAGTAGGAACAACATCAGGTACTCTCAGTGTAGCCATTTCTGTTTAGTTCGATTCTCCGTGTTTGTTGAGTTCAGTTGGTGGTGGTGTTGGTGTTTTTCATGTTTCCCTCCTTGAAAAGTGGACTGCAATCTACTTTTTGCTAGAGGGACTTTATTACCCCTATAATAGTTTTCATTTGCTCTTAATATGACTATTTCTTTTTTCTTTTTTCTTATTACAGTGAATTTGTACATCATACATCAATCGAAATACATCATAATAATTGAAATGCATTTATAATATAAATAATACATAATGATCAAACTAATAATGCACAACTTATATTATAAATTATATTTAGATTTCACTTCATTGATAATATACTATTTATATTAACAATATATTTAGTAGTGTCAAAAGGATCGGTCCGCTCCAGCCCGTAATGGGCTGAACAATGAAACGGGCCAACACGGGCTGGCCTCGATAACCAGTCTATAGCTCGCGATAACCAATCCGCGGGCTAAACGGACCAACCTGCGGGCTTTGATCAAAACGACGTCGTTTTAATCAAACAGTATCAAAACGACGTCGTTTTAATTAAACAGTATCAAAACGACGACGGTTTGAAAGGAAAAGGCAACAAAACTTAAAAGAGAAGAGATGGCAAAACGACATCATTTTGCCATCTCAAAAAATTTTTTTTTAAAAAGCGGGCTAACTCGCTCCGGCTGGCTATAGTCCGTAGGCCAAACGAAGTGGGCTAAAAAAGTCCGCGATAAAACGGGCTTGGATTTATTAAGTCCAAGCCTGTCCGTTTAGACAAGTCCGAGGGCCAACCAGCGGGTTTAGGCCCGTTTTGACAGCACTAAATATATTTCAACCGCTATACATTATATTTTGATTATTATATAGTGTACTAATTAAGGGTAACAATTTTTTGGCTTCAAATCTTGCTAATGGAGCTGCGTGGGGGTGCGGAGTAGGAATCCTGCCGACCTTCTCACTCCCATTCCTATTCCCGCCTTCCAGGATGGACAGTGATTCACATATGGGCCTATTAGAGAAAGAAGTATTCCCACCCTATGCCAAGTGGAAATTTGTAGACAAAAATCCCAACAAGCCAAAGCAAGGAAATGGAGAGAAAATTTTCCCATTTATACTTTTGCAAATGCCAAGAAAGGAAAAAGAATGATTCATTAACAATATTGAGAGCAACAAATCAATTTACAAAATTGATTTGGATTTAATGTTATGTTATTAGCAAGAGAGTCTTTTAGACTGTAAAGAGAAAAATAAAGAAGGAGGGACCAACAGGCTAGGGCTGGCTCCTGAGCCCGACAATCCCCACCCACCTTGATTGCAGGTAGGACTGTCAATGAGCGGGTAGAGACCTGGATCTTACTCGGTTCCGACCCAATAAGACCAGGTATAGATAAAGAGGTATGTCCGTTAATGCGAACTCGATAAGATATTATCTAATGGGTATGGGTCCGAAAAATAACCGGTACATTATGTTCTGAACCCGACAGACTCGGAACCCAATTAATATATATTATAAATATTTTGTATAATTTATTTATTATACTAGTGTGTATTGAAACTCTTTTTATAATACTAATTATTGCCTAATATATCTTCTTGATACAGCAATTCTATGTCTAAAGTTACAAAAATAAATTAATTTGCAATTATATATAAGTTATATGTCTAATATATTTTCTCGTCGGCTTTCTTTAAAAGTTAATCTTGTTTTGTGTATGAAATTAAGAAGTGACTCTTGAGTTAGCATATTGATTAATGTTGTTATTTTGGTAAAATAGTAAACATTTTAAATCTCTTCTATTCTACACAAACTTTTGTGTAATAGTTAATCTTGGAAGTTATAAATATTATAGTTTTGATTTCTCAAAGAGATAATATATTACATTAGAATTTTATTTGTGATGATGAGTTTAATAAGTTATGGTGTAACTTTTTTTTTAATTCTTATTGTAATCAAGTATACCCAAACCTGGTCTGATACCCTATAGGTGGGGGTACAAGTCAATACTTTGTGGACCCATTAGGTAATCGAGTTAGGTCCATTACTGTCTATATGTTAACAGATCCGAGTCCGGACAAGGAGTTTAAACCCGTTAGGACCGGTTTACGTCCCTAATTGCAAGGGAAGTTTTCTCCCCAACGTCGGCTCCATTCCCGGCCTAAACCGGGAAATTCTCAACCTAACCAGGCTAGGTTAGCCGGGTTTGTAACCTAGGCCGCAAAATTGCCATCCATACTGGTTCCCCCATCATCCCCAACCCCAGTTTTCTTTTATTAATGCATGAGAATATCGAAAGAATAAATTGGACCTAAGAAGTTTGGTGTGATTAGAAGTACAGTTAACCAATGTACGGACTATCTTATCATAAGGGTAAAATGGAGAAGAAATAATTGCTAAAAAGATACTCCATCCGTTTCAAAATATATGACATATTTTCTTTTTATACAAGAATTAAGAATTTAGTAAATTTTATAGAAAAAGTTTAATAGATATCTAAAATACCCTTATTTAAAAATTCTTAGTTAGTGTGTCAAATTCAAATTTAACATTAAGGATTATTGTTTATGGGTGATTGGTTGGAAAACTAATAGCTTTTAGAAAATAAAAGTATTTAAATAGTTAGTTGAAGACAATGATAAAATTGAAAACAAAGTAATAAATGAAGACTTTATATAAAAAAAAGACTTATATTTTGAAACAAATAAAAGAAGAAAGTATGATATATATTTTAAAATAAAGGGAATAAACTCGGTAAAAATGACTAAATATTTCACGAGTGTTATGAAATAATATATGTGGATGTTCATATTAATCAGTTTCCTGAAGAGAACTGAACTCCCAAAATATGACTCCTAATCAGATTTGATTTCCTTTCCCCATTAGAATTTGAATTTTCATAAACTCTTGTATTATGACCCTATAAATAGGGCTCTAGACTGAGGTGTTGTATACACTCATTCATTGATTGATTTACTCTCAGAGAATTAATAAAGATCTCTTGTTCTTTCTCTCTATTTTTCTCTATAGTTTTTCCTATTCTCTACATTATAATTTCTTTATTAAGCTCTCTACATTAGTATTATTATTTTGCTGTGCCGGCAACGACTGCGCGTCAACAAATTCATAACACGTTATCAGCACGAGTCTCTGCCACCGAAGTTGAAAGTTTAATCAAGAGAAAAAGAGGTATTTTTTCTACCTTTGAATTTCCATGGCAAACTTTTCAAAACTCGTTTTTTTACTCTTGATATTTATAGAAAGAATTATATAGATGCTCAAATTTATTGAGATATAATGGGTCTGGCAGACACCATCTCAAAATCGTATAAAAGCCATGATTTTTCTCCGTCATTATTTTAATGAGAATCTAAAGGCGAAATATCTTACCGTGAGAAATCCACTTATTTTGTAGAAGGATCTAAAAGAAAGATTTGACTACCAGAAGATGGTCATTCTACCAAAAACACAGTTTACTTTAAATGTGTGAATGAATGTATTAGAACCAATGGCTATGGCCCTGGAAGAGGTCGTAGTTGAAGTTGTCAATATAGACACGGATATGTTAAGAATAATCCATATAATCATGGCGACTAGAATATATGCATCTAGATATTATGGGTCCTGAAGACACCATTTAAAATAATACAAAGCATCAAAGCCACTTGATTACTAACAAATTGTGAATGAAACATACAATCACCAGAAGATGATTGTTATATAAATGCTAGTTATGATTTGTTATAAGTGTGCCTATAATACTGTATGTCTATCAGTATGCAAAATTTCTCCTCAATTAAAGTTATAAGGAGAAATATCACTAGTAATGTGATGAATAAAAGAATTTTCCTTTCTCATATATCTAACATGCTCCTGTAGTAGCAATATCTAGAAAAAGTTTTTCAAAAGTATTTTGAATTTATATCTTGTGAGACTAAATGAGTCCTTGATAAAATATTTTGACGCTCGACCAAATATTTTTATATCATTCCCTGAAGTGAATGACATTAGAAATTATAATATATTTATATACGATATTTTGGTCGCAACTAGTTGAAGTACATTTTGTTCTTATACTATAAGAATGACTCATTAAATCCCCACTAAATAGATACTCACCAGAAGTGAGAAAATAATGAGAAGGAAAAGGGGAAAGTAATAATTCTAACATGTTATTGATGCAATATGAAAGTTTGTCACGTACCTGTAGTACGTCAAGCATGTTATGAATATCTATTAATTATTGATATTGCTTTACTTCTCTAAATCATGCTACTGATAGTAATGATGCTTATGTCGAAAATATTGATATGACATATGTGAACGTAGCCTATTCTTTTAAATATCCAGAAAGAGTTTTTAGTATTTTGAATGTTAATAAAAAATTTTAAATTATCGAATTGCTACTTTCCTATACTATTTTAGTTTATTTTGGATCAAGAATGGTGAAGATACAATTTGTCTAAACAATATTTGTTGTTTATTTGGACAAAATTTAAAATATATGTCCAAAGTATAAATGGTAGTGAAAGGTTCCTGAAGAACTAATTGATCAAATAACTCTAGAAGAGTTAATTGTTTAAAAGCTCTAGAAGAGCTACTAAATCTTCACCTAATGGTCAATTGTTGTAATATATCATTCTCTATATAGTCTCGTAACACTTTTTGAGCTTTGATTATATTATCAGTATACCGAGACATTGAATGAATGAGCTTTTGAGGCATATGCATTACCATTATGACATGAAATATATGTCAATTATAGATACCACTATTTATCTCTCCTGATTTATATTGTATAGAATTATAAAATTGAGATGCAATATTGAGTAAACTTGAAGTTTACTGATAAATAATTTATTAGTTGGCATGACCGGTTGGACCATCCCGGATCATTAAAATACGAAGAATGATTATGAATTTATTATGGAACCAGAAGTTTCCTAATATGATGAATTTATATCTGCTACTTATTTTATTTAAAAGTTGCCAGTATTACTTGGGGTTGAATGTGTTACTTTGGGATGAATATGGAGAAATTATTAGTTGATGCATCAACAAATAGTCTTATGAATATTATTATTTTTGCAACCTGTAGTTTGCACAATTTATTAATAATGAGCTCATGTTTTAAAATTCTCTCAAAGACATAATTTGTCCTAATAATACTGGTTGTATTGAGGTAAATATTGAACATCCTGCAGAATGTTTATGACTGTAATATATTAGCACTTATTTCGTATTTTGCCAACACATTGTAATTTTCCTCATAGTAGTTGGTTTGTGGTCAGAAACCAAATATTTTCTATCCTAAATTTAGAAATGCACTATGTATGTTGCACCACCACAAAAGGTAATGAGATGGGGTTCTCAAAGAAATTATTAAATATGTTGGGAGCAAATCTCAAGGGAGAAATTCGTATTTGGTTAATTTTGAATATATTGCCCCAACATAAAGAGGAGAAATTATGAGGCTGGATAAAGATATTAGTATGTGTCTCATCTTAATCTTCTATTTGATCCTCATAGAAGATACCTTGAAGCAGAAGTTCAAAGGATAATTTATATAGTCAGGTATATTAATTGACCAACATCCAGCAAAGAATGCTCCTATTTGATATCCCTGAAGGATAATCTACCACTACAAATAAATTTGAGACACAACTGAAATGTGGTACATAAGTCGGTTCCAAAGATACAAACACCTTACTGGAGCAAAGGCTTAAAATGGTCATATATGTTAAATCGAGGAGATTTAAATTCCAGCAGAATTTTTCTCCCAAAACATGATTGATATATTATTTCCAGAAGAAATTCAGGTACCTGAAAACTATAATAAATGATAAGATCTTAACATGATTGGGAACTATTGGAATCGCACAAGTATATGACTTTAAAGATATTAATGCGCATAATATATTGAGGATTTACAAATCGAGATCTGCAGACTCGAAATGATAAAGTTCGCATGAGAAATATGAAAAGTTTAAACTATTCACAAAGTATACTTGAAGTGTACATGTATTCCCAACAGGAATAATACACTTGAAGTGTAATCTCAAAGAGATAGCAATTAATATTTACTTATAAAATGCGAACCACAAAAGTGAATATTGCCATGAGTTATGGCGTTGATTCTTCGACATGGCACTGATAACGAAGAAATATATTTCTAGTGGTGGATATAATGGTGAATGATGACACTTAATATGTGTTTATATTTGTTATCATTTGATAATAAAGCTTATATTTGAAGTCCCTGATGGACTCAATATGCTTGAAGCATATAATTGTTCCTGTAGAACATAATGAGATTATCTTAGTGAATTTTTATTGAAAGAATGATCGAGTATGTCCATATATGAAGAAATTCTATATATAACTATACTTGCTATATATATTCCTATTTGGATAAATGTTCCTAGCAGGACAAATATATGAATTCTATAATTATATGATTTTGATACACGCCTGAAGCGTGATTGATCTCTTGATTTTGAAAAAAGAAAATGATTTGATAATCAAGATATTTTTCCTGAAGAAATTAGAGGAGCAAGTATTGTGATCAACGTTTGAAAAGTCAACATTTTGTTTTGATTGAACATCCTGAAGATGTTTCACATGGACATAGCACATCAATAGTTATTGGGTTATTATATGTAAGATCCTTTATATCTATTAAAGGATATTGAAGAACTCTTTGGTCTTGAAGTACCATAACTCTACAATTTAGAGCACAAATACACTTGTTTGCATACAAGCATATATCTATTCTAGTTCTTCTCTACCCAATAAATTTTGAGATGGCATTAAACTTGCCTATTGACATCTCCTTGATATAACTTATCTCGAATATTGAGAAAAACCAACTCCAGTTGAGATGGATATGCAATGTATAAGTTACTTATATGATCCATATAAACTATGCATTTATAGGCATGTGTTGATTATAACAGCCGCATCTTCAACTCATGTTGAAGTAATAGAAATTCATGATGTTGGTTGAGAATATATTTGATCATGATTAATGTATTCGAGATAAATCTATATTCTCTAAGAAGGAATTCCAACTATATTGTTGAATAATAATAAAGTTTGGAATATATCTAAGGAGATATGATAAAGTATATTTTTAATCACAAGCTCCAGAAGAGATGTGATATTGATGTGTAATGAATTTGATCATTTGATTATTTGATAAATCTATTCACTAAGACTTTACCGATAGCAACATTTGATTGAAAAATATCGGTTAAGAAACCTTAAAGGGTTTTCTTATCAGGGGGAGTAATAATGACATAAAGAATAATGTACTCTTTTTCCTTCACTAGAGTTTTTTATCCCACTGGGTTTTTATCTAGTAAGGTTTTAACGAGGCATATTCTTTATGTTATGAACATCCAAGGGGGAGTGTTATGAAATAATATATGTGGATGTTCATATTAATCAGTTTCCTGAAGAGAACTGAACTCCCAAAATATGACTCCTAATCAGATTTGATTTCCTTTCCGCATTAGAATTTGAGTTTTCATAAACTCTTGTATTATGACCCTATAAATAGGGCTCTAGACTGAGGTGTTGTATACACTCATTCATTGATTGATTTACTCTCAGAGAATTAATAAAGATCTCTTGTTCTTTCTCTCTATTTTTCTCTATAGTTTTTCCTATTCTCTACATTATAATTTTTTTATTAAGCTCTCTACATTAGTATTATTATTTTGCTGTGCCGGCAACGACTGCGCGTCAACAAATTCATAACAACGAGAGAGATATGCACTTTAAATTGAAATTTTCATATAAAAATAACTTTAAAAGGAATTAAAAAAACGGGGAGATACAAGGGGAACCAAAAAAGGAAACAATGCATGGAATTGAAGGGGAACCTGGTGTTTCTCCAAGAAAAAAAAAACACAAATGCAGTTGCAATCGGGGAAGGAGGCTCTCAATAGTGTACGACGTGGGTTGTTGAGGCGGCCTATGCCTCGTGGGCATCTCTCGGTCACCCTGGCACGCACCGTGGAGGGTGGCACCCAGCAGCCCCCACCGGAGTTGTCTGGTAGCTGGAGCTGCCCCTGCCCAAAAAAACAAATTCTGGATGAGGGCAGTTGCAGTCGCCTCCAACAACGCCGGCGAGGGCGGTTGGGTGCCGTTCTTAAGGGTGCTATCAGGGGAATCCTCAGCACCTTTCGCCAGTGCATTGTCGGGGACCGCTTCCCCAACTACAAATGTCTTTCTTCTTCTTTAAAAAAATCAACAATTTAAATTTATATAATTAGTAACCCTCTTTTTAAATCAACTAGTCTCTAAGTATGTTTTGTTTAAAAATGGAGAAGAATAAAAGAAAGAAGAGGAGTTAGAGGGAGAGGAAAGGGAAGGAGATGATTAGCACTTTAATTCATTTGGATAATTAATAGGAGAAAAGGGAGAGATATTCTCATATTGGCATTTTTATCTGTGTCATTAGGTGAATAAAAGTTTTTGGAAAAGAGTAAATTAATCGATATAAAAATGTGGATTAAGTTGATCTGCGCTACGGACTCATTTATTTTGGCCAGCTTCAATTATTAAAAATAATAATTATAATTCAAAAAAATATTTTATGAATCATTCATGAAAATCATTTATCTACTATTACTTGGATTGGGTTCCATACGGAACCCAATGCAAATTTTTCATCTCACATCTCACTTTTTATCTCACAAAAATTTTTCTCTCCCAAAATCCAAGACAGAAAATCTCAAAATCAAACTCTATCCAATCTATCCAATCTAAACTCTATAGTAAAGGGCAAAAGGACTCTGTCATTAAAAGTTGTGATATACAAGTATCTCTTTTATATATTTAAGTAACAAATTGAATATTTATTTTTCTGTTCATTTTTCTTAATTTGGATATTTGAACGGAGAAATAAGGTTAATATTTTTAATCAAGACACGTACTTGAGATCAACTATTTGTGGCTGTTTTTAACTTATTGCTCTTCTTTTAATATTTTATGTTTTATTTTAGTCTTACAAAGAGATGATGCGATAAACATCATCGAATCAAAATAAATTTTTATATTAAATATATGACT
Source organism: Rauvolfia tetraphylla (assembly GCA_030512225.1). Lineage (NCBI taxonomy): Eukaryota > Viridiplantae > Streptophyta > Magnoliopsida > Gentianales > Apocynaceae > Rauvolfia > Rauvolfia tetraphylla. Next base: position 5,762,455 of record JAJQKT010000004.1, on the reverse strand, counting down.
TATAATTAAGAATTATAATATATAAATTTATTTGAATGGAATATCATTTTTGAAAAAATAAGGGGAGTGGAAAAATTATAAATAGGAAGAGAAGTCAATAATGGTAGGCTAATTAAACAAGTACTAGTTTGAAAATGACTTAAATCATTTATTTATATCTTATACGCATATTGTTCTCATTGATTTGCCAGCAAAAGTGGCTGCAATTAATTAAAAGAAAAATGTAAAGACCAACTAAAATCATTTATCGTACAAATGTGTCCCACTTTGAAAATAACAAATAGAAAGTAACTATTTATAATTTATACTCTATTCTTTTCAAAAATATAAAATTTTTCAGATTTTTTAAAAATATTTTACTTTAATAAATTTTTAAAATTTATTTTTTAGAGTTTTTTTATCTACAAATATTTTTCTTTCATTTCTCTTTGATATGAATAGAGAATAAATTAAATTATATAAAGAATAAAATAAGAAAAAGAATTATTATAAATTTTTTCTTTAATATATACAAAAAATATCAAAATGTCTTATATTTTGAAATAGGAGTGTAATAAGGAATAAAAATATTAAATTATTAAGTCAATAAAATTTTTTATGAGATATTCTTCTATTTATAAATTATGTGACAATAAATATCTTAGTTAAAGTCATTATAATAATTTTAAGGGTTAATTACTTTTACCTCCCCCTGAAGTTTGTTAGAGTATGAATAGTCCGTTCAAGTTTAGTAAAACTACAATTTTCCCCCATTGACCAAGGAAACATCTAACAAGTTCACCCTTGCCACCTCAGTCAGTTGAAGTAAACGGAAGTTTCTAAGAACACAAAATTCAATGCCCTAAATAACCTTAATCAATTTGTCATTTCCATTAGATTGACTAATATAACCTTTTTAACGTCAAATATAAATAAAACCAAATAGAGGGAGTTAAGGGCAATTGTTCATGCTAAAAGGAATCTTATTCTTAATTCTGCAACGACATAAAATCGAGTACATAAAAAATTTTAAAATCATTTATTCTTTAAAGAAAAGGGGTCTTTAGTAACAAATGGAAAGGAATAATTTGATGATAGGTCACCAACTTTCTTAGGAGTGCTAAAAATTAATTGGTAAATTGTGAAACACTGATTTATGTAATTGTTTTTATTTAAAAAATTCAGTATCGTTACTAATTGGTAAGACTAATCTAGATTCAATTTGGTTACACTTGTAAAATTTAACTTTTACTCTATGGAATGTCTTACTCAAAATACTTTTCACATAGTGCCACAAGTAAGAATCAAACTCATATTATACTATACAAATTTGATTTTAGCATCACATCATCGTTTGATTAAACTGCTTCTCCATGACTTGCCATGTCCCATATTTTGGTTTACGGAAGGGATCTTCAAGATAACCAGTGCTTAAAGTTCACCACCTATTACAACCAAAATCCGGAACTTTTACTTGCTTCACGAATCTCAAGTTGCTTAATTTTGGTGTTCTATAGAAATTCAGCTTTTACCAGCAATTCAAGAGTAACGGTTGGCCAAAAAAATTTCCCAAATCAATTTCATTTAGCAAGTTGAATAACAAGAAAATATTAAAAACTAAGCAATTGTGTTAATTTTCTAATGGGAAATATCAATAAGATTTCACTAGTCGAAGAGAAAAACAGATATAATTTTAAATGACAAAGGAGAGAAAATAATAGAAGGATGAAATAATGATTTTTGGGTAAATTGTTCGAGTTTCATGTAAAGCGTCATCTTTATATCCCAACACATTCTAGGATCTTGATTCAATAATTGCAAATCTCATCTGATGCCATGACACACACCAACAATCCATCCAGAAATAGACCAAGTAGAAAACATGGGTATATATGAGGCAAGAGGTTAGTTATTTTGAGATTTTGTTAGAGACTTGAGCAAGAGAAGAAAGAGGTTCACTAGAGAGAGGAAGTTGGAACGGAACCAAAGTAGTTTTTGGAGAAGGAAACAAATCGCAAATTTGCTTTGGTTACTTGTTGCTGATTCAGGCTCACGAGTAGGGTTTTCATTTTTTCAATTTATATAAAAGGTTATTCTCATCTTTTTAATTATTTTATTAACTGTGTTAGTCAACTGATATAAGTAAGGGGATAATTGTAATTTTACCAAACAATAATGATTAATTGGTAGTTTAGTTGTACCTCAAGGGAAGTAAATGTTTTAACCCTAATTTTAATTAAGTCATCGGGGATTCTATTTTAGGCAAATGCATTGATACCGTTAGTCAAATCTCCAACGGAACTTTTTTTTGGTTAAATAATAAATTATCTATTGATATAGAATTAGTAGGTCATCACATTCAAAACAATACTCAAACTGCTCTTCCAATATAGATATAATAAAAATGAGAGTTAAGAGATTGAGATAATTCTAAAATTATATAAAGTAATAGATAATATCTTACACCTCAATAACTGGATGACAGAAAATATATATCCCTTCAAGTGTTACATTATGGGTGTATTTAGATTGTGTTTGGTTGGGAAAAATTTTGTCTTTGATTTCGTGAAAGTAAATTTTTTACGAGAGAAAAAATAAGGTTCAATTGTGTATTTGATTGAAAGAAATACAATCCAAATAAACATTATTTCCATTTACAGTTCCACTCAAGTGGAAGACCAAAAAATTACTAAGGGATGCCCGTTTCTATTCTTTTATTTTTTAAAATCTTCCTTCATGTCATCATTTTCTTCTCCAATTTTTAACTACATTAACTATAAGTTTTTATTTTAAATATTGTATCATGATATACAATTCACAAATATGATCAATATCTAAAACAATTATTGAATCCTTGATAAATAATTTAATTTTACAACAATTCAAGTGTTAATTTTTGTCCGTATAGGAGTTTGAACATTACATCGAAATTTTTTTTTTGCTAAGTAAACATTACATCGAAATTAATTTTTAAGAACATGAATTTAAAAGTAATATCAAACTAAAGAATATAATATACTTCCCTATTCTATAAAATTTGTAAAAAAAAAAAAAGTACAGAGTACAAAATAAAATAAGAAAAAAAATTAAGATATGATTCATGTTCATGATTCGCCATTTCTATATACAATTTTTTACTATACGTAGTGTGAAAAATATTTATTTTTTTAAAACTTTCTCTCTCTCCTCTCACAACTCTCTCAACCTATACATTAAAAAAATAATATTTTTATAAAAAATAGAAGAATTTAGTCATAGCAAAGCAATAAGCAAAGATTATACAAAGAAATCTCTCAAATTTGAGGTAAAAAATCGTTAAATTTTAATTAAATTAATATTTGTATCAATTTTTAAAAATTCTGAGTAATTTTCGCCACTCAGTGGCACAACTTGAACTATAGTTGCGTCACAAAGTGACGAAAATTATTCACAAATTTTGCCCAACCCTAGCTAAAATTGTGAACAATTCTGGCCAATTGCAGTATCAAATTTCGCTAGATGCTAGTGAATTTATGAACAAGTTTCGCCACTTTCTAGTGAAACTTTTATAGATTTTTGTAAATTTTATTTTTCTTTAGAATTTGTAATAATTACTTATTTAATTGTGTTGTTGTATTTTTTATAGTTTATAATTATATAGTACGGTACATTACGTGTAATTTTATTGTTATGGTATTTATTTTTTAAAAAATAGTCGATACAGACGTAATACAGTAACTAGGTAAATCAAATAACTAATTACATAAATAATAAAAAATTAAAGTGTATATAATTTATTAGGACAAATGTATATGGAATTTGTTAACATAAATTAAAAGTTGATGTGCAATAATGATGTATACATAAGTAATAAACCTCACCTAATGTGAATTTCACATTTAATTATTTTTTAAATTAATATATAATTATATATATAACTGTGGTTATTAATACTATACTAATTGATGAAAAATATAATTAAATAATTTTCAATAATAAGTATTAATGAAATATTCATCTATCAATGTATTTGGTCATGACTAAATCTAATTTAAGTTGGCGAACACCTCAAAAAATGAGAGAAACGAAATCCATTTTGAAAAGATCAAAATTAAATATTGCATTATAGTCTTGAATTTTGACAAAAATACATGCATAGAAGTCCATTATGATATGTAGCCAAAAAAGAGTTTCTTGTTTAAGCTTTACACGTATTAGGTAACATCTCAATTAGGCTTCATTTTACTTTTAAAATTCAATGTAATTCTATCACTTTCACCTCACAAATTATATGCTCTTATGAAAATTAAGAAAATCATTTTCAAATTGATATCCAATGCAATGAGTCAGTCAATTGGATGTCTCTTTATATTTTAAATTTGTAAACAAACAAAGTTTTGTGGGATTTGGACGAACTTTAATTATTGGAGTTTGTAGTCTTCTAGACTAATTTTTTGGAGTTTATGGGATCTGAGTTTGTATTTATTTATATTGTTTATTTAATAACATTTTTTTGGTAGCAATTTTGACTTAAAAATTAATTTGACTTACCAAGATTTTTTTACATACGTAAGATTTTATTTTTAATTTTGATATAAGATTTTTTTATATTTATTCATAATTTTAAGTAAAATTAAAGGACGCATGAATAATGCACAGGAGAATTGCTAGTGTAATTGGGTGAAATATTATTTTTTTTATAATATGATGTGGAGGATTGTACCCCAATGGGGTACAAATCTGTAGCAAATTTCGCCAATATTTGAAAAAATTTATTGCAAAATTTGGTCAAAAAGTAATAGAATTTGATGCCAAATTTTGCCACTCACTTTGGCAGAATTCGGCATTCAGATGCCCAATTTTAAATTTGATCATGTTAAGGTTAATTTTGAAGTTTTTTATGTGTAAATATATATAAAATTATGAATACTTTGATAAACTAGTCTTTTTTTAAAAAATTTCGTTGTCTTTACTCGTAGATTTGAGTTTTTCTATTTAAATACTTTAGAGAATTTTAGAAATTCTTTAAAATTAATATAAAATAATAATTTTTTTATATTACATATAATAAAAAAATTCATATAATAATGCCCTTATAATTTTATTGACTATAACGTTTTGAGGAAATAAAAATAATATTTTTTATGGCATATGATTATCATTGATTCGACAACTAAAGGGACAATAATTATTTTTCGTACACGTATATGCCCCGCTATAAAATGAAGTACAAAGCAACTATTTATTTATAGTAAATGCGGGTGACATGTGACAATTTGTATTAGATATTCTGTTTGAAATCACGTGACAACGCACATCTTATTTGTGTGTTTGGTAAACTCACCATAATAATTTTAGTTAAGTTGTGGTGGATTACACCAGCGGCGAAGCGACGTTGACTTGAATGGGAGCACATGTCCTCACCAACAGCAGATAATAAAAGAAAAAAAAAAGGGCAAAAAGTGCCACAGACACTCGAACTTTATCATATTATCGACTTTAGCACTCAAACTAAAAAATAGACAGTTTTGACACTCGAACTTTAAATCGTGATTGACGTTGGCCCTTCCGTCCCACATGACCGTTAAATCTCAAACGACGTCTATCACCACATGTCCAACTTGGAGGCTATTTTTGTCCGACAGCTTAGGTGATGTAATGGCGCCAATATTTCCCTCTACTATCTTGATCACATGCCAAGCATGTCTTAAAAATATTTTGCCACCAAAAGTCAACATTCTACCTAACCCCAAGTTTATACATCTTTTTCTTTTCCTTTTCCACCAATTCCAACCGAGTTTGCAGGGATGCCAAGTTCCTCAACAAAGTTTTTGCTACCCAACTGTTACTGTGGAAGGATCTGGTGCACTGAGGACTTCTTGGACCAATAAAAACCCTTCTAGAAGATTTGCAAGTTGTGGATATTCCCAAGTAAGCTTTTTTATTTCTCCTCGTTAGTTTGAATCATGTGAATGATAATTTTGAGGGAATTGTTTGGGTAAATTGCTGTGTTATTTGGTTGATTTTTGAAGGGTGAGAGATGCAGTTTTTTCCAGTGGCTGGATCCAGAAATGTGCGACAGATCTTTGGAAGTAATACCTGGACTATTAAAGCGGATTGACAGAGTGGAGCGTGAGCTTGAGGCAGCTATTGAAGATAGGAAAAAATTTGAAGAAGAGATTGAGAAGCTGAGGAACAAAAAACAAGAAATTGAAGTCGAAGTGCGCAAGTTAAGATGTAGATTTAGATGGGTTGCTGTTACCTTTGTGATTCTCTGGACGATAGTCTACTGGAGTTAGTCCATGTGCCTCTGGGATGGGGATTAGTAAGGCCAGTGTTAGTAGGCCCTCTTTTTCTTTTTTTTAGCATTTGGTTCTATCTTTTTTGCTAATTTTGTGGCTGAAGATAGAAAACTTCCATGACAATTGCTTCCAAATGTGTTGTGGTGAATGTAAATTTGTGAACTTCTATGTACATTATAGGCACAGAGCTTTTGTCTGAGAGCTAACTTGTTAGTTTCAGACTGTGTTTCATATTCCAAAAATGCTTGCACATGAGGCCAGGTTCCAATGCAATAAAAAATGAAACTGTCCTAAAAATATTGCCATTGAACATGCACCAAAGCCAAGCCAAGGAAAAACAAGGTTTACATTGATATAAACAAGGCAAAAGCAGTCAAAATACGCCGTTCCATAAACAAAAGATTCATTTGTTTAACATGTGACAGAATATTTCAACTACAGATCCACAATACATCCACATAAGCCCAAAGCCATAAGGCATCTACTGCTAAAACTAATCATCTATTTCTTCACTGTCTCAGATCTTTTATTTGCTCTCTTTGGTCTTGGAAGTGGCCTATCAGAGGAATGTGTTGTTCTTCTGGTAGGAGCCTGCAAGGAAAATTAGAATTAGTAATGTTCCACAACAGTCTAGAATGGAATTAGTTTCCTTTTCACTAACCTTTCTCCGTTTTGGCTGTTCATCCTCGCCAGCTATGTTTTGGTGCTCCACATCTGCATTTTCAGGGATGTTGTCTTTGCAACTTCTAGAATTATGGCCAGATTTCTTGCATCTTTTGCAGTGTATGATAATTCTCCTCCTTATCCTTACGTAACTTTCCTCAATTTCTTCCACTGACCGTCTTCTAGCCTTTTTTGGCCGTCCAGGTTGTTTGCAGGCCCTCGGGGGGTCCAATAATACCCCATCGCTTACTGGCCACTGATTTTCCCTATTGATTGGCTCAAGAACATGGTCATATAACTTCATAAAGTTATCTGTTCTATAACATACATCCACATAGTCATCGGGGTTTACTCCTCTCTTATGCATTGCAGCAATAGCATGAGGGCATGGGATTCCAGATATCTTCCACGACATGCAACTGCAGATCTTCTTACCTAAGTCAACAATGAATTGCATTTTCCTTGGTCCAGCCACTTGATAGCCATCTACTCCATTCCATAGAGGTTTCCACTGCCTACTATCAATTACATTTTTATCTACGAGCTCCCTGATTTTTGGGCATATCTGCATATCTTGTTTCTTGAGCATCCAGCTTCTTCTGTTCTCTATCCTGCCCATTAGCATCATTCTAATTGTCTCTACCATGGTTATTAGGGGCTGGTCTCTTGCTTCTAGAACATAAGAGTTATTGTTGCATAGCATATCAGATTTCGTCTGATCTGAAAAGAATGCCCTGCACCAATGCTTTGGGTCTGGGCCATTTACAAGCCATCTATGTGCATCTTGATCATAGTCTTCTAACTCTTTCATAGCTACGGCATATAGTTGTTCATTGCTACATCTTGCAATCTTCCACAGCATATCTTTTAAGGCCTTGCCTCTATGCAACTTCTTGAAGTTGCAATACATATGCTGGACACAGTATCTATGCTCACAGTTTGGCAAAATCTCTGCTAAAGCTGAGTCAAGCCCCTACATACATAAGTGAAAATAATATTGTTAGAAGCTGCACAAACAAAACAAGCAATGAGAAGAATTGAATACCCCTACCTTCTGCCTATCAGAGATGAAAGTATATGCTAATCCCTGATTTGGAATCTCCAAGTCATCCGCCAACAGCTCAAAGAACCACTTCCACTGCTCTCGGGCTTCCTTCTCAACCAATGCATAAGCTATAGGCCACCATCCGTTATTGGCATCAATACTTACTGCACTTAGCAATTGACCTCTATACAAACCTTTGGTATGGCAGCCATCAACTCCAATAAGAGGCCTACAATATGACATGAATCCTTTTTTCAGTGGCCCTAGGCACACATACATTCTCATGAACCTAGGCTGCCCACCTGCTTCCCTGAAGGGTTCATGAACTATCTCAACTGAGGTGTCAATATGTGTCCTTTTTAACTCAGCTGCATATCTCCAAACTGTTGCATACTGATTTTCATTTGAACCAGAAATTATTTCCCTAGCTATTCTTCTTGCAGCATATGCCTTGTACTTGCTTATCTCAGCCTTGTACTCTTCGTCAATGCATTGTCTGATTGCAGCCACAGGAATTTTATTGTGGACTCTAACTCGTTCTAAGAATCTCTCTGCAATCCATCTAGCAGTGATGTGCTTACTCTGCCACTCATGGGAGCAATTAGTATGCTTCAATCTCATAGATTTTATCACTAAATCTTTGCACTTGGTTGCCCTCTCAACAGAAGCAAAAACAAACCAGCCACAAGCCTCATTTTTGCAAGATGCTCTGACTCGCTCCTTTTCATTTGGTCTGAACTTCCCAGCCTTTCCCTCATTGATCAAATAGTTTCTGACTGCTTCTCTAAACTCAGGTGCATCTTTAAACCGTAACCCTACCTCAAATAGAGGTCTCCTCATATCCTTCTCGGAATTGAAATATTTGTACCTGCCTCTAAATTGCTCACCTTCAGAATCCGAGCAATCAGATTTTCCATCAGATAGATGCTCCTCCATGTCATCTTCAGCTAGTGCATCTTGGCTTTCTTGCATTGTCTCTTGAGAAGCCTCTCTAGTTTTTTGTTTTGCCTTACCCCCATTTTTCTGACCTGCCATCTCTGTAGCAAGTTCATCATCAACCACCTCATCATCCATGCAATACGAATCATCATCACTGAATTGTTCAATCTCGTAATCTGCATCAGAACTGTCATCAAATTCTGAGGACTCTTGTTCTATTACCGCAGCAGCTTGATGGCCATCAACTTGCTCCCCTACACCCTCATCCATTACCCCTTGAGCATTATCTCCCTCATCCATTACCCCTTGAGCATTATCTCCCCCATGGAAGAAACTGTCAAGAACTTCGTCATTTACGGCAATGCCCTCTCCACCCACAACATCAACTTCTTCCTCAATATTACTTAACGGTTGACTTGGCTGCCTACATTCTGGCATATTAACAGACATCTGGCTTGCAGCAACAAGATCAACACCTTGAACCATTGTACTTCTATCATAGGTTTGAGATGTATGACAGTTAGAAGCATCAACATGGGCCTCAGTTTCGTGTGTGTTTTCATCTTCAATTTCCTCAATCACAACACTGCATTTTCTTTGCTCACTCTTAAACTCTGGAAGTTGCATCAACAATTCAATTATCTCCTCCCTTTTCCTAACGTCAGCATATAATTCAATGATTTTAACCCTCTCTATAAGAGCACACATCATTAGAACTTCATTGTCACCTTGCACTAAAATTAGCCCATTCTTCATATCCCCGGAAGGCTCCAAATAGTAATACAACATTGTCTGATCTTTGTAACCCAATTGTTTTAACATAGCATCAATTTCATGCATTGACATTCTATCTACGCTGCAAAAATCAACATAATCTACTTCACCATCTTCATACCACCTATACTCTTCCCTCAAGAAAGTGTCCACCATGATGCAATTTTATAGTAAAATACTCACAATTGTCTTACGCAAATACATGTATGCGATGTCAATACACGAAAATAATAAATGATTATCTTCCGCAACTACATTTCAAAGTCAATTAAACATAGTTAACAAAAAAATTTCACCAAACAAGTTTCATCACGTAAAACACACACAGCTCGCATTACTTCAACAAATATGAAATCTTGGAGTAGAAAAAGCATGAAAAACCCATCAAAGTTCACAACTTCTAAACAAAAAGAGGGAACCCATAACAGTAAGGCCACAGAAAACTAATTTTTGCAAGAAGAGTGCGAATGGAGATAGAACCCAATTCACTTACGGTAAACCATATACGGATCGAGATATTCATCTCTGTTTCTGATGACCCAGCTCATTCCGCTTCCGCCAAAGAGTACTTCTAACCTTGCGTGGAGCTTTAATGTGAGGATGCAGATTCTGAATGTCAAAACTATGTAGAAACTGCAATGGAAAAAATTATTTCTTGAACCCAAGAGCGACGGTTGTAGATTTTGAATCAGTTTATTGGAAGACGTTAGAGAGACTAAAGGGCAACATGTAATTAGACAGAAATACCCCCAATACTGGTCACGTGGATGGGCATGTGATAGACGTCGTTTGAGATTTAACAGTCATGTGGGACGGAAGGGCCAACGTCAATCACGATTTAAAGTTCGAGTGTCAAAACCGTCCGTTTTTTAGTTTAAGTGCTAAAGTCAATAATATGACAAAGTTCGAGTGTCCGTGGCACTTTTTGCCCAAAAAAAAATGATAGGGATCTTTTTCTTAAGAATACAGCAATATTAAAAATAAAAAATAATATTAAGAGACATTAAAAATTAAAAATATGCTCAAATTTTAATTAAGAAATATATTTCATCTTTATATTTTTTAGCCTACAAAGAGATCATTTTTTTGTTATTATTATTAAAAAATTGATCCAATCTTTATCCTTTGTCCCATGCGTATTACTATATTATTTCCACCGACAGTTTGACTCCACTGGCATCGGCTATGCCTTTCTCTCAAAAAAAAAAAAAAAAAAACAGGTTCGACATAGAACAACTCTATACACAACAACCTTGACTAATATAGTCTATGGCTCACCCTTATCAAAAGGATTTTATGTCACAAGATAACCTTGCAATGACTAGTAGAAAAACACAGTTTAACAGAGAAGAAAGAATGTGTAAATTTTACCACTTGTTGATAGATGTTTACACAATGTTGCACCTTCACACTTTGTTGTCTTTGGAATCTTGAATGACCAATTGAAAGCATAAGACAAGAGAGAGCTTGAAATGTTTGTTAAAGGTTTTGGAATGTTTAGAGTTCACAAGAATTCAAAACTTACAAAAAATCTGAGGTTTATAGCTTTTATAGATTTGAAAAATCAAATTCAACAGTTATAAAACAGCTAGTAACGGCTAGTTTCAGAGAAGTTCGGACGTCCGAACTTTCTGCCATGCGTCCGAACTTTATTGTGCCAAGCTATCTGGAAAAGTTCGGACGTCCGAACTTTTCCTTAGGCGTCCGAACTTGTGTCTGAAATTCTCTGGAAAAACAGTGACCATGCTATCAGAGAAAGTTTGGACGTCCGAACTTTTCTCCATGCGTCCGAACTTCTCTGGACGCACAGTAACCATTTTCAAAGTTTGAACGACCAAACTTGCATCCAAACTTATCAAATTTTATCAAATCTTTTGAAAATCATTGTTAATAACATTGAAAACGTTTTGCATGAATGGACTCATCATTTAAGCGCATTTGAACACAAAAACCGTTACCAAAAATATTTTGATCATAAAAAATCTTCTTAAGATCATTTGATATTTCAAAAACATACTTGTTATCACAAAGTTTATTGAAAACCATTTCAAAAACAAGTTTTGTGCTCTCTCATGCATTCAATTGATTCCAAGACATACAAGTGTAGAGTTTACAGAAAAATATACCTATTTAGCATAAGAACTCTACACTCTAAGTCTTCAATGCCTTCAGTCATCTTGAACATACTCTTCAATCTTCAATCACTTTTGGCATAGTTGAGTTGTTCTTGCATTGTAACTTCAAGGCAATAAGACTTCATGCTTCTCAATCCATCAATCCTATCACTCAACATACAAGCACATTAGTCCTCATCAATGTTTGCCATTATTCAAACTAATCATAACTACATGATTTGCCCTTAGGGCTAAGAATCTCCCCCTTTTTGATGATGATAAACTTTGATGCAAAATGTGATGGATTTAAACAATGTAGTACAAAGAAGCATTAATGTCAATGATGGATAATAACCAATTTAGCACATTGACATACAAAAGGCTCAATATGAGCCTATGACCCAACCAACCTCTATTTACCTCCATCCTTCCAACAAAGATAGAATATATAGCATTTAAGCATTTAGAAAACGTTCTAAGAGAGGTTTTAAGGTTGTAAAAGCTTAACAATGCTCCCCCTTAGATTGTGCTCATTTTTCAACAAGTTTGGACTTGAGATGCTAAGTATCCGAATTCTGACATATCAAGTCCAAACAATAAAATAAGTAAAATGAAGGCTGCAATTTTGAAAATAAGCTTTCCTAAGGTTGTTCAAACATATTAAAAGAGATTAAAACATATTTGAATCAATTTGAACAACAAAGAAGCACATTTTGGCAACAAAATATGGATGCATCCGAATTTTAGAACATGCATCCGAACTTTTAAATTTTAAATCCAAACTTTAAAATATGTGAGATGAAGGCTTTAATATTTGAAAATAAGCCTTCCTAAGGTTGTTCAAATATGATAGAAGGGTTTGAAACAATTTTCAAATAGTTTGAACAATAGAAAAATCAGTTTTGGCAAGACAGTTTGGATGCGTCCGAAATTTTTGGTTTGCATCTGAACTTCAAATCCAAACTTATGAATCATATCCTCACATATTATAAATCTTTCCAGTTTAAATTTCAAATGTATAAATATAGTCATAACATACCAAAAAGTTTTCACAGTGTATCACTTACTCATATTAACACACATTGCATATATAACGTATATTGCATAAGTGCACACATTTCACAGAAGCACACACATTTCACATTTTTGCAGCACAATTTTTGCATTTTGCAATCATCTTCTTTCTCCCCCTTTTGTCATCACTCAAGAATGGGAAAATGAAAATGAGACTGTTATTACTAAAGAAAGCTCTCAACTCTAAGGTTTCATCATTGAGCTTCATACCATTAAGCTATTACATATGCCATATTAAACTAGTGATAGAGTGCAGAAACTTAAAGTGCAAAAATAGAGATATTTGCATAAAACATGCCAGTAAAGGTTCAAAATAAATAAAATCAGTAAATGGAAATGAGAGTGAAGATATGCTTAGTCTTTGGATATTGATGGAGAGTCCTTTCTTGGTTTCTTCTTGATAGCAACATGCTTGACTCTTCGATGGCCAAATGTTGGATTTGACAGGGTAGCTATTTCAGCTCTTGCAATTTGACCTCCTTCTTAACTGATTTCAGCTTGCTGCAATCCTTGATCTCCTCCTTGAGATTCCATGACCTGCTCATTGCCATTCCCTTGATCACCATCATCATCTTCATCATCACTGTCACTGCCTTCTTCATTTTTCTTGTTATCTTCATCATTCTCATCATCCTTTTCCTCTTGAGTTCTAGAAGGCCCTTCACCACTTTGAGGATGTCTTATCAATATTTCCTCAATGTGCTTGACTCTATTCTCCAAACTATCCAGTGTTTCAAGCACCATAGGAGCAAATGTTTCAAAAAATTTATACATTTTCTCCATTTCTTTCATGTGGTTGTTCAGTGCTTCTTGAATTTTATTTTCTCTTGAAATCTCTTCAGCACTAGTACCTTCCCCAGCAATAGGATGTGATTGTGAAGTTGGCTCTTCTTCAAAGAGTCTTCTTTTGGAGGGAGGCTGCTCCCCCTCACTTGTTGAATCATGCCTTCTCTTAGTTTTCATTTCCCTTGCCCGTGTTTCTGCCTCATCTTCTTCTTCTTCTTCAATTTCCTCACTTTCCTTTGCTTCAACTCTCTTTGGAGGGGTCTCTCTTCTAGTTCTCCATACTCTCTCATCATCAAGAGTCAATTGCATCCTTTTGAGAGAGTCATTTGTATAAATTTGTCCTCTTTTAAAAGCTTGTCCTCTAATAGGAAGCTGACTCGAAAATGTTTGAAAAATCTTGTAAGAAGTCTTCCATATGGTAAAGCCTTGTTATCAGTCTTTCTAACCGCAATCATATGCTTCAATGCCATGTATCCAAAATTCAATCTCCTATGCTCATGCAAAGCAATCATAATTACCATATGAATGTTCCCCACAAATATTTTGTGACCAAAGTTAGGAATAATCATGGTTGTAATCATATGATGCATAACTCTTCCCTTTGCATCTAAAGCCTTAACCTCTCTTTCCTTAATGGTTCTAAACTCTCTACCATTTGTGAAAGCTTCTTCAAATCTAGCATTTGTAAACAGATCTCGTTCATAGTAGTGTTGTCCCAAAGAAAAATATCTTGCTCCAACATCACCCACTCCACAAATTCTATTTACCAATGCATCATTGAATTCAAAATATATTTGTGATACTCTAGAGGAAAACCATTGATTAGCATTTTAATTCTCCCTCATATTCTATTCTCTCTTCTTTTATATTGGCATAAAATTCATACACAAGAGAGGGATAGTACTCTTCATCTATAGCCAACAGATTACTCCACCCAATATCACCAAATAAAGATAGGACATTACCCATATTGGTGAGCTAGTCAAAATCAACTCTGTTTTAAGGGATGATTTTCCTTGATTTCTTGTTCCAATCCTCAAATTTTGCTGCAGCTTTGACTGAGATAAACTTGTCTGCTCCAGATGATGATTGAGGAACCCTTACTCTCCTTGGTTCGTTGAGAATCCATCCTCCTTCACTAACTTTTGCTTTCCCTTTTCCTTTTTCAACATTTGCTCCTTTAGTTCTCGCCATTTTGATCTTTTAACAGAGAAAGTAGCGAAATTTGAGAGGTGTATAGGGCTGGGAATTCAAAGATCCAAGTATTTTGATGTGAAAATGGTGAAATCACAGAGGAATTTATGTTTGGATGCGAGTGGGTAGAGAGAAATTTTGAAAAGGAGAGAGTTCGGATGAGAAATTATGTGAGTAACGGCTAGTTCAGTTTCTTAAAAATCACTGTAACCGCAAAGTTCGAACGACCAAACTTTTTGGTCTGCGTCCGAACATGCGTCCGAACTTCTCTATTTCTCCAGTTTCAGAAAGTTCGGACGTCCGAACTTTCTGTCATGCGTCCGAACATGCGTCCGAACTTTTCTGTCCAGAATTTTCTATCAAAGTTTGGACGTTCCATTTTCACTCAATGCATCCAAATTTTTTCTGCTTTTGTCACACTCAAATAAAGACATTAGTAATTGAATTTTGAGATTCCTAAGAGCCTTCTTAAATGAGTAAACCTTTCCTCAGCCAAAGGCTTTGTGAATATATCAGTAATTTGGTCACTTGTATTTATATATACTAATCATATGTCCCTTTTAGCAACATGATCACGAATAAAATGATGCTTAATCTCTATATGCTTTGTTCTAGAGTGTTGGATGGGATTTATGCTCAAATTGATGGCACTAGTCTTATCACATAGAATAGGTATACAATTAAATTTAATACCATAATCAAGTAGTGTATGTTGCATCAATAATAATTGAGCACAACAACTACCAGCTGCAATGTATTCAGCTTCAGTAGTAGATAAAGACACACAAACTTGTTTTTTACTATACCAAGACACAAGACAACTACCAAGAAATTGACAATGACCACTTGTACTTTTTCGTTCAACTTTGCATCCAGCATAATCAGCATCCGAATATCCAATAAGATCAAAAGATAAAGATTTTGAAAACCAAAGACCATAGTCATGTGTATCAATCAAATAACGAAAAATACGTTTGAAAGAAATTAAATGAGATTCTTTAGGACATGATTGAAATCTATCACATAAGCACACAACAGACATAATATCAGGTCTACTTGCTGTGAGATAGAGTAAACTTCCAATCATACCTCTATAAGATTTCTCATCAATATTTTTACCCTTTTCATCTTTGTCAAGTTTAGTTGATGAACTCATTAGAGTACCTATCCCTTTAGCTTGATCCATTCCAAATCTTTTCAAGAGCTCCTTGGCGTACTTTGCTTGATTGATGAAGACTCCATCCTTGGTTTGCTTAATTTGCAGCTCAAGAAAGAAATTTAGTTCTCCCATCATGCTCATTTCAAATTCATTTTGCATAGATTTGGCAAAGTCTTCACAAAGAGACATGTTAGTAGTACCAAAAATAATATGATCAACATAAATTTGCACAAGTAAAATATCATTATTAGTAGATTTTTTTATAAAAATAGTTGTGTCCACTTTTCTTTTTGCAAAACCTTTTGAAAGAAGAAATCCACTTAATCTTTCATACCAAGCTCTTGGGGCTTGTTTCAATCCATATAGAGCTTTGGTTAACTTAAAGACATGATTTGGAAATTTTTCATGAATAAAACCAAGAGGTTGTTCTACATAAACCTCTTCTTCAATAAAACCATTTAGAAAAGCACTTTTGACATCCATTTGAAATAGTTTAAAACCTTTAAAACAAGTAAAAGCCAATAGTATTCTTATAGATTCCAATCTGGCTACTGGAGCAAAGATTTCATCATAATCAATGCCTTCTTCTTGGTTGAAGCCTTGAGCAACAAGTCTAGCCTTATTTCTAACAAATTCTCCTAGTTCATTTAATTTATTTCTAAAAATCCATTTTGTACCGATAATGGAATGATCATGGGGTCTTGGAACAAGAGTCCAAACTTTATTCCTTTCAAACTATTTAACTCTTCTTCCATAGCAATAATCCAGAAATTATCACTCAATGCATCATCAATGTTTTTAGATTCTAAATGAGATAAAAGGGCAAAATTATCAATAAAGTACCGCCTTGTTTTAACTCCTTGGGAGACATCACCAATGATTTGCTCCTTAGGATGGCCTCTTGCATATGTTAGATCCATTGGAAACTCTTGATCATTGCTTGGTTGACCATCTTGTTCTTGCTCCATTATTTCTTCTTCCTTGGCATGTTCTTCCAATGTGGGTACTTGATGATGAGTTTGATTTTCAATCATTGAGGAACCTGCATCATCTTCATTTCTTCTTTGAAGATAAATGTTAGATTTATCAAAAGTTACATGTATGGTTTTTTCAACACATAATGTTCTTTTGTTATAGACTCTATATGCCTTTTTATTTGATGAATAGCCAAGAAATACTCCTTCATCTGATTTTCTATCAAATTTTCCTAGATTATCACTAGTGTTTAAGATGAAGCACTTACAACCAAAAACCTTAAAATAAACAATTGAAGGAGTTCTATTGAATAGAAGTTCAAAAGGTGTTTTTCATATGAAAGGTCTTAATAAAACTCTATTCATTACATAGCAAGCAGTATTTACAGCTTCAGCCCAAAAGTATTTTGGCAAGGAATTTTCACAATGCATTGATCTAGCCATCTCTTGTAAAGTTCTATTTTTCCTTTCAACAACACCATTTTGTTGAGGTGTTTTAGCAGCTGAGAAATTGTGAGTAATACCATATTCATCACAAAATTTTGTAAACTCTTGATTGCAAAATTCTCTTCCATTGTCACTTCTAATAGAAATCAGTTTGTATTCAAGGGATGTTTGAACCTTTTTGAAAAATTTTGCAAATTCATGAAATGTTTCATCTTTTTGAGCTAAGAAGAGCACCCAAGTGAATCTTGAAAAATCATCTACAATCACATAAGCATATCTTTTACCACCAAGACTAGTGGTCCTCATTGGTCCAAATAAGTCCATGTGAACTAGTTCAAGAGGTTTTGAAGTAGAGACCATTTTCTTTGGTTTAAAAGATGTTTTTGATTGTTTTCCATATTGACAAGCATCACAAAGATGAGTTTTATCAAAATGCATTTTGGGTAATCCTCTAACTAGTTCTTGTGTAGAAAGTTTATTCAATAAATCTATGCTTACATGTTCTAATCTTCTATGCCACAAAAATCCATCATTATCATGAATGGCAAAGCATTTGATATCATTTGTAATCAGTTCATCAAAATAACACATATACATTCCCAACTCTTTTAACAACAAAGATGATTTTGCTACTTGCACTATCAAGAATAGTACAAGTGTCATATTTGAATTCTACTTTACATCCATTGTCACATAATCGACTAATGCTAAGTAAATTATACTTCAAGCCATCAATGAGTAATACTTGCTTAATAAGAGGGAAAGAACCTTTACCAATGTTACCTATTCCAAGTATTTTTCTTTTCTTCTTGTCACTAAATGTGACAAAGACTTCACTTGTTGCTTGAAGCTCACTAACAAGTGAGGCATTTCCAGTCATATGTCTTGAACACCCACTGTCAAGGAACCACTTTGTGCACTTGATCTAGAAGCAAATTGAATCTACACCAAATTGGAAAGAGTGATTTTTGGTACCCATACTTTCTTGGGTCCAAGGGGGTTAGTAAAAGTTCCTTTGGCTTTCCAAATGGTCTTAACATCATTTTCTATCTTTCTCTTTACAAAACATTTGGAAACCTTGTGTCCATGCTTGCCACAATATGTACAACAAATATGAGGCCTAGAATTAAAAGTTTCTTTAGCAAAAGAGTTTTTATACTTTGGAACATAGCCATCATGAGTAAAACCAAGACCATGTTTTGCGAATGAGTATCTTTGATAACCAAGTAATTTATTTAAGTTTTCTCTTCCATTTGTAAATTTCTCAATGCATGATGTAAGATCATTAACTTTCCTTTTTAAAATCTCATGATCACCAAGCATTTTTTCAAGAGAAACAACTTTTTTGCAAAGCTCTTTGTTTTCAAAAGATATGTTTTGTATGGTTACATTTAAAACTTCTTTTTCAATGTTAAGACAATTAATGGTTTCAAGAAGTTTACCATTTTCAACACCTAATTTTGAATTCTCATTTGATAAATCATTAATTTTGAATTTCATTTCTTTATTTCTCTTTGAAGCTTTTTTCTATTCTTCATATAATTCTATAAGTAATTTATTAGGATCAACATCATCATAAAGATTAGAGATAGAGGGAGAAGATTGTACCTCATCATCAATTGCCATAAAGCATATGTTGGCCTTTCCTTCACTGTTATCTTCACTTTCTTGTTGATCCCACGTTCCAGCCAGTCCTTTTCCTTTTTTGGCAGATTTCTTTTTGTTCTTGTTGTCTCTTTCCCTTTCCAGAACTTTGGGACAATCAGCAACAAGATGTTCTGTGCTCTAGCATTCAAAACATTGGGGTTTGAAGGATGAAGACTGTCCACTTTTCTTGGTTGGCTTTCTTCCTTTCTTGAGAAACTTCTTTTTGTAGAATCTCTTAAATTTCCTAACAGCCATGGCAATTTCCTCTTCTCCACTGTTACCATCTTCTTCTTCACTTGAAGGTTCTTCTTGTTCACTTAAGTGATTTGAAGTCTTGAGTACAACTCCTTTTCTTCCCTTTTCTTCATCTTCTTTGTCATTTAATCTTTTCATCTTCATTTCATGTGTGAGCAGAGATCCAATAAGCTCTTCAAGCGGAAGATTTTTTAAGTCCTTGGATTCCTCAATAGCAAGTGTCTTTGGCTGCCAAGATTTTGGTAAAGCATCCAAAATCTTCCTGTTTTGCTCTCCAGTAGTATAGCTATTTCTATAAGCTTTTAAGCCATTGAAAATGTTAGTAAACCTTGTAAACATATCACTAACATTCTCACCTTGTTTCATGGTAAAAAGTTCATAATCTCTAACAAGCATGGCAAGTTTAGATTCTTTAACTTGGTTTGTACCCTCATGAGTTATTTGGAGTAATCTCCACATATCATGAGCAGTGTCACAACCACTAACTCTATTATATTCAGTTACATCTAAAGCACAACTTACTATGTTCATGGCCTGATAATTCAACGTCATTTTCTTTGAATCATTTTCATCAAATTCGTCCGTAGACTTTGGTTCTAAGGTCACTCCATCAGCTCTCATTTTCATAGGAACTGTAAGCCCTAAGGGTAAATCATGTAATTTTGATTCATGACAAATATTGATGAGAACTAATATGTTTATATTGTGTGATAGGATTTTTGAAGAAAGAAGTTTGAAGTCTCATTGCCTTCAAAAGGAAGAGCAAAGAACAACCTCATTAAGCTATGAGTCTTTTGAGGTGTATTCAAAGCTAAACTCAAGGCATTGAAGACTTGAAGTGTAGAGTAGGTATGATGATAGGTAATATCTATGTGAACTCTACACTTGTATGTCTTGGAGTCTATTGAATGCATAAGAGAGCATAAAAGATTGGTTTCTTAAGTTTAAAAAGATTTTTGAATGAATCTCTAGAAAATATGGTTTTGTGTTCTAAAAGTTTTTAAGTAAACTTTAAATGATCAAATGAGTTTGATAATGATTTTCAAACTTATATTTGTCTATATAAGTTATCTATATATATCAAATGTATTTCAAATATTTGGAAGATTAGTTTCAAATGGTTTTACAAAGTTTGAACACAATTCCATTAAATTCGGTCGTCCGAATTTGGTAGCAAAATTTGCTACTGTTCTTCCAGAGAAATTCGGAAGAAGATTCGGACGCATGAAGAAAAATTCGGTCGTCCGAATTTTGGTCTTCAGCATGGTTACTGTTCTTCCAGAGAAATTCGGAAGAAGATTCGGACGCAGCAGGAAGAATTCGGTCGTCCGAAAAATTCGGACGCAGAATTCGGTCGTCCGAATTTCCTGAAAGTAGCCGTTAACTAGCCGTTTTATAGCTGTTTCAACTGATTTTCAAATTCTATAAAAGCTATAAACGTGCAATCTTTTATAACAACTTACAATTTGAATATTCTAAGCTTACAAAAGTCAATTACAAACATTTCTCAAGCTCTCTTACATCTTGTGCATTAAATTGATCAATCCAAAGACATCAAAGTGTGAAGGTGCAATTTTGTGTAAATTCTACCAACCAGTGGTAACATCTACACACTCTTCTTTACTTAATCAATTGTATTGTTCTACTAGCTCTAGCAAGGTTATCTTGATAACATAAAACCCTTTAGATAAGGGTGATCCTTGAAGTTGTGATTCAAGGTTGTTTGAGATATAAAACCATAGGTTGGTGAGCCTTGTTTGTAAAAATTACAAGTAGAGGTTGTATGTGTAAAACCAAAGTGTGGTGAACCTCTCCCATGATCTGTGAACTTGAGCACATAGTAGAGTTATTGAAATCCTTAAGTGTATGCTTAAGGTAGTGGAGGTAGATCTTGAGGATCGAACCACTATAAATTGTTTGTGTTTATTTGTTTACATTTCTTATCTTTGCTTTGTCATAAAGCTGTGGTTTATTCTCATTCACTTAATCTGCAATAGGTCTGCTCATCTATAAAGTTTGAATTTGTGAAAATTAGCCAAATACCTAATTCACCCCCCCTCTTAGGTATTTCAATTGGTATCAGAGCGGGAACTTCTTTGTGTGGCTTTACAACCTAGAAGACAAAGATCCTATGGCTAATATGTCAAATCTACCTTATCTAGAAGGATCTTCTACAAACAGACCTCCATTGTTTGATGGAACAAATTATACATTTTGGAAGTCTAGAGTTAAAATATATATTTGTTCTATTAACTTTGATTTATGGAACATAATTGAGAAAGGTCCCTATGTCCCAATGAAAATGAGAGCAGATGGAGTAACTTCTGAACCCAAATCTACTGATGAATTTGATGAGCATGATTCAAGGAAAATGACTCTAAATTATCAAGCCATGAATATATTGAGTTGTGCTCTAGATGTTATTGAGTATAATAGAGTTAGTGGGTGTGATTCTGCACATGATATGTGGAGATTACTTCAAATTACACATGAAGGTACTAATCAAGTTAAAGAATCTAAACTTGCTATGCTTGTTAGAGATTATGAATTGTTTACTATGAAGCAAGGTGAAAATATTAGTGATATGTTTACTAGGTTTACTAACATTTTCAATGGCTTGAAAGCTTATGGTAAAGGCTATACTATGGGAGAGCAAAACAGAAAGATCTTGGATGCTCTACCAAAATCTTGGCAGCCAAAGACACTAGCTATTGAGGAGTCCAAAGATCTAAAAACTCTTCCTCTTGAAGAACTCATTGGATCGCTACTTACTCATGAAATGAAGATGAAGAGGTTGAATGATAAGGAAGATGAGGAAAAGGGGAGAAAAGGAGTAGTGCTAAATGCCTCAAACAACTTGAGTGAACAAGAACAATCTTCAAGTGAAGAAGAAGGTGGAAACAGTGGAGAAGAAGAAATTGCAATGGCAGTGAAGAAGTTCAAGAGATTCTACAAAAAGGAATTTCTCAAGAAAGGAAGAAAACCAGTCAAGAAGAGTGGACAATCATCATCATATAAACCTCAGTGCTTTGAATGCAAAAAGTACTGAGCATCTTATGCTTGATTTGTCCCCGAGTGTTGGAAAGGGAAAGAGAAAGCAAAAAATAGAAAGAAATCTGCCAAGAAAGGAAAAGGACTAGTTGGAACATGGGATCAACAGGGAAAGTGAAGATGAAAGTGAAGGAAAGGCCAACTTATGCTTCATGGCCATTGATGATGAGGTACAATCTTCTCCTTCTATTTCAAATTTGTGTGATGATGATATTGATTCTAGTGATTTAATTCTAGAATTGTATGAAGAACTAAAAAAGGCTTCAAGAAGAAATAAAGAAATAAAATCCAAAATTAGTGATCTTTCAAATGAAAATTCAAAATTATGTCTTGAAAATGATAGACTTCTTGAGACCATAAATTCTCTTACTATTGAAAAGGAAGTTTTGAACACTACCATACAAGATGTATCTTTTGAAAACAAAAAGCTGTGTTCAAAAATTATTTCTCTTGAATCAATGCTAAAAGATCATGAGGTTTTAAAAAGGAAAGTTAATGATCTTACTTTATGCATTGAGAAATTTACAAATGGAAGAAACAATTTAAATAAATTACTTGGGTATCAAAGATCCTCATTTGTAAAGCATGGTCTAGGTTTTACACATGATTGCCTTCATTCAAAACCAAAAGAGACATTTGTTAAAGAATCTTCTCATTATAGATCTCATAC
The DNA here is from genome assembly GCA_030512225.1 of Rauvolfia tetraphylla. Taxonomy (NCBI): domain Eukaryota; kingdom Viridiplantae; phylum Streptophyta; class Magnoliopsida; order Gentianales; family Apocynaceae; genus Rauvolfia; species Rauvolfia tetraphylla. Next base: position 5,739,403 of record JAJQKT010000004.1, on the reverse strand, counting down.
TTGCTGTACATATTGTGGTAAGCATGGACACAAAGTGTTTAAATGCATTATAAAAAGAAAGATAGAAAGCTGGAGTAAAGACTATATGGAAAGTTAAAGGAACTCGTCACTAACCCTCTTGGACCCAAGAAGATATGGGTACCAAAAATCACTCTTTCTAATTTGGTATAGGTACAATTTGCTTCAAGATCAAATGCCACAAAATGGTTTCTTGATAGTGGCTGTTCAAGACACATGATTTGGAAATGCATCACTTGTTAGTGAGCTTCAAGCTACAAGTGAAGGCTTTGTCACTTTTGGTGATAAGAAGAAAGGGAAAATACTTGGAATAGGTAACATTGGTAAAGGTTCATTCCCTCTTATCAAACAAGTTTTACTTATTGATGGTTTAAAATATAATTTACTTAGCATTAGCCAATTATGTGATAATGGTTGCAAAGTAGAGTTTAAATGTGATACTTGTACTATTCTTGATAATGCAAGCAATAAAACTATCTTTGTAGCTAAAAAGAGTAAGTAATGCATATGTGTTATATCTTGATGAGCTTATTACTAATGACATTAAATGTCTTGCAATACATGACAATGATGGATTTTTATGGCATAGAAGATTAGGACATGTGAGCATGGATTTATTGAACAAACTTTCTACTCAAGAACTAGTTAGAGGATTACCAAAAAATGCATTTTGACAAAACTCGGATTTGTGATGCTTGTCAATATGGAAAACAATCAAAAACATCCTTCAAACCAAAGAAAATGGTGTCTACCTCAAAACCTCTTGAACTAGTTCACATGGACTTATTTGGACCTATGAGGACTACTAGTCTTGGTGGTAAAAGATATGCTTATGTGATTGTTGATGATTTTTCCAGATTTACATGGGTAATATTTTTATCACAAAAAAGATGAAACATTTTATGAATTTTCAAAACTTTTTAAGAAGGTTCAAATTTCTCTTAATTGCAATCTAATATCTATTGGAAGTGATAATGGAAGAGAGTTTTGCAATCAAGATTTTACAAAATTTTGTGATGAGTATGGTATCACTCATAATTTTTTCAGCAGACCAAAAACACCTCAACAAAATGGAGTTGTTGAGAGGAAAAACAGAACATTACAAGAAATGGCTAGATCAATGCTTTGTGAAAACTCTTTACCTAAGTACTTTTGGGATGAAGTCGTAAATACAGACATGCTATGTAATGAATAGAGTTTTACTAAGACCTTTTATAAGCAAAAACACCTTTTGAACTTCTATTTGATAAAACTCCATCAATTGTTTATTTTAAAGTATTTGGTTGTAAATGCTTTATTTTAAATACTAGTGACAATCTTGGTAAGTTTGACAGAAAATCTGATGAAGGTATATTTCTAGGCTATTCATCTAATAAAAAAGGCTTAGAGAGTCTATAATAAAAAGGGACATTGTGTGTTGAAGAAACTATTCATGTAACTTTTGATGAATCTAATATTTATCTTCAAAGAAGAAATGAAGATGATACGAGGTTCATCAATGGTTGAAAATCAAACTCAACACCAAGTACCTACATTGGAAGATCATGCTAAAGAAGAAGAAATAATGGAGCAAGAACATGATGGTCAATCAAGCAATAATCAAGAGCTTCCAAAGGATCTCACATATGCAAGAAGTCATCCTAAGGAGCAAATCATTGGTGATGTCTCTCAAGGAGTTAAAACAAGACGGTACTTTATTGATAATTTTGCACTTTTATCACATATTGAACCTAAAAAATATTGATGATGCATTGTGTGATAATTTCGGATTATTGCTATGGAAGAAGAGTTAAATCAGTTTGAGAGAAATAAAGTTTGGAATCTTGTTCCTAGACCTCATGATCATTACGTTATTGGTACAAAATGGATATTTAGAAATAAGTTAAATGAACTAGGAGAAGTAGTTAGAAATAAAGCTAGACTTGTTGCTCAAGGCTTCAATCAAGAAGAAGGTATTGATTATGATGAAACTTTTGCTCCAGTGAGCGATTAGAGTCTATCAGAATACTCTTGGCATTTGCTTATTTTAAAGACTTTAAACTATTTCAAATGGATGTCAAAAGTGCTTTTCTAAATGGTTTTATTGAAGAAGAAGTTTATGTAGAACAACCTCCTGGATTTATTCATGAAAAATTTCCAAATCATGTTTTCAAATTATCTAAAGCTCTATATGGACTGAAACAAGCTCCAAGATCTTGGTATGAAAGATTAAGTGGTTTTCTTCTCTCAAAAGGTTTTACTAAAGGAAAAGTAGACACAACTCTTTTTATTAAAACATCTTCTAAAACTGATATTTTGCTTGTACAAATCTATGTTGATGATATCATTTTTGGTTCTACTAATACTTCTCTTTGTGAAGAGTTTGCTAAAACTATGCAAAATGAATTTGAGATGAGCATGATGGGAGAACTAAGTTTCTTCCTTGGACTACAAATTAAGCAAACCAAGGATGGAGTCTTCATCAACCAAGCAAAATATACTAAGGAGCTATTGAAAAGGTTTGGAATGGACCATGCAAAAGGAATTAGTACTCCAATGAGTTCATCAACTAAACTTGACAAAGATGAGAAAGGTAAAAGTATTGATGAAAAATTATATAGAGGTATGATAGGAAGTTTACTCTATCTCACTTTGCTAGTAGACCCGAGATATTATGTTTGCTTTGTATTCTTGTGTGCTAGATTCCAGTCTTGTCCTAAAGAATCTCATCTAATTTACGTTAAAGCGAATTTTTCGTTACTTGATTGATACTCATGATTATGGCCTTTGGTTTTCGAAAACTTCATCTTTTGAACTTATTGGATATTCGATGCGGATTATGCTTTGGGATGTAAAGTTGAACGTAAAAAGCACAAGTGGGCATTGTCAATTTCTTGGTAGTTGTCTTGTATCTTGGTTTTATAAAAAAGCAAGCTTGTGTGTCTTTATCCACTGCGGAAAGGCTGAATACATAGCTGCAGGGTAGTTGTTGTGCACAATTGTTATGGATGCAGCATACTTTACTTGATTATGGTCTTAAATTCAATTGTGTTCCCATATTATGTGATAATACTAGTGCCATTAACTTGAGCATAAATCCTATTCAACATTCTAGGACTAAGCATATAGAGATAAAACATCATTTTATTCGTGACCATGTGATTAAGAAAGATATATGCTTAGAATATATAAATACAAATGATCAAATTGTCGACATATTTACAAAGCCTTTGGGCTGAGGAAAGGTTTAATCACCTAAGAAGACTCTTAGGAATTTCAAGATTCAATGACTAATGTGTTTGTTGAAGTCATGATGAATGCGAGAAATTTTTGATTCAAAATTCGGATGCTGCTGTAGAAGATTCGGTCGACCGAATTTTTACTGGGATGAGACTTTTTAAATAAAAGCTGAAACAATCTCTTCAACATTACTACTTCCGAATTTCACATTCTTTTTAAAAACATCTCACACCCATTCACATCCGAATCAAAATCCCTTCAAAATCCCACACTCTCATCCCGATTTTCCTTCATTTTTAAACGTCTAAGCCCTAATTTCATACGAGAAAACAAATCCTTCTCAAGAGAAAACATCATGGTGAGAACAAAGATGCCCAATGTTGAGAAAGGAAAAGGAAAGGCTAAGGAAGGAGATAGAGATCCAATCCTCAATCGACCAAGAAAGATTCGCATTCCTCAAGCACAAGGAGTTGACAGGGTTTATCTCTATCAAATCTACTCATGAATTTGATGAATGGAATAAGAATAATAGAAAAATCATTCCCTGGATACAAGGTAGATATTGATAAGTCTGTCAAATATGGATATTGTCCTATCTCATTTCAATGATATTGGTTGGAGTAGTTTGCTCTTCATTGATGAAGAATTTTATCCCACTTTGATATATGAATTCTATGCAAATCGAAAGAGGATAGAATTGAGATGATAGGGGATAATGTGATACAATGGTATTCATCTAGAGTATCACAAATGGACATTGAATTCAATGAAGGATTGATAAATAGAATATGTGGAGTAGGAGATGAGGGAGCTAGATATTATTCAGCATCCATGCATTGCTATGATCGTGAACTATTCACACATGTTAGATTTGAAGATGCATTTACAAATGGAAGAGAGTTTAGGGCCATAAAGGAAAGGGAAATTAAGAATTTGGATGCTAGAGGTAGAGTTTTACATCACATGGTGACCACAATGATTGTTCCTAATTTTGGACATAAGTCATCGAGTTGGAAATATGCATATGGTAATCATGTTAGCCACTGCATGAAAATAGAAGGATGAATTTTGGGTATATAGCATTGAAACATATGATTGCAGCCGAAAAAACAGATTACCAAGGCATTCCCATTTGGAAGGTTATTAACTGGAATATTCAAGCATTTTAAGATCAAACTTCTGGAAGAGGGCAAACTTTTAAGAGTGGTGAAATTTATACAAATGAAACTCTTAAGAGAATGCAATTAGTTCATGATGAGGATAATGTATGGAGGACAAAAAGAGAAACTCCTCCGAAAAGGATAGATAGAGAGAAAGCTATAGAGAGTGAAGAGGAAGAAGAAGAAGAGGATGAAGAGGAAACCCTTGCTAGGGAAATGAAAACAAAAAGAAAACATGACACCTCAAGTGAGGGGAGCAACCCCCAACAAAAAAGGGAGATTATTTGAAGAAGAAGTCTGGAGTTAAGTCTAGCAGTAAAGGAGTATCTAGAGGGGACACCATTATAGCCAAAACATTCCAAGAAGCCTTGAACAATCATGTCAAGGAAATGGAGAAAATGTATAAATTCTTTGAGTCATTTGCTCAATGGTTCTTGGAAAATTGGATGGATTGGAAAACAGAGTAAAACACATTGAAGATATCCTTATGAGAAATACTCAAAGTGGTGAAGGAACCTCTAAACCTCAAGATGGAAAGGAGGAGGAAAGAAAAAGAGAAGCAGAGAAAGAAGATAATCAAGATAGCAGTGATGAAGATGATAATAAGGGTGGAAATGAAGAGACTATAGCAGAAGAAGAAGAACAAGAACATGCTCTTGAAGATCCACCAGTGGCTGGGAGCCAAGTAGCTCAAGCTGCAATTGTATCTCCAACAACAATCTCTTTCAGTCAAGGAAGAGTCAAGCACTTGGCAGTCAAGAAAGGAGTGAGCCGAGCCTCTCCATCAACCTCATCATCACAAGACTAAGCCTTCTCTTCTAATCTCTTTACTCGTATTTTGTTCGAGTTTTCTAAGCATTTTGTTGCATTTTATATTACGAACTTGTTAAATATTTTCTATTCTGAAGCTCAATGATGAAATCCTAGTGATGAGAGCTTCTTTTATATGCTAACTTGAACATCTCATTTTCATTGATCCCTTTAAATTTTTTTATGATGACAAAAGGGGGAGAAAAATATGATGTAATATGATGCAATACATGTGAAACCTTAGTCATTATGTGAACTCAGTCCTTAATATGTGAACTCAGTCCTTAATCAAATTCGGATGCAAGGTTTTAAGATTGGATGCATTTATATTTATGGTCAAAATTTTTTTTCTGTTTATTCAAATTGGTTCCAATCTGTTTTACTCTACACCATTATGTTTGAACAACAGTATGAAACCTTTATATCATTTCAAATCTTCAATTATATTGAATCAGTTGCAGTTTGGACATGAGTTTAAAAATTCGGATGCATGTGATTCAAAATTCGGACGCATGAGATTCAAAATTCGGATGAATGATATAAAATTCGGATGCATCCATATTGTGTTGTCAAAATGTGCTCTTTTGTTATTAAAATTGATTCAAATGTGTTTTAATCTCTTCTAATATGTTTGAACAACCTTAGGAAAGCTTATTTACAAAATTTGTAGCTTTCACTTTACTTATTTTAAAGTTTGGACTTACTATGCACAAAATTCGGATGCATGATATCTCTAGTCCAAATGTGTTGAAAAATGAGCACAATCTAAGGGGGAGCATTGATAAGCTTTTAACAACCTTAAAACCTCTCTTAGAAGTTTTCTAAATACTTAAATGCTATATCTTCTATCCTAATTGCTTTGGGAAGGAAGGAGGCAAATGGAGGATGGTTGGGTCATAGGCTCATAATGAGCCTTTTGCATGTCAATGTGCTAAATTGGTTAATTTACGTCATTGACATCCATACTTCTCTGTGCTAATCTGTTTAAATCCATCACATATTGCATCAAAGTTTGTCATCATCAAAAAGGGGGAGATTGTAAGCCCTAAGGGCAAATCATGTAATTTTGATTCATGACAAATATTGATGAGAACTAATATGTTTATATTGTGTGATAGGATTTTTTGAAGAAAGAAGTTTGAAGTCTCATTGCCTTCAAAAGGAAGAGCAAAGAACAACCTCATTAAGCTATGAGTCTTTTTGAGGTGTATTCAAAGCTAAACTCAAGGCATTGAAGACTTGAAGTGTAGAGTAGGTATGATGATAGGTAATATCTATGTGAACTCTACACTTGTATGTCTTGGAGTCTATTGAATGCATAAGAGAGCATAAAAGATTGGTTTCTTAAGTTTAAAAAGATTTTTGAATGAATCTCTAGAAAATATGGTTTTGTGTTCTAAAAGTTTTTAAGTAAACTTTAAATGATCAAATGAGTTTGATAATGATTTTCAAACTTATATTTGTCTATATAAGTTATCTATATATATCAAATGTATTTCAAATATTTGGAAGATTAGTTTCAAATGGTTTTACAAAGTTTGAACACAATTCCATTAAATTCGGTCGTCCGAATTTGGTAGCAAAATTTACTCATTGTTCTTCCGAAGAAATTCGGAAGAAGATTCGGACGCATGAAGAAAAAATTCGGTCGTCCGAATTTTGGTCTTCAAAGCATGGTTACTTGTTCTTCCAGAGAAATTCGGAAGAAGATTCGGACGCGAGCAGGGAAGAATTCGATCGTCAGAAAAATTCGGACGCAGAATTCGGTCGTCCGAATTTCCTGAAAGTAGCCGTTAACTAGCCGTTTTATAGCTGTTTCAACTGATTTTCAAATTCTATAAAAGCTATAAACGTGCAATCTTTTATAACAACTTACAATTTGAATATTCTAAGCTTACAAAAGTCAATTACAAACATTTCTCAAGCTCTCTTACATCTTGTGCATTAAATTGATCAATCCAAAGACATCAAAGTGTGAAGGTGCAATTTTGTGTAAATTCTACCAACCAGTGGTAACATCTACACACTCTTCTTTACTTAATCAATTGTATTGTTCTACTAGCTCTAGCAAGGTTATCTTGATAACATAAAACCCTTTAGATAAGGGTGATCCTTGAAGTTGTGATTCAAGGTTGTTTGAGATATAAAACCATAGGTTGGTGAGCCTTGTTTGTAAAAATTACAAGTAGAGGTTGTATGTGTAAAACCAAAGTGTGGTGAACCTCTCCTGTAATCTGTGAACTTGAGCACATAGTAGAGTTATTGAAATCCTTAAGTGTATGCTTAAGGTAGTGGAGGTAGATCTTGAGGATCGAACCACTATAAATTGTTTGTGTTTATTTGTTTACATTTCTTATACTGCTTTGTCATAAACTGTGGTTTATTCTCATTCACTTAATCTGCAATAGGTCTGCTCATCTATAAAGTTTGAATTTGTGAAAATTAGCCAAATACCTAATTCACCCCCCCTCTTAGGTATTTCAGGAACATAAGGACCTTTTTCAACAATATTCCACAAATCAAAATTGATAGAACAAATGTATATCTTAACTGTAGATTTCCAAAAGGTATAGTTTGTTCCATCAAACAAAGGTGGTCTATTTGTGGAAGACCCTTCTAGGTAAGGTAAGTTTGAAATATTAGCCATAAGATCTTTAACTTCTAGGTTCTAAAACCATACAAGAAGTCCTTGCTCTGATACCAATTGAAATACCTAGGTGGGGGGGGAGGGGGTTGAATTAGGTATTTGGCTAATTTTTTGCAAATACAGTCCTTTTATAATTCTAAGCAAAAAACAGATTGTATGTGCTTGATTCAATAGAAGAGTAAGACAATTAATAGCAAAGCAGTAGAGCAATATAAGAACAAGGAACACAAACAATTTATAGTGATTCGATCTCTTCAAGATCTACATTCACTACCTTAAGCCTACACTTAAGGATTTCAAACAATCTACTATAAGCTCAAGTCTACAAATTACACAAGAGTCTCACCACACAATGGTTTTACACTCACAACCTCTTTTAGTAATTATACAAACAAGGTTCACCCTTCCACAAGGATTTTATATCTAAAGACAACCTAAAGACTAATCTAATCCAAGGCTCACTCACTCACAGGTTTTACACAACAACCTTGATTAATATAGTCTATGGCTTACCCTTATCAAAAGGATTTTATGTCACAAGATAACCTTGCAATGAGCTAGTAGAAAAACACAGTTTAATAGAGAAGGAAGAATGTGTAAATGTTACCACTTGTTGGTAGATGTTTACACAATGTTGCACCTTCACACTTTGTTGTCTTTGGAATCTTGAATGATCAATTGAAAGCACAAGACAAGAGAGAGCTTGAAATGTTTGCTAAAGGCTTTGGAATGTTTAGAGTTCACAAGAATTCAAAACTTACAAAAAATCTGAAGTTTATAGCTTTTATAGATTTGAAAAATCAAATTCAACAGTTATAAAATAGCTAGTAACGGCTAGTTTCAGAGAAGTTCGGACGTCCGAACTTTCTGCCATGCGTCCGAACTTGCGTCTGAACTTTACTGTGCCAAGCTGTCTGGAAAAGTTCAGACGTCTGAACTTGCGTCCAAAATTCTCTGGAAAAACAGTGACCATGCTATCAGAGAAAGTTTGGACGTCCGAACTTTTCTCCATGCGTCCGAGCTTCTCTGGAAGCACAGTAACCATTTCCAAAGTTTGAACGACCAAACTTGCATCCAAACTTATCAAACTTTGTCAAATCTTTTGAAAATCATTGTTAACAACATTGAAAACGTTTTGCATGAATGGACTCATCATTTAAGCGCATTTAAACACAAAAACCGTTACCAAAAACATTTTGATCATACAAAATCTTCTTAAGATCATTTGATATTTAGAAAACATACTTGTTATCACAAAGTTTATTGAAAACTATTTCAAAAACAAGTTTTGTGCTCTCTCATGCATTCAATTGATTCCAAGACATACAAGTGTAGAGTTTACAGAAAAATATACCTATTTAGCATAAGAACTCTACACTCTGTCTTCAATGCCTTCAATCATCTTGAACATACTCTTCAATCTTCAATCACTTTTGGCATAGTTGAGTTGTTCTTGCATTGTGACTTCAAGGCAATAAGACTTCATGCTTCTCAATCCATCAATCCTATCACTCAACATACAAGCACATTAGTCCTCATCAATGTTTGCCATTATTCAAAACTAATCATAACTACATGATTTGCCCTTAGGGCTAACAAACCTCAACGTTGAACACCTCCTGACTCGTTGTTAGGTGACCGCAGATAGATAAACATAGTACCAGCTGGGCCATGCCCTCCCTGACAAACTGCGCCCCCTTTCAAGTGAATCAACAATTCAGAGTCTGTGCATTACACGCCAGCGGAAAAGGCCCTAGTACGGGGGACCAGCCATGTATAGTGCAATCCACTGACACTTCATGCTCAAATCATACTTCAATCACATCATATTTAGATTCATCTCGCATTCCAAATCATATCTGGTCAGAACGGAGTTTTTATGCAACATTTCAAACATAAAGGCCATTCAAGTAGATATCCTAATGAATCCAAATCCATAACAAAATCTAATTTCAACATAGCATCAAAATAACAACCGTCCGCCAGTCCAAACATGTAAATGCAAGTTTTTTTCAAATATGCCATGAAAGTGCACACGACTTTTCAAAAAATACACAATAAAATATTTCTCACAGATTACTTGTATTTATATATCATGTTCAAATACTATAAGATTTCAAATCAAATAAATACCTATTCAGAGTACTGCTCCGAAATATTTTTAGTGCACAAGTAAAAACATATTTTGGAGAACCATTTCAATTTAAAACAAGTAAGTAAAGCAATTCTCATGGAGAAGCCCTCCAATTTAAAAACAAGTAGCAAACGAAATCCTCAAAATAATCTATTCACACTTGCAAATAGCAAATATTGATAACATTAAAAATATAGTGAGTTTTGATTTGTAAACTCACATGGTAGTAAGTGTTAGAGTTACTTGCTATCTTACAAAAAATGCGAATTTCCTACAAATCAAAATAGCTAACCCTTATTCAAAAACCCTGAAGATGGTAAATTCTAAATTATTAAGAGGGTCTCTTCAGGATATCATAGGCATAAGTCTAAACTTATACTTACAACTATAAAAACACTCAATTATTAAATACTCTATAAACATACATTGTTATAAATATTCATATACATATCATTATCATTGTAGTATAATAAAATATTATAATAGTATATTATTATATTCTCAAATATTTAAATAAATAAATAAATAAATAAATAAATAAATATATATATATATATATATATATATATATTAGTATAATATATATTTTTTAAATAAAGTTTCACAAATACTAATTTTCTCAAATACTAAATATTAAATGTTCAAGATAGTGAAAATTTAGAATAAAAATTTCACCTTAGGAGGATGAAAATATCACTTTAATTTAAATATCAAATCTTAATATTTAACCAACTTCAAATCTATTTAAATTCTAAAGGATAAATATTTGCAACTAAAAAAAATGTAACTCAAACTAAACTAAAACAAAAATTTTAAATTAAAATATATTAATTTTACTAAACAAATAATTTCTACCACAAATCTAACAAAACCATAAAAAAAACTAAAATAATCACAAATAAATTATAGAAGATCTTACCTTAATTACTAGGAAGAACTTGGAGCAAGAAAAAGAAAAGAAAAATAACCAAGAGAAAAAAGAAAGAAGCAAAAGAGATCTGTGAAATAAAAAGGAGAAAAACAAACCAGAAGAAAGGAACAAAAAAAGGAAGAATGAAAGACAGTAGCAAACAATAAAGGAAGAAGCCAGCAAGTAGAAGAGAAGAAAAAAAGGAAAGAAAGAAAGCAAGCAAGAACAAGAAAGAATATGCTAATAAAAATGAATTTAAAAAATTGCTATATAAAGGGGGAGAAATTCGGTTGCAAAGGCGGTGGAGAAAGCCTAAGGAGGCCAAGTCAAAAGGCTAGTGACATGCATGTCACTTGGCTATTGGCTCATTCCTTTTTTTTTTTTAACAAAACCTAGAAAATTCTAGAGTGTTCAAGAATAGTCAAGAATGTGCAAGATTATATCTCAAAATATTTTTAAAAATAAATTAAACAAAATCATGATAGTTTCCTCAAATGTTTTATATATAAAAAAATTATAAACCACACTTCAAAACAAACATGCCTAGACCGTGTCTAGAGTGAGATTTTACAGGGTCAATCTTTTGGGGGGGAAGCGGCTATTGTTTCCCAGTTCTAGGCCACAAGTTAGGCTCATTAATAGGTTTATATTTTTTCCTAGTTCTAGGCCATAAGTTAGGCTCATTAATAGGTTCACTTGACTTTTCATATACCCTCATATATGTAGAAATATGGAAACACTCATTAACATAAATTTCAGCATCATTCCCTTGGGATGAAATGGCACTCATAGCATGTACATAGGGTATTCCACACAACTATCATTTCCTACATGAACATGTATTCCTACCCAAATCAACTGCATTTTTTCCTCCACTCATATGTTCAACTTGGTACATCTTTGAACCGCACCTCTTGGGATGTAATCTACAAACATCCTTTTCAACTTCTCGACATACTTCCTAACCTTTGGACATACCAGACCTTGTTGTTTTTCCATCCATTCTCTTTTCATTTAATTTCTAGTCATTAGGTATGTCCTAATGCTCTCTAACAGTGACAGTATTGGTCTAGACCTCGCTTCTAATATTGTGTTGTTGAAACTTTCACATAAGTTATTGAGTAATAATAAGTCACATTTGGTGTGTGTTTTGAAGTAAGCCCCAGACCATTGAACTGAATTTGTGTTCTTAACTAACCAGTCATGTGCTGCCTCATCTAAGCCTTTTAGGGCAGCCATGTTATCAAGAAATTGTTAAGATGACTAGCTCTAGCACATGCCCACAACCTACTTTTAAGTGGAGATCCAACAAAACTTTTTCTAAAGTTACTATGCAAATGTCTAACATAAAACCTATATTCAGCCATTGGAAGCAAATCTTGGATAGCTTGTATCAGTCCCTACAATAAGAGAAAACATGTTAGTAGTATCAAAATAATGAAGAAGCAACAATGGTAAACTAATGAAGCTTACTTTTTGGCTGTCTAAGATCAAAGTTAAGGTTTCAGCATCTGAAACGTGCAAATCTTCAATCAATATCTCCAGAAACCACTTCCATGTCTCAGTATTTTTTATCTCACATAAAGTAATAGATATATGGAATAAGTAGTTTTTGGGATCAACCCCAACTGCTGCTAGCAAGATCCATGGATGAGAGCCTCTCCATCTAATCCTATCACATTCCTACATCCATTGCAGAAACCTTCCTTCAAAGCTCCAAGCCCCATGTAAAATCTGCGAAAACGCTCATTACCTTTACTATCCATCTCAGTCTTCAATATAATTGTGTTGCTTGGACATGAATTTCTAAGTTCCTCCACGTAGTCCCATAACCTAGCGTACTGGTCCATGTATCTCCCTTCAATGAGCTCCCTGGCTCTTCTTTTTGTTTTGAAAAATATGTGTCTTGAAATATTGATATTGAGTTGTCTATGGACCTTCCCTATAAATTCAGCCATACCCATCCCTTTAATACTTCTAAAATCTTCAATATACCTCTTCGCAAGGTATTTAGGACTGATAATCCTAGGATCATGTGTTTTGCTGCATGTATGCACCTCAGCTAAGGTTTTTATCTGCCAATCACTAGTTATCCCACGCAAGGAAGCATAGATCAACCAGCTACATGTGTTACTCTCACACTTTGCAAAAAATCTGCATTTGTCACTCTTAACAATCTTGATTTTTTTACTCAGTTTAACTGCATGCTACTTTATTACTTCAAATAGTTGCCCCTTACTTTCAAACAGCTGATCACATTTAAACTTGGATAGCTCAGCATCAGGTCTGAATCTTTCTGCTTTAAAATTCTTATTCTTTTGCTGCCTATTTTTTTAAATATGAATTATTCATAATAATTATTCTTATAAATAGTCCTTAATGTGAGAGTGATGAATATTGATTATGGCTTGAAAAGCATGTAGAGAAAACTGGCCCCACCGAGACTGCAAACTTAACACCAATCAAAGTGGCTAGAGATTAAAGGAGCTTTTAATTTACAAGTGATCTAAATTAAATAGTCTAGTTCACCTAATGACTCAAAAGGAAAGGACACCCGGGCGGGAGGACGGGGGTGTTGGGAGGGGGGGGGGTTGTGTGGCTGGCCGCAGTCAAAGGTAGAGTTGGAAAATAGAATAAATTATTCAACACGCAAAATTTATATTTTTCTTGTTCATTTTGGAACCTATTTAAAAGTAAGAAGTTTTTTATTGTATGTATTTTTCTACCGTTTTAGAAAATTTAAAATATATGAATATCATATAGAGAGAAAGATTTTAATCCCTCTTCCAGGTAAGAGATGCTCAAGGCACGTCATGTTAACTGTTTATTACTCAAAATAACATTATCAATAATTGACTATTTTTTAAAAGCTAAAGCATATTTATTTTTGGCCGGGGGGGGGGGGGGAAGCGGCATACGGAGGAACAGAGAATAAGTAAATTTACGTTTTACTGGCGGTGAAAAATGAAACAGTAATTTTCCTTGGGATTTCGTATGTTTTTATTATGAGTTTAAAATTTAATTTTTATATTAAAAATGATCACTTTAATTAAATTATTCAATACGTAAATTTTATATTCTTCTTGTTCGTTTTCATTTTTTTAATACTTGATGATGTTTTTTAAATTACAAAATTAAATATTCGATCACGCATACACTCGTGACCATAATTTCTGAAAATATTGTATATTCAAAACCCAAGTCTGTTTCATTCCTCTTTTCATTTTCCCGTCTTAGGTGCCATCTTTTCATTTGCTGAGATCCATTATTATCCTTGGCCTAAATAACATACATATCCTCATGGATTGATGAAAAAGACGCATTTGATTAGGACCTTTCCTCACAAACTTACGGTTCAAGTTTCAACGGCAAAAGCTTAATCCAATGGCACACCCTGAGTAGATTTCTGCCCTCACCAAGGCTTTCACAGGTTCTATTCCAATCTACCATCTAAAGTTTTTTGTTCTTTCTTCTAAAATTTTTTTGGGTGGGTGTGTGTTGGAGGGTATGGGAATTCTACTAAATCTTTCAATCCTATCAAAAGCTGACATTTATGCTCAATTGTAATTCAAGTTCTTTCTAAACCTTCAACTTTGTTCCCTGTTTGAAACAAGCTTTTTAATGAAATTTTAAAGAAAGAGGAATAAGGCGAAAATTTCCAAATTCCCACGGTCAGTGAGTTTTATTAAGAAATTGAAAATTCTTCTGATCACATTCACTTTTATATATTCTCTCATTTTGATCTTCAGCTGAAAATATTCTCTCATATATACATACATACATACATATATATATATATATTCCTAGTTTACAATAATATACAACTGGAGATACGCAAGATACAGAGGAAATAAATGGAAACATTTGCAAGGATTACAATAGAAAATTATGGAACTAACAGTACCTTCAATACCCCCCCGCAAGCTGAACTTGGGAAAGATAGTGTGCAGGCTGAGTTGATCAAGAAGGTAATTGAAACGGGGAGCCGAAAAAAACTTTGTAAGAATATCGGCCAGCTGATCTTTGGAAGGAACAAGAAGTGGCTTCACAAGACCAACTTGATATTTCTCACGAAACAGATGACAATCGATCTCCAAATGCTTCGTACTTCATGAAAAACAGGATTAATAGAAATATGTAGAGCACTTTCATTGTCACAAAACAAAGAAACAACATGAGAATGGGACTCTTGTAAGTCACATAATATAGATAATAACCTGAGAATTTCACAAGTAGTAGAGGCAAGAGCGCGATATTCTGCCTCAGTAGAACTGAGAAAGACTATGGATTGCTTCTTAGAACGCCTACAAATTAAGAAAGTCCCAAGGGATAAGCAATAACCAGCCTTAGACCGTCGAGTATTTGGACACCCTGTGCAATCAGAATTAGAGAATGTTGGGTTACAAACCAAGTCCCACATGAAAAATTGAAGGAAAAGTTGTCTAAAAATATAAGATTTAAGATAATTCCATTAGTATGAAGCCTTTTGGAAGATGCCCAAATCCAAATCCGTGAGGGCTTAGCCCAATGCGGACAATAGCGTAAAGGTAGCACATCGTATCTTTCGATATTTAAAAAGCCCCCGGGTCTTGGCATTGTTAGATTCCAATGTCTTAATTTCGGATGGCATGGCCTCTCTCCAGTTGGCCGAAACAACCGCATCACTATAAAACTGAGGTTCGACATTAGCTAATATATTCAAAGCCAAAGATTGATAGACCGGGAGACAAAGAATCATAACTACGAACATTAGCAAGTGAACGGGGAGTATTTTTATGAATAGACGGAGGCCTGTTGTGAAGTAAATGGCATGCATAGTGAAAGACCTAAGGGGAGGGGTGAATTAGGTTTTGGCTAATTTTCAAAATATTTTTCTTTTTGAGAAAATTAATTTGGAAGATGATTGAAGTCAAACACTTAGCAAGAAATGCAAGTGAACATAATAAGATTCCAAATTTAAAAGAGATAGATGACAAGAGACAACACAAGCAATTTATAATGGTTTGATCAATTAAGATCTACATCCATTACATTGAGCAGCAATTTAAAAATTTCAACCAAACTCAACTATAGCACAAGTTGATCAAATAATACAATAGAGACTCACCCCACAGGGGTTTTACTTCAGAACCTCTTTTCAATTTCAAATAATCAAGGCTTACCCTAATACAAGGATTTTATATCCTTAAGATATACAAGGATTTTATATCCTTAAGATAACCTTGAAAACAATAAAAATATGAAGTATAAGATAAGAAAGTTACCAACACTTTAGTAGATGATGACAAATTAGCACACCTTCACCTTTTTGTCTAAGGAATCTTTGAATATGAATTTTTTAGTACACGACAAAAGAAAGCGTTTTGATAGAGAATGATTGGGAAAAGTAAAGATTCTTAAAGGCTCAAAAAACTACTAAAAAATCTGAAGTTTATGTCTTTTATATGGTTTAAAAATTAGTTGCAACGTTCAAATAATGATTAGTAATAGTAAAATTAGGGCGACCGAACTTCGACCTCTACGTCCGAATGATAGTCCAAATTTTTTTGTTTTCAAGCTGCCAAGATAAATTCGGTCGACTGAATTTGGACACAAGCGTCTGAATGGTTGTCTGAATTTCGCTGAAAATTTAAGAGCCATGAAATAAAGTTTGAACATCCAAATTGGAGTCTGAACATTTCAAACGTGGTCAAAATGATTAGAAATCAAGCACATTAACTTTGAAATCATTTTGGACAATAAAATGGATCTTTTCAAAAGAAATAGTCCAAATGCCGTTGTCAAGAACTTGGTAAAAACAATTGTAAGATAAATCATTTGAGTTTGAAAACCAAGTTTTAAGCTCTCTTGAAAATACTTTAGATTCCAAAGAGAAACAAGTGCAAGGTTTACAAATATATACCTATAGTGCATTTGTAAACCTACGCTAAGGTCTTCAAAACCTTCAATTATCTTGAATTAACTTTTTTATCTTCAACCACTTTGATAACCTCGAGTTGTTCTTGCACTTTTAGCTTCAAGGCAATGAGACTTGTATTCTTCTCAATCTAAAAATCCTATCACACAACAATTAAGAACATTAGTCTATAAGGTTAATCAACATTGTTTCCTTAGGACTTTGCATTTATCAAGGATTGTCATTAATCAAAACAACATGATTTGCCCTTAGCAACATGATCACAAATGAAATGATATTTGATCTCTATGTGCTTAGTCCTAGAATGTTGAATCAGATTTATGCTCAAATTGATAGCGCTAGTATTATCACATAAGATAGGCACATGTTTGAAATATAAGCCATAATCAAGTAGAGTGTGCTTCATTCACTGCATTTAAGTGCAACAACTACTGGCGGCAATATATTTGGCCTCAACGGTAGATAATGACACACATGCTTGTTTCTTACTATACCAAGATACAAGACAAACTATAAAAAAAATTGACAATGACCACTAGTACTTTACGCTCGACTTAGCATCCGGGATAGTCGACATCCAAATATGCAACAAAGTCAAAAGAAGAGGATTTTGAAAACCAAAGGCCGTAGTCATGTGTATCAATCAAATAACGGAGAATAAGTTTAACGGTAACTAAATGAGACTCTTTAGGACAAGATTGAAATCTAGCACATAAGCATATAACAAACATAATATTTGGTCTACTTGCGGTAAGATAAAGTAGACTCCCAATCACACCTTTATATACCTTTTTATCAACATTTTCACCTTTCTCATCTTTGTCAAGTTTGGTTGATGAACTCATTGGGGTGCTTATGCCTTTTGCTTGGTCCATTCCAAATCCCTTCAAGAGCTCCTTGGATTGATTTATGAAGGTGCCATCCTTGGTTTGTTTTGTTTGTAGCCCAAGAAAGAAGTTGAGTTCTCCCATCATGCTCATTTCAAACTCACTTTGTATTAACTTGGCAAAATCCTCAAAAAGTGAAACATTAGTAGCTCCAAATATAATATCATCAGCATATAGCTGCGCAAGTAAAAATCATTGTTACAAGAGGTTTTTATGAAAAGAGTAGTGTCAATCTTTCCTCTTGAAAATCTTTTTGAAAGAAGAAAACCACTCAATCTTTCATACTAAGCTCTAGGAGCTTGTTTTAAACCATACAAAGCTTTAGAAAGTTTGAAGATATGGTTAGAAAACTTTTCATGAGCAAAACCGTGAGGTTGTTCCACATAAACCTCCTCTTCAATAAAACCATTTAAAAAAGCATTCTTAACATCCATTTGAAACAACTTAAAACCTTTAAAGCAAGCAAATACTAAAAGCATTCTTATAGACTCAAGTCTAACTACCAGAGCAAAAGTTTCATCATAATCAATGCCCTCTTCTTGATTGAATCCTTGGATAACAAGTCTAGCCTTGTTTCTAACAACTTCTCCGAATTCATTAAGTTTGTTTCTAAAAATCCATTTTATACCAATAACGGGGTGATCAAGGGTTCTTGGGACAATAATTCAAACTTTGTTTCTTTCAAATTGATTTAATTCCTCTTGCATAGCAACAAAAATCATCACACAATGCATCATTAATATTTTTAGGTTCAATGTGAGATAAAAGTGCAAAGTTGTCAATAAAGTACCGTCTTATTTTAACACCTTGAGATACATCACCAATGATTTACTCCTTAGGGTGGCCTCTTGAATATCTTAGATCTTTTGGGAGCTCTTCATCACCACTAGTTTCATTGTCTTATTCTTGCTCAATCATCTCTTCTTCATTGGCATGATCTTCCAAAGTTGGGGCTTGAAGATGAGTTTGATTATCATTCATGGGTGTACCTATATCATCATCATTTTTTCTATCCAAGTAGATGTTAGACTCATCAAAACTAGCATGTATGGTTTCTTAATGCATAAAGTTCTTTTATTGTAAACTTTATAAGCCTTCTTGTTAGAGGAATAACCAAGGAATATACCTTCATCTAATTTTCTATCAAAGTTTCCCAAGTTGTCATGTGTATTCAATATAAAGCACTTAGCCCAAGTGAATATTGAAATGATTCATCCTTTTGTGATGAAAAGAGTACCCAAGTGAATCTTGAAAAATAATCAACTACAACATATGCATACTTTTTATCACCAAGACTAGTGGTTCTCATTAGCCCAAATAAGTCCATATGAACAAGATCAAGAGGTTTTGAAGTTGAAACCATTTTCTTGGGTTTGAAAGACGTTTTTGTTTGTTTTCCATATTGGCATGCATCACAAAGATGATTTTTCTCAAAATAATTTTTGGCAATCCTCTAACTAAATCTTGAGAGTAAAGTTTTTTCAACAAATCCATGCTTACATAACCTAATCTTCTATGCCAAAGAAAACCATTATTATCATGAACGGCAAGACATTTAACATCATTGACAATAAGTTCATCAAGATATAGCACATATGCATTCCCAACTCTATTTACAACAAAAATAGTTTTCCCGCTTACACTATCAAGAATGGTACATGTATCACATTTAAACTCAACTTTGCAACCATTCTCACATAATTGACTACATCAATGAGTAAAAGTTGTTTAATAAGAAGGAAAGACAGTACAAGAAAATGCGGCGTTAGCGACGAAGGAATCCGTCTCTAAATACGTTTAGCGACGAAACGCGCTGTCGCTAAAAATGCAGTTGCTAATTGCAACGAAAACCTATTTCACTCGCAATTAGCGATGGATTTGCGTAAAAAAAAATTGGTCAAACCTTTAGCGCTAACCTATTAGCAACAGATTTTGTAGCGAATTAGCGACGAAAATTTTAAATAAAAATAAAAAATTTTGAAATCGATTGTTAATCGCTCGCAAATAAGCGACGGATTAGCGACTAATATTTAATTTTTAAAGTATTTAAATTTTAATTTTCCGTCGTAAAATCCCGTCCCAAATGAGCAACAGCTTAGCGAAGGATATTTATTTCTAAGGTATTTAAATTTTAATTTTTTGTTGCTAATCTGTCGTTATTTTTTTCAAAAATTTAAAATGATTTCAAATGATTGATTTTCAAATGATTTCAAACTTATTGAGGTTGATTTTCAAATGATTTCACAAAGTTTGAACAGTTCAGACGCAAGTTCGGACGTCCAAACTTTGAAAATGGCTATTGTACTTCCAGAGAAATTCGGACGTAAGTTTGAATGCAAGGGAAAAAATTCGGTCGTCCAAATTTTCCCTGCCAGCATGGTTACTGTTTTTCCAGAGAAATTCGGAAGCAAGTTCGGATGCACTGGACAAAATTCGATCGTCTGAATTTTTCCAAACAACGTGTAACAGTAAAGTTCAGACGACAGTTCGAACGCAGAGGAGCAAGTTCGGTCGTCCGAACTCATTAGAAACTAGCCGTTTTATAACTGTTAAAACTGATTTTTGAAATCTATAAAAGCTAAAAACTCCAGATTTTTTGGTAACTTTTGAATATTTGAGAAATCTTAACATTCTAAAATCATTTGAAAACATCAAAGCTCTCTTTTGTCTTGTGCTTGCAAGTTATCATTCAAGATTCCAAATAAAGCAAAGTGAAGTTTTGCTACATTGTGTAATTATCTACCAAAAAGTGGTAACATCTCATCCATTCTTCATTTAATTTTGTTTTCTACTAGCTCATTACAAGGTTTTCTTGTAAACATAAAGTCTTTTAGGTAAGGGTGATTCTTGAAATATTGATTCAAGGTTGTTTGTAGATATAAAATCCTTTTGGTAGGGTGAACCTTGTGTGTAGAATTACTAAAGAGGTTGTTGGTGTAAAACCATTGTTTGGTGAGCCTCTTAGTAATTATTGAACTTGAGCATATAGTAGATTGTTTGAAATCCTTGAGTGTAGACTCAAGGTAGTGGACGTATATCTTGAAGAGATCGAACCACTATAAATTGCTCGTGTTCATTTCTTTTAAATTGTTTATTGCTTTGTCATTGATTTACTCATTCTCTCATTGAAACAAGTAATTATTATCTGATCAAACTTAATTTATAAAAAGGAGATAGCTTTCGAAAATTAGCCAAAGACATAATTTACCCCCCTCCCCCCTAGATCTTTCAATTGGTATCAGAGCAAGGGCTTCTTTGTGTGGTTTTACATCCTAGAAGTTAAGATCTTATGGCTAATATTTCAAAGTTATCTTATTTCGAAGGATCTTCCACAAATAGACCACCTTTGTTTGATGGAACAAATTATACATTTTGGAAATCTAGAGTTAAGATATAATTTGTTCTATTAACTTTGATTTGTGGAACATTGTTGAGAAAGGTCTTTACATACCAATGAAAATGAGAGCTGATGGAGCAACTTTAGAGCCTAAGCCTATAGACGAATTTGATGAGAATGATTCAAAGAAAATGACATTGAATTATCAAGCTATGAACATTTAATCTGTGCATTAGATGTAACTGAATATAATCAAGTTAGTAGATGTGACACCGCCCATGATATGTGGAGATTACTTCAAGTAACACATGAAGGTACAAACCAAGTAAATGAGTCAAAGCTTTCTATGCTAGTAAGGGATTATGAGCTATTCACCATGAAGCAGGGTGAGAATATTAGTGATATGTTTACAAGATTTACTAACATTTCTAATGGTTTAAAAGCTTATGGGAAGAACTACATAATTGGAGAGCAAAACAGAAAGATATTGGATGCTCTACCAAAATCTTGGCAACCGAAAACACTTGCTATTGAGGAATCAAAAGATTTGAAAACTCCAAAATCTTGGCAACCGAAAACACTTGCTATTGAGGAATCAAAAGATTTGAAAACTCTCCCACTTGAAGAGCTTATTGGATCACTGCTTACACATGAGATGAAGGTCAAAAGATTGAATGATATTAAAGATGAAGAGAAGGGAAGAAAGGGAATTGTACTCAAAACTTCCAATCATCTTAGTGAACAAGAAAAATCATCAAGTGAAGAAGATGGAAACAGTGGAGATGAAGAGATAGCTATGGTAGTAAGAAAATTCAAAAGATTCTATAAAAAGGAATTTCTGAAGAAAGGGAGAAGGCCAATCAAGAAAAGTGGACAGTCATAATCTTTCAAACCTCAATGCTTTGAATGCAAAAGCACCGAACATCTTGTTGCCGATTGTCCTAATGTTTTGGAAAGGGAAAGAGACAACAAACTCAAAAAGAAAACTACCAAGAAGGGAAAGGGACTGGCTGGCACTTGGGATCAATAAGAAAATGAAGATGACAGTGAAGGAAAAGCCAACATATGCTTTATGGCAATTGATGATGAGGCACAATCTACTCCTTCTATTTGCACTTACTATGATGATGATATTGATCCTAGTGATTTACTTGTTGAAATGTATGGAGAACTAAAAAAGGCTTCAAAAAGGAATAAGAAAATGAAGACCAAAATTAATGAGTTATTAAATGAGAATTCAAAGTTATGTTTGGAAAAAGGAAAACTTCTTGAGTCTATTAATTGCCTAAACATTGAAAAAGAAATTTTAAATGTAACTATACAAAACATATCTCTTGAAAATAAAGATCTTTGCACAAAAATCATTTATCTAGAAACAATGCTTAGTGACCATGATATATTAAAAAAAAAAAGTTAATGATCTTACATTATGCATTGAAAAATTTACAAATGGAAGAGAAAATGTAAACAAACTACTTGGTTGTCAAAGGTCTTCATATGTAAAAAATGGTCTTGGTTACACTCATGAAAATAATGCCCCAAAATATAAAAACTTCTTAACTAAAGAAACTTCTATTTCAATGCCTCATAGTTGTTGTACGTATTGTGGTAGGCATGGACACAGTTTCAAAATGTTATGTTGAAAGAAAAATAGAAAATGGTGTTAAAACTATTTGGAGAGTCAAAGGAACTTTCAATAACCCCCTTGGACCTAAGAAAATATGGGTACCAAAAGTCACTTTCTCAAATTTGGTGTAGGTTCGTTTTGCTTCAAGATCAAGTGCCACTAAGTGGTTTCTTGACAGTGGCTGTTCAAGACACATGACAGGAAATGCCTCACTTGTTGGTGAACTTCATACAACAAGTGAAGGTTTTGTCACATTTGGTGATAAGAAGAAGGGAAGAATACTTGGCATCGGTAACATTGGTATTACACATGACTTTTCAGCTGCTAAAACACCCCAACAAAATGGTGTTGTTGAGAGGAAAAATGGAACCATACAAGAGATGGCTAGATCAATGCTTTGTGAAAATTCTTTACCAAAATATTTTTGGGCAAAAGTTATAAATACTGCTTGCTATGTAATGAACAGAGTTCTTTTAAGACCTTTCATACGAAAAACACCTTTTGAACTTCTATTTGATAAAACTCCTTCAATTGTTTATTTTAAGGTATTTGGCTGTAAGTGTTTTATCTTAAAAACTTATGACAATCTTGGAAAGTTTGATAGAAAATCGGATGAAGGTATATTTCTTGGTTATTCATCAAATAAAAAGGCCTATAGAATTTATAACAAAAGAACATTATGTGTTGAAGAAACTATCCATGTGACCTTTGATGAATCTAACGTTTATCTTGAAAGAAGAAATGAAGATGATGTAGGTTTTTCAATGATTGATAATCAAACTCATCATCAACCACCTATTTTGGAAGAACACGCCAAAGGAGAAGAAATAATAGAGCAAGAACAAAATAGCCAACCTAGCAATGACCAAGAGCTTCCAAAGGATCTAAGATATGCATGAGGTCATCCTAAGGAGCAAATCATTGGTGATGTCTCTCAAGGAGTTAAAACAAGGCAGTACTTTATTGACAACTTTGCTCTTTTATCTCATATATATTGAGCCTAAAAACATTGATGATGCATTGTGTGATGAATTTTGGATTATTACTACGCAAGAGGAGCTAAATCAATTTGAAAGAAATAGAGTTTGGACTCTTGTCGCAAGACCTCGTAACCATTCCATTATTGGTAAAAAATAGGTCTTTAGAAATAAATTAAATGAACTAGGAGAAGTAGTTAGAAATAAGGTTAGGCTTGTTGCTCAAGGATTCAACCAAGAAAAGGCATTGATTATGATGAAAATTTTGCTCCATTAGCTAGACTTGAATCCATAAGAATACTTTTAGCTTTTGCTTGATTTAAAGGTTTTAAACTATTTCAAATGGATGTCAAAAGTGCATTTTTAAATCGTTTTATTGAGGAAGAGGTTTATGTAGAACAACCACCCGATTTTATTCGTGAAAAGTTTCCTAATGATGTTTTCAAGCTAACTAAGGCTTTATATGGATTGAAACAAGCTCCTAGAGCTTGGTATGAAAGACTAAGTGGATTTCTTCTTTCAAAAGGATTTTCTAAAGGAAAAGATGACACAACACTGTTTATCAATATCTCTAGTAATAATGATATTTTATTTGTGCAAATTTATGTGGATGACATTATTTTTGGTGCTACCAATACGTCTCTTTGTGAAGAATTTGCCAAATCAATGCAAAATGAATTTGAAATGAGCATAATGGGAGAACTAAATTTCTTTCTTGGGCTGCAAATCAAGCAAACTAAGGATAGAGTCTTCATAAATCAAGCAAAGTACACCAAGGAGCTATTGAAAAGATTTAGAATAGATCAAGCAAAAGGGATAGGCACTCCAATGAGTTCATCAACTAATGAAAAAGGTAAAAATGTTGATGAAAAGTCATATAGAGGTATGATTGAAAGTTTACTCTATCTCACAGCAAGTAGACCAGATATTATGTTTGCTGTATGCTTATTTGCTGCTAGATTCCAATCTTGTCCTTAAGAGTCTCATTTAATCTTTGTCAAACGCATTTTTCATTATTTAATTGATACACATGATTATGGTCTTTGTTTTTCAAAATCTTTATCTTTTGATCTTGTTGGATATTCGGATACTGATTTTGCCGGATGTAAAGTTGAGCGTAAAAGTACTAGTGGTCATTGTCAATTTCTTGGTAGTTGTTTTGTATCTTGGTATAGTAAAAAACAAGTTTGTGTATCTTTATCTACCGCTGAGGCTGAATATATCGCCGTCAGTAGTTATTGTTCTCAAGTGCTATGGATGAAGCACACTCTACTTGATTATGGTCTAGAATTCAACTGTGTGCCTATATTATGTGATAATACAAGTCCTATCAATTTAAGCATTAATCCCATTCAACATTCTAGGACTAAGCATATAGAGATTAAACATCATTTTATTCGCGATCATGTGGCTAAAAGGGATATATGCTTGGAATATGTGAATACAAATGATCAAATTGCTGATATATTTACAAAGCTATTGGCTGAGGAAAGGTTTAATCACCTAAGAAGGCTCTTAGGTATCTGAAAATTCAATTACTAATTTGTGTGTTGAAGTGTGGTAAGAACAGGGAATATTCGGACGCATAATTTGGATGCATTGAGAGAAATTTGGACGTCCAAACTTTCTCCAGAAAATTCTAGACAGAAAGATTCGGACGCATGACCGAATTTTCTGAAACTGAAGAAACAGAGAAGTTCAGACGCAAGTTCGGATGCAGGTTCAGATGCAGAATTGAAAATTCAGTCATCCAAACTGAGCGGTTGCAGCGATTTAAATGAATCCGAACGGTCATATTTCATATCTATAATTTCCAAACTTCCTTTTCTCTCAAAACCCACATAACCCTCTTGCGTCCAAACACAAATTTTTCTGAAATTTCACATCCTTCACATCAAATCGATTAAATTTTTGAGTTCTAAGCCCTAAAAACTTCCTACAAATCACTATCTTGCAATCTAAAATCGATTAAATTTTTATCTCTTTTTGGTGATATTAGTTGGAGTAATCTATTAGTAATTGATGAGGAATTTTATCCTGCACTTATTTATGAGTTTTATACAAATCTCAGAGGAAAGAATAGAACAGTTGGGGGAAAATAATGTAGTGCAATGGTATTCTTCTAGAGTATCTCAAGTAGATTTTGAGTTCAATGATGCATTGGTAAATATAATTTGTGGAGTAGATGATAGTGGGGCAAAGTATTACTCACCTGGAGTGCATTGTTATATACATGAACTCTTCACAAATGAAAGATTTGAAGAGGCCTTCACAAATGGCAGAGAATTTAGTTCTATTAGGGAAAGGGAAATTAAGGCATTTGATGCTAGAGGAAGAGTATTGCATCACATGATTACTACTATGATTATCCCCAATTTTGAACATAAGTCATCTGTTGGTAACATGCATATGGTGATTATGTTGGCTTTGCATGAGCATAGGAGATTGAATTTTGGATATATGGCCTTAAAGCATATGATTAGTTCAAGGAAAACAATCAACAAGGCTTTACCATATGGGAGAATGTTAACAAGAATCTTTAAATATTTTCAAGTTAAACTTCCAGTGAGAGGACAAGCATTTAAAAGTGGAGAGATTTATACTAATGACTCTCTTAAAACACTACAAGAATTTTTCATTTTTGCGACGGACTATTCCGTCGCAAATCCGTAGCAAATTATAGATTGCGACGGATTTGCGACGAAATAGTTCGTCGCAAAAATAGAAGTCGCAAATTCTATCCGTCGCAGATTTGCGACGGATATATTCCGTCGCAGATTTACGACGGCTACTATTCGTCGCAAATTTGCGACGCAATATTGCCGTCGCTGAATTGCGACGGATAATATCCGTCGTAAATTTGCGACGGATAATTTCCGTCGCAAATTTGCGACGGATATTATCCGTCGCAATTCTGCGACGGAATATTATCCGTCGCTGAATTGCGACGGAAGATATCCGTCGCAAATTTGCGACGGAATATATCCGTCACAAATCTGCGACGGATTTAATTATTTAAATTTATTATTTAATTTATTATTTATTATTTAATTTTAAATTAAATATTTTATTATTTAATTTCTAATTTAATTTTAAATTAAATATTTTAAAATTTTTAACCGATAATTTTTAATAATTTTTAAATAATTATTCTTAAAAAATAAGCATAATCAATAAAATAATTAAAAATAAAATATTAAATTAAAATAAATATAATGAATCCGTTAAATGTCAATATTGTATGTGTACAACAATGAAAAAAATGAAACAAAATCTATGTAAGTATAGAAGGCGGTGCTGCAGACGGTGGAGGAGGCGGAGGTGGATCTGGAGGGCCAGTCGTTGGAGGATGGTCGTCAGGCGGATCGATCGTGTAATCCTCACCAGCCTCGTCTGTCTGCTCTTCAGAATCTGGTATCGGAAAAGGAGGTGGAGGCGGAGAAGGCGGCGGAGGCAGATGTAATGCCTCAGACATAACTCGCAAATACTGGTCCAAACTAGCAAAGCGTTGCTGAAAATAACCGCGCATCGACCTCTCTCTCTGCAACTGACTGTGAAGAGATGCGTACTCTGGATGCGATGTAATCGAGCAAGCTGTCGGAACAGTGGGTGACGTGGACTGACATAACCTTCATCGCATGTGAACTGCCTCGGAACCCAATCCAAAAATCCGATTCTTCGAAGCACCACCAGCAACGTCCATAAATAGGGACTTCTCATCCGGTGGTTGCTGAGAAGTCACCGAATCCTGGGACTCCACCTGCGAATAGCGCTCCTTCAAAGCATTGACGCTATCCTGCAAATTGTATACATCGTAAATTTATAACGGATTCTAAGAATAAAACAATTAATATAAAATACGGAGTAATATAATATGTAAACTTACCAACGTATGTTGTGATTTCTCACTGACAAACGTGCCCTTTTTTGGGCCACTCTTATATTTGTGTGTCGCCTCGTACATATCGGTGAAGTGGAAGTCATCTCCACGCTCCTTACGCTAAAAATATATTAATATAAATATTTAGTAATTATACTAGAATTAAATAACAAGAAAAAATAATCATTACCATCCGACGCTCGTGCTCGCTGAAGGAAATGCATCCTCCCGTGTGAGTCGGTCCAGGCGCAGCTGCTCTGTTCCGCTTAGCAGCGGCTGAAACACGCTTGAATTGTTCCGTGCTCCAGTGGTCCCGCCAGAGTTGGCTCCAAATGTCAGGAGATATCCACGGTGGACATTTTCCTTTACACCGAGCCTTTGAGAGCTGATCCGATAGACGACGAGTGCATTTGTCGTCCCAAATTCGTCGTATCTGATCAGCATGCTCTGGAAGCCATCGATAACGTGTCTGCAAAGTTATTTAAAAAAATTAAATATATAGAGAATATATAGATATATACATTAATGTGGATATATATTTTATAATTTGTTACTTACACTCCACATCTGGAACCACATGTCCCGAAGCTCTAATGGGACCGTCTCAAAATTAGGAAACGGTCCGGTGAAATGCCGGTGAAACGTATCCGATATCGAATGGACCGTCCCCTCCTCTGGGAAAAAACTGTTCCATTACACAGATGAATAGTTAGTTATCCTTTCAAAAAATTTGAATACATTCCCGCAAAAGTAAATAGAAACTTACTCGTCGCCACTCGGGGCTATCAGAATGCGCGCTTCCTCTGTCTGAGTCCCACCTGTAGAAGCAGCCGTAGAGGGTACCACAGAAGCTGGGGTCAAAGGCGTATGCTCGGACTCCGCTCCACGTGTGTCATCCTCACTCGGTAAAGACATCGGACCGGGTAAAGATGGAGAAGAAGTACGATCACTCATCCCAATCGAACATGACCTACGTGGAGGCATCTGAAAAAGAAAAAAATTTTCGTTAGCTATGTAATCATTAGTAACATGTAAAATATAAATACAATAAATTGTTAAAAATAAATAAGTGACGTAGTAAATGTAAGGAAATGCATACATACAATAAATTATTCACTATTTTCGTCCTCACTCGGATCATCTTCTGATTCCCATTCACTTTCAACTTCTGTATCAGAATCAATCAGGTCATCATATTCCGTATTAGTTGCATTACCTGATTAAAACATCTTTCTGAAATATTATTCTCATATTTAATATTCAGCATGCGAGCAACAAATGATAACTGCGAATGGTTCGTGCATCTATCCCACAAAGGAGTATCGGCAGATTTCAACATATCATAAAATTTCTTGGCTTCAACATTGGGAGGTTCTTCATCGCCGACACCCACCGGAGGGTCTAAAAGATGGTCCGAACCAACGCCATCCATTACCATCTGTTGAAATGGATTATTAGGGATAGATTGTGATTCAGAATTGGTTGGAACTGTCCCTAGATGCAACGGAGTAAGACTCTCACCGTGACTGGTCCAACGGTAATAATCGGCGACAAATCCAAACCTATACAAGTGCACCTGCACTTCATCGGGAGAAATGTGCACCTTGTTCTTACACTTCGCACAAGGACATCTCAACCACGAAGTGTGCCCGTTCAACAAACAATAAGCTATAAAACCCTTAACCCCATCTTTATATTCATTTGTGATTCCCTTAATCCCTTGCGTATGTCGCTTATACATCCAACTACGATCATCCATCTACATTAAAAATTAAAAAGCACTGAAAAAAAAATTAAAAAACAGGAAGAACTGTACACAAAATATTGCCTATTAAATTTTACCTAATTTCACAAAAAAATTAGGATTTTTTTACTTCTTGTTATAATACAGTCAAAAACTTAGAGACAAGTGTAAAAAAATTTCGACAGCATCTCCACTGTAAAATGGACATTTTCCAGGCGCAAGACCACCACAATCAATCTCCAAATTCAAATTAATTTCTCTCAAAAATTAATTACACGTAAGTATACCCAAAATACCTCTGCAATCTTCCTAAATATTATAAGAACTGCAGAAAAAATTAAAAAAAGTTTAAAAAATATTACCTATTAAATTTTACCTAATTCAACAAATAAATTTATAAATTTTTTATTTCTTGTTATAATAGAAAAAAAAATTAGAGACAAGTGTTAAGCAAGTGTAAAAAAAAATTCGACAGCATCTCCACTGTAAAATGGACATTTTCCAGGCACAAGGCCACCACAATCAATCTCCAAATTCAAATTAATTTCTCTCAAAAATTAAATACACGTAAGTATACCCAAAATACCTCTGCAATCTTCCTAAATATTATAAGAACTCGTAAAAAATTAAAAAAAGTTCAAAAAATATTACCTATTAAATTTTACCTAATTCAACAAATAAATTTATAAATTTTTTATTTCTTGTTATAATAGAAAAAAAATTTAGAGACAAGTGTTAAGCAAGTGTAAAAAAAAATTCGGCAGCATCTCCACTGTAAAATGGACATTTTCCAGGCATAAGGCCACCACAATCATTTGCGACGGAATTTAAATATAGAAATAAAAAAAATGTGCATTAATTCCGTCGCAAATCCGTCGCAGATCTGCGACGGAATTGCGACGGAATTTAAATATACGAATAAATAAATAGATAAATAATATCCGTCGCAGATCTGCCGGACTTAAAAATATAGGAATTAAAAAATACATGCATAAATTCCGTCGCAAATCCGTCGCAGATCTGCGACGGATTTGCGACGGAAATTAAAAATTAAATTAAAAATAATATCCGTCGCAAATCCGTCGCAGATCTGCGACGGATTAGCGACGGAAATAATTTCGTCGCAAATTAAGCCACTTATTTCACCCGTAGCTGTTTTGTCGCAAATCCGTCGCATATTTGCGACGCAAATTTCCGTCGCAATTTGCCGTCGCAAAATTTAATTTTTCTTGTAGTGAAAGGACGCAATTAGTTCTTGATGAAGATAGCATATGGAGAACTAAAAGAGAAACTCCCCCAAGAAGAGAAGAGGTTGAAGAAAGTGAGCAAGTGGAGGAAGAACAGGATGAGAAAGAAACTCTTGCTAGAGAGATGAAAACAAAAAGAAGACATGACACTTCGAGTGAGGGGGTGCAACTTCCCTCAAAAAGAAGATTATTTGAAGAAGTCCCAACTCGTAAATCTCAACCAAATGTTGGAGATGATTCTAGTAGTGAAGGAATTACTAGAGGTGACCCCATAGTAGCTAAGGCATTCCAAGACGCCTTGAATAATCATATCAAGGAAATAGAGAAAATGTACAAGTTCTTCGAATCCTTTGCTCCAATGGTTCTTGGAAAACTGGATTGATTAGACAATAGAGTGAAGCACATTGAAGAAATCTTGATGAGAAATACACAAAGTGGAGAAGAACCCTCTAGGCATCAAGATAGGGATGAAGAAGATAAGAAAGAAGATGAAGATGATGACAGTGATGATGGGAGTGATAATGGGGATGATGATCAAGGAGGAAACAGTGAGTATGTGGTAAGACAAGAAGAAGAAAATGAACCTGTACAAAAAGAGCCACAAGAAGGAGGAAGTCAAATTGAAAGAGCAGACATCGTCTCACCATTAACTATCTCCTTCAGCCAAGGAAGAGTGAAGCATTTGGCAATCAAGAAAGGATTTAGCAAAACCTCTCTGTCAACATCACAAAACTGAGCATCTCTTCAACTTTATCTCATTATTGTCTTTAAATTACTTATTTGTACTTAGTATAACTTATGTGTTTTAAAATTTCCAACTTGGCCTATGAACTTTTTATGCTTTTCTTTAAATTTTTGCAATTTCTATAATAGTGCGGCTTATGAAGCTCAATGATGAAACCTTAGTGTTGAGAGCTTCTTTTATTAATGATACTTTGGCCCTAATTGAATGTGCTAAACTGTTAGTCTCATTTTCATTAACCCCATTTTTGAGTGATGACAAAAGGGGGAGAAAGAATGATGACTGCAAATTGTGCTATGTGCTATGTGTGTATGCTATATGCTATACAATGAGTGTGTTATGTGAAACTATTTGACTGCATTTGGAGTTTGAGATCTTGGTTCTTTTCTGAGATTATTATGGAATTTGGTTAAGTTGTTGGTTCTTGACTTGACCTATGATTTTGAATTACCTCATGAAAACAATTGGATGCATATTTGAGTACTTCTATAGTTCATTTGAAAATGCAAAATCATCTTTTTTAACTTGTTGTCAAAAATTCGAACTTGAAATTCGGATGCAGACCAAAAATTTGGATGCAAAAAAAATTTTCTTACAAAAAATGTTTGTCTGTTGTTCAAATTATTTGAAAACTATTTCAATCCTTTCTATCATATTTGAACAACCTTAGGAAAGCTTATTTTAAAAAATTACAGCTTTCATCTCACATGTTTTAAAGTTTGGACTTGAAATCTCAATATTAGGATGCATATTTCAGAAATTCGGATACATCTGTATTTTGTTGCCAAAAAGTACTCTTTTGTTATTGAAACTAATTTTAATATGTCTTAATCTCTTCTACTATATTTGAACAACCTTAGGAAAGCTTTATTTCACTTTAAACATTCATTATGTGGGATTTATTGCAGTTTGAACGAAGAGCCTTAGTTCAAATATTTTCTGAAAAATGAGCACAATCTAAGGGGGAGCATTGTTAAACTTTTACAACCTTTAAAACCTCCCTTAGAATCTTTTCTTAATGCTTAAATGCTATATATCCTATCCTACTTGTGTGTTGGAAGGAAGGAGGTTACTGGAGGTTGGTTGGGCCGTAGGCTCATATTGAGCCTTTTATATGTCAATGTGCTAAATTGGTAATTATCTATCATTGACATCAATACTTCTTTATTCTACATTGTTTAAATGGCTTTTGAGTAGAATGGCTTTGAATCTTAAATGACTTTGAATGAACTTTTGATTAACAAGTGTGTTTTTGAGTCTTAAATGCTTTTGAGTAAACTTTTTATGATCAAAGTGTTTTGGTAACGGTTTTTATGTTTAAAAGTGTTTAAATGACTTATCTATTTTTACAAAATATTTTCAAACTTATTGAGGTTGGTTTTCAAATGATTTCACAAAGTTTGAACAGTTCGGACGTAAGTTCGGACGTCTAAACTTTGAAAATGGCTACTGTATTTCCAGAGAAATTCGGAAGCAAGGGAAAAAATTCGGGCGTCCGAATTTTCCCTGCCAGCATGGTTACTGTTTTTCCAGAGAAATTCAGAAGCAAGTTCGAATGCATTGGACAAAATTCGGTCGTCCGAATTTTCCAGACAACATGTAACAGTAAAGTTCGGACGACAGTTCGGACGCAGAGGAGCAAGTTCGTCGTCCAAACTCCTCAGAAACTAGCCGTTACTAGTCGTTTTATAACTGTTAAAACTAATTTTTGAAATCTATAAAAGCTATAAACTCCAGATTTTTTGTAACTTTTGAATATCTGAGAAATCTTAACATTCTAAAATCATTTGAAAACATCAAAGCTCTCTTTTGTCTTGTGCTTACAAGTGATCATTCAAGATTCCAAAGACAACAAAGTGAAGTAGTGCTACATTGTGTAATTATCTACCAAAAAGTGGTAACATCTCATCCATTCTCCATTTAATTTTGTTTTCTACTAGCTCATTACAAGGTTTTCTTGTAAACATAAAATCCTTTAGGTAAGGGTGATCCTTGAAATATTGATTCAAGGTTGTTTATAGATCAAAAATCCTTTTGGTAGGGTGAACCTTGTGTGTAGAATTACTACAGAGGTTGTTGGTGTAAAACCATTGTGTGGTGAGCCTCTTATGTAATTATTGAACTTGAGCATATAGTAGATTGGTTGAAATCCTTGAGTGTAGACTCAAGGTAGTAGACATAGATCTTGAAGAGATCGAACCACTATACATTGCTTGTGTTCATTGCTTTTAAATTGTTAATTACTTTGTCATTGATTTAATCATTTTCTCATTAAAACAAGTAATTATTATTTGATCATACTTAATTTATAAAAAGGAGATTGTTTTCGAAAATTATCCAAAGACCTAATTCACCCCATTCTTAGGTCTTTCATACCTCAACATCACGACGAGCTTTTACGTTATCTTTCGTTTTACCTTTCACATCCATTACGGTGTTAAACACATTATCAAATAAATATTTCTCATTATGCATCACATCTATGTTATGGTGAACCAGATTAGTTTTCCAATATGGTAAATCCCAAAAGATGCTCCTTTTAGCCTAATTGTGGTAGATGCCTCTGCCTGCGTTTCTCCCAACTTCTGTTTTACTGTCCACTATCTTCTAAAAATTGTACACTCTTTGTCACATCTCATCTCCAGAAGCTCACATTATGGGTACGGAGGTCTCACGGCCCCTATCTTTTCTGAATGACTTTGTATCCTTCCTGTATGGGTGCTCTGAGGGCAGAAATCACCTGTGACAATCGAACCAAGATTGTTTCAACCCATTTTGTAATTGAAACCTTTTTGTTAGCTCCATACAATAAGGACATGCTAAATTTCCTGCTGTACTCCATCCACTTAGCATACCATAAGTAGGAAAGTTGTTAATAGTCCACAGAAGTGCTGCACACATTTGAAAATTTTTTCTTTCGAAATGTCATATGTCGGGACTCTACTACACCATAACTATAACAATTCATCAATTTTATGTTTTGGATTCTTTGGCCCTGATACAATTACTGTGAGAAACATTACTGGATCTTTCATGCATATCCAAGGAGGCAAGTTGTAAGGAGTAACAATAATGGGCCAACTAGAATATTGCTTTCTCAACGTCCCGAAAGGTGAAAGCCCATCGACGCACAGAGCAAGACGAACATTTCAAACTTCTTTGGCAAATTTAGGATAGGTCTGATCGAAGTGGTGCCAAGCTTCACAATCTGTTGGACAGCTCATAACTCCCGGCTCCGATTGACTCTCTGCATGCTACCGCAGATGTTAGGCAGTTGTTTTAGATGCAAATAGTCTTTGGAGTCATGGTGTCAAAGGAAGGTAATACATCTTTTTGAAAGGAACATCCTTATGCCGTTTATTCTTCCTGATCTTCTTCTTTGACATATATCGGGCATGACCACAAAACTTGCAATCTTTTATATCTATATCATCTTTTTAGTAAAACATACAACTATTTGGACAAACATCTATCTTCTGAACAGGAAAACCAAGTCCAAAGACCATCTTCTTTGTCTGATATAAGTCATCTGGAAGCTTATTATTGCTTGGCAAGACCTCCTTCATTAGTTGCATCACCTGATTAAACCGCTCTAAAATATTATTCTCTAATTTAAAATTTAACAATCTAGAAGCAACCGATAATAATGAGTGCTGTATGCATCCCTCCCATATAGAAGTGTCAGTCGCTTCCAACATATCATAAAATCTCTTAGCTTTTGCATTCGGTGGTTTCTCGAAATCAGCAAATGACGAAGGGTCTATTGGAAAGTCTCCACCAACTGCATTAATTACCATCTGCTGCAATTGATTAACTGGGGCTGGCCAAACATAGGTAGCAATTACTGTGGACGTAGACTTCACTGGCTTCATATCCTCGCTAGGACTTGTCCAGCAATAATAATCAGAGACAAAGCCAAACCTATACAAGTGCATCTCCACCTCATCCGGAGACAGGTGAGCTCTATTCTTACATTTTGCACATAGATATCTTAGCCATGACGTCCAAACTTTCGACAAACAATAGGCAATAAAACCCTTTACCCCTTACTCATATTCTATTGTAATCCCTTTGATCCCTTGCACGTGTCTTCTATACATCCAACTACGATCATCCATCTACTTTAAAAAAATTTTAAAGTTTTCTACAACATTATCCCAAAGTTCTCAATTAAGACATCTTAAGTAAAATTTGACAGAGTCTCCCCTAAAAAATAAGCTTTTCTAGGCTCAAAGGCCACTCCAAATTCAACCCATAAGATAACCCAAAAAAATATAACATCACATATCTTTTGTACAACATTGACCAATAAAGTAAAATTCAATCCAAATATACTTTCCTTAGACAGAAGTAACCTTGGTCAGGATGGAGATGCTCTCTAAAGAATGAGGCCCAATTAATTTTATTTTTTTTTTCTGTTATATTCACATTTTCCCAATACTTCCATAATCTAAGTACCTTTTGCTTGTCAAAACTGTCTATAGGATTGAAGGTTGGCAAGTTGTGGCTTGGTTGATAGCTGTAAGCTATAGAAAGAAGTCCAACAGAAACTCATTGCCCGTGGTATGACAGAAATTAAGACATTATGATCAGCTTAATACTATTTAGCTTCTATATTAGAACTAAAAAGATAAATACAGCAAATTTTGAAATGTAAAATAGTTACAGCAAACGATTTTAATTTATTGAAGTAAGTTTCACATAAAGCCATCGGTAACATTTATGAGCCAAGTTAGGAGATCAATTGTTAAGTCATGAGCTTGAACCAGTTCGCGCTCAACTTAGGGACCTGAAGCACGAACTAGAAGATGATTTGAGTCGGCACCAAATGTTATTTTTTACTGGAAAACCTTTCTTTTAATAAACATTAAAAACAAAAGCACTAATTATGATCCCCCAAAAATCGAGCTATTCTTTAGTTATTTAATTATGTTAATATATACATTCATACTTCATGAAGATGGGTTCTAACATATTGCATTTAAGCAAGCTTAAATTCGACCTATATTGACTCGGGAGTGCCAAATTGTAATTTAAAAGATCAATAATTGGACTCTTAAATCACTATAAGGAAACACGAAATTAGCAACCAAGTCCTTACACAAAATTCCACAACTAGAAGATAACAAAAGGAGTTTCATCCCGATGTTGCTTAGCTGAAAAGGAAAAAGAAAACAAAGCAGACGACTGGTTGCTTTGCTTAATGATGTTTCCTGTATTACAGCATCCTTTGTCATCCCTCCATTTCTCATGCAGCATTTTTTAAATGCCAAACAATAAAGGGTTGCATTATATGTTTGTTATTTTACTTTATATTAACCAGATTTACAATGTGATAGCATTTTTGTCTTTCTCTGGAGGGGTTCACAGCATTTTCTGAAAGATGAGAAATAACTTCTGTTGCAGAAATGCCGTGAAAGATCAAAATTACCTCAGCCCATGTAAATTAAAAGATTGCTTCACCATTTTGATTGAGAAACGTCATCAATTCAATAGAACCAAAGTAACATTTGCATTCTACTAAAGCACGAATCAAATCAGCCTAACATCTCAGAGGTCTAATCCAACGAACTACGTTTTAGCACTCTGAAAATGACATTGATAAAACCCTAGCAGAAGCACAAACCCCATTAAGATTCACTTTACTAAACAATCATCAGAACTAAATTGAACAACCACGGCCACTCCAATGATGCATTCGTCACAGACGAATGAACAAAAAATCCCAAAAATGCAACGCAATATATCAACACAAAAAAACCATAAACATACACAAACGAATGAGGGATTAGCGTACCTCTTGGTAGCAGGGAAAATTATCTTCAATCAGAAACCCATCATCAACGAAAGAGGCCGACAATGAGGGAGGGAAGGGTTTTTTTACTTGGATATTTTGCAGACAGAATGGCCGATTCTTCTCCAATGGTGCTGCTAAATTCATGAGCACAGCGCATTACCAAAATGTGGCAAGATCAGCTAAACATAGTGAAGATCCCATTCTGTAATTGTGTTGTCCAAGCAAAAAATAAGAATGCATGGTAATGATGAGTTCGTCATGCAGCTACCAGACTAAAAATCAGCCAAACAACGCATTCCACTAAGGCATCAGTAACACATGATTAAGATGTGCTCTTCACGAAGCGGTCTCGATCGCAAACTAAATTAGAACGCATCATGATCATGCGCTCTTCGCGCAAATTAAATTAGAACGCATCCTGATGATGCGCCATTGGCGCAAATAAAATTATAACGCATGTGTATGATGCGTCTTTACTGATTCATCGCTAATCCGTCACAAATTTGCGAGGGATTAGCAACGCAAATTAAAATACATATAAATGCTACTATAAATTTTATTCTAAACTATAAATTTTTATTCCACAGCTAATACATCCATCAATCTTGCTAGTAATTAGTGAGAATAATCTAGAAAGAATTATTAACAATTTATAAAATTAAACCAAGTAATATAAACATCTATTCAAAATAATTTATGTTACCATTAGAAAATATAGTAATTGAAGCAAAGAACAATTAATGCTATAAAAATTATAATATATTACATTACACTTATATATCTTATATGTAATAAAACATATTTTTTCCTGACATATAAATACTATATGTTGTACATACATATTCATTTTATGAATTATATATGTACAATATTAATAACACAATGTATATTTCATTAGAATAACTATTTATGATACATGAACATAACATAATGAAAAAGAAGTGATCATTCACAGATTTACAACACCCATGGAATATAGAAGAAATATTATAATAGGAAATATTGAAAATTTAAAATTCTATCGCTAATTAGCTAGGGATTAGCAAAGGAACAGGGATTGGATAATTGCAAAACTATTTCTATTAAAACTTAATTATTCCGTCGCTAATCTCTAGCTAGCTAGGGATTAGCGACGGAATGGGGATACAATAATAACAAAATTATTTCTATTCAAATCTAAAATTATTCTGTCGCTAATCTCTAACTAATTAGTGAGGGATTTGTGATGAAATTCGAATTATTAAATTGCATGAAAATATTGTATTCAAAATTCATTTATTCCATCGCAAATTCCCCGCTAATTAGCAAGGGATTAGCAATGGACTATAGTAATTTTGAATGCAATTTTTTGATAATCCATAGCTACATTCCTTCGCTATCCATCACTAATTAGTGAGGGATTTGCGATGTAAAAAATTTGATAGTTAAAAAATTCATTTTAAATATTAAAATTAGCTATCCATCTCTAATATGTTGCTAATTAGTGAGGGATTTGCGACAGAAAAATTGATAATTAAAAATTTTATTTTTAATGTTAAAATTAGCTCTCCATCGCTAATCCCTTGCTAATTAGCGAGGGATTGGCGACGGAAATATTAAGCATTAAAAAATTAGTTTTTAATATTTAAATTAGCTATCTGTCGGTAAACCATCGCAAAGTTAGCAACAAACTTTGGCCGTCGTTAATAGCCGTCGCTATTCACGTATTTTTTTGTAATGAGATCCTTTACCTATGTTACCTACTCCAAGAATTATTTCTTTCTTCTTGTCACCAAATGTGACAAATCCATCACTTGTAACTTGAAGTTCACTAATGAGTGAAGCATTCCCCGTCATGTGTCTTGAGCACCCACTATCAAGAAAAACCACGTGGTAGCTCTTGATCTTGAAGGAATACGCACCTATATCAAATGAGAGGAAGTGACTTTTTGTACCCACATTTTCTTGGGTCCAATGGGGTTAGTAATAATTCCCTTTGCACTCCAAATTGTCTTAACACCACTCTCAACCTTTCTTTTCACATAACACTTAGTGGCCTTGTGACCATTTCTATTACAATAGGTACAACATGTATGTGGCATCGGGATAGATGTAGCTTTAACAAAGTAATTTTTGTATTTTGAAACATTATTTTCATGATTGTATCCAAGACAATTTTTCACAAAAGAAGAGCTTTGAGATCCAAGTAGTTTTTCCAGATTTTCTCTACCATTTGTAAATTTTTCTACCATAAGTGAGATCATCAATATTCTTTTTCAACAAATCATGATCAACAATCGTTTTCTCTAGAGAGGATATTTTACCACAAGGAGAGTTGTTCTCAAGAGATATTCTTTGCAAAGAAACATTTAAAACTTCATTTTCAATATTTAAACACTCAATAGATTCAAGAAGTTTTTTGTTATCACAAAATAATTTTGAATTCTTCTTCAATAAATTTTCAATTTTGAATCTCATTTTTTAGTTTTTTTTTTAAAACCTTTTTCAATTCATTAGGATAATCAATATCATCATCACAATGTGTAGAGGTTGAAGGAATAGATTGTACCTCATCATCCATAGCCATGAAGCACATATTTTCTATTTCCTCATTGTCATCTCCACTATTTTCATTGGTTTGTTGATCCCAAGTGCCTACTAATCCTTTGCTTTCTTAATAGATTTCTTCTTCTTGAATTTAGCTTCTCTTTTCTTCTTCATTGCTTTAGGGCATTCGGCTACAAGGTACTCGGTACACTCGCACTCACAACATTGAAGCTTGAACAATGAAGATGATTGTCCTCCTTTCTTTGAAGGCTTCTTTGCATTCTTGAGAAATCCCTTTTTATAGAACTTCTTAACCACCATGGCCATTTCATCGTCTTCTTCATCTTCATCTTCATCACCAGATGAGTCCTCTTGTTCACTTGGATTGTCGGAGGCTTTAAGTACCACTCATTTTCTCCTTTTCTCTTCATCTTCAAGATCATTTAATCTATTTACCTTCATCTCATGAGTGAGCAATGATCCAATGAGTTCCTCAAGAGGAAAACCTTCAAAACTTTTGATTCTACAATTTTTAAGAGTTTTTGGTTGGGTAAAGCATCCAAGATCTTTCTATTTTGTTCACCAAGAGTGTAATTCTTCCCAAATGACTTCAGGCCATTTGAGATGTTGCTGAATCTTATGAACATATCACTAATGCTCTCTCCTTGCTTCATGGTGAATAACTCATAATCCCTTACTTGTATAGCACGCTTTGACTCCTTCACTTGGTTTGTGCCTTCATGAGTTACTTGAAGAAGTCTTCACATGTTATGAGCGATGTCGCATCCGCTTACTCGATTGTATTTGTATTCGTCCAAAGCACAATTCAAAATATTCATTACTTGGTAGTTTAATGTTATCTTTCTTGAGTCACTTTCACAACATCCAAAGGATTGGGTTCCCTAGTGACTCTATCGGCTGTTATCCTTATTGGTATATAAAGTCCTTTCTCAATGATATTGCACAAATCAAAGTTAATAGAACATATATATATATATATATATATATATATATATATATATATATATATATATATGTATGTATTAATTCTAAATTTTCAAAACGTATAATTTGTTCCATTAAACAAATAATGTCTATTTGTGGAAGAGCCTTCCAAATAAGGTAAGTTTGAAACATTAACTATAAAATCTTAACTTCTAGGTTGTAAAACCATTACAAAGAAGCCCAAGTTCTGATACCGATTGAAAGACCTAAGAGGGGGTGAATTAGGTCTTTGACTAATTTTTGAAATATTTTTCTTTTTGAGAAAATTGATTTGGATGATGATTGAAGTCAAACACTTAATAAGAAATGCAAGTGAACACAATAAGATTCCAAATGTAAAAGAAATAGATGACAAGAGACAACATAAGCAATTTATAGTGGTTCGATCACTCAAGATCTGCATCCACTATTTTGAGCACCAACTCAAGGATTTCAACTAAACACAACTATAACACAAGTTGATCAAATAATACAATAGAGGCTCACCCCACAAGGGTTTTACTTTGCAACTTCATTTTAGTTACAAATAATCAAGGCTTACCCTAACACAAGGGTTTTATATCCTCAAGGTAACCTTAAAAAAAAACAAGAATATGAAGTATAAGATAAGAAAGTAACCAACACTTTGGTAGATGATGACAAATTAGCACACATTTACATTTTCTTTTAAGGAATCTTGAATGTAAACTTTTAGCACAAGACAAAAGAGAGAGAGAATGATTGGGGAGAGTGAAGATTCTTAAAGGCTAAAAAAACTACTCAGAAATATGAAGTTTTATGTCTTTTACACTACAAGAAATTTTCATTTTTGCGACGGACTATTCCGACGCAAATCCGTAGAAAATCATAAATTGCGACTGATTTGCGACGCAATAGTTCGTCGCAAAAATAGAAGTCGCAAATTTGCGACGGATGTCATTTCCGTCGCGGATTTGCGACGGATATATTCCGTCGCTGATTTGTGACAAAATATTCCGTCGCAAATCTGCGACAAAAAAGTTCGTCGCGGATTTACGACGGCAATATTCCGTCGAGGATTTGCGACGGATATATTCCGTCGCGGATTTGCAACGGCAATATTCCATCGCAAATAATTTATAATTTAATTTTGAATTAAATATTTTAAAATTTTTAAGTGATAATTTTCAATATTTTTAAATAATTATTCTTAAAAAATAAGCATAATCAATAGAATAATTAAAAATAAAATATTAAATTAAAATAAATATAATGAATCCGTTAAATGTCAATATTGTATGTGTATAACAATGAAAAAAATGAAAAAAAATCTATGTAACTATAGAAGGCGGTGCTGCAGACGGTAGAGGAGGCGGAGGTGGTTCTGGAGGGCCAGTCGTTGGAGGATGGTCGTCAGGCGGATCGATCGTGTAATCCTTACCAGCCCCGTCTGTCTGCTCTTCAGAATCTGGTATCGGAAAAGGAGGTGGAGGTGGAGAAGGCGGAGGAGGTAGATGTAGTGCCTCAGACAGAACTCACAAATACTGGTCCAAACTAGCAAAACATTGCTGGAAATAACCGCGCATCGACCTCTCTCTCTGCAACTTACTGTGAAGAGATGCGTACTCTGGATGCGATGTAATCGAGCAAGCTGTCGGAACAGAGGGTGACATGGACTGACATAACCTCCGTCGCATGTGAACTGCCTCAGAACCCAATCCAAAAATCCGATTCTTCGAAGCACCGCCAGCAACCTCCATAAATAGGGACTTCTCATCCGGTGGTTGCTGAGAAGTCACCGAATCTTGAGACTCCACCTGCGAATAGCGCTCCTTTAAAGCATTGACGCTATCCTGCAAATTGTATATATCGTAAATTTATAATGGTGTCTAACAATAAAACAATTAACATAAAATATGGAGTAATATAATCTGTAAACTTACCAACGTATGTTGTGATTTCTCACTGACAAACGTGCCCTTTTTTGGGCCACTCTTATATGTGTGTGTCGCCTCGTACATATCGGTGAAGTGGAAGTCATCTCCGCGCTCCTTACGCTACAAATATATTAATATAAATATTTAGTAATTATATTAGAATTAAATAACAA
Organism: Rauvolfia tetraphylla; assembly: GCA_030512225.1. Lineage (NCBI taxonomy): Eukaryota > Viridiplantae > Streptophyta > Magnoliopsida > Gentianales > Apocynaceae > Rauvolfia > Rauvolfia tetraphylla. The sequence goes on along the minus strand of JAJQKT010000004.1, from coordinate 5,696,751 downwards.
GAAAAAATAATCATTATCATCCGACGCTCGTGCTCGTTGAAGGAAATGCATCCTCCCGTGTGAGTCGGTCCAGGCGCGGCTGCTCTGTTCCGCTTAGCAGCGGTTGAAACACGCTTGAATTGTTCCGTGCTACAGTGATCCCGCCAGAGTTGGCTCCAAATGTCAGGAGATATCCACGGTGGACATTTCCCTTTACTCTGAGCGTTTGAGAGCTGATCCGATAGACGACGAGCGCATTTGTCGTCCCAAATTCGTCGTATCTGATCAGCATGCTCTGGAAGCCATCGATAACGTGTCTGCAAAGTTATTTAAAAAAATCAAATATATAGAATATATATAGATATATATATTAATGTGGATATATATTTTATAATTTGTTACTTACACTCCACATCTTGAACCACACGTCCCGAAGCTCTAATGGGACAGCCTCAAAATTAGGAAACGGTCTAGTGAAATGCCGGTAAAACGTATCCGATATCGAATGCACCGTCCCCTCCGCTGGGAAGAAACTGTTCCATTACACAAATGAACAGTTAGTGATTGAACAAAAAATTTGAATACATTTTTGCAAAAGTAAATAGAAACTTACTCGTCGCCACTCGGGGCTATCAGAATGTGGACTTCCTCTGTTTGAGTCCCACCAGTAGAAGCAGCCGTAGAGGGTACCACAGAAGCTGGGGTCAAAGGCGTATGCTCGGACTCCGCTCCACGTGTGTCATCCTCACTCGGTAAAGACATCGGACCGGGTAAAGACGGAGAAGGAGTACGATCACTCATCCCAATCGAACGTGATCTACGTGGAGGCATCTAAAAAAGAATAAAATTTTCGTTAGCTATGTAATCATTAGTCATATGTAAAAAATAATATAAATTAAATTTTAAAAATAAATAAGCGACGTAGTATATGTAAGGAAATACAGACATACAATAAATTATTCACTATTTTCGTCCTCACTCGGATCATCTTCTGATTCCCATTCACTTTCAACTTCAGTATCAGTATCAGTCAGGTCATCATATTCCGTATTTCCTGATTCATTATCATCCAGAATCTCCCCTTCACCTGTTTCATGCACAAGTTCGCCGATTATGACATCTTCACCACCTACACTAAATGTCATCGATTCATCTACATCTTCTTGGTATTAATATCTGCGACCGCTTTGCGACGAAAGTTAAAAATATAAATATAAAAATATTTACATAAATTCCATCGCAAATCCGTCGCAGATCTGCGACGGATTTGCGACGGAATTTAAAAATATAAATATAAAAAAATTTACAAATCTTCCGTCGCAAATTCGTCGTTGATCTACGACGGATTTGCGACGGAAATAAAAAATAAAAATATAAAAATATTAACAAAAATTCCGTCGCAAATCGGTCGCAGATCCGTAGCAGATCTGCGACGGAATAATATCCGTCGCAATTTAATCCACTTATTTTGCCTGTTGCGGTTCTGTTGCAAAACCGTCGGTATTTTGCGACAAAATATTCCGTCGCAAATTTCCGTTGCAAAATTCATTTTTTCTTGTAGTGTTATGGGGTTTCAAAATCAGTTGTAACGTTCAAATAACTGCTAGTAACAGTACAATTCGATCGATCGAACTTGGACCTCTGCGTCCAAATGATTGTCCGAGTTTTTCTATTTTCAAGTTGCTAAGATAATTTGGTCTATCGAATTTGGACACAAGCGTCTAAATGATCGCTTGAATTTTTTTTGGAAATTTAGCAACCATAATTGAAGTTCGGATGTCTGAATTGGAGCTCGAACATTTCAAACTTGGTCAAAATAATTAGAAATCAAACACAATAAGTTTGAAATAATTTTGGACTATAAAATGGATCTTTTCCTTTAGTCCAAATGCCGTTGTCAAGAACTTGGTAAAAACAATTGTGAGATAAATTATTTGAGTTTAAAAATCAAGTTTTAAGATCTCTTGAAAATACTTTAGATTTCAAAGACAAACAAGTGTAAGGTTTACAAAGATATACCTATTGTGCATTTTTATACCTACACTAAGGTTTTCAAAGTCTTCAATTATCTTAAATCAACTCTTTTATTTTCAACCACTTTGATAACCTTGAGTTGTTCTTGCAATTTTAGCTTCAAGGCAATGAGACTTGTATTCTTTTCAATCTAAAAATCCTATCACACAACAATTAAGCACATTAGTCCATATTAAGGTTAATCAACATTGTTTCCTTAGGACTTTGCATTTATCGATGCTTGTCATTAATCAAAACAACATGATTTGCCTATAGAGCTTACACATAGTCTTGCAATTATGATGGAGGGTGATGCTGTCGTGTAGAGTGACACAGAATAAGGAGTTCTGTGGGAATAGAAGAGGAGGATACATCGTGAGATGGATTGGCAATTGTAGGTTGAGGCTATTCAAATAAGTCAGTGTTTTCTGTGGTTTTCCTATGTTACAACTTCTATACCAATTCTGTCGATCCAGAATAGATCGGTTAAACATTCTATTAGGGAGCCTGGTCTTGACTCTTCTGTGTGGTATTCATTCTCGTTCGGCTCTTGGAATCACATCCAGCAGTGGTTGGAACAGCTCGCAAAATCCAACCACTTCACCTACTTCATTGCCCCCAACCCTTTCTCGTACCTCTATTGAAACAGAATGGTTTCATGTTCTTTCATCGATTGGTTATTCCTCTCCGTTCGTATCTCTTTTTCCAATTTTGGTCTCGATTAGTTTACAAGATTGAATGGCAAATTCTCCGCTTAACGCCCTCGATTCGATTGTTTTCCAAGAATGTTGAGCCGGGTATGTAAGTCATGTATCTGAGAGGAACTTAAATAAAAGAAGGGCTTTCGGTTTTTTGCACCCCGTTTTGGTCTTGCAACTCAAAATCCAATTTATATAAGATTCTCTTTTCTAGAAGAAAGATTAATTAAATGCGCCAATCTCTAGTGGTGGTAGGACCAACCAAGAAGTATGTCGTCCAACCCGACCTCAGACTCTTTCTTCCCGACCTATTTGACTCTCTGGCCGCAGTTATTTAGGCGGTATTCCGAGATTGAAGAGATATAATTCCTCCCGGGAACACACGAAACAAAGATATGAACTGGGTAAATAGAAATGGAAAAAAGATGTTTCCAATTCATCCAAATTAGAAGCCTTTTCTACATCCATATGATCTACTAAAGTAGATCGGTATTGACCATATAATAAAAGCAGATCTTGGTCCATGGAGTCCAAAGAAGGTAAGAACTCCAACCTGTCTGATGCTTTTTCGGCCAAATACGATATACAAGTGGGACTTGCATTATGAGCAAATTGTGCAAAAAATTGATTCTTTTTTTCGATTCCAAAACAACTTGGGCGAAATAGGGTTCTACCGGGAAACCATGGATTTTTGAGTTTTCGCCATTGGTTACTGGTTGAGCCACTGGAATGGAATGAGATAAGAATCTCTGGAGATCTTTCTTCTCCACTTACTCGTAACAGGCTTTTCTTCTGTAGAAGACTTCTTCCGAATGGCATAATTGTCCGCTAAAAAGCGCCTCGATCTTCAAAGAAAACTGACTCCTCCTACTCCTCCTTCTCCTTTAGGATAGGATCGTCGTTGGTCCTTCTTTCACTAATGATCTCAGCATTTGTTGGTCCTTTCATCTTGAACACTCTATCTCTTACTTACGATAATCTAAATCTATTGGGAGCAAGAAATCTTGGTTGAAGCTTTTACGACATAAGCGATTAGAGGATACTTAGAATATGTAACAAAGGGCGCACAAGGAGCATAATGCATAGCATAAGAAGGGGTTGCTGGTTCGGGCGTGATGGCTCTCGGCTTTCGTGACATTTCTTTATGGCCCTGGTATTTGATTAAAGTAGGGAAGCCGTAATGCCGACAACAAAGCATAGTAACAACGTCTTCAACTTCTACGGTTAGGTAAATTGGATATTCTAAAGTATGATAGCTCTTCTGTGTTCATCTTTCTCTTTCGTGAAGGTTACGGGTATCCAGCCACTCGACCATAGCTTTCTACAGCTTTCGATCAAAGTGTCCAGCTAGAAAAGAGGAAGCGACCCCTAACCCTAAAGTTAGAACGAATCTGATGCTTCAAGCTTTGAAGCTAAGTCAGCCGTTCGTCTTTCCTTTACATTCTGACGAAGCATCCGATTTCGATTTAGCGACAGTGGTATCCATAGATAGAAACTATGCTCGGCCTACTCTCTATCTTAGCTTAGTTCTTTTTCTTCCCTGATAGCCTGAAACAAATAAGGGAGAAGGAAATCAAGAAAAGAAGGACGCTTAGAAAAAGGCTAAATTCTTGTTTCTTACCTGCCGGCAAGGGAACCGCATTCAGGTATGGTATAAGCAATCGGGATTGAAGAATCTTGGTATTCTGGTCATACTCATTAATTTTATTAATTATATATTAAATTACGGATCTTTGCCCTTACTACCACTTCGTGGTCTTCTTCGTTATAGTATGTATGAAATGTCACCGAAAATGCTTCTTTGAAAAAAGAAAAGAGTTCCAACCTTTTCCAAAACACTTCCAGGTCGCTAAGTCCTTAGCCCTCCCGTAGTCCTTGGATTGGACGCTCTGCTCCCGGACAAAAGGCCTAACCTTTTCTATTCAGTGACTGAGCCTAACCTTGTTCTGTTTAGGAGTTCACTCCGTAGAGCCTGAAAGTACACCTTTCCACCCATGACTTGATACTAAAAAGAACCCCGGACGTACTAAGATAGACCTAGATACCAGTAGCCAGAAAGGCAGGTCGACTCAAGCTGTACTCATAAACGCGTTAGGAAGAATGAAAGGCTTCGCTGCTATCGCCTTCTCTTCCTCCGCGTTCTAGCCCTTCGAAGAATCGGCCCGTCTGTGGGGCAATCAATTGATGTCGGATGATAGTCCGCCTCTTGTAGCTCGGATAAGCGGTGGTTGGGCACGGAGCGAGAGTAGTAGGCTTGGTATGAATGAGTTGATTTCGTAACTAAAGCTATAAAAAACTAGCAAGAATAGTAAAGTAAGGTTAACTTAAATACATGCATACATGATTTGAATAGCTCCCAAAGATAGAAGGACTGCTTTGGTTAGGAAGAAAGATTGAAACTTGAGCTGCTGCCTTTGAAGCTTGAGCTGAGACTTCTTATTCCTATGCTTTCATTGCTGCTGCGTGAACTGCAGCTGGTACCGTATAGTTGAAGATCACAGGAATTCCTAAGTCAAACTGGAACAAAAATTAGACCTTGTTACCAGGTATCATTCAACTTCATTACGAGCTGAATCTTATGCCGCTAACTCTTTTTTTTTTCTTACCTTTCATGTTAGGTTGGCATTTCAACTACCGTGATCACCTGTTCAAAATCTCGGTAACGTTCCATTGCTTGGTGGTTCAAGGTCGGCTGCAACATGGAAGGCAGGGGAACATTGATTGATCGGAATTGGTTAGTGCAGAGGTTGTCAATAATCTATTCATTTATTTATTTTCCTTTTATTAGATTTTCTAAATAAGAAGACGAGGGTGGGAGTATACCAGGTGAGTTGAAGGCGAGCTGTGAGAGTAGATCAGTCAATGATTTGACATCTGTGTCTTAAACTCTTCATTTTTTTAGCGCAGAAGCTAAGGAACTTGGATTGTACTCGAAATTGTCCAGCAGGAGTCAACCGGGAGGGAGCGTTAGCAGCTGTAGAGGAGAGGTGCTGTAACGTCGCCCTAGAGATGGTCTAGGTGGAGCTCATAATTTTTTATATAAAGCATTTAAAAAAATTATCATGAGTTAAAATTAATTTATTTTAAAAATATTTTTGCACATAATCTTGCTCATGCTTGACCATTTTTTAATATACTTGAGCATTCTAGAATATCATAGATTTTACGCAAAAAAAAAAAAAAAAGCCAATAGCCAAGCCTTTTGACTTGGCTTGCTTAGGCATCTACTTGCTCCACCGACTCTTGCTCTTGCTATATAATATTTTGCTTGTTTGTTTTCTTTCATTTCCTTTCCTTTTCTTTCTTTCTTTCGGTTTTCTCTTCTTCTTGGTTTGTTTTGTTTTCTTTTCATTCTCCTTGGCTTGATTTCTTCCTTGTTGAGTAAGGTAAGTTTTAATTTTATGTTGGTTTGTGATTTCTTTACTTTATTTAGTGATTTCTTTAAATTACGTAGTAGAAGATGCTCGGTTTGTTTTTGATTTAAAGTTTTGTTTTAGAATAAAAAAATTTGTTCCTTAGGATTTGAATTAGATTTCAAAATAGCTAAATATTGAGATTTTGAGATTTGAGATTTAAATTAAAGTGATATTTTCATTCTATATTTTTTGTGCCATCAATATTTATAAATATGAATATTTTTTATTCATAAGTATGAATATATATTATTTTGAGAATCACTTTAGTTACTTATTTTTAAATTGGATAGGTTCTCCAAAATATATTTTTGCTTGTACACTAAAAATATTTAAGATTTCTTTGGAGGGCTTTTCAAATTTGTATCAAATCAGTTTTAAAATTTACCGGTTTCAAATCAGTTCCAAAAGCGCAGTTTCTAATCGGTTCAAAAACATTTCTATTTGTAATTAATTTCAAGAAGGCTTCAATTCAATCTGGAGACTTAGTATGGGTCAGGGTTATCAAATATTGGTATCTAATTAATGTTAGGGTTCAAAAAACATCAATTTCAAAGCAGTTTCAAAATCAATTTTTTTTTTCAAAGTAGTTTCAAAATCAAATCTTTTTTTTTCGTGTTGGGGGGGGGGGGTTCAAACTAGTTTCAACTCAGATTCTAAATTTAATGGTTTTAATGCATTTTTTGAGCCTTATACCCTAGAGCAATTGTAAATCAGTTTCTATATGGTTTCAAAACCCTAAAACGATTTCTAATCGGTTTCAATTTGGTGGCCTAACCCAAAATTGATTTTTAATCAGTTTCAAATACAATATTTAATATCAAGATTTGTAGATTATAATTAAGGTTTATAACGTGACATCCTATCTATTTAATGGATTTAGATGAATTATTATGATTAATGTATATATTTTTTGTATTGGTTATATCCAAGATATATAATGATCTAGACTTATTTCAATTATTATACAAGTATTATCTAATATCATACGAGAATATATAACGCTATAGTATATATTATATATAGAATATTTCTCATATATAGAATAATTTTAAAGTTACCCTCATATATCTCTCATATTAATAGAGAATAAATTAAATTAATTAAGGATATAATAGAAAAAATATCCCCTATTTTCTACTTCTTAAATTTACGTAAAAAGTATCAAAACACCTTATATTTTGAAATAGATGTGTATATGTATGCGTTACACACACATACATATATACATACCCTTTTAACACTTTCTTCATTTAATATTTTAAATATGGTTATATTTGTGTAAGACATGTGTATTTGTATAAGACATGTTTTAATACATTTCTTATTTTCAAAAAATATCTTGTCAGTTTGTATGAAGAAATCCCTGTGTCAATCATATATAGGTAATAATATATATATATATATATATATATATATATATATATATATTACAATAATTTAAAATATAAATATGATATATGGTAAAATAAAACACAAGCATTGACTTAGTCTGATGGAGCACAAGTTTCAAATTTTGGATGGCACGGGGTGGAATCCCCTACACAGCAAGAGGCTAGATTTTCTGGCAACTACACAAACGCACGTGAGTATGCTAGCTGCTGTCACGTGTTCTCACGTGGCAGGTCCGGGCAGCCTATAGTGGATTATGGTAAGGCCATTTAGGCTGGGTCGGATCGCCCCGACCTGGTCCTCCAAGATCAATTTTTTTTTTATATTTATTCCTTACTTCTTAAAATTGATTTTAATTCACTTTCAAATCGGTTTCTAGTTTCAAACAATTAGGTTCCAATGTGATTGAAAGACCGATTTCTATATTTGGTTAAAAAGTTGATTTTTAGGTAAATTTTGAAACCAATGTCTATTTCAAATTTTGATTTCAAATATGAAACTTCAATATCGCGTTGCAACCATCAAAATTGAGACCAATATTGTTCAGTTTCAAATCCTAATTTTGAATCTCATTTGGAACTGATTTGTCGAATCCAAATTTGTTGTTTTCTTGTAGTGGCACTCTGAGAAAAGAGTTTGAAAACTTGGGAAGATTGTTTGCCATACATTGAGTTTGCATATCATCAAAGTGTTCATTCTACTACTAATTACTCACCTTTTGAAGTTAGGTATGGGTTTAACCCACTCATACCTCGGATCTAGTCCTTTTGGTTATGGATGCTAAGCTTTGTCTTGATGAAAATAGAAAGCACAATTTGTTCACAATTTACATGAAAGTGTGTTGCCTCTAAAGTCAACAAAGGAAGACACAAAATCACTTTCGAATAGGGAGATTGCGTTTGGGTTCATTTGAGCAAGGAAGGATTTCCTAAACAAAGGAAATCCAAACTAGACCCGAGGTGTGATTGTGCACTCTAAGCGCTCAATAGATGGATGTACCCATTTGAGAGGTTAGGCCTTTTGACATGAGCATTTAAACTGTTTATTTTAGCTACTCGATGTAGAATTTCTAACACCATTAAAATGACCAAGTGCAGGTTCTTATATCGCCTGAAGTTGAAAGTAAAAAAAAAAGGCAAGGGTCGAGGGATCAATTTGCAATGCATATTTAATTGAAGGGGCGTCTACGTTTTTTTCTTACTACTTCGAGCCGCATGTCCAGACTAGACATACAAATCTGGCTCGCAATGACAAAGGTGTTTCAGAAAAATGTGGGTTATCCATATGTAATGCAGCAGGCAAGATGATCGAGAATACAATTACCAGATACCTTTCTCCCGAAGAATTTAAGGCAGCTGTTAATTACATATATTTCAATTGTGAAGAGATACAACCATTGGTAACGTACGTCTTTTTTCCATATTTTCGTTGGTTTACTGATTCTTCGTGGTTGACAGCACTCGACTAATATAATGCCTATGAAACAGGAAATTCAGAGCCGAATTTCCTGTACAACGGAGGAGGAAATTGATAGGAGATTTGAGGATGCGTTTCTCATATGGTTCAGGGCTTATGTATGTTTTTGTTTGTTGAGTAGTAAACAACAATGGTTAAGAAATATTATTCTAAATAGTGAATAACACCGTTTATATGTTGCAGGTGCAAGATCATCAAAATAACGTAACAGATGAAAATATTAAAAGTTTGTCGTGGGGACCTTCAAGGCAGGTGAAATCTTGTAAGGGATATATAATAAATGGTTTCAGATTTCATACGCAAGATCATGGTGTCGGAAAGAGGACTATTAATTGTGGCGTATGGGTTAAGGGCGAGGACGAATATATTGGCAGCAGGAGCGACTATTATGGGATTTTGAAGGAGATCATTGAAGTGCAGTTTCCGGGGATTCCATCTAGGGATGTTATTTTATTTAAGTGTGACTGGTATGATCCTGTGCTTAACAGGGGCGTCAGGATTCATCCACATTACCAAACTGTGGATGTTAATTGCAGGAAAATATACCCCAAATATGATCCATTTGTATTAGCTGTGCAAGCTCAGCAGGTATACTGTGCCACTTATCCTGGAAGTAAAAGAAATAAGTCTGATTGGATGGGAGTATGCAAATCGAAGGCGCGTCATGTCATTTAGTGTAGATGAATACCAAGAAGATGTAGATGAATCGATGACATTTAGTGTACGTGGTGAATATGACATAATCAGCGAACTTGTGCATGAAATAGGTGAAGGGGAGATTCTGGATGATAATGAACCAGGAAATACGGAATATGATGACCTGACTGATTCTGATACTGAAGTTGAAAGTGAATGGGAATCAGAAGATGATTCGAGTGAGGACGAAAATAGTGAATAATTTATTGAATGTATGTATTTCCTTACATATACTACGTCACTTATTTACTTTTAAAATTTAATTTATATTATTTTTTACATATTACTAATGATTATATAGCTAACGAAAATTTTATTCTTTTTCAGATTCCTCCACGTAGATCACGTTCGATTGGGATGAGTGATCGTACTCCTTCTCTGTCTTTACCCGACCCGATATCTTTACCGAGTGAGGATGACACACGTGGAGCGGAGTCCGAGCATACGCCTTTGACCACAGCTTCTGTGGTACCCTCTACGGCTGCTTCTACAGGTGGGACTCAGACAGAGGAAGTCCGCATTCTGATAGCCCCGAGTGGCGACGAGTAAGTTTCTATTTACTTTTGCAAAAATGTATTCAAATTTTTTGTTCAATCACTAACTGTTCATTTTTGTAATGGAACAGTTTCTTCCCAGCGGAGGGGACGGTGCATTCGATATCGGATACGTTTCACCGGCATTTCACTGGACCGTTTCCTAATTTTGAGGCGGTCCCATTAGAGCTCCCATTAGAGTGTAAGTAACAAATTATAAAATATATATCCACATTAATATATATATCTATATTTATTCTATATATTTGATTTTTTTAAATAACTTTGCAGACACGTTATCGATGGCTTTCAGAGCATGCTGATCAAATACGACGAATTTGGGACGACAAATGCACTCGTCGTCTATCTGATCAGTTCTCACAGGCTCGGTGTAAAGGGAAATGTCCACAGTGGATATCTCCTGACATTTGAAGCCAACTCTGGCGGGATCACTGGAGCACGGAACAATTCAAGCGTGTTTCAGCTACTGCTAAGCGGAACAGAGCAGCCGTGCCTGGACCGACTCACACGAGAGGATGCATTTCCTTCAGCGAGCACGAGCGTCAGATGGTAATGATTATTTTTTCTTGTTATTTAATTCTAATATAATTACTAAATATTTATATTAATATATTTGTAGCGTAAGGAGCGCAGAGATGACTTCCACTTCACCGATATGTACGAGGCGACACACACATATAAGAATGGCCCAAAAAAGGGCACGTTTCTCAGTAAGAAATCACAACATATGTTGGTAAGTTTACAGATTATATTACTCCGTATTTTATATTAATTGTTTTATTGTTAGACACCGTTATAAATTTACGATGTATACAATTTGCAGGATAGCGTCAACGCTTTGAAGGAGCGCTATTCGCAGGTGGAGTCTCAGGATTCGGTGACTTCTCAGCAACCACCGGATGAGAAGTCCCTATTTATGGACGTTGCTGGCGATGCTTCGAAGAATCGGATTTTTGGATTGGGTTCCGAGGCAGTTCACATGCGATGGAGGTTATGTCAGTCCACGTCACCCTCTGTTCCGACAGCTTGCTCGATTACATCGCATCCAGAGTACGCATCTCTTCACAGTCAATTGCAGAGAGAAAGGTCGATGCGCGGTTATTTCCAGCAACGTTTTGCTAGTTTGGACTAGTATTTGCGAGTTATGTCTGAGGCACTACACTGCCTCCGCCGCCTTCTCCACCTCCACCTCCTTTTCCGATACCAGATTCTGACGAGCAGACAGACGGGGCTGGTGAGGATTACAAGATCGATCCGCCTGACGACCATCCTACAACGACTGGCCCTCTAGATCCACCTCCGCCTCCTCCACCGTCTGCAGCACCGCCTTCTATAGTTACATAGATTTTGTTTAATTTTTTTTCATTGTTGTACACATAAAATATTGACATTTAACGGATTCATTATATTTATTTTAATTTAATATTTTATTTTTAATTATTCTATTGATTATGCTTATTTTTTAAGAATAATTATTTAAAAATTATTGAAAATTATCACTTAAAAATTTTAAAATATTTAATTCAAAATTAAATTATAAATTGAGTTGCGACGAATTATATCCGTCGCAAATCCGTCTCGGATTTGCGACGGGTATATTCCGTCGCAGATTTGCGACGGAATATACCCGTCCCAAATCCACGACGGATATTTATCGGTGGCAAATTTGCGACGAACTTTTTTTGTCGCAGATTTGCGACGGACTATCTCGTCGCAAATCAGCGACGGATGTTTAGCCGTCGCAAATTTGCGACGGAAATGACATCCGTCGCAAATTTGCGACTTCTATTTTTGCGACGAACTATTGCGTCGCAATTTATGATTTTTTACGGATTTGCAACGGAATAGTCCGTCGCAAAAATGAAAATTTCTTGTAGTGTCTATATCCACTACCTTGACTTCACGCTCCAGGATTTTAACCAATCCACTAAATGCTTTAGTCAAACAATTACACAAGAGGCTCACCCTCAAAGGGTTTTACACCAATAACCTCTTTTTTGAATTCAACAAACAAGGCTCACCCTCACCGTAAAGAGTTTGATGTCACAAGACAAACTTGAACAATCAAATCAAGGATCACCCTCTCAAAAGGGTTTTATATCCTCAAGAAAACTTTGATTAAACAAGTAAAGATGAGATGAGGATAGAAATTAACAATCAAGATAGTAGATATTCAATAATTCTAGCACCACTTCACTTTTACCTTTGGAATCCTTGAATAATCACATGAAGTACATGAACAATAAAAGATTTTCTTTGATCTTTGATGTTCTAAAGATAATGACATGTAAGTTCATCAATATTATTCAAAAATCTGAGTTTATAGCCTTTTATATAACTCAAAAATTCAAGTAAAACGTTCAAAAAATGGCTTGTAATGACTAGCAACAATAAAATTCAGTTGACCAAACATGGTCCTCTGCGTCCAAATGATCGTCCGAATTTTTCTATTTTCAAGCTCTAGGATAAATTCGGTCAATTGAATTTGAATACAAGCATCCGAATGTTCATACGAATTTCTCTAGAAATGCAGCAGCCATGGTATGCAGTTCGGACGTCCAAATTGCAGTTTGAACTATTCAAACTTAAATAGAATGATTAGAAATCAAGCACAACAAGTTTGAAATTATTTTAGACTATAAAATGGATCTTTTCAAACGCTTTTAGTCCAAATTCCGTTCTCAAGAACTTGGTAAAACACTTGTAAGATATATCATTTAAGATTGAAAACCAAGTTTGAAGCTCTCTTCAAAATGATTTAGATTCCAAAGGCAAACAAGTGTAAGGTTTATAAAGATATACCTATTCAGCAATTGTAAACCTACACAAAGGTCTTCAAAGCCTTCAATCCTTAGGACAAGCTCTTCATGTTATAACTCTTTGAGCACAATTTGAGTTGTCCTTAGCACTTTATCTTCAAGGCAATGAGACTTCTTAGCTTCCACAATCCAATAATCCTATCAAATAATGAGTATTCAAGTTTGCTCATATCAATGTTTGTCATGATCAGAACTCTAAGATTTTCCCTTAGGGCTTACAATCTCCCCCTTTTTGATGATGACAAAATTTGATGCAAAATGTGATGGATTTAAACAATATTTTACCAAGAAGCATTAATATCATGGATGAATGATGAACAATTTAGTGCAATGACATAGAATGTGACCCAACCAATCTCGATTAACCTCCTTCCTTCCATCAAGATAGAAGATATAGCATTTAAGTTTCAAGAATACTTCTGAGAGAGGTTATAAAGATTAGAAAATATTAACAAAGCTCCTCCTTAGATTGTGCTAATTTTTCAACAAGTTTGGACTTAAAGTGTTTTAAGTTCAAATTTCAAAATTTCAAGTTTGAACAACAAAATATACAAAATGGTGATTCTAATTTTTGAAAATAAGCATTCGTAAGGTTGTTCAAACATTATAGGAAGGATTGAGATAGTTTTTGAGCAATTTTTACAATAGTAAAGCACTTTTTGGCAAGAAAGTTTGGATGCATTCGAACTTTTGATCTGCATCCGAACTTCAAGTCCGAACTTTAGGTAAAAGTTTCAAAAGGTGAATTTTACAACATAAGTGCTTTAAACATTTAGCGATGCTCAACCATCAAGTAAGATATCATCACATCACTATATCTATAGCATATCCATAGCATCATATTCAACATATGACATATCAACTATGATAATATCCATGAGTGCTTTAAACATTTAGCAATGCTCAACCATCAAGTAAGATATCATCACATCACTATATCCATAGCATATACTTCAAGATCATTATCCTTAAAAAGTGTCAAAATGCTAAAAAGCAAAATAACCCATTATGACATTCATTCATCACAATATGCAAGTGCATTTATCCTTAAAAAATGCCAAATGCTAATGAGAACAATAAGCCATTATGCCACAATAAACCATTATGCCATTAATTCATCACAATATGGAAGTACATTTTGCAACACTTCTATTCTCCCCCTTTAGTCATCAATCAAATGTGAGGTGATGAAAGTGAAGCAAATATGAAAACAAAAGTAATATAAGCTTTCAATACTATGATATCATTATTGAGCTTCAAAAGATCACATGGACTAGAAAGGCACATGGAGAGTTAAAACACAAGAATACATGAACTATTCTAGATACATGAATTAACTAAGCATGGCATAAAAATACATAAACTAGACTAAATACGTTAGAAAAATGAGGTAGGGTTATGGAGTGCTTAGTCTTAGTAAGCCCTAAGGTAAATTTTGTTGTTTTGATTAATGACAAACAATGATACAAGCAATGTCCTATGGAAATAATGTTGATTAACCTTGATATGGAATAATGTGCTTACATGATGTGTGATAAGCTTTTTGGATTGATAAGAATGCAAGTCTCATTACCTTGAAGTTAAAAGTGCAAGAACAACTCAAGCTTATCAAAGTGGTTGAAGATTAAAAGAGTTGATTCAAGATTATTGAAGGCTTTGAAGACCATATGTAGGTTTACAAATGCATTATAGGTATATCTTTGTAAACATTGCACTTGTTTGTCTTTGGAATCTAAAGCTTTTTTAAGAGAGCTTCAAACTTGGTTTTCAATCTCAAATGATTCATCTTACAAATGTTTTTTCCAAGTCTCAAATCTTACAAATGATTCATCTTACAAATGGTTTTCAATCTCAAAATCAATCTCAAATGATTCATCTTGATAATGGCTATTAGACTAAAAGCTTTTAAAAAGATCGATTTCAAAGTCCAAAATGATTTTAAACTTGTTGTACTTGATTTCTAATCATTTTGACTAATTTTGAAAAATTCAGACTTCAATTCAGACGTCCAAATTATATTTCATGGTTGCTATATTTTTAGAAAATTTCAGACAATCATTCGGACGCTTGTGTCCAAATTTGGTCTACTGAATTTACCCTGGCAACCTCAAGACAGAAAAATTCAGATGATCATTCGGTCACAGAGATCCAAGTTTAGTCGATTGAATTTTACTGTTACTAACTGTTATTTGAATGTTGCAACCAATTTTCAAACCCTATAAAAGATATAAACTTTAGATTTGTTGGTAGTTCTTGAGCTTTAAAGAATCATTACTGAAAGACCTAAGAGGGGATGAATTAGGTCTTTGGCTAATTATCAAAATATTTTCCCTTTTTGCAAATCCTTTGCCTTAGTAAAAGCTCTTCTTTAAATTAACAAACTTAAAGTCTATATGTGATTTGATGGTTAAGACAAGATTATCAAATTATAAGACCATAACCAATCAATCAACAACTATGAACAAATAATAATAACACAAGTATGTAAACAAATAAAGCTATAAAGAAATGAACACACGATTTATAGTGGTTCGATCTCTCCAAGATCTACATCCACTACCTTAGTCCACACTCAAGGATTTCAACCAATTCATTATATGCTCAATTTAGGCAATTACACAAGAGGCTCACCCAACAAGGGTTTTATACCAATAACCTCATTCGCAATCCTACAAACAAGGCTCACCCTTCTACAAGGATTTTATATCTAAAGACAACGTAAAGACCAATCTAATCCAAGGCTCACCCACACACGGGTTTTACACCACAATCTTGATTAATCTAGTCTATGGCTCACCCTTACCAAAAGGATTTTACGTCACAAGATAACCTTGTATCAATCACAACAATAATGTAAAGATAAAGTTTGGATGTTACCAACAGTTCTTGGTGGATGAATACAATTGCTAGCACATCTTCACTTCTTGCCTTTGAAATCTAGAATTTTAACCTTTGAGCACAAGGTAATTTGGGAGCTTTTCAAATAATTTTGATGTAAAACAAGTTAGAGCTTGAAGGATTTTGAATGTTCAAAAGTTTTGTTAAAAATCTGGAGTTTATAGCTTTTATAGATTTGAAAAATTGGCTTTAACAGTCATAAAACGGCTAGTAACGACTAGTTTCAAAAAAGTCGGACAACTAAATTTTTCGTCGAATTTGTCGGACGTACTGTTCACCGTTATTGGAAAAATTCGGACGACTGAATTTTTTTCATGCGTCCGAATTTTCGTCCGAATTTCTCTAGAAGAACAATAACCATGCTGAAGACAAAAATTCGCATGACCGAATTTTTCATCGAATTTTTTGCTACAAAAATCGAACGACTGAATTTTTTGGAAGCACAATAGCCATTTTAAAACTTGGTTTTCAAACTTTGTAAAATGATTTGAGATTTAACTTCAATAAGTTTAAAAACATTTTGTATGTATAGATAAGTTATTTAGACATATGTAAACTTAAGAACCATAATAAAATCTCTTTGATCATGCAAAGTTTACTCAAAATCTTTTAAGATACAAAAACACATTTATCAAAAAGTTCATTCATAGCCATTTAAGATTAAGAAAACTAATTTTATACTCTCTTATGCATTCAATAGATTCCAAGACACACAAGTGTAGAGTTTACATAGAGATTTACCTATTTAACATTTATACCCTACACTTCAAGTCTTCAATGCCTTTAGATCATCTTTGAACAACCTTCTTCAAACTTCCATCACTTTGGCTTATTGAAGTTGTTCTTGCACTTTGGCTTGAAGGCAATGAGACTTTATACTTCTTAGTTCACCAATCCTATCACACAATATATAAGCATATTATTCCTCATCAATATTTGTCATTAATCAAAAAACTACATGATTTGCCCTTAGGGCTAACAATCTCCCCCTTTTTGATGATGACAAACTTTGATGCAAAATGTGATAGACTTAAACAGTGTAGTACAAAGAAGTATTAATGTCAATGATAGAAATAACCAATTTAGCACAATGACATATAAAAGGCTCAATATGAGCCTATGACCCAACCAACCTCCATTAACCTCCTTCCTTCCAACTACTAGGATAGAAGATATAGCATTTAAGCATTTAGAAAAGTTCTAAGAGAGGTTTTAAGGTTGTAAAAGTTTAACAATGCTCCCCCCTTAGATTGTGCTCATTTTTCAACAAATTTGGACTTGAGAAGCTGTGCATCCGAATTCTGACATATCAAGTCCAAACTATAAAATATGTGAAATGAAAGCTACAAATTTTGTAAATAAGCTTTCCTAAGGTTGTTCAAACACATTAGAAGAGATTAAAACATATTTGAATCAATTTGAACAACAATGGAGCACAATTTGGCAATAAAATATGGATGCATCCGAATTTCAGAACATGCATCCGAATTTTTGACTCATGCATCCGAATTTTGAAATTTCAAGTCCAAACTGCAATAAATTCAATATACTGAATGTTTAAAGTGAAATAAAACTTTTCTAAGGTTTTTCAAACATAATGGAAGAGATTAAAACATATTTGAATCAATTTGAACAACAAAAGAGCACTTTTTGGTAACTTATATGGATGCATCTGAATTTCCGAAACATGCATCCGAATTTTGAAATTTCAAGTCCAAACTTTAAAATATGTGAGATGAAGGCTGTAATATTTGAAAATAAGCCTTCCTAAGGTTGTTCAAATATGATAGAAAGGATTGAAACATTTTGCAAACAATTTGAACAACAGAAAAAACATTTTTTGGCAAGAAAGTTTGAAACGGTGATTTTGCATTTTCAAATGAAATTTTGAAGTACTCAAATATGTATGTCCACAATGGCACTCAGTTTAGCTTTGCAAAATCACAAAATTCATCAATTGTTTTCATGAAGTAATTCAAAATCATAGGTCAAGTCAAGAACCAAGTTCAAGATTTCAATCTCAATTTAACCATATTCCAAAATCTCAGAAAATAACCAAAACCTCACATATTATAACATATTCAATTTAAATTTCAAATGCAGAAATGCAGCCAAATATTTTCACATTACTCATTACATATTGCACATCAACATATACATAGCACACATTAGCACACATTGTAGCATGATTCACATTACAACAAGCACATAGCACATTTTGTAGTCATTTTTTCTCCCCCTTGACATATGCATGGATTTTCAGAAAATTCACACATTTTCTCTTCATGCATGAGGAATTCCACTGCTATTTCACATTTTCACACCTTTGTCATCACATTTCTTCTCCCCCTCTTGTCATTAATCAAAGGTGGGGTAAGAGTACTTGGACAACAAAATTGAAACAAAAGAAGCTCTTATCACAAGGGTTTCATATATTGAGCTTCAAAATAGTATAATGACTAGAAAGGCACAAGTAAATTTCAATGTTAAAGCATAACATGTGCATCAAGGCATAAACTAAAATAGGCAACAAAATAGAGTTTAGGAATAGAAAGGCTTAGTCTTGGATGCACTTCATGGTCTTCACTTTCAAATTTGTTCGTTGTGATGGCCATGTTTCCTTGATCTCTATATGATGGGGTTCTTCACTTGTTGACTCCTTGCCCGTGTAGTTCGACTTTGGAAAGTTACCAATTGAGAGGATCTTTGGATCTTCTTCCTTTGAACCACATTTTCCTCCTCTCCTGGCTGAAGGAAATTGGTGATGGATTTGTGATTTGACTTTGTTAAACTCCCTTCACCTTCTTCTTCTTGCTTGTTCTCTTGGGCTTTACCTCTTTGTTCTTCATTCTCACGCTCTTCTTCTTCTTGGGGCGCTTCACTGCATTCTCATTCATCTTTGTCTTCTTCTTTAGCAACAAATGAATAGCCATCTCAATTTTCACTGTCATTACTATCATCCTTATTGCTGCCATCTCCTTCCATATTTTTTACTCTAGTTTCTAAACCATCAAATTTGCCAAGAATTATTAGAGCAAAGGACTCGAAGAATTTGTCCATCTTCTTCATTTCCTTTACATTGTTGTTCAATGTCTCTTGAAACACCTTGGCAACTATAGTGTTACCTCTAGTGAGATTATCACCTTCAACTTATTTTCCTTCAATGGAGGATACCTTTTCAAATAGTCTTCTTTTTGTGGGGAGTTGCTCCCCCTCACTTGGAGACTCATGCTTCCTTTTTTTTTTTTCTTCTCTAGCAAGGATTTCCTCTTTATCCTCTTCTTCTTCTTCATTTTCTTCTTCTTTCTCTTCATTATCACTACCATCTCTTCTATCACCCCTTAGAGGAGTTTCTCTTCTAGTCCTTCATACATTATCATCATCAAGTGTCCAAGGAATTCTCTTTAGTGAGTTGTTGGTGTAGACTTCTTCACTCTTTATTGGTAAACCACTAGAAGACAATTGCACTTGGAGACACTTGAAAATTCCTGTTAATAACCTTCCATACGGCAATGCCTTATGCTTAGTTCTTCTAGCTGCCATTATATTCTTTAGCACTATATATCCAAAATTCATTTTTCTTTTCTTATGCATGGCTAGCATAATTACAGCATACAGATTATCAACAGAAGATTTGTGCCATAAGTATGCTATAATCAAGGTAGTAAGCATGTGATGTAAAACTCTTTCACTATTATCAAAAAGCTTTTATCTCTCTCTCTCCTTTCTAGTCTTGAGGCTTCTACCATTTATATAGGCATTCTCAATTCTTTCATGCGAGTATAACTCACGTATAAAACAATGTTCCCCGGAAGAATAATGCCTAAACCCAGCATCCTCAACATCACAAATTCTATTGAGCAATGCATTATCAATCTCAAAAATCAACTTGCGATATTCTTGAAGAATACCACTGAATAGCTTTATTACCAACACGCTCAAATCTTTCTTCCTTAATATTTGCTTAAACTTCATAATCTAAGGAAGGTAATAGCATTCATCAAACACAAACAAACTAGTCCAGCTCATATCATTTAAAAATGAGAGTATATTACCCATTTCGGATAGTTTGATGACATCCACCTTGTGGCTTGGATTTGTCTTATGGTTCCTTTATGTCCAATCATCAAATTCAGTAGCAGCCTCCATAGTGACAAATCTATCCAGCCATGACATGCTTTGAGGAACATAAACCTTCCTTGGTTCATTGATTACTAGTCCTCCTTCTCTTTCTTTGGCTTTTCCCTTTCCTTTTTTTTTATGCTAGGCTTCTTTGTCCTCACCCGAAGCTACAATACTTGAATATACTCATTAGTTATTGAATTTTGAAATCCCTAAGTTTTTTTTAAGATTGGTCAAACCTTTCTTCGGCCAATGGCTTAGTAATGATATCATTAATTTGTTCATTAATGCAAACATGCTTTAAACAAGTATTACCCTTAGTAGAGTGATCTCTAATGAGATGAAATTTGAATTTGATCTCTATATGCTTTGTCCTAGTTTGTTGAATAGTATGATGATCAAATTTATTGCATTAGTGTTATCACATAACATAGCCACACATTTGAAATAGAGACCATAATCACTTAGAGTATCAATAAGATAATAGAGAATGTGTTTAACAACAATCAAATGAAACTTTTTAGGACAAGGTGAAATCTAGCACACAAGCACATGACAAATATAATATTGGCTCTACTTGCTGTCAAATAAAGTCGACTACTCCTATGAAACCTTTTTTATTCTCGTCAAGCATAGTTGATAAACTTATGGACGTGATGATACCTTAACTTGATTCATGAAAGTGCCATCCTTGGTTTGCTTGATTTGTAGGCCAAGAAAGAAATTGAGTTTTCCTATCATGTTCATTTCAAATTTACTTTTCATTAACTTGGAAAACATATCACAAAGTGAAGTATTAGAAGCACCAAAAATTGTATCATATATTTGGACAACTTATAGATCATTGTTACAGGAGGTTTTTATGAAAATAGTTGTGTCAACCTTTCCTCTTGAAAATCTTTTTGAAAGAAGAAAAACACTCAATTTTTTTTATATCAAAACTGGGTGGTTGTTCCACATAAACCTTTTCCTCAATAGAACCATTTAGAAAAGCACTTTTGACATTCATTTGAAAGAGTTTGAAACCTTTAAAACATGCAAATGCCAAAAGCATTCTAATTGATTTAAATCTACTAACCGGAACTAAAGTCTCATTATACTCAATGCCCTTTTTTTGATTGACTCCTTGTGCGACAAGTCTAAACTTATTTCTAATAACTTCTCCGAATTCAATAAGTTTATTTATAAAAACCATTTAGTTCCAATAAAGGAATGATCATGAGATTTAGGAATATCCAAATTTAATATCTTTCAAATTTACTTAATTTCTCTTGCGTAGCAATAATCCAAAAATCATCACACAATGCATCATCAATACTTTTAGGCTCATATAAGATAAAAGAATAAAGTTATTGATAAAGTACCGCCTTATTTTTACTCCTTGGGAGATATCACCAATGATTTGCTCCTTAGGGTGGCCTCTTGGATATCTTAAGTTCTTCGGGAACTCTTGGTTACCACTAGGTTGGTTATCTTGATTTTGTTCAATCATTTCTTCCTCATTGGTATGATCCTCCAAAGTTGGTGCTTAAAGATGAGTTTGATAGTCATTCATAGATGTACCTACATCATCTTCATCTTTTCTTTCCAAGTAAATGTAAGATTAATCAAAACTAACATGAATGGTTTCCTCATCATGTAAGGTTCTTTTTGTTATAAACTCTATATGCCTTTTTGTTAGAAGATTAGCTAAGAGATATACCTATATCCGTCTTTCTATCAAATTTAAGTAAGTTATCACAAGTATTCAAGATAATACATTTATAACCAAACACTTTAAAATATGCAACTTGAGGAGTTATATAAAAGAAAACTTCAAAAGATGTTTTTCTTCAAAAAGATCTTAAAAGAATTCTTTTCATCATAGCATGTGTTGTTTATGGCTTCGGCTCAAAACATATTTTTGAAGAAGAATTTTCACAAAGCATAGATCTAATCAATTTTTTCTTTAAAGTTCAATAACACCATTTTGTTGTGGGGTTTTTGCAGTTGAAACAATTATATGAAATTCAATTTTCATCACAAATTTTGTAAAGACTTAGTTGTAAAATTCTCCCATTGTCACTTTCTAATGGAAATCAATTTTGCACTCAAGAGAAGTTTGAATCTTTTTGAATAGTTTTAAAAATTTATGAAACACTTCATCTTTTTGAGTAAAGAAGACTACTAAAGTAAATATTGAGAAATCATAAACTACTACTAAGGCATACTTCATGTCATCAATACTAGAGTTCCTCATAAGTCCACATCAATCCATATGAACAAGCTCAAGATGTTTTGAGGTATAAAAGTATTTCATGGGTTTGAAAAATTCTTTTGTTTGTTTTCCATATTAACAAGTATCTCAAAGAAAATTTTCTCAAAACACATTTTTAGCAATCCTCCAACTAAATCTTGATAGAAAAGTTTGTTTAATAAATCCATGTTCACGTGATCAAATCTTCTATGCCAAGAAAATCATTATCATAAGCAACAAGACATTCAAGCTTATCAAGATAAAGCGCACATTGAAACATTTTGTGAGTAATTGATCAAAATCACAAAATATCATTTTGTCATACAAGTTCGGGCAACCAAACTTCAGGTCCGAACATTTTGTAAAGTTTTATAAAGATTTTTTTGGCCAAGAAAATGCATAGATATTCAATCATAGCTATTTTAATCATTTTATCATGACATATAATCAATTTCAAGAAGTTTTGAGGTGAAAATCATTTTCTTAGGTTTGAAACAGTAATCATGCTGAAGAAAAAATTCGGACGACCGAATTTTTCATCGAATTTTTTGCTACAAAAATCGGACAACCGAATTTTTTAAAAGCACAATAGCCATTTTAAATTTTGGTTTTCAAACTTTGTAAAATGATTTGAGATTTAACATCAATAAGTTTAAAAATATTTTGTATGTATAGATAAGTTTTTTAGACATATGTGAACTTAAGAACCATAATCAAATCTCTTTGATCATGCAAAGTTTACTCAAAATCTTTTAAGATACAAAAACACATTTATCAAAAAGTTCATTCATAGCCATTTAAGATTAAGAAAACTAATTTTATGCTCTCTTATGCATTCAATAGATTCCAAGACACACAAGTGTAAAGTTTACATAGAGATTTACCTATTTAACATATATACCCTACACTTCAAGTCTTCAATGCCTTTAGATCATCTTTGAACAACCTTCTTCAAACTTCAATCACTTTGGCTTATTGAAATTGTTCTTGCACTTTGGCTTGAAGGCAATGAGACTTCATACTTCTTAGTTCACCAATCCTATCACACAATATATAAGCATATTAGTCCTCATCAATATTTGTCATTAATCAAAAAACTACATGATTTGCCCTTAGGGCTAACAATTACTCTTCCCAATCATTCTTTATCAAAAAATTCTCTTTTGTCTTGTGCTAAAAAGTTCAAATTCAAGATTCCTTAGATAAAAAGTTAAAGCTGTGCTAATTTTTCATCATCTACCATATTGTTGGTAACTTTCTTATCTCATACTTCATCTACTTGTTGTTTTAAAGGTTATCTTATTGATATAAAACCCTTGTGTTATGGTGAACGTTGATTATATTGTAAGTGAAAAGAGGTTGTGGGGGTAAAACCCTTGAAGAGTGAGCCTCCATTTTATGATTTGGTCAACTTGAGCTTGGTTAAAATCCTTTAGTGGGTGCTTAAGGTAGTGGATGTAGATCTTGTGTGATCAAACCACTATAAATTGCTTGTGTTGCCTATTGTCTTCTATTTTCTTTAAATTTCATTCTTATTGTGTTCTCTTGCATATCTAGTTTAAGTGTTCGATTTCTATCATATTCCAAATCAATTTGTTAAAAAGGAAAAGACTTAAAAAATTAGCCAAAGAACTAATTCACTCACCTTCTTAGGTCATTCAGTCTTGTATACTCTTTATCATTCTCACTCTATATTTGTTTGTTGTGATAGCCATGTCTCCTTTAAGCTGAATATGAAGTGGCCTCTCACTTGCTTGCTTCTTGACCACATGTTTAACTTTCCCTTGGCCAAATGACATGGTGGATGGTGAAGTGATCTCAGCTTTTTCTATCAAGCTTCCCTCTTGACTTCCACCTTCTTGTGGCTGCTCTTGATCTCTTTCATTTTGAGGTGAGTGTTCAACTCTTTCTTCATTCTTCTCAATCTATTTAGCCACAAATTCAAAGTTGCCTCCATGATCATCATTATCATCACCATCATCATCGTTGTCATCATCGTCATCCTCTTTTTTCTTCTTTTCTTCCTCATTTCGTTCATTATCCTTTTCATTCCTTGCTTGATGTCTAGATGGTCCTTCATCACTTTGATTATTATTCACCTATAACTCTTCAATATTCTTCACCTTAATGTCCAAGCATCCACATTATTTAGTACCATGGGAGCAAATGATTCAAAGAACTTGTACATCTTCTCCATCTCCTTTATGTGATTGGTCAAGGCTTATTGGAAGACCTTGGCTACAATGGTGTCTCCTCTAATAACTCCCTCCTCACTAGGTATATCTCCAAGATTTTGATGAGATTGAGGATTGGGCTCTTCTTCAAACAATCTCCTGTAAGGTCGCTCGCCCTCACTGGATAAATCATGTCTTTTCTTTGTTTTCTTTCTCTTACTAGTGTCTCCTCTTCCTCTTTCTCTTCCTCTTCAATCTCTTCCTTCTCTTCAGCATCTCCACTAGCTTCCATTCTCTCACCCCTTAGAGGGGTTTCTCTTCTTGTCCTCCACACACCATCCTCATCAAGCGTCAATTGTATCCTCTTGAGGGATTCATTGGTGTATATTTCCCCACCTTTCATAGGATTTCCTCTTTTGGGGAGTTGGATATTAAAGTGCTTAAAGATCCTTGTTAATAATCTCCCATAAGGTAAAGCTTTGTTAGCCGCTCTCCTTGCACTAATCATATGCTTAAAGCCATGAACCCAAAGTTTAATCTCCTATGCTCATGCAAGGCAAGCATAATCAGCACATGCATATTTTCAACCAAAGATTTATGTCCAAAGTTAAGAATGATCTTATATGATGCATTACATGTCTTCTAGCATAAAAGGCTTTAATTTCTCTTTTCCTATTGGACCTAAATCTTCTACAGTTGGTAAATGCCTCTTCAAACTATTCATTGGTGAATGATTCATGTATATAGCACTGCTATCCCAATAAATAATATCTAGCACCCATGTCATCGATACTACAAATACTATTAACTAGAGAATCATTAATTCAAAATCTACTTGAGACACTCTAGATGAAGACTATTGAATAATGCTATCTCCAACATGCTCAATCCTTTTTTCTTTAAGATTAGCATAAAATTCATAGACAAGAGTAGGATAATAATCTTCATCCATACCATGTAAACTGCCCCAACCTATTTCGCCAAAGAGAGATAGCACATTACCTATGTTAGTGAGTTTATCTACATCCACTCTATGGCCAGGTATGATTTTCCTACTCTTCTTGCTCCAATCTTTGAATTCGATAGTAGCCATTGTTGAGATGAACCGGTCTACCCCATGGTTCGATTGAGGAATCCAAACCCACCTTGGTTCGTTGATGATAAGCCCTTCATCTCCCATTTTGGCTTTTCCTTTACCTTTAGTGACATTTGTGTTCTTTGAGCAAACCATGGTGAAATTCTTTAGAGAGAGATGGATTTCAAGGACAATAGAGGATGGAGAACACAAAATTCAAGTAATTTTCAAAGAAGAATGGTGAAATATGGGAGGGATTTGAGTTTGGATAGGAGTGGGTAGAGTAGGTTTTGAAAGAAGAGAGAATTCAGATGGTTTAAAATGAGGGTTTTGGTCAGTTAAGCGGTTTAAAAACTACTGAAATTGTGAAGTTCGGATGATCAATTTTTAGGTCTACATCTGAACTTACTTCTGAATTTCTCTATTTCTACAGTTAAGCAAATTCCGACGACCGAATTTTCGGTCATGCATCCGAACTTGCGTCTGAATCTTTCTATCTATAATTTTTTAGGCAAGTTTGGACGTCTGAATTTCACTCCATGCATTCAAACCATGCGTTTGAATTTTCTCTGCTTTTGCCACACTTCAACACACATATTTAATTAATTTTGAAATTCTCAAGCTTCTTCTAAGGTAACAAAACCTTTCCTCAGCCAAAGACTTGGTAAGTATATCAGCAATTTGTTCATTTGTGTTCACATAGTCCAAGCATATATCACCTTTAGCTACATGATCACGAATAAAATAATGTTTAATCTCTATATGCTTAATCCTATAATGTTGAATGGGATTTAAGCTTAAATTGATAGCACCAGTATTGTCACATAAAATAGTTACATATTTGAAATCTAAGCCATAATCAAGTAGAGTGTGCTTTATCCATAGCACTTGAGCACAACAACTACCGGCAGTGATATATTCAGCCTCAGTGGTAGATAATGACACGCATGCTTGTTTCTTGTCATACCAAGATAAAAGGTAACTATCAAGAAATTAACCATGACGACTAGTACTTTTATGTTTGACTTTGCTTCCCACTAAGGTCAAAATAAAAAGATTTTGTAAACCAACTACCACAATCATGTGTATCAATCAAATAACAAAGAATATGTTTGATGGCAATTAAATGAGACTCTTTTGGACAAGATTGAAATCTAACACATAAGCATACGACAAACATAATATTTGGTCTACATGCAATAAGATAGAGCAAACTACCAAGCTTATCTGTATATACCATTCCATCAACGTTTTTATCTTTCTTATCTTTGTCAAGTTTGGTTGATGAACTCATAGGTGTGCTAATACCTTTTGCTTGGTGCATTCCAAATCTCTTCAAAAGCTCCTTGGTATACTTGGATTGATTTATGAAAGTGCCATCTTTGGTTTGCTTGATTAGTCGCCCAAAAAAGAAGTTGAGTTCTCCTATCATGCACAATTTGAAATCACTTTTCATTAACTTAGCAAACTCCTCACAAAAAGAAACATTAGTAGCATCAAATATGATATCATCTACATAAATTTGTACAAGTAAGAGATCATTCTTGCAAGAGGTTTTTGTGGAAAGTGTTGTCTCAACCTTTCCTCTAGAAAATCCTTTTGAAACAAGAAAACCACTTAATCTTTCATACCAAGCTCTAGGAGCTTGTTTTAAACCATATAAAACTTTGGATAGTTTGTGTAACGACCCACTCTTGGGCGGGCCTTACCTAGGAGTAAATCATCACTTTCTTGTTCCAGAGGTACAATGCAACTTGTAATACCACTATATGATATAAGTGTAAATTCTAATAATTTCTAAACAAATAACAATAAAAAATAATATAAGGCGCACCGACCGTTCTATAGCAAAAGAGTACATAAAATGCTTTATACAAAACATAATTGTTTTCGAAAGATTGAGATCTCTCTATATACATACTAATTAAGTTAATAACCACTTGAAATGTTACAATGCATTGACAGACAAAAAATAATTACAAACGATAAAGGCTTCTATAATATTAGCTGCTGCTGAGGATTCAATTGTCACGTGCGACGTAGAAAGAGAATTATACTATAAATTCAACTACAAAAATCCTGAAATATAATGAGAGATTAATGAGCTAAGAAGCCCAGTGAAATTTCTAGGTACCTGTACAGTTTAAAAGCAAATATACCGTATTGAGTTTATAACATTTTTAAAATAGATATAAGTTATCCTTGACTTTTTATGAGAATAACTTTATTTAGTACAATAAAATAGTCTGATTTAGAAATCATGTAAAATAATCACTATTTTTAAAAAAAACAGAAAAATAAACAAACACAATTTATATGACTCTTACGAGTCCATACAAGCACACGGCGCAAAGGGACTCTCGACACAAATAAATAATCTCACCCTACAGGGGAGTCAATTCATATCCCGACGGTGGAGTTTACACATAATTTATATTTACAACTCATCAACAACCAATCAATTCTCATGGTTTAGGATATTATATAAATATACAAGCCGAGCCATGACAAAATAACAATTTATATTACTACTACATATTTTTACAAAAAACCGAGCCATGGTAAAATAATAATTTAAAATTAACAACACATTTATTTACAAAAGCTGAGCCACGGTAAAATAACAATTCAATGTTAACAACACATTTATTTACAAAGTCGAGCCACGACAAAGTAACAAATTCAAAGTTTCCACAACATATATTCATAAAGCTGAGCCACGACAAAATAAGTACTTTACTTAGCGTAAAATAAATAAATAAAATATATTAAAATAACATAACGTAAAATGAAAAGATTTTGTGATCCTTAACCTGCACAAGTAAGTTAGAAATCTCACCTCAAGCGAAAAGTATAAACCTATGCTACTCCACCCTTGTTCTACCTCGACAATCTCGAGACCTAATATATAATTACGTAGTAACAAACAAATTTAATGTCATTCTAAAATGTTCAAATATTGACATATATATATATATATATATATATATATATATATATATATATATATATATATATAAAATATCCAAATGAATGCATGATAAATATTAATTAGAGCTAAAAAATTATTGAATTTGATAAAATTATTTTAAAATAGGAACTACATATTTTTTTAGGGAATAAAAATATTAAAGTGATTAATTTAATAAAATCCACCATTCTCCACAAAAATCCCAATTATTCCATATTACTCCTAATATACCAATTTAGAAAAAATTATTCTATTTATATATTTTCATACTCCTTTGCATTATAAAAATCTACTAAACTTTTAAATACTCAATATTTAATGAAAACAAAAATTTACAAAAAATAACTAAATCTGTCCAAATTATTCAAAAATTCAGCAAATAAATCACAAATGCTTAAAAATTAACGAAACGTTTTCTATAGGTACAATATGATAACAAGAACCTTCGTTCAAAAATTCAACCAAATCAGAGCGTCCAAAAATTTATTACAATTCATACAAATTTACTACTACAATAATTTCTGAAACTAATTAAACTCAACCATGATGAGAAAAAATTAAAGATTTTACGTTGATTTGGAGATTGATAATGTAGTTGTAAACTTGGGTTTAAAGAATTTAATTTGTGTGTGAAGAATTGAGGAAGAATTTGTTAAAAATTGAAGTGAGAAATAGAGAAGAGAGAAGAGAGAAAAGAGAAGAGAAAATGGGGAAAATGGGGGAGGGGGAAGATCAATCGTGGGCTGATCCGCTGCCCTCTTTTTTTCTACAAAATCCACCTTCAACTCCTTTATAATTATAGATTTATCCTAAAACTTATAATGTATATATTTTTCTTTCATTTTAAGAATGTGGAAAAATAGATTTTTTTTTAGCAATTTATAGTTATCATATATATATATATATATATACAGACATGCTAGAGTAGAACCTCTTGAAAAATTTATTTAGTAAAAGTAAAATTTGTGGTTTTAAAATTCTAACCCTCTAAAATTAATTTCGTCACCAAAATTTCAAAGAAAAAGGAGTATATATGTATAAAAATATTTTTGAAACTAATGCATATATATATAAGAAATGAAGATTCGTTAAATAATAATAAATATTGAAATGCCTATGCAATCATATCTAACCCTCTAAAATAAATGCTACATCATAGGTTAGACAAAATCCTAGAAAAAATGAGGATATTGATTTCTCATAAGCTCATCACGTTCCCACGTAGACTCCTCTATACCATGGTTTCTCCAAAGTACTTTAACCATATGAATGACTCGACTTCTTAATACTTGCACCTTCCAATCAATTATTTGCACCGGCTCCTCCATATAAGTCAAATCCTCTTCCAAATTTACCGGTTGATCGATCAACACATGCGAAGGATCCGCTATATACTTTCAAAGAGCAGATACATGAAATATATCATGGATGCGACTAAGCTCCTCAGGTAATGACAATCTATATGCAATAAGGCCAACCTTTTCAGTGATCTTGTAAAGTCCAATATAACGTGGCCCTACTTTTTCTTTACATCCAAATCTAAGAATGCCCTTCCACGGTGATACTTTCAAAAATACCCAGTCTCCTAGTTGAAATTCCAATGCTCTACGTCTCTTGTCCGCATAACTCTTTTGTCGACTTTGTGCTACCCGAAGATGCCCTCTAATAATTGGAATATTTTCTGTGGTGCGCTGCACTAACTCTACACTGGATATCTTGGCTTCTCCCACCTCCATCCAACATACTGGAGTCCTGCATCTCCTCCCATACAAAGCCTCAAACGACGGTGTACCCAAACTAGTTTGAAAGCTATTGCTGTAGGGAAATTTAATGAGTGGAAAGTCATCATCCCAACTACTGGAATAACTCATAACAGAAGCAGGCAGCCTATCGTCCACGATTTGTATAACTCTATCTGATTGTCTATTTGTCTGTGGATGAAAGGCTATACTCATATTAAGTTTAGTCCCAAGTGCTCGTTGGAAACTTCTCCAAAATCAGGAAGTGAAGCGAGGATCCCGATTTGATACTATGCTGACTGATACTCCATGCAATCTCACTATGTTCTTGACATCAATCTCTGCCAACTTTTCTAGTGAATAGGTGAATCGTATCGGAAGAAAGTGAGCAGATTTGGTCAGTCGATCAACTATTACCCAAACTGCATCATGTCCAATGTGAGTTCGCGGTAGTCCTGATACAAAGGCCATGATAACATGTTTCCATTTCCACTTCGGGATGGAAAGTGGTTGCAATACTCCGGTGGGATGTCGGTGCTCTGCTTTAACTTGTTGACATATCAAACATCTAGATACATATTCTACTATGTTTCTCTTCATTCTTGATCACTAATAGAGTTCACGTATATCTCGATACATCTTGGTACTCCCTGGGTGCATGGTGTATATCAAATCGTGTGCTTCCCATAATCTCTCTCTTTAACTTTATATCATCTGGAATATAAACTCGACCTCTAAATACCAGTATCCCATCATCACGAACTGAGTACTCTGTATTTTCTTCTTTTCGCAGTTGCTCCTGAAGTTCGTGAAAGGTAGTATCCTTTTCTTGAGCCAACCAAATCCTCTCTAATAATACTAGTCTGATCCTTATATGTGCAACTAGAGCTCCATTTACTGACATTCTGAATGATAAATATAACTTTTTCATTTCTTTTAATTCACCTCTACACCTGTTCCTCAAACATGCCAAGGTACTAGTACTAGTCTCTTTACGACTTAAAGCATCCGCAACTACATTAGCCTTCCCTGGATGATAGTTTATAATCAAGTCATAATCAGCAATCAACTCCATCCATCTTCTTTGCCTCAAATTCAACTCCTTTTGTGTCTGAAAATACTTCAAACTTTTATGATCAGTAAAAACCTCACAAGTAGCTCCATATAAGTAATGTCTCCAAATCTTTAATGCAAATACAATGGCCGCCAATTCTAAGTCATGAGTAGGATAGTTTTGTTCATGCACCTTTAACTGTCTAGAGGCATATATGACAACTTTACCATGCTGCATCAAAACACAACCTAACCCTTTCTTCAAGGCATCACTGTATATCACAAAGTCATCGGTCCCGTATGGAAAAGTTAAAAATAGTGCGGTAGTAAATTGCCCTTTCAATATCTAGAAGCACTGTTCACACTCATCGGTCCACACAAATGATTCGTTCTTCTAATTGAGATGAGTTAAATGAGCTGAAATAATTGAAAATCCCTGGATGAATCTTTGATAATACCCTGCCAAACGAAAGAAACTTCGAACTTCGGTCACATTTGTGGGTTGTTTCCAATTCAACACTACTTCTACCTTTTGCGAGTCCACACTAACACCTTCCCCAGAAACAACTTGGCCTAAGAAGACCACTTGATCCAACCAAAAAATTTAAATGGGATTTAAGCTTAAATTGATAGCACTAGTATTGTCACATAAAATAGTTACATATTTGAAATCTAGGCCATAATCAAGTAGAGTGTGCTTTATCCATATCACTTGAGCACAACAACTACTGGCAGTGATATATTCAGCCTCAGTGGTAGATAATGACACTCATGCTTGTTTGTTGCTATACCAAGATAAAAGGTAACTATCAAGAAATTAACCATCACGACTAGTACCTTTATATTTGACTTTGCATCTGCAGTAAGGTCAAAATAAGAGGATTTTGTAAACCAACTACCACAATCATGTGTATCAATCAAATAACAAAGAATATGTTTGATGGCAATTAAATGAGAATCTTTTGGACAAGATTGAAATCTAGCACATAAGCATACGACAAACATAATATTTGGTCTACTTGCGATAAGATAGAGCAAACTACCAAGCTTATCTGTATATACCATTCCATCAACGTTTTTATCTTTCTCATCTTTGTCAAGTTTGGTTGATGAACTCATAGGGGTGCTAATACCTTTTGCTTGGTCCATTCCAAATCTCTTCAAAAGCTCCTTGGTATACTTGGATTGATTTATGAAAGTGCCATCTTTGGTTTGCTTGATTAGTGGCCCAAAAAAGAAGTTGAGTTCTCCTATCATGCACAATTTGAACTCACTTTTCATTAACTTAGCAAACTCCTCACAAAAAGAAACATTAGTAGCATCAAATATGATATCATCTATATAAATTTGTACAAGTAAGAGATCATTCTTGCAAGAGGTTTTTGTGGAAAGTGTTGTCTCAACCTTTCCTCTAGAAAATCCTTTTGAAACAAGAAAACCACTTAATCTTTCATACCAAGCTCTAGGAGCTTGTTTTAAACCATATAAAACTTTGGATAGTTTGTGTAACGACCCACTCTTGGGCGGGCCCTACCTAGGAGTGAATCATCACTTTCCTGTTCCAGAGGTGCAATGCAACTTGTAATACCACTATATGATACAAGTATAAATTCTAATAATTTCTAAACAAATAACAATAAAAAATAATATAAGGCGCACCGACCGTTCTATAGCAAAAGAGTACATAAAATGGTTTATACAAAACATAATTGTTTTCGCAAGATTGAGATCTCTCTATATACATACTAATTAAGTTAATAACCACTTGAAATGTTATAATGCATTGATAGACCAAAAATAATTACAAACGATAAAGGCTTCTATAATATTAGCTACTGCTGAGGATTCAATTGTCACGTGCGACGTAGAAAGAGAACTATACTCTTAATTCAACTACAAAAATCCTGAAATATAATGAGAGATTAATGAGCTACGAAGCCCAGTGAAATACCGTATTGAGTTTATAACATTTTTAATATAGATATAAGTTATCCTTGACTTTTTATGAGAATAACTTCATTTAGTACTAAAAAATAGTTTGATTTAGATATCACATAAAATAGAATATATTTATATATATGAACTTTCAAGTAATAATCACTATTTTTAAAAATAACAGCAAAATCAACAAACACAATTCACACGACTCATACGAGTCCATACAATCACATAAAAACTTCCGCCACCCTTCCAATGACCAACTCACACGCAGCACAAAGAAACTCTCAACACAACACCTCCCAATGGCCTTTTCACACACAGCGCGAAGAAACTCTCCACACAAATAAATAATCTCACCCTACAAGGGAGTCAATTCATATCCCGATGGTGGAGTTTGCACATAATTCACATTTACAACTCATTAACAACCAATCAATTCTCATGGTTTAGTATATTATATAAATATATAAGCCGAGCTACGGTAAAACAATAATTTATATTACTACAACATATTTTCACAAAAAGCAGAGCCACGGCAAAATAATAATTTCAAATTAACAACACATTTATTCACAAAAGCCGAGCCACGGTAAAATAATAATTCAATGTTAACAACACATTTATTCACAAAGCCAAGCCAAGGTAAAATAACAAATTCAAAGTTTTCACAACATATATTCACAAAGCTGAGTCACGGCAAAATAAATACTTTATTTAGTGTAAAATAAATAAATAAAATATGTTAAAATAACATAACATAAAATGATAAGATTTTGTGATCCTCAACCTCCACAAATAAGTTAGAAATCTCACCTCAAGCGAAAAGTATAAACCTATACTGCTCCACCCTTGGTTCTACCTCGGCAATCTCAGGACCTTATATATAATTACGCAGTAACAAATAAATTTAATGTCACTCTAAAATATTCAAATATTGACATATATATATATATGTATATATATATATATATATATATATATATATATATATATATATATATATATATATATGTATATATATATATAATATCTAAATGAATGCATGATTAATATTAATTAGAGCTAAAAAATTATTGAATTTGATAAAATTATTTTAAAATAGGAACTACTTATTTTTTCAGGGGATAAAAATATCAAAATGATTAATTTTAATAAAATCCACCATTCTCCACAAAAAATCCCAACTATTCCATTTTATTCTATTTATATATTTTCATACTCCTTTTCATTATAACAATCTAATAAATTTTTAAATACTCAATATTTAATCAAAACAAAAAGTTTCAAAAATAACTAAATTTGTCCAGATTATTCAAAAATTCAGCAAATATATCAAACATGCTTAAAAATTATTGAAATTTTTTATGTAGGTAGAATATGATAACAAGAACCTTGGTTCAAAAAATTCAATCGGAGCATCCAACAATTTATTAAAATTCATACAAATTTACTGCTATAGTAATTTCTGAAAATAATTAAACTCAATCATAATGAGAAAAAATTGAAGATTTTAACTTGATTTCGAGACTTTTGATGTAGCTGTAAACTTAAGTTTAAAAAATTTAATTTGTGTGTGAGGAATTGGGGTAGAATTTGTTAAAAATTGAAGTGAGAAATAGAGAGAGAGGAGAGAAAAGAAAAGAGGAAATGGGGAAAATGGGGGAGGGGGAGGATCAGCCGTGGGCTGATCTGTTGCCCTTTTTTTTAATTTGTAAAATCAACCTTCAACTCTTTTATAATTATGGATTTACCCTAAAACATATAATGTATAAATTTCTCTTCATTTTAAGAATGTGTAAAAATAGATTTTTTTAGCAATTTATAGTTATCACACACACACACACACACACACACACACACATATATATATATATATATATATATATATATATATATATATATACACACATGCTAGAGTAGAATCTCTTGAAAAATTTATTTAGTAAAAGTAAAATTGTGGTTCTACAGTTTAAAGACAATGTTAGGAATGTTTTCCTCAGTAAAACTGAGAGGTTGTTCCACATAAACTTCTTCATCAATAAAACGGTTTAGAAAGCACTTTTGACATCCCTTTTAAAATAATTTAAAACCTTTAAAGCAAACAAATGCCAAAATCATTGTTATGGATACAAGTCTATCTACGAAGCCAAAGTTTCATCATAATCAATGCCCTCTTATTGATTGAATCTTTGGGCAACAATTTTAGTCTTGTTTCCAACCACTTCTCTGAATTCATTTAGTTAATTTCTAAAATCCTATTTTGTACCAATAACGGGATGATCAAGGCGGCTTGGGATAAGAATCCAAACTTTGTTTCTCTCAAATTGATTTAATTCCCGTTGCATAGCAACAACCCAACAATCACCACACAATGCATCATCAATGTTTTGAGACTCAATGTGAGATAAAAGTGCAAAGTTGTCAATGAAGTACCGTCTTGTTCTAACACCTTGCGAAACATCACCAATGATTTGCTCCTTAGGTTGGCCTCCTGCATATCTTAGGTCCTTTGGTAACTCTTGCTCACCACTAGGTTGGTTATCTTGTTCGTGTTCAATCATCTCTTCTTCATTGGCATGATCTTTGAAGGTTGGAGTTTGAAGATGAGTTTGATTGTCATTCATGGAAGTACCTACATCATCATCATCATCTCTTCTTTCCAAGTAAATGTTAGACCCATCAAAACTCACATGCACGGTTTCCTCAACACATAAAGTTCTTTTATTGCAAACTGTATAAGCCTTCTTATTTGGGGAATAACCAATTGGATAATACTAAGCAAGTTGTATTTCAAATCATCAATGAGCAAAACTTGTTTAATGAGAGGGGAAGAACCTTTACCAATATTACATACTCCAAGGATTCTTGCTTTCTTCTTGTCTCTAAAGGTAAAAAATCCTTAATTTATAGCTTGTAACTTGCTTATGAGTGAGTGTTCATAGCTTGATAATTTAAAGTCATCTTCTTTGAATCATTTTCATCAAATTCTTCAATCATATTTGGTTCTCTTGTAATCCCGTCGGCCTTCAACTTCATAGGCATATGTGGCCCTTTCTCAATAGTATTCCACAAATCAAAGTTAATAGAACAAATATAAATCTTAATACGAGATTTTCATAAAGCATAATTTGTTCCATCAAAGAGTGGAGGTCGGTTTATACAAGATCCTTCCAAATAAGGGAGGAATGAAATATTAGCCATAGAACCTTAACTTTTAGGTTGTTAAATCACAAAAAGAAGCCCCTGCTCTGATACCAATTGACAAACCTAAGAGGGGAGGGGGTGAATTAGGTTTTTGCTAATTTTTGAAAAATATCATTTAATAAAATCCCCTTTGAGAGTTCACAACGTCCAAGTATTTATAAGTTTTGAATAGAGTGGTTGAGAGAAAAAGAGTAGTCAATGAAATAGCAATTAAGACCAACAATTACAAGGCAATAAAGATAGCACATATAAGTGAAAGCAATAAATAACAAGAGAAGTACACAAAAAATCATAGTGCTTCGATCTCTCCAAGATCTACATCCACTATCTTGAGTCCACACTCAAGAATTTCAACCAATCTACTAAATTCTTTAGTAAACAATTACACAAGAGGCTCACCCTCAAAGGGTTTTACACCAATAACCTCTTTTTTCAATTCAACAAACAAGGTTCACTCTAACCACAAAGAGTTTTGTGTCACAAGATAACCTTGAACAACCCAATCAAGGCTTACCCTCTCAAAAAGGTTTCATATCCTCAAGAAAACCTTGATTAAACAAGTAAGGATGAGATAAGGGTAGAAATTACTATTCAAGATGGTAGATATTCAACAATTCTAGCACTACTTGACTTTTGCCTTTGGAATCCTTGGATAATCACATGAAGCACATGAACAATGAAAACTGTTCTTTGATCTTTGATGTTCTCAATATAATGGCATGTAAGTTCATCATCTTATTCAAAATATGAGTTTCTAGCCTTTTGTGTAATTCAAAAATTCAAATATAATGTTCAAAAGATGGCTAGTAAAAGTAAAATTCGTTCGACCGAACATGAACCTCTGCATCCAAATGATTGTCCTAATTTTTCTATTTTCAAGCTGCCAAAGATAAATTTGGTCGACTGAATTTGGACACAAGCATTCAAATGGTTGTATAAATTTCTCTGGAAATGCAGAAGCCATGGTATACAGTTCGGACGTTCGAATTGGAGTCCGAACTATTCAAACTTCGACAGAATGATTAGAAATCAAGCATAACAAGTTTGAAATTATTTTGGACTATAAAATAGATCTTTTCTAAAGCTTTTAGTCCAAATGTCGTTGTCAATAACTTGGTAAAACACTTATAAGATAAATCATTTAAGATTGAAAACCAAGTTTTAAGCTGTTTTCAAAATGATTTAGATTCCAAAGACAAACAAGTATAAGTTTTACAACGATGTACCTATTAAGCAATTGTAAACTTATGCTAAGGTCTTCAAAGCCTTCAATCCTTAGGGCAAGCTCGTCATGTTATAACTCTTTGAGTGCGATTTGAGTTGTCCTTAGCACTTTATCTTCAAGGCAATGAGACTTCTTAGCTTCCACATTCCAATAATCCTATAACACAATAATTATTCAGGTTTTCTCATATCAATGTTTGTCATGATCAAAACTCTAAGATTTTCCTTTAAGGCTTACAGTACATAATTCAAAATTGGGGATCCTTGCTAGATATTATTCGACATTCTTTGTGAAGTCTGGAGAATTTATTACTAAGATGTACACATGGTTCAAAAATAATGCAAATTATTTAAAATCTTATTGGTAGACATATCTCGTTGGAGAGTGCGATACAAAGATACTTAATGCTCTACTAAGTTGGGAATCAGTGATGTTTTCTATGGAAGAATCAAAGATTCCAAAGCATTACCTCTTGAAGAGCTTATAGGATCATTATTCACTCATGAAATGAAAAGAAAAATATTTGAAGAGAGACTGGTGAAGGAGAAGATGTTAGCACTTGAATGTCCATGACAATCAACCTATGGTTTGAAATAGCAAAATGTTGAGAAGTTCAATTCTTGTGTCAGGTAAAGCTAGATATACACTATATGCTCTCGCATATGAGGTTAAGTAGTGTGATAGGATCTTTGCAATGGAAGTTTTAAGTGTTCTAAAATTGATGTACACTAAATGTAGGCATAATTTGGATTGAAGATCTAATCATGAGAAGTCCTATCATGAAAATGGTTGAAGACTTGTTGATTGGGGTTTCTACGTCACAAAGGTATAATCTTTTGTAAACCTTACTCTTCTTATAAGTAATAAGTCATTTTTGATAATGGGAATGATTGATTTCAAAACCATCATTGATCTTTGAACTTGATATTTTTCTCAAAGGCTCTGATTTAACGATAATGTGCTTCTCAATGTTTGGAAGTTTAGTCAAATTATTTTAGTTAGGGTTAGTACCTTAGATTGAAGAACTTAAGTTTTGTTGACCTAAGTTGAAGGTTAAGTGCCAACCAAGGATTTAGGTTTTGATCAAACTAAACTTCAAGCTCTAGCACCTAAATTTGAATATTTTACTTTACTACCCAGGTTAAAAACTTTAAAGGGTTATTGAACTTTGCGTCACTTATTCCAGTAATGAGAGAATTTTTTTATGAATGAATCCTTGTTCTCCCTTGTCCCATATTGAATGATATCCAAAAGGGGAGAACTGAGGATGATGTAGCTCTGTTATTATGTAATTTTAGTATGCTTTGCATTTTTGGAACTATATTGTTATATTGGTGAATTCTTACCAAACACTCTTGTTATGATGTCTATGGATGATATTTATATGCCAACTATTTTCATTTGTATCTTAGATGATTGTTATGAAGTTGTTTTAGCCCATTTTAAAGTGGTTGGAAAAGCAAGTACCTAGTTGTTTTAGTTTAAAACTTTTTGAAAGTTTCCTAGGGTATGATTTTCAAGATTTTAAAATTTTTCATTTTAAAACAACTTGGTGTTACTAGTTTTTATTATATAAAATTCCCCAAAATGATTTGGTGCCGTTTTGATTTAGTTAGTGATCAACAGTGATGTAATATTGTAATAGTAGCCTTGATTGAAGTAGATGCCAAAAGCATGGTCGATTGAAACTTTTTTGAGCTCAAAATTTGGAAGATGTTTAATCTCACACTTGAAAGTAGTGACACAGTAAAGAAAAAAAATTGGGGATGTTAGCTAGACATTATCAAACCTTTTTCGTAAAGTCTAAAAAATTTACTACTTAGATGTGCTTAGGGTTCACAAATATTACAAATTAATTAAAAACTTATCGAAAGACATCCCATTAGAGAGTGAAATGCAAAGATACTTAATGTTGTATCGAGGAGTTGGGAATCAAAGGTGCTTTCTATGGAAGAATGAAAGAATTCCAAAGCACTACCTCTTGAAGAGCTTATAGGATCATTAATCACTCATGAAATGAAAAGAAAAATATTTGAAGAGAATGTGGTGAAGGGGAAGCAGATGTTAGCACTTGAATGACCTTGGTAATTAACCGATGTTTTGATATTGCAAAATTTTGAGAAGTTCTAATATTATATTGGTTTCTATTTGGTTAAATAGGATATACACTTCATAATCTCACATATTAGGATTAATTGTGTGATATGATCGTTGGATTGGAAGTTTTAGGTACTTCAACGTTGATGTACATTGAATATAGGCATGCTTTAAATTGAAGATCCATTCATGAGAGTGTCTATGATGACGATGCGCAAAGAATTAATGATTAGGGATTCTAAATCACTAAGCTATAGTCTTATATGTACCCACAACCTTTTACCCTTTGATTGAATTCTTACCCTAAAACATGAAGTTATTTTTGAACATGGTAATGATTGATTTTAAAACCTTCATTGATCTTTGAATTTGATACTTTTCTTAAAGGCTTTGATTCAATGAAATCATACTTTTCAATGTTTGGAGGTTTAGTGAAATTATTTTAGTTAGGGTTAGAACCTGAGATTGAAGAGCTTCAGGTTGGTTGACCTACGTTTTAAGGTTTAGCCTGTTAGCAATTATCCCTAATTTACTTAGGGACTTAAGTATGGCCTACACATTAGGTTACCATAATGGTTAAGATAACTAAGGTCTCCTATTAATGAGAAGTTGGATAGGATAAGGATTCTATTTTCGATTGGATTATGCATGCCAGTTAGTTTCCTTAATGGACGGAAACACGTGCGTATGCTATTTTTGATTGGATTATGTGTACCTTTAAAAGTTTCTAACATGTGGTATCAGAGCCATCATTAGCCATTGTTTGGTATGTATGTCATGTAATAACTTCTCTTACTTGAAATTCATACTTCGTATATGTTATTGTAATTTTAATTTGTTATTAAAATTACAAAGAATGCATTTTTTTGGAACTTTTATTGATGAAATCGGAGTCTGCAATCCTTTACATATTCTTCGGTCATATGGTACTTGGTTTTCTGTCTTATTCCAAATTTAACTTTTGCCTTCTTGACCGTTATCAATGTATGCCCTTTATGGTTTTTTGTCTCATTTGAAGTTGCAAAAAGCTTTGAGTTTTGTCTTCTTTAGGCTTTCACTTTTGCAACGATTTTTCCAAAATCAAGATTTAGTTTTTACTTTTGGTTTTGAACAAGTTGTAAAAACTTTTCTTTTTTTTGCCTTTATTCTGTTGGTTTTGGTGAAGGTTGGAGAAGATTCACTTGTTTTTCCTTGACCATTAGTATTGCTTTGACTTGGTCATAATATTATTAGTTTATTTATCATCTTAAATAAAGAGAATTTTGTCCCCTTTTTGAAGGTTCTTCCTTTGCCTTCTGATTGTTGTTTCTTATTTCGGCCTGAAGTCGTATTTTATTTATTTAATAAATAAATATTTATAATATTAAGTTTGATTACCAAAATTGCTCATTTTGATATAACGGCAATTGGAGATTCTTATTTAGCCTTTTCATGTAATGTCCATATGGATTAAATCAACATTTTGATTAAGTTGATTGTTGAGGTTCTGAATGTCATTTTTATTAGTTCTCTTCACATCATGTACTTATGAGTAGCCATAGCATCTTAAGCACTTGATATGTAAAGAAAAATAAATCACATTTAAGTTAGTGATTATTTTAATGACATTCTAAAAGTGTAATTATCTTATTAAAATAGTAACTCGGCCTCATAGAGAGGTAACTATTTTGGTTAAGATTAATTGGAATGAGACGGTAAACCTTTAGTTTGAAATTTCCCTATGCCCACAGGTGTGAATTATTTCTGTGTTTCCAGTTTACTAGTCTCATTATAAATTCAATGTAAATTCTATGCTTGAGATGCAACCTTTATCCATAAGAAGGTCAGAATTTACATTGAATCATCCTGGTTGATTCTTTTCTGATAGTTGTACTTTATAGCTTATGTGTTTATTCTTAGTTTTTGCAGTTTTTCCTACTGCAGTATTTAATGAAAATACTCAAATTCCAATGCTTACGGGTGATAATTACTCTGACTGGAAAGATAAAGTACTTCTAACTTTAGGGTGCATGGATATGGATCTGGCACTTCGTAAGGACGAACCACCCGTACCCACGAAATCAAGTATGTCAGAGGCTAAAATTGCTTATGAGCAGTGGGTGAAATCTAATCGCATAGTTTAATGCTCATTAAAGCCCATATTAGTAAAAGCATTAGGGGTTCAATCCCTGATTGCAGTAAAGTGAAATCTTACATGGAGGCAATTGATGACCAATTTGTGAGTTCTGACAAAGCCTTAGCCAGCACCTTAATGCAGAAGCTTTCTAATATAATGCTTGATAAAGGCAAATATGTGCATTAGCACATTATGGAAATGAGGGATATTGC
Organism: Rauvolfia tetraphylla; assembly: GCA_030512225.1. NCBI lineage: Eukaryota > Viridiplantae > Streptophyta > Magnoliopsida > Gentianales > Apocynaceae > Rauvolfia > Rauvolfia tetraphylla. The sequence goes on along the minus strand of JAJQKT010000004.1, from coordinate 5,654,648 downwards.
TGCTAAGCTTAAAGCCCTTGAAGTTAAGATGTCTGAGTCATTCCTTGTGCATTTCATTCTCAATTCTCTTCCTGCGGAATATGGTCAGTTCAAAATTTCCTACAACACACATAAGGAAAAATGGTCAATTAATGAACTTTTGACCATGTGTGTTGAAGAGGAAGGGATATTGAAACATGAGTTACTTGAAGGTGTTCATCTTGTAACTAATGATACAGGAAAGGCACTAAAGGCAAAGCTATTCCTATGAAGAAAAAAGGCAACAGCAAAGATCTTTGCCATTTTTGCAAAAAGAGGGGATACTTCAAAAAGGATTGCCTGAAATATAAGAAATGGCTCGAAAAGAAAGATAATCTCAGTTTTGTGTGTTATGAATCAAATTTTACTGAGGTTTCTGATAATGCATGGTGGATTAATTTTGGTTCTACAATTCACATTGCCAAAACCATGCATGGCTTTCTGAATCTAAGGAAGCCGATGGGTAGTGAACAAGACATCTATTCTCGCAATAGGATGCGTTCACATGTGGAAGGCCTGGGGACCTATAGGCTCATTTTAAAATATGGTTTTCAATTAGATCTTGAAAATACTTTTTATGTTCCATCTTTTTCAAAAATTTAGTGTCTGTTTCGAGACTTTCAAAAATTGGATATTATATTTCTTTTCATTCTTCTTCTATGAAACTTTTGAAAGACAATAAAGTTGTTGGTTTTGGAATTTTGGATGGAAATTTATTCAAATTTGAGCTAGACCCACATATGAGTGCAATGTTTTAACTTTGCATGATAAGAAATTTTGTACTAAACGATGTATTATCAATGAGAACTCATCAAGTCTTTGGTACAAAAGATTAGGTCATATCTCAATTGACCGAATTAAGAGGTTAGTAAATAATGGAGTTTTAAAATCTTTTGATTTTTTTGACTTTGTTACTTGTGTGGACTGCATAAAGGGAAAGCGGACTAAGAAGTCCTCTAAAGGTGCCAAAAGGAGCTTCAAATACTTGAAATAATACACACAGATATCTGTGGACCTTTTCCTACCCCTTGCTTGAATGGTGAGAGATATTTTATTTCTTTTATTGATGACTATTCAAGATATATGTATCTCTAATTTCTGTCTGAAAAATCTGAAGTACTTAATGCTTTTAAAGCATTCAAAACATAACTAGAGAAACAAAAGAAAAATAAGATCAAAATTGTAAGATCTGATAGGGATGGAGAATATTATGGAAGGTATACAGAAAAAGGGCAAGCCAAAGATCCATTTGCTGAGTTCCTTGAAAGTGAGGGTATTATTGCCCAATATACTATGCCAGGAACACCACAACAAAATGGTATGGCTGAAAGAAGGAACCGCACTTTAATAGATATGGTAAGAAGCATGATTAGCATATCAAGTTTACCTTTATCCTTATGGAGCGAAGCCTAAAAAATCGCTGTGTATTTTAAATAGGGTTCCATCAAAGGCTGTCCCTAAAACTCCTTTTGAATTATGGAATGGATGGAAATCTAGTTTAAGACATTTACACATTCGGGGGTGTCCAACTGAAGGTAGGATTTATAATCCTCAACTAAGGAAGTTGGACGAAAGAACAACTAGCAGTTACTTTATAGGCTATGCAGTCAACTCCAAAGGTTTTAGGTTTTATTGTCCCTCTCATACTCCTAAAATTGTGGTAGCTAGAAATGCTAAAATTCTTGAAGATCATGAAGAAAGTGGGAGTGGTTTACCACAAAAGGTGGAACTTGAAGAAATAAAGGAGCCACCTATTGTCCCAGTGATGCCTTTATACTTCAACACTTCTGAAACTAATTCTCATGAGTTAGTTGAAGAACAATAGTTTCAAAGTCTACCACCTTCTACAGAACCACATACGGAACAATCCACTTTAACTACTCCCATAGCATAAATGCATGAACAAGTGGGAGTTAGGAGATCCACAAGAATAAAGAAACCAGCCATTTCTAATGATTTTGTTGTATACCTCCAAGAGTCTAAATATAATCTTGGAATAAAGGATGACCCATATTCGTTTTCACAGGCCATGAGTGTAGAGCATTCCACACTTTGGTATGATGCCATGAAAAATGCGTTGGAATCCGTGCCTAAAAATAAGGTTTGGGACCTTGTGGAATTACCAGAAGGAGCCTCTACTATAGGAACCAAATGGGTTTTCAAAACCAAAAGAGACTCTACTGGTAATATTGAACGATATAAAGCCCGACTTGTAGCTAAGGGATTCACTCAAAAAGAAGGCATTGACTACCATGAAAGTTTCTCTCCAGTTTCAAAGAAATATTCTTTCAGAATAATCATGGCTTTAGTAGCTCATTTTGTTTTAGATTTACTTCAAATGAATGTGAAAATAGCATTTTTGAATAGGGATCTCGAAGAAGCGGTATACATGCGTCAGCTAGAGGATTTTGTAGATAACAATAGTCACCTTGTTTGCAAGCTAAAGAAATCTATTTATGGACTTAAACAGGCTTCCCACCAATGGTATATTAAATTTTATAACGTTGTTTCTTCATACAAATTTACGGAGAACATTGTTGATGAATGTATATACCTCAAGATAAATGGGAGCAAATGTATTATCTTAGTCCTTTATGTAGATGATATATTGCTTGCAAGTAGCGATTTAGGTTTGTTGCATGACACCAAGCAATTTCTTATTCAAAACTTTGAAATAAAGGATATGGGTGAAGCCTCTTATGTCCTTGGCATAGAGATTCACAGAGATAGATCCCAAAGGATACTTGGATTATCTCAAAAGGCCTATATTGAAAAGGTTTTGGAAAGATTCGGAATGAAAAACTGCTCTACTGTTACAACACCTATTGCAAAAGGTGACAAGTTTAGTCTGCAACAATTTCCTCAAAATGCGTTGGAATTAGAGCAGATGAAAGGCATTCCTTATGCTTCTCTGGTTGGAAGCCTTATGTATGCACAGGTCTGCACTAGACCTGATATTACTTTTGCAGTAGGAATGCTTGGCAGATATCAAAGTAACTCTGGTCTTGATCATTGGAAAGCTGGTAAAAGGGTTTTGAGATATTTGCAAGGAACCAAGGATTTCAAGCTTACATACAAATATTCCAATTCCTTAGAGGTGATTGGATATTCGGACTCAGATTTAGGTGAATGTAAGGACAGTGGTAAATCTATTTCATGATACATTTTCCTTCTCGCTGGAGGGGCCATATCCTGGAAGAGTCTTAAGCAAAATATTGTTGCAACATCCACAATGGAAGCTGAGTTTGTTGCATGCTATGAAGCTACATCACAGGCGTTATGGTTAAAGAACTTCATTAGTGGCCTTTATGTAGTTGATTCCATTTCTAGGCCATTAAGGGTCTATTGTGATAACTGGGGTGCTGTATACTTTTCCAAAAATAATAAGAGTGGTAGCCATAGTAGACACATAGACATCAAGTATCTGATGGTCAGAGATTACATCAAGAAGCAAGCTCTGTCAATTGAACATATTAGTACCACCTTGATGGTGGCAGATTCTATGACTAAAGGATTACCAACTACTGTTTTTCAGGATCATGTAACCTATATGGGACTTTGTGGTTCATTTTGACTTACTTTTCTCTGATTATTTTGTCTAGACAAATTATTGTTTTTCTTTGTTTTACTGACTATGCGCATATGGTTTTCATGCATTAAAGTGTGATCTATATTAGATCCAATAAAATGGACCCTGAATGATGCTTATATTAAGTGCATTCATAAAGTTTTTACACTTGATTAGAAAATGTTATGCATAGTAATACATGGAAGGAAATGTTTGTTACAGAGCATGACCACCATGATTCTTATATTATATTTTCTTTTTGAGTGTATGTTGCATAATTTTACAATTTTGAGTGACTACATTATTATATGGCCAGGTTTATGTTTTGTCACTCAATGTGCTTATCTAACATCTAATGTATGGGCCAAGTGGGAGAATATTAGCAATTATCCCTAATTTACTTAGGGACTTAAGTATGGCCCACACATTAGGTTACCATAATGGTTAAGGTAACTAAGGTCTTTTATTAATGAGAAGTTGGATAGGATAAGAATTCTATTTTCGATTGGATTATGCATACCAGTTAGTTTCCTTGATGGACGGAAACACTTCCATACGCTATTTACTCTTGGGGTCCCTAGTCTATCTATATATATGACGCCTGTGACATCCATCAGTGGGCGAGATTTTCTTCTTTCAATAGATATAGGCTAGAAGACTCCAGGGTTTCTGTTGTAAATCACAAAGTTGGTGAGAACATATTTTAATTTTGCTTGAACAATTATGGCTATCGCTGAAGGTATGTTTCTATACTATTTTTTCACTGCTATTTAGATATATACCTTTAAAAGTTTCTAACATAGCCGACCAAGGATTCAAGTTTGGTCGAACCAAGATTTGAATATTTTACTTTATTACCTTGGATTAAAACTTTGAAGGCTCGTTCAACTTTGCCTCACTTATCCTAGTAATGAGAGCCTTTTTTTTAATTAATCCTTATTCTCCCTTATCTCATTTTGAATGATGACCAAAGGGGGAGAAATGAGGATGATGAATTGTTATTATGTGATTTTACTATGTTTGGCTTTTTTAGATCGATATTGTTATATTTTGTGAATTCTTACCAAACTCTCTTGTTATTAGGGGTGTTCAAACCGGATTTCGGTTCGATTTCGGTTTTACTATTCGGTTTTCGGTTCGATTTTTTCATTTTTTTGAAAATCGAACAGAACCGTTTTATTGTTCGGTTCTACTATTCAGTTTTTCGGTTTGGTCCGGTTCGGTTCAAACTGAAATAACACAAGAACACATTATAGTAATGAGTTATTGTATTTATTTTTAAAAAATAAATACAAGAACGCATTACCATAATGCATTCTTGTATTTAATTTTTAAAAAAGTAAATACAAGAACTCATTATCATAATGTGTTCTTGTGTTTTTTTTCTAAAATTTCGGTTTTTCAGTTCGGTTTTCGGTTCAATAACCTAAACCGAACCGAACCGAACCGAATTCGGTTCGGTTCGATTTTTGAACACCCCTACTTGTTATCATGTTTATGGATGAGATTTATAAGACAACTATGTTGCTTTGTATAATACATGGTTGTTATGAAGTTTTTTTTGGCTCATTTCAAAATGGTTTGAAAAGCAAGTACACTAGTTGTTTTAGTTTAAAACATTTTGAAGAGATCCTAGAGAAATAATTTTCATGATTTTGAAGTTTTTTCATGTTAAAGCAACTTGATCTTTTTATTTTCAATCTATTAGATATTGCTCAAAATGATTGGTATTTTTAATTGAGTTTAGTTAGTGTTTGACAGGAACGTAATAGTGCAGCAGCAGCTTCGATTGAACCAAATGCCAGAAGCTTGGCCAACTGAATTTTCTCGGAGGTTGAAATGTGGAAGATACCTGAAGTCATACCTGAAAGTAGTGACAAAGTAAAGAAATAAAAATTTGGGAATTTGTTTTACATATTATCAAACCTTCTTTGTGAAGTCTCCAAAATTCATTACAAAGATGCACATAAGATTGGCAAACATTACAAATTAAGTAAAATCTTATGGAAGGGCATATCCCACTGGAGAATGAAATGCAAAGATAATGCTTTACCAAGGAGTTGGAGAACAATGGTGCTCTCTATGGAAGAATCAAAGAATTCCAAAGCACGACCTCTTGAAGAGCTTATAGGACCATTACTCATTCATGAGACTAAAATAAAAAGTTCTGATGAAAGTAAGGAGAAGGAGAAGAAGAAGTTAACACCTGAATTCACCTGAATGCCCTTGTCAATCAACCTATGTTTTGATATAGTAAAATGTTGGGAAGTTCAAATATTGTTTGGATTTCAATTAGGTTAAACAGGATATACACTTTATGCACTCACATAATAGGTTAAATATTATCGTAGGATCTTTGGATTGAAAGTTTTAGATACTTCAATATTGATGTTAGGCATGCTGTGGATTGAAGATCCTCTCATGAGAAATCTATCATGAAGATATTCTCATCAGCAATCTATCATGAAAATATTCTCATGAGAAATCTATCATGAAGATACGCGAAGATTTAGTAATTGGGGTTTCTAAGTTGCTAAGGGATACTCTTATGTAAACCCTAGTCCTTTGATCCTTTGATTGAATTCTTACCTTGAAGCATGAATATGCTTCTGTAAATGGTAATGATTGATTTAAAAACCTTCATTGATCTCTGAACTTGATATTTTTCTTAAAGGATTTGATTTAATAAAAATGCGCTTTTCCATGTTTGGAGGTTCAGTGAAATTATTTTAGTTAGGGTTAGAACCTTAGATTGAAGAACTTAAGTTTGGTTGACCTAAGTTGAAGGTTTGGCCGACCAAGGATTTAGGTTCGGTTGAAATGACATACATGTTCTAGTAGCAAGATTTGAATATTTTACTTTGCCCTTCAAAACTTTGAAGGGTAGTTCAACTTTGCTTCACTTATTCTAGTAATGAGAGTGTTTTTTGTTTAATCAATCCTTGTGGCTCTCTTGTTCCATTTTAAATAATGACCAAGGGGCAGAAATGAGGATGATGTAGTTCTGTTATTATGTGATTTTACTGTCCTTTGCATTTTTGGATCTATGTTTTTTTGCTTGTCAATTGTCACCAAACACTCTTGTTGTGATATTTCTGGATGACATTTATATGCCTAGTACTGTTTTGCTTGGTATAATAGATGGTTGCTAAGAAGTTGTTCTTCTGTAAAACTTTTTCAACAGATCCTAGGTATGATTTTCAAGATTTTAAAGTTTTTAATTTTAAAGCAATTTGACTTTACTAATTTTTATCAATATATATACAAGTCACTCAAAATGATTTGGCAGTGACGTAATGATATAGTAGCAAAATCGATCGAATCCAATACGAAAAGCTCAGCCGACCGAAACTTCTTGGAGTTTGAATGTTGAAGATGCTTACTATTGCCAATGAAACCAGTAACAAATTAAAAGAATCAAATTTGGGGATAGTTGTGAGATATTATCTGACCTACTCCTTGAAGTTTTAAAAATTCCTTACTAAGATGTAAACAAGGTTCACAAACATTACAAATTAATTAAAGAGTTATGGAAAGACATGTCCCTTTACAGAGTGAAGTGCAAAGATAATTACTGCTCTACCACGAAGTTAGGAATCAATGGTGCATTCTATGGAAGAATCAAAGGATTCCAAAACAGTACGTCTTGAAGAGCTTATAACGTCATTACTCACTCATAAACTGAAAATAAAAAGATTTGAAGAGAGTGAAGTGATGGTGAAGAAGATGTTGGAACTTGAATGACCTTGACAATCAACTTATGTTTTGTTGTAACAAAACATTGAGAACTTCTAATATTATGTGGGTGTTTGTTAGGTTAAATGGGATATACACATTAGACTCTCATATATCAAGATGGAAGAGTGATGAAGTTGATGATGATAATGAATGATGAACACGATTCTTAGAACCAAATTCTCCGGGCCATATTTCAAGAGGAATAGTCTTGTTTTCTTGAAACAAGAGTTTTTGGAATTTTTGTTCAAGATATTTGTTAGTCCTACGAGCACTTCCTAGTTTTGATTATGACAATATTGGTGAGGACTAATATGCATCTGTATTACATGTGATCAGATCATTGGCTTAGAAGCTTTAAGTAGTTCAATATTGATGTACATTGAACAAAGGTTGTTTTGGATTGGCGATCTACTCAAGTGAATGCCTACCATGAAGATGTTTGAAGAATTAGTGATTAGGGTTTATATGTTGTTAAGATGTAATCTTGTATAAACCCTGTACCTTTAACCCTTTGATTGAATTCTAATATTGAAGCAGGGATTTATTTTTGAAATTGGGAATGATTGATTTCAAAACCTTTATTGAACTTTGAACTTGATATGTTCTTCAAAGGTTTTGATTTAATGATACTGTGCTTTTTAATATTAGGAGGTTTAGTGAAATGATCTTAGTTTGGGTTAGAACCTTAGAGTGAGCCTCTTGTGTACGATTGGTTTTTCCTACCATTTTTAATTTGAGAAAAGGATTTAAGTGGTTATGTGCGAAAATCTTTGGGTAAGATCAAGATGGTGGACACGAACCATGGGATGATTGAACAACTATATTCATTGTGTGATTGGCTCTTTATTTATCTTTTGCTTACTTTCTTGTATATATTGCATTGATCATTAATTGCTATCTTCTCCTTATAATTGTTTGGGTGTTTAAGCTTTTGAAAACTTTTAATATCTTACTCTACCTCTTTATTGCTTTCAAAATTGCAAATCAACTTGGAAAAGGGAGAAGTTTTAAATTTTACCAAAATCCTATGCAACCCTCTCTCCCCCTCACGATTCTCAAAATAGTTTCAAAACTTCATGATTGAACGCTTTCAGATTTCAGAAGTATCATGTTTGGAAGATATAGATTCAAAATCAATCATTTCAATTTGATAAATGTTTTTGAAGTTGTTTCAAGTGTCTGATAAGGTAACCTATATGTAAGGTAAACGTGTAATAAATAAACTCCTGTATGAGCACTCTTGTAGTAAGCAAAAGTATACTGTTGACTTAAGGATACAATATTTTTGGATTTCTGTTACTATTAATGATAATGCTATTTAACTACCTTGTGAAGTATACTCAAGTTATCTAGTGTGAACTAACTTTCAAGATCATTGATGATGTGCCCTCAGATTAGAGCAAGTTCAAGACTAGATTGTCTAAGGTATGCATAATTTAGAAAATGCTGTCAAGGATATAAGAACAGATAACGCAAAATCTATGTGCCTTGAGTCATCTAAAGGTCTCTTCTTGAAAAGGTTTTCCTTTTGAAAAAGCATTTGTGTAACTATTTTCAAATTAACTTCTTGTATAAATGTTTTCAAATTAAGAAGTTTTTCAAAATTAAAATTGTTCTTCAAGCTAAACCTTATCTTTCAAGCTAAGTACCTAATTTTGCAGAATCTAGTAGCAAGTTAGAATGATAGTGACAACTAACTATGCGTGTCAGACAACTTTTCAGGAAGAAAGATTAGTTTTTCCCAAAACTTGCACTCATTTGGTTAAATGAGTTTTAAACTATTTTTTAAGCTAAAATAACTTTTAACTATTTCATAAAATTTAATTTTGGTCAAAGTCAAACAAGTCACTTTCATTCTGGCCTATAAAAAGATGATTTAACAAAAGGCAAATTCGAAATTTCAAATAAGCCTTGACTGAGGTGGACATCTTGACTTTGCAAAAAGTTAATTTCTATCAAAAGGAACGTCGGACATTTTTAGATTATTATTTGAGCAATGCACCATCTTTTACATTATCTCTCTCCTAATTATCTCTCACATATCCATAGGAGTATATATAGCCCTTGGGTACTATGTTTTTGGCTAGAGGAAGAATAGGTTATATGTGCTATTCCTCATATTTGGGTAGAGGTCGTGATGGGATTGGGCAGAATGATTGGCCCCAGTTTTCAAGATAGAATGCAATAGGCTTATCCATACATTAAGGCCCAAAAAGGGGTCTATTCCCATAAAGATTTGGTCATCAAAAGAAGGTATGTTTCTTCACATATAATTACAAAATCCAGCAAGGTATGACCATTATTTATATGCATGCTTGTTTCTTTGAAGGATCATCTTACTTTTTTTTGGTTAAGAGAAAGTGTATTCTTTACTAACTTACGTATTGGAGGGTTTTTGAGGATTAGCTCTCGTAATAGTGTTTGCATTGTGTTCTTGATGTGCAAGTTAATGATACATGGAAAAGTTTGGGATCCAACAATTGGCGCCCACCATGGATAAGCTCCAAGGCAATTATTCATGGCCGTTTGCACAACCTTCCTACTATGAACATTGGCATTTATCAATGCCGCCAGTGGAAGGGTCAAGATGTCCCTCACGTTCCAGGTTACCTCGTTCCTTGTCATGCCAGAACAATTAATCGCATGATGTGATACATGTACCATTCTCCATACTGTAAGTGGTAAAATTGTTTTATTGCAAACAGAGTTGGAATTGTATAAGTGCTATATCTTGATAAGCTTGTTTCCAATGATGTTAAATGTCCTTCTATTTATGATAATGATGGTTATTTATGGCATAAAGGATTAGGTCATGTGAGTATGGACTTGTTGAAGAAACTTTCTTCTCAAGAATTAGTTAGGAGTTTACCAAAGATGCGTTTTGAAAAAAATCATCTTTGTGATGCTTGTCAATATGGAAAACAAACAAAAACTTCTTTTAAATCCAAGAGAATGATTTCTACCCTAAAATCTCTTGAACGTATTCATATGGATTAATTTTGACCAATGAGGACCACTAGTCTTGGTCATTAGTCTTGGTCATAAGAGGTATGTAATTGTTGATGATTTTTCTAGATTCACATGGGTACTCTTTCTATCTCAAAAGGATGAAGCTTTTCATGAATTTGTATGACTTTTCAAAAAGGTTCAACCCTCCCTTGATTGCAAAATTAATTTCCATTAGGAGTGACAAAGGGAGAGAATTTTACAATCAAGACATTACAAAATTTGTTATGAAAATGGGATTTCTCATAATTTTTCGTCTGCCAAAATACCACAACAAAATGGTGTTGTCAGAATAAAAAATCAAACTTTGCAAGGGATGGCTAGGTCTATGCTTTGTGAAAAATCTTTACCAAATTATTTTCAGACCGAAGCTATAAACACTGCTTCCTATATTACGAGAATAGAGTTCTTTTGAGACCTTTTCTAAGAAAAACAACTTTTGAAGTTCTCTTGGGTAGAACTCCTTCAATTGCTTACTTTAAAGTGTTTGGTTGTACATGATTTATCTTGAATACCCGTGAGAACTTAGGTAAATTTGATAGAAAATAGGATGAAGGCATTTTCCTTGGTTATTCAACTAACAAAAAGGCCTATAGATTTTAAAATAAAGGAACCTTATGTGTTGAAGAAATCATTCATGTGAGCTTTGATGAATCTAACATCTATTTGAAAGAAGAGATGAATGTGATGCAGGTACTAAAATGAATGACAATCAAGCTCATCCTCAAACACCAACTTTGAAAAATCACGCCAATGAAGAACAAATTATTGAGCAAGAACAAGATGGCCAACCTAGTGGACACCAAGAGCTTCCCAAAGAGCTAAGATATGTAAAATGCTGCCCTAAGGAGCAAATAATTGGTGATGTCTTCCAAGAAGTTAAAAAAAGTTGGTACTTCACTAATAACTTTGCTCTTTGATCTTATATTGAGCCTAAAACCATTGATGATGCCTTGTGTGATGATTTTTTAAATGTTGTCATGCAAGAGGAAATAAACCGATTTGAAAGAAACAAAGTTTGGAACCGTGTCACAGGACCCCATGATCATCCCATTATTAGTAAAAAATGCGTTTTTAGGAACAAATTAAATGAATCCAGAGAAGTCGTTAGAAATAAAGTTAGAGTTGTTACCCAATGATTCAATCAAGAGGAGGGTATTGACTATAATAAACTTTATGTCCAGAATTTTCTGAAGAAAGTTTGGATGTCCAAATTTCACTTCATGCATTCAAATTATGCATCTGAATATTCCCTGTTTTTACCATACTTCAACACACATATTAGTAATTGAATTTTGAAAAATCCCAAGAGTTTTCTTAGATAACAAAACCTTTCCTCGTCCAAAAGATTGATAAATATATTAGCACTTTGATCCTTTCTATTTACATAGTCCAAGCATATATATCATCTTTAGCTACATGATCACAAATAAAATGAAGTTTGATCTCTATATGCTTAGTCCTAAAGTGTTGAATCAAATTTATGGTCAAATTTACAGCACTAGTGTAATCACATAAAATGAGTGCACCTTTGAAGTCTAACCCAAAATCAAGTAAAGCATGCTTCTTCCACACAACTTGAGCACAACAACTACCAGCGGCGATATATTCGGCTTCGGCGGTAGATAATGATACATAAGCTTGTTACTTGTTATAACAAGAAACAAAACAATTACCAAGAAATTGAAAATGACAATTAGAACTTTTACACTTGACTTTGCATCCACCAAAGTCATACCTGTATATGCAACAAGATTGAAAGAAGATGATTTTGTAACCAAAGTCCATAATCAAATGTATTAATGAGATAATGAAGAATACATTTAATGGGAATCAAATGAGCCCCTTTTGGACATTATTAGAATCTAGCACACAAGCATATGGTAAACATAATATCCGATGTACTTGTAGTAAGATAAAGTAAACTACCAATCATACCTCTATATACCTTTTCATCAACATTTTTACCTTTTTCATATTTTTCAAGTTTGGTTGATGAACTCATTGAAGTGCTTATACCTTTTTCTTGATCCATTCCAAATCTTCTTCACAGGCTCTTTGGTATACTTGGATTGATTTATAAAAGTGTCATCCTTGGTTTGCTTGATTTGTAATCCAAGAAAGAAGTTGAGTTCTCCCATCAAGCTTATTTCGAACTCACTTTGCATCAACTTAGCAACTTCTTCACAAAGTGAAACATTAGTAGCACCAAATATGATATCATGAACATATATTTACACAAGTAACAGATCATTGTTGCAAGAAGTTTTTATGAAAAGAGTAGTGTCAACCTTTCCTCTTGAAAATCCTTTTGAAAGAAGAAAAACCACTCAATCTTTCATACCGAGCTCTAGGAGCTTGTTTTAAACCATACAAAGTTTTGGATAGTTTGAAAACATGGTTAAGAAACTTTTCATGATCAAAACTAGTTGGTTCTTCTACATAAACCTCTTCCTCAATAAAATCATTTAGAAAAATATTTTTGACATTCATTTGAAATAACTTAAAACCTTTAAAGCAAGTAAAAGTCAAAAGCATTCTTATGGACTCAAGTCTAGCATTCGGAGCAAAGGCTTCACCATAATCAATTCCCTCTTCTTGATTGAATCCTTGGGTGACGAATCTAGATTTATTTCTTACAACTTTCCCTAATTTATTCAATTTATTTCTAAAAACCATTTCGTGCCAATAATAGGGAAATCATGGGGTCTTGGGACAAGTTTCCAAACTTTGTTTCTTTCAGAATGATTTAGCTCCTCTTGCATAACAATAATCCAAAAATCATCACACAATGCATCATTAATATTCTTAAGCTCATTGTGAGATAAAGTGCAAAGTTGTCAACGAGTACCATCTCATTCTAACATCTTGAGATACATCACCAATGATTTGCTCCTTGGGGTGGCCTCTTGCATATCTTAGATCCTTTGGTAGCTCTTGGTCACCACTAGGTTGGTAATCTTGTTCTTGCTTAATCATCTCTTCTTCATTGGCTTGATCTTTCAAGGTTGGAGCTTGAAGATGAGTTTGCTTATCATTCATAGAAGCACCTGTATCATCATCATCTCTTCTATCCAAATAGATGTTAGACTCATCAAAACTTACATGTATGATTTCCTCAATACATAAAGTTCTTTTTATTGTATAACTCTATAAGTCTTGTTGTTAGAGGAATAACCAAGGAATATCCCGTCATTCGATTTTCTATCAAATTTTCCAAGTTATCGCGCATATTCAATATAATGCACTTGCAACCAAACACTTTGAAATAGGCAATACAGGCTAGTGGTATTCAATATAAAGTACTTTGTTATGCATATTCATGTATATTTGATATAACTTGTCATGCATGTTCAAATTCTAGAGTATTCTATCAAATAGAAGTTCAAAAGATGTCTTTTTTTTCCTCAAAAATGGCCTCAAAAGAACTCTATTCAAAACATAACAAAGCGGTGTTTTCAGCTTTGTCCCAAACATATTTTGGGTAAAGAATTTTCACCAAGTATAGACTTAGCCATTTCTTTTGAAGTACAATTTTTCTTTTCAACAACTCCATTTTGTTGAGGTGTTTTGGCAGCCAAAAAGTTTGTGAACAATTCTATTCTCATCACAAAGTTTTGTAAAATCTTAATTGTAAAATTCTCTCTCATTGTGACTTTTAATAGAAATCAATTTGCACTCAAGGGAGATTTGGACCCTTTTGAAAAGTCTTACAAATTCATGAAAAGAACTTTATCATTTTGAGCTAGAACGATTACCCATGTAAATATAGAGAAATAATCAACAATCACATATGAATGTCTCTTACCATCAAGACTAGTGATCTTCATTGGTCCAAACAATCCACATAAACAATTTCAGGAGGTCTTGAAAATCATTTTCTTAGGTTTGAAAGAAGATTTTGTTTATTTTCCATATTGGCAAGTATTACAAGGATGAATTTTTTAAATGAATTTTTGGTAATCATTTAACAAGTTCTTGAAAAAATATTCAACAAGTCCATGCTAACATGATCAAGTTTACTATGCCATAAATAACCGTCATTATCATGAATGGAAAATCATCTAACTTCATAAGCAGCAAGTTCATTAGAACAAGGCACATAACCATTACTAATACAATTTGCAACAAAAATAGTTCTATCATTGACACCATTAAGTATAGTGAAAGTATTACAATTAAATTCAACTTTTCAATCATTGTCACATAATTGACTAATGTTAAGCAAGTTATATTTCAAGCATCAATGAGCAAAACTTGTTTAATGAGGGAGGAAGAATCTTTACCAATGTTACATATACCAAGAATTCTTCCTTTCTTCTTGTCATCGAATGTAATGAATTCTTCGTTTGTAGCTTAATGCTCATTAATGAGTGATGCATTTTCTATCATGTATCTTGGGCAGCCATTATTAAGAAACTATATAGTGGCACTTGATCTTGGAGAAAAATGTACCTACACCAAATGAGATGAATAGACTTTCGGTACCCATATTTGCTTGGGTCCATGAGGTTTAGTAATGATTTCCTTTACTCTCCAAATGGTTTTAACACCATTTTCTATTTTTCTTTTAACGGAGCACCTAATGGCTTTGTGTCCATGTTTTCCACAATATGTACAACAAGTATGAGGCGTTGAACTAGAAGTAACTCTAACAAAGGAATTTTTATATTTAGGCCTATTATTTACATAATTATAACCAAGACCATTTCTAATAAGAAGGGATCTTTGGGCTCCAAGAAGTTTGTCAAGATTGTCCTTTCCTTTTGTGAATTTTTCAATACATAAGGTGAGATCATCAACTTCCTTTTTCAAATTTTCATGATCAACAAGCATATTTCCAAGAGACAAAATCTTTTCACAAAGAGCCTTGTTTTCAAGGGACATGTTTTGTAAAGAAACATTTAAATTTTTTTTTCAATATTTAAACAATCAATAGATTCAAGAAGTTTTTTGTTTTCACAATATAATTTTGAATTTTCATTTAATAACTCATTAATTTTGAATTTCATTTCCTTATTTCTTTTTGAAGCCTTTTTTAATTCTTCATACATTTCAACAAATAATTCACTAGGATCATCAATATCATCATCACAAAAGTAGAAGTAGAAGAAGTGGATTGTACCTCATCATTTATTGCCATAAAGCACATATTGGCTCTTTCCTCATGTGTTACTTGAAGAAGTCTCCAAATATTGGTAGCGGTGTCGCATTCACTCACTCGATTGTACTCATTCATATCCAATGCACAACTCAGGATATTCATTACTTGGTAATTTAATGTCCTCATTTTAGAGTCACTGTCATCATATTCGTCCATTGACTTTGGCTCTCTAGTGATTCCATCGGCTCTCATTTTCATTGGTATGTAAGGACCTTTCTCAACAATATTCCACAAATCAAAGTTAATAGAAAAAATATATATCTTAACTCTAGATTTTCAAAATGTGTAATTTGTTCCATCAAATAAAGGAGGTCTATTTGTGGAAGATCCTTCCAAATAAGGTAAGTTTGAAACATTTACCATAAGATCTTAACTTCTAGGTTGTAAAACCACACAAAGAAGCCCTTACTCTGATATCAATTGAAAGACCTAAGAGAGGGGGGTGAATTAGGTCTTTGACTAATTTTTAAAAACTATTTTCTTTTTATGAAGTTGGTTTTGAAAGATTATATTCAATTGATTCAATGAAAATGCAATGAATACAATGACAAGGAAGAGCAAAGAGCACAAGCAATTTATAGTGGTTCGATCTCTTCAAGATCTACATCCACTACCTGAGTCCACACTCAAGGATTTCAACCAATCTATTAAATGCTCAAGCCAAGCAATTACACAAGAGGCTCACCCTTCAATGTGTCTTACTACAACAACCTCTTTTCAATCCAACAAAAAAGGTTCACCCCTATCACAAAGGGTTTTATGTCACTAGACAACCTAGACCAATCTAATCAAAGGCTCACCCTCACCAAACGGTTTTACGCAACAATCTTTATTAATCTAGTCAATGGCTCACCCTCCACAAGGGTTTTATGTCTTTAGACAAACTTGAATCAATCACAACAAGAATGTAAAGATATAGTTTTGATGTTACCAACACTTCTTGGTGGATGAATACACAAGTTAGCACCGCTTCACATTGTTGTCTTTGGAATCTTGAATAATCACATAAAAGCACAAGACAAAAGAGAGCTCTAATAATTTCAAATGATTTTGGAATGTTAAGATTCTTCAAGTGTTCAAAAGTTGATGTGAAATTTGCAAGTGCACAAATGTCAAACAAGTAATAAAGTAGTGAGTACAAGTCGTCCCAACGAGGATTGCTACCTAACTGCAAAAATTTTTTTCTTATAACCCAACTTAAATCAAAATAAATGTAATTTTATCTAAAATTTAATTACCAATAAAAATAATTAAAAATAATAATAAATAAAAAATCAATAATTATATTAATTAAAAATCAATGGCAATGACTAGACTAAGACACTCTAAATCCATCTTACTCCTCTTATGACAAATAATTTATTTCTTCAAATTAATTCACGACTTGGTTAATGGTAGAATTCCCAATTATAAGCTAGACCCATTCTCCTGGTGAAAAACTCCTAACTTGAATTAATAAACCAATCGTATCTCTATGTGATTTTAATTATCAAAGCCGCAAACACCTCTATGGAATTCCCTAACTTTTGCTTCCTACTTGCTAGAAACCACACAAAGAAACTGAATCTATCTCTAGTCAGTTTTACGATGTGTTGTTATTACCATGATCCAATTTAAATTAGTACTTCTCAACCACTAGAATAAATTTAAAGGCATGCAAAAATTGGCCAAAAAATTACAAGCATTAAAAATAATAATAACAATTAACCAAAATCGAGATTAAAAAACAATCTTTAATTGAAATAAATTAAATTCATAAGAGTTTCAGCCTTCATCGAAGGTCTTAAAGCCCTTTTGAATAGGATGAACCTTGATTCTTGTATTAAAAAGATGTTGTGGAGTAAGACCCTTGTTGGGTGAACCTCTTGTGTATTTGAATTAACTATTTCTATAGTTGAGTAAGTTAAAATCTTTAAGTGTTGGCTCAAAATAATGATTGCAAATCTTGAAGAGATCGAACCACTATAAATTAATTATGTTCATTATACTTCTTGTTTTACTTCCTAATATATTCAATTCCCTTTGATAAGTTGTTAGCATTTATTGCTGTTCTCAAAGTGCTTTCACCTATCTTCATCTACTTCTAAAGGACTCATAAATATTTGAAGTTTTTCTTCTCTTATTCAAATATTTCGAAAAGGGAAAAGATTTTAAAAATTAACCAAATACTTAATTTATCTCCTTTTTAATTATTTCAATAATAAATAAATATCCCTCTTTGGAAATATGGTATTTGAAGTAAGCTTTAGAAATGTGTTTATCCGAAGTCACCGGATAGATTTGCGTAGGCAGGAGTAACTGGTGGAGTTTCTTCACGAGGACCATAGTGAGCAAACTTAGAAATAGGAGATAAGTATCTAGGTAAGGCATTGGGTCCTTATTGCAGAAAAGGGGCAGACGCTTCATCCGAAATGAATAATAAATTCCAATTATCTACGGAAGAAATAACTAAGGGATGAGAAGTAGGATTGTTACGAGTCAAAAGTGAGGGGACTTGGTGATGACCCGGACTCCATGACAACAAAACAGGTGTGAAGAATCCGGGGATTATAAACTAAAAAAGAAATGCAGGCCGAAACACCGACGGTGGTTTCCTATTTCCTTCTCAACCTAGATGACTTAAAGACGACGATACGGTAAAAAGTGGAGTGAAAGATCTCGAAAGATTGTATGTATATGTATTTGCCTTAAAAGGCTTGCCTCATTCTTATTATGTAATGCCCATCGGGTATAGCTATTCAGTGGTGTCAAAGAAGCCAATCCATCGCTGGCTGCCCCGTTTAGACCGTTTTCTTAATGGGTAGAACATTTTTAGTCCGTGAACCATTATGATCAACTCGAGGGTCAATGCATTTTTTTTTTCACATATAATTTCTATCAAATTCTACAATAAAATAGTTAAAGAGAAGAAGCAAAATAATATCGTTTTGAAGGAGATAATTTTTTTAAAAAATCTTAAAAATACAAACTAGCCCGAACTAAAAAGCCTATATTAAAATAGGCCTACACTTATTAAGTCAAAACTCGTCCGTTTGAGCAAATTCGCGTGCTGGAGCTGGTTTTGATAGTGTTGTAGCTATTGCCTCATACAACACTTCGGATGATGTTAACTATACCCGGTTTGAGGAGGTGCAGATTGTAGGTGTTGGGCAAAATCATTGGTCCAGGCTTTCAAGATAAGAATGCAATAAGCTTATCCAGATATTAAGGCCCAAGAGTGGATTCTATTCCCTTAAGGATTTGGTCATCAAAATAAGGCATGTCTTTTTAACAAGTACTTAGCAAAACCAACAAAGATACGACCATTATTTATATGCATGCTTTTCTTTGGTCAAGAAAAATGAATTCTTTATTAACTTAGGCATCAAAAAAATTTTGGGATTAATTCCCCGCTTTATACTTACATTGTGTGCTTGTTGGAGTTCTAGAGGTGCAAATGAAGTTCCGGGTAGCACTGTCAAAACGGGTTTAAACTCGTGGGCTGAGCAAAACGGACGGATATGGACCTAGTAATTATAGGTCCGTTTTTTTTTAAGATGATGTAAAACGACGTCGTTTTGTGTCATCTCTTGAAGTCCGTTTTTCTTTTTATTTTTTATTTTTAAACATTTTCTCTCAAAATGATGTCATTTTGCTCTTTTAATGAAAACGATATCGTTTTACAGAAAATTTGCGGGCTGGCCCATTTAGTCCGCGGACTGGCTATCGCGGGCTGCGAACTGGGGTTTTCAATCCACGGACCTAACGAACCAGTCCGTAACGATCCGTTTTACTGTTCAGCCCGTAACGGGCCGGAGCGAGCCAGCCCGTTTGACACTACTAGTTCCGGGAAAGATTTCGGCATCTAACAGGCAGTCATAAAAGTACCTCTTGACCAATGCTGGCCTTCTCAATGGTTTTGATAGGTTGAGATGATAAAATACATTTAACTCAAGAAACAACAACAAATAAATAAATTTGTTTGAATGAATCTTTTTCTTTTGCCTTAAAAGAAAACCGATAATCTGATGTTGGAGTCTTTTGAATGTGCCCGTCTTATTTTTGCACAACCCAATTTTTGAACTTTCTCAATGCGCACCTTATTTTGATAGAAGTGCCCTGTCATGTTCATTGAATTGTGCACTTTGAGAGATTCCCATTTTAGTCTACACTGATTTCCACTCAGAATCATCCGCCCTTCTAAAAGTGCTACATGTTGTCATTTAATTTCGTTGTCTTTGGGGTTTCTCCCATATCTACTACAAGAGTCTTATAATTTTCTAATTTTTTATATAATAAAAACACTACTCTATTTGTTTTATTTTTATTGAAAATGTTTAATTATGTTTAATTAAAAATTAAATTATATTATAAAAATAATATAATATAATAAAAAATAAAAAATGTATAAATTATTAAATATTTCATATCAAATTTAAATATATAAAATTAATATATATGATAAAAATACTAACTTATTGATATTTCACTTTTCTTTTTGTGACAAATGTCAAAAATTAAAAAAAATCCAAATATAGAAAGAAGGTTAATAGAAATGGAGGGAGTACATGGCAATATTATAGCACTAGGAAGAGGATAAAGTTGAGATTTGGAAAAGAGATCCGAATTAGTAACATTACAACAATGAAAAAGAGGATAGGGGAAGAATTTGAGATAAATGATGCAGACTGTAATATCATTTAGAATTTAAATATTTTAATATACTTTTTAAAATATTTTTTTAATATGCTAATTAAATTATATCATATAAAATAATATAATTATTTAGAACGATTATTTCTTTTTAATTTAATAGTAATATTACATATACTGTAATTTAATTAATATTAAACTATTAGATAGTGTAATAAAAAAAATCCGTACTTCACCGTTTCCATGTGCAAGTGAAGGAACGAGGCAGGGCAACAAGCATCTTCAGCTTTTCAGCAGATGCATTCCACGTAAATGTAGACGTTAAAAATCGTACCAAATCTGATTCATAGATTTACGTTTTCTTGCATTTTTAATTCGTCTGTGCCGCCACATGGCGTTACTTTCAACAACAAATGTCGTGAGCTGTGATGAACTTTCTACTATAAATTGCAGCCAAGGCAACCCGATTTTCCTCGCAAGAGACGCATAATACAACTAGAAGAATCCATCGATAAGAACTAACAAAAGTGCAGCTATGGCTACCCTCGTCTTCCCTGAGCATCCCTCCCCTGTTGCTGATGCTGAAGCCATCAAGAAGGCTTGTCAAGGTAATCCGATATAAACCAATAAATAATCTACAATTTTTTTTTCTTTGGCCAAGATGATTTTTCTCCCCTCTATTTTTTTTTTTTTGGTTGAGAACACAAGAAAAAATATTATTAAGAGATATCCGCGAAGGACAGGGTAAATTTCATGTGAAAATACCACTGACCAGAGCACTGAGCGATGTGATGATTTTGTGTGCCAAACTAATTCCACAATCACACAAATTATTAGACCTTTTCTTTTTTCATTTCTCCCCTTTTTCTGACGCAATGACCAATCCGATATTTTCCTTTCGTAAAAGCGAGGAATTTATTAAAAAAAGGAAGAAATTGTTTAAGGGTGGCTTCTGATTACGCTTTCTTGTTCCAATGTACCAATGAACACATGACTGGTGCGCGAAACTGTTAGGGTTTGGAACAAATGAGAAGGCCATTATATCAGTACTTGGGCACAGAAATTGGGTCCAGAGGAAGCTGATCAAGCAAGCCTACGAGGAACAGTATAAAGAAGATCTTGTGAAGCGCCTTGAAGCGGAGCTCTCCGGTCATCTTGAGGTTTACTATATCTACTTTCACTCTTTTGGGCCTCGAAATTAGTCTCCCTGGAATTACATTCTTTTGGTTATTTTCAATAATTGTTTTCCTTTTTTTCCCCACACAAGCATTATTGAAGATTTGGAAACTGGTCTTCACTCTCTATCCCGTATTATTTTTTGGGGTAGGTAAATAAATGTCTGGCTATGAAAGAGAGTGAAAATTGTAGTTAGATTATCTGTCTCACTTCTTATTTTATTTTATATCACATTTATAATAAACTTTCACGAGTTTTATTTTTTCTACAATTTTTTTATTTTTTTTAAAAATAATTGAAATGTGACGATTTAATGATGGCGGACTAGCGAATTTGGATAAAGAGGGACAAAGAGGGGGACAGAAAATCCGGACTGGAAAATCAGGATTCCCTCCCAAGCGTCTTTTGGTGGAGTGCCAGATCATTTTAATATTTTTCTGAACCGGAAAGGAAAAAAGAAAACCCGTTAGAAAACTATATGGGCCCCCATTAGGGACTTCTGGGCCACTTCTGTTTAGGTTGAATCTGTCAATTTTATGCAAGCTTCCAGTTCACCAAAGAATTTATCTTAAGAAAAGACTTGTCTATTTTTCCTTTTGGTAAACATGTGTAGCCTTTACTTGCACTTAGGCAGATCCAATATCCTTTATTTCTTGCCATTGATAAAAAATTTAAAGTTGATTTAGCAATTACTTGCAGTTGAAACAAATCCAAATGAGCCTACAGTTAGACCCCTCCAGCAATATTCAAAATGTTTCATTAGCCACTATTATATTGACAAAGTTCTTTTCCCTTGTACAAACATAGAAAGCCATATACAGATGGATGTTAGACCCAGAGGATCGCGATGCAGTGCTACTAAATGTTGCTATTAAGGAATCTGACTACAGTGTGGTTGTCGAATTCGCCTGCATTTATAATCCGGAAGAGTTTTTAGCTGTGAAACGTGCCTATCAGAATCGTTACAAGCATTCGGTCGAAGAGGATCTTGCTCAGCACACCAACGGTGTTGTCCGCCAGGCATGTGACTTGTTAACGCATACTTTCTTTTCTTGATGATGGTGTTTTTATAGATCTCAAAGAATTTGTATCGAAGCAAATTATGGTAACTGAAGCATTAAAGGATTAATGACTTTCGGGGTTGTTCTTGGCTTTGTTTCAGTTTTTGGTAGCATTGGCAGGCCCATATAAATATGCTGGTGGGGATATTAATGTCAAATTAGCAAAATATGAAGCTGAGATTCTTGAGGGTATCATGAAAGATAAGGCTTTCGATCATGAAGAAGTCATCAGAATTTTAACTACAAGGAGCAATGCTCAGATAGTGGCTGCCCTAAACCAATACAAGGATAACCATGGAACTGCAATCACCAAGGTACTGCTGAGACTGCTCTATATAAGCTGAATTATATATTTCGATTAAGTTGATAGTAAGTATATGATCTTTTATATTTTGTTGTGCAAAATTTTCAGCATTTGAAGGAAGATCCGGAAAATAAGTACTTGGAGCTACTGCGTACAGCCATCAGGTGCATTAATGATCCTCAGAAGTACTATGAGAAGGTGATGTAATATTTCAGCAAGGGTTTGCTACAAATTAAGCATTTTCTCTTTATCCGATTTTTTTCTTGTTAATTGCAATGAAATTGTCCTCATCTATCTTTTCTTTCTTCTTAAGGTTAGAGGAAAGAAAAAAGGGGGTCGGGGGGTAGGTGGGGGGGTTGGGAAGGTCTAGGGAGTCCATGAAATAAAAAGCTAATTAAATACTTTTCTTTTTCATTTTCTCCTTGGTTTCACGTATCACGGAAATCGTGATTAACGTACTGAAAATTTTCCAGGTGCTCCGAAATGCAATAAACAAGTCTGGGACTGATGAAGATGCGATCACTCGTGTGATAGTTACAAGGGCTGAGAAAGACCTGAGGGACATCAAGCAGGTCTATTACAAGAGAAACAGCGGCGCTCTTGAGCATGCAATCTCCATGGAAACCTCTGGCCACTACAAATCATTCCTCCTGGCTTTGATGGGGAAAGAAGACTAGAAAATGAGGCCCTTTCTGTAACTTCAGTTTTGGAGTTCAAGATTTGAAACTTTATCAACGTCTGTTGTTGAAATTTCTTGTTTATGGATTTCTATCTAAAGTTTATGTTGCTATTTTGTCCATGTACTGATTGAAGTTCGAAGGTCTTAATTGAATTTTTCTCATTCTGTTAAAGAGAAATTTGTGTCATCCTAAGCTTATTAAACTTCCTTACCATTCTTTATCAGGATATAGAACTCATTGAACTAAGCTATGTGACCATCAAACTCACTACTGTTTCCCACATTAAAGCTGTTGAAAAACTTGCAAATATACTGAATATTATCGACAACATTCCTTCTAAGAATTGGACAAATTTTTTGTTTTAATCCAACGGGACATGACAAGATTTCAGATTTATTGGGACTTGAAACTAATCTATATTAGGTGAGATGGTTTTTCCTAGGACAAATTCTTATGGTTCGACCGATGATGTCCGTGAGGGAGCGTGTTGTTTTTGTTTCTTTTCATGAGCAATTAATCATAACATGATGGAGTGTTTTTGTTATCAAAATCATTTGTTCGAATTCATTGAGGTAAGTATGTTGTCGAAGCTAATCCCTCGCAAATTCATCAAAAATTAGTAATGGATAACTAATTCCTAAATTAAAAAATATATGTTTTAAATCTACCACAGCTAGCCACGCTAATTGCTCACAAATTTGTCAAGAATCAATGACAAAATATTTTTTTCTCAAAATTAAATATATATATATTTTATTTGTTAGCAACCGTTATTAATTCCTTACAAATTTGCAAGGGATCAATAACGAAACCCCCTATTTTCTAAATAAAAAAATATATTTTTATTTTTTAGAACCATCGCTAATCCTTCACTAATTTATAAAAGAGTAGCAAAAGATTAATAATTTTCAAACCTACGAAGAAAAGGGAAAATTTTTTGCAAAGGCCTCCGAACGCATCAGTGTTATGCGTTCACTTGTGTTAGGTATCTCCGGACACAGAACGCCTTATGCGTTCAACGCATAACATTTGCGTCCATTGACTGCAAAAGTAAAAACAATTTTCGGCAAATGAGATTGTTCAAAAAGGCTGAATATGCACAACAAGTGCTTCCGAATTTCTGACTACTGCCGTTATCCTTCGCGAATGAATGAAGTTTCTCCGTCGATTACTAGTGAATTTTAACTTCCTCTATCACAAAGCCGGTGAATCTTCAAGCTTCTCCGAGCATTGCTGCCACTTTAGGAAGAAAAAATTGGGTCCTCGGCTACGTTCCTTTATTCCTCCAACAAATTTTATCTGGTGCTTGAAACTCTTTTACGTATTTGTCATGTGATAGGAGTTAAATTCTGTGGCTGCTAAAACTTTTGAAATTTTTGTTTGTTGTTTCTAGATAATTTTTGATTTCATGTAATGCTGGGATTTCTGCTGACTGATGAACAAGCTTATTGTGTTTCTAGGCCTTTTATACACCAATTTTACATGAGGTAAAAAGTGTTGTATGAACATCTAGAAATACACCTGCTAACAGGTCACTTTGAGTAAATTATGCTTTAACAATCTCAGCTTGTGTGGGAGTCTTGTCTTGTACATATATTGGGATCTTGTTTGAAAATGCTAGACTTGGTAATGTAAATATTGGGATCTTGTCTTGTACATATATCCAGTTTATTTGCATAATACATTGATTTTGATGTAACTACATGCATAGCAAAGAAAAGGCGCAGTTTTGTAAAACCATCTTCTGAACCTCTTGAGCAAGATTTCATTCTTATTTATAGTACGATGTTTTGTCAAGCGTCACCTATAATACATTTGTATATTTTAATTTTTTTGAAATCCAAGGTTTGAACAGCTGGCAGTACGCCCATAAAATTTACAGCTAGCCAAACAAGTACTAAGAATCTTATGCCTCTCCCCATTAACAAAATCTCAGAACCTTTCTAGTCAAATTGAGTGTAGAAATAGGTTAACTCATAAAAGAAAAATCAGCAAAAGGCAATTTGAGGAGCTTGAAAGGTTTTCCTTCCTTTGTGTAGGAGAAATTAGTATCTGCATTCATTTGGCAAAATGCTTTTATATATCTCTAGATGATTTGGCTAGTTACAACTTTTCGGGCAAATATGAGCATTAATCAAGTGTACGTGGCTTTGCATTCGCTATTGTATGTCTAATCTTGAATATAAGACATCGTGGCCACCTTGTGTATGCCAATGCTCAGGCTTCTAGATACAACAATGTTAACAGAACCTTTGTGAAAAATTATTTACACAGTAAAATGTTGGTCTTGTGAGCTTTATGTCGTACTTAGCGATCCTTCGTTCTTGCTCCAACCTTCTCTAACATGTCTTTAATTTTAAATTTTTAGGTATTACATGCTACAAGTTGTGCATCACAACTGATAACATTTCCTGATATTTAATGATTCTGCACTTTTTCCTTCCTTTCATTTGGACAATTATCTTTTATATCCCAACTACAAATTCCTTGCCTCTCTAACCGAAAATATTGTGATATTTTGTTAATTGTTAATTGTGGTGGCATTGGGATTTGGGAGTGGCCTTTATAACTGAAAAATGTCCCTTTTGTAGGGATACTCTGCCAAAATATTTTAAAGAATGTCTTAGTTGGAAATATTTTTAAAATGTATAATGTGTAATGTTTCTTAATGTAGATGGATGACCGTAGTTAGATGCATAGGAGACACGTACAAAGGATCAAGGGGATTACAATTGAGTACGAACAAGGGGTAAAGTTTTATTGCCCATTGTTTGTCGAAAGGACAGACATCGTGGCTAAGATGTCCCTATGTAGGTGTAAGAACAAAGCTCACCTATATCCCAATGAAGTGGATATGTAATTAATTGTATAGATTTCGTTGTTCGTAATTATTATCATTGATCAAGTCATGGGAAGGGTCTCACTCCGGTGCAGCCTACGTCCACACTAATCAGTAGCTTTGTCAGGTCAACGTCAGTTAATCGATTCCAATAGATGGTAATTGATGCAGTTGGTGGAGACTTTCCAATTGAACCTCTATCATCTGTTGATGTCGAGGAACCCCCAAATTCAGAAGTTAAGCGATTTTTTGACATGTTGGAAGATGTTGACACTCCTGTTTGGGAAGGATGCATGAACCATTAGATGTTATTGGCTATGTCTCAATTGTTAAATATTAAATCAGAGAACAATATTTCAGATTAATACTTTGATCAGGTGATGCAACTAATGAAGGAGGTTTTACCAAGAAATAACAGCATTCCACATGACTTAAATCAAACAAAGAAGATGGTTTTTCGACTTGGTTTGTCTATTCAAAAGGTAGATGTTTGTCCGAATAGTTGTATGCTTTACTAGAAGTATGATATAGATAGAATTGATTGCAAATTACTTGGTCATGCCTGATATATGCAAAGAAGAAAATTGGAAAGAATAAACAATGTAAGTATGTTCCTTTCAAATAGATGTATTACCTCCAGAGACTCTTTTCATCCAAAGTGACTACTGAACACACAAGGTCGCATGTGGAGAGTTGGTCAGAACAGGGATTTATGAGCCATCTAAGAGATGGTGAAGCTTGGCACCATTTCAACTACTGAATGGGTTGAAACAATTGTGGTTTGTT
The DNA here is from genome assembly GCA_030512225.1 of Rauvolfia tetraphylla. Classification (NCBI taxonomy): domain Eukaryota; kingdom Viridiplantae; phylum Streptophyta; class Magnoliopsida; order Gentianales; family Apocynaceae; genus Rauvolfia; species Rauvolfia tetraphylla. Next base: position 5,627,676 of record JAJQKT010000004.1, on the reverse strand, counting down.
TGCGCTGGCAGTTCTTGCCATCATATCACTCATATGGAAAGGATACCTAGTCATTCATAAAGGACAAGGGCCGTGAGATCTCCCATTCCATAAGATAAGCTTCTGGAGATAAGATATGGCATAGAGTGTGAGACAATTACACATGAGTTCCTTCACCACTTTAACCATTTTTCATTAATAGCTTCATTATGTTCTCACTTTAGTATCTAATCCATCTAATTTCCCAAAAACCATTGGAGGAAAAGATTCAAAGAATTTGTACATTTTCACCATTTCCTTGATATGGTTGTTCAAAGCTTCTTGGAATACCTTATTAGCGATGTTATCTTCTCTAGTAACCTCTTCACCACTAGGCACTTCTCCAACATTGTGATGTGATTAAGGAGTAGATACTTCTTCAAACAATCTCCTCTTTGAGGGATGTTGCTCCCCATCACTTGATAAGTTATGCCTTTTCTTCGTTTTCTTCTCCCTTGCTAGGACCTCTTCTTCATCTTTTTCTTCTTTATCCTCCTCTCCCTCTTCAATATTCTCATATTCTTCAACCTTCTCATTTCTTAGAGGAGTTTTTCTTCTTGTTATCCATACACTATCCTCATCAAGAGATAGTTGCATCCTCTTGAGAGGCTCATTGGTGTAAATTTCTCCACTCTTAATGGCTTGTCTTGTTCCAGGAAGTTGGACTTGGAAGTGCTTGAAAAGCTTTGTAAGCAAAGTTCCATAGGGCAAGGCCTTATTTGCTGTTCTTCTTGCTCTCATCATATGTTTCAAAGCTATATAGTCAAAATTTAATCTTCTATTTTCATGTAGAGAAAGCACTATCACAACATGCATATTACCAACGGAAGATTTATGTCCAAAATTGGGAATAATCATGGTAGTTATCATATGATGTGACACTCATCCTCTAGCATCAAATGCCTTTATTTTCCTTTCTTTTATAGATCTAAATCTCCTAGTATTGGTGAAAGCATCTTCAAACCTCTCATTTGCATACAGTTCAAGACGATAGCAATGTTGACCCATGGAGTAATATCTAGCCCCATTATTATCTACTCCACAAATCTTATTGACAAGAGTATTAAATTCAAAATCAACTTGAAATACTCTAGAAGAATAACATTGAACTACAATGTCCCCCACATGTTCAACCGTTTCCTCCTTAAGATTTGCATAAAAATCATTCACAAGAGTAGAATAATATTCTTCATTTACCACTACTAAACACTCCATCCAATTTCACCAAATAGAGATAGAACATTACCAATATTGGAGAGCTTGTCGAAATCAACTTTATGTCCAGGAATAATCTTCCTATTTTCTCTTGCTCTAGTCTTTAAATTCTATGGTAGCCCTTGTTGATATGAATCTATTCATTTCTAAGGTGGTTTGAGGAGCACGAACCCTTCTTAGTTCGTTAATTATCAGCCCATCATCAACCATCTTAGCTTTGCCTTTTTCTTTAGCAACATTGGCTCTCTTTGAATGCACCATGATGATTTCTTTGAAAGAGGGTAAGTTTCAAGGTTAATCTAGGGCTTAAAACACGAAAATATGAAAACTTTTAAGTGAAAATGGTAGAATAAGGAAGAAATTTAAGTTTGCATGAGAGTGGATTGTGTGGGTTTTGAGAGAAGAGATAATTCGGATGATAGAAATGAAAGAAATGGTTGTTCAAAGGGTTTTAAAAGCGCAGTAATCCCAAGTTCAGACGACTGAACTTTCTGGTCTACATCCGAACTCGCGTCTGAAATTCTCCGTTTCTTGTATGTTATAAAAGACATATATGAAAGTCATATTTACGATGAAGAAATTACAAAAATCAAAAAAATAAAAAGACAAGAGAACAAACCTAGACCAAAGTTGAAGTTGAAATTCTCTGTCTTATGTGTATAGAGTTCTTTGGTTGCTTGCCTATTCTATCTTTGGACTGAAAAGCTCCCTTGAATAGGTGTAATAAAATAGTAATATAAAACTAGTTGTGAATGGAAAAGGATTTTAAATCCTAATTGAATTCGATCACCTATTTAAATTTTCAAAGTAAGAGGTAATAGGGAGAATTTAGAAGATTATTATTAATGATCATCAACTGTTCAACTGGCTTTGAATGATTCTAGCTAATTGAAATAGGATAATGATACCAAATTCCAATTGAATTCCATTGCCTATTTAAATTTTAAAATTTGAAAGAGAAAAATAGAAACTTAAAAAATGTAATTAATTGTAATAAAATTTTAAATTGATTTTAAATCATTGTTATTAAATTATAATTTTAAATCTTATACAAAATTTCAAAAAAAATCTTTAAATTAGTAACAAAAATTTTAAAAATTTAATAAAATAATATTTATTAAAAATAAATTATTATTATATTTAAAAAATTAAACAAAAACAAAAAGAAAGCAAAAGGGGAATGGGTTGGGTTCCCCTTCTGGGTTTGCGCTAGCTTTTGACGCAATTGATACCGGGTTCAGGGAGCCCAAGCTAATTATACTTTTTTTAAGTAAAATTTATAATAAGTTAAAATTATGAAAAATGGTCATGTATTAGTAAAATTATCCTGTACTCATTCATATCCAATGCACAGCTCAAGATATTCATGGCTTGGTAATTTAATATCATAATTTTATAGTCACCTTCGTCATATTCGTTCATTGGCTTTGGCTCTCTAGTGATTTGATATTCCATATTTGTACTTTATATAATTATCATTTTGAACTTAATTTTATGTTAATGATGTGAAATTTGCAAGTGCACAAATATCGAACAAGTAATAAAGTAGTGAGTACAAGTCGTTCCAACGAGGATTGCTACCTAACTGCAAAATTCTTTTACTTATAACCTACATAAACCAAAATAAATGTGATTTTATCTAAAATTTAATTACCAACAAAAATAAATAACAATAATAATAAACACAGAAATCAATAATTATATTAATTAAAAATCAATGGCAATGAATAGACTAAGACACTCCAAATCCAGCTTACTCCTCTTATGACAAATAATTAATTTCTTCAAATTAATTCTCGCCTTGGTTAATGGTAGAATTCTCAATTATAAGCTAGACCCAATCTCTTGGTGAAAAGCTCCTAACTTTAATTAATAAACCAATCGTATCTCTACGTGATTTTAATTATCAAAGCCGCAAACACCTCTATGGAATTCCCTAACTTTTGTTTCCTACTCGCTAGAAACCACACAAAGAAACCGAATCTATCTCTAGTCAGTTTTACGATGTGTTGTTATTACCATGATCCAATTTAAACTAGCACTTCTCAGCCACTAGAATAAATTTAAAGGCATGCAAGAATTGGCCAGAAACTTACAAACATTAAAAACAATAATAACAATTAACCAAAATCGAGATTAAAGAAACAATCTTTAACTGAAATAAATTAAATTCATAAGAGTTTCAGCCTTCATCGATGGTCTTAGTCACAAAAGATTTAGCTATTCATGATCTGAATATTCAAAGCCATAAATTCAATTAACAAAAAAAAAAATAAAAGAATAAAGAAAACAAAACAAGAGAATAGAAGAAAACAAATCTCCGTTTCTCAAGCTTGCTGTCCAAATTCTCTTTGCTCCATCCTCGGTCAACTCTTCCAATTGTCCGAATTCCTCCTCTTTGCTGGCAAACTCCTTCTCCTTGTGGCTGCCCAGAAAATCTTCCCTTTGGCCCTATTTTTGCTTTCTCGGCTCCCTTACAAATTCGTCCAATTGGCTCCCCTAATTTATCACCTTGGCTGCCCGAAAATCTCTCCAATTTCTCCACTTTGGCTGCCCTAAATTTGCTTCCTTTTTGCTGCCCGATTTTGCTTCCAACTGCTACCCGAAATTTGTTTCTTTTGTTGCCCGATTTCTTTTCCCTTAGGCTGCCCTAATTTTGCCTTCTCCTTGGCTGTCGAAAATCTCCTTCTTTTGTGTCTTAGGGATTTCAATTCAATTTGGATTCTAAATCCTATTCCAAATCAAATTCAATTTTAGAATCTTCCTTTTTCTTCTCTTGACATTACCATTTTACCCCTACATCAATAATTAGTAAAATCAGTGAATTAAAGTGTATTTTATAAATAAAATCATCTTAGTTAATAAATACTAAGTACATAAATATTTAATTCACCAAAACAAGTCAAAGTCATAAGATTCATATCAATTTACCCTTAAATAAGTGAGAAATTAATTCTAAATAATAATTAAAATATGATCTCATCAACTACCCACCACTTAAAACTTTGATCGTCCTCGAGCAAAGATAGAAAAACTCAAGAACATTAGAGATGGAATCATTCAACTTGAAATCAACTTTCTCATTCCATTAAAAATGATCACCATATGCATCAACTAGAAAGATTGATAGATAAATAAGCAAGAATAATAACAATGTTAATACAACATAACTGTGGAAATTGAAAGAAGAATTTTTTTTTTGAAGCATGCCACAACCAAGCTATTGATTCAATGTCGAGGCAATATTGTACACCCAATCTTCACCTTTATAATCACAACCATATACATATACATTAAAGATTCACACAACCATAAGCTTGTAATCTTACACACTCTCCACTAATTTAGGTACTCTGGCTTCACTTAGATCAGGTAGGACTTTAGTGTTTGTAACGTTAGGTTAGGGAATTGGCCAACAAACGAAAGATATAAGGAGACAAAATAAAGAGAAGAGAGCTTGCAAAGAAACGTTTACTCCAAATCATAAATATATACTCCAACTCCTTTCTTGCTCCTTTAGTACAAAGAATCTCAATAACCAAATTCATTCCCGAGAAATTCATTCCTTTCTCATGTATACATCAACTTTGGACATTTTATGAACATGACTTGCAATAAACACTTTTTCTTTCTTCTTTTTTTTTTCTTTTCTCTTTTTTTTGATTTTTTTCTTTTTTTTCAATATATTTTTTTTCACTTCTTTTTTTTTCCCAAAACAATAATAAAGAGCAAGTCATGATATCCCAATCCCAAGGAGCACAAAAGTGTTGAAGTATAAATCAAGCTCCCTACAAGGGTAAAGGTTAAAAATATTAAGTGTTTATGCAAAGAAATTGACTCATTAAGGCACAAAAGGGTACTAGGGATAACTCTAAAGGTAGGCTTGAAAGGCTCAAACGGTCCAAAGAAGGCCTATGACCATCGTTTCTAAGGTAAACCAGAGAAACCTTATATTTCGCTTCGAGCATGTAAAAAAACAAGTTCTAGTATGTTGTTGTGATAAAAAGTGTCATCAAATATATAATAAAGTCTAAATATCTCATCAATTCACAAGATCATGGTCAATAAAAATAATTTAAATTCTACAGTTAAGAATAATTAACAAAGGCATTATGCAAGGTTAAATTTCTTTCTTTACTTTCCAATCGACACATATAAACAATCACAATAACTCCTCAAGAATAAGATTCAATTACTTAACATTCAAACAATTTTCAGAAAATTTTTTTGAAATAAAACTCTTACAACATAAAATTCTGAAATTTTTTCAAAAAATTATCAAAATGAAATAGCCAATTTCCTACCCCCCACTTAAGAATAAACATTGTCCTCAATGTTCAAATATAAGAAATCACAAAAGGGGTTAAGAGACTTAGCCGAATCAACGAAACATCCAAGAAAGTCCAATCTTTAACCGTGTATGGGAGCTCCACTTAGGCTCAAGCATATCCTACAAAAGAATTAAAGAAAGTAAATAAGGGAAGGCTATTTTTTTTTATATAAAACTTGAAAGAAAAAAAATCAAGAAGCAAAGCAACTTAAATAGTAGTTCTCGTTTATAGTCTTGAGCTTGACTTTCTATATAAGAGCATGAATTAAGAAGGATCATGGAAAATATAAGCTTCTCTGCCCATAAGCATTCTTCTTGTCAAACCATATTTGACTTTGTGCCGCTTTAGGAAAAACATCGTTTTTTTCACATTATCCTCAATGTCCTCTTTTGGAAGCTATCTTTCTTCCTTGAATGGTTTGTTCCATTTTGAATTCAATTTTTCTGCAAAAATTTTAGAAGAATTATCCACTACAACATCAAGAATACTTATAGCACATATAGATTCTCCCTTGGAGGAATTATTCAATGATTCAAAAACATTTAATTGTATACATTCATCCCCAACCCTCAATTTTTTTTTAACTTTTTCCACATCAATTAAGGTTCTACCAGTATTCAAAAAGGGTCTACCTAAAATCAAAGGTAGATCAAAATCATCCTCCATATCTAAAATCACAAAATCCACTGGAAAATATAATTTATCAACCTTCACAAGGACATTTTCTATTATTCCCCTAAGATACTTTATTGATCTATCAGCCATTTGGAGACAAATAGTAGTGTCCTTAATTTCCTTCAACCCCAATTTTTTACAAATGGATAAAGGCATAAGGTTGATACTAGCACCTAAATCACACAAAGCATTTTTAAAATAAAATTCACCAATAGAGCAAGGAATATGAAAACTCCCTGGATCTTGTAGCTTAGGCGGTAATTTTCTTTGAAGTATTGCAGAGCATTCCTCGTTTAAGCAAATCTGTTGAAAGTCTTTGAGTTTCTTTTTGCTAGCCAAAACATCTTTCAAATATTTTGCATATTGAGGCATCTGTGCTAAGGCATCCACAAAAGGAAGGTTAATTTGAAGTTTCTTGAATATTTCAAGAAACTTTTTGAATTGAGAATCAATGTAATGATACTTAACAGCTTGGGGGAAAGGAAGAGAACTAAAATCAACATTGTCATTATTATATTCTTCCTCACCTTTCTTACTTCTCTTACCTCGTGGATTTTTGGGAGCTTCAGAATTCTTGAAATCATCCTCTTTTCTATGCTTTGGCGAAATCATCTTTATCGATTACCGTAATAGCCTTCAACTCCCTAGGATTTCGCTCCGTGTCACTTGGAAGTGTTCCTTGAGGTCTATGGAGTATTGCAGCTGCTAATTGACCCACTTGTACTTCTAAGCTCTTCATAGAAGCCTTTATATTTTGTTGGTCAACTTCTATTGCTTCGAAGGATTTCTTGAGTTGTTGATTCTCATTCTCAATACTCACAAATTTGTTAGTGGCAACTTCAATGAACTTTGTAAGAGTATTCTCAAGAAGACTTACCTTTTCTTGGTGGATATCAAGTTGAGGTGGTGCTTGAACTTGATTATTTTGCCTCCATCCAAAATTTGGGTGGTTCCTCCATCCCGGATTATAAGTGGATGAATATGGATCATTATTCCTATTATTTTGTCCAACAAAATTAACTTCATTAGTATTATAATAAGAATTCACCATATTACCTTGCAAACATTGGTTTGTAAGATGATTTCCTCCACAAATTTCGCAGTGATGGTTTATGGCTGCAACATTCAACGAATTCAATCTCTTATTTATTGCATCAAGTTGAGCCATGATTCCTGCATTAGGGTCCAAATCCGCCACTCCAACGACCTTCTTTGGGGGAATAGCTCTTGGGTTAAACCATTGAGAGCTATTTAAGGCCATCTCTTCTAATAAATTCCATGCAGCTTGCTCTTCTTTTGACATGAATGCTCCACCACTAGCTGCATCTAATGATGATCTAACATCTTCTCTGCAACCATTATAAAATGTTTGTGCTTGCATTCCTATTGCCATTCCATGATGAGGAGATAACCTAAGATATTCTTTGAACCTCTCCCATACATCATGTAAAGACTCAGTAGGACCCTACAAAAAATTGTAAATATTAGATCTCATCTGAATAGTCTTAATTGGGGGAAAGTATTTATTTAAAAATGCTTCTTGCAATTGGTCCCAATTAGAAATAGAATTTGTAGGAAAAGAGTTTAGCCATGATCTAGCTTTATCCCTTAAAGAGAAAGGGAAAAGCTTGAGCCTTTTTGCATTTTCAAGTACTCCACCAATTTGAAAAGTATCGCAAATTGCCAAAAAATTGGATATATGCGCTTGCGGATCTTCATGTGACAATTCGAAAAATGGAGTATTGAGAACCATTTGAATGAATGCTGGCTCAATCTTGAAAGTTGCAGCAGTGACCCCTGGACAGTTGATGGCTGGAGAGGGACCTTCCATCTTTGGCTTTGTATAGTCCTTCAAAGTCATACCCCTCGGCTGATTATTCTCCATTGCTTCACTGCTACAGTCGAATTCGAAACTATCCTCTAAAATTGAAGATTGGACAGGTGTGACGATTTCCTCGTATTTCTTCTTATAAAATTCACTCATGTTATGACGAGCAAACTTTTCAGTATCAGATATATAGATCAAAGGTTCTTTATTTGAGGAACTACGAGTATTCATGCACAAAAAATAATTTTTTTGATTTTTTTTTAAGAAAAGTTTAAACTTAGGCTTAGTAATTAAATTCGACACTAGATAAAAACAATCCCCGGCAACGGCGCCAAAAACTTGATGTGAAATTTGCAAGTGCACAAATATCGAACAAGTAATAAAGTAGTGAGTACAAGTCGTCCCAACAAGGATTTCTACCTAACTGCAAAATTCTTTTACTTATAACCTAACTTAAACCAAAATAAATGTGACTTTATCTAAAATTTAATTACCAATAAAATTAAATAACAATAATAATAAACACAGAAATCAATAATTATATTAATTAAAAATCAATGGCAATGAATAGACTAAGACACTCCAAATCCAGCTTACTCCTCTTATGACAAATAATTAATTTTCTTCAAATTAATTCTCGCCTTGGTTAATGGTAGAATTCCCAATTATAAGCTAGACCCAATCTCTTGGTGAAAAGCTTCTAACTTTAATTAATAAACCAATCGTATCAATTTTACCCCTACATCAATAATTAGTAAAATCAGTGAATTAAAGTGTACTTTATAAATAAAATCATCTTAGTTAATACATACTAAGTACATAAATATTTAATTCACCAAAACAAGTCAAAGTCATAAGATTTATATCAATTTACCCTTAAATAAGTGAGAAATTAATTCTAAATAATGATTAAAATATGATCTCATCAGTTAACTTTTGGTGATTTAATCACCATTTATACGCCCTTTATCTCTTATTTGCTTTAGGTGAGATTATTAAAGATTTGGAATTAAATGAAACAAACAAAGAGATTTTACACAATGAAGAAAACAAACAGAGAAATGCAGAGGAAAAACAGCCTGGTAGAGAATTTTCAAGTGTGATTTGACCTTCGAATTATTTCATGGAGAGAAGAATTGAATCCTTGAAGAAGGAGAACATCCACCTTGAAGATTCATGGAAAAAGCTGCAATTTTTTCAGCATCATAGTGACGAATTTCAAGCCTTGAAGAAGAGAAGATTCCACCATGAAAATGAGTAATTCTTTCTCTTTCTTTATTGTTTTATGTTCTATGACTTATAATATGTTGATGAACTAAGTTCTTGCATACTTGGATGGGTATGAACCCTAGATTTTTCCTATGTGAATGAATTATTTCCTTGGTTGATTGAATTCGAATTTCTTGTGGATTTTTTGTGGGTTTGAATGGTTGAATTGATTGAGTGGATTATTGATGTATAATCTGGAATTTTTTCACTTGGAATTCAGAAAGGAAGAGTGATTGACAATTGATTCAAAATCTGAATTTTTTCACTTGGAATTGAGAAAGGAAGGGTGAAATAGATCATACACAAACAGTGGGGATGATTTAGGTAACTAGGGATAGAAACCTAGACATTATCTTGATAATTAGAGAAGTCTAATTTGAAATTCACAATTCTTAATGCATTCTTGGGTTGAATTGGTTAGAAAGAGATTTCAACAAATTAATCTAAGAGTAGAGAACTTTCATCTAGAGATAGAGTGAGTTCTATCATTGGAATTTCATCAAACATAAGAAGTGAAATTTATCAACCAAGGGACATTTCTATCACATAGGTAATTCTAGGGGGATTAACCATTCAAGTATTGTTTTCTCAATTGAATTCTCTCTTGCAAACAAAAATTAGTTAAGTTGGTTTAATTAGCTAAGTTAGACTTCTATTCCTAGTAGTAATTTCAATCATTTTCACAAACAAATTTGTTAGGCTAAACAATAGAGTAGAAAGTGAGTAATGATATTTAACCATCCCCGTGGATACGATATTTAAACTTGCTTGCCATTATACTAATTTAAACGATGGGTGCACTTGCCTTGTGTTTGTGTGCAAATTATTGAGGATTTTGATAAAATTAAGTATAAAGACATAGAAACAAAACACAACAAGTTTTTAGCGCCGTTGCCAGGGAACTTTGGTTAATATTAGGAAAGTTTGAGCTCTATTGATTTAGTCCTTTTACTTATTTGTTGTTGTAATAACTATTGCTAGTGTTAGCAATTATTGTCTTATTTGTCATTTCTTTTAGTTATCAGTGAATTGGAGTTCTTAGCTTATTTTTCTTTGATTTTGTTTCTGTTTTAAGTAACTGTTCTTTGAGCTAAACTTTTACTTTATTTGTGGTGATGGTGTGAATTCTTTTTGTTTTATGACCTCAAGTAATTCGGGAGAATTGAATCAATTTAATTCCGAAGTTGAGCAGATTTTTATTAGGATCCAAGGGGTATAAACCTAGAGGTGATACTTGAAGGAATTGAAGTTGAAGGTGAAAATCCTCAAATTGAGAACACTATGGCACATGACGGAAATGCAAGACCAAGGACAATGGGAGACTATGCACGACCTTCTTTGTTAGGAGCGGAGTCAAGCATTGCCCGACCAAGAGTTGAAGCTAACAATTTTGAGATCAAACCAAATATCATCCAAATGGTTCAACAATTGGTGCGATTTGATGGTTTACCGGACGAAGACCCGAATGCTCATATTGCCAACCTTTCGGAGATATGTGATACTGTCAAGATTAATGGGGCTTCCGAAGATGCCATCCGCCTTCGATTATTTCCATTTTCATTGAGAGATCGAGCCAAGTCATGGTTAAAATCACTTCCACCAGGTTCCATCACTACATGGAACAATCTTGCCGAGAAATTCCTAGCTAGATATTTCCCTCCTGCAAGGATTGCAAAGCTAAGAAATGACATTTTCTCTTTTCAACAAATGGAGAGTGAAAGTTTATATGATTCTTGGGAGAGATGGAAGGAGCTCTTGAGGAAATGTCCACATCATGGTCTAGATTTGGAGCTGCAAATGCAAACATTCCATACTGGATTAAATTTCCCTTCAAGCAACTCATTGATGCTTTTTCAGGAGGTACCACTAGTTTGAAGACACCGGAAGAGTTACAAGACCTCATTGAAAACATTGCCATGAACAACTACCAATGGGGAAATCCAAGACCAAAAACCAAACCTAATAGAATACACAATGTATACATGATGATAGCTTTAGAGGCAAAATTTGATGCCTTAAACAAGAAGATTGAGAGCTTGAGTTTTGCAGAGGTGGTCATCCAAACCGTGGGTGCCAAACCATGGGAACTTCGAATGCATCATCAACGAAGCATGTGGATTTTCTTAGGCGAGGAAGGCAACCCAACAATCCTTATAGTAATACCTATAATCAGGGTGGCGAAATCATCCAAACTTCTCATGGAGCAACCAAGGGCAACAAAGACCGTTTCATCCTCCTGGCTTCCAAGTTTCATCAAATCCTCGACTCCAAATATCTCTTCCTTATCAACATCAACCACCTCCACTTCTCCAACAACCAGTGAAGCCTAGCCTTGAAAAATTGATGACAAAGTTCATTGAGACTACTGAAACCCGGTTCTAACATCAAGAAGCATCCCTGAGGAACCAACAGGCTTCCATTCACAACTTGGAAAATGAATTAGGCCAACTGGTAAAGCTTTTTTCCGAAAGGCAAGCTGGAACTCTCCCAAGCAATACAGAGCTGAACCTAAGGGAACATGCTAAAGCCATTACCTTGAGAAGTGGAAAGGAATTGGAGATTCTGAAGCAAAAGACACAAGAAAAGGAAGAAGGGAAGAAAGATGAGCCAGTGTATGTTAAGGATAAAGAAATGGTTGAGAAGAAAGAAACACAAAAGAATAAGAAAATTCAAGAATATAGGCCAAAGATTCCATATCCTGCCCGAATTCAACAAGAGAAAAAAGATGAACAATTTGGTAAGCATGTCGAACTTTTTAAGCAATTGCATATCAACTTACCATTTGTTGAAGCTCTTTCGCAGATGCCAAGGTATTCTAAATTCCTAAAGGAGATCCTTTCCAATAAAAGACAGCTCGAGGAGTTCTTAATGGTGACATTTAATGAGGAGTGTTCAGCCATTCTTCAAAACAAGAACAAGCTAACGCAAAAGTTAAAGGATCCAAGGAGTTTTACTATACCTTGTAATATTGGTAGTTTGTCAATTGGTAGGGCATTAGCAGATTTGGGTGCTAGCATTAATTTGTTGCCGCATGAGATGTTTAAAAAGTTGGGATTGTGTGAACCTAACCCAACTAGAATGAGCATTCAATTGGCCGATAGATCGGTGAAGTATCCCAAGGGAATTATTGAGGATGTACTTGTGAAAGTTGATAAATTCATATTCCCTTTTGATTTTGTGATACTTGACATGAGTGAGGATGTGGAGGTGCCTTTGATTTTAGGAACACCTTTTCTAGCTACCGCTAAGGCCAATATAGATGTTTGTGCAAGGAAGTTAATCCTTAGGGTAGGGGAAGAGCAAGTTATTTTTAAAGTTCCTGAGGCTATGAAATATTCTCTTGATCATGATGATTCTTGTTTTAGGATAGATATTATTGATGACATGGTCTCCAACCATATGCAGGGATTATTGGATGATGATCCTTTAGAGGTATCCTTGTTTCAAAATGAAGAAGAAAAGAAGGAGTGTCATGAGAATAGTGAAGTCATAGCGCATATGGAGCCATCTCCAATCACAACCGAAGAGGTGGAGTTCGAAAAAATTGAGAAGGAAAAAGGGGGTAAAATGAAGTCCTCTAGTGAAGAACCCCCGGAGCTAGAGTTGAAAAAATTGCCGAATCATTTAGGGTATGTTTTTCTTGCAGATAATTATAAACTCCCGGTGATCATTGCAACAGATTTGCAAGAAAAGTAGATAGAAGAACTCATAAAGATGCTAAAGAAGCATACAAAGGCAATGGCATGGAAGATATCCGACCTCAATGGTATTAGCCCTTCATTTTGTATCCACAAAATATTGATGGAAGAAGACCTTAAACCGGTGGTGCAACCCCAAAGAAGGCTAAACCCAAACATGAAGGAAGTGGTCAAAGCAGAGGTAATCAAACTTCTTGATGCTAGCCTCACATATCCTATCTCGGATAGTCCGTGGGTGAGTCCCGTTCAAGTAGTTCCCAATAAAGGAGGGATGACCGTAGTGCCTAATGAGAAAAATGAGTTGATTCCCATGAGGACCGTGACCGGCTGGAGAGTGTGTATAGATTATCTGAAGCTTAATGATGCCACTCAGAAGGATCACTTTCCACTGTCTTTCATTGATCAAATGCTTGAGAGACTTTCCAGTCATAGGTATTACTGCTTTCTTGATGGTTTTTCAGGATACATTCAAATTCCAATAGCCCCGGAAGATCAAGAGAAAACTACATATACTTGTCCTTATGGTACTTTTGCTTACCGTCGCATGCCTTTTGGTTTGTGTAATGCTCCTGCAACTTTTCAAAGGTGCATGTGAGCTATTTTTGAGGGTTTAGTGGAGGATATTATGGAGGTTTTTATGGATGATTTCTCTGTTTTTGGTGATTCTTTTGAGTTTTGTTTGAAAAATCTTGAAAAGGTTTTGCAAAGATATGAAGAAACCATAGAAAAATTGCCACCACCTACTTCGGTAAAGGCAATTAAAAGTTTTCTAGGTCATGCAGGGTTCTATAGAAGGTTTATAAAAGATTTTTCTAAAATTGCTAAACCTCTTACAAATTTGCTTGAAAAAGATATGCCCTTTGTTTTTGATGATACATGCTTAATTGCTTTCACTATGTTGAAGCAAAAATTGATTGACTTTCCCATATTGGTTGCCCCCGATTGGTCCAGTCCCTTTGAACTAATGTGTAATGCAAGTGAGTTTGCATTAGGGGTAGTGCTTGGACAAAGGCAAGAAAGGCATTTTCAACCGATATACTATGCAAAATCTTGGTTGCAGTTGATTATGTCTCTAGATGGGCGGAAGCCCAAGCTTTGCCAACAAATGATGCTAGAGTGGTTGTTAAATTGTTTAAAAAATTGTTTACTCGCTTTGGCATTCCTAGAGCCTTAATTAGTGATCAGGGAACTCAATTTTGTAACCAACAACTTGACAAGGTCTTGGTTCGATTTGGTGTTAGTCACAAGATGGCAACCCCTTATCACCCTCAAACTAGTGGCCATGTGGAAGTGGTTAATAGATAAATCAAAAGAATTTTGGAAAAGATTGTTGAACATACTAGGAAGGATTGGAGTGTTAAACTTGATGATACTTTGTGGGCATATAGGACTGCATACAAGAGCCCCATTGGGTTAACTCCATATAGATTAGTCTATGGGATGTCTTGTTATGTAGCGGTTGAGGTTGAGCATAAAGCATATTGGGCAATTAAGTTGATTAATTTTGATCATGATCTTACAGGGAAGACCAGAATGCTCCAAATTAATGAACTTGATGAGTGGAGGAGAGATGCCTATAAGAATTTGCGAATCTACAAGTAAAAAGTGAAGCAATGGCATGACAAGCATATATTGTTGAACAGGGAATTTAAGGAGGGAGATCAAATACTATTATTCAACTCTTGGTCCAGACCATTCGTAGTACACAAAGTTTACCCATATGGTGTAGTAGAAGTTGCACATCCGGATAAGGGAGTTTTCAAGGTTAACGAATATCGAACAAGTAATAAAGTAGTGAGTACAAGTCGTCCCAACGAGGATTGCTACCTAACTGCAAAATTCTTTTACTTATAACCTAACTTAAACCAAAATAAATGTGATTTTATCTAAAATTTAATTACCAATAAAAACAATTAACAATAATAATGAACACAAAATTTAATAATTATATTAATTAAAAATCAACCAATGGCAATGAATAGACTAAGACACTCCAAATCTAACTTACTCCTCTTATGACAAATAATTAATTTCTTCAAATTAATTCTGGACTTGGTTAATGGTAGAATTTCCAATTATAAGCTAGACCCAATCTCTTGGTGGAAAGCTCCTAACTTTAATTAATAAACCAATCGTATCTCTAAGTGATTTTAATTATCAAAGCCGCAAACACCTCTATGTAATTCCCTAACTTTTGTTTCCTACTCGCTAGAAACCACACAAAGAAACCGAATCTATCTCTAGTCAGTTTTACGATGTGTTGTTATTGCCATGATCCAGTTTAAACTAGCACTTCTCAGTCACTAGAATAAATTTAAAAGCATGCAAGAATTGGCCAGAAACTTACAAGCATTAAAAATAATAATAACAATTAACCAAAATCAAAATTAAAGAAACAATCTTTAATTGAAATAAATTAAATCCATAAGAGTTTCCACCTTCATCGAAGGTCTTAGTCACAAAAGATTTAGCTATTCATGATCCAAATATTTGAAACTATAAATTTGATTAACATAAAACAAATTAAAAGAATAAAGAAAACAAAACAAGAGAATAGAAGAAGATAATCCCCTATTTCTCAAACTTGCTGCCGGAATTCTTTTCGCTCCCTCTTTCTTCGGTCAACCTTGTCCTTCGTCTCCCCTTCCATCTTGTCCAATTGATTCTTTTTCTTTTTGCTGCCCAAATTTCGTCCAATTGGCTGCCCGAAATTTGTTTCTCTTTGCTCACGAATTTTTCTTCTCTTTTTTTGGCTGCCGAAAATCTTCCCTTGGTCAATCCCCTCTTTCCTTTCTCAATTTCTCTTTTCTTGGTCCACACCTTCCTCTCCCTTTTTTTCTCTGCCGCCAGCCTCCTCCCTTCTTCTTATTAGTGTGTTTTAGAAATTTAAACCTAATTTAGATTTCAAATCCTATTCCAAATCAAAGTCAATTTTAGAATATTCCTTTTTCTTCTTTTGACATTACCATCTTACCCCTGCATCAATAATTAGTAAAATCAGTGAATTAAAATGTACGTTATAAATAAAATCATCTTAATTAATTCATACTAAGTACATAAATATTTAATTCACCAAAACAAATCAAAGTCATAAGATTTATATCAATTAGCCCTTAAATAATGAGAAATTAATTCTAAATAATGATTAAGATATGATCTCATCAGAGATCAAGTACTATTACAACTCTTGGTCCGGACCATTCGTAGTACACAAAGTTTACCCATATGGCGTAGTAGAAGTTGCACATCCGGATAAGGGAATTTTCAAGGTTAACGGCCATCGTCTCAAACTCTATCATGGAGGAGATCCTAGAGAACTTGAAAAAGTCTCTTTAATCGTCCATGATGCAAAAGATAAGTGATCCTTTATATCTATTTAGTTAATTGTACATAATTTATCTTAATGTGGTTTTGAGTTTGAAAATTTTAATTTTCTTAAATTGTGAAGAGTTTTATAATGTGTTTTGTTAGCCCTAAGGGCAAATCATGTAGTTTTGATTAATGACAAATATTGATGAGGACTAATATGCTTGTATGTTGCGTGATAGGATTTGTGGATTAAGAAGTATGAAGTCTCATTGCCTTGAAGCTAAAATGCAAGAACAACTCCAATATGTCAAAATAATTGAAGATTGAAGAGTTTGTTCAAGATGATTGAAGGCTTTGAAGACATGAAGTCTAGGTTGCATGTGCTTAATAGGTAAACTTTGTAAACCCTACACTCTTAAGCCTTGGAATCTATGAATTGCAATTGAGAGCAAAAAACTTGATTTAAATGGTTTCAATGGTTTTGAACTTACCTAAATTATCAAGTTTTCATAAATGGTTTTTGCACTTAGGGTGGCCTCTTGCATATCTTAGATCTTTTGGTAGCTCTTGGTCACCACTAGGTTGGTTATCTTGTTCTTCTTTAATCATCTCTTCTTCATTGGCATGATCTTTCAAGGTTGGAGCTTGAAGATAAGTTTGCTGATCATTCATGGAAGCACTTGCATCATCATCATCTCTTCTATCCAAATAGATGTTAGAATCATCAAAACTTATATGTATGGTTTTCTCAACATATAAAGTTTTTTTTATTGTATAACTCTATAAGCCTTGTTGTTAGAGGAACTTGCGTCTGAACTGTTCAAACTTTGTCAAAACATTTGAAAATCAACCTCAATAAGTTTGAAATCATTTTGTACTAAAAGATAAGTCATTTAAAATCTTTTGAACTCAAAGCTCTTGATCAATCAAAGTTTACTCAAAGCCATTTAAGATTCAAAAACAACACTTGGTAATTCAAAGTTTATTCAGAGCCATTTAAGATTCAAAAACAAGACTTGGTAATTCGAAGATTATTCAAAGCCATTTAAGATTCAAAAACAAGTTTTGTACTCTCTTATGCATTCAATAGATTCCAAGACAAACAAGTGCAGAGTTTATAAGGATATACCTATTTAGAAAGTGTAAACCTACATTAGAGTCTTCAAACCTTCAATTCACAGGACACTTGAGTTGTCCTCAGCACTTTTTGCTCCAAAACAATAAGAACTCTTTGCTTCTCAATCCAACAATCCTATCACACAAATAGCATATGAATTAGTCCTCATCAATATTTGTACTTAATCAAAACTGATCAAGACTACATGATTTGCCCTTAGGGCCAACACATTCAATTAAAACAAGGCATAATTTAACCTTGAATTTTGGTTTTTTTCTTAGTATTATTTACTTTACTTTGATCTAAAATGCAAGTTATCTTAATAACTAAATTATGCTTCAATACTTAAAATATTTAACATTTTTAAATTTTAGTATATTTTTTAAATGATATTTTATAAATAAATATTTAATTTAGCCTTTTTCTTGTTAGGTATAATTTGATTTTATTGACACAATATGCTAGTAGGGTATTTAAGTAATTTGATGTGGAAATTTTATTTCTATTTTGATATTGAATAATAGTTTTTTTGAACATAGAAAAAAATCATTATTCCATTATGACTTTTCCTTCTAGATAATAGAATGGAAAGTGGATTTCATGCCCATTCTAGGTGAAAAGGGATTCTGACACACCCTATGCCCACGGGGCCTAGCGCATGACTCATGGGTTTGGCAGCACCTATGGCCAACTATTTGGTAACCATTCTTACTATGCTGAAATGAATATCTCAAGGTGACTATGGACACTTAGTCAATTCTCATATATAGATGACAATTTTCTACGCAATCCATCTGGGATCTTTGGGGGTATCACATTCACCCTACTTAAGGCCCTTAACTTCTCTGCTAGAGATGTGAGACTCTAGATATGGCTTGCACTGCGTACAGTGTACCACTTAGTTCTCATACGTGTAGTAAGTACTCTAATACCATAATGTCACATCCCATTCCAGTAGGCTCAAACGCACTACTCATTGATCTAATAGTACCTACGACCAACTACTTGACAACCATCATTGTAATGGAAAATGGATATTCCAAATTGATAATGAATACAGATATTCCATATTTGTGCTCTATATAATTATCATTTTGAGCTTGATTTTCTGTTAACTTTTGGTGTTTTAATCACTATTTATACTCCCTTTATCTCTTATTTGGTTTAGGTGATATTATTGAAGATTTGGAATTAAATGAAGCAAACAAAGAGATTTTACATAATGAAGAACAATAGAGAAATGCAGAGGAAAAACAGCCTGGTAGAGATATTTGAAGTGTGATTTTGACCTCCATGAAGATTCCAAATGCAAACTTGGTATTCTAGAAAATTATAGAGCACATTCCAAAGTTTTTAGAATGGTAAAATGTGTGTCAATCAGAGTTCATTTTCCTACCCTACTTATGCTGTAAAATCACCTATTCTGCATTGGGTTCCATTTTTGACACAGTTCGGTAGAATCTCATATCTTGCGTTTTAGATGTCCTATTGAGGTGATTCAAATCTCTGTAGAAATCTACGATCTGGAGCTATACCTTTTATGAAGACATAAAGACCTAGATCAGCTGATATAGTGCTCTGACTTCACCTAGAAGTCAAAATAGTGTCACAGTCGGGCATTACAAACTTCACCAAAACTGGGGGCAAGCGGCGCCGTTTGGGGTGATATAAGCGGTGCCATTTGTGTCGATCTGAAGCTGCTTTTAAGCTGCTTTTTTGTCTCTTTTGGGGCAGATTTTGATACCTCTTTAGGCAAACACGAGAGAGAAGGCTGGAGTGGCCAAAAAACAGCAAAAATCTACTCAAATCCCATCCCAAATCTTCATCTTTGCAAGAGAAATCAAGAGAGAAAATTGAATTTGCGATGGCAATATTCCGTTTCAAATCTACGACGGAATATTTCTGTCACCGATTTGCGACGGAATATAGACGTCGCAAATCTGCGACGAATATTTATCGGTCGTAAATTTGCGACGAACCTTTTTTGTGGCAGATTTGCGACGGACTCTCTCGTCGCAAATCAGTGACGGATGTCTAGCCATCTTAAATTGGCGACGAAAATGACATCCGTCTCAAATTTGGGACATCTATTTTTGCGACGAACTATTACATCGTAAATCCGTCGTACGTCGCAAATCCGTCGTAATTTATGATTTTCTACGGATTTGCGACAGAATAGTGTGTCGCAAAAATTAAAATTTCTTGTAGTGACTATGGATGCATAATATGGAATTTTTGTTCACTTGGAATTGAGAAATGAAGAGTGATTGACAATTGATTCAAAATCTGAAAATTTTCACTTGGAATTGAGAAAGGAAGGGTGAAATAGACCATACAAAAACAATAGGGATGATATTGAAATCACTTCCACTGGGTTCCATCACTACATGGAACAATCTTACCGAGAAGTTCCTCGCTAGATATTTCCTCCGGCAAGGATTGCAAAGCTAAGAAATGATATCTTCTCTTTCCAACAAATGGAGAGTGTAAGTTTATATGATTCTTGGGAGAGATGGAAGGAGCTCTTGAGGAAATGTCCACATCATGGTCTAGATTTGGGGCTGCAAATGCAAACATTCCATAGTGGATTAAACTTCCCTTCCAAGCAACTCATTGATGCTTGTTCGGGAGGTACCACTAGTTTGAAGACACCGGAAGAGTTACAAGACCTCATTGAAAACATTGCCATGAAACTACCAATGGGGGAATCCTAGATCGAAAGCCAAGCCTAGTGGAATACACAATGTAGACATGATGACGGCTTTGGAGGCAAAATTCGATGCCTTAAACAAGAAGATTGAGAGCTTGAGTTTGTCACCTCAAACCTCCCAAGTGATGATAGCCTGTGATTTTTGTGGAGGTGGTCATCCAAACCATGAGTGCCAAACCATGGGAACTTCTAATGCATCATCAACGGAGCATGTGGATTTCCTTGGAGGAGGAAGGCAACCTAACAATCCTTATAGTAATACCTATAATCCGGGGTGGCGGAATCATCCAAACTTCTCATGGAGCAACCAAGGGCAACAAAGACCGTTTCAATCTCCCGGCTTCCAAGTTTCATCAAATTATCAACCCCAAATATCTCTTCTTTATCAACATCAACCTCCTCCACCTCTTCAACAACCGGTGAAGCCTAGCCTTGAAGAATTAATGACAAAGTTCATTGAGACTACCGAAACCCGGTTCCAAAATCAAGAAGCATCCCTGAGGAACCAACAAGCTTCCATTCAAAATTTGAAAAATCAAATAAGTCAATTGGCAAAGCTTGTTTCGGAAAGACAAATGGGCATTTTACCTAGCAACATAGTTACCAATCCGCGAGAACATGTGAATATGGTGATTTTGGGAAGTGAAAATAAATCAAATGCTTTGGAATGTAAGGTAAAATCCCAAGGCATGGGGGAAAATGAAAATCAAGTTAAAGAAACAGTTCTTGAGAAAAAGGAAGAGCATTTGAAGAAGATGGTTCCAGAGTACAAGCCTAGAATTCCATACCCCGCCGCACTTCTCAGAGATAGAAAGGATGAGCAACTTGGTAAATTTCTTGAACTATTCAAACAATTGCACATTAACTTACCATTTGTTGAAATTCTTTCAGAGATGCCAAGACATGCTAAGTTCCTCAAGGATGTCCTTTCGAAAAAGAAGAGGCTTAGAGAACTTTCAACGGTAACATTGAATGAGGAATGCTCTGCCATCCTTCAAAACAAAGGAAAGCTACCTCAAAAGCTAAAAGATACAGGGAGTTTTATTATTCCTTGCAATATTGGTAGTCTTTCTTTTGATAAATCATTGGCTGACTTGGGTGCTAGCATCAACTTGCTGCCATTTAATGTTTTCAAACAACTAGGCCTAGGTGAACCAAAGCGTACTAAGATGAGTATTCAATTTGCAGATGGTTCAGTTAGACATCCTAGGGGTATTGTTGAAGATGTGCTTGTCAAAGTTGATAAAATCATATTTCCTGTTGATTTTGTGATACTTGACATGGATGAGAGTGTTGAGGTTCCTTTGATTTTAGGAAGACCTTTTCTAGCTACTGCTAAGGCCAATATAAATGTGAGTGAAGGAAAGTTGACCCTTAGGGTATAAAACGAGGAGGTCGTACTTAAAGCTTTGAAACCTTTAAAATATTCTTCAGATCCTAATCATTCTCATGGTAAGATTGATGATATAGATGCTCATGTCTCTAATTCTTTATAGGAAACCTTGGCGAAAGACTCTTTGAATCCATCTTTGATCAAAGGCAATGATGCAAAGAAGGAGAAGAATAAGTTAGTAGAAGAGATTGCGGTTGATGTGAAAGGTTCCAATGGAAATGAAGAAAACTATTGTACAAGAGATTTTTCATTAAAGGTGAAAATAAAGCAAGACCAAAACATTGACCAAAATCAAGATTTCAAGTCGGGAGAACAAGTTTTATTGGATGACTTGCAATGGCGGTTGTTCACAAGTAAATTTAAATATAAGTGGATTGGGCCATTTGTGGTAAGTAAGGTACTCCCATATGAAGTAGTAGAAATCTATCATCCGGAAAAGGGAACCTTAATGGTAAGCAAACATAGACTCAAACTTCATCATACTACAGTGAGAAATAACTTGGGACGATCATGTTTGTGCTCCCTTGACTTAGTGGATCAGTAAACTTCTTCAAGCAACATTTTTCATTTGTGCATTTTTTTTTCTTTTGTTTTCATTTCTATTTTATGTTGTTACTCTGTTCTTGTGTTTGAGACTTGTTGTATAATGTTTTTTGTACATGATTGTGTTTAATGTGGTTTTGAGTTTGAAAATTTTAATTTTCTTGAATTGTGAAGAGTTTTATAATGTGTTCTTTGGTATGATTTTTAAGTTTGTAATAAATTATTTTGTTATTGAATTTGTAGTTGAGTTTGGGAAAAAAAAAGTACTGTTCATCGCATTTCACTGTAGCATTCCTGGACTAAAACGGCGCCGCTTGGTGTGCTCCAACCGGCGCCGGGGGTACTGTTCATGGGTTACTCTTCAATTTTTTTTTTCTTCTTCTTCTTCCCCATTTTTGTTGGTTCTTTCTTGCTTTCTTCTATACCTACTATGTGTTTGATGAAATGCCACAATAAAACTTGTTAAATTTGTGATTTTCTTTAATACTTTGCACTCTATTAGCTTACTATAGACTTTCTTTAATTTAGTGGTTAGTTTATTTAATTTTGTTACTGAGCATGTTTAAGAGTTAATTAGCCTTTGTTTTAAATTTTAGTGATAATTGTTTTTCTTCTTTTGCAATTTGTAATTTTTCATTTTTTTGTATTACTTTTAACGTTATTTGTGGCATTTTTGTTTTCACATTGGGAGCTTAGTTTCTCTTAACGATTGATTTTGGAAAAGAAAGCATGTCAAAGAAAACCACTACCCCACCCATAAAGCCTATCTCACCGGGCTTTGGCGGTAACTTTTTTCAGGGCTGTCCCAATCTCGAGTGGTGGAATTGGCAGTCTATGAACGAAGAGGAGTTCTTTCTTTTCTATTTTTGACCTTTTATTTATTTATTTTCATGTAATTTTTTTTTGATTCAGTTTTTATTATGTCATTATTTTCAATTTTCTTTTATTTTTCTTTTATTTCCTTTTGCTATGAAGTATATAGAAGGTGCAGCTTGCTGCTCATATGGGTTCGCCCAGCCTTCACGTACGAAACAACCATGTTTTCTTACCCTTTTTTGTTTGTTGGTTTGGTGTGGCGTTCTTCTGTAGTTTATGTCATATATTTTTATTTATGCAGTCTTGTGTATATGCTATTTTCATGATTTTTGTTGAATTTGCTTGTTTTTATTTTTGAAATCTTCAAGGTGCTTCAAGACTTGAATGTTTTATCTTTTCTCAAAGAGTAGTTATACAAGCATTCTAAAGGTCATGACTAGTACCTTAAACTTGGATTAAGTAAGCACCCCTTGTATTCCTTGCTTGTATGAAATTCATCGTTTAAGCACATTTCACTTTGCTTTTGTTGTGCTGATTATGGAATTGAATCTTGTGTTATTGGCCTTAGAATTCAATATAACTTTTACCCTAGAACCCGCATTCGCTTGCCTTGAGGCGAAACGAGTAAGTAACCTTAGTTTGATCTCGAAATGATGGTAATAGGCATTCTTTGTCCCGATTGAGCCTCTAGCCACCGCTCTTTATTTTATCCGTAGTACCCTTTCTTGAAGCCTTTGTGCATAAATTTTCCAATCTATATTCTAAATTTTTCCTTCTTTCAAAATTTAAGCTCCACTCTTTATATTTAACCCTTCTTTGCAAGAGCTAAATTCATTTTTTTACCCTTAAGTTAGCAAAGTGTATTGTGCAAATTAGAAAAATGGGTGGAATAGAAGATGATAGGAAAAATAGGCTTTGTGATTAAAAAAAAAAAAGAGAGAGGGGGGAAAGAGTGGTGAGATGACCTTATATGATCGGGAATTGGATTACACCTCAATCGAAAAAAAAAGAGAAAAAGAAGAAAAAGAAAAATATGTTATATATTTGTCTATTATTGAGAATGTTTCTTACATTTCTTGATGCCTTCAAGATGTATATATGTTTTCATTATTATTATTGTAAATTTTGTCATGATTGAGGTTAAATTTATGGGTTGACAAAGATGGTGATGAAGGACAAGTTGTAGGTTGAAGCATAATGTATGCAAGTGGTTGAATTCAAAGTGAGGGGATTTTGTAGAGAATGGGAGTTTGTGGTTGAATGTAGGGGAATGGTGATATTTCTTGTGGCTAATAAGGGTTATTACTTTTATTTTATCTCTCATTCATTTCTCTTTAGCTCTCATTTCCTTGATTTTGTATTCCTTACCTTTCGTTTGGCACCCTAAACTTTCCCTGAGCCTAAAGTTACAAACATAAAAGTCCTACCTAATCGTGGTTAAATTTTGGTTACCGTATTAGTGGAGAGGTTTTGTGAATGCCGGGCTTATGGGGTATTATGCTTTCTTGATGAGAATTCCTTGGCCAATAATATGAAATTCACTCTTATAATTGTTGAACATATGCATTGGCTGGACATATACACACACGCGGATTGTAGATTGCATTGTAAGACAATGGGTGATTGGTTAATCTTTGTGATGGATACTTAGGATGACTTTTATATTGATTGTGTAGATTGTTCAAGATTTCTCAAGAAGTAATGCTTTCTCTGTTTTGCACTCCTTTGTAATACTTCAAAACACTCTTTATTTCTTGTGGATTATTGTTCAAATTTCTTAATTGTTTTGTAGTATTGCTTGAGGACAAGCAATGTCTAAGTGTGGGGGAGTTTGATATTCCATATTTGTTCTCCATATAATTATCATTTTGAGCTTACTTTTGTGTTAAATTTTGGTGTTTTAATCACTATTTATATTCCCTTTATCTCTTATTTGCTTTAGGTGATATTATTGAAGATTTGGAATTAAATGAAGCAAACAAAAAGATTTTACATAAGGAAGAACAATAGAGAAATGCAGAGGAAAAACAGCCTGATAGAGATATTTCAAGTGCGCTTTTGACCTCCATGAAGATTCCAAATGCAAAAGTACTATTCTAGATAATTATAGAGGACATTCTGACGTTTTCGAAATGGTAAAATTTTGTGTTAAATTTTGGTGTTTTAATCACTATTTATATTCCCTTTATCTCTTATTTGCTTTAGGTGATATTATTGAAGATTTGGAATTAAATGAAGCAAACAAAAAGATTTTACATAAGGAAGAACAATAGAGAAATGCAGAGGAAAAACAGCATGGTAGAGATATTTCAAGTGCGCTATTGACCTCCATAAAGATTCCAAATGCAAAAGTAGTATTCTAGATAATTATAGAGGACATTCTGAAGTTTTCAGAATGGTAAAATTTTGTGTTAAATTTTGGTGTTTTAATCACTATTTACATTCCCTTTATCTCTTATTTGCTTTAGGTGATATTATTGAATATTTGGAATTAAATGAAGCAAACAAAAAGATTTCACATAAGGAAGAACAATAGAGAAATGCAGAGGAAAAACAGCCTGATAGTGATATTTTAAGTGCACTTTTGACCTCCATGAAGATTCCAAATGCAAAAGTAGTATTCTAGATAATTATAGAGAACATTCCGAAGTTTTCAGAATGGTAAAATTTGTGTCAATCGGAGTTCATTTGCCTACCCTACTTGTGCTGCAAAATCACCTATTCTGCATTGGGTTCCATTTTTGACACAGTTCGGTAGAATGCTCATCGTGCATTATAGATGCCCAATTGAGGTGATTCATATAGAAAGCTACGATCGGGAGCTACAACTTGTATGAAGACATTAAGACCTAGATCAGCTGATATAGTGCTCTGAATTCACCTAGAAATCAAAATAGTGTCACAGTCGGGCATCAGAAACTTGCACCAAAACTAGGGGCAAGCGGCGCCGTTTGGTGTGATATAAGCGGCACCGTTTGTGTCGATCTGAAGCTGCTTTTAAGCTGCCTTTCTCTCTCTTTTGGGGCAGATTTTGATACCCTTTAGCGCAAAAACGAGAGAGAGGGCTGGAGTGGCTAGAAAACAGCAAAAACCTACTCAAACCCCATCCCAATTCTTCATCTTTGCAAGAGAAATCAGGAGAGAAGATTGAATCTTTGAAGAAGGAGAACATCCACCCTGAAGATTCCAGACAAAAGCTGCAACTTTCTCAACAAAATCGTGAAGAACTTCAACCTTGAAGAAGAGAGGAGATTTCAACCACGAAAATGAGCAATTCTTCCTCTTTCTTTGTTGTTTTATGTTCTTTGATTTGTAGTATGTTGATGAGCTAAACTTTTGAATACTTGGATGGGTATGAACCCTAGATTTTGCCTATGTGAATGAAGTGTTTCATTGGTTGATTGAAATTGAATTTCTTGTGAATTGTTTGTGGGTTTGAATTGTTGAATTGATTGAGTGCATTATGGATGTATAATCTGGAATTTTTGTTCACTTGGAATTGAGAAATGAAGAGTGATTGACAATTGATTCAAAATCTGGAAATTTTCACTTGGAATTGAGAAAAGAAGGGTGAAATAGACCATACAAAAACAATGGGGATGATTTAGGTAACTAGAGATAGAAACCTAAACATCTTCTTGATAATTAGAGAAATCTAATTGGAAATTCACAATTCTTAATGTATTCTTGGGTTGAATTGGCTAGAAAGAGATTTCAACTAATTAATCTAAGAGTAGAGAACTTTCATCTAGAGATAGAGTGACACTGCAAGAAAAATTAAATTTTGCGACGGAAAATTGCGTCGCAAATATGCGACGGATTTGCGACAAAACAGCTACGGATGAAATAAGTGGCTTAATTTGCGACGGATATTATTTTTAATTTAATTTTTAATTTCCGTCGCAAATCCATCGCAAATCTGCGACGGATTTGCGACGGAATTTATGCATGTATTTTTTAATTTCTATATTTTAAGTCCGTCGCAAATCTGCGACGGATTTGCGACGGAATTTATGCATGTATTTTTTAATTTCTATATTTTAAGTCCAGTCGCAAAATCAGTCAGCAGATCTGCTGACTAGATTTGCGACGGATATTATTTTTAATTTAATTTTTTAATTTCAAAGTCGCAAATCAGTCAGCCGATCAGTCGCCAATCTGCGACGGATTTGCGACGGAATTTATGCATGTATTTTTTAATTCCTATATTTTAAAGTCAAAGTCGCAGAAATCAGTCAGCAGATCTGCGACGGATTTGCGACTGATATTATTTTTAATTTAATTTTTAATTTCAGTCGCAAATCAAGTCAGCAGATCTGCTGACAGATTTGCGACTGAATTTATGCATGTATTTTTTAATTCCTATATTTTAAGTCAGTCAGTCAAATCAGTCGCAGATCTGCGACGGATTTGCGACTGATATTATTTATCTATTTATTTATTCGTATATTTAAATTCAGTCGCAATTCCATCGCAGATCTGCGACGATTTGCGACTGAATTAATGCACATTTTTTTTTATTTCTATATTTAAATTCAGTCATGCAAATGAGTCGCAGATCTGCGACGGATTTGCGATGGACTTAAAATATAGGAATTAAAAAATACATGCATAAATTTAAAGTCGCAAAATCCGTCGCAGATCTGCAGACAGATTTGTGACTGAAATTAAAAAATTAAATTAAAAATAATATCCAGTCGCAAATCAGTCGCAGATCTGCGACGGATTTGCAACAGAAATAAGAAATTAAATTTTTTAATAAATTCCGTCGCAAATCCGTCGCAGATAGGCTACGGATTTGCGACGGATTTGCGACAGATAAATATTTGCGACGGAATTGCAACAGATTTGCAACGGAATAATTTTTTTTCCTCCTATTCTTTCATCTTTATTTGTTTTTGGTGAGTCATACCTCATGGTGTTCATAAACGAAGTATATTAATTAAATATGTAATAATATTTATATAAAGACACATACGAATATATATCTTGTAATTTATTTTGATGTAACATATATATATACTATAATGACACATCATACCAAAACATATAAATATATATTACATATATGTGTAACAGTAATAGTTAAAGTTTTAAGTATGACTAATTTATAATATGTAATAATGTTTCACAACATATAGTATTGATGAAGTATATAAAGCGTTGATGAAGTATATATGTAAATATACTAGCACAATTTATATAATAACTAAAATGATTATATGTCATAATTATTTATTGTTCACAAATCCCAACCATAAACTTAATGTAGCAATGAAAGAGAAAGAAAAGATTTTAAAAAACACATTAGAAATTAAATTTGGTCGTAAATCTAGTCGTGAAAGTCGTTGCAAATTTGAGACGGATTTGCGACGGTCTTATTTTCGTTAATAAATATAATTAGGAATAAATTCCGTCGCAAATCCGTCGCAAAAATGCTACGGATTTGCGACGGCATTTGAAAATTAATAACCCGCGAAGGGAGCCGCCAAATTGAAAATAATTATGTTGCAAAATCGTCGATATTTGCGACGCATTTTTTACCGTTAAAAGAATAAATAAATAAAAAAGTCCGTCGCAAAGTCAGTCGCGAAATTTGCGACGGATTTGCAAACCGCTTTTTTTTCCCCGTTAAAAAAAATAATAATAAATTAATCTAACCCGATTTTTTTACCGTTGAAAAAAATAAAAATAAAAAGTCCAGTCGAAAAATTGAAATCGCAAAAATAGCGACGAATTTGCGACAATCCGTCGCCAAAATTTCTTCTTCTTCACAATATCTAACACTCAAAAATTCACTTTCCCACCAATCCGTTGCCTGCCGCCTACCCCCCACACCCCCCCTGCGCCCGCGCCTTCCGAGCCCCCCACGGCCGCCGCCTGCCGAAGCCCACCCCCACGGCCGCCGCCTGCCGAGCCCCCACGCCCGTCGCGTGCTCGCCGGCTCCACCCTTTAGCCCCCGTGCTCGCCATTTTCCCTCCCGGCGCCCGTGCCAGCTGCCATTCCCCCCGCCCCGAGCCCGCCGCTGCCGCCGAATCGAAGCCCACCCCCGCACCGCTTCTCCCACGTCTCGCCCGAGGCCGGTCGAGCCAGCCTCGCCTCGAACCGCTGCTGAGCGGCGCCTGCTGCGCCACGGCTCGCTGAGGGCCAGCGAGCGACTCGTCCCTCGAACTGCTCTGCGAGCACTGCCGCGCCCACGCCTCGCCGAGCCCAGCCGCGACCGCCCGGCCCCTGCCGCGCCAGCCCGTGCACGACGCCCTGACCCTGACCCCTGCCAGCGCCCAGGCACAGCACGGCCACACTGCCCAGTAAGTCTTCTCCTTTCATTTTTCATTCCCGCCCGATTTGCCGCGTCAACTGTGCGTTTCATTTTTTTTTTTTTTTTCTTTTTTTTAATTTTTTATGTTATTTCTGTTTTTTTAGTATTTTTCAGTTTTTTTCTGTTTTGTGATTTTTTATGTTATTTCTGTTTTTTTTTATTTTTTTCAGCTTTTTCTGTTTTCTGATTTTTATGTTATTTCTGTTTTTATGATTTTTTTTGTTATTAATTTTTTCTGTTTTTGGCAGATGTATTTTATGTTTTTTATTGCACTATTTTATAAAATTTGTTAATGGAGACTGGTATTGATGTGTTTTAATTTTGTTAAGATGTTATTTCATTTACGAAGATGCTAATGAATTTTGGGTATATTTACGTGGATTTAATATTTGGGAGAGTTTAATTTGAATTTGGAGATTGATTGTGGTGGCCTTGTGCCTGGAAAATGTCCATTTTACAGATGGAGATCTTTCGTAGAATTTTTTTTACACTTGCTTAACACTTGTCTCTAAATTTTTTTTCTATTATAACAAGAAATAAAAAATTTATAAATTTATTTGTTGAATTAGGTAAAATTTAATAGGTAATATTTTTTGAACTTTTTTTAATTTTTTCTGCAGTTCTTATAATATTTAGGAAGATTGCAGAGGTATTTTGGGTATACTTACGTGGATTTAATATTTGGGAGAGTTTAATTTGAATTTGGAGATTGATTGTGGTGGCCTTGCGCCTGGAAAATGTCCATTTTACAAAGTGGATATCGTCGAATTTTTTTTTACACTTGCTTAACACTTGTCTCTAAATTTTTTTTCTATTATAACAAGAAATAAAAAAATTTATAAATTTATTTGTTGAATTAGGTAAAATTTAATAGGTAATATTTTTTTGAACTTTTTTTAATTTTTTTCTCAGGTTCTTATAATATTTAGGAAGATTGCAGAGGTATTTTGGGTATACTTACGTGGATTTAATATTTGGGAGAGTTTAATTTGAATTTGGAGATTGATTGTGGTGGCCTTGCGCCTGGAAAATGTCCATTTTACAGTGGATATGCTGCCGAATTTTTTTTACACTTGTCTCTAAGTTTTTGACTGTATTATAACAAGAAGTAAAAAAATCCTAATTTTTTTGTGAAATTAGGTAAAATTTAATAGGCAATGTTTTCTGTACAGTTCTTCCTGTTTTTTAACTTTTTTTTCAGTGCTTTTTAAATTTTAATGTAGATGGATGATCGTAGTTGGATGTATAAGCGACATACGCAAGGGATTAAGGGAATCACAAATGAATATAAAGATGGGGTTAAGGGTTTTATAGCTTATTGTTTGTTGAACGGGCACACTTCGTGGTTGAGATGTCCTTGTGCGAAGTGTAAGAACAAGGTGCACATTTCTCCCGATGAAGTGCAGGTGCACTTGTATAGGTTTGGATTTGTCGCCGATTATTACCGTTGGACCAGTCACGGTGAGAGTCTTACTCCGTTGCACCTAGGGACAGTTCCAACCAATTCTGAGTCACAATCTATCCCTAATAATCCATTTCAACAGATGGTAATGGATGGCGTTGGTTCGGACCATCTTTTAGACCCTCCGGTGGGTGTCGGCGATGAAGAACCTCCCAATGTTGAAGCCAAGAAATTTTATGATATGTTGAAATCTGCCGATACTCCTTTGTGGGATGGATGCACGAACCATTCGCAGTTATCATTTGTTGCTCGCATGTTGAATATTAAGTCTGAGAATAATATTTCAGAAAGATGTTTTAATCAGGTAATGCAACTAATTAAGGAGGTTCTGCCAAAGGATAATCTGCTTCCGGATGACTTGTACCGTACCAAGAAGATGGTTTCTGGACTCGGCTTGCCTGTGGAGAAAATAGATTGTTGCTCAAACAGTTGCATGCTTTATTGGAAGGCAGATGTTGGTTTGCGGGAATGTAAGTTCTGTGCGAGTCCCCGGTACATGCAGAGGAGAAAATTTCGGAAGAATAGACAGCCAAAAGATGTCCCTTTTAAGAAAATGTACTACTTTCCCTTGACTCCGAGGCTGCAGAGGTTGTATGCATCAAAAACGACTGCAGAACACATGAGGTGGCACGCTGAAACTGTGCAGAATGAGGGATTGATGAGTCATCCACGAGACGGTGAAGCATGGCATCATTTTGATTGTGCGCACGTGGAATTTGGGAAAGAGGCCCGCAACGTACGTTTAGCGTCTGCGCATCGATGGGTTCTCACCATTTGGAATGTCGGGAAAGCAATATTCCAGTTGGCCTGTCATTATTACGCCGTACAACTTACCACCGTGGATGTGTATGAAGGATGCTGTGATGTTTTTGACAATAATTATTCCAGGGCCGAGGAACCCGAAGCATAAGATCGATGTCTATCTACAGCCCACTGGGTGGAAGAATTACAAAATTTGTGGAGCAACTGGAGTGCCGACTTATGACGTCTCCAAAAAAAAAGAATTTTCAAATGCGAGCTGCCCTCCTATGGACCATTAATGACTTTCCAGACTTATGGTATGTTGAGCGGTTGGAGCACTGCTTGGGAAGACCGGCTTGTCCCTCTACTGTATGGAGCAAACAAAGTCATTTCATCTACAACATGGCTCAAAGCAATCTTGGTTTGATTGTCACCGCCCTGGGTTCTTGCCGATAGATCATCAATTCGGAAGAGACGGAAAATCATTTCGAAAGGATCGTGGTCGTGAGACCTCTCAACCTATTAAGCGATCTTGCGGGGGATGAGATGTGGCATAGAGTCACGGTTTACCGAGAATTGTCGATCTGCGGCGGTAGTTGGCAAGGATGATGGTAGAGGTGTTTACCACAAACTCGGCTAAGCGTAGCATCTTCCAGGGACTTACCGTCATCGGAAATCAAATTTAATTTGCCACAATGTTGACGTCATGCACAATGAAAAGAATGTGTTCGAAAACGTGTTTAATACTGTAATGGACGTGAAGGGCAAGTCAAAGGATAATGTAAAGGCTCGGCGAGATTTGGAGGTGTACTTGTAATAGGCCGGAGTTACATATTACATGTGTCGGAAATGGTAAAGTTTCTATGCTGAAAGCTAAGTACTCTCTAACGAAGCAAGAAAAAAAGGGGTTGTATTGGAGTGGGTTAGGGATTTGAGGCTGCCCGATGGATATGCGTCTAACTTAGGTCGGTGTGTTGATTTGAACGGGTTGAAGATGTCGGGCATGAAGACGCATGATCGCTCACGTATTTATGGAAAGATTGCTTCCTATTGCATTTAGAGAATTCCTCCCTGCCGCTATTTGGAATGTGCTAACGGAATTAAGTTTATTCTACCGGGATTTATGTGCTCCAAAACTGTCAACATCTCGTATGAGAGAGTGGGAGAAGAACATAGTAATCCTACTGTGCAAGTTGGAAAGGATATTTCCTCCTGCATTTTTTGATGTGATGGAGCATTTAATGATTCACTTACCTTACGAAGCAAGGATTGCTGGTCCGGTTCAATATAGATGGATGTACCCGTTTGAGAGGTTATGCCTTCTGACATGAGCATTTAAACTGTTTGTTTTAACTACTCGATGTAGAATTTCTAACACCGTTAAAATGACAAAGTGCAGGTTCTTATATCGCCTGAAGTTGAAAGTAAAAAATAAGGCAAGGGTCGAGGGATCAATTTGCAATGCATATTTGATTGAGGAGGCGTCTACGTTTTTTCTTACTACTCGAGCCGCATGTCCGGACTAGACATACAAATCGGCTCGAAATGACGAAGGTGTTTCGAAAGATGTGGGTTGTCCATATGTAATGCAGCGAGCAAGGTGATCGGGAATACAATTACAGATACCTTTCTCCCAGGAATTTAAGGCGATCTATTAGTTACATATATCTCAATTGTGAAGAGATACAACCGTTGGTAACGTACGTCTTTTTTTCATATTTTCGCTGTTTTACTGATTCTTCGTGGTTTACAGCACTCGACTTATACAATGACTATGAAACAGTAAATTCAGAGCTGAATTGCGGTCTGCCGACCCCTGTACAACGGAGGAGGAAATTGATAGGAGATTTGAGGGCGAGTTTCTCATATGGTTCAGGGCTTATGTAAGTTTTTTTTGTCGAGTAGTAATGAACAAGGCTTAAGAAAAATTGTTCTAAATAGTCAATAACACCGTTTATATGTTGCAGGTGCAAGATCATCAAAATAACGTAACAGACGAAAATATTAAAAGTCTATCCTGGGGACCTTCAAGGCAGGTGAAATCTTGTAAGGGATATATAATAAATGGTTTCAGATTTCATACGCAAGATCATGGAGTCGGAAAGAGGACTATTAATTGTGGCGTATGGGTTAAGGGCGAGGACGAAGATATTGGCAGCAGGAGCGACTATTATGGGATCTTGAAGGAGATCATTGAAGTGCAGTTTTCGGAGATTCCATCTAGGGATGTTATTTTATTTAAGTGTGACTGGTATGATCCTGTGCTTAACAAGGGCGTCAGGATTCATCCACATTACCAAACTGTAGATGTTCATTCCAGGAAAAGATACCCCCAAATATGATCCATTTGTATTAGTCTGTGCAAGCTCGAGCAAGTATACTACGCCACTTATCCCTGGAAGTAAAAGAAATAAGTCCCGATTGGGTGGGAGTATGCAAATCGAAGGCTCGTCATGTCATCGATGCACCTATTGTTGAGAGACCGTACCAAGAAGATGTAGATGAATCGATCACAATCAGTGTACGTGGTGAAGATGACATAATCGGCGAACTTGTACATGAAACAGGTGAAGGGGAGATTCTGGATGATAATGAACCAGAAAATACGGAATATGATGACCTGATTGATTCTGATACAGAAGTTGAAAGTGAATGGGAATCAGAAGATGATCCGAGTGAGGACGAAAATAGTGAATAATTTATTGTATGTATGCATTTCCTTACATATACTACGTCACTTATTTATTTTTAACAATTTATTGTATTTATATTTTACATGTTACTAATGATTACATAGCTAACGAAAATTTTTTTCTTTTTCAGATGCCTCCACGTAGGTCACGTTCGATTGGGATGAGTGATCGTACTCCTTCTCCATCTTTACCCGGTCCGATGTCTTTACCGAGTGAGGATGACACACGTGGAGCGGAGTCCGAGCATACGCCTTTGACCCCAACTTCTATGGTACCCTCTACGGCTGCTTCTACAGGTGGGACTCAGACAGAGGAAGCGCGCATTCTGATAGCCCCAAGTGGCGACGAGTAAGTTTCTATTTAATTCTGTGGGAATGTATTCAATTTTTTTGAAAGGATAACTAACTATTCATCTGTGTAATGGAACAGTTTTTTCCCAGCGGAGGGGACGGTCCATTCGATATCGGATACATTTCACCGGCATTTCACTCGACCGTTTCCTAATTTTGAGGCGGTCCCATTAGAGCTTTCAGGGACATGTGGTTCCGGGATGTGGAGTGTAAGTAACAAATTATAAAATATATATCCACATTAATGTATATATCTATATATTCTCTATATATTTAATTTTTTTAAATAACTTTGCAGACACGTTATCGATGGCTTCCAGAGCATGCTGATCAGATACGACGAATTTGGGACGACAAATGCACTCGTCGTCTATCGGATCAGCTGTCAAAGGCTCGGTGTAAAGGAAAATGTCCACCGTGGATATCTCCTGACATTTGGTGCCAACTCTGGCGGGACCACTGGAGCACGGAACAATCCAGGGCGTGTTTCAGCCCGCTGCTAAGCGGAAGCAGGCAGCACGCGCTGGGACCGACTCACACGGGAGGATGCATTTCCTTCAGCGAGCACGAGCGTCGGATGGTAATGATTATTTTTCCTTGTTATTTAATTCTAGTATAATTACTAAATATTTATATTAATATATTTTTAGCGTAAGGAGCGCGGAGATGACTTCCACTTCACCGATATGTACGAGGCGACACACAAATATAAGAGTGGCCTAAAAAGGGGCATGTTTGTCAGTGAGAAATCACAACATACGTTGGTAGGTTTACATATTATATTACTCCGTATTTTATATTAATTGTTTTATTCTTAGAATCCGTTATAAATTTACGATGTATACAATTTGCAGGATAGCGTCAACGCTTTGAAGGAGCGCTATTCGCAGGTGGAGTCCCAGGATTCGGTGACTTCTCAGCAACCACCGGATGAGAAGTCCCTATTTATGGAGGTTGCTGGTGGTGCTTCGAAGAATCGGATTTTTGGATTGGGTTCACATGCGACGGAGGTTATGTCAGTCCACGTCACCCACTGTTCCGACAGCTTGCTCGATTACATCGCATCCAGAGTACGCATCTCTTCGCAGATCGATTCTGCGAGAGAGAGGTCGATGCGCGGTTATTTCCCGACAACGCTTTGCTAGTTTGGACCGATACTTGCGAGTTATGTCCGAGGCATTACATCCGCCTCCGCCGCCTTCTCCGCCTCCACCTCCTTTTCCCGATACTGCAGTCGAAGCAGCGCAGACGAGGCTGGTGAGGATTACACGATCGATCCGCTCGACGACCATCCTCCAACGACCGGCCCTCCGAGATCCACCTCCGCCTCCTCCACCGTCTGCAGCACCGCCTTCTATACTTACATAGATTTTGTTTCATTTTTTTCATTGTTGTACACATACAATATTGACATTTAACGGATTCATTATATTTATTTTAATTTAATATTTTATTTTTAATTATTTTATTGATTATGCTTATTTTTTAAGAATAATTATTTAAAAAATTATTAAAAATTATCAAAGCTAAAAATTTTAAAATATTTAATTTAAAATTAAATTAGAAATTAAATAATAAAATATTTAATTTAAAATTAAATAATAAATAATAAATTAAATAATAAATTAAATAATAAATTTAAATAATTAAATCCGTCGCAGATTTGCGACGGATATATTCCGTCGCAAATTTGCGACGGCTATCTTCCGTCGCAATTCAGCGACGGAATATTTTCCGTCGCCAATTTGCGACGGAATATATCCGTTGCAGAATTGCGACGGAAGAAATTCGTCGCAAATTTGCGACGGATAATTTCCGTCGCAATTCTGCGACGGAATATTATCCGTCGCAAATTTGCGACGGAATGTATCCGTCGCAGAATTGCGACGGAAGAAATCCGTCGCAATTTTGCGACGGATAATTTCCGTCGCAATTCTGCGACGGAATATTATCCGTAGCTGAATTGCGACGGAAGTTATCCGTCGCAAATTTGCGACGGAAATGTTATCCGTCGCAAATTTGCGACGGAAATGGTGTCCGTCGCAAATTTGCGACTTCTATTTTTGCGACGAACTATTTCTTGTAGTGTGAGTTCTATGATTGGAATTTCATCAAACATAAGAAGTGAAATTTATCAACCAAGGGACATTTCTATCACATATGTAATTCTAGGGTGATTAACCATCCAAGTATTGTTTTCTCAATTGAATTCTCTCTTGCAAACAAAAATTAGTTAAGTTAATTTAATTAGCTAAGCTAGACTTCTATTCCTAGCAGTAATTTCAATCATTTTCACAAACAAATTTAATAGGCTAAACAATAGAATAGAAAGTGAGTAATGATATTTAACTATCCCCGTGGATACGATATTGAATTTACTTGCCATTATACTACTCATAACCATAGGTGTATTTGCCTTGTGTTGTGTGCAAATTGTTGAGGATTGTGATAAAAATTTAGTATAAAGGCATAGAAATAAAACACAACCGATACTTAGCACATGCTCATATATGGATCACAATTCATCTTTGTAATCCATGTGAGATCTTTGGGATATCACATATTCTAGGTTGAATGGCATTCTATTTCATTTCATTTCAGTTTACTAAACGTAGTGTAAGAGTAAAAACAACTTAGAAGAAATAAAGAACTAGAATAAGCATATAACAACATAAACACATGAGAACATATTCTCAACATATTAATCTAAACATAAAAACTAAAAGGAACCAAAAATTACCCTCCTCACATTACGACCTAACACATGGAAGATATGCACGCTAGAGTGATTATGTAAATGAAGATTTTTTGATTGATGAGATATGATTGAAGTAGCTTTTGTGTAATTGGACATATGTTGTGGGATTGAATGTGATGCTCTATTATAATTTAATTAAGAACAAAGAAGAGAGCTTTGGGCGAGAGGATGGCTGAACTTCCACAGGAATGATTGAAGAACAACTATGGTAAGGAGAGGGGTCGGCAGAATGATATGTGAGAGGATGCGAGAATCTGGATGAGATGAGGACGGCCTATTTATAGGCTGATTGAGTCGGCTTCTTTGTCGGATTTTTTCATCTGCTGAATTTACTTTAAAAAAAATATTACTTAACATCATTATAGCTAGGATTTATAGGTGTGATTTTTCTTCAATCCATTGGCATGTTTCTTCTAGAAACATGAAGGTAAAAAATTAACCGACATGGAAAACATGTTTATTGCATGAAAATATAAAAATGTCCAACAAATATAGAGAACATAGCAGCAAGTAGACTGAAAATATTCTTATTTGGAGCATTATCACAGGTAATACTCAAACAGGCCGATATCCAACAAAACTTATGAGCTGCAAATAGCAGAAGTTGCAGGGCAAAAGTTCTCCTCTGTTGCTCCCGGGATTACTTTGAGGGGTGGAATGGTTTGTTCCAAAGCAAAGAAATTCTCTGGATCAACTCTACCTTTAACAATCGCCAAACGCTCGAAATTATTCTTGAAATATTTATCTCCCCATCTCCTAGCTTCTTCATATGTAGCTCCATGAGCAATATTTACTCCTAAATCGAAATCTCGGAAATTCGAATAAGCACCCCTTGGATGTTTTGATACATAAGGGGTCATGCGTTCGTATAACCCTCTTATCCACTGAATGTTCTTTCTTTCTGTTTCGATATCGTCCTTTTCCCATATGATCGTGTACTCGATATCGTACAAAATCCCTTTCCTGAAGGGGAATGGCGTTTGATCTTCTGGTATTTCGCTCATTCTTCCACCGTGAGAAAACATGACTAGCTGGAAGTTCTCATTTTCTGAACACCATCCCCATAATTTATTCAGCACAGCGGTGCTCAGGGGTTCCATGACAAAGTCTGATTTAGATTTGAAATGAGTCTTGAATTTTGGTACGGGTTTTCTATCTCTAAGAGCTTCTCTGGGTTCTCCTTGTGGATAATAGAAGTACATGGCAGCATCAATCCAACACATCTCCTTGTATTCTTCTTTTGTTAAAGAAAGCTCAGGTAAGCTTGCCTCCAACGTCTCAAGGAGCTCATCAGCGGTTCCTTGGAACACTGAGCTGAATGTGACCTTAGTGGTTCCATTATTCGTTGATATCTGAAGCCTCATTCGTAGATTTTCGTTCATGCTCCAGCATGCTAATTGAGATTGCTGAATCAGGTTCACGGCCCCTTGCTCGAAACTCCTAGAGGCGTTGAAAACAGTGACAATCCGGGGAACAGATACAAGCTGCACTTTCCAGGCCACTATGACTCCGAAACTTGCAGCGCCTCCTCCTCTAATGGCCCAAAACAAATCTTCTCCCATCAATTCTCGACAGAGAATTTGGCCATTAACATTAACAAGTAGAGCATCAACCACATTGTCAGCGGCTAATCCGTATTTTCTTGTCAGAAAACCAATTCCACCGCCACTAATGAGCCCACCAACTCCAACTGATGGACAAATTCCTCCTGGAAAGCCATAATATTGTGTTTTGTTATATAACCAGTAATAAAGTTGGCCAAGTGTTGCTCCTCCCTGAACCCATGCCGTTTTCTTTTCGCTTTCCATGTCAACACTGACTGATGTCAGGTTTACAAGATCAACTAGGAGAAATGGAGCAGAATAACGGGAAGTATAGGACATGCCCTCATAGTCATGGCCGCCGCTTCGGACTCTAACTTGTAATCCAAATTTTTTGGAGCATAAAATTGCCTTTTGGACATGGGAGTAATTTAATGGAGTGATTATGGCCAGTGGTTTGGGGTTGGAATGGTTCAAAAGTCTTAGGTTCTGGATAGTATATTCCAAGATTGGTTCATAGGAAGGATCTGTTGGGAAATGCCAGATACTGCCGTCAGAAATACATTCACGAAGGCTATTACGGATAGATTTAGACTGGAGACCGTTACGGATATATTGAATATAAAATGGCAACATCAGAAGAAAAGGAATCAAAGAAATAACTAATGAAAATTTTGATAACATATCAGCGCGTACAACAGGAGAACAAATAGAACTTTTGATGCGGCTACCTTGAATGCCAAATGCTCTATCTTTTGCCTTTTTATAGGGATTGAAGTAACCCAAATTTCTGTATGAAATGAAACGTTGACCATTAGGATTATGACTTTTCGAGGATATTATCACGTCAAAATGGGAAAAAGAGAAAAGAGAGAGCATTGCATATTCTTCGTATTCATATACAGAATGATAGGGTCAGTTCTAAATCTACTTATAGTATTTTAAAGCCAAATGCTATTTTTAATATATTCTTAACTATTTATTCAGTTTTAATCTTAATTGAAATAAGTCAAGAAATGTTATTTTCGGAAAGCTAGTGATTTTTAAAACATCCTTTATTTATTAAAATGATTAAATATTATTTTAAATTCAAATTTAAAAGAGGATTTAGTAATCGGGAATATGGAAGCAACCGAAGAAGTCTCAACGAATTGCAATTTTATAATTAACAATGTCCACTTATGTGGTTACAATGTCAATTGACTTCCGTAAAGAGGGTGGTTCAACCTTAAGGAAATGAAATAGAAATCCATGAATTTTTCACAAGACTCAATTTTAAGCTCGACCCAACTCTGAGACTTCAAATTTGATTTTAAAGCTCCAGATATCTCAAATATTTAAATTCGTGCTTCAGATCAACTTGAAAACTTGAACCAGAAAGAGTTACACATCAAACTTCAAAAGAGAAAGAGTTAGACATTATCAAAACATAAAGTATGTAATGTGCTTCTTTGTTCAAAATATATGGGCTTTCTTAATTCTCAAACTGCACCCTTTTGTTAAGTTTAAGAATTATTTTTTAATTACCATATAAATATATTACCTCATCTCCTCTCTTATGAATGTAGAATAAATTAAATTAATTAAAAATATAGTAAACAAATTGCTCCTTACTTTTTCAATTTTGAGTTATGCTCAAAAGACTAAAAGGCTCAATATTTTGAAAATAGAAGGGGATAAAAATTAGGGTGCAAATAGGACTTTTACGTTGTTCGGTCAAAACATAATGTGGAGGGATCAAACCCCTACACATCTTATTTCTTCCCCTCCCCAATTGGAGGGGTTGGGAGAGAAAAATGCTTTTAAAAAGATAAACTACATGAATGAGATGATTGACCCCATTTGTTTAATTTTAAAAAACTTCCCTAAATCCATGCGATATACGAATTTTTTAAAAAATAAAAAAATTAAAATTAAGTTTTCAAAAGAAATATTCAAAAAGAAAACTTTATTACCTCTCAAAATATATGTGTTTAGTCTTTTTATAAAACATAAATAACATATACTATTTATTATATCAAAATGAGTTAAACTTGTCCAAATCTAAAAGCTCCCTTATCTGTTTTATTAATAAAGGTCTCTTTTCCGTTTTCCAAAAGAAAAAAAAAACTCTTAATGACAAATCTATTACCTTCAACAATAATGGAAAAAAATTACAATTATTAGTTATTTTGGATCGCAACTTATAATAGGCTGTTCTAATTAACCCGTTAAGTTAGATAATGGACGATTTAAAAAATAAACTCAATGATTATTTAACAAAGAAATTAAAAGCTGATGTATCCAAATGATCTCTTATGTCATACACTACAAAGAAAAATGGATTTTGCGACGAAATTTTGCGACGGCAAATTTCGTCGCAAATCAGCGACGGATTTGCTACAGGTGGATAAAATTGCGACCAAATAATTTCCGTAGCAAATCCATCGCCGAACTGCGACGGAATTTAAAAATGGGAATTAAAAATATTTACATAAATTCCGTAGCAAATCCGTCGCCGATCAGCGACGGATTTGCGACGGATTCTAAAAATGGGAATAAAAAAATATTTACATAAATTCCATCGCAAATCCTTAGCTTATCGGCGACGGATTTGCTATGGAATTTATGTAAATATTTTTTAATTCCCATTTTTAAATTCCGTCGCAAATCCGTCGCGGATTCTAAAAATGGGAATAAAAAAATATTTACATAAATTCCGTGGCAAATCCGTCGCGGATCCGCAACGGATTTGCGACGGAATTTAAAAATGAGAATAACAAAATATTTACATAAATTTCGTCACAAATCCGTCGCGGATCTGCGACGGATTTGCGACGGAATTTTAAAATAGGAATAAAAAATATTTACATAAATTCCGTAGCAAATCCGCGACGGATTTGCGACGGATTTTAAAAATAGAAATAATAAATATTTACATAAATGTCGTTGCAAATTCGCCGCCGATCTGCGACGGATTTGAGACGGAATTTAAAAATGGAAATTAAAAAATATTTATATAAATGCCGTCGCAAATCCGTCGCCGATCTGCAACGGATTTGCGATGAAATTTTCAAATAGAAATAAAAAAATATTTTAAATAAAATGTCGTCGCAGATTTGCGATGGCTTTGCGACGAAATTTTAAAAATAAATAAAAAATAATTACCGTTGTAAATCCGTCGCAAATTAGCTACGGATTTGCGAGGGAATTTTATTTACGACGGATTTGCGACGTATTAATTTTTCCTCCCCTATTCTTGCATCCTCGTGTGTTTTTTGTGCGTCATATCTTACGGTGGTCATAAATGAAGTATTTAATTTAGTATTTATAAATATAGTATGCTTGTATTATGTACTATGAAATATTGGCATTATATATTTAATAATATTTATATAAAGACACATACGAATATGTATTTTGTAATTTATTTTGATGTAACATATCTATTGACTATAATGACACATGATACAAAACATATAAAGGTATATTACATATCTGCATAATACTAATAGTTAAAGCTTTATGTATGACTAATTTATAATATGTAATAATGTTCTACAATATATAATGTTGGTGAGGTTAATAAATATATTAGCACACGATATATGATAATTAAAATGAATATATATCATAAATATTAATTATTAAGAAAATTTTAACCATAAACTTATTGGAGGAGTGGAAGAGAAAGAAAAGAAACACATTAGAAAATAAATTTAGTCGCAAATCCGTCGCAAATGTGTCGCAATATGGCGACGGATTTGCGACGACATTTGAAATTTTCACCCCCGCGCAAATGCTTTCTCGCTCTGTCTCTAAATTATTTCCCACTCAGCACACTCCTTTCCCTCTCTAATTAATTTCAGCCTCCATTCACTCCTACTCTCGGTCTACCTTCCAAAACCGGCCGCCGCCCATCGCCACTGCCCGCCGCGCCGCACCTCGCCAACGCAACGCCCGCCTGCCGCTCGCTGTGCCAGAAGCCACCTGCCGCCAAGCCAGGGCACGACTCTGCCCCTGTCACACGCACATCGCCTCTGCCCCTGCGCCGAGCCAGCGCGCCTACCGCTCAACGCACGAGCCCCTGCCTCTCAACGCCTACGCCTCTGTCGACCGCGCTCTGCCCGCGCAACGCCCGCCTGTTCCTGCCCGTCGTCCGCCTGCCGCGCAACGCCCGCCTGTTCCTGCCTGCAGCGCAACGAGCTCTGTCCAGTCAGCCCATGGTTTACTCCTTTTTTCTGGTTTAATTTTTTTCTTCATCTCACTCAGCGATGTTTTTTTTTTGTTCCGTTTCGTTTCTCATATTTCTTGCATTATGAATTTGAGTTTTTTTTTCTGATTTTAGGGATTTTCTGATTTTTTATTTTCTGTTTTAATCGTTGTTGTTTTTTTCCTAATTTTATTGTTCTTGTTTTTTCTATTTTAATCTTCAGTTTTTCTGTTTTTTGGTTTATTTAGTTATTCAGTTTTAAATTTTTTATTTTTTTGGGAACTGTTTTTGTTTAATTTTCACATTACAAGTGAATTGTTTTGTGATATTTATTGAATTCTAGAGATGATCTTTTTCCCTGATTTTTAGAGCTTTTCTGATTTTTTTTTTTATTTTTTATTTTCTATTTTAATCGTTGTAAAAATTTTTCCTGTTTTATTGTTTTTTTTTCCTGTTTTTGAGGTGCTTCCAATTTTAACTGTCTTTTTGGCACATATTTTTTAATTGAGATTGGTTTTGATGTTTTTTTTTTTAATTTTGTGAAGATGCTTCTAAAAATTTTGAGGCAATGTTATAAATTTTGGGTATATTTACGTGGATTTAATGATTGGGAGAATTTAATTTGGATGTGGAGATTGATTGTGGTGGCCTTGTGCTTGGAAAAAGTCCATTTTACAGTAGAGATGCTGTCGAATTTTTTCCTGATTTTTATAGTTTTTCTGATTTTTATTGTTTTTCTGATTTTTTGTTTTTAATTTTAATCATTGTGACAAAATTTAATTTATATTTTTTTGTACATATTACTAATGATTACATAGCTAACGAAAATTTTATTCTTTTTCAGATGCGAAATCACAAGTGAATGGGAATCAGAAGATGATCTGAGTGAGGACGAAAATAGTGAATAATTTATTGTATGTATGCATTTCTTTGCCGAGTGAGGATGACACACGTGGAGCGGAGTCTGAGCATATTTCTATACTTACATAGATTTTATTTCATTTTTTTCATTGTTGTACACATACAATATTGACATTTAACGAATTCATTATATTTATTTTAATTTAATATTTTATTTTTAATTATTTTATTGATTATGCTTATTTTTTAAGAATAATTATTTAAAAATTATTAAAAATTATCACTTAAAAATTTTAAAATATTTAATTTAAAATTAAATAATAAATTGAGTTGCGACGGAATCTATCCGTCGCAAATTTGCGACGGATATATTCCGTCGCAATTCAGCGGCGGCAAATATTCCGTCGCAGATTTGCTACGGAAAATATCCGTCGCAAATCTGCGACGGAAACTA
The DNA here is from genome assembly GCA_030512225.1 of Rauvolfia tetraphylla. NCBI lineage: Eukaryota > Viridiplantae > Streptophyta > Magnoliopsida > Gentianales > Apocynaceae > Rauvolfia > Rauvolfia tetraphylla. The sequence continues at coordinate 5,583,382 of JAJQKT010000004.1, read as the reverse complement.
TCCGTCGCTAATTTGCGACGGAATATTTTCGTCGCAAATTAGCGACGGATATTTGCCGTCGCAACGTTGCGCGGAAAATAATCCGTCGCAAATCCGCGACGGAATATTGTCATCGCAAATTTGCGACAGAAATGTTATCCTTCGCAAATTTGCGACGGAAATGGTATCCGTCGCAAATTTGCGACTTCTATTTTTGCGACGAACTATTTCGTCGCAATCTATAATTTGCTACGAATTTGCGACGAAATAGTCCGTCGCAAAAATGAAAAATTCTTGTAGTGATATGCCTTTTCTTTAGGGTAAATCAAAGCAAATGAAAATTTAAACAAAGTGCTGACATTAAGGTGTAATAAAATTTTATTTATTCCACTATAAACTATATAGCGTTTATCTATTTTTTTTCTCCTAATAAGTGAATAATTTTTTTGGCATAATAATTTGACAAATATAAGCAAGAAAGATGTCAGGAGAAGCAAGAACAAAATATAACATAAAATGGGGAAAAAGTATGAAAGAAAAGAAAGAGAAAAAAATTAGAAGAATACAATCTGTCAAGACACCTGTAATACAACTATTATAAATGCTAACAATAATGAAAACGAAATTTGTTGAAAATGGTATCATGATGTCTGAATGGGAAACACTGGATACCATACATTGTGCTATCTTTTTTATCCATATTCGAAGTTTTCCAACAAACTAAGGAACACAACTTTGTGCTAAATGACAAATTTGCAGTAGTTTGAGCAAAATAACACAAAACACCACACAGTTTGAAAATTTGTGCTAAATGACAAATTTACAGTACTTTGAGCATAATACATTAAAATCCAAAGAGTTTGCTATCTTCTTATCCATATTCAAATTCTACTAACAAATGATATGTTAACGTCAGGTACACAAATTTGTACTAAATGATTAATTTGTAGTAGTTTGTGCATAGCACCTTAAAAGTCTTCTCTCTCTCCCTCTCTCACCACACTTAAAATCACAAATTTTACTTTTACTAAAAAAATTTTTCAAGAGGTTCTATAAAAATATATACATTATAAGTTTTAGTGTAAATCTATAATTATAAACAAATTGAAAGTTAATTTTGCAGAAAAATAAAGAGGGCAGTGGATCAGCCCGATCCTCTCCCTGCCCCAGTTTCCCCATTTCCTCTTCTCTTTTCTCTCTTCTCTCTTCTCTATTTCTCACTTTAATTTTTAACAAATTTTCCCCAATTCTTCACACACAAATTAAATCCTTTAAACTCGAGTTTAGAGCTACATCAATAGTCTCCAAATCAAGGTAAAATCTTCAATTTTTTCCCATTATTGTTGAGTTTAATTATTTCAAAGAATTATTATAGTAGTAAATTTGTATGAATTTTAATACATTTTTTGAATCTCTGATTTTGTTCAATTTTTTATAGAAGGTTTTGTTATCATATTCTACCTACAGAAAAAGTTTCGTTAATTTTTAAGTATGTTTGTTATATTTTCTGAATTTTTGAATAATCTAGAAAGATTTAGTTATTTTTGTAAATTTTTGTTTTGATTACATATTGAGAATTTAAAAGTTTATTAGATTGTTATAATGCAAAAGAAGTATGAAAATATATAAATAGAATAATTATTCCTAAAATGGTATATTAGGAATAAAATGAAATAATGTTTCTCAATTGGTATATTAAGAATAAAATGGAATAATTAAGATTTTTGTGGAGAATGGCATATTTTATTAAAATTAATCATTTTAATATTTTTATTCCTTTGAAAAATGATTAGTTTCTATTTTAAAATAATTTTATCAAATTCAACAATTTTTAGCTCTAATTAATAATAATCCTGCACTCATTCACGTATTATATATATATATATATATATATATATATATATATATTAATATTAATATTTGAGCATTTTAGAGTGACAATAAATTTATTTGTTACTACGTAACTATAGGTTAGGTCTTGAGATTTGTCGAGGTAGAACCAATGGTGGAGTAGCATAGGTTTATGCTTTTCGCTTGAGGTGAGATTTCTAACTTACTTATGGAGGTTAAGGACTACAAAATCTTATATTTTATTATATTTTATTTATTTATTTTAGGCTAAGTAAAGTATTTATTTTATCGTGGTTCGGCTTTGTGATACGGTTGTTCCTTGATACGGTTGTTCAAAGCTTCTTGGAATACCTTATCAGCAATGGTATCTTCTCTAGTAACCTCTTCACCACTAGGCACTTATCCTACATTGTGATGTGATTAAGGAGTAGATACTTCTTCAAACAATCTCCTCTTTGAGGGATGTTGCCCTCTATCACTTGATAAGTCATGCATTGTCTTCATTTTCTTCTCCCTTGCTAGTACCTCTTCTTCATCTTTTTCTCCTTTATCCTTCTCTCCCTCTTCAATATTCTCATATTCTTCAACCTTCTCATTTCTTAGAGGAGTTTTTTTTCTTGTTCTCCACACCATCCTCATCAAGAGATAGTTGCATCCTCTTGAGAGACTCATTGGTGTAAATTTCTCCACTCTTAATGGCTTGTCTTCTTCTAGGAATTTGGATTTGGAAGTGCTTATGCTAGCCCTAAGGGCAAATCATGCAGTTATGATTCGTTTTGAATAATGGCAAACATTGATGAGGACTAATGTGCTTTTATGTTGAGTGATAGGATTGATAGATTGAGAAGCATGAAGTCTTATTGCCTCGGAGTCACAATGCAAGAACAACTCAACTATGCCAAAGGTGATTGAAGATTGAAGAGTATGTTCAAGATGATTGAAGGCATTGAAGACTTAGAGTGTAGAGTTCTTATACTAAATAGGTATATTTTTCTGTAAACTCTACACTTGTATGTCTTGGAATCAGTTGAATGCATGAGAGAGCACAAAACTTGTTTTTAAAATGGTTTTCAATAAACTTTGTGAAAACAAGTATGGTTTTGAAATCTCAAATGATCTTAAGAAGATTTTTTATGATTAAAATGTTTTGGTAACAGTTTTTGTGTTTAAATGTGCTTAAATGATGTGTCCATCCATGCAAAACGTTTTCAATGTTATTAACAATGATTTTCAAAATATTTGACTAAATTTGATAAGTTTGAATGCAAGTTTGGTCGTCCAAACTTTGGAAATGGTTACTGTGCTTTCAGAGAAGTTCGGACACATGGAGTAAAGTTCGGACGCCCAAACTTTCTTTGATAGCATGGTCACTGTTTTTCCAGAGGAATTCAGACGAAAGTTCGGACGTCCGAACTTTTCTAGATAGCTTGGTACAGTAAAGTTCGAACGCATGGCATGAAGTTCGGATGTCTGAACTTCTCTGAAAGTAGTCGTTTTATAGCTGTTGCATTCGAATTTCACATCTATAACAGTTATAAACTTCAGATTTTTTGTAAGTTTTGAATCTCTAAGAACTTTAAACATTCCAAAGTCTTTAGCAAACATTAAACCTCTCTTTTCCTTATGCTTTCAATTGATCATTCAAAGATTCTAAAGACAACAAAATGTGAAGGTGCAACATTGTGTGATCATCTACCAACAAGTGGTAACATCTACTCATTCTTCTTTCCTTATTAAATTATGTTTTCTACTAGCTCTTGCAAGGTTATCTTGAGAACATAAAATCCTTTAGATAAGGGTGATCCTTGAGATTGTGATTCAAGGTTGTTAGGAGATATAAAATCCTTTGATAGGGTGAACCTTGATTGTAGAATTACTAAAAGAGGTTGTATGTGTAAAACCATTGTGTGGTGAGCCTCTTATGTAATTTGTAAACTTGAGCTTATAGTAGATTGTTTAAAATCCTTAAGTGTAGGATTAAGGTAGTGGACGTAGATCTTCAAGAGATCAAACCACTATAAATTGCTTGTGTTCCTTGGTCTTATATTACTCTAATGCTTTACTATTAATTGCCTTACTATTCTAGTGAACCAAGCATATACATTCAGGGTTTTGCTTAAACTTATAAAAGGACTGTATTTGCGAAAAATTAGCCAAATACCTAATTCAACCCCCCCCCCCCCCGCGCCCCCTTAAGTATTTCAATTGGTATCATAGAGAGGACTTGTTCTGTAGTTTTACAACCTAGAATTTAAAGATCTTATGGCTAATATTTCAAACTTACCTTACCTAAAAGGGTCTTCCACAAATAGACCACCTTTGTTTAATGGAACAAACTATACCTTTTGGAAATCTAGAGTTAATATATATATCTGTTCTATCAATTTTGATTTGTGGAATATTATTGAAAAAGATCCTTATATTCCTATGAAAATGAGAGTTGATGGAGTAACCTTTGAACCAAAGCCTACTGATGAATTTGATGAACATGATTCATAGAAAATGACATTAAATTATCAGGCCATGTAACTGAATATAATAGAGTTAGTGGTTGTGACACTGCTCATGAGATGTGGAGATTACTCCAAATAACTCATGAGGGTACAAACCAAGTTAAAGAATCTAAACTTGCCATGCTTGTTAGAGACTATGAACCTTTTACCATGAAACAAGGTGAGAATGTTAGTGATATGTTTACAAGGTTTACTAACGTTTTCAATGGCTTAAAAGCTTATGGAAAGAGCTATACTATAGGAGAGCAAAACAAGAAGATTTTGGATGATCTACCAAAATCTTGGCAGCCAAAAACACTTGCTATTGAGGAGTCCAAGGACTTAAAAACTCTTCCACTTGAAGTGCTTATTGGATTTTTGCTCACACATGAAATGAAGATGAAAAGATTAAATGACAAAGAAGATGAAGAAAAGGGAAGAAAAGGAGTTGTACTCAAGACTTCAAATCACTTGAGTGAACAAGAAAAATCTTCAAGTGAAGAAGAAGATGGTAACAGTAGAGAAGAGGAAATTGCCATGGCAGTTAGGAAATTCAAGATATTCTTCAAAAAGGAGATCCTCCAGAAAGGAAGAAAGCCAATCAAGAAAAGTGGACAGTCTTCGTCCTTCAAACCCCAATGTTTTGAATGCAAGAGCACAGAACATCTTGTTGCTGATTGTATCAAAGTTCTGGAAAGGGAAAGAGACAGCAAGAACAAAAAGAAATCTGCCAAGAAAGGAAAAGTACTGGCTGGAATATGGGATCAACAAGAAAGTGAAGATGACAGTGAAGGAAAGGCCAACATATGCTTTATGGCAATTGATGATGAGGTACAATCTTCTCCCTCTATTTCTAATCTTTATGATGTTGTTGATCCTAGTGAATTACTTAAAAAGTTGTTTCTCTTGAAAACATGCTTGGTGATCATGACATCTTAAAAAAGAAAGTTAATGATCTTACATCATGCATTGAAAAATTTACGAATGGAAGAGAAAATTTAAATAAATTACTTGGTTATCAAAGATACTCATTTGCAAAACATGGTCTTGGTTTTACTCATGATGGCTATGTTCCAAAGTATAAAAACTCTTTTGCTAACATTGTGGCAAGCATGGACATAAGGTTTCCAAATGTTTTGTAAAAAGAAATATAGAAAATGGTGTTACGACCATTTGGAAAGTCAAAGGAACTTTCATTTAAAAAATTGAAAAGGAAAAATAGAACTTAAAAAATGTAATTAATTGTAATAGAATTTTAAATTGATTTTTAATCATTTTTACTAAATTATAATTTTAAATCTTAATACAAAATTTCAAAAATAATTTAAAAATTAGTAATAAAAATTTTAAAATTTTAATAAAATAATATTTATTAAAAATAAATTAGTATTATATTTTAAAAATTAAACAAAAACAAAAAGAAAGCAAAAGAGGAATGGGTTGGGTTCCCCTTCTGGGTTTGCGCTAGCTTTTGACGCAATTGGTACTAGGTTCGGGGAGCCCAAGCTAACTATACTTTTTTTTAGTAAAATTTATAATAAGTTAAAATTATGAAAAATTGTCCTGTATTAGTAAAATTTTCCATTACTCATTCATATCCAATGCACAGCTCAAGATATTCAAGATATTCATGGCTTGGTAATTTAACATCATCATTTTCGAGTCACCTTCGTCATATTCGTCCATTGGCTTTGGCTCTCTAGTGATTCCATCAGCTCTCATTCTCATTGGTATGTAAGGACCATTCTCAACAATATTCCATAAACAAAGTTAATAGAATAAATATATATATTAACTCTAGATTTCCAAAATATGTAATTTGTTCCATCAAATAAAGAAGGTCTATTTGTGGAAGATCCTTCCAAATAAAGTAAGTTTGAAACATTAGCCATAAGATCTTAACTTCTAGGCTGTCAAACCACACAAAGAAGCCCTTGCTCTGATACGGATTGAAAGATCTAAGAGTGGGGGAGGGGGGTTAATTAGGTCTTTGGGTAATTTTCGAAAACTATTTCCTTTTTACGAACTTGGTTTTGAAAGATTATATTCAATTGATTCAATGAAAATGCAATGAACACAATGATAAAGCAATACACAAGGAAGAGCAAAGAGCACAAACAATTTGTAGTGGTTCGATCTCTTCAAGATCTACATTCACTACCTTGAGTCTACACTCAAGGATTTCAACCAGTCTATTAAATGCTCAAGTCAAGTAATTACACAAGAGGCTCACCCTTCAATGGGTTTTACCACAACAACCTCTTTTCAATCCAACAAACAAGGTTCACCCTTATCACAAAAGGTTTTATGTTATTAGCCAACCTAGACCAATCTAAACAAAGGCTCACCCTCACCAAAGGGTTTTATGTAACAGCCTTGATTAATCTAGTCAATTGCTCACCCTCGACTAGCTTTTTATGTCACTAGACAACCTTGAATCAATCACAACAAGAATGTAAAGATATAGTTTTGATGTTACCAACACTTCTTGGTGAATGAATACATAAGTTCGCACCACTTCACCTTGTTGTCTTTGGAATCTTGAATAATCACATGAAAGCACAAGACAAAAGAGAGCTTTGATGATTTCAAATGATTTTGGAATGTTTTGATTCTTCAATTGTTCAGCATTACTCAAAAATCTGAAGTTTAAAGCTTTTATAGATTTTGAAAATTGATTCCAACTGTCATAAAACGGCAAGTAACGGCTAGTTTCTTAGGAGTTCGGATAACCGAACTTGATCCTCTACGTTCGAATTGTCGTCCGAATATTACTGTGACATGCTGTCTGGGAAAGTTCGGACAACCGAACTTTGCCACTTGCGTCCGAATTTCTCTACAAATACAGTAGTCATGTTCACAGTTTGGACGTCCGCGCTTGCGTCCGAACTGTTCAAACTTTGTCAAAACATTTGAAAATTAACCTTAATAAGTTTGAAATCATTTAGTAAAACTTTTAAGATTCTTGATCATTCAAAGTTTACTCTAAGCCAGTTAAGATTCAAAATCAACACTTGGTAATTCAAAGTTTATTCAAAGCCATTTAAGATTCAAAAACAAGACTTGGTAATTCAAAGTTTATTCAAAGCCATTTAAGATTCAAAAACAAGACTTGGTAATTCGAAGTTTATTCAAAGCCATTTAAGATTCAAAAACAAGTTTTGTGCTCTCTCATGCATTCAACAGATTCCAAGACAAACAAGTGTAGGGTTTATAAGGATATACCTATTTAGCAAGTGTAAACCTACACTAGAGTCTTCAAAGCCTTCAATTCATAGGACACTAGAGTTGTCCTTAGCACTTTTAGCTCCAAGGCAATAAGAACTCTTTGCTTCTCAATCCAACAATCCTATCACACAAATAGCATATGAATTAGTCCTCATCAATATTTGTCATTAATAAAAACCAATCAAGACTACATAATTTGCCCTTAGGGCTAATAATCTCCCCTTTTTTGATGATGACAAACCTTGATGCAAAATGTGATATAGAGAAGTATTGATGTCAATGATAGATAATAACGAATTTAACACATTGAGATTCAGAAGGCTCAATATGAGCCTATGGCCCAACCATCCTCCATTTACTTCCTTCCTTCCAATACTAAGATAGAAGATATAGTATTTAAGCATTAAGAAAGCTTCTAAGAGAGGTTTTAAAGGTCAAAAAAGTTTAACAATGCTCCTTCTTAGATTGTGCTCATTTTTCAACAAGTTTGGACTTGAGATGTTGTGAATCCAAATTTTGAAATTTCAAGTCTGAATAGAAAAATATATGAGATGAAAGCTATAAGTTTTGAAAATAACCTTTCCTAAGGTTGTTCAAATATGATAGGAAAGATTAAGACAGTTTTCAAATAATTTGAACAACAGAAAAATATTTTTGGCAAGGAAGTTGTGATGCATCTGAACTTTTGGTTTGCATCAGTACTTCAAGTCTGAACTTTTGGTAGAAGTACTCAAATATGTATAGCCCCAATGGCACTCAATTTAGCTTTGCAAAAATGCAAAACCACAAAACTCATACATTCAATCATTTTCAAACTCATACTTCTCTTTCCAATCTCAACTCAACTGTTTTCATAAATTAATACAAAATCACAGGTCAAGTCAAGAACCAAGGTTAAGATTTCAATATCAACTCAACTATTATCATTAATATCAATACAAAAGCAGCCATATGCACAATCATATTTCAAGCGGCACTGATATTCTATATTTGTGCTCTATATAATTATCATTTTGAGCTTAATTTTATGTTAAATTTTGGTGTTTTAATCACTATTTATACTCCCTTTATCTCTTATTTGCTTTAGGTTATATTATTGAAGATTTTGAATTAAATGAAGCAAACAAAGAGATTTTACACAATGAAAAACAATAGAGAAATGCAGAGGAAAGACATCCTGGTAGAGATATTTCAAGTGCAATTTTGACCTCTATGAAGATTCCAAATGCAAAAGTGGTATTCTAGACAATTATATATGTCAATCGGAGTTCATTGGCCTACACTAATGCTACAAAGTAACCTGTTCTACATTATGTTCCATTTTTGCCACATTTTGGTAGAGTGATCATATCTTGAGTTCTAGATGCCCAATTTAGGTGCTTCAAATCTCTATCGAAAGCTAAGCTCCTGCTCTACAACTTACATGAAGACATCAAGACCTATATCAGCTGATATAATGCTCTGAATTCACCGAGAAGTCAAAACAGTGTCACAGTCGTACAACAGAAACTTGTACCAAAACTGGGGGCAAGCGGCGCCATTTGTGTCAATCCAAGCGTCGCCGTTTGTGTCAATCTGAAGCTGCTTTTCTCTCTCTTTTGGGGCAGATTTTCATACCCCTTTAGGGTAGAAACAAGAGCAGCCGATGGGAGTTGACAGAAAACAGCAAACACCAACAAAACACACCAAAATCTTCTTCCAATCCCTCAATCTTGCAAGAGAAATCAAGAGAGAAGATTGAATCCTTGAAGAAGGAGAACATCCACCTTGAAGATTCATGGAAAAAGCTGCAATGTTCTCCATGCTACAACGATGAATTTCAACCTTGAGGAAGAGAAGATTTTACACCATGAAAATGAGCAATTCTTACTGTTTCTTTATTGGTTTATATTCTTTGAATTGTAATATGTTGATGAACTAAACTTTTGAATACTTGGATGGGTATGAACCCTAGATTTTGCCTATGTGAATGAAGTGTTTCATTGGTTGATTGAATTTGAATTTCTTGTGAATTGTTTGTGGGTTTGAATGGTTGGATTGATTGAGTGGGTTATTGATGCATAATCAGGAATTTTTGTTCACTTGGAATTGAGAAAGGAAGGGTGAAATAGATCATACACAAACAATGGGGATGATTTAGGTGACCAGAGATAGAAACCTCAACATCTTCTTGATAATTAGAGAAATCTAATTGGAAATTCACAATTCTTAATGCATTCTTGGGTTGATTTGGTTAGAAAGAGATTTCAACTAATTAATCTAAAAGTAGAGAACTTTCATCTAGAGATAGAGTGAGTTCTATCATTGGAATTTCATCAAATAGAAGAAGTGAAATTTATCAACCAAGGGAAATTTCTATCACATAGGTAATTCTAGGGGGATTAACCATCCAAGTATTGTTTTCTCTATTGAATTCTCTCCTGCAAGCAAGATTTAAGTTGGTTTAACTAGTTAAGTTAGATTCCTTTTCCTAGTAGTTGTTCCAATCATTTTCACAAACAAATTTGTTAGGCTAAACAATAGAGTAGAAAGTGAGTAATGGTATTTAACCATCCCCGTGGATACGATAATTAAACTTGCTTGCCATTATACTAATTTAAACGATGGGTGCACTTGCCTTGTGTTTGTGTGCAAATTGTTGAGTATTGTGATAAAATTAAGTATAAAGGCATAGACAACAAAACATAACTGGCACATACAACCATGACATCATATATCACCATATTTCACATTATATAGCACATGCAAGTTAAACTTCAGATGCAGCCAATTTAAACTTCAAAATGCAATTTTAAATCCAAATCATATACGCATAATCAATAATCATCATAATCATAAACTACAATATAAACTTATTTAGTCACAACATAAATGCAATATGTTTAATATAAACATACTTCATTTGGCAGAAACACATTTTTTCATCATATTTTTCACCCTCTTTTGTCATCACTCAAATATTGGGTAAATGAAAATGGCGCAGCATTATCACAATCAGCGTGAGTAAGCTTCATATAAGCGGTGTATCAATCAATTCTCATTTGGTAATTTTCAACTATTGGCAACATTTAGTAAATTTCAATTCAAATAATTAACATCTCAACTAATCAACAATAAGCAACATGTAACAATTTAGCATATTTTGGCAAATCTCAAGTCAAATAATTAACATCTCAACTGAGCAACAATAAGCAACATGTAACAGTTTTAGCACATTCTTGGAAATTAACTTCTTCTCCCATTTCTAGCATAAATTTAAACTTGGGGTGATCAAAGTATCATTGACCAAAGAAGCTCTCAACACTAATTTTTCATCATTGAGCTTTACAAAATCATTATAGAAAATTAAAGAAAAGCAAAGAAATTACATAAGCCATGCTGAAACAGTTATGAAGCACATAAATCATGCTAACCACATCTAAGTAAATAAAACAGTATAGAGAGATAGGATTGAAGAGATGCTTAGTCTTTGATTTTGGTCATTGTCTTCACTCCATATTTCTTGGTAGTGATTGCCATGTTTCCCTTGAGCTCGATGTGAAGTGGCCCCTCACTTACTTTCTCTTTGTCGGTGTAGTTTGGCTTAGGAATTGTAGTCAAAAGGGAGGATCTCCTTGTACCCTTCTTTTTTATCACGTGCTTGACTCTTCCTTTGCTAAAAGAGATAGTAGAGGTGATTTCAGCACCCTCTATTAATGTTCGTTCTTGGCTTCCTCTTTCTTGTGGCTCCTCTTGTACGTACATCTTCATTTCTTTCTTCTTGTCTTGCCACGAATTTGTTGTTGCCTCCTTGATCATCATCCCCATTATCTTCTTTATTACCACTGTCATCATCGTTATCCTCTTTCTTTATCATCCTTGTCATCCTTAGCTTGAGGCCTCGACGGTCCTTCACCACTTTGTGCAATTTTCATCATTAATTCATCAATCTTCTTAACTCTAGTGTCCAAGCTATCCAACTTGCTCAGTACAATGAGAGCTGTTAGCCCTAAGGGTAAATCATATAGTTATGATTAGTTTTGATTAATGACAAATATTGATAAGGACTAATATGCTTGTATGTTGTGTGATAGGATTGGTGGACTAAAGAAGTATGAAGTCTTGCTGCCTTCAAGCCAAAGTGCAAAAACAACCTCAATGAGTCTAAGTGATTGAAGTTTGAAGAAGGTTGTTCAAAGATGATTAAAAAGCTTTGAAGACTTGAAGTGTAGGGTATATATGCTAAATAGGTAAATTTCTCTGTAAACTCTACACTTGTGTGTCTTGGAATCTATTGAATGGATAAGAGAGCATAAAACTATTTTTCTTAATCTTGAATGACTTTGAATGAACTTTTTGTTAATAAATGTGTTTTTGTATCTTAAAGATTTTGAGTAAACTTTGCATGATCAAACAGATTTGATGATGGTTCTTAAGTTTACATATGTCTAAATAACTTATCTATACGTACAAAATATTTTCAAACTTATTGAAGTTAAATCTCAAATCATTTTACAAAGTTTGAAAACCAAATTTTAAAATGGCTATTGTGCTTCCAAAATTCAGTCGTCTGACTTTTATAGCAAAAAATTCGGTCGTCTGAATTTTTGTTTTTAGCATGGTTACCGTTTTTCCAGAGAAATTAGGATGAAAGTTCGGACGCATGGAAAAAATTTGGTCGTCCGAATTTTCCTAGAAACGTGCAACAGTGAAATTTGGACGATAAGTTCGGACGCACAAGAAAAATTCGGTTGTCCAAATTTTCTAAAACTAGCCATTACTAGCCATTTTGTGGCTGTTAAAACTGATTTTTAAATTCTATAAAGCTATAAACTTCATATTTTTTGGAAGTTTTGAATCTTTGAGAACTCTAAACATTCCAAAGCCTTTAGCAAACATTTCAAGCTCTCTTTTGTCTTGTACTTTCAATTGATCATTCAAGATTCCGAAGACAACAAAGTGTGAAGGTGCAATATTGTGTAATCATCTACCAACAAGTGGTAACATTTATACATTCTCCTATTTTTATTAAATTGTGTTTTTCTACTAGCTCTTGCAAGGTTATCTTGATAACATAAAATCCTTTGGATAACGGTGATCCTTGAGACATTGAGTCAAGGTTGTAGATATAAAATCCTTTGGTAGGGTGAACCTTGTTTGTAAAATTACTAAAAGAGGTTGTGAATGTAAAACCATTATGTGGTGAGCCTCTTATGTAATTGTTGAACTTGAGCATATAGTAGATTGTTTGAAATTCTTAAGTGTAGGTTTAAGGTAGTGGGCGTAGATCTTGAATAGACCGAACCACTCTAAATTGCTTGTGTTCATTGATCTTACATTGCTTTACTGCTTTGCTATTAATTGACTTATTCTCTCATTTAACAAAGCACATACAATCTGGTCTTGCTTAGAATTCTAAAAGGAATAATTTGCGAAAATTAGCCAAAGACCTAATTCACCCCCTATCCCCTCTTAGGTCTTTCAATTGGTATCAGAGCAAGGACTTCTTCGTGTGGTTTTACAACCAAGAAGTGAAAGATCTTATGGCGAATATCTCAAACTTACCTTACCTAGAAGGGTCTTCCACAAATAGACCACCTTTGTTTGATGGAACAAACTATACCTTTTGGAAATCTTGAGTTAAGATATATATTTGTTCTACCAATTTTGATTTGTAGAATATTGTTGAAAAAGTTCCTTATATTCCTATGAAAATGAGATCTGATGGAGTAACCTTAGAGCCAAAGTCTACTGACGAATTTGATGAACATGATTCAAAGAAAATGACATTCAATTATCATGCCATGAACATCTTAAGCTGTGCATCAGATATAACTGAATATAACAGCGTTAGTGGTTGTGACACTGCTCATGATATGTGGAGATTAGTCCAAATAACACATGAAGGTACAAACCAAGTTAAAGAGTCGAAGCTTGCCATGCTAGTAAGAGACTATGATGTATTTAATATGAAGCAAGGTGAGAATGTTAGTGATATGTTTACAAGGTTTATTAACATTTTCAATAGCTAAAAAGCTTATGGAAAGAGCTATACTATTGGAGAGCAAAACAGGAAGATATTGGATGCTCTACCAAAATGTTGGCAACCAAAGACACTTGCAATTGAGGAATCAAAGGATTTGAAAACTCTTCCACTTGAAGAGCTTATTGGATCACTGGTCACACATGAAATGAAGATGAAAAGACTGAATGACAAAGAAGATGAAGAAAAAGGAAGAAAAGGAGTTATACTCAAAGCTTCAAAACACTTGAGTGAACAAGAAAAATCATCAAGTGAAGAAGAAGATGGAAACAGTGGAGAAAAGGAGATTGCCATGGCTATTAGGAAATTCAAAAGATTCTACAAGAAGGAGTTCCGCAAGAAAGGAAGAAAGCCAACGAAGAAGAGTGGACAGTCTTCATCCTTCAAACCTCAATGTTTTGAATGTAAGAGCACTAAACATCTTGTTGCTGATTGTCCCAAAGTTTTGGAAAGGGAAAGAGACAACAAGATCAAAAAGAAATCTGCCAAGAAATGTAAAGGACTGGCAGGAACATGGGATCAACAAGAAGGTGAAGATGATAGTGAAGGAAAGGCCAACATATGCTTTATGGCAATTTATCACAAAAAGATGAAACATTTTATGAATTTTCAAAACTTTTCAAGAAGGTTCAAATTTCTCTTGATTGCAAACTGATCTCTATTAGAAGTGATAATGGAAGAAAGTTTTGTAACCAAGATTTTACAAAATTCTGCGATGAGTATGGCATCACTCATAATTTTTCAGCTGTCAAAACACCTCAACAAAATGGTGTTGTTGAGAGGAAAAACAGAACATTACAAGAAATGGCTAGATCAATGCTTTGTGAAAATTTCTTACCAAAATATTTTTGGTCTGAAGTTGTAAATACAGCATGCTATGTAATGAATAGAGTTTTACTAAGACCTTTTATAAGAAAAACACCTTTTGAACTTCTATTTGATAAAACTCCATCAATTGTCTACTTTAAAGTTTTTGGTTGTAAGTGTTTTATTTTAAACACTAGTGACAATCTTGGTAAGTTTGATAGAAAATTAGATGAAGACATATTTCTTGGCTATTCATCAAATAAAAAGGCATATAGAGTCTATAACAAAAGGACATTATGTGTTGAAGAAACTATTCATGTAACTTTTGATGAATCTAACATTTATCTTCAAAGAATAAAATGAAGATGATGCAGGTTCCTCAATGGTTGAAAATCAAACTCAACACCAAGTACCTACATTGAAAGATCATGCCAAAGAAGAAGAAATAATGGAGCAAGAACAAGATGGTCAATCAAGCAATAATCAAGAACTTCCAAAGGACCTCACATATGCAAGAAGTCATCTTAAGGAGCAAATCATTGGTGATGTCTCCCAAGGAGTTAAAACAAGGCGGTACTTTATTGATAATTTTGCCCTTTTATCTCATATTGAACCGAAAAATATTGATGATGCATTGTGTGATAATTTATGGATTATTGCTATGGAAGAAAAGTTAAATCAGTTTGAGAGAAATAAAGTTTGGACTCTTGTTCCTAAACCTCATGATCATTCTGTTATTGGTACAAAATGGGTCTTTAGAAATAAGTTAAATGAAGTGGGAGAAGTTGTTAGAAATAAAGATAAACTTGTTGCTCAAGGCTTCAACCAAGAAGAAGGCATTGATTATGATGAAACTTTTGCTCCAGTGGCCAGATTAGAGTCTATTAGAATACTTTTGGCATTTGCTTGTTTTAAAGATTTTAAAGATTTTCTAAATGGTTTTATTGAAGAAGAGGTTTATGTAGAACAACCTCTTGGTTTTATTCATGAAAAATTTCCAAATCATGTTTTCAAATCATTTCTATATGGTCTGAAACAAGCTCCAAGAGCTTGGTATGAAAGATTAAGTGGTTTTCTTCTTTCAAAAGGTTTTACAAAAGGAAAAGTAGATACAACACTTTTTATAAAAACGTCTTCTAAAAATGATATTTTACTTGTGCAAATTTATGTTGATATCATTTTTGGTGCTACTAATACTTCCCTTTGTGAAGAGTTTGCTAAATCCATGCAAAATGAATTTGAGATGAGCATGATGGGAGAACTAAGTTTCTTCCTTGGGTTGCAAATTAAGCAAACCAAGGATGGAGTCTTCATCAATCAAGCAAAGTATACCAAGGTGCTACTGAAAAGATTTGGAATGGATCAACCAAAAGGAATAGGTACTCCAATGAGTTCATCAGCTAAACTTGACAAAGATGAGAAAGGTAAAATTATTGATGAGAAATTATATAGAGGTATGATCGGAAGCTTACTCTAACTCACAGGTAGTAGACCAGATATTATGTTTGTTGTATGCTTGTGTGCTAGATTCCAATCATGTCCTAAAGAATCTCATCTAATTTCTGTCAAACGCATTTTTCGTTATTTGATTGATACACATGACTATGGCCTTTGGTTTTCAAAAACTTTATCTTTTGAACTTATTGGATACTTTGATGCTGACTATACTGGTTGTAAAGTTGAACGTAAAAGCACAAGAGGTCATTGTCAATTTCTTGGTAGTTGTCTTGTATCTTGGTTTAGTAAAAATCAAGCTTGTGTGTCTTTATCCACTGCAAAAGCTGAATACATAGCTGCAGGTAGTTATTGTGCACAATTGCTATGGATGCAGCATACCTTACTTGATTATGGTCTTAAATTCAATTGTGTGCCCATACTATGTGATAATACTACTGCTATTAACTTGTGTGTCTTTATCCCATTCAACATTCTAGGACTAAGCATATAGAGATAAAACATCATTTCATTCATGATCATGTGATTAAGAAAGATATATGCTTAGAAAATATAAATACAAATGATCAAATTGCTGACATATTTACAAAGCCTTTGGCTGAGCAAAGGTTCAATCACCTAAGAAGACTCTTAAGAATTTCAAGATTCAATGACTAATGTGTGTATTGAAGTTTTGATGAAAACAGGAAATTTTCGATCCAGAATTCGGATGCACTACAGAAAATTCGGTCGACCGAATTTTCTGAGTGAAAAGAAACAGAGACTTTTTGATCAAAAATTCGAATGCAGGACAAAAAATTCGGTCGACCGAATTTTCTGAACTGAAGAAACAGAAACTTTCGATCGAAAATTCAGACGCAGACCTGAGAATTCGGTCGTCCAAATTTTACAGACGTGACTATTTAAATGAGGATTAAACAGTCTTCTCAACACTTCAGCTTCCGAATTTCACATCCTTTTTAAAGCCTCTCATACCCATTCACATCCGAATCAAAATCCCTTCAAAATCACACATTCTCATCCCGATTTGCCTTCACTTTTAAACTTCTAACCCTGAATTCATACAGAAAATCAATACTTCTCAAAAGAAAACATCATGGTGAGAACAAAGAAGCCAAATGTTGAGAAAGGGAAAGGAAAGGCTAAGGAAGGAGATGGAGACTCAATCCTCAACCAACCAAGAAGAATTCGAATCCCTCAATTAAAGCTACTCTTGAATTTGATGAATGGAATAAAAGTAGCAAAAAGATAATTCCTGGATATAAGGTGGATATTGATAAATTGTCAAGCATGGATATTGTTCTATCTTATTTCAATGATACTGGTTGGAGTAGTTTGTTATTCGTTGATGAAGAATTCTATCCTACTTTGATATATGAATTCTATTCAAACTTGAAAGAGGAAAGAATTGAGATGGTACGGGATAATGTGATACAATGGTATTCATTTAGAGTATCCCAAGTTGACATTGAATTTAATGAAGGATTGATAAACAGAATTTGTGGAGTGGGTGACAATGAAGCTAGATATTATTCACCTTCCATGCATTGCTATGATCGTGAACTCTTTACATATGTTAGATTTGGAGAAGCATTTACCAATGGAAGAGAGTTTAGATCTATAAAGGAGAGGGAAATCAAGAATTTGGATGCTAGAGGTAGAGTAATGCATCACATGGTAACTACTATGATTGTTCCAAATTTGGGACATAAGTCATCAGTTGGAAATATGCATATGGTAATCATGTTAGCATTGCATGAGCATAGGAGAATGAACTTTGGTTATATAGACTTGAAACACATGATTACTGCAAGAAAAACAGTAACCAAGGCATTCCCATTTGGAAGGTTGTTGACAAGAATCTTTAAGCATTTTAAGATTAAACTTCCGGGAAGAGGGCAAGCCTTTAAGAGTGGGGAGATTTACACTAATGAAACTCTTAGGAGAATGCAATTAGTTCTTCATGAGGATAATGTATGGAGGACAAAAAGAGAAACCCCTCCAAGAAGAATAGAAAGAGAGAAAATGATAAAAGGTGAAGAGGAGGAAGATGAAGAGAATGAAGAGGAAACCCTTGCTAGGGAAATGAAGACAAAGAGGAAGCATGACACCTCAAGTGAGGGAGAGCAACCTCCAACAAAAAGGAGATTGTTTGAAGAAGAAACTGGAATTGGTTCAAGTGGTGAAGGAGTAACTAGAGGTGACACCATAGTAGCCAAAGCATTCCAAGAAGCCTTGAACAATCATGTCAAGGAAATGGAGAAGATGTATAAGTTCTTTGAATCATTTGCTCCAATGGTTCTTGGAAAGTTAGATGGACTAGAGAATAGGGTAAAGCACATTGAAGAAATCCTTATGAGAAACACTCAAAGTGGTGAAGGACCCTGTAAGCTTCAAGATGGAAATGTGGAAGAAAGAGATAAAGAAGCAAAGAAAGGAGATAATAAGGACAGCAATGATGAAAATGATGATCAAGGTAGAGATGAAGATACTATGGCAGAAGAAGAAGAGGAAGAACATGCCCATGAAGAGCCACCAATAGCAGGCAGCCAAGTAGCTCAAGCTGAAATAGTCTCTCCATCAACAATCTCCTTCAGTCAAGGAAGAGTGAAGCACTTGGCCATCAAGAAAGGAGTGAGCCGAGCATCCCCATCAACCTCAACATCACAGGACTAAGCTTTCTTTTCTATTCTCTTTATTTTTTTTATTTACTTATCTTTATTTGTTTTGTAATTCTGAACTTGTTAAGTATTTTGCAGCATTTTATGTAATAGTGAAGTTCAATGATGAAATCCCATTGATGAGAGCTTCTTTTATGTGCTAAATTGGTAGTCTCATTTTCATTGATCGCTCTATTTATTTTTTTTGAGTGATGACAAAAGGGGGAGAAAAATAATGATATGATGACTGCAATGATGCTGTAATATGAGTCTTTAATTTTTGTAGAGATAACTGAGTTTTGCATTAAAATTCGGATGCAAGGTTTATAGATTCAGAGCATCCATATTTATGGTCAAAATGTGCTCTTTTGTTGTTCAAATTGATTCAAATCTGTTTTAATCTCTTCCATTATGTTTGAACAACATTATGAAAGCTTTATCTCATTTTAAACATCCATTATATTGAATCTATTGCAGTTTGGACTTAAAATTTCAAAGTTTGGATGCATGAGTTTAAAAATTCGGATGCATCCATATTTCATTGTCAAAATGTGCTCCTTTGTTGTTCAATTTGATTCAAATATGTTTTAATCTCTTCAAATATGTTTGAACAACCTTAGGAAAGCTTATTTTCAAAAATTACAGCTTTCATTTCACTTATTTTACAATTCGGACTTGATATGTCAAAATTTGGATTCACAACATCTCAAGTCCAAATAAGTTGAAAAATGAGCACAATTTAAGGGGGAGCATTGTTAATCTTTTCTGACCTTTAAAACCGCTCTTAGAAGTTTTCTAAATGCTTAATTACAATATCTTCTATCCTAGCTTTGTTTGAAGGAATGAGGTAAACGGAGGTTGGTTGGGTCATAGGCTCATATTGAGCCTTTTGTATGTCAATATGCTAAATTGGGTGATTTCTATCATGGACATCAACACTTCTTTGTGCTACCTTGTTTAAATCCATCACATTTTGCATCAAAGTTTGTCATCATCAAAAAGGGGAGATTGTTAGCCCCAAGGGCAAATCACGTAGTTTTGATAAATGACAAATATTGATGAGAACTAATATGTTTATATTTTGTGATAGGATTTGTGAACTAAGAAGTTTGGAGTCTCATTGCCTTCAAGTCAAAGTGCAAGAACAACCTCAATGAACAATGAAGTCTTTTGAAGGTTATTCAAAGATGAACTCAAGACATTAAAGACTTGAAGTGTAGAGTAGATATGATAATAGGTAATATCTATGTAAACTGTACACTTGTATGTCTTGGAGTTTATTGAATGCATAAGAGAGCATAAAATAGGCTTCTTAATCTTAAAAGGCTTTGAATAAATTTCTTAATGAATGTGGTTTTGTGTCCTAAAAGTTTTTAAGTAAACTTTATATGATCAAAGGAACTTGATTTTGGTTTTCAAACTTATATATGTCAAAATAGGTTTTCTATATATACTAAATGTTTTTCAAACCTTTGGAAGTTAAATTTCAAATGATTTTACAAAGTTTGAATATGCTTCCAAGAAATTCGGTCGTCCGAATTTTGTAACAAAAGTTTGCTACTGTTCTTCCAGAGAAATTCGGAAGAAGATTCGGACGCATGAAGAAAAATTCAGTCGTCCGAATTTTGGCCCTCAGCATGGTCACTGTTTTTCCAGAGAAATTCAGACGAAGATTCGGACGCAGTAGGAAGAATTCGGTCGTCCGAAAAATTTGGACGCAGAATTTGGTAGTCCGAATTTCCTGAAAATAGCCGTTAACTAACTGTTTTATAGCTGTTTTAACTGATTTTCAAATTCTACAAAAGCTACAAACGTGCAATCTTTTGTAAGTTTTGAATCCTTGAATACTCTAAGCATTCTGAAGCCTTTTACAAACATTTCTTAAGCTCTCTTATGTCTTGTGCATTCAATTGATCAATCCAAAGACATCAAAGTGTGAAGGTGCAACTTTGTGTAATATCTACCAACAAGTGGTAACATCTACACACTCTTCTTTAATTATTAAATTGTGTTGGTCTACTAGCTATAGCAAGGTTATCTTGATAACATAAAATCCTTTAGATAAGGGTGATCCTTGAAGTTGTGATTCAAGGTTGTTTGAGATATAAAACCATTGTGTTTGGTGAGCCTTGTATTGTAAAAAGTTACTAGAAGAGGTTGTGCGTGTAAAATCATAGTGTGGTGAGCCTATCTTGTAATTTGTAAACCTGAGCATATAGTAGAGTGATTGAAATCTTTAAGTGTAGGATTAAGGTAGTGGAGGTAGATCTTGAGGATTGAACCACTATAAATTGCTTGTGTTCTTTGATCTTTCTTATATTGCTTTGCTATAAATTGTCTCTATTTTGTTCATATAATCTGTTATTGGTCCATATACGCAAAAGGTTTGACTTTGCAAAAAATTAGCCAAATACCTAATTCACCCCTCCTCTTAGGTATTTCACGTACCTAATTTCAAGTTCGAAAACTATCATGTATGCAGCAACTCTGATCCAAAGTTTAAACACATTTTAGTGTAATCACATAAATAAATAAGATTCATTTGCATTTCTTACTATGCACTAATAAAATATGCTAAAGAAATCATCAAATTTTACATTACAAAATAAAACATATATTAGACATCGAGTAAAAGAGTTCAATTTGAAAAAAAGAAAACACTCCAATGAGGTTCTAGGAAGTTTAATAAAGTTAAAGTAGAGGCATTATTTAAGCGAATAATACAAGGATTCTGAAAGAATTTAAAAATACAACACTCAAATGCTTATGGAAAAACCTAAATCAAATGGAAAAAGAATGAAGGAAGTGAAAATTACATTAAGAAGTGACGATAAAAAGAAAAAGTACAGGGGTTGGAACTTGTGGATATGATGAGATTTGAGTGATGATTAAATCCAAAACAATATGGAAGAAGTGATTACAATTTTGGAAAGAGAATAAAAGAAGAAAATAATGTACAGAATAGACTAATGATGATATGCATTGTGTGTAGAAGAAATGGATAGATGTTAGGAGTTTAGCTTTAATGAATTTACTTAAATTAAGAGATTGGGTTAAACAAAAAAGAAAATAAAAATTATGCTTGTTGACAATTATTGAATAATTAAAGTTTTACAACAAAGTGAATAAAAATACGAAATTTTATTTTTTAAAAAATTTTAAAATTTAAATTTCAAGTTAATATATAAGTATTTTAAAATTATTTTAATGGGTTGAAAATGATCATAACCAATCAAAAATTTTTAAAGTAATAATTAAAGTCTCATACTTTTACAAAATAACTAGTATACATAATTTAAAATTAAAATTAATATATAAATTAGTTTAAAGTTACCTTAATTTATTGAAAATGATCCTAACTAATCAAATTTTTTAAGACTAATTAAAAAAAGGTAAACACTATAAGAAATTAGGATAATTTGGAATTCAAATTAACATATAAGTCCTTTAAAATTTTTTAATAAATAAAAAATGATTCTACCCAATCAAAAAAATTTAGAGTAATATTAAAATCTCTTACTTTTACAAAGTAACTTAATATTTGAAATTTAAAATTAAAATTAATTTATAAGTTAGTTTAAAATTATTTTAATTTATTGAAATGTTTCTAACCATTCAAAAAATTTTAAACTAATAACTAAATTCTCCAGCTTTTACAAAAAAATATTAACATACAGAATTCAAAGTTAAAATTAATAAATAAGTTAATTTAGTTATCTTAATAGATTGAAAATGATCCTAACCAATTAAATTTTTTAATACTAATTATATAATTTGAAAACTCTAATAAATTTGGATGAGAGCTTTGAAAGTATAAGAAAGAAATGGTTATATTTGTATTATATATATATATATATATATATATATATATATATATATATTATGAACAGAAGAGTAATTTTAGTAAATTTTCTCTTTCAGTCCCTTTTCCTTTCCCCCTCCTTTTTTCTCTTCAACCAAAGGAGGAGAACGTAAAACCTCTTCCTCCCCTTTGTCAAAAGAAACTGACAATCCAACTTCTGAACCAAAAAGTTTGATCGGAAACAACGGAATTATTTAGAATTTCGGAATTATTTAGATGTTCGAATAGGATTTTCTAGATATAGAAATTGTCATGATTATAGAAATTTTATTTTTTTTGTTATTATGATTAGATAATCTCATAATTAAGACATGACAATTTTATGTTCTTGGCAATTTTATTTAATTGGGTGGTTTTCAATAACGAAGTGTCAAAATGCCATTCATTTAATAACTTGTAAACATATTAACAATTTTATGACTTTTTTATTTACGTGTACTTTATATATTTATTACCTCTATTTCACAATAAGTGTCATTGTAAAAGTTGCATTTTGTTGCAAAATAAGTGTCATTGGATAAAAATTTGACTTTCTTGTGTTCTGGTTTTCCATGAGGAGAGAGAAAATTTAATTAAGGACAAATTAATCACTTTAACTACTGTCTTAATGTGTGTAAAAATTTATACAATGACACTTATTATAAAATAAAGAAAGTATTAAAATAATACTTGGAATGCTTGAAACAAATGAATAAATAATTTTCCGTATTAACAAAGTCAAATATGTGAAATATTAAAACAGAAAAAATAAAAAATATTAATCACCATTTATAAAATTTATCAAATTATTAATTTTCGCATATTTAGACATTCACCATTTACGGTACCTTGCAATCTGTCAAGACACCTGTAATACAACTATTATAAATGCTAACAATAATGAAAACGAAATTTGTTGAAAATGGTATCATGATGTCTGAATGGGAAACACTGGATACCATACATTGTGCTATCTTTTTTATCCATATTCGAAGTTTTCCAACAAACTAAGGAACACAACTTTGTGCTAAGTGACAAATTTGCAGTAGTTTGAGCAAAATAACACAAAACACCACACAGTTTGAAAATTTGTGCTAAATGACAAATTTACAGTAGTTTGAGCATAATACATTAAAATCCAAAGAGTTTGCTATCTTCTTATCCATATTCTTAACTATTTATTCAGTTTTAATCTTAATTGAAATAAGTCAAGAAATGTTATTTTCGGAAAGCTAGTGATTTTTAAAACATCCTTTATTTATTAAAATGATTAAATATTATTTTAAATTCAAATTTAAAAGAGGATTTAGTAATCGGGAATATGGAAGCAACCGAAGAAGTCTCAACGAATTGCAATTTTATAATTAACAATGTCCACTTATGTTGTTACAATGTCAATTGACTTCCGTAAAGAGGGTGGGTCAACCTTAAGGAAATGAAATACAAATCCATGAATTTTTCACAAGACTCAATTTTAAGCTCGACCCAACTCTGAGACTTCAAATTTGATTTTAAAGCTCCAGATATCTCAAATATTTAAATTCGTGCTTCAGATCAACTTGAAAACTTGAACCAGAAAGAGTTACACATCAAACTTCAAAAGAGAAAGAGTTAGACATTATCAAAACATAAAGTATGTAATGTGCTTCTTTGTTCAAAATATATGGGCTTTCTTAATTCTCAAACTGCACCCTTTTGTTAAGTTTAAGAATTATTTTTTAATTACCATATAAATATATTACCTCATCTCCTCTCTTATGAATGTAGAATAAATTAAATTAATTAAAAATATAGTAAAAAAATTGCTCCTTACTTTTTCAATTTTGAGTTATGCTCAAAAGACTAAAAGGCTCAATATTTTGAAAATAGAAGGGGATAAAAATTAGGGTGCAAATAGGACTTTTACGTTGTTCGATCAAAACATAATGTGGAGGGATCAAACCCCTCCACATCTTATTTCTTCCCCTCCCCAATTGGAGGGGTTGGGAGAGAAAAATGCTTTTAAAAAGATAAACTACACGAATGAGATGATTGACCCCATTTGTTTAATTTTAAAAAACTTGCCTAAATCCATGCGATGTACGAAGTTTTTTAAAAATAAAAAAATTAAAATTAAGTTTTCAAAAGAAATATTCAAATAGAAAACTTTATTACCTCTCAAAATATATCTGTTTAGGAATCGAATAGGACATAACATTAAAATTTTATCTGTTAGAAAATATTCAATATCTTCTTTCCCATCTTAGGATATAAATTCTAGCTCTTTTGTTCCTTTCAATACAAAGCTATGAGTAATATTGGTCATATTGAATCTATTTTTTTAACTTTTCTAAAATCTTTAATTCACATACAAATATCACTAATGTCTTTTTATAAAACATAAATAACATATACTATTTATTATATCAAAATGAGTTAAACTTGTCCAAATCTAAAAGCTCCCTTATCTGTTTTATTAATAAAGGTCTCTTTTCCGTTTTCCAAAAGAAAAAAAAACTCTTAATGACAAATCTATTACCTTCAACAATAATGGAAAAAAATTATAATTATTAGTTATTTTGGATCGCAACTTATAATAGGCTGTTCTAATTAACCCGTTAAGTTAGATAATGGACGATTTAAAAAATAAACTCAATGATTATTTAACAAAGGAATTAAAAGCTGATGTATCCAAATGATCTCTTATGTCATATGCCTTTTCTTTAGAGTAAATCAAAGCAAATGAAAATTTAAACAAAGTGCTGACATTAAGGTTTAATAAAATTTTATTTATTCCACTATAAACTATATAGCGTTTATCTATTTGTTTTCTCCTAATAAGTGAATAATTGTTTTGGCATAATAATTTGACAAATATAAGTAAGAAAGATGTCAGGAAAAGCAAGAACAAAATATAACATAAAATGGGGGAAAAGTATGAAAGAAAAGAAAGAGAAAAAAATTAGAAGAATACAATCTGTCAAGACACCTGTAATACAACTATTATAAATGCTAACAATAATGAAAACGAAATTTGTTGAAAATGGTATCATGATGTCTGAATGGGAAACACTGGATACCATACATTGTGCTATCTTTTTTATCCATATTCGAAGTTTTCCAACAAACTAAGGAACACAACTTTGTGCTAAATGACAAATTTGCAGTAGTTTGAGCAAAATAACACAAGACACCACACAGTTTGAAAATTTGTGCTAAATGACAAATTTACAGTAGTTTGAGCATAATACATCAAAATCCAAAGAGTTTGCTATCTTCTTATCCATATTCAAATTCTACTAACAAACGATATGTTAACGTCAAAATCAGGTACACAAATTTGTACTAAATGATTAATTTGTAGTAGTTTGTGCATAACACCTTAAAAGTCTTCTCTCTCTCCCTCTCTCACCACACTTAAAATCACAAATTTTATTTTTACTAAAAAATTTTTTCAAGAGGTTCTATAAAAATATATACATTATAAGTTTTAGTGTAAATATATAATTATAAACAAATTGAAAGTTAATTTTGCAGAAAAATAAAGAGGGCAGTGGATCAGCCCGATCCTCTCGCTGCCCCAGTTTCCCCATTTCCTCTTCTCTTTTCTCTCTTCTCTCTTCTCTATTTCTCACTTTAATTTTTAACAAATTTTCCCCAATTCTTCACACACAAATTAAATCCTTTAAACTCGAGTTTAGAGCTACATCAATAGTCTCCAAATCAAGGTAAAATCTTCAATTTTTTCCCATTATTGTTGAGTTTAATTATTTCAGAGAATTATTATAGTAGTAAATTTGTATTAATTTTAATACATTTTTTGAATCTCTAATTTGTTCAATTTTTTATAGAAGGTTTTGTTATCATATTCTATCTACTGAAAAAGTTTCGTTAATTTTTAAATATGTTTAATATATTTTCTGAATTTTTGAATAATCTAGAAAGATTTAGTTATTTTTGTAAATTTTTGTTTTGATTACATATTGAGAATTTAAAAGTTTATTAGATTGTTATAATGCAAAAGAAGTATGAAAATATATAAATAGAATAATTATTCCTAAAATGGTATATTAGGAATAAAATGAAATAATGTTTCTCAATTGGTATATTAAGAATAAAATGGAATAATTAAGATTTTTGTGGAGAATGGCATATTTTATTAAAATTAATCATTTTAATATTTTTATTCCTTTGAAAAATGATTAGTTTCTATTTTAAAATAATTTTATCAAATTCAACAAATTTTAGCTCTAATTAATAATAATCCTACACTCATTCACGTATTATATATATATATATATATATATATATATATATATATATATATATATATATATATATATCAATATTTGAGCATTTTAGAGTGATAATAAATTTATTTGTTACTACGTAACTATAGGTTAGGTCTTGAGATTTGTCGAGGTAGAACCAATGGTGGAGTAGCATAGGTGTATGTTTTTCGCTTGAGGTGAGATTTCTAACTTACTTATGGAGGTTAAGGACTACAAAATCTTATATTTTATTATATTTTATTTATTTATTTTAGGCTAAGTAAAGTATTTATTTTATCGTGGTTCGGCTTTGTGATACGATTGTTCCTTGATATGGTTGTTCAAAGCTTCTTGGAATACCTTATCAGCAATGGTATCTTCTCTAGTAACCTCTTCACCACTAGGCACTTATCCTACATTGTGATGTGATTAAGGAGTAGATACTTCTTCAAACAATCTCCTCTTTGAGGGATGTTGCCCTCTATCACTTGATAAGTCATGCATTGTCTTCATTTTCTTCTCCCTTGCTAGTACCTCTTCTTCATCTTTTTCTCCTTTATCCTTCTCTCCCTCTTCAATATTCTCATATTCTTCAACCTTCTCATTTCTTAGAGGAGTTTTTTTTCTTGTTCTCCACACCATCCTCATCAAGAGATAGTTGCATCCTCTTGAGAGACTCATTGGTGTAAATTTCTCCACTCTTAATGGCTTGTCTTCTTCCAGGAATTTGGATTTGGAAGTGCTTATGCTAGCCCTAAGGGCAAATCATGCAGTTATGATTCGTTTTGAATAATGGCAAACATTGATGAGGACTAATGTGCTTTTATGTTGAGTGATAGGATTGATAGATTGAGAAGCATGAAGTCTTATTGCCTCGGAGTCACAATGCAAGAACAACTCAACTATGCCAAAGGTGATTGAAGATTGAAGAGTATGTTCAAGATGATTGAAGGCATTGAAGACTTAGAGTATAGAGTTCTTATACTAAATAGGTATATTTTTCTGTAAACTCTACACTTGTATGTCTTGGAATCAGTTGAATGCATGAGAGAGCACAAAACTTGTTTTTAAAATGGTTTTCAATAAACTTTGTGAAAACAAGTATGTTTTTGAAATCTCAAATGATCTTAAGAAGATTTTTTATGATTAAAATGTTTTGGTAACAGTTTTTGTGTTTAAATGTGCCTAAATGATGTGTCTATCCATGCAAAACGTTTTCAATGTTATTAACAATGATTTTCAAAAGATTTGACTAAATTTGATAAGTTTGGATGCAAGTTTGGTCGTCCAAACTTTGGAAATGGTTACTGTGCTTTCAGAGAAGTTCGGACCCATGGAGTAAAGTTCGGACGCCCAAACTTTCTTTGATAGCATGGTCACTGTTTTTCCAGAGGAATTCGGACGAAAGTTCGGACGTCCGAACTTTTCCAGATAGCTTGGTACAGTAAAGTTCGAACGCATGGCATGAAGTTCGGATGTCTGAACTTCTCTGAAAGTAGCCGTTTTATAGCTGTTGCATTCGAATTTCACATCTATAACAGTTATAAACTTCAGATTTTTTGTAAGTTTTGAATCTCTAAGAACTTTAAACATTCCAAAGTCTTTAGCAAACATTAAACCTCTCTTTTCCTTATGCTTTCAATTGATCATTCAAAGATTCTAAAGACAACAAAATGTGAAGGTGCAACATTGTGTGATCATCTACCAACAAGTGGTAACATCTACTCATTCTTCTTTCCTTATTAAATTATGTTTTCTACTAGCTCTTGCAAGGTTATCTTGAGAACATAAAATCCTTTAGATAAGGGTGATCCTTGAGATTGTGATTCAAGGTTGTTAGGAGATATAAAATCCTTTGATAGGGTGAACCTTGATTGTAGAATTACTAAAAGAGGTTGTATGTGTAAAACCATTGTGTGGTGAGCCTCTTATGTAATTTGTAAACTTGAGCTTATAGTAGATTGTTTAAAATCCTTAAGTGTAGGATTAAGGTAGTGGACGTAGATCTTCAAGAGATCAAACCACTATAAATTGCTTGTGTTCCTTGGTCTTATATTACTCTAATGCTTTGCTATTAATTGCCTTACTATTCTAGTGAACCAAGCATATACATTCAGGTTTTGCTTAACCTTATAAAACGACTGTATTTGTGAAAAATTAGCCAAATACCTAATTCAACCCCCCCTCCCCCCCCCCCCGCCCCCTTAAGTATTTCAATTGGTATCATAGAGAGGACTTGTTGTGTAGTTTTACAACCTAGAATTTAAAAGATCTTATGGCTAATATTTCAAACTTACCTTACCTAAAAGGGTCTTCCACAAATAGACCACCTTTGTTTGATGGAACAAACTATACCTTTTGGAAATCTAGAGCTAATATATAATTTGAACAACAGAAAAATATTTTTGGCAAGGAAGTTGTGATGCATCTGAACTTTTGGTTTGCATCAGAACTTCAAGTCTGAACTTTTGGTAAAAGTACTCAAATATGTATAGCCCCAATGGCTTTCAATTTAGCTTTGCAAAAATGCAAAACCACAAAACTCATACATTCAATCATTTTCAAACTCATACTTCTCTTTCCAATCTCAACTCAACCGTTTTCATAAATTAATACAAAATCACAGGTCAAGTCAAGAACCAAGGTTAAGATTTCAATATCAACTCAACTATTATCATTAATATCAATACAAAAGCAGCCATATGCACAATCATATTTCATGCGGCACTGATATTCCATATTTATGCTCTATATAATTATCATTTTGAGCTTAATTTTATGTTAAATTTTGGTGTTTTAATCACTATTTATACTCCCTTTATCTCTTATTTGCTTTAGGTTATATTATTGAAGATTTTGAATTAAATGAAGCAAACAAAGAGATTTTACACAATGAAAAACAATAGAGAAATGCAGAGGAAAGACATCCTGGTAGAGATATTTCAAGTGCAATTTTGACCTCTATGAAGATTCCAAATGCAAAAGTGGTATTCTAGACAATTATATATGTCAATCGGAGTTCATTGGCCTACACTAATGCTACAAAGTAACCTGTTCTACATTATGTTCCATTTTTGCCACATTTTGGTAGAGTGATCATATCTTGAGTTCTAGATGCCCAATTGAGGTGCTTCAAATCTCTATCGAAAGCAAAGCTCCTGCTCTACAACTTACATGAAGACATCAAGACCTATATCAGCTGATATAATGCTCTGAATTCACCGAGAAGTCAAAACAGTGTCACAGTCGTACAACAGAAACTTGTACCAAAACTGGGGGCAAGCGGCGCCATTTGTGTCAATCCAAGCGTCGCCGTTTGTGCCAATCTGAAGCTGCTTTTCTCTCTCTTTTGGGGCAGATTTTCATACCCCTTTAGGGTAGAAACAAGAGCAGCCGATGGGAGTGGACAGAAAACAGCAAACACCAACAAAACACACCAAAATCTTCTTCCAATCCCTCAATCTTGCAAGAGAAATCAAGAGAGAAGATTGAATCCTTGAAGAAGGAGAACATCCACCTTGAAGATTCATGGAAAAAGCTGCAATGTTCTCCATGCTACAACGACGAATTTCAACCTTGAGGAAGAGAAGATTTTACACCATGAAAATGAGCATTTCTTACTGTTTCTTTATTGGTTTATATTCTTTGAATTGTAATATGTTGATGAACTAAACTTTTGAATACTTGGATGGGTATGAACCCTAGATTTTGCCTATGTGAATGAAGTGTTTCATTGGTTGATTGAATTTGAATTTCTTGTGAATTGTTTGTGGGTTTGAATGGTTGGATTGATTGAGTGGGTTATTGATGCATAATCAGGAATTTTTGTTCACTTGGAATTGAGAAAGGAAGGATGAAATAGACCATACACAAACAATGGGGATGATTTAGGTGACCAGAGATAGAAACCTCAACATCTTCTTGATAATTAGAGAAATCTAATTGGAAATTCACAATTCTTAATGCATTCTTGGGTTGATTTGGTTAGAAAGAGATTTCAACTAATTAATCTAAAAGTAGAGAACTTTCATCTAGAGATAGAGTGAGTTCTATCATTGGAATTTCATCAAATAGAAGAAGTGAAATTTATCAACCAAGGGACATTTCTATCACATAGGTAATTCTAGGGGGATTAACCATCCAAGTATTGTTTTCTCTATTGAATTCTCTCCTGCAAGCAAGATTTAAGTTGGTTTAACTAGTTAAGTTAGATTCTTTTTCCTAGTAGTTGTTCCAATCATTTTCACAAACAAATTTGTTAGGCTAAACAATAGAGTAGAAAGTGAGTAATGGTATTTAACCATCCCCGTGGATACGATAATTAAACTTGCTTGCCATTATACTAATTTAAACGATGGGTGCACTGTTCTTGTGTTTGTGTGCAAATTGTTGAGTATTGTGATAAAATTGAGTATAAAGAAATAGACAACAAAACATAACTGGCACATGCAACCACGACATCATATATCAAGCAAATTGGTGTTATTGATCCTCAATGTTTTTTCGATTGGTATCTTTAGTCCCTATTGTTTTGTTTTATTATATTCCATCCTTGATGTTTTTTCGAGTGATTATTTAAGGAATCGCCGCCACTTCCACGGTGGTTTCTGGCTAAGCAAGTCACGTGATTGCACAAGATTCTCTATTGTTAGGACAAAAAAAAAAAAAAGAAATAGAACACAAACTTAAAAGATTCCTCAATGAGAGCTAGGGCATTTCTGCCCAAATCAAAACCCATTTTAGTTATTCACTCCTCCGTGGGCATTATTGCAGCCTGAAGAAGATCTTGTGTCCTCCACCCACCAATAGTTTAGAAAGATAAGGAGAATACATGTAGAAGAGGGAAAGGTGCTATAATCACCACAAGCATTCCACCCAAAGAAATCGAAGAAAGAGCAGCCAAAAATGCCGACAAATCAATCAACGAGATGCTTCTGCGGAAATGCTA
Source organism: Rauvolfia tetraphylla (assembly GCA_030512225.1). Taxonomy (NCBI): domain Eukaryota; kingdom Viridiplantae; phylum Streptophyta; class Magnoliopsida; order Gentianales; family Apocynaceae; genus Rauvolfia; species Rauvolfia tetraphylla. The sequence continues at coordinate 5,551,849 of JAJQKT010000004.1, read as the reverse complement.
GTGCAATAAGGACTTCGTGGACAAAGCTTAACCCAGGAAGGAGGTTTTTTGGTTGCGAAAAGTACGGGGTAAGAGGTTTGAACTGTGATGCAAGACGGAAAAAAATTCTGCTGTGAAATCTGGAAAATAATGTGGTTTACATTTGCAATTTGCAGAATGCAGGTGGATGTTGATTCTTTTTATGGTATGATCCACCTGTATGTGAAAGATCAACACATGTGATAAATGGACTGTTGAGGAAGATTAGAGAGTTGGAAGCTGAAAACATTGCTCAAAAGAGTAGGGAGAGAAAGATATGGATTGTTGTAATCTTATTTTGTTTTTTGGTTGCTCTCCTCTGGTTTTGTTGAAGTTATTAACGGGCTTCAATCTTGTATAGTCCAAGTGTTGTACTAGTTCAATCATACCGTCACTAGTATTCCCAAATGTACTAGTTCAATCATGCTGGAATTGTAAGCTGTAGTTGCCTCATGGGAATGCATGTTTATGTTTTTCAAATTACCTGAATAGATCAATGATCTGAATTTTAGCACAATCCAATACAAAACGTTAAAATCTAGACTTTCCCAAAACCATATAAGATTGCATTCCAATTTGCCTTCTGTAGGCAATGTCCACAACTTGTCCATATCGAATAGATAACATCCTCTAGTCTAAACAACAATATTATACACTAATACAAGTCAGCCCAAAAAAAAGACTAGGATGAGGCATACATTTCCAACTCCTAATGTCAGACTAAATAACAAAAAGCAGTACATGTATGCAAAATAAAGACCACTGCTCAGTCACTCTTATGTAATATTGTAGCAGCAGTCCTCTTGGGATGCAACTCAGCCCCTGGTTTCTTGCACGTGGACCTGTTTTGCCCAATTTCCATGTAGCAGCTGCACCTTAATTGTCTGCTTCTTTTCTGCTTTACCTACAACAGAAAACAAAAAACAAATTAATTTCAATTTTGGGACATGACAAATGAATGCAGTAAAATGAACGTGCAATACTCCCTCAAGTTTCATACTTGTGCAATATCAGCGCTGATATTCTCTCTGCCTATAATATCTGGCTGTAATGTGACAGATGATTGTTGTGAGGGCACTAATTCAGGCATGTCATTGATCCTTACATCCGAACCATCATCGGATCTTTCCTCCATTGATTTCTTCCCTACATTTGTAGATTGCTGGCTTGGCTGTTGAATTGTACATGTCCTCCTATTGTGCCCCAATCCACCACAATTTTTACACTTGTTTATGTTGTGACCATACGTATAACCTACAACATCCTCAGACATTTCAGCTGCACTGGAGCCTTTGTCATTGCAAGGCAATGGGCACTTTCTTTTGTTATGACCAGCCTGTCCACACTGTCCACATCTTTGATTCCACATTACTGCCCTAGACAACTTGACAACTCCGTTTCGACCGACCTTTGATTGCTGTTCACCATGTTCAAGTTTTCTTTTCTTTTTGGGCCTCCCAGGGAGCCTTAACTTGGCAGGAGGTTCCATTGGGGGAATTCCAGTTCTAGGCCAATTATTGGGACCATTGGTCGGGCCTATAATATGCTCATACGCCCTTTTAAAATGAGCTAAACTGTAGCATTCATGAACATACTCTTCTGCATTACGCCCTTCCATTCCCAAAGCAGCTAGCGCGTGAGAACATGGTATATCAGAATGTCCCACCTTCTACACGAGCAAGTCTTGTTTCAATGTCAACTGCAAACTGCTCCATATTTCTGTGTCTCACCTGAAACTTTGATCCACCAGCATATGAAGGAAAGCTTCTTCTACAGGCTTTGTATCTCTGTCTCGAAATTGCTGCCTTCTCAACTCTGAAGCAACATTATTATCAAAATCCTCAAGCCCTTCGCCACTACTTATTTCATATTCAGAGTCGCTGAAATTGCTAACACTGGAAGATTGCTGGCCATCATCAAATAAGTGCAACTTTTCACTGGAATGACATGCCTCCCTGCCTGCTGAATTATTTTCAGTCCCACTGCTTTCATCGTCACCTCTATTTCCTTCATCTACTGGACCTTTTTCTGGCCCTCTGTCACCACATATTGTGTCCTCTACATTACCACCCTTGCCACTTCCCCTCTCATCAGTCGTATCATTAACCAGGGTATCATCAACAACAGTATTATCAACAATAGTATCATCAACAACTCTATCATCACCATTGCTTGCACTGCCCACAGTACCAACTCTATCATCACCATTACTTTCACTGCCCACAGTACCATCAGATATTTTACTACCATCTCCTACTGCTCTAACGTTTTTTTCATATGCCTTTAGATATTTAATAAACTCAAACTCATGTGTGTCTTTATCATGGCGAAAATACACCTCCACCACATGTTTTTCTTCACCAAAGATGCACATCTCCTGGATATCATCTTCACTCATCAAGAATTTCCATGCATTGCTGTTATTTACACCTTGAATTTTCCAGAAAAACCCTACATAATTGTTATACCCCAACACATAGGCTAGCTTATCTAGGACTATCATAGACATGGTATCCCTTGCACAATGATCAAAGAATGCAACATTTCCCCCTTTATATTCCTTAAATCCATTTGCTTCTATTAATTCCCCCACCTCCCCCCCCCCATGGACTACCTTGATGCTGAAATCTGTTGAACCTGTTCCTAACACATAACACGGCAGTAGGATTTAGTAAAGCAAAGAGCTCTAGAACATGAATGTAGCGGGAACCACCCACCAATATAATGCAGATTAGAAATTGCTAAAGATAACGACCACTAAATTAAAATACAGTATAATATATTGACCAAACTAGGCCAACAGCTTTAAAGCACAAAAAACAAATAAGAGGAGTGGGGACCAATTTTGATTCAAATTTCTGCCTCCCAACACAACAATATAAATGTCAACGAAAACATTAAACAAACAACACAACAAAAAATAATCCCACTTTAATCTTGTAGAACGGACAACATATCAAACTCCAGCTACCCGAATCTCGCAGATACCAGATTTTAAAGCTAAAAGCTTTGGGAATTTTTGGAACTCACCGTAATCTGGCTCTTCGTCTGTTGTTTGTCTGAGATACATCTCCGGTGTTGCCTTTATCCTCTGCCGGTGAGTCAACGACAGGTCAATCTGCTTCCGGCGTGAAGAATTGTTGCGGTTTGATTTGGCGGCAAAAACCCTAGTCAATTTTTGGGAGAAAACGGATTAAGAATTTCAGGCTGCGAGAACGCATCCTAACTGTAAAGAAACGCATTAGGTTTAAGTTTGTGTTCTATTTATTTTTTTTTGTCCTAATGATAGGGAATCTCGTTTTTACCCTTACCTTCAATCACTTGTGCAAATCACGTGACTTACTCAACCAGAAACCACCGTGGAAGTGGCGGCGATTCCTTAAATAATCACTCGAAAAAACATCAAGGATGGAATATAATAAAACAAAACAATAGGGACTAAAGATACCAATCGAAAAAACATTGAGGATCAATAACACCAATTTGCCTCATATATCACCATATTTCACATTATATAGCACATACAAGTTAAACTTCAGATGCAGCCAATTTAAACTTCAAAATGCAATTATAAATCCAAATCATATACGCATAATCAATAATCATCATAATCATCAACTATAATTTAAACTTATTTAGTCACAACATAACTGCAATATGTTTAATATAAACATACTTCATTTGGCAGAAACACATTTTGTCATCATATTTTTCACCCTCTTTTGTCATCACTCAAATATTGGGTAAATGAAAATGGCACAGCATTATCACAATCAGCGTGAGTAAGCTTCATATAAGCAGTGTATCAATCAATTCTCATTTGGTAATTTTCAACTATTGGCAACATTTAGTAAATTTCAATTCAAATAATTAACATCTCAACTAATCAACAATAAGCAACATGTAACAATTTAGCATATTTTGGCAAATCTCAAGTCAAATAATTAACATCTCAACTGAGCAACAATAAGCAACATGTAACAGTTTTAGCACATTCTTGGAAATTAACTTCTTCTCCCATTTCTAGCATAAATTTAAACTTGGGGTGATCAAAGTATCATTGACCAAAGAAGCTCTCAACACTAATGTTTCATCATTGAGCTTTACAAAATCATTATAGAAAATTAAAGAAAAGCAGAGAAATTACATAAGCCATGCTAAAATAGTTATGAAGCACATAAATCATGCTAACCACATCTAAGTAAATAAAACAGTATAGAGAGATAGGATTGAAGAGATGCTTAGTCTTTGATTTTGGTCATTGTCTTCACTCCATATTTCTGGGTAGTGATTGCCATGTTTCCCTTGAGCTCGATGTGAAGTGGCCCCTCACTTACTTTCTCTTTGTCGGTGTAGTTTGGCTTAGGAATTGTAGTCAAAAGGGAGGATCTCCTTGTACCCTTCTTTTTGATCACGTGCTTGACTCTTCCTTTGCTAAAAGAGATAGTAGAGGTGATTTCAGCTCCCTCTATTAATGTTTGTTCTTGGCTTCCTCTTTCTTGTGGCTCCTCTTGTACGTACATCTTCATTTCTTTCTTCTTGTATTGCCACGAATTTGTTGTTGCCTCCTTCATCATCATCCCCATTATCTTCTTCATTACCACTGTCATCATTTTTATCCTCTTTCTTTTTCTTGCATTTCTCATCTCCTTTATCATCCTTGTCATCCTTAGCTTGAGGCCTAGACGGTCCTTCACCACTTTGTGCAATTTTCATCAATAATTCTTCAATCTTCTTAACTCTAGTGTCCAAGCTATCCAACTTGCTCAGTACAATGAGAGTTGTTAGCCCTAAGGGTAAATCATGTAGTTATGATTAGTTTTGATTAATGACAAATATTGATAAGGACTAATATGCTTGTATGTTGTGTGATAGGATTGGTGGATTAAAGAAGTATGAAGTCTTGCTGCCTTCAAGCCAAAGTGCAAAAACAACCTCAATGAGTCTAAGTGATTGAAGTTTGAATAAGGTTGTTCAAAGATGATTAAAAGCATTGAAGACTTGAAGTGTAGGGTATATATGCTAAATAGGTAAATTTCTCTGTAAACTCTACACTTGTGTGTCTTGGAATCTATTGAATGCATAAGAGAGCATAAAACTATTTTTCTTAATCTTGAATGGCTTTGAATGAACTTTTTGTTAAAAAATGTGTTTTTGTATCTTAAAGATTTTGAGTAAACTTTGCATGATCAAACAAATTTGATGATGGTTCTTAAGTTTACATATGTCTAAATAACTTATCTATACGTACAAAATATTTTCAAACTTATTGAAGTTAAATCTCAAATCATTTTACAAAGTTTGAAAACCAAATTTTAAAATGGCTATTGTGCTTCCAAAATTCAGTCATCTGACTTTTATAGCAAAAAATTTGGTCGTCTGAATTTTTGTTTTTAGCATGGTTACCATTTTTCCAGAGAAATTCGGATGAAAGTTCGGACGCATGAAAAAAATTTGGTGGTCCGAATTTTCCTAGAAACGTGCAACGGTGAAACTAGCCATTACTAGCCATTACTAGCCGTTTTATGAAACTAGCCATTACTAGCCATTACTAGCCATTACAAGAAAAATTCGGTCGTTCAAATTTTCTGAAACTAGCCATTACTAGCCGTTTTATGGCTGTTAAAACTGATTTTTAAATTCTATAAAGCTATAAACTTCAGATTTTTTGGAAGTTTTGAATCTTTGAGAACTCTAAACATTCCAAAGCCTTTAGCAAACATTTGAAGCTTTCTTTTGTCTTGTACTTTCAATTGATCATTCAAGATTCCGAAGACAACAAAGTGTGAAGGTGCAATATTGTGTAATCATCTACCAACAAGTGGTAACATTTATACATTCTCCTATTTTTATTAAATTGTGTTTTTCTACTAGCTCTTGCAAGGTTATCTTGATAACATAAAATCCTTTGGATAACGGTGATCCTTGAGACATTGAGTCAAGGTTGGATGCTCTACCAAAATGTTGGCAACCAAAGACACTTGCAATTGAGGAATCAAAGGATTTGAAAACTCTTCCACTTGAAGAACTTATTGGATCACTGCTCACACATGAAATGAAGATGAAAAGATTGAATGACAAAGAAGATGAAGAAAAAGGAAGAAAAGGAGTTGTACTCAAAGCTTCAAATCACTTGAGTGAACAAGAAAAATCATCAAGTGAAGAACAAGATGGAAACAGTGGAGAAAAGGAGATTGCCATGGCTATTAGGAAATTCAAAAGATTCTACAAGAAGGAGTTCCGCAAGAAAGGAAGAAAGCCAACGAAGAAGAGTGGACAGTCTTCATCCTTCAAACCTCAATGTTTTGAATGTAAGAGCACTAAACATCTTGTTGCTGATTGTCCCAAAGTTTTGGAAAGGGAAAGAGACAACAAGATCAAAAAGAAATCTGCCAAGAAAGGTAAAGGACTGGCTGGAACATGGGATCAACAAGAAGGTGAAGATGATAGTGAAGGAAAGGCCAACATATGCTTTATGGCAATTGATGATGAGGTACAATCTTCTCATTCCATTTCTAATTTCTATGATGATAATGTTGATCCTAGTGAATTACTTGTAGAAATATATGAAGAATTAAAAAAGGCTTCTAAAAGGATTAACGAAATAAAATTCAAAATCAATGAGTTATTAAATGAGAATTCCAAGTTATGTGTTGAAAATAGGAAACTTCTTGAGACTATGAATTGCCTAAACATTGAAAAATAACTTTTAAATGTAACCATACAAAACATATCTTTTGAAAATAAAGAGCTTTGTATAAAAGTTAATTTTCTTGAAACCATGCTTAATGATCACAAAACTTTGAAAAAGAAAGTTAATGATCTTACATTGTGCATTGAAAAATTTACAAATGGAGGAGAAAATTTAAATAAATTACTTGGTTATTGTTGTGCTTTTGTTGTCTATGCCTTTATACTCAATTTTATCACAATCCTCAACAATTTGCATACAAACACAAGGCAAGTGCACCCATCGTTTAAATTAGTATAATGGCAAGTAAGTTTAATTATCGTATCCACGGGGATGGTTAAATACCATTACTCACTTTCTACTCTATTGTTTAGTCTAACAAATTTGTTTGTGAAAATGATTGGAACAAGTACTAGGAAAAGGAATCTAACTTAACTAGTTAAACCAACTTAAATCTTGCTTGCAAGAGAGAATTCAATAGAGAAAACAATACTTGGATGGTTAATGCTCCTAGAATTACCTATGTGATAGAAATGTCCCTTGGTTGATAAATTTCACTTCTTATGTTTGATGAAATTCCAATGATAGAACTCACTATATCCCTAGATAAAAGGTCTCTACTTTTAGATTAATTAGTTGAAATCTCTTTCTAACCAAATCAACCCAAGAATGCATTAAGAATTGTGAATTTCCAATTAGATTTCTCTAATTATCAAGAAGATGTTTAGGTTTCTATCCCTAGTCACCTAAATCGTCCCCATTGTTTGTGTATGGTCTATTTCACCCTTCCTTTCTCAATTCCAAGTGAAAAAAACCAGATTTTGAATCAATTGTCAATCACCCTTCCTTTCTCAATTCCAAGTGAAAAAAATTCAGATTATGCATCAATAATCTACTCAATCAATTCAACCATTCAAACCACAAACAATCCACAAGAAATTCGAATTCGATCAACCAAGGAAACAATTCAATCACATAGGCAAAATCTAGGGTTCATAACCATCCAAGTATTCAAAAGTTTAGTTCATCAACATATTAAAATTCAAAGAATATAAAACAATAAAGAAAGAGTAAGAATTTCTCATTTTCATGGTGTAAAATCTTCTCTTCCTCAAGGTTGAAATTCGTCACTGTAGCATGGAGAAAATTGCAGCTTTTTCCATGAATCTTCAAGGTGGATGTTCTCCTTCTTCAAGGATTCAATCTTCTCTCTTGATTTCTCTTGCAAGATTGATGGATTGGAAGAAGAATTTGGTGTGTTTTCTTGGTGTTTTGTTTTCTGTCCACTCCAATCGGCAGCCTTGTTTCTGCCCTAAAGGGGTATTGAAATCTGCCCCAAAAGAGAGAGAAAATTAGCTTAAAAGCAGCTTCAGATCGACACAAATTGTGCCGCTTAGATCACAACAAACGGCGCTGCTTGTCCCCAGTTTTGGTGCATGGTTCTGCTGCCCGACTATGACACTGTTTTGACTTCTAGGTGAATTCATAGCATTATATCGGCTGATCTAGGTCTTCATATCTCATAAAAGTTGTATATCAGGATCTTATCTTTCCACAGAGATTTGAATTACCGAAATTGGGCATCTAGAACTCAAGATATGATTATTATACCAAATTGTGTCAAAAATAGAATACAATGTAGAACAGGTGACTTTGCATCATAAGAAGGGTAGGCAGATGAACTCCGATTGACACAAATTTTACCATTATGAAAACTTCAGAATCTCCTATATAATTGTATAGAATTCCACCTTTGCATTTGGAATCTGTATGAAGGTCAAAATCTCACGTAAACATTCTCTACCAGTCTATTTTTTCTCTGCATTTCTCTGTTTTTCCTCATTGTATAAATTTCCCTTGTTTGCTTCATTTAATTCCAAATCTTCAATAATATCACCTATAGCAAATAAGAGATAAAGGGAGTATAAATGGTGATTAAAACACCAAAATTTAACATAAAATCAAGCTCAAAATGATAATTATATAGAGCACAAATATGGAATATCAGTTATCAAAGATCTTCATATGTTAAACATGGTCTTGGTTACACTCATGATAGTTATTCTCCAAAATATAAAAACTCTTTTGCTAAAGAAACTTCTAATAATAGGTCTCATATTTGTTTTACATATTGTGGCAAGCATGAACACAAAATATCTGAATGTTATGTAAAGAGAAAAATAGAAAATGGTGTTAAGATTGTTTGAAAAGCTAAAGGAACTTTCACTCACCCCCTTGGACCCAAGAAAATATGGGTACCAAAAATCACTTTCTCAAATTTGGTATAGGTTCGCTTTGCTTCAAGATCAAGTGCCACAAAATGGTTTTTTGACAGTGGTTATTCAAGACACATGATAGAAAATGCCTCTCTTGTTAGTGAGCTTCAAGCAACAAGTGAAGGCTTTGTCCCATTTGGTGATAAGAAGAAAGGAAAAATACTTGGAATAGGTAACATTGGTAAAGGTTCCTTCCCTCTTATTAAACAAGTATTGCTTATTGATGGTTTAAAGTATAATTTACTTAGCATTAGTCAACTATGTGACAATGGATGTAAAGTAGAATTTAAATGTACTACTTGTACTATTTTTGATAATGCAAGTAGTAAAACCATCTTTGTTGCTAATAGAGTTGGAAATGTTTATGTGTTATATCTTGATGAACTTATCACAAATGATATAAAATGTCTTGCTCTTCATGATAATGATGGATATTTGTGGCATACAAGATTAGGTCATGTGAGCAAGGATTTATTGAATAAACTTTTCACACAAGAGCTAGTTAGAGGATTACCTAAAATGCATTTTGATAAAACTCGTCTTTGTGATGCTTGTCAATATGGAAAACAATATAAAACATCTTTTAAACCAAAGAAAATGGTTTCTACCTCAAAACCTCTTGAACTTGTTCATATGCACTTGTCTGGACCAATGAGGACCAGTAATCTTGGTGGTAAAAGATATGCTTATGTGATTGTTGATGATTTTTCAAGATTTACTTGGGTGATCTTCTTAGCTCAAAAGGATGAAACATTTCATGAATTTGCAAAACTTTTCAAAAAAGTTCAAACCTCTCTTGAGTATAAATTGATATCTATTAGAAGTGATAATGGAAGAGAGTTTTGTAATCAAGACTTTACAAGATTTTGTGATGAGCATGGTATAACTCATAATTTTTTAGCTGCCAAAACACCTCAACAAAATGATGTTGCTGAAAAGAAAAATAGGACCCTACAAGAGATGGCTAGATCGATGTTATGTGAAAATTCTTTGTCAAAATACTTTTGGGCTGAAGCTGTAAATACTGCTCGCTATGTAATGAATAGAGTCTTATTAAGACCTTTTATAATAAACACACCTTTTGAACTTCTATTTGATAAAACTCCTTCAATTGTCTACTTTAAGGTTTTTGGTTGTAAATGTTTTATCTTAAACACTAGTGACAATCTAGGAAAGTTTGATAGAAAATCAGATGAATATGTATTTCTTGGTTATTCTTCAAATAAAAAGGCATATAGAGTTTATAACAAAAGAACATTATGTGTTGAAGAAACCATACATGTAACCTTTGATGAATCTAACATTTACCTTGAAAGAAGAAATAAAGATGATGAAGGTTCCTCAATGATTGAAAATCAAACTCATCATCAAGTACCCACATTGGAAGAACATGCCAAAGAAGAAGAAATAATGGAGTAAGAACAAGATGGTCAACCAAGTAATGATCAAGAGTTTCCAAAGGATCTAACATATGCAAGAGGCCATCCTAAGGAGCAAATCATTGGTGATGTCTCTCAAGGAGTTAAAACAAGGCGGTACTTTATTGATAGTTTTGCCCTTTTATCTCACATTGAACCGAAAAATATTGATGATGCATTGTGTGATAATTTCTGGATTATTGCTATGGAAGAAGAGTTAAATCAGTTTGAAAGAAATAAAGTTTGGACTCTTGTTCCAAGACCTCATGATCATTCCATTATTGGTACAAAATGGGTTTTTAGGAACAAATTAAATGAACTAGGAGAAGTTGTTAGAAATAAGGCTAGACTTGTTGTTCAAGGCTTCAACCAAGAAGAAGGCATTGATTATGATGAGACTTTTGCTCCAGTAGCCAGATTGGAATCCATAAAAATACTTTTGGCTTTTGCTTGTTTTAAAGGATTTAAGCTATTTCAAATTGATGTCAAAAGTGCTTTTCTAAATGGTTTTATTGAAGAAGAGGTTTATGTAGAACAACCTCCCGGTTTTGTTCATAAAAAGTTTCCTAATCATGTTTTTAAGTTAACCAAGGCTCTATATGGATTGAAACAAGCCCCAACAGCTTGGTATGAAAGATTAAGTGGATTTCTTCTTTCAAAAGAATTTGCAAAAGGGAGAGTAGACACAACATTTTTTATAAAAATATCTAGTAATAATGATATTTTACTTGTGCAAATTTATGTTGATGATATCAATTTTGGTGCTACTAACACATCTCTTTGTGAAGAATTTGTCAAATCAATGCAAAATGAATTTGAAATGAGCATGATGGGAGACCTAAATTTCACAGCAAATTAAGCAAACTAAGGATGGAGTCTTCATAAATCAAGCAAAGTATACCAAGGAGCTTTTGAAAAGATTTGGAATAGATCAAGCAAAAGGGATAGGTACTCCAATGAGCTCATCAGCTAAACTTGATAAAGATGAAAAAGGTAAAAATGTTGATGAGAAGTCATATAGAGGTATGATTGGAAGTTTACTCTATCTCACAGCTAGTATACCAGATATTATGTTTGTTGTGTGCTTATGTACTAGATTTCAATCATGTCCTAACAAATCTCATCTAATTCCTGTCAAATGTATCTTTCGTTATTTGATTGATACATATGACTATGGCCTTTGGTTTTCAAAATCTTCATTTTTTGAACTTATTGGATATTCAGATGCTGACTATGTTGGATGCAAAGTTGAACGTAAGAGTACAAGTGGTCATTGTCAATTTCTTTGTTGTTGTCTTGTGTCTTGGTATAGTAAAAAAATAAACTTGTGTGTCTTTATCTACTGTCTTTATCAACTATTCAAGATTCCAAAGACAAAAAGGTGAAGTGGTGCTAGCACTTCTCATTATCAACCAATTTGTTGGTCAGCTCTTTCCTCATGCTCTCATATATTTGTTTATTCTTGGTTGTCTTGAAGATATAAAACCTTTTTTGATAGAATGGACCTTGGTTCTTGATTTGAAAAAGAGGATGTGGTATAAAACCCTTGAAAGGTGAACCTCTTGTATATTTGTATAGTATTTGTATAGACTAATATTATAGATGAGTTGGTTGAAATCCTTGAGTGTGGGCTTAAGGTAGTGGATGTATTTTTGAAGAGATTGAACCACTATAAATTGGTTTTGTCCATTGTGCTTTTTGATTTACATGTTTATTTATTGATCTCTCTTAATTTGTTTAATAAGTTGCTAGCATTTGTTGTCGTCATCAATGTGCTATCTACCCTTTAACTGCTTTCTCTCAAGGTTTCATAAATACTTGGAGTTTGAGTAATCTTAAACAAAGTTTTTAAAATGGAAAAGATTTTGAAAATTAGCCAAAGACCTAATTTACATCACTCTTAGGTATTTCAACCTTTTTAATAAATATTAGAAATGATATTATGGTAAATTACTTATGGCCAAATAAATCTCCTTAATTTTTATGTTACATCAAAATAGGATATTCAATTTTGATAGAGAGAGTACATTAGATTTCGACACCACTAATGATCAATCCTGTGTTCATCACTATCCAAAAGCATATGATTTTACTTCAGGCCATTCTGCATTTCACATCTGCATATTTCTAATAATATATGTTAGGGGGTAGGAGCATTTGTCCTTGATCTTTAAAAATAGGCACTTCACCCCTGAAGTCTGTTAGCCAATAGTGGGAAATTAACCACCGCTATAATAAATGTAAAATGGCAACCATACCCACAATTATAGTTGTAATTTTTTGCAAAATTCCTCTGTAAAGTTTGGAAGGACTCTGCTTTAGTCTATATTCTTAGAAAATAGGTACTTTATGTTCTCTAAAAGAGATAGACCCTTCAGTGTCATATATACCACTAGCAGCAGCTCTATTCCGCTAAGCAGTGGAAGAAATGTGACGAAACCCCTTAGTTCTTTAGTTTTGCAATATTTGCTCTCAATATTCTGGTGCAAATTAGTGAGGTATTAGCGACAGCCAAATAGAAATAAATAAAACTTTTTATTTTAATCTTACAAAATTAACTTTCGGTCACTTATCTCTAGCAAATGGGTGAGGGATTAGTGACGACAAAGTAGAAAAAAAACAAAAATATATATTTATATTTTTGAAGTTATAGTTTGTCACTAATACCTAACTAATTAGCAACGACATAATCGTAAAAGTAAAAAACTGTATTCAAATATAACAAATTTAGTTTTCCGTCGCTAATCCCTCATAAATTAACTAGGGATTTCCTAGTTGATCCTTCAAAAGTAGCAAACAATATAATTTTATTTTAAAATTTATTTGTCAGCGCTAATCCATCCCTAATGTAGAGATGGATTAGCTAGGGAAAGAAAAAATTATTTTAATTAGTGACAATCACTATTCTTGATCAACTTTCACTATCAGTAGCATTTCTCTCGCTAAATTGTCAAAAACTTGGTAACAAAAATTTTTGCCATTGATTGCATATTTTCTTGTAGTGAATATAGTTAAGTTAAAAATTTTTACTTAATATTTCTTTCATATGCCATTCATAATACTAAGGTAACTTTTACTAATATTAATTAATCCCTTTCTAAACTATCACTCTTTATATTTTCTAATACTACGATTATTGTGTTATGCATTTGATTTGATATTATAAGATGGTGTAAGCTTTAATATACTTTGGAAAAAGGAATGGTTTGTTGATATTCATGCACAAATAACTAGAAGTATCCAAGAAAATTAACGAATTAACTACCTTTTATAATATAAAAGAAGCCTATAATTTAAGATGAAAAAAAAGAAAGTGAACATATTTTTGTGGATAGAGGGAGTACAACTTAAGCAAAAAAAGATACGTCGAAGTTGACATCATCCCCATAGCAACCCTGGCAAACGGATTTTAACGAGTAAGTGTAAATTTTCAATTTTATAAGAATATGGACTAAAGTGGTTTAATATTAAACTTTGAGGGTATTTCATAATAAATTCAAACTATAGTTAGGGATAATTTTGGTAGTTTACTTTTATTCCAACGGTTGGTTAACTTTCCACCATTGACTAACGCCCTTTGGCGTAAAATTTTTATTTTTTATGGTTAAAGACTAAAGTGCCCTTACCTGCAAACTTCAAGGGAGTATGTTGAAATAAACTCCACTAATAATAAATCAAGAATAAGTTGAGTATTCATGTTATGAATATATCAATTATGTGTATGCCTATTATTTCAAGTATTAATCCATATTTTAGGTTATGGAATATGAAAGGTTAGGAGTTACAACCAAAGTTGTAATATCCATCTTTTATACACCACTAACCCCATTACCTCTATTATCAAAGAGAACATGGGAGATCATGGGATGTAAGTTATGTAAGTTATAGAGAATGCTCCTAATGAGCTGTGATGGGAAGGGTCACTTCTAACACTATTAATAGGAGCTTGTAAAAGTGTAGATGAATGGTGTAAAATTCTAGTTTCTACATTTCTTATGATCTCTCTTTCGCTCTTTTGCTATTGCTCAATGTCTTCTTTGTTGTCATTTTATAGTTAGTTTTCGTGTCTATCGTGATTGAATTTTATAATACGTTATCAGTATGAGACTCTATCGATGAATCTTTGAGGTTTATATGAAGTCAAGTAGCACAAAACTCTGCCACTGAATTTTTTAGCTTTATAATCAAGAGAAAAAAGGTACTTCTCTTACATAGCTTTGAATTTTCACAACAAACCTCAAAACATGTATATTTGACTTTTTGAGAAGAAACTATTTTTTTATATACATGATGCTACGATCCATCTTGATGTAGTAGATCTTGAAGACACTATTTAAGAAATGTTAAAGCATCAAAGCCATTTGCTTACTAGCAAATGTTTAAGAAAATATACAATCACTAGAAGATGATTGTTATGTAAATGTTAGTTACGATTTTTTATAAGTGTGAAATACCTAAGAGGGGGGTGAATTAGGTATTTGGTTAATTGTCATAAACAAAAACCTTTTATAAGACTAAGCAAAGAACATATTATATATATTAAGTTGAAGACAGTTGATAGCACAACAATAAAAGAATGTAAAAGCAAAGAACTCAAACAAGTTATAGTGGTTCGATCGTCAAGATCTACGTCCACTACCTTAAGATTACACTTAAGGATTTCAATCAATCTACTATATGCTCAAGTTCACAAATTACATGAGAGGCTCATCACACTATGGTTTTACACTTGCAACCTCTTCTAGTGACTTTACAAACAAGGCTCACCACATAATGGTTTTATATCTACAAACAACCTTGAATCACAATTTCAAGCATCACCCTTATCTAAAGGGTTTTGTGTTATCAAGATACCCTTTCAAGGGCTAGTAGAAAACACAATTTGATAAGGAGAGAAGAGAGTGTAAATATTACCACTTGTTGGTAGATCTTTTGCTGCGTTCGAATTTCTCTGGAAAAATAGTAACCATGCTTAGGACAAAAATTCGGACGACCGAATTTTTTGGAAGCAGTTTCAAACTTTATAAACTTATTTGAGACTTAACTTCAATAAGTTTGAAAACATTTTATATGTATAGACAAATTATTTAGACATATATAAGCTGGAAAACCATAATTAAATTTCTTGATCATTCAAAGTTTACTCAAAATCTTTTAAGGTACAAAACCACATTCATCAAAAAGTTCATTCCAGATCATTTAAGATTAAGAAACTTGTTTTATGCTCTCTTATGCATTCAATAGATTCCAAGACACACAAGTGTAGAGTTTACATAGGGATTTACCTATTTAGCATATATACTCTACACTTCAAGTCTTTAATGCCTTTAGATCATCTTTGAACAACCTTCACAAAACTTCAATCACTATGGCTTATTGAAGTTGTTCTTACACTTTGGCTTGAAGGTAATGAGACTCCATATTTCTTAGTTCACAAATCCTATCACACAATGTATAAACATATTAGTCCTCATCAATATTTGTCATTAATCAAAACCACATGATTTGCCCTTAGGGCTAACAGTGTGGTTACAAATATGTCTATTAGTATACCAAATTTTATTACATTTAGAATTTCTCCTCAATCAAAGTTGTAAGGAGAAATATATTGTTGATATGATATAGAATATATTTTTCCTTTCTCAGATCTTGAACATACTTCTATAGTAGCAATACTAAGAAGAAGGTTTTGAATTTATATCTTCTGAAATTAAATGATTCATTGATAAAACATTTCAACGTCCAACTAAGTGATTTTTTTATTCCCTGAAGTGAACGTCATGAGAACTTATAATATATTTATAAAAATGATTTTGGTTGCTGCTAGTATAAATACACTTTGTTCTTTTGTTATAAGAATGACTCATTAAATTTTCAATGTATAGATACTTATCAGAAATGAAAAGATAATGAGAAAGGAAAAAGAAGAAGTAATCATTTTAACATGTTATACATGCGATATGAGAGGATTTTTGTCATGTGTTTCGTAAAAAATTTTGAGCCTTTATGATATTCTCATTATATCATGACATTGGATAAAAAGACTTTTGAGACCCATGCATTACTATTATTAGTTGATGTATCAATAGAATAGTCATATGTATATTGTTGACTTTTGCAACCTGCAGTTTGAAATTCATTGATAATGAGTTCATATTTTATTTTATCCCAGCAATACAATTTTTACTGATAACACTAGTTGCATTGAGATAAATGTTAAATATCCTGTAGAATGTTAATGACTCTGATGTATTTGCAGTTATTTCATATTTTCTCAACGTATTATAAGTTATCCTCATAGTAGTTGGTTTGCGGTCAAAAACTAAATATATGCCATCTAAGATATTAGTTTATGTTTCATATTGATCTTCTATTTGGATCCTCATAGAAGATATCTTGAACTAGAAATTTAAAGGATAATTTATATGGCCAGGTATGTTAATTGACCAACAGTTGGCAAAGAATACTCCTAGAAATTTGATGTCCCTAAAGGACAGTGTACCACTTTCAATAAATTTAATACACAATTGGAACATGATAGATAAGTCGGTTTAAAAAATACAAACTCCTCTCATTATGAAAGGAGCAGAGACTTAAGATGGTCGTATATGTTAAGTCAAGGAGATGTAAATTTCAGTAGACTATTTTCCAAACCTGACTAATATATTATTACCTGAAATCTGCGACAATTCTAAGATCTTAATATGATTGGGAACTACTAGAACCATACCAGTATAAGGCGTCGATGATATTAATGCACATAATATATTGATTCAAAAAGAAAATTTTCGAATCGAAGCCTATAGACTCAAAAGAGAGTTTGCATGAGAAATATGAAAAGTTTCTTGAAGTGTACATGTATTCTCAGCAATAATTGTTCACTTATCATGAACAATTTTTTACTTGATGACGATCATTCGACAAATAATGAATAAGTATTCACTCTATTGTGAAGAATTGATTAGGATGGTTTTGTTGGCTTTTTTCGCAACCATGGTAAGCATGGATGACAATGCGTGCAAAGTTTTGATGAATAATTATTTACTCTTAATTGAATAATTGATCAGTTGAATCTTAAGTCAATGAATAATTCCTCTGTACAATGCTGAAATGCAGATCCGTTGCCACAACTTAGCAACCAAGACTAGACGTCACTTATCGAGAATAATGAATTACTATTAATGGAATAATTATACACTTCACAACAAGCATTCGATAAGTAATGAATAATTATTCACTCTATCATGAATAATTGTTTAGGATGGTTTTGTTAGAAATTATTGTGCACATAGATCACAATGCGTACAAACTTTCAATGAATAATTATTCACCCTTAAGTGAGTAATTATTCACTCCAAATTAAATAATTGATCAGTTCAATCATAAGTCAATGAATAATTATTCTATACAATGTTGAAATGTAGATCCGTTGTCATAGCCTAGCAATCAAGACTAGAATTCACTTATCGTGAATAATTAATTACTATTAAAGGAATAATTACTAATTTCACGATAAATATTTGACAAGTTATGAATAATTATTCATTCTATTATAAATAACTTTTTAGGATGGTTTTGTTAACATCCACTATGTGCAAGGATGACAACGCGTACAAAGTTTTAATGAATAATTATTCACCCTTAAGTTCTAACTCTATTTGGATGGAGTTCCATTCTTGAAGCTATGCACATTTTTCATTTTGTGTATTACTGTATTTCTTACAAATAGTTTACTTTTATAAGTTTAAGGTATAAAATTTCAAACTTTATCCAATCTCACCTATAAATTTTTAGTTTCTAATCCTATACAATATAACACTAACGTAACTGTAATTACACGCCTCTATTCCAGACTTGCTTTTTGGTTGTTTACCCCGAAACAGTGCCTAAAATACCGTAATTTTTCGCTAATAAAACTCCAACAGCCACGGCTAGCAAGTGTACCCATTCTCTTAGAAGTACAGAAAATGAGCAAACAAATGTTAACTCCAATAAGTGTTGAATCCACATGGGTAGCGACGTAGTATTACTCGCTTTAATTCTACTGTTTAATCTACCAAACCAATTGAGAGATGAAATAGATAAACTACAAGAATTATAACTATTCAACTCTAAATTGCTCCAACCACTAATGAGAATCACCGTAGATTTACATATGTGAATGAAAAGCGCTTGATTAATTGACACTCTTTTCTCATGTTTGATGAAATTTTTAAATTAGATCTCACTCTACATGTAGTTATGATTCTCTTATCCTTAGGTGAATTAGTTGGAATATCTTCCTAACCAATACCTTAAGAATTCCTTCAAATTAGTGAATTCCATATTAAATTTCTCTGATTATCAAAAGGATGCCCTGGCTCTATCTCTAGCTGCCCAATCCATCCCATTGTCTGTATTTGTTCCCTTTCCACACTTCCTTTCTCAAAGTGAAAGAACGACACATGAAATAATTAGTTATCATAATCAATTCTAGCAATCAAAACCCACAAAACATACATAAAAAATAGAGTTTTCAATTAACGAAGAGATCAGGTCTTCACGAAGAGTAAAATCTAGAGTTCAAACTTGTCCAAGTACACAATTAACTTAGCTCATAATCATAGTTATAAGAACGAAACCAAACAAGAGATGGAGAAAAAATATTTCTCATTCTCATGTCTTCAATCATTACTTGCTCTCTGTAAAACCTTCCAATTTTTGCCTCAGAAAAAAGTTTTGATTTTCTTGCTGGGTCTCTCCTTCCTTCCAAGATTTCACCTTCTTCTTCAAACCATCGCAAGATTTGGAGTCAGGATTTTGGGGTTTTTCTTCAAAGTCTCCTTCTCTCAAGGCCTAAACCATCTATTGTTCATTCCAAATTTTTGTACTTTCTCTTTGATCCTTTTTACTTCAAAATTTTGGTGTAACCGTTCTTAAAATAAAGAAGAACAATGACATGTGATTAGTCCTTGAAACATGTAAATCGTCATCAAATTATCATCTCATAACCATCAAAACATAACAATGAACGCAACATATCATTTAACTGCAAAATTAATTAAGAAAAATAGCTAATCCACAATTACACTGTTAATTGTTCAATTTGAAGCCAGTAATCTATTCTATTTGAACTCAACAACCGAATCAGGAAAACAGAAAAGAAAATGTTTTTCATTTACACTTTCCTAAACTTTCTTTTCTCTGCTACAATTTCATGATCAAGAATCACTTAATTTCTGCTTCATTTATTATACTATTACCCAATGGCCGTTGAATTAATAGATTAACCCAACATGTTTCTTACTCAAATCACGTTAGCTAATTAATGTGATCATTTATGATTATTGGTCAGCAAGGTAAAAATTCAAATGATTTAACTCATATGACAATAATTGAAAACGGGGATAACGAGTCACCATGAATATCATAGGGATAGTAACCTATTATTCCTTCCGTTCCACTACATTAGTCACATTGTGGCTTTCACAAAGATTAAGGATCAAATTACTTCTGCAAAATTTGACCTGAAAAAGATTGTTGTGCTATTACTTTAATAGCCTATTAAAATTTCAATGAAGCTACTTAATGAATTGTTCTGTTAGTTAGTTAGGCGTACAATTGGAGGAAAATTTTAATTTTCCTTCGGATAAAAATATTAGCAACATTGTTGCTCATATAATGAAATGGAGAGCATATAATTTGTGTTTCTTCAAAATTTCGAATAACTACAGACAGCATCAAAGGAGCTTTTAAATCCACTAGTATGCAAAATTTCTAAGTTAATGCTGGGTGAAAAACTCGATAATATTATATCAATTCCACAAAAAGAAAAAAAACGAGGCTCAATCAATTTTGGGGAAAATTATTGGGAGGAAAATTCTTATAGGAGGAAAAGAAAATAATATTCCATCGAAGCAATTTTGCTTGTTTTTCTTGAAGATAGTAATTTGAAAATCGAAAAGCAATGGTCACATTTATTTTTTCCTTTTTGACTAACCACGTGATTAAGATCCCATTGCATTTCCAATTCAGATCGCTTTTACAGATACATCTGATTAGAAAAATAACAGTTCTACCCGAATTACTTCACGGCAAAAGCAATTGTATTAAGAATGTCTGCAACAATAGGAAAAGATACATTGAAAGGGATTCCTCTTAGCTATTCCATCTGATCATTAAGAGTACCAACAAGTGATGAAATAACTAGAAGGAGTTTAGTGTCCCTTAAATAATATTTCAAATTTAAACCTTGTGTGTGGAGAACTTTATATTGAGAGCTCTTCGATCGTTGAATGGATTGGATTAGTCGTAAACTATAAAATAGAGGCAGAAACTGGTTGGGTAACAAAACTAAAAAAAAAAAAAACTGATCTTGAAGAGAAAGAGCTCTGTGAGCCAAAAGATGGGCCACTACATCCCAGGTCTACAAGCATAAGAGAAAGAAAATAAACAACTTATAATACAGTTTTTGAATGAAGAAATTAAGCTGCTATGGTTGTCACTTAATTTCTAAACCAACTCCTACTTTTATTATC
This sequence comes from Rauvolfia tetraphylla, assembly GCA_030512225.1. Lineage (NCBI taxonomy): Eukaryota > Viridiplantae > Streptophyta > Magnoliopsida > Gentianales > Apocynaceae > Rauvolfia > Rauvolfia tetraphylla. The sequence goes on along the minus strand of JAJQKT010000004.1, from coordinate 5,530,929 downwards.
GAACACTCGGGTTTCAATATTTAATTGACTTATGAAATAGAAAAGTAGATAAATTTCGGTCTTGTACATACTAAGTACTTTCTCAGTCCTGAATCGAATGTTTAAATTCGTTGATTCCCATAAAAAAATTTCAAGAGTATTTTATCATATCCAAATTATTACTACTTTACTTTTAGTAATCAACGATGTCAAGGGTGTTACTTATTTTTTATTGCATGTACATAGAGAAGTGAACAAAGTTGCGGATCCGCTGGCAAATCTTAGCTGTCATAGAAGGATCGGCTGAGTTCTCCACTCTTTCTACTCTTACTCCACATATCATGGGGCTCTGTATTTTAGGCTCCAGAGGTGTTACTTATTTTTGCAGTAATTCTTAGGTTTTCTTTTGGCTTGATGTTCACTTTATCCTAGTTATTTTTTTTCTCATGTTCACCTTGCTTTTTGGATTCTAGAATGGATTTGTATTCATCTGTTATTTAGAGGTAAGACTACGTCCCTTCTACATTCGTATCTCTTTCTTTTCGATTTTAATAAATAGGTAATATCTATGTGGAAACACCATCAAAGGTGGCCTTCTATAAAGAGACAGGAAAAAAAAAACAAAAACCAATTATGCACCCCAGGTGCTAGAAAGCTGTAGGATACTTAGTAAAGTGGGTATCTTTACTGATATTAATATTGTGATGTAGTATATGCATTTTATAGTTCAAGATAGACGAGTGCAAAGAGTTCATGACATCCCCACAATACAACAAGGAAAACTGAATTTTGCGACAGCAAAATCCGTCGCAAATCTGTGACGGTTTTGCAACAGAATTGTGACTTGCGACAGATGAAATAGTAGCAAAAATTTACGACAGATTAAATTTCGTTGCAGATTTGCGAACGGATTAATCTGCGACGTATTTGCGATGGCATTTATGTAAATAAATTTATATATATTTTTTAAAATTTCGTCGCAAATTTGTCGCAGATTTGCTACAAATTTGCAAGGTATTTATTTAAATAAAATTTTATTTCTTTTTTTAAATTCCATCGCAAATCCGTCACTGATTTGCGACGGCATTTATTTAAATAAATTTTTATTTCTATTATTAAATTCCATCGCAATTACGTAGCAAATCTGCGACGGAATTTATGTTAATTTTTTTATTTCTATTTTTAATTTCCGTCACAAATGCGTCGCCGATTTGCTATGCATTTGCGATGACAATTAAAAATAGAAATAAAAAAATATTTACATAAATTTTGTCGTAAATTCATACCAAATCTGCGACAGATTTGCAATGGAAATTAAAAATCGAAATAAAAAAATTAACATAAATTCCGTCGCAAATCCGTAGCAAATCTGCTACGAATTTGCGATGGACATTAAAAATAAGAAAAAATATATTTACATAAATTCTGTCATAAATCCATCGCAAATTTGCTACGGATTTTGCGACGGAATTTTAAAATAGGAATAAAAAAGTATTTTTCTGAATTCCGTCGCAAATCCGTAGCAAATCTGTGACGGGTTTGCGACGGAAATTAAAAAATAAATAGAAAAAATAATAGCCTTCGTAAAGTTGCGACAGATTATTTTTTGCGGTTGATTTGCGATGGATTATTTTTTTTTCTCCTATTCTTGCATCCCTATTTGTTTTTTGTGAGCCTTACCTCACGATGTTCATAAATGAACTATTTAATTAAATATTTATAAACATAGTCTACTTGTAATATGTATTATAAAATAGTGATACTCTAAATTTAGTAGTATTTATATAAAAATAAATACGAATATGTACTTTGTAATTTATTTTGATATAAGATATCTATTTACTATAATGACACATGATACACAATATATAAAGGTATTTTACATATGTGTATGATTATAATAGCTAAACTATTAAGTATGACTAATGTATAATATGTAATAACGTTCTACAACATATAGTGTTGATGAGGTTAATACATATATTAGCACAACATATATGATAATTAAAATGAATATATATCATAAATATTGATTATTAAGAAATCCTAACCATAAAATTATTGGAGGAGAGGAAGAGAAAGAAAAGAACTTAAGAAACACATTAGAAGTTAAAGTTCGTCGCAAATCCGTGGCAATTTGGCGACGGATTTGCGACAGACATTTTACCGCTAATAAATAAAATCATAAGTAAATTTCGTCGCAAATTCGTTCCAAAATACCGACGGATTTGAAATTTTTACTCAAAAAAGCCGCCAAATTAAATTTACTGTGATTACATAAAATTAAAAAAATTCCCGTCGCAAAATAGTTACGAAATGGTGACGGATTTGCGACGAATTTTTTACCGTTGTTAAATAAAGTTAAAAATTAATTCCGTCGCAAATCCATCGCAAAATAGTGACGGATTTTGAAATTTTCACCAAAAAAAGCAGCCAAATTAAAATTTACCGTACTAAATAAAATTAAAACAATTGCCACCGCAAAATAGTTGCAAAATAGCAACGGATTTGCGACATGATTTTTACCATTGTTAAATAAAATTAAAAATTAATTCCATCACAAATCCAATATTTTTAACCCAAAAACTGAACACCATTTTTCCCTCTTACTCACTTCACCAGTGCCTCTTCGCCCTTTGCCGAAATCTCCTGCCGCCGCCACAGCTTCAGTCGCCTGAAGCCTCGCCGGCAATCTCCTCTCGCCTCCTGGCTCCCCCGCCGGCAGTCTCAATTAGAAGCTGCCCGAGGTAATTAATTAAGTGTTCTTTACCATTTTTTTCTGTTTTAATTTTTTTGTTCATTTCATTCAGCTTTTTTTTTTCCATTTCTTTTGTCATGTTTATTGCATTATGAATATGTGTTTTTTTCTGATTGTAGGGAATTTCTATTTTCTTCTCCCCTTGCTCTCCCCAGCCAGCCCGCCGTCCCGTCGCCCTTGGGCCACTGCCGCACACAGCCAGCACCACCCCGCCGCCACTGCAGCCAGCGCCCTGCCCACACCGCCACTGTCCAGCTACGCATCTCGTCACCTACTGCCGCGTCTCACCAGGCCTAATGACCGCCAGCCCGTCCCGCCTGCCAAACTGACGTAAACGGTTATTTTTTTTTCTGTTTTTCCATTTTTTCTATTTTGTTTAGTTTAATTTTGCGTGGATTTAATTTTTGGAAGAATTTAATCTGGATTTGGAGATTGATTGCGGTGGCCTTTGTGCCTAGAAAAAGTCCATTTTACAGTGGAGATGCTGCTTAACACTTGTCTCTAAGTTTGAGACTCTATTATAACAAGAAATGGAAAAATCCTAAATTAATCCGTTGAATTAGGTAAAATTTAATAGGCAATATTTTTTGCACATGTTTTTTTCTTTTTTTAAATTTTTTTTGCAGTGCTTTTTAATTTTTAATGTAGATGCATGATCATAGTTGGATGTATAAGCGACATACGCAAGGGATTAAGGGAATCACAAATGAATATAAAGATGGGGTTAAGGGTTTTATAAAGATGTGCAAGCTCAGCAAGTATACTATGCCACTTATCGTGGAAGTAAAAGAAATAAGTCTGATTGGCTGGGAGTATGCAAATCGAAGGCGCGTCGTGTCATTGATGCACCTGTTATTGAGAGACCATGCCAAGAAGATCTAGATGAATCGATGACATTTAGTGTATGTGGTGAAGATGACATAATCGGTGAACTTGTGCATAAAACGGGTGAAGGGGAGATTCTAGATGATAATAAACCAGCAAACACGGAATATGATGACGTGACTGATTCTGATACTGAAGTTGTAAGTGAATGGGAATCAGACGATGGTTCGAGTGAGGACGAAAACAGTGAATATTTTATTGTATGTATGCACAGGTATATATATGCTACATCACTTATTTAATTTTTAAATTTAATTTATATTATTTTTTACATATTACTAATGATTATATAGCTAACAAAAATTTTATTTTATTTTAGACGCCTCCACGTATATCACGTTTGATTGGGATTGGTGATCGTACTCCTTCTTCTTTACCCGGGCTGATGTCTTTATCGAGTGAGGATGACACACATGCAGCGGAGTCTGAGCATACGCCTTTGACCACAACTTCTGCGGTACCCTCTACGGCCGCTTCTATAGGTGGGATTCAGACAGAGGAAGTCCGCATTATGATAGCCCCGAGTGGCGACGAGTAAGTTTCTATTTACTGTTGCAAAACTTTATTCGAATTTTTTGTTGAATAACTAACTATTCAATTGTGTAATGGAACAGTTTCTTCCCAGTATAGGGAACGGTGCATTCGATATCGGATAAGTTTCACCGTTATTTCAATAGACCATATCTTAATTTTGAGGAGGTCCCATTAGAGCTTCAGGACATGTGGTTCCAAATGTGGATTGTAAGTAACAAATTGTAATATATATATATATATATATATATTATATTTGATTTTTTAAATGACTTTATCAATGGATTCCAGAGCATGCTGATCAGATACGACATATTTGGGACGACAAATACACTCGTCATTTATCTGATCAGCTATCAAAGGCTCGGTGTTAGGGGAAATGTCCACCGTGGGTATCTCCTAAAATTTGGAGCCAACTTTGGCGGGATGAGTAGAGCACGGAACAATTCAAGCGTGTTTCAGCCGCTGGTAAGCGGAACAGAGCAACCGCTCCTTGACCGACTCACACGGGAGAATGCATTTCCTTTAGCAAGCACGAGCGTCTGATGATAATTATTATTTTTATCCTTGTTATTTAATTCTAATATAATTACTAAATATTTATATAAATATATACTTGTACCGTAAGGAGCGTGGCGATGACTTTCACTTCACCGATATGTACGAGGCGACGCACAAATAAATATTGGCCCAAAAAAGAGCACGTTTATCAGTGAGAAATCACAACATACGTTGGTAAGTTTACATATTATATTACTCCGTATTTTATATTAATTATTTTACTGTTAGACACCGTTAAAAATTTATGATGTATACAATTTGTAGAATAGTGTCAACGCTTTGAAGGAGCGCTATTCGCAGGTGGAGTCTGAGAAGTCGGTGACTTCTCAGCATTTACCAGATGAGAAGTCCCTATTTGTGGAGGTTGTTGGCGGTGCTTCGAAGAATCGGATTTTTCGATTGGGTTCCGAGGCAGTTCACATGCGACGAAAGTTATGTCAGTCCACGACGCCCTCTGCTCCAACAGCTTGCTTGATTACATCGCATCCAGAGTACGCATCTTTTCACAGTCAGTTGTAGAGAGAGAGGTAGATGGGCGGTTATTTTCAGCGACGCTTTGCTAGTTTGGACTAGTATTTGCGAGTAATGTCCGATGCACTACATCTGCCTCCGCCGCCTTCTCTACCTCCACCTCCTTTTCCGATAGCAGATTCTGAAAAGCAGACAGATAGGGATGATGATGATTACACGATCGATCCGCCTGACGACCATCCTCCAACAGCTAGCCCTCCAGATCCACCTTCGCCTCCTCCACCGTCTGCAGCGCCGCCTTCTGAAGTTACATAGATTTTGTTTCATTAATATTTTCAATGTTGTACACATAAAACATTGACATTTAATGGATTAATTATATTATTTAAATTTAATTTTTTACTTTTAATTATTCTATTAATTATGCTTATTTTTAAAATAATTATATAAAAATTATTGAAAATTATTATTTAAAAATTTTAAAAAATTAATTAAAAATAAAAATTTTAATAATAAATAATTAAAATCCATTACGGGTTGGGTCCGTGGCAAATCTGCGACGGACTGAATCAGTCGCAAATCTGCAATGGAAATGCTGTCTGTCGCAAATTTGCGACTTATATTTTTGCGACGAATATTTCTGTCGCAAATCCATCGCAATTTATAGTTTGCTACGGATTTGCGACGGAATTGTCTGTCGCAAATAATTAAATTTCTTGTAGTGCAACCACGTGTTGCCCTCCCCATTTTCCGTTCAATCAACACAAGTGTGCAATATATTGTCTAAATCAATTGAAGGAGTTTTGGACTGCAACAGTCAGACAGTTTGTACACCATACTGGGGAATGATCAAGCCTGGGTCACAAATTGCAACTGTTGAGATCATAGCCACTTGAAAAATCTATCAGCAAAACCTAGGTCACAAATTGCGCATTGCAGAATAATCAACCAAACTCAATGGATGGATAAAAGAGTCCTTTCCCCTACCAACTTTGGCATACATGCGGCCAAGAAGAAATAATTGAGGCCGCTATGCTTATGTAAAGTTACTCTTTTGCCCTTCAGTTAGACACTTGACCAAATAGATGTAAAACACAACAAGCGTGCTAAAGCGAAATTTCCCATCACCAATGCTGCCATTGTTTTCTGGTTATATAGAAGCTAAGGAAGCCATTGGTGAAAACTTAGAAAAGATTGGCATTCTATATCTAGCATACGTTTTGCAGAGAACCCAAGGAATAGATAGAAGTAAATAGAGAAAAAATAATAACAACAGCCACAACAACAAAAACAAATTTGGACTTTCAGAAAGAAAGATGCAATTCATGCGAAATTTCTTTGGTAGCTTCTTTTTACGCATTATCTTTTCTCATCAGTTCTTGGCTGGCAAAGAAAGGTTTGGCAGTACTGTCGTTTGGTTACGGACACCCCTGTTGATGTATCTTTTGCATCTTCTGCTGATTTTCTTTCTTGAATAATTCTTTGCATTTTATTAAAAATTTATATTTTTCGCTGCAATATAGAATTAATAATTTTCTTCGGTTGCATCTAAACTACGCATAGATTTTATTATTCTTCATGTAAATCCATGCACTTCATGTTAACATTCTACGCAATCTAGCTGTTTCGTTGTGCATATTAACACAGCTAGATCCATACTATTGATATATATTTGCATAATTCGAGGGACAATGATGAAAAATTGCAATTTCTTATTTTGATGATCGAAGATTGTAACTTAAGGAAAAGAAAATTAAAATTATTGTCAACGCATAAGTAGAACGTGGTGTTAAAATTATTGTTTTCCTCTTATTTTATACTGTTGATATATATTTGCATATATTTTCTTTTTAAGCAATAGTCCTTATTCTATATATAAAAGTTGGGATGATTAGACTCCTGAATGCCTATAAAATAGCGCAAGAAGTAATGCATTTGGAATTCAAGAGAATACCGTTCTCTAATTCCCGTCGTAATCTTCTTGCTTCTTAGTTTTCTCTTACTCTCTTGAGTTAACAAAATATAATGGTGTCAAAAGTTTCGATCTGTCTTTGTTTGACTTCCTACTTTCTTTTAGTATCACCATCTTTTTCTCAATCTATCGGTGATAGTCTGCGTGAATGTATTTCCAACGATACTATCTTGCATTTCCCTAGTGATCCCACCTATGAACCAATCTATGAATATACCATTTCAAACCTAAGACTTCTGAACCACTCAAACCCGAAACCACTGGCCATAATCACTCCACAAAATTACTTCCATGTCCAAACTTCAATTTTATGCGCTAAAAAGGTTGGAGTACAAGTTAGAGTCCGAAGTGGCGGCCATGACTATGAGGGCATGTCCTACACTTCTCCTTATTGTGTTCCATTTATCCTTGTTGATCTTGTAAACCTCACATCAGTCACTGTTGATGTCAAAAGTGAAAACAAAACTGCATGGATTCAGGGCGGAGCCACAAACGGCCAAGTCTATTACTGGATAAACAATAAAACACAAGACTATGGCTTTACAGGTGGAATTTGTCCATCTGTTGGAGTTAGCGGGCTCATCGGTGGCGGTGGAATTGGTTATTTGACAAGAAAATACGGATTAGCTGCTGATAATGTGATTGATGCTCTCCTTGTCGACGTCAATGGTCAAATTCTTAACAGAACATCAATGGGAGAAGATCTGTTTTGGGCCATTAGAGGAGGAGGTGCGGCTAGTTTCGGGATTGTTGTGGCCTGGAAAGTTCAGCTTGTCGCTGTCCCAAGGATTGTCACCGCTTTCAACACATCTAGGAGCTCGGGAGAAGGGGCCATAGAACTGATTGAGAAATCCCAATTAGCCTGCTCCAGCATGAACGAAAGTCTACGAATGAGGGTCGAAATGTCAAAAAAGGACGGAACAACCAAAGTTAGATTCAGCTCAGTGTTCCTGGGAACGGCTGAAGAGCTCCTTAAGACCTTGGAGGAAAGCTTCCCTGAACTTAAGTTGACAGAAGAAGATTATAAGGAGATGAGTTGGATTGATGCTGCCATGTACTTCTATTATCCAAAAGGAACACCCAAAGAAGCTCTTAGAGACAGAAAACCAATACCGAGCTTCAAGAGTCATTTTAAATATAAGTCTGACTTCGTAACGGAACCGCTGACCAGTGCTGTGATAAACAATTTATGGAGTAAGTGTTCAGATAATACAAACTTCCAGCTAGTCATGTTTCCTCATGGTGGGAAAATGAATGAAATATCTGAAAATGCAACACCATTCCCTTTCAGAAAAGGCATTTTGTACGATATGGAGTACACGATGGAATGGGACAAGGACGACATGGAAACAGCAAAAAAGCAGATTCACTGGATAAGAAGGTTATACAGATACATGACTCCTTATGTGTCAAAAAATCCAAGGGGTGCTTATTCGAATTTCCGAGATTTTGATTTAGGAATAAATGATGTTTATGGAGGTACTTATGCAGAAGCTAGGAGCTGGGAAGTCAAGTATTTCAAGAAAGATAACTTCAAACGTTTGGCAATCGTTAAAGGTAGGGTTGATCCGGAGAATTTCTTTGCTTTGGAACAAACAGTTCCACCACTAATTGAAGCTCCAAAAGCAGTTCAGAAGACAAGAAAGGAGAAATTATATTCCACAACTGCTGCCATCTGAAGCTCATGAGTGTCACTGGAGTCTTGTGTGATGAATGTTTGGAATAAGAATGTTTTACTTGTACTTTGCGTCAGTGCTGTTGGATTTCTACCTACTTGTGTTTTATGTGTGATGAAATGTTTCAAATAAGAACGTTGTCCTTCAATTTGGTCCAGTGTTATTGGACATGTGCCTATCTGGCTTCGTTAATGCCTTCTCTCCAATTTCTCGCAGTAAACATATTTTTCAATCTAAATCTCTATCATTTTCTTCGATGAACAAGATTGAAATACGGGACAAGTACACCACAACTTAAGAAGGTATACCATGTACACCTCAAACTTTGCAGATCATTTTTTTTATTTAATGTACGACGCAGAAGACAAACCCAATTTTGACTTTGTTTGGGCAAAGATGATTGCCAATTGCTTTCCAAACGAATCCCATAGATGGCTAGAGAGGATTTACGGTTTTCGAACCCAGTGGTCGGCTGTTTGGGTTAAACAGCATTTCACAGCGGGCATGCTGTCAACACAATTGAGCGAATCATGCAACAGTATAATTAGACACTTCCTACAAGCATATCACAACCTCGTTCAATTTTTCACCCATTTCAACTGGATGGTTGAACACATAAAGCATACTGAGAAGATAAATGATTTTTCAGCTCGAGACAAGTTACCGAATAACCAATTCTCCTACAGCCCCCTGGCACAGAGTGCAGCTGAGGTTTATACTGCTAACGTTTTTGCAATGTTCCATGAACAAAACCAGCAGACTTCCGAGTATTTGATGGAGCCATGTACTGAGAAGAATGAGGATTGTATGTCGGCGTACATTGTGTACAAGACAGTTGCTGGTGGGAATTCGAAAGTTGATGAGAGGATTGTTCTCGTTAATGACTCGAATTCTGACCGTGCTATCCTCAAGTGTAGCAGTCGCTTGTATGAAACCTTCGGTCTCCTCTGCGGCCATGTATTAAAGGTTATGGACGTTTTTGGCTCTTTGGGCAACCAAAATTTCAGATCGATTCCAGACCATTACATACTTAAAAGATGGACAAGAAATGCAAAGAATCAGCTCGACCTTCCGTCCAGCCTTGGTGAAAAGAAACCCTCGGATTACGGTGAACGTTACTAGTTACTGACAACCAAGATGGTTTCGTTGGCAACCGCCGTCTGCATGGAGGACAACGCATACAAGACTATTGATCAGGCAATGGACGATCTATGCAAATGATGTAAATTACTTCTCCCATCTGGTCCTTGCACCTCACATTCCGAAAAGATGGAAGTCTCCTCAACAAAGGCCAGTTACTCTATTCAATGAATTTCCTCTTGCAAGATTGAATGAGTGAATAATTATTCGCTCTTGAATTCAATTCATTTTTTCTTGTAAGAATGAATAATTATTCAATGAATTGATCAATGTGAATAATTATTCACTCTTGAATTCTTTTCATTTCCGCTTGTAAGAGTGAATAATTATTCACTCTTTTGAAAAGAGTGAATAATTATTCACTCTTGATTTCTTTACATTTCAACTTGAAAGAGTGAATAATTATTCACTGAATTGGTTGATGTGAATAATTATTCACTCTTGAATTCTTTACATTTCCACTTGTAAGAGTGAATAATTATTCACTTTTGAGTTCTTTTCATTTCAGTTTGTAAGAGTGAATAATTATTCATTCTTTTGAAAAGAGTGAATAATTATTCACTCTTGAATTCTTTACATTTCTGCTTGTAAGAGTCAATAATTATTCACTGAATTGATTGATGTAAATAATTATTCACAGTTGGATTCTTTTCATTTCCGCTTGTATGAGTGAATAATTATTCGCTCTTTGATTCTTTTCATTTCCGCTTGTAAGAGGGAATAATTATTCATTCTTTAATTCAATTCATTCCTATTTGTAAGAATGAATAATAATTTTATTCTTTGCTGACATTTAGATCCACAACATCAACCCAGCTGTGAGGACGGACATGTACTTGGCAAGGACATCAAACCCAGAAAAAACCCAAATAGATCGCAAAAAAGGCTTAGGAGTATCCAAGAGCAGTTGCGGCAGAAGAGAAAGGCCTTGATCAAAAGAATGCGAAATGGAGTGCCTGAGCCGAATAACAGAGTTGATGTTACCCATGACCATGTAAACGATATTCGCTGAATAATTATTCATCAAAGAGTGAATAAAATAAAATCTTAAGTAAATAATTATCCACTCAACGCCATTTAAAGTCAATGTTTGTGTATAGTTAATGTTTTTGTACATTGAATCATAATTAACAACCAACCCATGACTTCATTGTCCAGCACAAAAAAAGACCGCAACTGTATAAGTCAGGTTGAACTGAAACTGCAGGGACATCCCAAATGAACTTCTGCCAATCAACTTCCCGTCTACCCCAGATACTTTACCACTTGGTGAAATACGTGAGCACCAGTTTACTAAGCTATTGGTGAGTTTCGCGGAAATTTGTTTGCCAAGGTATGCTGTTCAGGCAGAGGAAATACTTTGTCCCCACATCTATCGCGTACAAGTAAAAGTGGTTCCCTCTGATTATGGGGAAGAAGTAGCACACGACCAAATAAAATCCACAAGTGAATAATTATTCACACAAGACAGCGTGATAATTAGTCAAATTACTACTAAGGAGTGAATAATTATTCATATTTATCACAGAGTGAATGATTATTCGCTCTTGAATTCAATTTATTTCTGATTGCAAAACTGAAAAATTATTCACTCTGAAGTGAATGTTTGCAAGAGTGAATAATTATTCACTCAAAATCCACAAGTGAATAATTATTCACTTAAAATCCACAAGTGAATAATTCTTCGCTGTGTAAAAAACATAGCAAAGCGTACTCACGTAGTCATAGGCAGATGAGTCAAATCCACTACCGCCGGGCAAATAATTAATCCCGGATAAAATACCCTCGACCTCGACCTCCATTTCTTCAGGCAAAGGCTTCCTGCCGGCGTTCTGACAACCTTCAGCCCATTTCTGAAGGAAAAAAAAAATTATTCACAATTATTACTTCTCACCAAATATGAACCATTAAATAGACGGGCATACCCCTATTGTGGTGGTGAAGCAAAATCTACGCATCACACCACTGTAAGCCTGCTGGCAGTTTAGATAGTGGGCATATGCGTCAATCGTCGTGCAGTAAAAATTTTGTACCGGCCGGTAGCCACGAACCTCTATTCTGTTCAATTGCTGGATCCCATCCCTCAACAAAATATCCGCCCTTCAGAAAGCAACGATATGATTATTACTGAATAATCAACACGGGTGAATTATTAGTCACTCGCATGCTCGAATAATTATTCAAATTGACAAAACTGGAATGAATAATTATTCACTTAATGAAAAACCTTTACTCCATTTTTTTTGGAGCAGTCTGGAGCCAGGCATAATCAACGAGTAGGGTCTCTTCTGCAGTAAGGGCTAATAAATTCGCCGGACCTACCACAAAAAAAACTGCAAAAATTGAGCAGGCTTTATTAGCCGATGGCACTTAGGCGATGGAACTGTTGGGACGTCCTTCACTAGTTAGGTGGGTTCATCCGTGTGCAGGACAGTCTCAATCCTGGCAACATCTGATAAAAGACAGAGATACAAAGAATGAATATCTCATGTCGCACAATTGAGAATATCCACCATAGAGTGAATAATTATTCGCTATGATAAGAATAATTATTCAATGTACAAAGTGAAAACTTGAGTCGTTATTCTCCATAAAAACATTCATTAAGTGAATAATTATTCGCAATTAAGTAATGATACAGTATAATGAATAATTGCTTATTGGAATGAATAATTATACATTTAAGCACGAATAATTATTCATTAAATTCGTCCACTCTTTTTAAGCACGAATAATTTTCAGAACAACGCATGAATCCTAATTATCAGCTGTGACTGGGTGATTCGTTGTTTTTTTTGCTACCCGCTTACGGGTTCTTGGCTTATTGTGTAACTTGGGCTGGAGGGGAGTGACCGGCTCTGATCTAACATGTACCTCACCGGGCTCTTCCCTGTCTGCGACAACAGGTTCAGTGGTCGCTTCTGCTGCTTCATGACTGTTGTGTTTTATTTCTATGCCTTTATACTAAATTTTTATCACAATCTTTAACAATTTGTACACAAACACTAGGCAAGTGCACCTATCGTCATGAGTAGTACAACGGCAAGTAAATTCAAATGTCGACTCCACGGGAGTGGTTAAATATTATTACTCACTTAACTATCATTGCTTGTGAAAATGGTTGAAATTACTAATATAAATAGAAGTCTAACTTTAGCTAATTAAACCAACTTAACTAATTTTTTTTTTGTTTGCAAGAGAGAATTCAATTGAGAAAACAATAATTGGATGGTTAATCCCCCTAGAATTACCTATGTGATAGAAATGTCCCTTGGTTGATAAATTTCACTTCTTATGTTTGATGAAATTCCTTAATTAGAACTCACTCTAGCTGTAGATTAAAGTTCTCTATTCCTAAATTAATTAGTTGAAATCTCCTTCTAACCAATTTAATCCAAGAATGCATTAAGGTTTGTGAATTCCAATTAGATTTCTCTAATTATCAAGAAGATGCTGAGGTTTCTATCTCTAGTAACCTGAATTCCCATTCTCTACAAAATCCCCGCACTTTGAATTCAACCACTTGCACACATTATGCTTCAACCCACAACTTGTTCGTCATCACCATCTTTGTCAACCCATAAATTTAACCTCAATCATGACAAAATTCACAATAATAACAATGAAAAAATATATACATCTTGAAGGCATCAAGAAATGTAAGAAGTCTTCTCAATAATAAACAAATATATAACAATCATTTTTTTCTTTTTTTCCTCTTTTTCTCTTTTTCTTTGCGATTGAGGTGTAATCCAATTCCCGATCATATAAAGTCATCTCACCACTTTTTCCCTTTTTTTTGCTTTTTTTTTAAACCTATTTTTTTCTACCATCTTCCATTCCACCCTTTTGTTATAATTTCCACATTACTCTTTGCCAATCTTGAGAGTAAAAATGCATTCAACTCTCGCAAAGAAGGGTTAATTATAAAGAGTGGAGTTTAAAATTTGAAAGAAGGAAAAATCTAGAATATAGATTGAAACATTTATGCACAAAGGCTTCAAGAAAGGGTACTACGGATAAAATAAAGAGCGGTGGTTAGAAAGGCTCAATCGAGACAAAGAAGACCTATTACCATCATTTCAAGATCAAACTAAGGTTACTTCCTCATTTCGCTTCAAGGCAAGTGAATGCGGGTTCTAGGGTAAAAGTTATATTGAATTCTAAGGCAAATAACACAAGATTCAATTCCATAATCTTCACAACAAAAGCAAAGTGGAAATGTGCTTAAAAGATGAATTCCATGCAAGTAAGGAATACAAGGGGTGCTTATTTAATCTAAGTTTAAGATACTAGTTATGACCTTTAGAATGCTTGTATAACTACTCTTTGAGAAAAATTAAATATGTAAGTCTTAAAATACCTTGAAGATTCTAAAAATAAAAACAAGAGCATTCAACGAAAATCATGAAAATAATCTATACTACTAAAGCCAACTCTCCCACACTTAAGACAACATTGTCTGTAATATTGGGAGAGAGAAAAACAAAAGACTGAATAAATAGAAATATATGACATAAACTATAGAAGAACGCCACACCAAACCACCAAACACAAAAACGGTGGAAAACATGGCTGTTTCGTACGTGAAGGCTGGGCGAACCCATATGAGCAGCAAGCTGCATCTTCTATATACTTCACAGCAAAAGGAAATGAAAGAAAGCCATAAACAATGACGTAATGAAAGCGGAAGAATAAAAACATAGCAATAAAAGGTCAAAAATAGAAAAGAAAGAACTCCCCTTCATTTACAGATTGCCAGTTCCACCACTCAAGCTTGGGACAGCCCTGGAAAAAGTTACCACCAAAGCCCGGTGAGATAGGCTTTATGGGTGGAGCAGTGGTTTTCTTTGACATGCTTTCTTTTCCAAAATCAATCGTTAAGAGAAACTAGGCTACCAATGTGAAAACACAAATGCCATAAATAACGTTAAAAGTATACGCAATAATAATAATAATAATAATAAAATTTGCAAATTGCTAAACAAGAAAAATAATTATCACTCAAAATTTAAAACAATGGCTAATTAACTCTTAAACATGCTAAGTAACAAAATTAAATAAACTAACTACTAAATTAAAGAAAAGAAGTCTATAATAAGCTAATAGAATGCAAAGTAGTAAAGAAATTTAAAATTTAACATGTTTTATTGTGGCATTTCATCAAACATATGGTAGGTATAAAAGAAAGCAAGAAAGAACCAACAAAAATGGGGAAGGAAAAAAAATTTTTTAAAAATGAACAGTAACCCGGCCCATAAACAGTAACACCCGCGATGAACAGTACCCCCACTCCGTTGGAGCACACCCAACGGTGCCATTTTAATCAGCCTGCAGAACGGGATTGAACGCTGCAGTGAAACGGTGATGAACAACAACCCCATGCCATTTTTTTTTCCTTTTTTTTGCCAAACTCAACTACAAATTCAACAACAAAATTTAAGAAAATAATTGATTACAAACATAAAAATCACACCAAAAAACACATTATAAAACTCTTCACAATTCAAGGCAATTAAAATTTTAAAACTCAAAACCACATTAAACACAATTATGTACAAGTAAAGGAGAGCAAAGATGGTGAAAATCACTTACCCCCCGGGTCATATAGTAGTGTGGAGACAATCTTCTCTTCTTTCTAACTCCAACATGATAAAGTTTAAGTCTAAGTTTACTTACCATTAATGTCCCACTTTTTAGATGATAGCTTTTCACAACTTCATATGGGAGTATTTTACTTACCAAAAATGGGGAAGTCCATTTAGACTTAAACTTACTCGTGAACCATTGATAGTCATTCAATAGCACTTGATCTCCGGATTTGAAAACTTGATTTTGGTCATGCCTCCTTTGGGATTGCACCACTGGTTTGAAGCCTTTTTCCATTAATGTTTTGTGAGTGCAAAATGAAGGGATAATACCATTGATTATTGGGAGTTTTGGATTGTCCACAAGGAAAGCATAATCCAAGTGACCCGGTATCTTCTTCAATTCTAACTCCAAAGTATCTTCAATGGAGGAGTTCATTCTACTTTCCTTTTCCATTTCAGTCTTTTCAAACTCCGTCTCTTTGATGATAAGCTGCGATGACTCCACATGTACTATACTTTCATCAATCTCAGATCGCCCCTTCTTTGCTTCTTCACCTTGAACTATGGCGATCTCCAAAGGTTTTTCATCGTTTCTCTTTTGTCCTTCCTTTTTTTCAATTCCTTCTTGTTCATCTTCAACATGCACTTTCTCATCCATCTTCCCTTCTCCTATTTCCTGCACGTAAGGCTATGAGACATTCAATTCCATCCCACTCCTAAAACTAGTAGCTTCAGTCCATTCCCTAAAATTTGGGTCGGTATTATTTGCGGGAGTCCCAACATGTCTTTCTGAAACTAGCTTCACCAAGTTCTGAAGGGTGGCCTCTTGGTTCTTTAAGGATGCTTCCATTCTTTGGTTACAGGTTTCTTGAATTTGAACATGGGTTTCGGTGTTCGTTATGAAATTTGTCATCAACTCTTCAAGGTTAGACTTCACCGATTGTTGAGGAGGTGGAGGAGGTTGGTATTGGTAAGGAAGGAATACTTGGGGTCGGGAACTTGATGAAGTTTGGAAACTAGGAGAATATGTTTGTGTTTGGTGCCCTTGATTACTCCATGAGAAGTTCGGATAATTGTGTCATCCCGGATTATAAGTATTGTTGTAGGAATTGTAGAATTGTTTGCTTTCTCCAAGATAGTTCCCTTGCTCCATTGATCATGCATTGGAAGTTCCCATGGCTTGTCACTCATAGGTTGGATAACTACCTCGACAAAAGTCATAAGACATCATCAATTGAGAGGGTTGTGGTGACAAATCATAATTCAAGAAGCTCATTCCTTAAGTATAAATACAAACAAAATTCAACACAAAAGAAAATGCTAACTAAAAATTCAACCCAAGGATTTCTCACAAAAATAGGACAAACACAAAAAAACACAAAATAAACACTTAAATTCCCCAATAACTAACAAAATTATAAACAAGGAAAAAAAATGCTAACACAAGGAAAAAAATTAGAGAATCACAAACTAACACTTCAATTCACTAATAACTAACAAAATTACAAACAACAAAAAGAATACTAACACTAGTAACACGAAAAATGACTAAATCAATAAAGTCCACGCTTTCCCCGGCAACGGTGCTAAAAAATTGTTGTGTTTTATTTCTATGCCTTTATACTAAATTTTTATCACAATCTCTAACAATTTGTACACAAACACTAGGCACGTGCACCTATCGTTATGAGTAGTACAATGGCAAGTAAATTCAAATGTCGAATCCACGGGAGTGGTTAAATATCACTACTCACTTTCTATTCTATTGTTTAGCATATCAAAATTGCTTGTGAAAATGGTTGAAATTACTACTATAAATAGAAGTCTAACTTAGCTAATTAAACCAACTTAACCAATTTTTTTTTGTTTGCAAGAGAGAATTCAATTGAGAAAACAATACTTGGATGGTTATTCCCCCTACAATTACCTATGTGATAGAAATGTCCCTTGGTTGATAAATTTCACTTCTTATGTTTGATGAAATTCCTTAATTAGAACTCACTCTATCTCTAGATGAAAGTTCTCTATTCTTAAATTAATTAGTTGAAATCTCTTTCTAACCAATTTAATCCAAGAATGCATTAAGGTTTGTGAATTCCAATTAGATTTCTCTAATTATCAAGAAGATGTTGAGGTTTCTATCTCTAGTCACCTAAATCATCACTATTGTTTGTGTATGGTCTATTTCACCCTTCCTTTTTCAATTCCAAGTGAAAATTTCCAGATTATGAATCAATTTTTGACCCAAATAGTTCAATCAATCAAACCCACCAAACAATCCAAAAATTCCAGATTTTGAATCAATTGTCCACCAAATCAATTCAATCAATCAAACCACAAACAATCCACAAGAAAATTGAGCTCAATCAACCAAGGGAAACAATTCATTCACATAAATAAAAACTAGGGTTCATAATCATCCAAGCATTCAAGAATTTAGTTCATCAACATATTACAAATCAAAGAACATAAAACAACAAAGAAAGAGGCAGAATTGCTCATTTTCATGGTTGAAATCTCCTCTCTTCTTCAAGGTTGAAGTTCTTAACAATTTTGTTGAGAAAGTTGCAGCTTTTTCCATGAATCTTCAAGGTGGATGTTCTCCTTCTTCAAGGATTCAATCTTCTCTCTTGATTTCTCTTGCAAAGATGAAGATTTGGGATAGGATTTGAGTGAGTTTTCTTGTGTTTTTTTTGGTGTTTTCTGTCCACTCCAGCCGTCCCCATTTTTTCTACCCTAAAGGGGTATAAAAATTTGTCCCAAAAGAGAGATAAAAGCAGCTTATAAATAGCTTCAGATCAACATAAACAGCGCCGCTTAGATCACAACAAACGGCGCCGCTTTCCCCCAGTTTTCGTGCAAGGTTCTGCTGCCCGACTGTGGCACTGTTTTGATTTCTAGGTGAATTTAGAGCATTATATTGGCTGATCTAGATCTTGATGTCTTATAAAATTTGTAGATCAGGATCTTAGATTTTCACAGAGATTTGAATCACCGCAATTGGGCATCTAGAACTCAAGATATGAGCATTCTACCAAACTGTGTTAAAAATGGAACACAATGCAGAATAGGTAACTTTACAGCATAAGTAAGGTAGGCAAATGAACTCCAATTGACAAAACATTTTCCATTATGAAAACTTAAGAACGTCTTCTATAATTGTATAGAATACCACTTTTGCATTTGGAATCTGTATGAATGTCAAAATCACACTTTAATATTCTCTACCAGTCTATTTTTCTCTACATTTCTCTGTTTTTCTTCATTGTATAAATTTTCCATGTCGGCAGTCCACCAGCTGCAGGTGCATTGGACATCCTTCGACGTTCCAGACATTTTTTGTAAGTAGCATATCTGGAATCAAAAGTAGTCATGTTGTTATTCTCTATATCAGGCATCATTATTTACTATACATTGACATTATTCACTCAATAAGGTATAATTATCTGCATACCTTGGAGTGAATATTTTTTCGCTTCAGAGGGAATAATTATTCACTCTTATTCATTCTTAAGAGTGAATAATTATTCACTTCAGAGTGAATAATTAGTCGCTTAAGAGTGAATAATTATTATTCACTCTTAAGAATGAATAAGAGTGAATAATTATTCATTTTAGAGGGAATAATTAGTCGCTTAAGAGTGAATAATTAGTCACTCTTAAGTGAATAATTATGCACTTAAGAGTGAATAATTATTCTCTCTTGAGTGAATAATTATTCACTCCTATGAAGGAGATGTGTATTATTCACTCATACCCCATATTATCCTTTACTAGAAGGAGATGCATATTGCCGTCTGGCCAACTAATGAACATTTTCGACACAAACTTGTCCAAACTGCTGTGTAGAAACTGGAGTATATGTCATGACCAATTAAACACCTTCACAAATCCTAAGTCTTCTAGAATGGGGCAATATACACCTAGAAAATTCGATTTCCAATCGGTTTTAAAATTAAATATTTTTAATTTTTTATGGATGATGATATGGGTTTCAAATTGTTTTTCTAAAACACATTTTTATTATTGATGACTTTTATAATCAGTGTCAAATTGGTTTCAAAATTCAATTTCTAATATGTTTCAAAATTAAATATTTTAATTTTTTATGGTTAATGATATTTGTTTCAAATCAGTTTCTAAACCAAATACTTTTTTATGTTTTGATGAATTTTATAATTGGTTTACAATCGATTCCAAACATTATCAGTTTCATTTTAGTTTCAAAATGATTTTTTTTTTAATTTTTTGAGTGTTTAAAAATTAGTTTATAATTAGAAACTAATTTTTTCAATATAAAAATTCAGTTTCCACTAGGTTTCTAATCAATTTCTAAATCATATATGCTAAAGTGATTTTGAATCAGTTTCTAATCGATTTCAAAACCCCCGAATGTAGTTTCAATATGGTTGCCAATCCAAAAATAGTTTCTAATCGGTTTCAAACATTGTATTTAATATTAAGATTTATGGATTATAGCTAAGGCTTATAACGTAACATCTTGCACTTTTGATAGATTTAAATAAATTATTGTGATCATTACATAATTAGTATACGTATATATTTTGATTTCATATATAACTATCTATAGTTGAATAACAATTATATATACAACGTATTTGTGTCATAATGCTTATGTCTAACAGATATGTTAATTTATACTTATTTTGATTATTATTCATGTATTATCTAATTTGATACAAGTGATCTATAGTTAATACTCATATAAATATATAGGTATGTGAAACGATAACTATATATAATGCTAATATTTTTATATATACACATACAATTTTGAATTTTTTATTAATTGGTAAATTATTTTTTGTTAAGTTAATAACATGAGTTTATAATCCGATAAAAATTAGAAATAAATCAACAACAATGTTTCGTTGGAAATGAAACTTATTAAAAACTTCAGACTATTTTTTTATTTTGTTAATTAAGGATTTATAAAAAAAGAGTTGTTTTTTGTACATAATCAAATTGATTTTAAAATAGTATATTAAAATATAATACAATAAATTGTATCTTATAGTATTTTTTTCTTTAAGTTCTATTATAAATAAGATTTTTTTAAAAAAATTACATAATCTATTATTTAAGAAATAATTATAATATATATTATTAATTTAAAATATAATATACACATATATAGTATAAATAAAATAGTTGTAAAAGAATATCACAACAGCAAGCTTAGTGTGGTGAAGTAGCACATCCCCCCACACCAACAACACGGCCGGCTGATTCGGGGGGTTCTCCGCATGGGTCAACTAACTTGATCCATGTACCTTTTTGTTTCGTATTTCATTTTTTATTGTTCAAATCGGTTCTTAAATTCAATTTCAAATCAATTCTAATACAATTTCAAAAGCAATTGCTATATTCTGTAAAAAATGTTGGTTGTCAGATCAATTTTGATACTTACCATACTCGATTTCAAAATGAATTTCAAATTCAGTTTTAAATTCGAAACCAACTTTATTTGATTTCAAAATCAAGCCAAGACCATCAATATTGAGACTTGCATGAGTCGATTTCAAATTTTGGTTTTGAAACCGCTTCAAATCGGCTATTTCCTTGTAGTGGAAATCACATATTCACACAAACACATTCTTGAAGAACACAGTAAAGATAGGCATGAAAAATCTTGAAATTCAACCCTCGAATCAAAATTTCTTAGTAAAACGTTTGCTTTTGAAGGAAAAATCACATTTTTTACAAAAACAATTTAAGCCCTGCTAAGTTACAAAAAAAAAAAAAAAAAAACTCACTTATTGATTTGGAATTCTCAAATGCAATTAATAGTGAGAAATAAATAAATAAAATCTAAACGGTGATGGAGCTCAAACCGGCACTGATTGACTAAGGAGAGACACAACCCGTGTGATTTAGATCATTTTTAATGCTCTTTGTGTAACACTTTCTAGATCATCCTTAATTATAAAAATTTTGATTTGTACATTGTAAACAAAAATGGATAAACTTTAAATATAAAATATTATAATTAAAAATGATATAGAGGGAGTTCAGATGATCCGGAGCGCAACCAATGCTAGTTTCTCTAGAGATCCGCACCGAACACACTGTGCATGAGTAACCGTGCTCTTAGTGATCATTTAGCCAATATATATATACTTTTACTTTCTCTCTTCTTCTGAATCTTCCAAGGGCTTGAATATTTTTTTTAAGTTTTTAAAATTTTAATAAGTTTTAGAAATGTTTTATCGGTTAAAAAAGTTTTAACAAGAAAAACTAATGAAATTTTATATAGAATTTACAAGCACATTCTTACCTTTTAACCCTAATTTAAACTCTTCCAAAAAAAAAATATCAACTTTAATGTTGTCACCACTTCTAGCACTATTCAAACTCTTTTGAATAAATTCAAATGCACATTCTCAATTCAACTAATACAAGCTACAACTCAATGCTTTGAACTGTTTCAACTCTATTCAAAAGATCTGTTTTTTTGCTGTCAACGGACGGAAGCTCTTCTTCAAGCAAGTGCTTTGTTCTCCAATTCGGTAAGATAGCTTTTCCTTAGTCAATCTTCTACTCAAAAGAAAAATTGGTATTTAAATTTATTCTATACTTTCTGCAATTCTCATATATTATTGCCATGTTACTTAGTCCAAGGCAAAATTTTGACAAGATGAGCATGGGGCGACTATATGACCAAATATAGTTTTTGATTTTGATCAAGGGGTGACAATTTAGATTTTGATTTATGTTCATTGTGCAAACAGGTGGAGCTCCATTACTTTCATTGGACTCGCTGCACGGAACTGATGTCCCATTGGATTTAGTTAGCTCATTGACCATGTAAGTATCCTTAGTTGTTATATTGTCTTGCTGAACTAAGAATAAATTTTACAAGTACCCTTTATTTGACTGTAAATGTGTGTGTTTGTGCTTTGCTCTTCCTTTTCTGAATTACTATGAATTATAAACGTAATCTTTCTCATTCGCTATTCTTTTCTTTTCCTCCATTCTCTGTTCTTTTTTCCCCCTGCATTTGATTTTGGATTTGTTTGTGCCATCTCTTTCCCCAAATTATGAATGTATTTAATTTTTTTTCTTTTTTGGCATTGTAACAAAAGTTTTTGCCCAAATTATTATTCAGCAAGCTAATGGGCAATTTTCGCTCGGGGATTTTCATTAGTCAAAAGCAAAACAAGAGCGATTGAGGTCGGCTGATTTTTGTATTTTTCCCCATGAAATGGCTATTGTTTTTTATTTTTCTTCTGGTGGATCATAAATGTGTTCATATAGTTCTTGCCCAAATATCTTCACATTTTCATGAGAAACATATTTCCTAGAAAATTTGTATGTTCTGTTTTGTTCCTTTATGTTCAATATACCTTCGCTCCATTCAATTTTGTGTTCTTGGTTTTCTTGATAATTGATTTTTTATTTGAAAAAGAAATTTTTCCGAAGTTATATTATTCGCCTACAAGTAAAATCTTTGATTTGGAGCTTTGAATATTGAGGTGAGGTTGCTTCATTTATTTCTCTTCAAAACAGGAATTCTGGCATCAAAGTGGAATTCTTCCTCTCTTAATATGAATCACGTGCATAGGGTATAAACAACGTGATACAAGGACAAAGAATCATGCTATTTCCGCTACTACCAATAATGGATTTCATCTGTGGTATGACTCTCTTATAAAGAATTATGTGCATATGGTTGAAAGGATCACGTAGAGCATTTCATGGACAGCTGTGGAGCAATCTTCCCCATTCAATTCCTATATCATTTTTCCTAATCTTTATTTACTATGTCTAAAATTATTTAGATTTCTCTATATTTATGTGCAAAGATTAAATTTAATGATCTAAAAAGTTACTTTTTGAGTTCATATTGAGGTAAATAAGTCTCTTATTATTTGCTTTATTTATTTTTTTACAATCACATGTTAACTCTTTTAGGCACTCATTCATATTCCAAATCCCGTTCAGCCTTTTCTTATTTTTCAAGTTTAAAGAGCTAGGATATATGGCTTTATAGTTCAATTTACAAGGTTTTTTTTCCTCCATTTGCACTGCTATTCTTCTATAAATACAGACATGAGTGTCTGAATTGAATGAGTGGAATAGTCAATTGCCCCTTGTGTTTAGTTATTTTGTTTGTATTTATAAAAATTGAAGGCTTTTTTGTTCCTCTCGAAACAGTATATATGGAATAACTTTTCTATTTATAACTAAAAGATCTGGAATAGAACATATTTAAAAGCATGAAATGTCCATTTTCTGTACTCTTACGAGGAATCAAAATTTAAAACTTTGAGCCTTTTCCACAGTGGATGTGGATTCTTTTTCTTGCCGTTTCTACATCCCCTTCCCCCCTCCATAAAAAATGCAGCATTTGTTGTTTCCAGAATTGCTGTTTATGTCCGTGTGCTTCCTCTAACCCTCTTGGAATACTACTGTGAATTATTGCGTGGTGCAAGCACAATGTTGATATTCATATTCCAAGAATGCAATCTGCACTACATGACTTCATCAACTATTTTTGGCTTTTGCATTTGACTTGTATTACATGCACATAATATATCATATCAAACTCTTGCTCAATAAACTTTGTGGCTAATATTTTCCTCACTAATGTCTGAAAGAATCTGTACATATTTCTGGTTCTACGATTTCAGAGTGCATCGTAAGGAAATCACAACTCATATGGTAAAGTTTGACAAACTTTACCACTCATTATGATAAAGTTTGGTTCCCTTCCAACAATACAAAGTTGTAAGGAAGTTAATCCAGGTATCGAGATCAAACTTCTGCCTAGGGGATAAATTTTTAAAATAATTAAACTAAACATTATTTATTCTAGAATTTTGTTCTTAATTAACCATTTACCCTATACATAAGTCTCTCAAGTTGAGTTATGTTAAGTAACAACTCCTTTCTATTAACTATATTTAGAGGAAAGTAAAGGCATTAGTAAAATAGATATTGTAGTCCTTCGCAATTGGCAAGACTTAATCAAACAAAAAGTGGAAAACATGCAACAAAGGAGATACATAATCTCTACGAACTTGATACCTGCATAAAGAGAATGAAGTGGAAACTTTATCGCACCAAATGTCAAATTATGAATTACAATATAAGTGATTAATAAAACAAATTTATTTTTCTAAACTTAACTTCTACAAATTATTTATTTATTTTAGTTGTACAAAAATAAATAATCAATAGTACACTACCAGACATTTAACTTTTTTGCGATGGACTATTCCGTCGCAAATCCGTAGAAAATCACAAATTGCGACGGATTTGCGACGAAATAGTTCGTCGCAAAAATATAAGTCGCAAATTTGTAACAGACCAGATATCCGTCGCATATTTGCGACGAAAACATTCCGTCGCCGATTTGCGACGGCACTGTCGCAACTTTGCGACGTAATCTTGCCGTCACAAAACTGCGACGTAAATCGTTCGTCGCAAATGTGCGACGGCTATATTCCGTAGTACATTTGCGACGGTTTATTTCGGTTGCAATTTCGCGACAGAATAAGTTTCGCAGTAGATTTGCGACGGACAGCAAGCATCGCTGGTTTACGACGGATACAATCCGTTGCCAATTTGCGACGGCTGTAGTCTGTCGCATCTTTGCGACGGATACATTCCATCGCAAATTGTTAATTAATTAATTATTTTTAATTATTAAATATTAAAAATAATTTATTAATTATTAAAAATAATTAATAATTAAAAATACAATTTAATCTTAAATTTTAATTGTTAATTAAATATTTTAAAATTTTTAAATAATATTTTTTCAATAATTTATAAATAATTATTTTTAAAAATAAACATAATTAATACAATGATAAAAAATTAAAAAATTCTTAAAATAAAATATAATTAATCCGTTAAATGTGAGTGTTGTATGTGTTCAATATTGGAAAAAATGAAACAAAATCTATGTAACTATAGAAGGCGGCGCTGCAAACGGTGGAAGAGGCGGAAGTGGATCGGAAGGTCAGTCGTTGGCGGATGGTCGTCGGGCGGATCGATCGTGTATTCCACATCGGCTCCGTCTGTCTGCTCTTCAGAATCTGGTATCGAAAAAGGAGGTGCAGGTGGAGAAGGTGGCGGAGGCAGATGTAGTGCCTCGGACATAACTCGCAAATACTGGTCCAAACTAGCAAAGCGTTGCTAGAAATAACCGCGCATCGACCTCTCTCTCTGCAACTGACTGTGAAGAGATGCGTACTCTGGATGCGATGTAATCGAGCAAGATGTTGGAGCAGTGGGCGACATGGACTGACATAACCTCCGGCGTATGTGAACTGCTTCGGAATCCAATCCAAAAATCCGATTCTTTGAAGCACCGCCAGCAACCTCTACAAGTAGGGACTTCTCATCCAGTGGTTGCTGAGAAGTCACCGAATCTTGAGACTATCCTGCAAATTGTATACATCATAAATTTATAACGGTGTCTAACAATAAAACAATTAATATAAAATACAGAGTAATATAATTTGTAAACTTACCAACGTATGTTGTGATTTCTCACTGATAAACTTGCCCTTTTTTGGGCAATTCTTATATCTGTGCGTCGCCTCGTACATATCGGTGAAGTGAAAGTCATCTCCGCGCTCCTTACGCTACAAATATATTAATATAAATATTTAGTAATTATATTACAATTAAATAACAATGATAAAAATTATGATTACCATCCGACGCTCGTGCTCGCTGAAGAAAATGCATCCTCCAGTGTGAGTCGGTCCAGGAGCGGCTGCTCTGTACCGCTTAGCAGTGGCGGAAACACGCCTAAATTGTTCAGTGCTCCAGTGATCCCGCCAGAGTTGGTTCCAAATTTCAGGAGATATCCACGGTGAACATTTCCCCTTACACCGAGCCTTTGATAGCTGATCAGATAGACGACGAGTGCATTTGTCGTCCCAAATACGTCGTATCTGATCAGCATGCTCTGGAAGCCATCGATAACGTCTCTGCAAAATTATAAAAAAATTCAAAATTTAAAAATATATACATATATAATATACATATATATATATTATAATTTGTTACTTACACTCCACATTTGGAACAATATATCCCGAAGCTCCAAGGGAACCGCGTCAAGATTATTCAATCTTATACATTAGTCATACTTAAAGCTTTAATTATTAGTATTATACACATATGTGATATACTTTTATATGTTTTGTATCATGTATCATTATAGTGAATAGATATGTTATATCAAAATAATTGACAAAATACATATTCGTATGTGTCTTTATATAAATACTATAAAATATAGAGTACCAATACTTCATAGTTCATATTACAAGCATACTATATTTATAAATACTTCATAAATAGTTCATTTAAGAATTTCGTGAGGTACGGCACACAAAAAACAAAAAAGGATGCAAGAATAAGAAGAAAAAAAAATAATCCGTTGCAATTCTGTTGCAAATCCGTCGCAACTCAGTCGCATAACTGCGACGGATTTGCGACGCCAATTATTTCTTTATGTAAATGTAAATTTCCGTCGCAAATCAGTCGCAGATTTGCGACGGCTTTTTTTAAACATTTTTTATTTCTAATTTTTAATTTCTATCGCAAATCCGTTGCAGATCTGCGACGGATTTGCGACGAAATTTATTTAAACTTTTTAATTCAACTATAAAAATTTTGAAATATAATGAGAGAATAATGAGCTACAAAGTCAGTGAAATTTCTATGAACCTGTACAGTTTGAGAGAAAATATACCGTATTGAGTTTATAACACTATTAAAATAGATATAAGTTGTCTTTGACTTTTTATGAGAATAACTTCGTTTACTACAACAAAATAGTGTGATTGAGAAATCACGTGAAATAGAATATACATATATATATGTATTTAAAATAATGAAAAAATTAATAGACACAATTCACACAACTCTTACGAGTCCATACAAGTAGATAAAAACTTCCGCCGCCCTTCCAATGGCCATCTCACACGCGATACAAAGGAACTCTCCATACAACACCTCCCAATGGCCTTCTCACACTCAATGCAAAAGGACTCTCCATACAACATCTCCCAATGGCCTTCTCACACACGGCGCAAAGGGCTCTCTTCACAAATCAATAATCTCACCCTGCAAGGGAGTCCATTAATATCCCGACGGCGGAGTTCGCACATAATTTACATTTACAACTCATGAACAACCAATCAATTCTCAGGGTTTAGTAAAGGCATTAGAAGAGGACTCAACTGTCAAGTGCGACATAGAAGAAGAACTATAAAAATTCAACTATAAAAATTTGGAAATATAATGAGAGAATAATGAGCTACGAAGTCAGTGAAATTTCTATGAACATGTACAGTTTGAGAGAAAATATACCGTATTAAGTTTATAACACTTTTAAAATAGATATAAGTTGTCTTTGACTTTTTATGAGAATAACTTCGTTTACTACAACAAAATAGTGTGATTGAGAAATCACGTGAAATAGAATATACATATATATATATGTATTTAAAATAATGAAAAATTAATAAACACAATTCACACAACTCTTACGAGTCCATACAAGCAGATAAAAACTTCTGCCGCCCTTCCAATGGCCATCTCACACGCGGTACAAAGGAACTCTTCATACAACACCTCCCAATGGCCTTCTCACACTCAATGCAAAAGGACTCTCCACACAACATCTCCCGTTGGCCTTCACACACACGGCGCAAAGGGCTCTCCACACAAATCAATAATCTCACCCTAAAAGGGAGTCTGTTCATATCCCAACGGTGGAGTTCGCATATAATTCACATTTACAACTCATGAACAACCAATCAATTCTCATGGTTTAGTGTATTATATAAATATACAAGCCAAGCCATGACAAAACAACAACTTATATCAGTACTACATTTTTTCACAAAAATTCGAGCCATGGCAAAATAACAATTTAAAGTTAACAATACATTTATTCACAAAAGCTGAGTCACGAAAAAATAACAATTCAGGATAAACAACACATTTATTCACAAAAGCTGAGCCAGGACAAACTAACAATTCAAGGTTAACAACACATTTATTCACAAAAGTCGAGCCATGAAAAATAAATGCTTTACTTAGCGTAAAATAAATAAATAAAAATATATTAAAATAACATAACTTCAAATAATATAATTTTGTGGTCCTCAATTTCCACAAGTAAGTTAGAAATCTCACCTCAAGCGAAAAGTATAAACGTATGCTACTCCGCACATGGTTCTACCGCGGCAATCTTAGGACCTACCATATAATTGCATAGTAACAAACAAATTTAATGTCACTCTAAAATACTCAAACATTGACACATATATATATATATATATATATATATATATATATATATATATATATATATATATATATATATAATACATGAATGAATGCATGATTAATATTACTTAGAACTAAAAATTATTGAATTTGATAAAATTATTTTAAAAGAGGAACTAACTATTTTTCAAGGGACTAAAAATATTAAAATGATTAATTTTAATAAAATCCACCATTCTTCCACCAAAACTCCCAATTATTCTATTTTATTCCTAATGTACCAATTTAAGAAAATTATTCTATTTTATTCATAATTTACCAATTTAGAAAAATTATTCCACTTACATATTTTGTTACTCGTTCTGCATTATAATAGTCTAATAAATATTTAAATACTCAATATTTAATCAAAACAAAAATTCATGAAGATAAATAAATTTGTCCAGATTTTAAAAAAATTTAGCAAATATATAGAACATGGTTAAAAATTAATGAAGCAAATATATATATGCTAGAGTAAAACTTCTTGAAAAATTACTTAGTAAAAGTAAAATTTATGGTTTTACAAATCTTCCTTTAACCCTAAAAAGAACTATGCTTAATGAACCGAATAGTAGTCAATTATAATTACTGAAATTTTCTCAAATAGACATATAACATCACCAAATCTATTTCATAAGTCCTTATTTTTTCCAAAAAATATATACCACGAAAAGATTCATTGTCTAATCCACTAGATGTCAACGTGGAAGCTATAGAACCACTAATAGATGTTCAACATAATGGTAATTGTGCACAAACTGTACTATTCATCTAAATATAACTATTTCTCTATTACAATATAGCGCTAAAGTTAATATGCTGAGTACCCTTTTTTCCCGCATGTGCGGGAAGCCCACCACAGCCATTAGATCATAAATTTTTGATCCAATGGTTGTAAGTGACCAGGGGTATTTTGGAGCCAAATTTATTTTTCAAGTCCCGCCTAAATCTATCAGATCAAGAAGGACAAATGTCATGTCACAATTTCTACCAACTCTCACCTAAATCTCCCATATCTTCCATTCCGGGCTGCCATTCTTCCATTCTCCTCTGTTATTTCTCCTCTCTTAAAGCCAAGAACGCTTATCTCTTGAAGAAATCCTACATTATTCAGTACAGGTATTTTTTGTGTTTTCTTGGATGTATTGAATACGTTGGTTATGTTTTCTTATTTTCTTTTACATGGCCAACAAAAGGAAAAGAATGATACTCAGTCTGAATCACAACGTGCTAGGAATGAGATTCTTACCGAATTAGTCGTTGAACATCACTGAATAATTATACACTCCATTGAATAATTATTCACTCTTACATGATGTATAATTATTTACATGCATATGAATAATTATTTGGTGCATTTTTTCCATACAACTTTGAAAAACTCAAGAAACAGGAGTTCAGAACAGTAGAGGAGGCTCGTGAATTTTAGACCGAATATGCTCACTGCGTGGGGTTTGCCACACGAATCAACTACGAGAACAAATATAAAATCAAGACCTCGATAGTTCAGTACATGACGTACTTGTGTAAACAAAGAAGGATTTAGGAAGGGCAGCAAACTAGACCCCAAGAATGAGAAAACACCAGTTAGCCACGTTGAAGCTACACCCTTGCTTCTGCGCAGAAGAAGCGGGGAGAGAACAGGATGCCCGACACACATCAAAATGGGACTGGATCAGACTCGAGATTTATACATTATTACAGGTTAGGTTACAGACCATAACCACAATCTACACCCAAAAGAGTTTTCCTATACGCTAAGGTCGAATCGCAGAGTGAGTATAGTTCAAGGAGTTGTAGCTGAATTGCATGAAGATGCTGTAATCCGATTGAGGTCTTCATGCGAAGTGATGTCAATGGCAGCTGGCGGCAAGGAAAGCCTGGGTTTTCTTTCCTCGGACCTCAAGAACCATCTTACAAGGCGAGGACAGAAGGCTATGAGACTTGGGGAAGCCACAGCGTTGCAGGAACATTTTCGTGGAAAAGCATATCGCAATATCTCTTTTTACTACGACATTGAGGTCGACAGATTGCAAATATATTTTGGGCTGACGAAAAAATGAAGATGGACTACAACTTCTTCGGGGGTTCCGTCACATTTGATACAACATACAGAACAAATAAAAATTATAGACCCGTTGGTAACATACCCACTCTTACATGAATGGTTATTTATATGAAACAAATGGTGTTTGGCTGAGTAATTATTCACTCTGACGTGATTATTCTCTCTTATATGAGTAATTATTCACTCTGAAGTGAATGACTATGCACTATTATTACCCATTGCTTCTATGCTGTTTACAAATCTAAATAATTTATCCTTGACTCTGACCAGCTCTCTTTGTGGGTTTCAACCATCACCACTAGAGTTGCATCTTTGGGGCGGCCCTATTATATGATGAGACAATAGAATCGCTTGAGTGGTTGTTCAAGTCATTACTGAGATGCATGTCAGGCAAAGCACCTACTACTATATTTACGGATCAAGATCCTGCTATG
Source organism: Rauvolfia tetraphylla (assembly GCA_030512225.1). NCBI lineage: Eukaryota > Viridiplantae > Streptophyta > Magnoliopsida > Gentianales > Apocynaceae > Rauvolfia > Rauvolfia tetraphylla. Next base: position 5,499,537 of record JAJQKT010000004.1, on the reverse strand, counting down.
GCTGCCGCCATCAAAATTGCACTTCCTACAACATTTCATGCTCTTTGCACCTGGCACACAAAGCAAAATGCGCAAAAGAATTTGAGGCAACTGTACACCTCAAACTTTGCAGATCATTTTCTTAATTTAATTTAATGTTTGGGCAAAGATGATTTACGATTTTTGAACACAGTGGTCGGCTGTTTGGGTTAAACAGCATTTCACAGCAGGCATGCTGTCAACGCATTTGAGCGAGTCATGCAACAATATAATTAGACACTTCCCGCAAGCATATCACAACCTCGTTCAATTTTTCACTCATTTCAACTGGATGGTTAAACACATAAGGCATACTGAGAAGATAAATGATTTTTAAGCTCGAGACAAGTTAGCGAATAACCAATTCTCCTACAAGCCCTTGGCGCAGAGTGTAGTTGAGGTTTATACTCCTAACGTTTTTGCAATGTTCCATGAAATAAACCAGCAGACTTTCGAGTATTTGATGGAGCCATGTACTGAGAAGAATGAGGATTGTATGTCGGCGTACATTGTGTATAAGATAGTTGCTAGTGGGAATTCGAAAGTTAATGAGAGGATTGTTCTCGTTAATGACTCGAATTCTGACCGTGCTATCCTCAAGTGTAGCAGTCGCCTGTATGAAACCTTGGGTCTGCTCTGCCGCCATGTATTAAAGAATATGAACGTTCTTGGCTCTTTGGGCAACCAAAATTTCAGATCGATTCCAGACCATTACATACTTTAAAAGATGGACAAGTAATGCAAAGAATCAGCTCAACCTTTCGTCCAGCCTGGGTGAAAAGAAACCCTCAGAGTACGGTGAATGTTACCAGTTACTGACAGCCAAGATGGTTTTGTTGGCAACCACCGTCTGCATGGAGGACAACGCATGCAAGACTGTTGATCAGGCAATGGACGATCTATGCAAATGATGTAAATTACTTCTCCCATCTGGTCCTTGCGCCTCGCCTTCCGAAAAGACGGAAGTCTCCTCAACAAAAAGTCAGTTACTCTATTCAATGAATTTCCTCTTGCAAGATTGAATGAGTGAATAATTATTCGCTCTTGAATTCAATTCATTTTTGCTTGTAAGAATGAATAATTATTCAATGAATTGATCAATGTGAATAATTACACACTCTTGAAATCTTTCCATTTCTGCTTGTAAGAGTGAATAATTATTCACTCTTTTGAAAAGAGAGAATAATTATTTACTCTTTCAAGCAAATCAAGAGTGAATAATTATTCACTGAATTGGTTGATGTGAATAATTATTCACTCTTGAATTCTTTACATTTCCACTTGTAAGAGTGAATAATTATTCACATTTGAGTTCTTTTCATTTCAGCTTGTAATAGTGAATAATTATTCACTCTTTTGAAAAGAGTGAATAATTATTCACTCTTGAATTCTTTACATTTCTGCTTGTAAGAGTGAATAATTATTCGCTAAATTGATTGATGTTAATAATTATTCACTCTTGGATTCTTTTCATTTTCGCTTGTAAGAGTGAATAATTATTCGATCTTTAATTCAATTCATTTCTACTTGTAAAAGTGAATAATAATTTTATTCTTTGCTGACATTTAGATCCACAATATCAACCCAGCTGTGAGGACGGACATGTACCTGGCAAGGACATCAAACCCAAAAAAACCCCGAATAGATCGCGGAAAGAGCTCAGGAGTATCCAAGAGCAGTTGCGGTAGAAGAGAAATGCCTTGATCAAAAAAATGCGAAATGGAGTGCCTGAGCCGAATAACAGAGTCGTTGTTACCTATGACCATGTAAACGATATTTGGTGAATAATTATTCATCAAAGAGTGTATATAATAAAATCTTAAATGAATAATTATCCACTCAACGCCATTTAAAGTCAATGTTTGTCTATAGTTAATGTTTTTGTATATTGAATCATAATTAACTACTAACAATAATTATTCACAACTGTCTCCATGCATCAGCTATGTAAGTCAGTTTGAACTGGAACTGCAGGGACATCCCAATTGAACTTCTGCCAATCAACTTCCCGTCTGCCCCAGATACTGTACCACTTGGTGAAATACGTGAGCACCAGTTAACCAAGCTATTGGTGAGTCTCGCGGAAATTTGATTGGAAAGGTATGCTGTTCAGGCAGAGGAAACAGTTTGTCCCCACATCTATCGCGTAGAAGTAAATGTGGTTCTCTCTGATTATGGGGAAGAAGTAGTATACGACCAAATAAAATCCACAAGTGAATAATTATTCACACAAGACAGTGTAATAATTAGTCAAAGTACTACTAAGGAGTGAATAATTATTCATATTTATCATAGAGTGAATAATTATTCGCTCTTGAATTCAATTTATTTCTGATTGCAAGAGTGAATAATTATTCACTCTGAAGTGAATGTTTGCAAGAGTAAATAATTATTCACTCAAAATCCACAAGCGAATAATTATTCACTTAAAAGCCACAAGTGAATAATTATTCGCTATGTAAACACCATAGCAAAGCGTACTCACGTAGTCACAGGAAGATGAGTCAAATCCACTACCGCTGGGCAAGTAATTAAGCCCGGATAAAATGCCCTCGATCTCAACCTCCATTACTTTAGGCGAAGGCTCCCTGCGGGCGTTCTGACAACCTTTAGCCCATTTCTGAAGGAAAAAGAAATAAAATTATTCACAATTATTACTTCTCACCAAATATGAACCGTTAAATAAATTGGCATACTCCTATTTTGGTGGTGGTGAAGCAAAATCTACACATCACACCACTGTAAGCCTGCTGGCAGTTTAGATAGTGGGCATATGCGCCAATCGTTGTGCAGTAAAAATTTTATACCGGCCGGCAGCCACGAACCTCTATTCTGTTGAGTTGCTGGGTCCCATCCCTCAACAAAATATCGGCCCTTCATAAAGCAACGATATTGTTATTACTGAATAATTATTCACTCGTACGCTCGAATAATTATTTAAATTGACAAAACTGGAATAAATAATTATTCACTTAATGAATAAACCCTTACTCTATTCTGTTTGGAGCAATCTGGAGCCAGGCATAATCAACGAGCAGGGTCGCTTCTGCAGTAAGGGCGAATGGATTCGCCCGACCTACCACAAAAGGAGACTGCAGAAATTGACTGGGCTTTATTAGCCCCCGGCGCTTGGGCGATGGATTTGCTAGGACGTCCTCCACCAGTTCGGCAGGTTCATCCGTGTGCATGACAGTCTCAGTCCCGTCAACATCGAATAAAAGACACAAACAAAGAATGAATATCTCATGTCGCACAACTGAGAATATCCACCATATAGTGAATAATTATTCGCTATGATAAGAATAATTATTCAATGTACAAAGTGAAAACTTGAGTAATTATTCTCCATAAGAACATTCACTAAGTGAATAATTATTCGCTATTAAGTAACGATACAGTATAATGAATAATTGCTTATTGGAATGAATAATTATTCATTAAATTCGTCAACTCTTTTTAAGCACACATAATTTTCAGAACAACGCCTGAATCCTAATTATCAGCTATGACTGGGCGGTTGGTTGGTTTTTTTGCTACCCGCTTACGGGTTCTTGGCTTCTTCTGTAACTTGGGCTGGAGGGGAGTGACCGGCTCTGATCTAACATGTACCTCACCGGGCTCTTCCCCGTCCAGGACAACAGGTTCGGTGGTCGCTTCTGCTGCTTCATGACTGTTGTGTTTTATTTCTATGCCTTTATACTAAATTTTTATCACAATCTCTAACAATTTATACACAAACACTAGTCAAGTGCACCTATCGTTATGAGTAATACAATGGTAAGTAAATTCAAATGTCGAATCCATGGGGGTGGTTAAATATCATTACTCACTTTCTATTATATTGTTTAGCCTATCAAAATTGCTTGTGAAAATGGATAGCAGTCTAACTTCGCTAATTAGACCAACTTAACTAATTTGTTTTTGTTTGCAAGAGAGAATTCATTTGAGAAAACAATACTTGGATCGTTAATCCCCCTAGAATTACCTATGTGATAGAAATGTCCCTTGGTTGATAAATTTCACTTATTATGTTTGATGAAATTCCTTAATTAGAACTCACTCTATCTCTAGATGAAAGTTATCTATTCTTAAATTAATTAGTTGAAATCTCTTTCTAACCAATTTAATCCAAGAATGCATTAAAGTTTGTGAATTCCAATTAGATTTCTCTAATTATCAAGAAGTTGTTAAGGTTGTATCTCTAGTCACCTAAATCATTACCATTGTTTGTGTATGGTCTATTTCACCCTTCCTTTCTCAATTCCAAGTGGAAATTTTTAGATTATGAATCAATTTTAACCCAAATAGTTCAATCAATAAAACCCACCAAACAATCCAAAAATTCCAGATTTTGAATCAATTGTCCACCAAATCAATTCATTCAATCAAACCAACAAACAATCCACAAGAAATTTAAGCTCAATCAACCAAGGGAAACAACTCATTCACATAAATAAAACTAGGGTTCATAATCATCCAAGTATTTAAGAATTTAGTTCATCAACATATTACAAATCAAAGAACATAAAACAACAAAGAAAGAGGGAGAATTGCTCATTTTCATGGTTGAAATCTCCTCTCTTCTTCAAGGTTGAAGTTCTTCAGGATTTTGTTGAGAAAGTTGCAGCTTTTTCCATGAATCTTCAAGGTGGATGTTCTCCTTCTTCAAGGATTCAATCTTCTCTCTTGATTTCTCTTGCAAAGATGCAGATTTAGGATAGGATTTGAGTGAGTTTTCTTGTGTTTTTTTGGAGTTTTCTGTCCACTCCAGCTGTCCCCCCTGTTTCTGCCCTAAAGGGGTATTATAATCTACCCCAAAAGAGAGATAAAAGTAGCTTAAAAACAGTTTCAGATTGACATAAACGGCACCACTTAGATGACAACAAACGGCCCGACTGTGACACTGTTTTGATTTTTAGGTGAATTCAAAGCATTATTTCGGCCGATATAGGTCTTGATGTCTGCATAAAATTTGTAGATCAGGATCTTAGATTTGTACATAGATTTGAATCACCACAATTGGGCATCTAGAACTCAAGATATGAGTATTCTACCAAAATGTGTCAAAAATGGAACACAATGCAGAACATGTAAATTTACAGCATAAGTAGGGTAGGCAAATGAACTCCGATTGACACAAATTTTACCACTTTTGCTATAATTTTCTAGAATACCACTTTTGCATTTGGAATTTGTATGAAGGTCAAAATCACACTTGAAAATTCTCTACCAGTCTATTTTTCTCTGTATTTATTTGTTTTTCTTCATTGTATAAATTCCCCATGTTTGCTTCATTTAATTCCAAATCTTCAATAATATCACCTAAAGCAAATAAAAGATAAAGGGAGTATAAATGGTGATTAAAACACCAAAATTTAACATAAAAGTAAGCTCAAAATGATAATTATATAGTGCACAAATATGGAATATCAAACTCCCCCACGCTTAGACATTGCTTGTCCTCAAGCAATACTACAAAACAACTAAGAAATTTGAACAATAATCCACAAGAAATAAAGAGTTGTTTGAATTATTACAAAGGAGTGCAAAATAGAGAAAGCATTACTTCTTGAGAAATCTTGAGCAATCTACACAATCAATCTAAATAATCATCCCCTTGTCTTACGATGCAAGCAAGAATCCGTGTGTGTTGTGTTTCCAGCTAATGCAAATGCTCAAAAATTATAGGAGTGAATTTCATGTTATTGGCCAAGGAATTCCCATCAAGAAAGCATAATACCCCATAAGCCCGGCATTTACAAAACCTCTCCACTAATACGGTAACCAAAATTTAATCTCGATTAGGTAGGACTTTTATATATACATCTTGAAGGCATCAAGAAATGTAAGAATCCTTCTCAATAATAAACAAATATATAACAATATTTTTTTTCTCTTTTTTCTTCTTTTTCTCTTTTTTTTTCCCGATTGAGGTGTAATCCAATTCCCGATCATATAAAGTCATCTCACCACTCTTTTCCTTTTTTTTTAAAACCTATTTTTTTCTATCATCTTCCATTCCACCCTTTTGTTATAATTTCCACAATACTCTCTGCTAATCTTGAGGGTAAAAATGCATTCAGCTCTCGTAAAGAAGGGTTAACTATAAAGAGTGGAGTTCAAAATTTGAAAGAAGGAAAAATCTAAAATATAGATTGAAAAATTTATGCACAAAGGCTTCAAGAAAAGGTTCTACGGATAAAATAAAGAGCGGTGGTTAGAAAGGCTCAATCGAGACAAAGAAGGCCTATTACCATCATTTCAAGATCAAACTAAGGTTACTTCCTCATTTCGCTTCAAGGCAAGTGAATGCGGGTTCTAGGGTAAAAGTTATGTTGAATTCTAAGGCCAATAACACAAGATTCAATTCCATAATCTTTACAACAAAAGCAAAGTGGAAATGTGCTTAAAAGAGGAATTCCATGCAAGTAAGGAATACGAGGGTTGCTTACTTAATCTATGTTTAAGATACTAGTTATGACATTTAGAATGTTTGTATAACTACTCTTTGAGAAAAGATTAAACATGCAAGTCTTAAAATACCTTGAAGATTCTAAAAATAAAAACAAGAGCATTCAACAAAAATCATGAAAATAACCTATACTACTAAAGCCAACTCCCCCAATGTTGGGAGAGAGAAAAACAAAAGACAGCATAAATAGAAATATATGACATTGATATTCTATATTTGTACTTCATATAATTATCATTTTGAGCTTGATTTTATGTTAAATTTTGGTGTTTTAATCACCATTTATACTCCCTTTATCTCTTATTTGCTTTAGGTGATATTATTGAAGATTTGGAATTAAATGAAGCAAATAAGGGAAATTTACACAATGAAGAACAATAAAGAAATGCAGAGGAAAAACAGACTGGTAGACATATTTCAAATTAGATTTTGACCTCTATGAAGATTTCAAATGCGAAAGTAGTATTCTATAAAATTATAGAGGACATTCTGAAGGTTTCATAATGGCAAAATTTGTGTTTGCCTACCCTAATTATGCTGCAAAGTCACCTATTCTGCATTGGGTTCCATTTTTGACACAGTTTGGTATAATGATCATAACTTGCGTTCTAGATGCCCAATTGATGTGATTCAAATCTCTGTGGAAATCTACGATCCTGATCTACAACTTTAATGAAGACATAAAGACCTAGTTCAGCCTATTTGTAGGTCTGAATTCACTTAGAATTCAAAACAGTGTCACAATAGGGCAGCAGAAACTTGCACCAAAACTGGGGGCAAACGGCGCCGTTTGGTGTGATATAAGCGGCGCCGTTTGTGTCTATCTGAAGCTGCTTTTAAGCTGCATTTCTCTCTCTTTTGGGGCAGATTTTCATACCCCTTTAGGGCAGAAACAAAATAGAAGGCTGGGAGGCTCCAAAAACAACAAAAACTCACTCAAATCCCATCCCAAATCTTCATCTTTGCAAGAGAAATCAAGAGAGAAGATTGAATCTTTGAAGAAGGAGAACATCCACCTTGAAGATTCATGGAAAAAGCTGCAATTTCGTCCATGCTACAGTGACGAATTTCAACCTTGAAGAAGAGAGGATTCCTACCATGAAAATGAGCAATTCTTCCTCTTTCTTTGTTGGTTATTGTTCTATGAATTGTAATATGTTGATGAACTAAACTTTTGAATACTTGGATGGGTATGAACCCTAGTTTTTATCTATGTAAATGAATTGTTTCCTTGGTTGATTGAGTTTGAATTTCTTGTGGATTGTTTGTGGGTATGAATGGTTGAATTGATTGAGTGGATTATTGATGCATAATCTACAATTGTGTTCACTTGGAATTGAGAAAGGAAGGGTGATTGACAATTGATTCAAAATCTGGAAATTTACACTTGGAATTGAGAAAGGAAGGGTGAAATAGACCATACACAAACAATGGAGATGATTTAGGTGACTAGAGATAGAAATCTAAATATCTTCTTGATAATTAGAGAAATCTAATTGGAAATTCACAATTCTTAATGCATTCTTGGGTTGAATTGGTTAGAAAGAGATTTCAACTAATTAATCTAAGATTAGAGAACTTTCATCTAGAGATAGAGTGAGTTCTATCATTGGAATTTTATTAAACATAAGAAGTGAAATTCATCAACCAAGGGACATTTCTATCACATAGGTAATTTTAGGGGGATTAACCATCCAAGTATTGTTTTCTCTATTGGATTCTCTCTTGCAAACAAAAATTAGTTAGTTAGTTTAATTAGTCAAATTAGATTTCATTTCCAAGCAACTATTTCCATCATTTTCACAAGAAAATTTGATAGGCTAAACAATAGAATTACAAGTGAGTAATGGTAATTGACCATCCCCGTGGATACGATATTTAACTTGCTTGCCATTATACTAATCTAAACGATAGGTGCACTTGCCTTGTGTTTGCGTGCAAATTGTTAAAGATTGTGATAAAATTGAGTATAAAGGCATAGACAACAAAACACAACAGACATAAACTACAGAAGAACGCCACACCAAACCACCAAACACAAAAACAGTGAAAAGCATGGCTGTTTCGTACATGAAGACTGGGCGAACCCATATGAGCAGCAAGCTGCACCTTCTATATACTTCACAGCAAAAGGAAATGAAAGAAAGCCAGAAACAATGACATAATGAAAGCGGAAGAATAAAAACATAGCAATAAAATAAATAAATAAAAGGGAAAAAATAGAAAAGAAAGAACTCCCCTTCATTTACAGATTGCCAGTTCCACAACTCAAGCTTGGGACAACCCTGGAAAAAGTTACCGCCAAAGCCCGGTGAGATAGTCTTTATGGGTGGAGCAGTGGTTTTCTTTGACATGCTTTCTTTTCCAAAATCAATCGTTAATAGAAACTAGGCTACCAATGTGAAAACACAAATGCCACAAATAACGTTAAAAGTATACGCAATAATAATAATAATAATAATAATAATAATCATTGCAAAACAAGAAAAATAATTATCACTCAAATTTTAAAACAAAGGCTAATTAACTCTTAAACATGCTAAGTAAAAAGATTAAATAAACTAACTACTAAATTAAAGAAAAGAAGTCTATAATAAGCTAATAGAATGTAAAGTAAAGAAAATTACAAATTTAACAAGTTTTATTGTGGCATTTCATCAATCACATGGTAGGTATAAAAGAAAGCAAGAAAGAACAAACAAAAATGGGGAAGAAAAAATTTTTTTTTAAATGAACAGTAAGCGGCGCCGTTTTAATCAGCCTGCAGAACGGGATTGAACGCTACAGTGAAACTGTGATGAACAGTAACCCCGTGCCGTTTTTTTTCCTTTTTTTTGCCAACTCAACTACAAATTCAACAACAGAGTTTAAGAAAATAATTGATTACAAACATAAAAATCACACCAAACAACATATTATAAAACTCTTCACAATTCAAGGCAATTAAAATTTTCAAACTCAAAACCACATTAAACACAATTATGTACAAGTAAAGGAGAGCAAAGATGGTGAAAATCACTTACCCCCCGGGTCATAGGAGTGTGGAGACAATCTTCTCTTCTTTCTAACTCCAACATGATAAAGTTTAAGTCTAAGTTTACTTATCATTAATGTCCCATTTTTTGGATGATAGCTTTTCACAACTTCATATGGGAGTATTTTACTTACCAAAAATGGGGAAGTCCATTTAGACTTAAACTTACTCGTGAACCATTGATAGTCATTCAATAACACTTGATCTCCCGGTTTGAAAACTTGTTTTTGGTCATGCCTCCTTTGGGATTGCACCACTGTTTGAAGCCTTCTTCCATTAATGTTTTGTGGGTGCAAAATGAAGGGATAATACCATTGATTATTGGGAGTTTTGGATTGTCCACAAGGAAAGCATAATCCAAGTGACCCGATATCTTCTTCAATTCTAACTCCGGAGGATCTTCAACGGAGGAGTTCATTCTACTTTCCTTTTCCATTTCAGTCTTTTCAAACTCCGTTTCTTTGATGATAAGCTGCGATGACTTCACATGTACTATGCTTTCATCAAACTCCGTCTCTTTTGTCCTTCCTTCTTTTCAATTCCTTCTTGTTCATCTTCAACATGCACTTTCTCATCCATCTTCCCTTCTCCTATTTCCTGCACGTTAGGTTGTGAGACATTCAATTCCATCCCACTCCTCAAACTAGTAGCTTCAATCTATTCCCTAAAATTTGGGTCGGTATTGTTTGCGGGATTCCCAACTTGTCTTTCTGAAACTAGCTTCACCAAGTTCTGAAGGATGGCCTCTTGGTTCTTTAAGGATGCTTCCATTCTTTGGTTAAAGGTTTTCTGAATTTGAACTTGGGTTTCAGTGTTCGCTATGAACTTTGTCATCAACTCTTCAAGGTTAGACTTCACCAATTGTTGAGGAGGTGGAGGAGGTTGGTATTGGTAAGGAAGGAATACTTGGGGTCGGAAACTTGATGAAGTTTGGAAACCGGGAGAATATGTTTGTGTTTGGTGCCCTTGATTGCTTCATGAGAAGTTCGGATAATTTTGCCATCCCGGATTATAAGTATTGTTGTAGGAATTGTAGGATTGTTTGCTTTCTCCAAGATAGTTCCCTTGCTACATTGACCATGCATTGGAAGTTCCCATGGCTTGGCACTCATAGGTTGGATAACTACCTCCACAAAAGTCGTAAGACATCATCACTTGAGAGCGTTGTGGTGACAAATCATAATCCAAAAAGCTCATTCCTTAAGTATAAATACAAACAAAAATCAACAAAAAAAAATGCTAACTAAATATTGAACCCAAGGATTTCTCACAAAAACAGGACAAACACACAAAAACACAAAATAAACACTTAAATTCCCCAATAACTAACAAAATTATAAACAAGGAAAAAAAATGCTAACACAAGGAACAAAAATAGAGAATCAAAAAGTAACACTTCAATTCACCAATAACTAACAAAATTACAAACAACAAAATGAATACTAACACTAGTAACAAGTAAAATGACTAAATCAATAGAGTTCAAGCTTTCCTAATATTAATAAAATTTCCCCGGCAACGGCACCAAAAAATTGGTGTGTTTTATTTCTATGCCTTTATACTAAATTTTTATCGCAATCTCTAACAATTTGTACACAAACACTAGGCAAGTGCACCTATCGTTATGAGCAGTACAATGGCAAGTAAATTCAAATGTCGAATCCACGAGGGTGGTTAAATATCATTACTCACTTTCTATTCTATTGTTTAGCCTATCAAAATTGCTTGTGAAAATGGTTGAAATTACTACTATAAATAGAAGTCTAGCTTAGCTAATTAAACCAACTTAACTAATTTCTTTTTGTTTGCAAGAGAGAATTCAATTGAGAAAACAATACTTGGATGGTTAATCCCCCTAGAATTACCTATGTGATAGAAATGTCCCTTGGTTAATAAATTTCACTTCTTGTGTTTGATGAAATTCCTTAATTAGAACTCACTCTATCTCTAGATGAAAGTTCTCTATTCTTAAATTAATTAGTTGAAATCTCTTTCTAACCAATTTAATCCAAGAATGCATTAAGGTTTGTGAATTCCAATTAGACTTCTCTAATTATCAAGAAGATGTTGAGGTTTCTATCTCTAGTCACCTAAATCATCACCATTGTTTGTGTATGGTCTATTTCACCCTTCCTTTTTCAATTCCAAGTGAAAATTTCCAGATTATGAATCAATTTTTAACCCAAACAGTTCAATCAATCAAACCCACCAAACAATCCAAAAATTCCAGATTTTGAATCAATTGTCCACCAAATCAATTCAATCAATCAAACCCACAAACAATTCACAAGAAATTTGAGCTCAATCAACCAAGGGAAACAATTCATTCAGATAAATGAAAACTAGGGTTCATAATCATCCAAGCATTCAAGAATTTAGTTCATCAACATATTACAAATCAAAGAACTTAAAACAACAAAGAAAGAGGAAGAATTGCTCATTTTCATGGTTGAAATCTCCTCTCTTCTTCAAGGTTGAAGTTCTTCAGGATTTTGTTGAGAAAGTTGCAGCTTTTTCCATGAATCTTCAAGGTGGATGTTCTCCTTCTTCAAGGATTCAATCTTCTCTCTTTATTTCTCTTGCAAAGATGAAGATTTGGGATAGGATTTGAGTGAGTTTTATTGTGTTTTTTTTGTGTTTTCTGTCCACTCCATCCGTCCCCCTTGTTCTGCCCTAAAGGGGTATTAAAATGTACCCCAAAAGAGAGATAAAAGCAGCTTAAAAACAACTTCAGATTGACATAAACAGTGCCGCTTAGATCACAACAAACGGCGCCGCTTGCCCCCAGTTTTGGTGCAAGGTTCTGCTGCCCAACTGTAACACTATTTTGATTTCTAGGTGAATTTAGAGCATTATATGGGCTGATCTAGGTCCTGATCTCGCATAAAATTTATCGATCAGGATCTTAGATTTTCATAGAGATTTGAATCACCGCAATTGAGCATCTAGAACTCAAGATATGAACATTCTACCAAAATGTGTCAAAAATGGAACACAATGCAGAACAGGTAATTTTACAGCATAAGTAGGGTAGGCAAATGAACTTTGATTGACACAAATTTTACCATTCTGAAAACTTCAGAATGTCAACTATAATTGTATAGAATAAAATTTTGAATTTGGAATCTGTATGAAGGTCAAAATCACACTTGAAAATTCTCTACCACTCTATTTTTCTCTGCATTTCTCTGATTTTCTTCATTGTATAAATTCTTCTTGTTTGCTTCATTTAATTCCAAATCTTCAATAATATCACCTGAAGCAAATAAGAGATAAAAGGAGTATAAATGGTGATTAAAAAACCAAAATTTAACATAAAATTAAGCTCAAAATGATAATTATATAGAGCACAAATATGGAATATCAATAACCATGGACAACCATGGCCAACTCAATGAGCCTCCTCACCCTAAATTCGTATTGGTCAGCCTCAACCTCTTCAACATTCTCGGGCTCTGGTAACTTAGTGGGCTGATGTTCCAGACGTTCTTCCGCATCAGATAGCTGTCTTAACTCATCATCAAGCCGATCAAGCTCCCTCTGGTGCACCGCTCTCCTAGCCTGTAACTCAGCCTTTCGTACATCTCTTTGCACCCCTGTTCCAAGTCTCCGCCTACAGCCATCCCATGCACCCAGGACCTTGTCGGCAGTCCACCAGCTGCAGGTGCATTGGACATCCTTCGGCGTGCCAGACATTTTTTGTAAGTAGAATATCTGGAATCAAAAGTAGTCATCTTGTTATTTTCTATATCAGGCGTCATTATTTATTATACAGTGACATTATTCACTCAGTAAGGTATAATTATCTGCAAACCTAGGTGTGAATAATTAGTCGCTTCAAAGTGAATAATTATTATTCACTCTGATTCATTCTTAAGAGTGAATAATTATTCGCTTCAGAGGGAATAATTAGTCGCTTCAGAGTGAATAATTATTTGCTTCAGAGGGAATAATTAGTCGTTTCAGAATGAATAATTATTCGCTTAAGAGTGAATAATTAGTTACTCTTAAGCGAATAATTAATTAGTTACTCTTAAGCGAATAATTATTCACTCCTAGGAAGGAGATGCATATTATTCACTCATAACCCATATTATGCTTTACTAGAAGGAGATGCATATTGCCATCTGGACAACTACTGGACATTTTCGACACAAACTTACCCAAACTGCTATGCAGAAACTGGAGTACATGTCGTGGCCAATTAAACACCTTCACAAATCCAAAGTCTTCTAGAATGGGGTAATATATACCTAGAAAATTCGATTTCCAATAGGTTTTAAAATTAAATATTTTTAATATTTTATGGATGATGATATCGGTTTCAAATCGTTTTTCTAAAACACATATTTTTATTATTGATGACTTTTATAATCAGTGTCAAATTGGTTTCAAAATTCAATTTCTAATCTGTTTCAAAATTAAATATTTTAATTTTTTATGGTTAAAGATATTTGTTTCAAATCAGTTTCTAAACCAAATACCTTTTTTTTTGTTTTGATGAATTTTATAATTGCTTTACAATCGATTCCAAACATCATCAGTTTCATTTTGGTTTCAAAATGATTTTTTTTTAATTTTTTGAGTGTTTAAAAATTAGTTTCTAATTAGAAACTGATTTTTTCAATATAAAAATTCGGTTTCCACTAGGTTTCTAATCAATTTCTAAATCATATATGCTTAAGTGATTTTGAATCAGTTTCTAATCGATTTCAAAACCCGAATGTAGTTTCAATATGGTTGCCAATCCAAAATTAGTTTATAATCGGTTTCAAACATTGTATTTAATATCAAGATTTATGGATTATAATTAAGGCTTATAACGTAACATCTTGCACTTTTGATAGATTTAAATAAATTATTGTGATCATTACATAATTAGTATACGTATATGTTTTGATTTCATATATAACTATCTATAGTTGAATAACAATTATATAACTGTCTAACCTATATGTTAATTTATACTTATTTTGATTATTATTCATGTATTATCTAATTTGATACAAGTGATCTATAGTTAATACTCATATAAGTATATAAGTATGTAAAACGATAACTATATATAATGCTAATATTTTTATCTATATACATACAATTTTGAATTTTTTATTAATTGGTAAATTATTTTTTGTTAAGTTAATAACATGAGTTTATAATCCGATAAAAATTTGAAATAATTCAACAATAATGTTTCGTTGGAAATTAAACTTATTAAAAACTTCAGATTATTTTTTATTTTGTTAATTAAGGATTTATAAAAAAAAGAGTTGTTTTTTGTATATATTCAAATTGGTTTTAAAATAGTATTTTTTTTCTTTAAGTTCTATTATAAATAGGATTTTTAAAAAAAATTACATCATCTATTATTTAAGAAATAATTATAATATATATTATTAATTTAAAATATAATATACACATATATAGTATAAATAAAATAGTTGCAAAAGAATATCACAACAGCAAGCTTAGTGTGTTGAAGGAGCCCCACACCAATAACACGTCTTCAAACCTTGCTGTTGACTAGTTTCTGAGGATTATTGGCACATGCACATACGTGCTCGCTTGGGTGCATCGCCACGGTCCAGGCTTATGCGTGCACGCATATGATCTAGCCGGCTGATTCGTTGGGGTTCTCCGCATGGGTTGTTAAAAACAATGAATTGAAGAATTCAATCCAATGCAAGAATCAGAGAAGAAAAACTGATTGAGAAATGATTGAATGATGAACTCAATGCTCTGTTCATCATGCTCGAGAGAGCAAAAACAATAGAAAGAGAAATATTGCATGTAGAAGAAAAATTTGAATTGAATTCTCTTCTCTGTACAAGATGATCAAAGATATTTATACACTGATCAACCTCTCCTTTCCTATACTAAACATAAATAACCGACTATCTCCATGTCAGCAAACTAATTCCAAGTTCCCAGCTGGCAATTCATGTATATTAGCTGGCAGACTGCTAGGCTTGTTCTTTTACTCTGCATTGCAGCTTCATCAACTTGCATTGCAGCTGCATGTTGTGCACTTACGTGCATGCTGCATAATTTCTTCATTCTGCATTGTGCATGCCTTCACTTCAAATCCAGCATTCGGTTTCCTACTTGTCTGCCTATTTGCTTGTCTGCTCCATCTGCTCATCTGCATGTTTCAATACCCCCCCGCAAGCTGGACTAGGATAGACATTTTGCAAACCAAGACTAGCAACCAAATGAGAAAATTGAGGAAAGGCCAAAGCCTTGGTGAAAATATCAGCTAACTGAAGAGAAGAAGAGATAGGTAAAGGCTTGACTAGGCCAGCTTGATACTTCTCTCTGGTAAAATGGCAATCAAGTTCAATATGTTTAGTTCTTTCATGAAACACAGGATTTTCCACAATATGCACAGCTGCTTGGTTATCACAATAAAGAGGAACAACACCAGGAATAGAAACATGCAAATCTTGCAAAAGATAGGACAGCCATTGCAATTCACACACTGCATGAGCTAAAGCTCGATATTCTGCTTCTGCAGAACTCCTGGATACTGTGGATTGTTTCTTGGATTTCCAAGAAATCAAGGCACCTCCTAACAAGAAACAGAAACCAGTAACAGATCTTCTGGTTTCTATACAACCAGCCCAATCAGAATCTAAAAATGCCTGTAATTGTAAAACAGAATTGGCTGGAAAAAATAATCCTTGACCTGGAGATTTCTTCAAATATCTCAGAACTCTATGAGCTGCCTTTAAATGATTCACAGTAGGTTGATCAAGGAATTGACTTAATTGTTGAACAGCAAAACAAATATCAGGTCGAGTAATGGTCAAATACAACAATTTGCCAACAAGACTTCTGTAACCAGTGGAAGTAGGCAACACAGTGGAATCATTGTGCTCCAACTTAAGATGAGCTTCCATAGGAATAGCAATTGGTTTGCTTCCCAGAAAACCATACTCAGTGAGCAAATCAAGAGTATATTTCCTTTGACACAAATTCAATCCTTTGCTGCTTCTAGCCACTTCCAATCCAAGGAAGTATTTCAAATCCCCCAAATCTTTAATCTTAAATTGATCATGAAGGAAAGCTTTGACACCTTGGATAGCAATTAAGTCATTACTAGTAAGCACAATATCATCCACATAAACCAGTAGGGCAATGAAAATCGTGTCATCAGCTTTGACAAATAAAGAGTAATCACTTTTAGACTGAGTAAAACCAAGACCAAGCAAAGCTGAAGTTAATTTGGCATTCCACTGCCTGCTGGCCTGTTTAAGTCCATAAAGAGACTTATTTAACTTGCAAACTAAAGACTCATTGCCAGCATCAAATCCGGGAGGAAGAGCCATATAAACGTCCTCTTCTAGATCACCATGCAAAAAGGCATTATTGATATCACACTGATGTAAAATCCAGCCCTTGGCTACTGCAACTGCTAACACAGTTCTGATTGTAGTCATTTTTGCCACTGGTGAAAATGTCTCAATGTAATCCACCCCAAGCTGTTGAGTATAACCCTTGGCCACTAACCTTGCTTTGTGTCTCTCCACTGTACCATCAAAATGAAATTTAGTTTTGTATACCCACTTGCACCCTATAGGCTGTTTTCCAGAAGGTAAATGAACTAGAGACCATGTATTAGTACTTTCAAGTGCTTCAATTTCCTTTTTCATTGCTTCTTGCCAAACAGGAATTCTTGCTGCTTCTTCATAAGATTTAGGTTCAATATTCAAGGAAACATGCAATGCAAAAGATTTGTAAGCAGGAGATAACAGATCATAGGAAAATACTTTGTCAAGAGTATGTGGAGTAGTAATGATGGTGTTGCAATCATAATCTTGGAGATAAAGTGGTGTAGTTTTAGATCTATGAGATCTTCTAAGAACAGGAGTACTAAGTGTGGATGTGGGAGAAGAAATGTTATCAGAGGACACATCTACTGGTACTGATTCTCAAAATGTTGGAGAAGATCTTAAATGAGCAGAAGGAAATACAAGAGTGGAAGAATCTGAAGGAAAAGATTCAACCTGATTATTGAAAGGAAAGACATCTTCATGGAAAATAACATTTCTAGACACAAAAACAGACCTGGAAGTCCAGTCTAGAAGTATATAACCCTTGCTGGTAGAAGAGAGACCTAATAGGACAGCCTTCCTAGATCGAGGATCAAACTTTGATTTGCTTTGTTCCAATGTTGAAGCAAAGGCTAAACAACCAAAAACTCTGAGGTTGATAAAAGAAGGATTTCTACCATAGAGAATGCAATATGGAGTTTTATTGTGTAAGACAGGTGTAGGAAGTCTGTTAATGAGATAAACAGCATGTTGAACACAAAATCCTCAGTAAGAAATGGGAAGATTAGACTGCAATTTTAGAGCTCTACCAACATTCAAAATGTGCTGTTGTTTTCTTTCAACTAATCCATTCTGTTGTGGTGTTTCAACACAGGAAGTTTGATGAATAATGCCCTTTGATTGGAAGAATAGAGGCATATGAAATTCAGAACCATTATCAGTTCTGATGATCTGAACAGTTTTGGAGAATTGAGTTGAAACAAAAATACAGAAATCTTGAACAAGTTTTCTAGCTTCTGACTTATCTCTCATCAAGAAAATCCAGGTGTATGTACTGAAATCATCCACAATAGTCAAGAAATATCTTTGTTTTATATATAGTTTCATGCTTATAAGGACCCCAAATGTCCATATGAAGCAATTCAAAACATCTAGTGGTAGTAGATTCCTTTAAAGGAAAAGAGAGTTTTTTCTGTTTTGCTAAAGGGCAAATGGTACATTTGCAATCATTGGATACAGAAACATCAGGCCAAATGTTTTTCAATAATTGCAATCTTGGATCAGATGGATGACCTAGTCTAAAATGCCAATTGACATTTCTGGCAAAATTAGAACAAGAATGAAAAACAGAAACAGAAGAATTAGGAAAAGAAACATCAAAAACTTGGCTCGTTGGGAAGGATTGAGGAAGTTGATGTCTTGGAATATCACAAGGAACCTCAAAATGATATAAACCTTTGCAGCATTTAGCTGAACCAATCTTCTTCAGGGTTATATTGTCCTGTATAAGACAACCAGCAGAATGGAAAAGGATGTTGTAATGATTCTGTTGAATCCAGGTGTATCTACTGAAATTAGATTGTACTGAAAGGAAGGAATGTAAAGAACTTCTAACAGTTGTAATCTATCAGAAAGGATAACATGACCTCTATGAGTAACAGGAACAGTCTGATTATTGGGCAATTTAACAAACACATTCTGAACAGGAGTCAATGAAGTAAAGAATGTCAAGGAACACACTATATGATCTGTAGCTCCTGAATCCAGAATCCAATGTTTTGTAGTTTCTCAAGAAATTGTACCTGTATAATTGACTAGTTTGTCAAAATTTGCTGTCAGAACAGTGGCTTGATTGACTCCATGAGATTGACTAGGACCAATTTCTGCACCTTGCAACTGAATGCTCATAAGCATGTTCATCAGGTTAGCATACTGCTCTTGAGTAATTCCTGCAGTTGAAGAATCTGGAATTCCTGTACTACTCATACCACTGGTCTGATTAATAACAACATTTCTCTTTGAAGCATCTGGAGCAGATGAGCAGATGGAGCAGATAAGCAAACAGGCAGACAAATAGGAAATCGAATGCTGGATTTGAAGTGAAGGCATGCACAATGTAGAATGAAGAAATTATGCAGCATGCACGTAAGTGCACAACATGCAGCTGCAATGCAGAGTAAAAGAACAAGCCTAGCAGTCTGCCAGCTAATATACATGAATTGCCAGCTGGGAACTTGGAATTAGTTTGCTGACATGGAGATAGTCGGTTATTTATGTTTAGTATAGGAAAGGAGAGGTTGATCAGTGTATAAATATCTTTGATCATCTTGTACAGAGAAGAGAATTCAATTCAAATTTTTCTTCTACATGCAATATTTCTCTTTCTATTATTTTTGCTCTCTCGAGTATGATGAACAGAGCATTGAGTTCATCATTCAATCATTTCTCAATCAGTTTTTCTTCTCTTATTCTTGCATTGGATTGAATTCTTCAATTCATTGTTTTTAACAGTTTATGTCCGTGTGCTTCCTCTAACCCTCTTGGAATACTACTCTGAATTATTGCGTAGTGCAAGCACAATGTTGATATTCATATTCCAAGAATGCAATCTGCACTACATGACTTCATCAACTATTTTGGCTTTTGCATTTGACTTGTATTACATGCACATAATATATCATATCAACCTCATGCTCAACAAACTTTGTGGCTAATATTTTCCTCACTAATATTTCTGGTTCTACGATTTCAGAGTGCATCGTAAGGAAATCACAACTCATATGGTAAAGTTTGACAAACTTTACTACTCATTACAATAATGTTTGGTTCCCTTCCAACAATACAAAGTTGTAAGGAAGTTAATCCAGGTATCGAGATCAAACTTCTGGCTAGGGAGAAAATTTTTAAAATAATTAAACTAAACATTATTTGTTCTAGAATTTTGTTCTTAATTAACCATTTACCCTATACATAAGTCTCTGAAGTTGAGTTATGTTAAGTAACAACTCCTTTCTATTAACTATATTTAGAGGAAAGTAAAAGCATTGGTAAAATAGATATTGTAGTCCTTCGCAATTGGCAAGACTTAATCAAACAAAAAGTGGAACACATGCAACAAAAAGGACATTATGTGTTGAAGAAACTATTCATGTAACTTTTGATGAATCTAACATTTAATTCAAAGAAGAAATGAAGATGATGCAGGTTCCTCAATGGTTGAAAATCAAACTCAACACCAAGTCCCTACATTGGAAGATCATGCTAAAGAAGAAGAAATAATGGAGCAAGAACAAGATGGTCAATCAAGCAATAATCAAGAACTTCTAAAGGATCTCACATATGCAAGAAGTCATCCTAAGGAGCAAATCATTGGTGATGTCTCCCAAGGAGTTAAAACAAGACGGTACTTTATTGATAATTTTGCCCTTTTATCTCATATTGAACCGAAAAATATTGATGATTCATTGTTTGATAATTTAAGGATTATTGCTATGGAAGAAGAGTTAAATCAGTTTGAGAGAAATAAAGTTTGGAATCTTGTTCCTAGACCTCATGATCATTCTGTTATTGGTACAAAATGGGTCTTTAGAAATAAGTTAAATGAACTAGGAGAAGTTGTTAGAAATAAAGCTAGTCTTGTTGCTCAAGGCTTCAACCAAGAAGAAGGCATTGATTATGATGAAACTTTGCTCCAGTGGCCAGATTAGAGTCTATTAGAATACTTTTGGCATTTGCTTGTTTTAAAGATTTTAAACTATTTCAAATGGATGTCAAAAGTGCTTTTCTAAATGGTTTTATTGAAGAAGAGGGTTTATGTAGAACAACCTCCTGGTTTTATTCATGAAAAATTTCCAAATCATGTTTTCAAGTTAACCAAAGCTCTATATGGACTGAAACAAGCTCCAAGAGCTTGGTATGAAAGATTAAGTGGTTTTCTTCTTTCAAAAGGTTTTACAAAAAGGAAAAGTAGATACAACTCTTTTTATAAAAACGTCTTCTAAAAATGATATTTTTTACTTATGCAAATTTATGTTGATGATATCATTTTTGATGCTACTAATACTTCCCTTTGTGAAGAGTTTGCTAAATCCATGCAAAATGAATTTGAGATGAGCATGATGGGAGAACTAAGTTTCTTCCTTGGGCTACAAATTAAGCAAACCAAGGATGGAGTCTTCATCAATCAAGCAAAGTATACCAAGGAGCTACTCAAAAGATTTGGAATGGATCAAGCAAAAGGAATAGGTACTCCAATGAGTTCATCAACTAAACTTGACAAAGATGAGAAAGGTAAAAGTATTGATGAGAAATTATATAGAGGTATGATCGGAAGCTTACTCTATCTCACAGCTAGTAGACCAGATATTATTTTTGCTGTATGCTTGTGTGCTAGATTCCAATCATGTCCTAAAGAATCTCATCTAATTTATGTCAAATGCATTTTTCGTTGTTTGATTGATACACATGACTACGGCCTTTGGTTTTCAAAAACTTCATCTTTTGAACTTATTGGATACTCTGATGCTGACTATGCTGGTTGTAAAGTTGAACGTAAAAGCACAAGTGGTCATTGTCAATTTCTTGGTAGTTGTCTTGTATCTTGGTTTAGTAAAAAGCAAGCTTGTGTGTCTTTATCCACTGCAGAAGCTGAATAAATAGCTGCAGGTAGTTGTTGTACACAATTGCTAGGGATGCAGCATACCTTACTTGATTGTGGTCTTAAATTCAATTGTGTGACCATACTATGTGATAATACTATAGCGCCATTAACTTGAGCACAAATCCCATTCAACATTCTAGGACTAAGCATATAGAGATAAAACAACATTTCATTCGTGATCATGTGATTAAGAAAGATATATGCTTAGAATATATTAATACAAATGATCAAATTGCTGACATATTTACAAAGCATTTGGCTGAGGAAAGGTTCAATTACCTAAGAAGACTCTTAGGAATTTCAAGATTCAATGACTAATGTGTGTATTGAAGTTTTGATGAAAACAGGAAATTTTCGATCCAGAATTCGGATGCACTACAGAAAATTCGGTCGACCGAATTTTCTGAGTGAAAGGAAACAGAGACTTTTGATCAAGAATTCGGAAGCAGGTTAGAAAATTCGGTCGACCGAATTTTTTGAACTGCAGAAACAGAAACTTTCGGCCGAATTTTCTGAACTGCAGAAACAGAAACTTTCGACCGAAAATTCGGACGCAGACCTGAGAATTCGGTCGTCCGAATTTTACGGACGTGACTATTTAAATGAAGATTAAACAGTCTTCTCAACACTTCAACATACGAATTTCACATCCTTTTTAAAGCCTCTCATACTCATTCACATCTGAATTGAAATCCCTTCAAAATCACACATTCTCATCCCAATTTGCCTTCACTTTTAAACTTCTAACCCTAAATTCATACAGAAAATCAATACACCTCAAAAGAAAACATCATGGTGAGAACAAAGAAGCCAAATGTTGAGAAAGGAAAGGCTAAGGAAGGAGA
Organism: Rauvolfia tetraphylla; assembly: GCA_030512225.1. Classification (NCBI taxonomy): domain Eukaryota; kingdom Viridiplantae; phylum Streptophyta; class Magnoliopsida; order Gentianales; family Apocynaceae; genus Rauvolfia; species Rauvolfia tetraphylla. The sequence goes on along the minus strand of JAJQKT010000004.1, from coordinate 5,476,955 downwards.
TGGAGACCCAATCCTCAACCAACCAAGAAGAATTCGAATCCCTCAATCATTATCTGGGGTTGACAGGTTTGTCTCAATTAAAGCTACTCATGAATTTGATGAATGGAATAAAAGTAGCAGAAAGATCATTCCTGGATATAAGGTGGATATTGAAAAATTGTCAAGCATGGATATTGTTCTATCTTATTTCAATGATATTGGTTGGAGTAGTTTGTTATTCATTGATGAAGAATTCTATCCTACTTTGATATATGAATTCTATGCAAACTTGAAAGAGGAAAGAATTGAGATGGTAGGGGATAATGTGATACAATGGTATTCATCTAGAGTATCCCAAGTTGACATTGAATTTAGTGAAGGATTGATAAACAGAATTTGTGGAGTGGGTGACAATGGAGCTAGATATTATTCACCTTCCATGTATTGCTATGATCGTGAACTCTTTACATATGTTAGATTTGAAGAAGCATTTACCAATGGAAGAGAGTTTAGATCTATAAAGGAGAGGGAAATCAAGAACTTGGATGCTAGAGATAGAGTGATGCATCACATGGTAACCACTATGATTGTTCCTAATTTTGGACATAAGTCATCAGTTGGAAATATGCATATGGAAATCATGTTAGCCTTGCATGAGCATAGGAGAATGAGCTTTGGTTATATAGCCTTGAAACACATGATTACTGCAAGAAAAACAGTAACCAAGGCATTCCCATTTGGAAGGTTATTGACAAGAATCTTTAAGCATTTTAAGATTAAACTTCCGGGAAGAGGGCAAGCCTTTAAGAGTGGGGAGATTTACACTAATGAAACTCTTAGGAGAATGCAATTAGTTCTTGATGAGGATAATGTATGGAGGACAAAAAGAGAAACCCCTCCAAAAAGAATAGAAAGAGAGAAAATGATAGATAGTGAAGAGGAGGAAGAAGAAGAGGATGAAGAAGAAACCCTTGCTAGGGAAATGAAGACGAAGGGGAAGCATGACACCTCAAGTGAGGGGGAGCAACCTCCAACAAAAAGGAGATTGTTTGAAGAAGAAACTGGAATTGATTCAAGTGGTGAAGAAGTAACTAGAGGTGACACCATAGTAGCCAAAGCATTCCAAGAAGCCTTGAACAATCATGTCAAGGAAATGGAGAAGATGTATAAGTTCTTTGAATCATTTTCTCCAATGGTTCTTGGAAAGTTAGATGGACTAGAGAATAGATTAAAGAACATTGAAGAAATCCTTATGAGAAACACTCAAAGTGGTGAAGGACCCTCTAAGCCTCAAGATGGAAATGAGGAAGAAAGAGATAAAGAAGCAAAGAAAGGAGATAATAAGGACAGCAATGATGAAGATGATGATCAAGGTGGAGATGAAGAGACTGTGGTAGAAGAAGAAGAGGAAGAACATGCTCATGAAGAGCCACCAGTAGCAGGCAGCCAAGTAGCTCAAGCTGAAATAGTCTCTCCATCAACAATCTCTTTCAGTCAAGGAAGAGTGAAGCACTTGGCCATCAAGAAATGAGTGAAGCAGTCTGTTTGAAGCAGTCTAAAGCAAGGCATAATCAACGAGCAGGGCCGCTTCTGCAATAAGGGCGAATGGATTTGCCGGACCTACCATAAAAGGAGACTGCAAAAATTGACTGGGCTTTATTAGCCGCCGGCGCTTGGGCGATGGATTTGCTGGGACGTCCTTCACCAGTTCGGCGGGTTCATCCGTATGCATGACAGTCTCAGTCCCGGCAACATCTGATAAAAGTCAGAGATACAAAGAATGAGTATCTAATGTCGCACAACTAAGAATATCCACCATATAGTGAATAATTATTTGCTATGATAAGAATAATTATTCAATGTACAAAGTGAAAACTTGAATACTAAGTGAATAATTATTCGCTATTAAGTAACGATACATTATAATGAATAATTGCTTATAATTGCTTATTGGAATGAATAATTATTCATTAAATTCGTCCACTCTTTTTAAGCACGAATAATTTTCAGAACAACGCATGAATCCTAATTGTCAGCTGTGACTGGCCGGTTGGTTGTTTTTTTGCTACCCGCTTACGGGTTCTTGGCTTCTTCTGTAACTTGGGCTGGAGGGGAGTGACCAGCTCTGATCTAACATGTATTTCACCGGGCTCTTCCCCGTCCGGGACAACAGGTTCGGTGGTCGCTTCTGCTGCTTCATGACTGTTGTGTTTTATTTCTATGCCTTTATTTTTATCACAATTTGTAACAATTTGTACACAAATACCAGTCAAGTGCACCTATCGTTATGAGTAGTACAATGGTAAGTAAATTCAAATGTCGAATCCATGGGGGTGGTTAAGTATCATTACTCACTTTCTATTCTATTGTTTAGCCCATCAAAATTTATTGTGAAAATGGTTGAAATTACTACTATAAATAGAAGTCTAACTTAGCTAATTAAACCAACTTAACTAATTTGTTTTTGTTTGCAAGAGAGAATTCAATTGAGAAAGCAATAATTGGATGGTTAATCCCCCTAGAATTACCTAGGTGATAGAAATGTCCCTTGGTTGATAAATTTCACTTCTTATATTTGATGAAATTCCTTAATTAGAACTCACTCTATCTCTAGATGAAAGTTATCTATTCTTAAATTAATTAGTTGAAATCGCTTTCTAACCAATTTAATCCAAGAATACATTAACGTTTGTGAATTCCAATTAGATTTCTCTAATTTTCAAGAAGATGTTGAGGTTTCTATCTCTAGTCACCTAAATCATCACCATTGTTTGTGTATGGTCCATTTCATCCTTCCTTTCTCAATTCCAAGTGGAAATTTCCAGATTATGAATCAATTTTTAACCCAAACAGTTCAATCAATCAAACCCACCAAACAATCCAAAATTTCCATATTTTGAATCAATTGTCCACCAAATCAATTCAATCAATCAAACCCACAAACAATCCACAAGAAATTTGAGCTCAATCAACAAAGGGAAACAATTCATTCACATAAATAAAACTAGGGTTAATAATCATCCAAGCATTCAAGAATTTAGTTCATCAACATATTACAAATCAAAGAACATAAAACAACAAAGAAAGAGGCTGAAGCCTTCTTCCATTACTGTTTTGTGGGTGCAAAATGAAGGGATAATACCATTTTTTGGATTGTCCACAAGGAAAGCATAATCCAAGTGACCTGGTATCTTCTACAATTCGAACTCCGAAGGATCTTCAATGGATGAGTTCATTCTACTTTCCTTTTCCATTTCAGTCTTTTCAAACTACGTCTCTTTGATGATAAGCTGCGATGACTCCACATGTACTATGCTTTCATCAATCTCACATCGCCTCTTCTTTGCTTCTTCACCTTGAACTATGGCGATCTCCAAAGGTTCTTCATCGTTTCTCTTTTGTCCTTCCTTCTTTTCAATTCCTTCTTGTTCATCTTCAACATGCACTTTCTCATCCATCTTCCCTTCTCCTATTTCCTGCACGTTAGGCTGTGAGACATTCAATTCCATCCCACTCCTCAAACTAGTAGCTTCAGTCTATTCCCTAAAATTTGGGTCGGTATTGTTTGCGGGAGTCCCAACTTGTCTTTCTGAAACTAGCTTCACCAAGTTCTGAAGGGTGGCCTCTTGGTTCTTTAAGGATGCTTCCATTCTTTGGTTACAGGTTTTCTGAATTTGAACTTGGGTTTCGGTGTTCGCTATGAACTTTGTCATCAACTCTTCAAGGCTAGACTTCACAGATTGTTGAGGAGGTGGAGGAGGTTGGTATTGGTAAGGAAGGAATACTTGGGGTCGGGAACTTGATGAAGTTTGGAAACCGGGAGAATATGTTTGTGTTTGGTGCCCTTGATTGCTGCATGAGAAGTTCGGATAATTGTGCCATCCCGGATTATAAGTATTGTTGTAGGAATTGTAGGATTGTTTGCTTTCTCCAAGATAGTTCCCTTGCTCCATTGACCATGCATTGGAAGTTCCCATGGCTTGGCACTCATAGGTTGGATAACTACCTCCACAAAAGTCATAAGACATCATCACTTGAGAGGGTTGTGGAGACAAATCATAATCCAAAAAGCTCATTCCTTAAGTATAAATACAAAGAAAAATCAACACAAAAAAAATGCTAACTAAATATTCAACCCAAGGATTTCTCACAAAAACTGGACAAACACACAAAAAAACAAAATAAACACTTAAATTCCCCAATAACTAACAAAATTATAAACGAGGAAAAAAAATGCTAACATAAGGAACAAAAATAGAAAATCACAAAGTAACACTTCAATTCACTAATAACTAACAAAATTACAAATAACAAAATGAATACTAACACTAGTAACAAGTAAAATGACTAAATCAATAGAGTTCAAGCTTTCCTAATATTAACAAAATTTCCCCGGCAACGGCGCCAAAAAATTGGTGTGTTTATTTCTAAGCCTTTATACTAAATTTTTATCACAATCTCTAACAATTTGTACACAAACACTAGGCAAGTGCACCTATCGTTATGAGTAGTACAATGGTAAGTAAATTCAAATGTCGAATCCATGGGGGTGGTTAAATATCATTACTCACTTTCTATTCTATTGTTTAGCCCATCAAAATTTCTTGTGAAAATGGTTGAAATTACTACTATAAATAGAAGTCTAACTTAGCTAATTAAACCAACTTAACTAATTTGTTTTTGTTTGCAAGAGAGAATTCAATTGAGAAAGCAATAATTGGATGGTTAATCCCCCTAGAATTACCTAGGTGATAGAAATGTCCCTTGGTTGATAAATTTCACCTCTTATGTTTGATGAAATTCCTTAATTAGAACTCACTCTATCTCTAGATTAAAGTTCTCTATTCTTAAATTAATTAGTTGAAATCTGTTTCTAACCAATTTAATCCAAGAATGCATTAAGGTTTGTGAATTCCAATTAGATTTCTCTAATTATCAAGAAGATATTGAGGTTTTTATCTCTAGTCACCTAAATCATCACCATTGTTTGTGTATGGTCTATTTCACTCTTCCTTTTTCAATTCCAAGTGAAAATTTCCCGATTATGAATCAATTTTTAACCCAAACAGTTCAATCAATCAAACCCACCAAACAATCCAAAAATTCCAGATTTTGAATCAATTGTCCACCAAATCAATTCAATCAATCAAACCCACAAACAATCCACAAGAAATTTGAGCTCAATCAACCAAGGGAAACAATTCATTCACATAAATAAAAACTAGGGTTCATAATCATCCAAGCATTCAAGAATTTAGTTCATCAACATATTACAAATCAAAGAACATAAAACAACAAAGAAAGAGGCTGAATTGCTCATTCATGGTTGAAATTTCCTCTCTTCTTCAAGGTTGAAGTTCTTCACGATTTTGTTGAGAAAGTTGCAGCTTTTTACATGAATCTTCAAGGTGGATGTTCTCCTTCTTCAAGGATTCAATCTTCTCTCTTGATTTCTCTTGCAAAGATGAAGATTTGGAATAGGATTTGAGTGAGTTTTCTTGTGTTTTTTTGGTGTTTTCTGTCCACTCCAGTCGTCCCCCTTGTTTCTGCCCTAAAGTGGTATTTAAATCTGCCCCAAAAGAGAGATAAAATCAGCTTAAAAACAACTTCAGATCGACATAAACTGCGCCACTTGCCCCCAGTTTTGGTGCAAGGTTCTGGTGCCCAACTGTAACACTATTTTGATTTCTAGGTGAATTTAGAGCATTATATGGGCTGATCTAGGTCCTGATCTCCACATAAAATTTATCGATCAGGATCTTGGATTTTCATAGAGATTTGAATCACCACAATTGAGCATCTAGAACTAAAGATATGAACATTCTACCTAACTGTGTCAAAAATGGAACACAATGCAGAACAGGTAACTTTACAGCATAAGTAGGGTAGGCAAATAAACTCCGATTGACACTAAGTTTACCATTCTGAAAACTTCAGAATGTCCGCTATAATTGTCTAGAATACACTTTCACATTTGGAATCTGTATGAAGGTCAAAATCACACTTGAAAATTCTCTACCAGTCTATTTTTCTCTGCATTTCTCTGTTTTTCTTCATTGTATAAATTCCCCTTGTTTGCTTCATTTAATTCCAAATCTTTAATAATATCACCTAAAGAAAATAAGAGATAAAGGGAGTATAAATAGTGATTAAAACACCAAAAATTAACATAAAATTAAGCTCAAAATGATAATTATATAGAGCACAAATATGGAATATCAATGACCATGGACAACCATGCCTAACTCAATGAGCCTCCTCATCCTAAATTCGTATTGGTCGGCCTCAGCCTCTTCAACATTCTCGGGCTCTGGTAACTCAGCGGGCTGATTTTCTAGACGTTCTTCCTCGTAAGATAGCTGTCTCAACTCATCATTAAGCCGATCAAGCTCCCTCTGGAGCACAACCCTCCTAGCCAAGGGATTTGCATCCATTTGATTATGAATTCCTGAACTTTCTGGGTCATTACCTGAAAATACATGATTGAGACACTACATTAGTTATTTAAAGTAAATTTTGTATGTGGTTTTGGTGGTACTATATTGTAATAGAGGGAATAGTTATATTTATATGAATCATATAGTTTAAGCAGAATTACCGTTATGTTGGATATCTGGTGGTGGTACTATAGCTTCCACATTGACAACTAGTGGATTAGACACTGAATCTATTCATGGTATATATTTTTTTAGTAAAAAATAAAAAAATATGGACTTGTGAAATAGATTCGGAGATGCTATATATGTATTTGAGATAATTTCAGCAAGTAGATTTGATTAAAATTCAGTCATTGAACGCTGTTCTTTGTAGGGTTAAAGGAAGATTTAGGCCAGAATTTTTAATATGAGGTATTGCAGATTATTTATTTCCATATAACTAAAATAAATAAATAATTTATAGAAGTTAAGTTACGGAAAATAAATTTCTAATATACTGTAATTCCTAATTTGATATTTGGTGTGGTAAAGTTGTAACTTCATTTTGCTTATGCATGTATCAAGTTCACGGAGATTAAGAGAATTTTTTAAGTTTCGAGATGAGGTATCTCCTTATCCATTGTAGCAATGCCTTCATTTTCCTACAAATATTATTGATGCAAAAGAGTTGTTAGTCAACGAAACTCAACTTGAGGGACTTATGTGTTGGGTAAATGATTAATTAAGAACAAAAGGCTAGAATAAATAATGTTTATATTAAATATTTTTTAAAAATTATCGCTAGGTAGAAGTTTGATCTCAATACATGAATTGACTTCCTTATAACTTTGTATAATAGGAGAACCAAACTTTATCATAATGTGTACTAAAGTTTATCATACTTTACCATAAGAGTTGTGATTTCCTTGCGACGCACTCTAGAATCATAGAAATAGAAATATGCATAGATTCTGTACCACTGTCAGCTAAATATCAGTCATTAAGTTTACTGAGCGTGAGGTTGATTTGATATATTCTGTACCAATGCATTCTCTGGTTAGCCGATGGATCCCACAACTGACCGTTTCCTTTTGTTTTGGCACGTACCTAACCAGCCACCCATCGGTGCGAGCTAAACGTGCCGACACCCGCACCGAGGCCGAGCCGAATGGAGCCGACTCAAACATGTCCTAACAAATTGCCCCCACTTGAAGACGTCAACGCCCTCGACAACTGGGCAGTCTGCTTCTTGGCCAAATAGGCCTTAATCTGATCCTTGAATTGCCACAATGTTACATCACGTTCCCAAGTACCATTTACATCCGCTTCTCCTTTCCAGTGTATCAAGAAAAACTTTTGCCTGTTCTTCTTGCTTTGGCCTTCGGTTCGGTGGTCCAGCACTCTTAGGACATCCTTGTCGAACTGTTTTTGCACCACTGGAGTGGCACGTTGGTTTTTACTTCTGCCTTCGTCAAGCTCATCTTGGTTGAAGGGCTTCAAAAAGCTCACATGAAAAGTTGGGTGGACCTTCAAACGAACAGGCAGCTTCAGTCGATAAGCCACTCGTCCCACTTTTTGCACAACCTCAAAGGGTCCGTCATACTTGGGGATCAGTCCTCGATGCACCGTCTTGCTGCTCACCTTCTTCCGGATTTGAGGGGTCGGCTTCAGCATCACTTGATCACCTACCCAAAATTCTAGGTCTCTCTGTTTTCTATCCGCATAAAGTTTCATCCGTTGCTGCGCCAAGGTCAAGCTGTCTTGTGCCTCATCCACCATCTCTTGCTTGGCTCGGGCAAAGTGATATGTAGCAAGGTAGTTAGTGTAACTCTGCCCGGCAGCAATGTCGTGTGGTGTCTTTGGTTGCTGTCCATAAGCCAACTCAAAGGGGCTCATCCCTGTGGAGGAGGAACAGTGCAAATTGTAGCTGAATTGGGCAACATCAAGTAAATCAACCCAATTTTTTTGACTTGCTGTCACAAAGTGCCGCAAGTACTCCTCCAGCAAAGCGTTGATTCATTCTGTCTGGCAGTCGGTTTGAGCATGCGCTACAGTTGAGAACTTCAGTTCTGTCTCAAGGAACCCAAACAGCGTCGTCCAAAATCGACCAATGAATCTTGTGTCCCGATCACTCACAATATCCACCAGTAAGCTGAAGAGTTTCACCACGTTTCGAAAGAAAAATTCGCCTGCAATATCAGCAGGACATGCTTTTGGAGCCGCCATGAAAATAACATATTTAGAGAAATGATCAACAACAACATAAATGGACTCCATCTCGTTCACCAAAGGTAGTCCAGAGATTTATTGCCATGGTCCATCAGGAATGGGCAAGGGCAGCAGTAAACCCGTCTCCTTCTTCCTTTCCAACTTGTCTTGCTGGCATATAAGACAGGTTTTAACGTAGATTTCCACATCGTCTACCAAAGCCTGCATCCGTTCGACACCAAGATGACCAGCCCACTGCGTATCGTGCGTCTCTTTCAAGAGTTGACGCCTTAACGTTCCAGCCAGTACATAGACTATGTTCCCTTTGGCCCTAGAAGACCATTTTCTACCCAGTAACATCGCACAGAGCCGTCTGCGACTTGTTTCACTAATCGCTGATAGGCACTATCATTCAAGGCCTCCATTTTCACTTTGGCCAGAAATTCTGTCTCAAGAAGGGACAATCCAACAACGTATTCGTCCATACCTTTACAGCTGAGAGCATCGACCACCAAATTTTCACTGCCTGGCCGATGCACCCACTCAAAGACAAACTCCGCCAGGAATTCCTGCCACCGGGCTTGCTTCGGGGACAACTTCTTTTGGGTCTTGAAGTAAGTGTTTGCAACATTGTCCATCACCACCAAAAACCTTGTTCCCAGCAGATTGTGTTTCCAGATTTGCAAACAATGCACAACAGCCGTCATTTCCTTCTCATGAGTGCTATACCGTTGTTCACAATCTTTCAACTTCCGACTTTGAAAAGCAATGGGGTGTTTGTTCTGCACCAACACCCCACCAATCGCACGTCCGAAAGCATCTGTGTGTACTTCAAAGGGTTGGCTAAAGTCTGGCAAACCAAGCACCGGTTGTGAAGCCACAGCTTTCTTCAATATCTGGAACGCTGCCTCACAGTCCGCATTCCAGTCCCACTTTTGATCTTTCTTAAGCAAGTCCCACTGTAGTAATTGGCCAATCTCAAAAACGATCTCAACTCTGCCACTTTAGTTGGAGCTGACCAGTCCACGATCACTGCAACTTTTCTTTTATCCATCAATAAACCTTGGCTGATCACATGGCCAAGGAATGTCATTTCCTCCCTACAGAATTCACATTTCTCTTTCTTTACATACAACTTGTTCTCCCTAAGCTATTGGAATACAAGTTTCAAATGTAATAAGTGTTCATCTAAGGACACACTATAGACAACAATGTAATCAAGATACACAACAGTGAATTTATCTAAAATTTCATAAAGTACATCATTAATATAATTACAAAATGTAGCAGGGGCATTTGTTAAGCCAAAATGCATCACCAAGAACTCGAAAGATCCATATCGCGTCACCACCATTGTCTTGGCCTCGTCGTCCTTCGTAATCCGCACTTGACAATATCCTGACCGAAGGTCAATTTTCTTGAAGTATCTGGCCTTAGCCAATCAATCAAACAAGTCCGCTGCGTTAGGAATAGGATACTTATTTTTCACTGTTAGCTTATTTAGGGCTCTATAGTCTACACAGAATCGCAATGAACCGTAGGCTTTCCTTTGGAATAGTGATGGGGCACCATAAGCAGCTTTGGACGATTGCACCAACCCAGCACTTATGAGTGCATCCAACTATTTCCTCAATCTTATGATCGGTTGCCCTTCGGGGAGGCAACTCATGGGGCAGTTAGAAAGGCATAATATCAACATAGTCTTCCAACACTTCTGCCACAGCATCAGGTACGTCTTGGAACATTTCTGGCTTAATTTCCACCACAGCAGACAAAAAGGTCGTTTCACCTCGTCTCAGACCATTCTGGAGTTGCACAGCCGACAGCAACCCATTCTGCCCACTGGCTTTCTCGGTCTGATCAACAAATGTTCCCGGAACAAAACTGGGACTCCTTTCATCTTCAATGAGGATCCCACTCAAATGAAGCATCGCGAAGAATTTGGGAGAAAGAACGAAGTCTACCCCCGAGATGACATCAAAATCGTCTAAAGGGACGGTAGTAAGGTTACACTTACCTTGCCACGTTCCGATGGCCAGGGACACATCCGTAGCACCTTTCACTGGTCTAGCCTCAGAATTAACAACTTTCATCCTAAACGAACTTTCTGTCAAGTTTAGCTTTAGTTTGGGCACCACTCATACTGCCACAAAGTTGTGGGTGGCACCACTGTCAACCATCGCTTACAACTCGACCCCGTTAACAAAGGCCTTATTATACAGCAGACCTTGCCATTTAGGGAGATCGGGTCTGGTCCTTAGTGCGTTCAGCAACTGCAAAGGGTTGACTTGACCTTGCAGACCTAAAACCGCACTATTTCCGCTTCTGCTAACAGGGGCACTAGGACCGTGCTGGTCAGCTTGCATTGCAGACACATTTTGCATACGACCTGGACACTTTCTAGTAACATGAGGACCACCGCATATGTAATAGCCATCAAATGATTTTGACTGCACACCTTTGGATGCCTCTTCCCCAGACAAGGCTCCAGTCCTCTGCTTCGGCTTATCAGCCTTTGCCTTCAGTCTCTCCCTCCTGAAGGTCTTCCTTCGGTCTGCAACATGAGAATCCACACTTCAATATTCTGAAATCAGCCAGACCATCTGCTGCCATGATGTCCTGTGCAATTTCCTTCACCCTGAGACGTCTTAACTCCGTCTGGGCCCAAGCTGAAGACCAGCCAAGAAGTTGAACAACTTGTCCTCCTCGGACATATCCTACACGTCCAACAATAGAGCACTAAAGTCGTTAACATAATCTTGAACCGTACCAGTGTGTTTGAGTTTTCGTAGGGACTCCCTAGCCAGCCATGGAGTATTACTAGTAGGAATTGCTTTTTCAACTCTTCCTTCAACTCCTCCCACGATTCTACCTCTGCCAGACCCAAGCATTCCTCCGAATCTCGAGTACGCAACCAAAGCTTTGCATCACCGGGCAAATACATACTTGTTATGGACACCTTCTCTCCTTCCAGCACAAGGTAGCCTGAAAGCACTGCTCCATGTCCCAAAGGAAATTCTCAAGTTCCTTTGCACTTCTAGCACCACTGATATTTTATATTTTTGCTTCATATAATGATAATTTTGAGCTCGTATTTCTACTATATTTTGGTGTTTTAATCACCATTTACACTCTCTTTATCTCTTATTTTCTTTAGGTGAGTTTGTTGAAGATTTGGAATTAAATGAAGCAAACAAAGAGATTTTACACAATGAAGAAAACCAGAGAAATGCAGAGAAAAAATAGACTGATAGAGAATATTAAAGTGTAATTTTGACCTCCATACAGATTCAAAATGCAAACATGTATTCTAGACAATTATAGAGGACATTCTGAAGTTTTCAGAATGGTAAAATTTGTGTCAATATGAATTCATTTGCCTACCCTGCTTATGCTACAAAGTCACCTATTCTGCATTATGTTTCATTTTTGATACATTTTGGTAGAATGAGCATATCTTGCGTTCTAGATGCCTAATTGAGGTGTTTTAAATCTCTGTGAAAAGCAAAGCTCCTTAGCTATAACTTTTATGAAGTCATCAAGACCTAGATCAGCCGATATAATTCTCTGAATTCTCTGAATTCACCTAGAATTCAAAACAATGTCACAGTCGTGCAGTAGAACCTTGCACCAAAACTGGGGGCAAGCGGCACTATTTGTGTCGATCTGAAGCTGTTTTTATGTTGCTTTTCTCTCTTTTCTGGGGCAGATTTGAATACCCCTTTAGGGCAGAAACAAGAGGGACGGCTGGAGTGGACATAAAACAGCAAAAACCTAACAAAAACTCACTCAAATCCCATCCCAAATCTTTATCTTTGCAAGAGAAATCAAGAGAGAAGATTGAATCCTTGAAGAAGGGGAACATCCACCTTGAAGATTCATGGAAAAAGCTACAATTTTCTCAACAAAATGGTGAAGAACTTCAACCTTGGAGAAGAGAGGAGATTTCAACCTTGAAAATGAGCAATCTTCCTCTTTCTTTGTTGTTTTATGTTCTTTGATTTGTAATATGTTGATGAGCTAAATTTTTGAATACTTGGATGGGTGAATGAATTGTTCCTTGGTTGATTGAATTTGAACTTCTTGTGGATTGTTTATGGGTTTGAATGGTTGAATTGATTGAGTGGATTAATGATGCAAAATCTGAAATTTTTCACTTGGAATTGAGAAAGGATGGGTGATTGACAATTGATTCATAATTTGGAAATTTTCACTTAGAATTGAGAAAGGAAAGGTGAAATAGATCATACACAAATAATGGGGATGATTTAGTTGACTAGAGATAGAAACCTAAACATCTTCTTCAACTAATTAATCTAAGAGTAGAGAACTTTCATCTACAGATAGAATGAGTTCTATCATTGGAATTTTATCAAGCATAAGAAGTGAAATTTATCAAGCAAGGGACATTTCTATCACATAGGTAATTCTAGGGGGATTAACCATCCAAGTATTGTTTTCTCAATTGAATTCTCTCTTGCAAACAAAAATTAGTTAAGCTGGTTTAATTAGCTAAGTTAGATTTCTATTCCTAGTAGTAATTTCAACCATTTTCACAATAAATTTTGATAGGCTAAACAATAGAGTAGAAAGTGAGTAATGGTATTTAACCACCCCTTGGATACAACATTTGAATTTACTTGCCATTGTACTACTCATAACGATAGGTGCACTTGCCTAGTGTTTGTGTGCAAATTGTTAGACATTGTAATAAAATTGAATATAAGGGCTTAGATAACAAAATACAACCACCACTGAAGGGTTTGGGCTAAAGAACTTTGATTTTCTACACGGAGGGACCGCTCGTCGCACCGCTCGTGTCTGCCTGCCGTTGGCCGCTGGCCGTCACCTATTTCAGCAACACAACGTCGTTGTTAATTTCATTCACCTGATCGGTGAGTAGAGTCAGATCCTCCACCAACTCCTTGCTCTTTTCGTCAGAGTTGTTGTGGACTTCCTCAATCCGTTTCCGAAGTGTCTCGAGGGACTCGTGAATTAGACCGATGCCAGAGAAAGAGCATCGTCACGATCCGGGACACCCACATGGTCTTCCAAAAACATCAAACGTTCATGGACACTATGCAGATCAGGGACAACCATTGAAGCACGCGTTTTTGGAGGAATGGTGTTTCTCCCACAAAGACTTCAAAATGAAACCAGGCTCTGATATCAAAATTGTCACGGACTAATTTTTCACACTCACGTTAGTCTAGCACCGACACCAACCAAGAGGTTAGTGAGCCTTACCAACACTTAGTTTTGGACGAATTCACAAACAAAAATAGTAAACCAGCACAGAAAAGATAGGAACGCACAATTTACAGGTCAATGCCCAACCTTGTATTAACTCACAAAACACAAGGAACAATTATTATAAAAGATGGCAGACTTATTTTCCACACATCCAACACTTTGTCTAACTCCGTTCAGCAAGTATGCTACTTGACAAGGAAACAAAACGTGTTGGTTACACCCCAAACCAACTAGGGCACGCTATCTCAGCCAATGGGATAAGGTTCAGACAGCCAACCCACACAACTGCCAACCACACGTAACTGCCGGGAACTGCTGACGTCCAGACCAACCTAACCGCATGCTGTCTTGTCTGAAACCACGAACCAAGGCATTCTCTGGTTGGCATATACCAAACCAGCCACTGGTTGGTGCGAGCTAAATGTGCCGACACCCTCACCGAGGCCGAGCCGAATGGAGCAGACTCAAACATATCCTAACAACTACCCATTAAATGCTCTACGTGATCATTTCAACCCTATGCACATGATTTTTTGTAAGAGGGTCATAGCATAGATGAAATCCACTATCGATAGTAGTATGATAGCATGGTCCTTTGTCCTTGCACGTCATCTGTTGGTAACAGGCATATGATAATTATGTTAGCCTTGCATGAGCATAGAAGATTGAATTTTGGGTATATGGCCTTAAAGCATATGATTAGTGCAAGGAAAATAGTGAACAAGGCTTTACCATATGGGAAGATGTTAACAAGAATCTTTAAAAATTTTCAAGTTAAACAAATTTCTAGTGAGAGGAAAATCTTTTAAGAGTGGAAAGATTTATACTAATGACTCTCTTAACAGGATGCAATTAGTTCTTGATGAAGATGGCATATGGAGAACTAAAAAAGAAACTCTCCCAAGAAAAGAACAGATTGAAGAATGTGAGGAAATTGGGGAAGAAGAGGATGAGAAAGAAACTCTTGCTAGAGAGATGAAAACAAAAAGAAAACATGACATTTCAAGTGAGGGGAGCAACCTCCCTAAAAAGGAAGACTATTTGTAGAAGTCACAACTCCTCAATCTCAGTCAAATGGTGAAGAAGATCATAGTGGCTAAGGCGTTCCAAGAAGCCTTGAATACTTTGCTCCAATGGTTCTTGGAAAACTGGATGGATTAGACAATAGAGTGAAGCACATTGAAGAAATCTTGATGAGAAATACACAAAGTGGTGAAGGACCCTCTAGGCATCAAGATAGGGATGATAAGGATGATAAGAATGAGGAAGATAAGAAAGAAAATGAAGATGATGACAGTGATGATGGGAGTGATAATGGGGATGATGATCATTGAGGCAACAGTGAATATGTAGCAAGACAGGAAGAAGAAAATGAACCTGTCACAAAGTGCAACCGCAAGAAGAAAGAAGTCAAATTGAGAGAGCAGAAATCGTCTCACCGTCAACCATATCCTTTAGCCAAGGAAGAGTAGCAATCAAGAAAGGATTTAGCAAAGCCTCTTCATCAACATCACAAGATTGAGCATCTCTTCAATGTTATCTCATTACTATTTTTAAATTATTTATGTGTACATAGTATAACTTAGTATAACTTATGTGTTTTAAATTTTGAACTTGGCCTATGAACTTTTTATGCTTCTCTTTAAATTTCTGCAATTTCTGTAATAGTGAAGCTCAATGATGAAACCTTAGTGTTGAGAGCTTCTTTTATTAATGATACTTTGGCCCTAGTTATATGTGCTAAAATGTTAGTCTCATTTTCATTGACACCATCTTTGAGTGATGACAAAAGGGGGAGAAAGAATGATGACTGCAAATTGTGCTATGTACTAGATGACTGTAAACTGTGCTATGTACTATGTGTGTATGCTATATGCTGTAGTTTGGAGTTTGAGATCTTGGTTGTTTTCTGAGATTATTATGGAATTTAGTTAAGTTGAGGTTAAAATTGACTTGACCTATGTATTTGAATTACCTCATGAAAACAATTGGATGCATAAGTTCTGTGGTTTTTCAAATCGAAACTGAGTACCATTATGAACATACATATTTGAGTACTTTTACAAGTCATTTGAAAATATAAAAGCATCTTTTTCAAACTTGTGGCAAAAATTTGGACTTGAAATTCATATGCAGACCAAAAATTTGGATGCATAAAAATTTTCTTGCCAAAAATGTTTATCTGCTGTTCAAATTGTTTGAAAACTATCTCAATCCTTCCTATCATATTTGAACAACGTTTAGAAAGCTTATTTTCAAAAATTAAAGCTTCCATCTCACATATTTTACAGTTTCGACTAAAAATTTTAAAATTCGAATGCATATATATTTTGTTGCCAAAAAGTTCTCTTTTGTTGTTCAAATTGATTCAAATATATTTTAATCTCTTTTACTATGTTTGAACAACCTTAAGAAAGCTTTATTTCACTTTAAACAATTATTATGTGTGGATCTATTGCAGTTTTGATGAATATTTCTCAGCTCAAATATTTTCTGAAAAATGTTAAACTTTTACAACCTTTAAAACCTCTCTTAGAATCTTTTCTTAATGCTTAAATGCTATATATTCTATCTTAGTTGTTAGTTGGAAGGAAGAAGGTTAATGGAGGTTGGTTGGGTCATAGGCTCATATTGAGCCTTTTGAATGGCAATATGCTAAATTGGTTATTATCTATCATTGACATCAATACTTCTTTGTTCTACAATTGTTTAAATCCATAACATTTTACATCAAAGTTTGTCATCATCAAAAAGGAGAAGATTGTTAGCTCTAAGGGCAAATCATGAAGTTATGATTAGTTTTGATTAATGACAAACATTGATGTTTTGATAACGGTTTTGAGCTTAAAAGTGTTTAAATGACTTATCTATTTATACAAAATATTTTCAAACTTATTGAGGTTGAATTTCAAATGATTTCACAAAGTTTGAACAGTTCAGACATCTAAACTTTGAAAATGGCTAATGTACTTCCAGAGAAATTCGAACGCAAGTTCAGATGCAAAGAAAAAAATTCGGTTGTCGGAATTGTCCTACCAGCATGGTTACTGATTTTACAGAGAAATTTGGATGCAAGTTCAGATGCAATGGACAAAATTCGGACAATATATAACAGTAAAGTTTGGACAACAGTTCGGATGCATAGAAGAAAATTCGGTCATCCGAACTCCTCAGAAAGTAGCCGTTACTAGCCGTTTTATGACAGTTAAAACTAATTTTTGAAATCTATAAAAGCCATGAACTCTATATTTTTTGTAAGTTTTGAATATCTGAGAAATCGAACATTCAAATATCTTTTGCAAACATCAAAGCTCTCTTTTGTCTTGTGCTTACAAGTGATCATTCAAGATTCAAAGACAACAAAGTAAAGTGGTGCAACATTGTGTAATTATCTACCAAGAAGTGGTAACATCTCATCCATTCTCCATTCAATTTTTTTTCTACTAGCTCATTACAAGGTTTTCTTGTAAACATAAAATCCTTTAGGTAAGGGTGATCCTTGAGATATTGATTCAAGGTTTTTTGTAGATATAAAATCCTTTGGTAGGGTGAACCTTGTGTGTAGAATTACTAAAGAGGTTGTTGGTGTAAAACCATTGTGTGGTGAGCCTCTTATGTAATTATTGAACTTGAGCATATAGTAGATTGATTGAAATCCTTGAGTGCAGACTCAAGGTAGTGGACGTAGATCTTGAAGAGATCTAACCACTATAAATTGCTTGTGTTCATTACTCTTAAATTGTTAATTACTTTGTCATTGATTTATTCATTTTTTCATTAAGACAAGTAATCATAATCTGACCAAACTCAATTTATAAAAGGAAATAATTAGCCAAAGACCTAATTCACCCCCCTCTTAGGTCTTTCAATTACTATTGTGCATCAAAAAATGGGAAATTTACAGAGTTATTTTTTGCTTTGAATGATTAGCAACGAGAAGCATTCAACACTATTATGAATGCTTACAAAGGGAAAATAGGAGGATTGTTTTTTGTGTATAGAAGAGAAGGTATAGCAAAAACTTATTTATGGAGAATATTAATTGCAAAGTTAATATCTGAGAGAAAGATATTCCTTTCTGTAGCCCCATCGGGAATTACAGCTATTTTGCTACTTGGAGGTAGGATCTCACTTTCACGTTTCAAAATTTCTATAATGTTGAATGAATCATTAGGTTGCTCAATTACGTGCAGTTAGGATTCAACACAACTCATTTGAGAAGCCTCCTTAGTAATTTGGGATGAAGTGCCCAATGTTACATCTGCATGGTCTTGAAGCATTTGATCATACACTTAAAAATATTTTAAAGTTCATTGAAAATTGTTCTGTATTTGTGCTCTGAGGTGATTTTAGAAAAACACTTCTGATTATTCCAAAGGGAAGAAAACAACTATTTTTGCAATATTAAAGAAGTCTGAGATACGAAATCAATGTTGTGTCTTACATTTAAAAAAAATATGTTTGTTATGGCACACGGTCTTTTTGCAAATGAACATAAGGAATTGGGTCAGTTGCTGCATGCATTTTATCAATTGGTGAAGAAAACGTTCCGGCAATTTCAAATGGTGATAATGAAGAAGCAAATTGGATAAAAATATTAGAATAATATCTCATAGAAATACTGTCAAATCTCTAAACCAATAAATTAATCATGTATATCCAAATTTGGTGACTTACTATAGAGATAATTGTTATCTTAAAGGGTGAGCAATCTTGATTCCAAAAAATGAAGATGATGATGCTTTAAATTAAAAAATGTTAGCAATGGTTCCAGTGGTTTCGTGTATTTATATGAGTGCGGATACTTTATGCCCAACAGATGGTGAAAACAATGAGTATGTGATAAATCCTCCAAAGTATTTACATTCATTGGATTTTCGTAGCCTTCCTAGTCATTGTTTAGAGCTTAAAGAATGAGCACCCATAATTCTTTTGAGAAATCTAAACTAAGTTGAAGGATTGTGGAAACCGTTGACTCAATACGAAGATAGATAAAGCTATTGATGATTGCAATGACATGCCCTTATACAAATACAATTTGGACAAATTTTGAGATATATCACGATATATGGATCGTGAATCATCTTCAATAGGTAATTAATTTTGCATTTTAGTATTTAAAATTACAATACACATTTTATAAAATAGTATATATTAATTGACCATAATTGTTCATTGTTGCGGATATTGTTGGATTGGTTACTTTTTTAGCAGCTGTCATCGTATTATAAGTAATGGGATGATCCTTGAGTATGAAGTTTTGTTGCTTGATAGAAAGTGAGTGATATGTCTTATCTTAATATACATGCAAAGTTGTTACTATTGTATTTTAGCATCTATAAATTCATTCAAAATTTATTTTTATGTTAAAAATAGGTTGACAGTTGTTAGATTAAATCTATTGGGAGAATTTGCTAGTAATGAGGGGGAACATTTATCAGTTGCAGTACATGAAAACATAGATCTATTGATAAGTGGTATCGCAGTGAAAGGTTATCAAGGTAAATTGCATAATTTAACCTAATGTTTTGTTAAAAAAATTCCTCATGTCATAAAAACTAATATAAACTGGGCTATCACTTTGTTCAAATAAATCAACCAAGTTAAATATCAACCCAAATTTGAAGTTTATATATATCAATAGAAGATGGCAAGTTGTATATATATTCACTCGTTATGCTTTAATTTTTCCCTTTGCGTATACTATTATTCATATAGATATAATGAAGACCGTTGTGCAAAGACATTTGCTTCCTTAATGAAGAGTGCTAATTTTTCTACTACGCTGTTGTTATTGATCTCAAATGCTAAACGGATACAAGTATCAGATTATTAAGCACTATCGCATTTAATAAACTTTGTAGATAAACAAGATAATTAATTTTGAATTTTAAACGTTGTTCCCTTTTTTCCAAGAAAGGTACTTTTGCGTAATTGCTCATATAATAGCATAAACATTGAAAATTTGTGGTATGAGTCCTGCAAGAATTATGGTAGTGCAACAAAGTTTGTTTATGGATAACTAGTGTATTTAATGCAATGATGTAGTTGAAACAATATCAAGGTAACTAACTATTAATATTTACCTAAGTTATATTATTAACTTTTATTGACTGTGTTCTTTTGTTAAAGATATGAAGATATCTGAAATACCTAAGAGGGGGGTGAATTAGGTATTTGGCTAATTTTTGCAAATTCAAACTTTATAAATGAGTAGACTTATTGCAAATTAAGTGAATAAGAGAAAAAACAGTTTATGGCACAGCAATATAATAAATGTAGACAAAAGAGCACAAGCTATTTATAGTGGTTCGATCCTCAAGATCTACCTCCACTACCTTAAGTCCACACTTACGGATTTCAATAATCTCTGTAAGCCCCAAGGGCAAATCATGTAATTTTGATTTATGACAAATATTGATGAGAACTAATATGTTTATATTGTGTGATAGGATTTGTGAAGAAAGAAGTTTGAAGTCTCATTGCCTTCAAAAGGAAGAGCAAAGAACAACCTCATTAAGCTATGAGTCTTTTGAGGTGTATTCAAAGATAAACTCAAGGCATTGAAGACTTGAAGTGTAGAGTAGGTATAATGATAGCTAATATCTATGTGAACTCTACACTTGTATGTCTTGGAGTCTATTAAATGCATAAGAGAGCATAAAAATTGGTTTCTTAAGTTTAAAAAGACTTTTGAATGAATCATTAGAAAATATGGTTTTGTGTTCTAAAAGTTCTTAAGTAAACTTTAAATGATCAAATGAGTTTGATGATGGTTTTCAAACTTATATTTGTCTATATAAGTTATCTATAGATATCAAATGTATTTCAAATGTTTGGAAGATTAGTTTCAAATGGTTTTACAAAGTTTGAACACAATTCCATTAAATTCGGTCGTCCGAATTTGGTAGAAAAATTTGCTACTGTTCTTCCAGAGACATTCGGAAGAAGATTCGGACGCATGGAGAAAAATTCGGTCGTCCGAATTTTGGTCTTCAGCATGGTTACTGTTCTTCCAGAGAAATTCGGAAGAAGATTCGGACGCAGCAGGAAGAATTCGGTCGTCCGAAAAATTCGGACGCAGAATTCGGTCGTCCGAATTTCCTGAAAGTAGCCGTTAACTAGCCGTTTTATAGCTGTTTCAACTGATTTTCAAATTCTATAAAAGCTATAAACGTGCAATCTTTTGCAAGAACTAACAATTTGAATATTCTAAGCTTTCAAAAGTCAATTACAAACATTTCTCAAGCTCTCTTACATCTTGTGCATTAAATTGATCAATCCAAAGACATCAAAGTGTGAAGGTGCAATTTTGTGTAAATTCTACCAACCAGTGGTAACATCTACACACTCTTCTTTACTTAATCATTTGTATTGTTCTACTATCTCTAGCAAGGTTATCTTGATAACATAAAACCCTTTAGATAAGGGTGATCCTTGAAGTTGTGATTCAAGGTTGTTTGAGATATAAAACCATAGGTTGGTGAGCCTTGTTTGTAAAAATTACAAGTAGAGGTTGTATGTGTAAAACCAAAGTGTGGTGAACCTCTCCTGTAATCTGTGAACTTGAGCACATAGTAGAGTTATTGAAATCCTTAAGTGTATACTTAAGGTAGTGGAGGTAGATCTTGAGGATCGAACCACTATATATTGTTTGTGTTCATTTGTTTACATTTCTTATACTGCTTTGCCATAAACTGTGATTTATTCTCATTCCCTTAATCTGCAATAGGTCTGCTCATCTATAAAATTTGAATTTGTGAAAATTAGCCAAATACCTAATTCACCCCCCTCTTAGGTATTTCAATTGGTATCAGAGCAGGAACTTCTTTGTGTGGTTTTACAACCTAGAAGACAAAGATCCTATGGCTAATATGTCAAATCTACCTTATCTAGAAGGATCTTCTACAAACAGACCTCCATTGTTTGATGGAACAAATTATACATTTTGGAAATCTAGAGTTAAAATATATATTTGTTCTATTAACTTTGATTTATGGAACATAATTGAGAAAGGTCCCTATGTCCCAATGAAAATGAGAGCAGATGGAGTAACTCCTGAACCCAAATCTACTGATGAATTTGATGAGCATGATTCAAGAAAAATGACTCTAAATTATCAAGCCATGAATATATTGAGCTGTGCTTTAGATGTTACTGAATATAATAGAGTTAGTGGGTGTGATTCTGCACATGATATGTGGAGATTACTTCAAATTACACATGAAGGTACTAATCAAGTTAAAGAATCTAAACTTGCTATGCTTGTTAGAGATTATGAATTGTTTACTATGAAACAAGGTGAAAATATTAGTGATATGTTTACTAGGTTTACTAACATTTTCAATGGCTTGAAAACTTATGGTAAAGGCTATACTCTGGGAGAGCAAAACAGAAAAATCTTGGATGCTCTACCAAAATCTTGGCAGCCAAAGACACTAGCTATTGAGGAGTCCAAAGATCTAAAAACTCTTCCTCTTGAAGAACTCATTGGATCGCTACTTACTCATGAAATGAAGATGAAGAGGTTGAATGATAAGGAAGATGAGGAAAAGGGGAGAAAAGGAGTAGTGCTAAATGCCTCAAACAACTTGAGTGAACAAGAACAATCTTCAAGTGAAGAAGAAGGTGGAAACAGTGGAGAAGAAGAAATTGCAATGGCAGTGAAGAAGTTCAAGAGATTCTACAAAAAGGAATTTCTCAAGAAAGGAAGAAAACCAGTCAAGAAGAGTGGACAATCTTCATCATATAAACCTCAGTGCTTTGAATGCAAAAGTACTGAGCATCTTATTGCTGACTGTCCCAGAGTGTTGGAAAGGGAAAGAGAAAGCAAAAACAGAAAGAAATCTACCAAGAAAGGAAAAGGACTAGCTGGAACATGGGATCAACAGGAAAGTGAAGATGAAAGTGAAGGAAAGGCCAACTTATGCTTCATGGCCATTGATGATGAGGTACAATCTTCTCCTTCTATTTCAAATTTGTGTGATGATGATGTTGATTCTAGTGATTTAATTCTAGAATTGTATGAAGAACTAAAAAAGGCTTCAAGAAGAAATAAAGAAATAAAATCCAAAATTAGTGATCTTTCAAATGAAAATTCAAAATTATGTCTTGAGAATGATAGACTTCTTGAGACCATAAATTCTCTTACTATTGAAAAGGAAGTTTGAACACTACCATACAAGATGTATCTTTTGAAAACAAAAAGCTGTGTTCAAAAATTATTTCTCTTGAATCAATGCTAAAAGATCATGAGGTTTTAAAAAGGAAAGTAAATGATCTTACTTTATGCATTGAGAAATTTACAAATGGAAGAAATAATTTAAATAAATTACTTGGGTATCAAAGATCCTCATTTGTAAAGTATGGTCTAGGTTTTACACATGATTGCCTTCATTCAAAACCAAAAGAAACATTTGTTAAAGAATCTTCTCATTATAGGTCTCATACTTGCTGTACATATTGTGGTAAGCATGGACACAAAGTGTTTAAATGCATTATAAAAAGAAAGATAGAAACTGGAGTAAAGACTATATGGAAAGTTAAAGGAACTATCACTAACCCTCTTGGACCCAAGAAGATATGGGTACCAAAAATCACTCTTTCTAATTTGGTATAGGTACAATTTGCTTCAAGATCAAATGCCACAAAATGGTTTCTTGATAGTGGTTGTTCAAGGCACATGACTGGAAATGCATCACTTGTTAGTGAGCTTCAAGCTACAAGTGAAGGCTTTGTCACTTTTGGTGATAAGAAGAAAGGGAAAATACTTGGAATAGGTAACATTGGTATAGGTTCATTCCCTCTTATCAAACAAGTTTTACTTATTGATGGTTTAAAATATAATTTACTTAGTATTAGCCAATTATGTGATAATGGTTGCAAAGTAGAGTTTAAATGTGATACTTGTACTATTCTTGATAATGCAAGCAATAAAACTATCTTTGTAGCTAGAAGAGTAAGTAATGTATATGTGTTATATCTTGATGAGCTTATTACTAATGACATTAAATGTCTTGCAATACATGACAATGATGGATTTTTATGGCATAGAAGATTAGGACATGTGAGCATGGATTTATTGAACAAACTTTCTACTCAAGAACTAGTTAGAGGATTACCAAAAATGCATTTTGACAAAACTCGGATTTGTGATGCTTGTCAATATGGAAAACAATCAAAAACATCCTTCAAACCAAAGAAAATGGTGTCTACCTCAAAACCTCTTGAACTAGTTCACATGGACTTATTTGGACCTATGAGGACTACTAGTCTTGGTGGTAAAAGATATGCTTATGTGATTGTTGATGATTTTTCCAGATTTACATGGGTAATATTTTTATCACAAAAAGATGAAACATTTTATGAATTTTCAAAACTTTTTAAGAAGGTTCAAATTTCTCTTAATTGCAATCTAATATCTATTAGAAGTGATAATGGAAGAGAGTTTTGCAATCAAGATTTTACAAAATTTTTGTGATGAGTATGGTATCACTCATAATTTTTCAAAGCAGCTAAAAACACCTCAACAAAATAGAGTTGTTGAGAGGAAAAACAGAACATTACAAGAAATGGCTAGATCAATGCTTTGTGAAAACTCTTTACCTAAGTACTTTTGGGTTGAAAGTCAGTAAATACAGACATGCTATGTAATGAATAGAGTTTTACTAAGACCTTTTATAAGAAAAACACCTTTTGAACTTCTATTTGATAAATCTCCATCAATTGTTTATTTTAAAGTATTTGGTTGTAAATGCTTTATTTTAAATACTAGTGACAATCTTGGTAAGTTTGACAGAAATCGATGAAGGTATATTTCTAGGCTATTCATCTAATAAAAAAGGCTTATAGAGTCTATAATAAAAGGACATTATGTGTTGAAGAAACTATTCATGTAACTTTTGATGAATCTAATATTTATCTTCAAAGAAGAAATGAAGATGATACGAGTTCGTCAATGGTTGAAAATCAAACTCAACATCAAGTACCTACATTGGAAGATCATGCTAAAGAAGAAGAAATAATGGAGCAAGAACATGATGGTCAATCAAGCAATAATCAAGAGCTTCCAAAGGATCTCACATATGCAAGAAGTCATCCTAAGGAGCAAATCATTGGTGATGTCTCTCAAGGAGTTAAAACAAGACGGTACTTTATTGATAATTTTGCACTTTTATCACATATTGAACCTAAAAATATTGATGATGCATTGTGTGATAATTTCTGGATTATTGCTATGGAAGAAGAGTTAAATCAGTTTGAGAGAAATAAAGTTTGGACTCTTGTTCCTAGACCTCATGATCATTCTCATTATTGGTACAAAATGGATATTTAGAAATAAGTTAAATGAACTAGGAGAAGTAGTTAGAAATAAAGCTAGACTTGTTGCTCAAGGCTTCAATCAAGAAGAAGGTATTGATTATGATGAAACTTTTGCTCCAAAGTGGCTGATTAGAGTCTATCAGAATACTCTTGGCATTTGCTTGTTTTAAAGACTTTAAACTATTTCAAATGGATGTAAAAAGTGCCTTTCTAAATGGTTTTATTGAAGAAGAAGTTTATGTAGAACAACCTCCTGGATTTATTCATGAAAAATTCCCAAATCATGTTTTCAAATTATCTAAAGCTCTATATGGATCGAAACAAGCTCCAAGATCTTGGTATGAAAGATTAAGTGGTTTTCTTCTCTCAAAAGGTTTTACTAAAGGAAAAGTAGACACAACTCTTTTTATTAAAACATCTTCTAAAACTGATATTTTGCTTGTACAAATCTATGTTGATGATATCATTTTTGGCTCTACTAATACTTCTCTTTGTGAAGAGTTTGCTAAAACTATGCAAAATGAATTTGAGATGAGCATGATGGGAGAACTAAGTTTCTTCCTTGGACTACAAATTAAGCAAACCAAGGATGGAGTCTTCATCAACCAAGCAAAATATACTAAGGAGCTATTAAAAAGGTTTGGAATGGACCATGCAAAAGGAATTAGTACTCCAATGAGTTCATCAACTAAACTTGACAAAGATGAGAAAGGTAAAAGTATTGATGAAAAATTATATAGAGGAATGATAGGAAGTTTACTCTATCTCACAACTAGTAGACCAGATATTATGTTTGTTGTATGCTTGTGTGCTAGATTCCAATCTTGTCCTAAAGAATCTCATCTAATTTCTGTTACACGAATTTTTCGTTACTTGATTGATACTCATGATTATGGCCTTTGGTTTTCGAAAACTTCATCTTTTGAACTTATTGGATATTCTGATGCGGATTATGCTGGATGTAAAGTTGAACGTAAAAGCACAAGTGGGCATTGTCAATTTCTTGGTAGTTGTCTTGTATCTTGGTTTAGTAAAAAGCAAGCTTGTGTGTCTTTATCCACTGCAGAAGCTGAATACATAGCTGCAGGAAGTTGTTGTGCACAATTGTTATGGATGCAGCATACTTTACTTGATTATGGTCTTAAATTCAATTGTGTGCCCATATTATGTGATAATACTAGTGCCATTAACTTGAGCATAAATCCTATTCAACATTCTAGGACTAAGCATATAGAGATAAAACATCATTTTATTCGTGACCATGTGATTAAGAAAGATATATGCTTAGAATATATAAATACAAATGATCAAATTGCTGACATATTTACAAAGCCTTTGGCTGAGGAAAGGTTCAATCACCTAAGAAGACTCTTAGGAATTTGAAGATTCAATGACTAATGTGTTTGTAGAAGTCATGATGAATGCAGGAAATTTTTTATTCAAAATTCGGATGCACTGCAGAAGATTCGGTCGACCGAATTTTCTGAGTGTCAAGAAACAGAGACTTTTGATCAAGAATTCTGACGCAGGTCAGAAAATTCGGTCGACCGAATTTTCCGAACTGAAGAAACAGAAACTTTCGCTCGAAAATTCGGACGTGACACTGAAAAATCGGTCGATCGAATTTTACTGGATGAGACTTTTTAAATAAAGTCGAAACAATCTCTTCAACATTACTACTTCCGAATTTCACATCCTTTTTAAAACATCTCACACCCATTCACATCCGAATCAAAATCCCTTCAAATCCCACAATCTCATCCCGATTTTCCTTCATTTTTAAACGTCTAAGCCCTAATTTCCTACAGAAAACAAATCCTTCTCAAGAGAAAACATCATGGTTAGAACAAAGAAGCCCAATGTTGAGAAAGGAAAAGGAAAGGCTAAGGAAGGAGATGGAGATCCAATCCTCAATCGATCAAGAAAGATTCGCATTCCTCAAACACAATCTGGAGTTGACAGGTTTATCTCTATCAAATCTACTCATGAATTTGATGAATGGAATAAGAATAGTAGAAAAATCATTCCTGGATACAAGGTAGATATTGATAAGCTGTCAAATATGGATATTGTCCTATCTCATTTCAATGATATTGGTTGGAGTAGTTTGCTCTTCATTGATGAAGAATTTTATCCCACTTTCATATATGAATTCTATGCAAATCTGAAAGAGGATAGAATTGAGATGATAGGGGATAATGTGATACAATGGTATTCATCTAGAGTATCACAAATGGACATTGAATTCAATGAAGGATTGATAAATAGAATATGTGGAGTAGGAGATGAGGGAGCCAGATATTATTCAGCATCCATGCATTGCTATGATCGTGAATTATTCACACATGTTAGATTTGAAGATGCATTTACAAATGGAAGAGAGTTTAGGGCCATAAAGGAAAGGGAAATTAAGAATTTGGATGCTAGAGGTAGAGTTTTACATCACATGGTGACCACAATGATTGTTCCTAATTTTGGACACAAGTCATCAGTTGGAAATATGCATATGGTAGTCATGTTAGCCCTGCATGAGAATAGAAGGATGAATTTTGGATATATAGCCTTGAAACATATGATTGCAGCCTGAAAAACAAGTAACTAAGGCATTCCCATTTGGAAGGTTATTAACTGAATATTCAAGCACTTTAAGATCAAACTTCCTGGAAGAGGGCAAACTTTTAAGAGTGGTGAAATCTATACAAATGAAACTCTTAAAAGAATGCAATTAGTTCATGATGAGGATAATGTATGGAGGACAAAAAGAGAAACTCCCCCGAAAAGGATAGAAAGAGAGAAAGTTATAGAGAGTGAAGAGGAAGAAGAAGAAGAGGATGAAGAGGAAACCCTTGCTAGGGAAATGAAAACAAAAAGAAAACATGACACCTCAAGTGAGGGGGAGCAACCCCCAACAAAAAGGAGATTATTTGAAGAAGAAACTGAAGTTAGGTCTAGTAGTAAAGGAGTATCTAGAGGGGACACCATTATAGCCAAAACATTCGAAGAAGCCTTGAACAATCATGTCAAGGAAATGGAGAAAATGTATAAGTTCTTTGAGTCATTTACTCCAATGGTTCTTGGAAAATTGGATGGACTGGAAAACAGAGTAAAACACATTGAAGATATCCTTATGAGAAATACTCAAAGTGGTGAAGGAACCTCTAAACCTCAAGATGGAAAGGAGGAGGAAAGAAAAAGAGAAGCAGAGAAAGAAGATAATCAAGATAGCAGTGATGAAGATAATAATAAGGGTGGAAATGAAGAGACTATAGCAGAAGAAGAAGAACAAGAACATGCTCTTGAAGATCCACCAGTAGCAGGAAGCCAAGTAACTCAAGCTGCCATAGTATCTCCAACAACAATCTCTTTCAGTCAAGGAAGAGTCAAGCACTTGGCCATCAAGAAAGGAGTGAGCCGAGCCTCCCCATCAACTTCACCATCACAAGACTAAGCCTTCTCTTCTAATCTCTTTACTGTATTTTGTTCAGTTTTTCTAAGCATTTTGTTGCATTTTCTATTCTGAACTTCTTAAATATTTTTTATGTAATAGTGAAGCTCAATGATGAAATCCTAGTGATGAGAGCTTCTTTTATATGCTAACTTGAACATCTCATTTTCATTGATCCCTTTAAATTTTTTATGATGACAAAAGGGGGAGAAAATTATGATGCAATATGAATGCAATATGATGCAATACATGTGAAACCTTAGTCATTATGTGAACTCAGTCCTTAATCAAATTCGGATACATCCATATTGTGTTGTCAAAATGTGCTCTTTTGTTGTTCAAATTAATTCAAATATGTTTTAATCTCTTCCAATATGTTTAAGCAACCTTAGAAAAACTTATTTACAAAATTTGAAACTTTCATTTTACTTATTTTAAAGTTTGGACTTGCTATGCACAAAATTCGGATGCATGATGTCCCTAGTCCAAATGTGTTGAAAAATGAGCACAATCTAAGGGGGAGCTTTGATAAGCTTTTAACAACCTTAAAACCTCTCTTAGAAGTTTTCTAAATGATTAAATGCTATATCTTCTATCCTAATAGCTGGAAGGAAGGAGGCAAATGGAGGATGGTTGGGTCATAGGCTCATAATGAGCCTTTTGCATGTCAATGTGCTAAATTGGTTAATTTCTGTCATTGACATCCATACTTCTCTGTGCTAATCTGTTTAAATCCATCACATATTGCATCAAAGTTTGTCATCATCAAAAAGGGGGAGATTGTAAGCCCTAAGGGCAAATCATGTAATTTTGATTTATGACAAATATTGATGAGAACTAATATGTTTATATTGTGTGATAGGATTTGTGAAGAAAGAAGTTTGAAGTCTCATTGCCTTCAAAAGGAAGAGCAAAGAACAACCTCATTAAGCTATGAGTCTTTTGAGGTGTATTCAAAGATAAACTCAAGGCATTGAAGACTTGAAGTGTAGAGTAGGTATAATGATAGGTAATATCTATGTGAACTCTACACTTGTATGTCTTGGAGTCTATTAAATGCATAAGAGAGCATAAAAATTGGTTTCTTAAGTTTAAAAAGACTTTTGAATGAATCATTAGAAAATATGGTTTTGTGTTCTAAAAGTTCTTAAGTAAACTTTAAATGATCAAATGAGTTTGATGATGGTTTTCAAACTTATATTTGTCTATATAAGTTATCTATAGATATCAAATGTATTTCAAATGTTTGGAAGATTAGTTTCAAATGGTTTTACAAAGTTTGAACACAATTCCATTAAATTCTGTCGTCCGAATTTGGTAGCAAAATTTGCTACTGTTCTTCCAGAGAAATTCGGAAGAAGATTTGGATGCATGGAGAAAAATTCGGTCGTCCGAATTTTGGTCTTCAGCATGGTTACTGTTTTTCCAGAGAAATTCGGAAGAAGATTTGGACGCAGCAAAAAGAATTCGGTCGTCCGAAAAATTCGGACGCAGAATTCGGTCGTCCGAATTTCCTGAAAGTAGCCGTTAACTAGCCGTTTTATAGCTGTTTCAACTGATTTTCAAATTCTATAAAAGCTATAAACGTGCAATCTTTTGCAAGGACTTACAATTTGAATATTCTAAGCTTTCAAAAGTCAATTACAAACATTTCTCAAGCTCTCTTACATCTTGTGCATTAAATTGATCAATCCAAAGACATCAAAGTGTGAAGGTGCAATTTTGTGTAAATTCTACCAACCAGTGGTAACATCTACACACTCTTCTTTACTTAATCATTTGTATTGTTCTACTAGCTCTAGCAAGGTTATCTTGATAACATAAAACCCTTTAGATAAGGGTGATCCTTGAAGTTGTGATTCAAGGTTGTTTGAGATATAAAACCATAGGTTGGTGAGCCTTGTTTGTAAAAATTACAAGTAGAGGTTGTATGTGTAAAACCAAAGTGTGGTGAACCTCTCCTATAATCTGTGAACTTGAGCACATAGTAGAGTTATTGAAATCCTTAAGTGTATACTTAAGGTAGTGGAGGTAGATCTTGAGGATCGAACCACTATATATTGTTTGTGTTCAGTTGTTTACATTTCTTATACTGCTTTGCCATAAATTGTGATTTATTCTCATTCCCTTAATCTGCAATAGGTCTGCTCATCTATAAAATTTGAATTTGTGAAAATTAGCCAAATACCTAATTCACCCCCCCTCTTAGGTATTTCAATCTCTACTATGTGCTCAAGTTTACAGATTACAAGAGAGGTTCACCACACTATGGATTTACACTTATAACCTCTTCTAGTAATTTTACAAACAAGGCTCACCAACCTATGGTTTTATATCTCAAACAACCTTGAATCACAACTTCAAGGATCACCCTTATCTAAAGGGTTTTATGTTATCAAGATAACCTTGCTAGAGCTAGTAGATCAATACAATTGAATAAGTAAAGAAGAGTGTGTAGTTGTTACCACTTGTTGGTAGAATTTACACAAAGTTGCACCTTCACACTTTGATGCCTTTTGATTGATCAATTGAATGCACAAGACCTAAGAGAGCTTGAGAAATGTTCGTAATAGACTTTAGAAAGCTTAGATTTTTCAAGGATTCAGAGCTTGCAAAAGATTGCACGTTTATAGCTTTTATAGAATTTGAAAATCAGTTGAAACAGCTATAAAACGGTTAGTTAACGGCTATTTTCAAGAAATTCGGACGACCGAATTCTGCGTCCGAATTTTTCGGACGACCGAATTCTTCCTTCTTCGTCCGAATCTTCTTCCGAATTTCTCTGGAAGAACAGTGACCATACTGAGGACCAAAATTCGGACAACCGAATTTTTTCCCATGCGTCCGAATCTTCTTCCGAATTTCTCTGGAAGAACAGTAGCAAACTTTTGCTACAAAATTCGGACGACCGAATTTTATGGAATTGTATTCAAACTTTGTAAAATCATTTGAAATCAATCTTCCAAATATTTGAAATACATTTGGTATATATAGATAACGTATTTAGCCAAATATAAGTTTGAAAACCAAAATCAAACTCTTGTGATCATTAAAAGTTTACTTAAAAACTTTTAGGACACAAAACCACATTTACTAGGAATTCATTCAACAAACTTTTAAACTGAAGAAACCAATTTTATGCTCTCTTATGCATTCAATAGACTCCAAGACATACAAGTGTAGAGTTCACATAGATATTACCTATCATCATACCTACTCTACACTTCAAGTCTTCAATGCCTTGAGTTCATCTTTGAATAAACCTCAAAAGACTCATAACTTACTGAGGTTGTTCTTTGCTCTTCCTCTTGAAGGCAATGAGACTTCAAACTTCTTTCTTCGCAAATCCTATCACACAATATAAACATATTAGTTCTCATCAATATTTGTCATGAATCAAAATTACATGATTTGCCCTTAGGGCTTACAATATCAATTATTCATTCAATTAAAAGATTTTTCTGGATGTACGAACATCTTTCTGAAAGACAAGCATGCATAGTTTGTTCTTTAGTGTTCAGTGACTTAATTAAGAGATCTACAATCAAAGGTATATATCTACGTAAATATGTGCATATATCTCTTTATATATAATTTAACTTACACAATATTTAATTATAAATTTTATAGAACTTATGTAGCATTGAGAGCTTTTCATTTATATGGCATTCAAGGAAATGGCCAAGTTAATAAAAAATCATGTAAATTCTTGCTATGTTCTATATTTACAATTGTAATGTGTACGCCTAAATTCAAGTTAAAAGTCTTTTGCCTATAGTAGATTTCGTCTTTAAAGCAATTTGGTGCAAAGAGTGTTTATACCTTAAAAAATGTGTACAATTTTCTAATACATTCAATTAGGTAATGTTGTATTAAATTGAGATGTTAAGTAATTTGTTATGCTTATTATTACTTAAATACCTAACAATTGAAAAATATCTTTCTGCAACTTTACAGATGGTGATCTCCTTATTAAGACCTTACAAGAGTTACTCAACAACTACCTTAGCATCCTACCAACTTTGAATTGCTTGATTATACGTATAGATTTTATGCATATTTTATTATTCATTTTTAAAATAACCCGTACAATATTTTTTTACTAAATGTTTTTCTCAGTGCATAGCACGGGAATTTTTTCTAGTATCTTATATTTTTATTCCGATTTCTACAAAAACATATTATAGACAACCCACAACAAAAAAACTTCATCAGAAACACCATTCGTTCCAAATAACAAGGCAACTATTGGGTGTAATTTGATGGGCATTAAAGGGCTTACTCCTTCAATTTGTATCCATTGAATATTGCTTGAAGAAGTAGTAAATTGGTAAGAGACTTTCGACACAAGTTAAATGCAACCACGAAAGTGGTCTTCGAAAAGGATATTTTGAATTTTTTGGATCATTGGAACACTACAAAAAAACAGCGATTACAAATGGCAAATTTCGTCGCAAGTTTTGAGATGACGTAGTGAAAGAAAAGCGACCAATGTCATATTTTAACCAAAGAAACAAATCCATCAGTATTCCTTTGTAAATTTGTGAAGGTTTAGTGAAACTAATTTCTAAATGAAGATTCTTTTTTATTTGCAAGGGATTAGTGTTATGTTTTATTTCTATGCCTTTATACTCAATTTTATTACAATCTCTGACAATTTGCACACAAAAACTAGGCAAGTGCACCTATCGTTATGAGTAGTACAATGGCAAGTAAATTCAAATGTCGTATCCACGGGGGTGGTTAAATACCATTACTCACTTTATACTCTGTTATTTAGCCTAACAAATTTTGTTTGTGAAAATGTTTTAAATAACTACTAGGAAAAAGAATCTAACTTAACTAGTTAAACCAACTTAAATCTTGCTTGTAAGAGAGAATTCAATAGAGAAAACAATACTTGGATGGTTAATCCCCCTAGAATTACCTATGTGATAGAAATGTCTCTTGGTTGATAAATTTCACTTCTTATGTTTGATGAAATTCCAATGATAGAACTCACTCTATCTCTAGATGAAAGTTCTCCACTCTTAGATTAATTATTGAAATCTCTTTCTAACCAATTCAACCCAAGAATGCATTAAGAATTGTGAATTTCCAATTAGATTTCTCTAATTATCAAGAAGATGTTTAGGTTTCTATCTCTAGTCACCTAAATCATCCCCATTGTTTGTGTATAGTCTATTTCACCCTTCCTTTCTCAATTCCACGTGAAATTTCCAGATTATGAATCAATTATATATCACCCTTCCTTTCTCAATTCCAAGTGAACAAAAATTCCATATTATGCATCAATAATCCACTCAATCAATTCAACCATTCAAACCCACAAACAATCCGCAAGAAATTCGAATTCAATCAACCAAGGAAACAATTCATTCACATAGGCAAAATCTAGGGTTCATACCCATCCAAGTATTCAAAATTTTAGTTCATCAACATATTACAAATCAAAGAATATAAAACAACAAAGAAAGAGGAAGAATTGCTCATTTTCATGGTTGAAATCTCCTCTCTTCTTCAAGGTTGAAGTTCTTCATGATTTTGTTGAGAAAGTTGCAGCTTTTGTCTGGAATCTTCAGGTTGGATGTTCTCCTTCTTCAAAGATTCAATATTCTCTCTTGATTTCTCTTGCAAAGATGAAGATTTGGGATGAGATTTGAGTAGGTTTATGCCGTTTTCTGCCACTCCAGCCCTCTCTCTCGTTTTTGCCCTAAAGGGGTATCAAAATCTGCCCCAAAAGAGAGAGAAATGCAGCTTAAAAGCAGCTTCAGATCGACACAAACGGTGCCGCCTATATCACACCAAACGGCGCCGCTTGCCCCCAGTTTTGGTGCAAGTTTCTGCTGCCCGACTGTGACACTGTTTTGACTTCTAGGTGAATTCAGAGCATCAAATCGGCTGATCTAGGTCTTGATGTCTATGAAAGTTGTAGATCAGGATTGTAGACTTCCACAGATATTTTAATCACCTCAATTGGGCATCTAGAACTCAATATATGAGCATTATACCGAACTGTGTCAAAAATGGAAACCAATGCAGAACAAGTGCCTTTGCAGCATAAGTAAGGTAGGAAAATGAACTCCGATTGACACAAGAAGGCCTATTACCATCATTTCGAGATCAAACTATGGTTACTTATTCATTTAGCCTCAAGGCAAGTGAATGCGGGTTCTAGGGTAAAGTTATGTTGAATTCTAAGGCCAATAACACAAGATTCAACTCCATAATCATCACAACACAAGCAAAGTGGAATGTGCTTAAAAGATGAATTTCATACAAGCAAAGAATACAAGGGGTGCTTATTTAATCCAAGTTTAAGGTACTAGTCATAACCTTTAGAATGCTTGTATAACTACTCTTTGATAAAAGATAAAACATGCAAATCTTGAAAAACCTTGAAGATTCCAAAAATAAACAACAAAAATCTTGAAAGTAACTTCTATTTCTAATTTCTAAAGCCAACTCCCCCACACTTAAGACAACATTGTTCGCAATGTTGGGGAGAGAGAGAAATAAAAGACTGCATAAACAGAAATATAGTGAACGGAATCCAACATAATGAAAGCTTCGTAATAAATTAATTAAAAAAAATGACTGCAAACAACAAAAATTGCATCAGAACACCACTCCAAATAACCAAACATACAAACGGCGAAAATAATGGTTGTTTCGTACGTCAAGGCTGGGCAAAACCATATGATCAGCAAGCTGCACCTTCTATATACTTCACAGCAGAAGGAAATAAAGGAAAGCTAGAAACAATGACATAATGAAAGTGGAACCATAAAAACATAGCAATAAAATAAATAAAAAAATAAAAGGACAAAATAGAAAAGAAAGAACTGCCCTTTTTTCATATATTGCCGGTACCATCACTCGACCCGGGGCCAGCTCCTGGAAAAAGTTGTCGCCAAAGCCCAGTAAGATACGCTTCCTGTCGTTGCATGGTGTGCACAAGTTGCTCTTGATTCTGAAGGAGCGTTGCTTGGGATTCGGCGAGGCCGGCGTATTGTTGGCCCAAAAGTTGCTGCTGTTCGAGGATTTGTTGTTGGCCTCGTGGAATAAATCAGAAATATTAAACAGCCCATTCACCTCAGTGGAAATGGTACGCTCAATGATCATAGAGTTTTGTTGACGTGAAGGGTACCATTCCCGATGTTGATCATCGGTGAAACGAGTAGGATGGAGGTAGGAAATATTGGAGGGAGGTACTTGGGGTGATGGTGAGAAAGGGCCGACGTCCGAAGAGGAGGTCACATCCCTTGTGCGTTTAGGCTTTTTAGGTTGGGTGGTGGTTTTTCTCGGCATGCTTTCTTTTCTAAAATGAACCCTTAAACAGAAATTAGACTACCTATGTGAAAATACAAATGCCACAAATAACTTTACAAGGAATACACATAAAAAATGAAAATTGCAAATTAGCTAAACAAGAAAAGAAAGGAAAGAGAAAAAGAAAAAGAAAAAAAAAGAAGAAGAAAAAAAAATTTGCACTAAAAATATTAGACAAAGGTGAAATAACTAGTAACTATATTAAGTAATAAAATTAAATAAACTAACTATAAAATTAATAAAAATAAGTCTATATTACTAATGGAATGCAAAGTAGTAAAGAATATCACAAATTTAACAATTAAGTTTCATTGTGGCATTTCATCAAACATATGGTAGGCATAAAGGAAAACAAGAGATAACCAACAACATTAGAGAAGAATTGCAAGCCAACAACAAACAAATGCACTACAATCATAAATTACCAAAGCATTTAATCCAAAGAAAAAAATAAATAAATAAAAATTGCAAGAGAAAAGGTTAAATAGACAAACTAATGGAGTGCTTGAAAGTTCTTGTGCCTCAAAGTTGAGTCAAGAAGAAGAATCTTCAAAAATTAGAAGTGGGAGGATGAAGTGAGGTGTAAGAAAAATGTGGGAAGGATGGAATTTCTTGAACAAAGAAAATGGAAAGAGAGTACCGAGAGAGGGGTGAAGGAAGAAGAGAGAAAAGAGAGGAAGAAGAGTAGGTTTTGGTTGTGGGTTTTGTGTGTTTTTTTTAAATTGATTAAAATGCAAAACGACACCGTTTGATTAAGTCCAAACAGCGCCGTTTGGCAGAACGCGCCTTGCGTCTCTCTCTTTTTTTTTTTTTTTTGTGATGGTGAACAGTGAAACGGCGCCGCCTGGAACGCACCAAGTGGCGCCGTTTCAATCTAGTTCTGAAACTGGATCAGAACACCATGTTTTTTTTTTTTGGTTGCATAGTAAAACGGCACCGCCTGGAATTCACCAAGCGGCGCCGTTTTACCCCAGTTCGACAGAACTGGAATTGTATCCACAGTGACCCGGCGCCATTTGATTCAGTACAAAAGGTGCCGTTTTGGATTTTTTTTTTTTACATATTCAGCCACAACAATTAACAAAAAATAATTAACTACAAACTAAAATGTGACACACCAAATAGCACATTATAAAGCTCTTCACTATTGAGGAGAATTAAAATTTTCAAACTCAATATTACATTAAGTAAAATTATGTACAATTAACTAAATAAACATAAAAGATCAGTTATCTCTTGGATCTTGAAGGTTTAAAGATACTTTTTCAAGTTCTCTTGGATCTCCTCCGTTATAGTGTTTGAGACGATGGCCGTTAACCTTGAAAATTCCCTTATCCGGATGTGCAACTTCTACTACCCCATAAGGGTAAACTTTGTGGACTACGAATGGTCCGGACCATCGTGACTTGAGCTTTCCAGGAAAAAGCTTCAACCGAGAGTTAAATAATATCACTTGATCTCCCTCCTTAAATTCTCGATTCGACAATATGTGCTTGTCATGCCATTGCTTCACTTTTTCCTTGTAGATTCGTGAGTTCTCATAGGCATCTCTCCTCCACTCTTCAAGTTCATTAATTTGGAGTAGTCTGGTTTTCCCTGCAAGATCATGATCAAAATTAATCAATTTAATTGCCCAATATGCCTTATGCTCAACCTCAATTGGTAAATGACAAGACTTCCCATAGACTAATCTATATGGAGTAAACCCGATAGGGGTCTTGTATGCAGTCCTATATGCCCACAAAGCATCATCAAGCTTAACACTCCAATCCTTCCTAGTATGTTCAACTATCTTTTCCAAAATTCTTTTGATTTCTCTATTAACCACTTCCACTTGGCCACTAGTTTGAGGGTGATAAGGGGTTGCCATCTTGTATGTAACACCCAATCGAAGTAAGACCTTCTCAAGTTGTTGGTTACAAAAATGAGTTTCCCGATCACTAATTATGGCTTTAGGAATGCCAAAGCGAGTAAACAACTTTTTTAAAA
The DNA here is from genome assembly GCA_030512225.1 of Rauvolfia tetraphylla. NCBI lineage: Eukaryota > Viridiplantae > Streptophyta > Magnoliopsida > Gentianales > Apocynaceae > Rauvolfia > Rauvolfia tetraphylla. Next base: position 5,439,011 of record JAJQKT010000004.1, on the reverse strand, counting down.
ATTTAACAACCACTCTAGCATCATTTGTTGGCAAAGCTTGGGCTTCCACCCATCTAGAGACATAATCAACTGCAACCAAGACCTATGCATTACCAAAAGAGTTTGGAAAAGGACCCATGAAGTCAATACCCCAACAATCAAAGACCTCACATACTTGAAATGTAAAGAGGGGCATTTCATGCCTTTTTGAGATATTACCTATCCGTTGGCAATTGTCATATTGTTCTACATACCTTTGGGCATCTCTAAACAAAGTCGGCCAATAAAATCTAGACTTAAGTACCTTTCTTGCTTGTTCCATTGCCGTGATAATGACCACCAGCCGGACCTTTGTGGTAATGCTCTAATATGCTCATGTTCTCAGGGTAGGCTACACATCTCCTTATGATTTCATCTGCACAAATTCGGAACAAAAACGGATCTTCCCAAAGATAGTACTTTAATTTCGAAAAGAATTTCTTCTTTTGTTGAGGGGTTAAATTCTTTGGCAAGATCCGACCCATAATATAATTAGCATAATCTGCAAACCAAGGGGTGTGATCATTATTACCCATAACCAAGTATAACCCTCATCAGGGAATGTGTCATTGATGTCTTCCTCGTTCAATTGCTCCAAATGTGGATTCTCCAACCTTGATAGATGATCAGCAGCAAGATTCTCCGCTCCCTTCTTATCTCTTATCTCCAAATCAAATTCCTGCAATAAAAGTACCCACCTAATTAGTCTAGGCTTTGCATCATTTTTGTTGAAATGATATTTGAGTGCTGAATGATCAGTATAAACAATGACTTTAGACAAAACAAGATAGGAGCGGAATTTATCAAAAGCAAAAACTATGGCAAGAAGCTCCTTCTCGGTTGTGGTGTAGTTTTCTTGTGCTTCCGTCAAGGTCTTGCTTGCATAGTATATCGGTTGAAAATGCCTTTCTTTCCTTTGTCCAAGCACTGCCCCTACTGCAAACTCACTTGCATCACACATTAGTTCAAAGGGACTGGACCAATCGGGGGCAACCAATATGGGGGAGTCAATCAATTTTTACTTCAACATAGTGAAAGCAATTAAGCATGTATCATAAAAAACAAAGGGTGCATCTTTTTCAAGCAAATTTGTAAGAGGTTTAGCAATTTTAGAAAAATCTTTTATAAACCTTCTATAGAACCCAGCATGACCAAGAAAACTTCTAATTGCCTTTACCGAAGTTGGTGGTGGCAATTTTTCTATGGTCTCTACCTTGGCTCTATCAACTTCTATGCCCTTGCTAGAGATCTTATGCCCCAATACAATGCCTTCTTTAACCATAAAATGACATTTCTCTCAATTCAAAACCAAATTAGTTTCTTCACATCTTTGCAAAACTTTTTCAAGATTTTTCAAACAAAACTCAAAAGAATCACCAAAAATAGAGAAATCATCCATAAAAACCTCCATAATATCCTCCACAAAACCCTCAAAAATAGCTAACATGCACCTTTGAAAAGTTGCAGGAGCATTACACAAACCAAAAGGCATGCGACGGTAAGCAAAAGTACCATAGGGACAGGTAAATGTAGTTTTCTCTTGATCTTCCAGGGCTATTGGAATCTAAAAGTACCCTGAAAAACCATCAAGAAAACAGTAATACCTATGACTGGCAAGTCTCTCAAGCATTTGATCAATGAAAGGCAGTGGAAAGTGATCCTTCCGAGTGGCATCATTGAGCTTCCGATAATCTATACACACTCTCCAGCCGGTTACGGTCCTCATGGGAATCAACTCGTTTTTCTCATTAGGCACGGCGGTCATCCCTCCTTTCTTGGGAACTACTTGGACGGGACTCACCCACGGACTATCCGAGATAGGATATATGAGACCGCCATCAAGAAGTTTGATTACCTCTGCTTTGACCACTTCCTTCATGTTTGGGTTTAGCCTTCTTTGGGGTTGTACTACCGGTTTGAAGTCTTCTTCCATCAATATTTTATGGGTGCAAAATGAAGGGCTAATACCATTGATATCGGATATCTTCCATGCCATTGCCTTTGTATGCTTCTTTAACACCTTTATGAGCTATTCTTTCTGTTCTTCTTGCAAATCGGTTGCAATGATCACCGGGAGTTTAGAATTATCTGCAAGAAAAACATATTCCAAATGATCCGTCAGTTTTTCAACTCTAGCTCCGGGGGTTCTTCAATGGAGGACTTCATTCTACCTCCTTTTTCCTTCTCAATTTTTTCGAACTCCATCCCTTCGGTTGCGATTGGAGATGACTCCATATGTGCTATGACTTCACCATTCTCATGACACTCCTTCTTTGCTTCTTCATTTTGCAACAAGGATACCTCTAAATAATCATCATTCAATAATCCCTACACATGGTTGGAGACAATGTCATCAATAATATCTATCCTAAAACAAGAATCATCATGATCAAGAGAGTATTTCATAGCCTCAGAAACTTTAAAAATAACTTCCTCTTCCCCTACCCTAAGGGTTAACTTCCCTTCACATACATCTATATTGGCCTTAGCGGTAGCTAGAAAAGGTCTTCCTAAAATCAAAGGCACCTCCACATCCTCACTCATATCAAGTATCACAAAATCAATAGGGAATTTGAATTTATCAACTTTCACAAGTACATCCTCAATAATTCCCCTAGGATACTTCACCGATCTATCAGCCAATTGAATGCTCATTCTAGTTGGTTTAGGTTCACCCAATCCCAACTTTTTAAACATCTCATATGGCAACAAATTAATGCTAGCACCCAAATCTGCTAATGCCCTACCAATTGACAAACTACCAATAGTACAAGGGATAGTAAAACTCCCTGGATCCTTTAGCTTTTACGGTAGTTTGTTCTTGTTTTGAAGAATGGCTGAACGCTCCTCATTCAATGTCACCATTGAGAACTCCTCCAGCTTTCTTTTCTTGGAAAGGATCTCCTTTAGGAATTTAGCATATCTTGGCATCTACGAAGGAGTTTCAACAAATGGTAAGTTGATATGCAATTGCTTAAAAAGTCAATAAACTTACCAAATTGTTCATCCTTTTTCTCTTGTTGAAGTCTGGCAGGATATAGAATCTTTGGCCTATATTGTTGAGTTTCCTTATCTTTTGTGTTTCTGTCTTCTCAACGCTTTCTTCATCCTCAATATACACTGGCTCATCTTTATTCCCTTCCTCTTTTTCTGGCATCTTTTGCTTTGGAATTTCCAATTCCTTTCCACTTCTCAAGGTAATAGCTTTAGCATGTTCCCTTGGATTCGGCTCGGTGTTGCTTTGGAGAGTTCCAGCTTGCCTTCGGAAAAAAGATTTCACTACAAGAAAAACTGATATTAGCGACGGATATTAGCGATGGCCACATTCTGTTGCTAACTTTGCGATGACTTAGCGACTGACTACAAAGCTTTGACCAAAAATTTCGTTCGTCGCAAATCCGTCGCTATTTTGCGACGGATTTGCGAGGGATAGATAATTTCAGTTTTCAAAATAAATTTTATAATTAAAAAATACTATGCATCTCTAATCCCTCGCTAATTAGCGAGGGATTAGCAACGGCCATATTAAATTTTTAAAATTTTAAATTTAGAAACCCTAAACCCTATTCCGCCGCTAATTCCTCGCTGATCAGCGAGGGATTAGCGAGGGACATAATAAATGTTTTAAATTTTTTAATTTGGGAAATTCAAAATACTTTTCCATTGCTACTCCTTCGCTAATTAGCGAGGGATTAGCGACGAAAGTAATAAATTTTTATATCCTGTAATTTTTCAAATTCAATTCACTATTGTCGTTGCTAATCCCTCGCTGAATAGCAAGGGATTAGCGACGACCATTCTAAATTTTTAAAATTTAAAATTTAGAAACCCTAAACTCTATTCCGCCGCTAATCCCTCGCTGATCAGCGAGGGATAGGGATTAGCGACAGAAATAATAAATTTTTTAAATTTTTTAATTTCGGAAATACGAAACCCTTTTCCATTGCTAATCCTTCGCTGATTAAAGAGGGATTAGTGACGAAAGTAATAAATTTTATATCCTGTAATTTTTCAAATTCAATTTACGATGCCGTAGCTAAGCCCTCGCTGAATAGCGAGGGCTTAGCGACGGCCGTAGTAAATTTTTAAAATTTAAAATTTAGAAACCCTAAACCCTATTCGATCGCTAATCCCTCGCTAATCAACGAGGGATTAGCGACGAAAATAATAAATTTTATAAATTTTTTAATATGGGAAATATGAAACCATTTTCCATTGCTAATCCTTCGCTGATTAGCGAGGGATTAGCAACGAAAATTATAAATTTTTATATTCTGTAATTATTCAAATTCAATTAACTATTGCCGTTGCTAATCCCTCGCTTCCTCGCTGAATAGCGAAGGATTAGCGACGACCATTCTTAATTTTTAAAATTTAAAATTTAGAAACCCTAAACCCTATTCCGTCACTAATCCCTCGCCGATCGGCGAGGGATTAGCGACGGAGATAATAAATTTTTAAAAATTTTTAATTTGGGAAATTCGAAACCCCATTCCATTGCTAATCCCTCGCTGATTAGCGAGGGATTAGCGACGGAAATAATAAATTTTTTATATCTTGTAAATTGGTTACATTTTTAAGCCTTTTTCCGTTGCTAATCCGTCGCTAATTAGCGAGGGATTAGAGACGAAAATTGCATATTTTTAAAATTCCTATTATAGTTTTTCCTATATATTCTATGAATGTTATAATTCTGTGGATGATCACTATTTTTTCATTCTATAATTTTCATATATTGTAAATTTTTATTCTAATTAAATGTACACTTTATTATTAATATCATACATACATAATTTTTAATGTTAATATGTATTTATACCATATATTGTTTATATATGTTAGAAGAAAAATATATTGTATAAATATAAGATATATTAGTGTAGTATATATAATTTCTATAGTATTCATTGTTCATTACTTCAATTACTTTTTTCTAAAATGGTGTACAACATAAATTATTTAGAATAGGTGTTTATATTACTTGGTTTGAATATCAAAAAGTTATTGATAATTCTGCCTAGATTATTCTCGTGTACTCCAATGAAGATTGAGGGATGTATTAGTTGTGAAATTCGAATTTAATTGGATTGAAATATAATTTATAGCAGCATCTATATGTGTTTTTATTTGAGCGACGGAAAATTAAAAACGCATCATAGGAATGCGTTCTAATGAAGTTAGCGACAGAATAGCGACCGCTTTTTGATGAACGCATTATGATCGTTCGTTGTTGACGCGGTAGCTAAATGCGTTGTCTCTAAAACCGCTTCTGGCAAGCGCGTAAAGGACGCATCATTAGTATGCGTACTTATTATTAACCTGTACAACGCTTTCCGGCATGGTTTAGAACTAATGTAATTGTTACCCTCTTATATTATTTTGAGTATTTTATAACTTGCCATTCCTATTATCTGCCTTACTTACTTACTTGTTACAGGTTAACCGTCCTGACAATCATGTTAGTGACAAAAATCTTAAAAGTTTGGCTTGGGGCCTTTTGAGACAGGTTGTCTTTCCATGGGTACTTGATAAATGGTTTTAGATTTCACACGTATGATTACGAAATGGGAAAGAAAACCGTTAATAGTGGGGTTTGCGTCAAAGGTGGAGAAGAAAATACGGGAGACTATTATGGAGTCTTGAAGGAGATCATTGAGGTGCAATTCCCTGGGTCTCCTTGTCAGAATGTTACCTTGTTCAAGTGTGATTGGTTTGACCCAACTATTAATAGGGGAGTGAAGGTGCATCCGCAGTTTAGAATGGTGGACATTAACAACAGGAATAAGTACCCAAAATACGACCCATTTGTGTTAGCTCAGCAAGCCAGTCAGGTATATTATGCATCCTATCCAGGCTACAAAAAGAACAAGTCTGATTGGATAACTGTCTGCAAACTGAAGGCTCGCAACGTAATTGACGCACCTATAGTAGATCGACCATATCAAGAGGAGACCGACGATTTTATGGCTGTTAATGTTTTCATTGAAGATGAGATGATTGGTGGACTTGCAAATGAATCGGGAGAAGGCGAAGTAGTAGCTATTGATGAATCAAGACCACAACATAATGTGGACTTGGCTATCGAAGAAGATAATTCAGATACGGATTCTCCTACGGATGATGATATGGGAGATGATGTATTAGATAATGAAGAAAATGAATATGATTAGTTTCTTTCAATCGTGAGTTAATATTTTACAATTTTATGAATAATTTATTTGATATTTATATTTTCAGACTCTAACTTTTTTATTGATGTATTTGTTAAACTAGATTATGTCTACTGGCAGAGGACTACCAGAGCAGTCTGAGAGTAGAGATGATGGTACTCCGTCCCCACTTCCGGGTTCGCAGTTGCGCAGCTTGCCACCATTGCACTCACCATCCTCTATAGGACAGCAACGAACACCTACATCGATACCTTCCACAGCTGCATCTGCGCATGGACCAGACATCTCAGACACACGAGTTTTTATTACACCCGATGGTGACAGGTAAGTACTATTTATTTTTAAATAGCAGTTGATTTGGATAACATTCAAGGTATTTTTAACTTGCGTATTCTTAAAAAGTTAAATTTTTTTTATCATCATTCCAATTTAATTTAACAAGCTTCTTTGTCAAATTTTGTAATGGTTAATTGAATATTCGTTGTGTTGAAATAGTTTCTCCCCATCGATGGCTGCTGTTAGAGAGATATCACTGATATTTCAACGACACTACACTACACCTTATGCCAGATTTGCAAATATTCCTGTGGATGTGAGGAACATGTGGTTTGACTTATGGACTGTAAGTATAAAAAACTTTAAATTTTATTCTTTTTATATTGTTGCGATATGTGTTAATATAATCATAGTAGTGACTATGTAATAGACATATTTTTATTTAATAATTTTGCAGAGTCATTTTAGGTGGCTCCCAGAGCATAGCGATCAGATATGGGATATTTGGAATAAGAAATGTCGTGAGCGACTTTCTGACCAGTTATGCAAGGCTCGTGCTAAACAAAAACGTCCAAATTGGATTTCGCCTGAATTTTGGGACCATATGCAATAGGAGTGGAGAACAGAAGGGTTTCAACGCATTTCTTCTGCAGCTAAACGGAATAGAGCTGCTATTAGTGGCACATCTTACACGGGAGGTTCTATATCTTTTACGGAGTATGAGAATCGAATGGTATGTTTTATTAGTCGATAATTTTTAAACTTGTTCTTAAATTTTTCCTACAAAAATTAATACTTTGTATCTTTCATGTTGAAATCATAGCGGAAAGAAAAAGGTGATGACTTTACTTACGTCGAGTTATTTAAAAAACTTCACACTTTTCAAAGAGGGTCAAAGCAGGGTGAGTTTGTCAGTGAGAAGTCACGACAAACTTTGGTACGAATCAACTCTCTTTTGTACTTATAAGATAGCAATTGCAATTCTTAATACTAATACAGCTTTTATTTCCTATTTTTGCAGGATAATGTTAACGCAATTAAAGAGCGTTATTCTCAGCCAGAGTCTGAAAGTTCTGTGACTTCTCGTCAGGTTGTTGACGAGAAGTCACTGTTTCTTGAGGTTGGGGGAGGTTTCAAGAAGAATCGTGTCTTTGGATTAGGCTCTGAGGGATCGAAGGTCAGACGGAGGTTGGATCATTCTTCAACTTCTGAGGGAGCACCTATTTCCTCGTCTCACGATGTTATCCAGTTACAAAAAAGGTTGAATGACGAGACAAGGATGCGGCAGAAAGTTGAGAAGAAGTTGCGTCACGTACAACAGAGTATGACAGATTACTTATCATTTCTGTCACAAACTTTGAATCTGCCTCCGCCTCCATTGCTTGGTGAGAATGATGATTCCGACGATGACGATGATAATGACTACACAATAGACTCACCATATCACCATCCTCCTCACCAAGGCCCCATGGATTCGCCACCGCCCTCAGCTCCAACTCCGGCATCTGCCGTCAAGGCTAATTAGTATATTAGAATTTTAGTTTGTAAATGGATGACTATATTTGATATTTGATATTTTTCAGATATTTTATTTATTGATTTGTATTTGTAAAAGTATTTCCTTCTCTTGATATTTATTCACGTACAATATTTCTGTTTTATGAAGTTTTAGTTTTTAAATTTTTATAGGATAATTTTATATAATTAATAAAAATATTTTTAAAAAATATATATTATCGATGGATTAGCGACGATTTTTTAATTAAAATTTTAAAATATAATGACGGATTAGCGACGGAAGGTTTAAAAAATAAATATTTTTAAAATTCAACGACGGATTAGCAACGAATATTTTTTATTTTTTAAAAACATAGCGACGGATTAGCAATAGATATTTTAAACTTTTTTAAAATATAGCGACGGATAGCTAAAATTTAAATATTTTCAAAATTTAAATATTTGTTGCAAATCCGTTGCTATTTAGCTACCGTTTAGCGATGGAAAATTAAATTAAAATAAAAAATATAAATATAAATTACCTATTGATTTTGCAACGGATACGTTTTGTGTTGCTAATCCGTTGCTAATTAGCGATGGATTAGCAACCGATTATAAATATTTTTCTAAAAAATATCAATTTATCCATCGCTATTGCGTTGCCAAAATCGTCGCTAATAGGTTTGCCCAAGACTTTGACCAGCTTCTATTTCGGACGCAAATCTGTCGCTGATTGTGAGGGAAATGAATATCCGTCGCAATTAGCGACGCCAATTTTAGCGACGGATCTATCCGTTGCTAATCCGTCGCTAACTTGTATTTAGCGACGGATATGTCCGTCGCTAATATCAATTTTTCTTGTAGTGTTTACTAGTTGGCCTACTTGATTTTCCAAGTTGTGAATGCTTGACTCTGCTCCTAACAACGAAGGTCGTGCATAGTCTCCCATTGTCCTTGGCCTTGCATTTCCGTCATGTGCCATATTGTTCTCAATTTGAGGATTCTCACCTTCAACTTCAATTCCTTCAAATATCACCTCTAGGTTTATACCCCTTGGATCCCAATAAAAAATCTGCTCAACTTCGGAATTAAGTTGATTCAATTCTCCCGAATTACTTGAGGTCATAAACCAAGAGAATTCACACCTTCACAACATATAAAGTAAAAGTTTAGCTCAAAGAATACTTACTTAAAACAGAACAAAAATAGAGAAACATAAGCTAAGAACTCCAATTCACTAATGACTTACAAAATTACAAACAAGACAACAAATACTAACACTAGAAATAGGTATTATAACAACAAATAAGTAAAATGACTAAATCAATAGATTTCAAACTTTCCTAATATTAACCAAACTTCCTCGGCAGTGGCACCAAAAACTTGTTGTGTTTTATTTCTATGCCTTTATACTTAATTTTATTACAATCTCTAACAATTTGCACACAAACACTAGGCAAGTGCACCTATCGTTATGAGTAGTACAATGGCAAGTAAATTCAAATGTCTCCACGGAGGTGGTTAAATACCATTACTCACTTTATACTCTATTATTTAGCCTAACAAATTTTGTTTGTGAAAATATTTTAAATAACTACTAGGAAAAAGAATCTAACTTAACTAGTTAAACCAACTTAAATCTTGCTTGTAAGAGAGAATTCAATAGAGAAAACAATACTTGGATGGTTAATCCCCCTAGAATTACCTATGTGATAGAAATGTCTCTTGGTTGATAAATTTCACTTCTTATGTTTGATGAAATTCCAATGATAGAACTCACTCTATCTCTAGATGAAAGTTCTCTACTCTTAGAATAATTAGTTGAAATCTCTTTCTAACCAATTCAACCCAAGAATGCATTAAGAATTGTGAATTTCCAATTAGATTTCTCTAATTATCAAGAAGATGTTTAGGCTTCTATCTCTAGTCACCTAAATCATCCCCATCATTTGTGTATGGTCTATTTCACCCTTCGTTTCTCAATTCCAAGTGAAAATTTTCAGATTATGAATCAATTATATATCACCCTTCCTTTCTCAATTCCAAGTGAACAAAAATTCCAGATTATGCATCAATAATCCACTCAATCAATTCAACCATTCAAACCCACAAATAATCCACAAGAAATTCGAATTCAATCAACCAAGGAAACAATTCATTCACATAGGCAAAATCTAGGGTTCATACCCATCCAAGTATTCAAAATTTTAGTTCATCAACACATTACAAATCAAAGAACATAAAACAACAAAGATAGAGGAAAAATTGCTCATTTTCATGGTTGAAATCTCCTCTCTTCTTCAAGGTTGAAGTTCTTCACGATTTTGTTGAGAACGTTGCAGCTTTTGTCTGGAATCTTCAGGGTGGATGTTCTCCTTCTTCAAAGATTCAATCTTCTCTCTTGATTTCTCTTGCAAAGATGAAGATTTGGGATGGGATTTTAGTAGGTTTTTGTTGTTTTCTGCCACTCCAGCCCTCTCTCTCGTTTTTACCCTAAAGGGGTATCAAAATCTGCCCCAAAAGAGAGAGAAATGCAGCTTAAAAGCAGGTTCAAATCGGTTTGTAGCATAAGTAAATATCACACCAAACGGTGCCGCTTGCCCCCAATTTTGGTGCAAGTTTCTGCTGCCCGACTGTGACACTGTTTTGAATTATAAGTGAATTCAGAGCATCAAATCGGTTGATCTAGGTCTTGATGTCTTCATGAAAGTTGTAGATCAGGATCGTAGACTTCCACGAATATTTGAATCACCTCAATTGGGCATCTAGAACTCATGATATGAGCATTATATCAAACTGTGTCAAAAATGGAACCCAATGCAGAACAGGTGACTTTGCAGCATAAGTAAGGTAGGCAAATGAACTCCGATTGACACCAAGTTTACCATTTTGAAAACTTCAGAATGTCCTCTATAATTGTCTAGAATACACTTTTGCATTTGGAATCTGTATGAAGGTTAAAATCACACGTGAAAATTCTCTACCAGTCTATTTTTCTCTGCATTTCTCTGTTTTTCTTCATTGTTTAAATTTTCCTTGTTTGCTTCATTTAATTCCAAATCTTCAATAATATCACCTAAAGCAAATAAGAGATAAAGGGAGTATAAATGGTGATTAAAAGACCAAAATTTAACATAAAATTAAGCTCAAAATGATAATTATATAGAGCACAAATATGGAATATAAATTATCAACGGAACAACAAATTTAAAAATTAAAATTTCCCATTTATTTTTTACCTAGGAATCCATTGCTAATCCCTAGTAAATTTACAAGAGATTAGTAACGAATCACTCATTTTAAAAATTAAAACCTATTTGCTGTTCTTTACTAGGATTTTTATTGCTAATCCCTTACAAATTTACGATGAATTAGCGATGGAACACTAATTTCTAAATTAAAATCTCTTTTTTATTTATCACTAGTCTTTTCATTGCTAATCCCCCACAAATTTGTGAAGGATGAGCGATGGAAAAGTAATTTAAAAAATAAAATATCCTTTTAATTTTTCTCTTGAAATCCGTCGTTAGTTGCTCACATATTTGCAAAGGATTAGCGATAGAATAATCTGTCGCAAATTCGTGACCAATTAGTGATGGATGCTTGGTTAAAAGTAAAAAAACATATGCTAATTTGCGAGAGATTAGCGACGAGCACATGGATAAAAAATAAAAATACATACTAATTTGAAGATTAAATGTAATAATAATATAATTATGTAATAATATCAATAATTTATTAATATATAATATGCAACAACGAACATATAATATAAATCTATTATATCGAGAAATAAAATACATAAGTGACTTAGCCAAGTGGCGGAAGACATCCTCCAACTTTGTAGCAATGTGGGTTCTAATTCCACTTCTAGCAAAATGAAGGATTTATGATGACTATAGGTTCATAATAAATTCAGGTCAAGTTGACCCCATCTAGTGGACCGTGGGTTACCAGGCCGGGCTAAAATGGGTCAAATCAATCTATCCCACAATTGTTTTTAGTTTTTATTTAAATTTTTTAATAATAAATTTTGGATAAGATTAGCCCAACCCAAATTATTTTTAACAATTTATAAATAAATTCTTTTATTTATATTTTTATTTTTAAAAGTATCATTTTTGCTTGTCTCATATTCGTAGCTAATTAGTGACGGAAATGCTAACATTTCATGAGAAATAATTTCTAAAACCAAGTCTGAAATACCTAAGAGGGGGGTGAATTAGGTATTTTGCTAATTATTGCAAATTCAAACTTTATAAATGTGTAGACCTATTGCAGATTAAGTGAATAAGGGAAAAAATAATTTATGGCATAGCAATATAATAAATGTAGACAAAAGAACACAAGCAATTTATAGTGGTTCGATCCTCAAGATCTACCTCCACTATCTTAAGTCCACACTTAAGGATTTCAATAACTCTACTATGTGCTCAGGTTTACAGATTACAAGAGAGGTTCACCACACTATGGTTTTACACTTATAACCTCTTCTAGTAATTTTACAAACAAGGCTCACCAAATTCGGACGACCGAATTTTATGGAATTGTGTTCAAACTTTGTAAAATCATTTGAAATCAATCTTCCAAGTATTTGAAATACATTTGGTATATATAGATAACTTATTTAGATAAATACAAGTTTGAAAACCAAAATCAAACTCATTTGATCATTTAAAGTTTACTTAAAAACTTTTAGGACACAAAACCACATTTACTAGGAATTCATTCAACAAACTTTTAAACTTAAGAAACCAATTTTATGCTCTCTTATGCATTCAATAGACTCCAAGACATACAAGTGTAGAGTTCACATAGATATTACCTATCATCATATCTACTCTACACTTCAAGTCTTCAATTCCTTGAGTTCATCTTTGAATAAACCTCAAAAGACTCATAGCTTACTGAGGTTGTTCTTTGCTCTTCCTCTTGAAGGCAATGAGACTTCAAACTTTTTTCCTCACAAATCCTATCACACAATATAAACATATAAGTTCTCATCAATATTTGTCATGAATCAAAATTACATGATTTGCCCTTAGGGCTTACAATCTCCCCCTTTTTGATGATGACAAACTTTGATGCAATATGTGATGGATTTAAACATATTAGCACAAGAAGTATTGATGTCAATGATAGAAATCAACCAATTTAGCATATTGACATACACAAGGCTCATTATGAGCCTATGACCCAACCAACCTCCATTTGCCTCCTTCCTTCCAACAACTAGGATAGAAGATATAGCATTTAAACATTTAGAAAAGATTCTAAGAGAGGTTTTAAAGGTTGTAAATGTTTAACAATGCTCCCCCTTAGATTGTGCTCATTTTTCAACAAGTTTGGTGTAGAGACACTATGCATCCGAATTTTGACATATCACATCCAAACTTTAAAATAAGTAAAATGAAAGCTGAAAATTTTGTAAATAAGCTTTCCTAAAGTTATTCAAACATATTAGAAAAGATTAAAACATATTTGAATCAATTTGAACAACAAATGAGCACATTTTGGTAACACAATATGGATGCATCCGAATTTTATAGCATGCATCCGAATTTTGAATCACATGCGTCCGAATTTTGAATCACATGCATCCGAATTTTTAATCTCATGTCCAAACTACAACTGATTCAATACAATTCAGGTTTTGAAATGATATAAAGGTTTCATAATGTTGTTCAAAACATAATGGAATAGAGTAAGACAGATTGGAACCAATTTGGATAAACAGAAAAAAAATTTGACCATAAATATGAATGCATCCAATCTTAAAACCTTGCATCCGAATTTGATTAAAGACTAAGTTCACATAATGACTAAGGTTTCACATGTATTGCATCATATTTTCTCCCCATTTTGTCATCAAAAAAAAATTAAAGGGATCAATGAAAATGAGATGTTCAAGTTAGCATATAAAAGAAGCTCTCATCACTGGGATTTCATCATTGAGCTTCACTATTACATAAAAAAATAGCAAAATATTTAACAAGTTCAGAATAGAAAATGCAGCAAAATGCTTAGAAAACTGAACAAAATACAGTAAAGAGATTAGAAAAGAAAGCTTAGTCTTGTGATGGTGAGGTTGATGGGGAGGCTCGGCTCACTCCTTTCTTGATTGCCAAGTGCTTAACTCTTCATTGACTGAAAGAGATTGTTGCTGGAGATACAATTGCAGCTTGAGCTACTTGACTTCCTACCACTGGTAGATCTTCATGAGTATGTTCTTGTTCTTTTTCTTCTGCTGTGGTCTTATCATTTCCACCCTGATCATCCTCTTCATTACTGCTATCCTCATTGTCTTCTTTCTCTGCTTCTCTATCTCTTTCCTCCTCATTTCCATCTTGAGGCTTAGAGGGTCCTTCACCACTTTGAGTGGTTCTCATAAGGATATCTTCAATGTGTTTTACTCTATTTTCCAGTCCATCTAATTTTCCAAGAACCATTGGAGCAAATGACTCGAAGAACTTATACATTTTCTCCATTTCCTTGACATGATTGTTCAAGGCTTCTTGGAATGCTTGGGCAATAATGGTGTCACCTCTAGTTACTCCTTTACTACTTGACCCAATTCCAGTTTCTTCTTCAAATAACCTCCTTTTTGTTGGAGGTTGCTCCCCCTCACTTGAGGTGTCATGCTTTCTTTTTGTTTTCATTTCCCTAGCAAGGGTTTCCTCTTCATTCTCTTCTTCTTCTTCCTCTTCACTTTCTATGATTCTCTCTCTTTCTATTCTTTTCGGAGGGGTTTCTCTTTTTGTCCTCCATACATTATCCTCATCATGAACTAATTGCATTCTCTTAAGAGTTTCATTTGTATAAATTTCACCACTCTTAAAGGCTTGCCCTCTTCCAGGAAGTTTGATCTTAAAATGTATAAAATTCGGTCGACCGAATTTTCAAATGTATAAAATTCGGTCGACCGAATTTTTTGACCTGCGTCCGAATTCTTGATCAAAAGTTTCTGTTTCTTGACACTCAGAAAATTCAGTCGACCGAATCTTCTACAGTGCATCCGAATTTTGAATCAAAATTTCCTGCATTTACCAAAACTTCATTACACACATTAATCATTGAATCTTGAAATTCCTAGGAGTCTTCTTAGGTGATTGAACCTTTCCTCAGCCAAAGGCTTTGTAAATATGTCAGCAATTTGATCATTTGTATTTATATATTCTAAGCATATATCCTTTTTAATCACATGGTCACGAATGAAATGATGTTTTATCTCTATATGCTTAGTCCGGGAATGTTGAATGGGATTTATACTCAAGTTAATGGCACTAGTATTATCACATAATATGGGTACACAATTGAATTTAAGACCATAATCAAGTAAAGTATGCTGCATCCATAACAATTGTGCACAACAACTTCCTGCAACTTCCTGCAGTGGATAAAGACACACAAGCTTGCTTTTTACTAAACCAAGATACAAGACAACTACCAAGAAATTGACAATGACCACTTGTGCTTTTACGTTCAACTTTACAACCAGCATAATCCGCATCAGAATATCCAATAAGTTCAAAAGATGAAGTTTTGGAAAACCAAAGGCCATAGTCATGAGTATCAATTAAATAACGAAAAATTCATTTGACAGAAATTAGATGAGATTCTTTAGGACATGATTGGAATCTAGCACATAAACATAAAGCAAACATAATATCTGGTCTACTAGCTGTGAGATAGAGTAGGCTTCCGATCATACCTCTATATAATTTTTCATCAATACTCTTACCTTTCTCATCTTTATCAAGTTTAGTTGATGAACTCATTGGGGTACTTATCCCTTTTGCTTGATCCATTCCAAACCTTTTCAATAGCTCCTTAGTATACTTTGCTTGATTGATGAATACTCCATCCTTGGTTTGCTTAATTTGCAGTCCAAGGAAGAAACTAAGTTCCCCCATCATGCTCATCTCAAATTCATTTTGCATAGTTTTAGCAAACTCTTCACAAAGAGAAGTATTAGTAGCACCAAAAAATGATATCATCAACATAGATTTGTACAAGTAAAATATCATTTTTAGAGGATGTTTTAATAAAAAGAGTTGTATCTACTTTTCCTTTAGTAAAACCTTTTGAAAGAAGAAAACCACTTAATCTTTCATACCAAGATCTTGGAGCTTGTTTCAGTCCATATAGAGCTTTAGTTAATTTGAAAACATGATTTGGAAATTTTTCATGAATAAAGCCAGGAGGTTGTTCTACATAAACTTCTTCTTCAATAAAACCATTTAGAAAAGCACTTTTGACATCCATTTGAAATATTGTCCACTCTTCTTGACTGGCTTTCTTCCTTTCTTGAGAAATTCCTTTTTGTAGAATCTCTTGAACTTCTTCACTGCCATTGCAATTTCTTCTTCCCCACTGTTTCCTCCTTCTTCTTCACTTGAAGATTGATCTTGTTCACTCAAGTTGTTTGAGGCATTAAGAACTACTCCTTTTCTTCCCTTTTCCTCATCTTCCTTATCATTCAACCGTTTCATCTTCATTTCATGAGTGAGTAGTGATCCAATAAGCTCTTCAAGAGAAAGAGTTTTTAGATCTTTGGACTCCTCAATAGCAAGCGTCTTTGGCTGCCAAGATTTGGTAGAGCATCCAAAATCTTTCTGTTTTGTTCTCCCGTAGTATATCCTTTACCATAAGCTTTCAAGCCATTGAAAATATTAGTAAACCTTGTAAACATATCACTAATATTTTCACCTTGTTTCATAGTAAACAATTCATAATCTCTAACAAGCATAGCAAGTTTAGATTCTTTAACTTGATTAGTACCTTCATGTGTAATTTGAAGTAATCTCCACATATCATGAGCAGAATCACATCCACTAACTCTATTATATTTAGTAACATCTAATGCACAACTTAATATATTCATGGCCTGATAATTTAGTGTCATTTTCCTTGAGTCATGCTCATCAAATTCATCAGTGGATTTGGGTTCTGAGGTTACTCCATCTGCTCTCATTTTCATTGGGACATAGGGACCTTTCTCAATTATGTTCCATAAATCAAAATTGATAGAACAAATATATATTTTAACTCTAGACTTCCAAAAAGTGTAATTTAATCCATCAAACAATGGAGGTCTGTTTGTAGAAGATCCTTCTAGGTAAGGTAGGTTTGAAATATTAGCCATAGGATCTTTGCCTTCTAGGTTGTAAAACCACACAAAGAAGTTCTAGCTCTGATACCAATTGAAATACCTAAGAGGAGGGGTGAATTAGGTATTTGGCTAATTATTGCAAATTCAAACTTTATAAATGTGCAGACCTATTGCAGATTAAGTGAATAGGAGAAAAAACAATTTATGGGATAGCAATATAATAAATGTAGACAAAAGAACACAAACAATTTATAGTGGTTCGATCCTCAAGATCTACCTCCACTACCTTAAGTCCACACTTAAGGATTTCAATAACTTTACTATGTGCTCAAGTTTACAGATTACAAGAGAGGTTCACCACACTATGGTTTTACACTTATAACCTCTTCTAGTAATTTTACAAACAAGGCTCACCAACCTATGGTTTTATATCTCAAACAACCTTGAATCACAACTTCAAGGATCACCCTTATCTAAAGGGTTTTATGTTATCAAGATAACCTTGCTAGAGCTAGTAGATCAATACAATTGAATAAGTAAAGAAGAGTGTGTAGATGTTACCACTTGTTGGTAGAATTTACACAAAGTTGCACCTTCACACTTTGATGTTTTTGGATTGATCAATTGAATGCACAAGACATAAGAGAGCTTGAGAAATGTTTGTAATAGACTTTAGAAAGCTTAGAATTTTCAAGGATTCAGAACTTACAAAAGATTGCACGTTTATAGCTTTTATAGAATTTGAAAATCAGTTGAAACAACTATAAAACTGCTAGTTAACGGCTATTTTCAGGAAATTCGGACAACCGAATTCTGCGTCCGAAATTTTCGGACGACCGAATTTTTCCTGTATCGTCCGAATCTTCTTCTGAATTTCTCTGGAAGAACAGTGATCATGCTGAAGACCAAAATTCAGACGACCGAATTTTTTCTCATGCGTCCGAATCTTCTTCCGCATTTCTCTGGAAGAATAGTAGCAAACTTTTGCTACCAAATTCGAACGACCGAATTTTATGAAATTGTGTTCAAACTTTGTAAAATCATTTGAAATCAATCTTCCAAGTATTTGAAATACATTTGGTATATATAGATAACTTAATTAGATAAATATAAGTTTGAAAACCAAAATCAAACTCATTTGATCATTTAAAGTTTACTTAAAAACTTTTAGGACACAAAACCACATTTACTAGGAATTCATTCAACAAACTTTTAAACTTAAGAAACCAATTTTATGCTCTCTTATGCATTCAATAGACTCCAAGACATACAAGTGTAGAGTTCACATAGATATTACCTATCATCATATCTACTCTACACTTCAAGTCTTCAATGCCTTGAGTTCATCTTTGAATAAACCTCAAAAGACTCATAGCTTACTGAGGTTGTTCTTTGCTCTTCCTCTTGAAGGCAATGAGACTTCAAACTTCTTTCCTCACAAATCCTATCACATAATATAAACATATAAGTTCTCATCAATATTTGTCATGAATCAAAATTACATGATTTGCCCTTAGGGCTTACAAAGTCCATTGCAAACCCATCCCTAATTAGCAACGGATATTTCAAGAAAAAATAATTTCTAAATCTATCACAAATCCAACGTAAATTTGTATCAAATTAACAACGAATTTTTTGTCTAAATTTTAAATATATAATTGTTCATCACAAAATCGTCGCTAAGTTTTTTACAAAATAGCTGTTTGACAATTGTTTGAGTCGTAAATATGTTGCTAACTGAGATTTGTAATAGATTAGCAATGGCTATTCCTGTGGCTAATGATGTGTTTTCTTGTAGTGGAATATCTATCCTATTTCATATAGTCAATGGGAAAGTCCAGTTCTTGTGGTTCCTAATAAGATTGATCTTATATTGGTTGCTAATGAGAAGAATAAATTTATTGAATGTGACCAAATTTATTGAAGACCATTTTCCCCTTCCATTTATTAATCAAATGATTAAAAGGTCAGTAGTTAAGTCTTTCCTTTGCTTTCTTGATGCATTTTCTGATTATCATCAACTAGTTGTAGTACCAGAAAATAAAAAAAAAAAGACAACATTTACCTCTCCATTTAGCACATTTGCATACCGCTAAATGCCATTTAGGTTGTGTAATATCCCGGGCACATTTAAAAGATGCATGATGATCATTTTCTCTGATTTGATTGAAAATTGCATTAAGGTTTTTATGGATTATTTTATTATTTATGGAAATTCTTTTGATCAATGTTTGGAGAATCTAACCAAAGTTTTGAAACGCTACATTAGCACAAACTTGGTTCTTAATCACAAAAGTTCCATTTCATGGTATAACAAGGAATAGTTTTGGGTCATGTAGTTTCGGCTAAGGGTACAGTAGTTGACAAGGGCTAATGTTTATTTGATTACTAACTTACCATGTCCTACTAATGTCTGAGAAATTTGGAGTTTCCTTGGTCATGCATGTTTTTAAAGATGTTCTATCAAAGATTTTTCAAAGCTCAAAACCATTGTTAAGTTTATTATAGAAAAATGTCCCTTTTGACTTTAGAGAGAATTTTCTAGCTATTTTTGAAAAATTGAAAGAATTTCCCACGTCAGCACCAATTATCAAACCACTTAATTAGGACTTGCCTTCTGAAATAATGTGATGTAAGTAATTATGTTGTAGGAGTTGTACTTAGACAACACCATGAGAAGGATAGTCAAGCCATTTACTATGCATTCAGGACACTAAATGCTGCTCAATGCAATTATTCCAGAATAATGAAGGAGCTTTTAGCTATTGCATTTTCTTTAGAAAAAATTGAATCTTATCTATTTGGTTCTAAAGTAATTGTTTTCCTTGATCATGCAGCCCTAAAGTATCTTTTGGCAAAGAAGGAATCCCACTACAAGAAAATAAGGAATTAGCGACGGACAAATCCGTCGCAAATCCGTCGCTAATCGCTAATTAGCGACTGATTAGCGACGGAACCTTCCCTCGCTAAATAATGAGTCGCTAATTGCGACGGCAACATTTTCCGTCGCTAATTAGCGACGGAAAAATTTAGCGACGGATTTGCGACGGAAAATAATATATTTAAATTTTAAAAATAAAATATCAATGTTAATTTTATGAAATTTAATTTTAAAAATTATTTTCAAAAATCGTCGCAAATTTAGCGACGGATTTGCGACGAATATAAATTTTAATTTAAAAATAAATAATAAAAAATATAAATTATTATTTAAAAATTTTTAAAATAAAAATTTAAAAATAATGTAAATCGGGTTAACCCGACCCGATTTATTATTTAATTGATAATTAAATTTATTAATTAAAAATTTTGAAATTAAATTTTAAAAAATAATATGAATCGGGCTAACCCGACCCAACCATATTGGGCCGGGCTAGCCCGATTCATCTCCAACGGATCGGGTTAGCCCGATCCGAATTTAATTCCTTTGTTTTGCTTGAAGAGAGATTCGAACCTTGGTTACCTGAAAGTTGGATGATGTCGTCTTCCGCTGGACCAAGTCATTTCTTTTGTTTTATTTTATCATATAATATTTTTATATTATAAATTGTTGTTATCATATATTATTATATTAATAGTAATCTATTATATATTTTTATAATATTAAATAATGCATTATAATATAATTATATTTATTATTTTATATAATTTATAAATTAATATTGATTTTTTTATTTTCTGTTACTATCCGTCGCAAATCAGTCGCTAATTAGCGACGGAATAGTATTTTTAAATATAAAAAATAATTTTTTTTTAATTTCTTAATTTTTCCGTCACAAATCCTTCGCTAATTAGCGACGGATTTGCAACCGAATAGTGTTTTTAAATATTAAAAATTAAATTTTTTAATCTCTTTCTAAAAATAAAAAAAATAGCAACGACTTTCTTAGTAAAAATAGAAAAAGTCTTCATAAATACTAATTTAGTCTGACCTCACTTATTTTAAACCTTAATTTATTAAGTATTACTTTTTTGAATTGATATTACTTATAGTCTAAAGTATTTAAATATATATTAATTATCATTTCTTCTATTTATGTACATCTGTGTCTATTTCTGCACATATATGCTACATATGTATGTTATATTACATTTATGTTATACTTATAAATAATATCTTATATATATGTGTTATTAATAGATTATACTACTAGAAATGCATGGTTTATTACATGTGTATTACATAAGAATAATCCTACTTAATAATTGTTATATATTATTCAATATAATTTATTTTACTTCTATTCATGTTCTTATGTCAATTAGAAAAATAATATTACTAAACTAAATAAAAATAAAAAATATCTAAAATTAGAAAACACTATTCCGTCACTAATCCGTCGCTAATTAGCAACGGATTAGCTACGAAATAAATTGATAATTTTTAAAAAATATTTTTAATATTTAATTTATTATTCCGTCACTAATTAGCAACAGATTAGCAACGGAAAAAATTATTAATTTTAAAAAATTATTTTTAATATTTAAATTATTTTTCCGTCGCTAATTAGCAACGGATTAGCTACGGAACAAATTGAGAATTTAAAAAAATTATTTTTAATATTTAATTTATTTATCCGTCGCTAATTCGTCGCTAATTAGCAACGGATTAGCTACGGGACCAAATTGAGAATTTTAAAAAATTATTTTTAATATTTAATTTATTTGTCAGTCTGTAATCCGTCGCTGATTAGCAACGGAAAAAATTAAGAATTTGAAAAATTTATTTTTAATATTTAAATTATTTTTCCGTCGCTAATCCGTCGCTAATTAGCAACGAAAAAATTAAGAATTTGAAAAAATTATTTTTAATATTTAAATTATTTTACCGTCGCTAATCCGACGCTAATTAGCAACGGATTAGCTACGGATCAAATTGAGAATTTAAAAAATATATTTTTAATATTTAATTTATTTGTCCGTCGCTAATTAGCAACGAAAAAAATTAAAAATTTGAAAAAATTATTTTTAATATTTAAATTATTTTTCCGTCGCTAATTAGCAACAGATTAGCTACGGGACCAAATTGAGAATTTAAAAAATATATTTTTAATATTTAATTTATTTGTCCGTCGCTAATTAGCAACGGATTAGCTACGGACCAAATTGATAATTTAAAAAATTATTTTTAATATTTAAATTATTTTTCCGTCGCTAATCCGTCGCTAATTAGCAACGGATTAGCTACGGACCAAATTGAGAATTTAAAAAAATTATTTTTAATATTTAATTTATTTATCCGTCGCTAATTAGCAACGAATTAGCTACGCAACAAATTGAGAATTTTAAAATTTTATTTTTAATATTTAAATTATATGTCCGTCGCTAATCCGTCGCTAATTAGCAACGGATTAGCGAGGGAACAGTTTGAGAATTTGAAAAAAATATTTTTAATATTTAAATTATTTGTCCGTCGCTAATTAGCAACGGAGTCGGTCCGTCGCTAATAGTCGTCGCTAATTAGCAAAGGACTTTATCCGTCGCTAATTTCGGTCGCTAATCGCGTATTTTCTTGTAGTGTTCAAGCCAAGACTCATTTGTTCGATTATCCTAATACAAGAATTTGGCTTGGAGATTAAAGATCATAGAAGGGCGAAAACTTGGTGGTTGATCACTGGAGTGGATTGGTGCGCAAAGGCACATTTATTTAACTTAAAATTTAAAGAAGGTATGTAATAAGGCGTTACCATGCACTATTTAGAAAGGGTTCAAGAAGTTTGACAATGGAAGCTGAGTATCAGAGGTCTAACATCTTGTACTATAAGACATGCCCACGCCTTACTTAGGACTTTAGCATCTCAATTTGCTTCTATTGCGACTAACAAGCGTTCTTTGATTTTGGGATCATTGATTACTAATTTAGCTATTCATGAAAAGTCAATTAAAAGAAATAAATTGCATATTTCTTGTGAGATGCTTCCTTTGGATTGTGCAAGTTTGGAACGTATGGGATCTTCTCCTCATTCTGCGTCGGTCTACTAGAACTAGGCATCCTTCTTCCTACTTATAGTAGGATGCTTGTAGTCTTCTATCTGATCAGACACCCTTCTCCAGTTGCTCAAAATCCTCATACACTATTATTTGTGTAAGTAGCCATGATTATGATTATAGTTTATTTTCTTCTATAGAATATGATATGTTATATAAAAAGGGATATTGTACACCTTTTCCTGAACATTCTACTTTTCAGATCTTTGTTTATCTTTTTCATGTCCCACTTCAACCTTCGTTTTGTATGTTTTTGCCCTTAATTGAACTATAGGGAACTGGCTTTGGCCATATGCACTATTAGTAACTAGCACATCAACAAAATTAGTCTCAGAGCTATCAATACTTGGCAACGATAGTTGCTATTTTGGATAAGCCATCTCCTCATGGGGTGTAGTTGTTTACACTATGTCTCCATTATCATCCAAAACCACCGACAAAAAGCTCTCAGTCTTCTTCCAGGACACTCCATGCCACGGTCCGAATTCTAAAGACTTTCAGTCCTCATTTTAGATGCCATTAGGGAGCATAGAACAACTGAGAATTATGTCATCAAGATGACCTGGAAAGGAAGGTGCTTTTAGCAAAGACGAGCCCTGATTTCTCCATCTGTATCAGTCCCTACAGTAAAGATTCTCCGTATTGGGACAGCCACGTTGATTGCTACTCTAAACCTGAAGAATTTTTGTCCATCTACGTCCTTCTTAATTTGATAAGCAGTGAAATCCTGGACTGAGTATGCAATTTTAAGTCCAACTTTTTTAGTGTGAAATTCTCCGGGCAATATTTCGACCAGAAACTAGAAAGTGCACTGCGAAAATAAATCATCAGTGATTTGCATGCACCTATTCCATTTTTCCAGCACCGAAAGGGTATTATCGAAGCACCCAGGTCCCAGATGTAAAGCTGTCACCGTTGTGGGTCATCAGGTTATATAAACTTGAAAGTATTCTTCCACTTTAATGATTTCCAGAACAATGCAATTCCAGATCTTAACCATAAGCAATTGGTAGACTTTAGCATCTATAGGCTTGGTTGAGATGAATCGACTAATGCAACAGAATTGTGCCCACTTAAGCCCTGGTTCTATGTCAGCAATATAGAACTTCATAGCGGCTTTTTCAATCCCATGCAGAGAAAAGGAGTTGAATTGTGCAACCAGATCTTGTTCCATTTTTAACAGGTCGACAAACAAATTGAGATTAGCCACAACAGAATAAGGAATGTGAGATTGCATGCTCTCTCTGTCCGCTGTAATCCAGTACATTTAATAACAATATTAGATTGAAAAGGAAGGAGATTTGATTTGACAAGATTTGGATTCTTGCATGAGATCTGTAAACATTCAGAATTAGATGAAAATGTTAAAATCAGTGAAGAGGAAAACAGAGATAAACTGAAGTCGGTGGAAGAAAAACAGAGGTCAATGCCAGGCTGTAGAAAGAGAATGAAGAAGAGAAATTTGATTTCTATTCTGTGTAAAATCTGTACAGTATGCTATTTATATACAAATAACATTAATCGCCTTTATGCTAAGAATGGCGTACAGATCAGCAAGAAGAAGCAACAGGAAAAAACAGTAAACTAACTAACCCAAACCGGGTTTATTAACTAACTACAATGAACCGGGTCAAGCTGCTTCTGTGTTCCCACAATGATCTGCATGACCTGCATGCTGCAATGCTAAACTTGAGCTCACTATCTGATTTGCATGTTCCACTTTCTGCAACAGCCCCCCACTGAAGTTCACAAGTAGTTGCAGCAAGAGCTCGATACTCAGCTTCAGAAGAGTGCGAGATACTGTGGTTTGCTTCTTGGTTTTCCAGGCAACTAAGGCATCACCAAGAAAAACACAAAAGCCAGTAATAGAACGCCTAGAATCAGGACAACCTGCCCAGTCAGAATCACTAAACCCTTTCAAATGAAGTGTATTCTGAGAAGGATAAAATAAACCTTGTGCTGGATGACCTTTAAGATACCGTAAGACACGTAATGCTGCTCTCCAATGCTGAACTGTGGGACAATCCAGAAACTGGCTTAACTGTTGTGTAGCAAAACTAATATCAGGTCTGGTATTAGTGAGATAAAGCAATTTACCAACAAGACTCCTATAGGCTGTATTGTCTGTCAATAAAGCAGAATCACCATGAACTAATCTGTGATTAGGATCCATTGGTGTTGTAGCAGACTTGCAACCAAGCATACCATAATGTTCTAATAATTCAAGAGTAAATTTGCGCTGACAAAGATTAAGACCAGTCTTGTTCTGAGCAATTTCAAGCCCAAGGAAAAACTTTAAATCCCCCAAATCTTTGATCTTAAATTGCTGATGAAGATGAACTTTGATAGCATGAAGTTCTTGCTCATAATTGCCAGTTAAGAGCACATCATCAACATAAACCAGTAATGCTGTAAAAGAAGTACCTCTATGCTTAACAAACAAACTGTAATCATGCAAAGATTGCTTGTAGCCAAGTTGTAAAAGAGAAGCTGTCAATTTAGCATTCCACTGACGACTGGCTTGCTTTAAACCATATAGAGATTTCTTAAGTTTACAAACCATACGTGAATCAGAACACTGAACACCTTCTGGTAGCTGCATATACACTTCCTCAAAAAGATCTCCATGAAGAAACACATTGTTAATGTCAAGCTGCTGTAGCATCCAATTCTTAGAAACAGCAAGAGCTAACAGCAAACGTATAGAAGTCATTTTGGCAACAGCAGAAAATGTATCAAAATAATCCACCCCAGCGTGCTGTGTATAACCCTTGGCAACTAGGCGTGCCTTATAACGTTCAATGCTGCCATCTGCCTTTAACTTCACCTTGTAAACCCATTTACACCCAATGGCAACCTTCCCAGCAGGTAAATGTACTAAATCCCAAATTGATTAGTTTCAAGAGCCTGTATCTCAGCAGTCATTGCCTGCTGCCATTTAGCATGTTTAATAGCTTCCAGGTAATTTTTAGGCTCAGAAACAAGACTCAAATTTAAAGCATAGATTTTATGAGAAGGTGCAACATGACCAAAACCATAAACAGAATGTAAGGAATGAGGAGTAGTAATAGAAGTGGCAGAAGAATCAAGAGGTAAGTCATGATGATAATCATGTAAATAACTAGGTAAACATCTTGTTCTGGTAGAATGCCTAGGAGGCAAATGAGAATGAGAAGAGGAAGGAGGTAAATCCATAGATGAAACTGAAGGAGAAAATGTAGGAGAAATAACAGGTAATGGAATAGAAGAACAAGAAATAGAAGAAGAAGTATGAAAAGGAAAAATGTGCTCATAAAACTGAACATGACGAGAAACAAAAATTTCTTGAGAAGATATGTCAAGAAGAACAAAACCTTTGGTAGTATCAGCTGAACCAAGGTAAACACATTGCCTTGAACGTGGATCAAATTTATACCGATGATGAACAAGAGTAGTGGCATAAGCTAAACAGCCAAAGATAAGTAAATCTCCATAATTTGGAGGTTTATGATAAAGAAGTTCATAGGGAGTTTTATTGTGAAGATAAGGTGTAGGAGACAGATTAATAAGATGGACTGCATGAAGAACTGCATAGCCCCAGTAACCAATAGGTAAATCAGACTGAAACTTAAGGGCTCGAGCAATGTTGAGAATATGTTGATGCTTCCTCTCAGCTATACCATTATGTTGAGGAGTTTCAACACAAGTGGTTTGATGAATTATACCTTTGGAAAGATAAAACTCAGGCATTGAAAATTCTATGCCATTATCAAATCTAATAACTTTGATTTTGGCAGCAAAATGAGTAGACACAAAATTATAAAAGGACTGTAACAAAGATCTGGTCTGTGCTTTAGAAGATAACAGGAATATCCAAGTGAAACGAGTGCAATCATCTACAATAGTAAGGAAATATTGCTGGCCATGCACAGTAGGCTGTTTATAGGGTCCCCAAATATCTACATGAATAAGATCAAAGCAGGATTTAGCATGAGAAGAACTGGATGGAAAAGGAAGTTTATGTTGTTTAGCAATAGGACAAACTTTACAGCAGTGACTGGAATCAGGAACAAGAATGTTAGAATCACTAAGTTTTACAAGTCTCATACGGCTATAGGACATATGTCCTAAACAGTAATGCCACAATAAGGAATCAGAACTGAACTTGTTACATTGATTAACAAAAGAATTGGAAATGGATGATGAAGTAGGCTGAGGAGGCAGGAGAAAATGATAAAGACCACCAGAAATTCTAGCTGAACCAATCATCCTCTTGGTGACAATTTCCTAAATATGACAAGTATCACCAGAGAAAACAACTTGATAAGCAGAATGTTTAAGAAATTTACTCAAGGAAATAAGATTGTAGGAAAAAGAAGGAACATAGAATACATCACAGAGAGTGATATAGGAATTTAGAACAACTTTCCCTTTGCAAGTGGCATGTACTATATCCCCATTTGGTAACTGAATAGGAATGCTCTTAATACGTGAATAAGAAACAAAATTAGATAAGGAATGAGTAATATGATCAGTAGCACCTGAATCTAAAATCCATGTGTTAAATTTTGATCTCAATTCTTTACCTGTATCATCACCTGTAGACTGGAAATTTGCTGTCAAATTCATGGTTTGATGAACTTGATGTGCATCATCAAGAAGTTTGCCAACCTGTACTTGTAGACCTGTAATTAAACTAAGCAGATGCTCATATTGTTCAGCAGTCACAGCATTAGTCACACCAATATTAGGAGCAGAAGGATTTCCATCAGCCACACTCATTACTTGATTAACATGCATGCCTGAATTAGCACCTTGCATTCTACCTTTCCCTTTCCAATTAGGAGGATATCCATTCTTTTTGTAACATTTATTGATTGTATGGCCTTGCATTCCACAAAAAGTACATATGAGTAACTTGCAGTTTCCAGAAAAATTGGATTTCCTAGCCCCAACATGCATGACAGTTGAAAAAGCCCTAACTGAGCTTCCATTATCCAACTCAGAATTAACATCAATTCCAGAAACAGCATTACCAGCTGACAAACCACCAGGTAAAACAATTCCTCTAGGAACATGACCACTGATGTGATTCAACATAGGTTGTACATTAAGCTGAGGATTCTCTACAGAATAATTCATTTGTCTTTCTACTTGAACAACCATAGAAAATGCACGATTCATTGTAGGCAGAGGATCCACAAGTAAAATTTGAGACTTTACTGAAGAATAGGAATCATTCAAACCTTTCAGAAAACGAATCACAAACTCAGACTCAAAATACCGTTTAACAACCTTCTGCACATCACATGAACACTAAGGTTCACATGTGCATTTTGGTATTGGCCGAAGCATCATATACTCTTCCCACAGAATCTTCAACTGTGTATAATATTCAGTCACAGAATGCATACCTCGTTTCAGTTCTGTATGTCCTCAAGTAAATCAGAAAGACGAAATGCATCAGGATGAGAAAATCTGTCTTCCAAATCTTTCCAGACCGCACGAGCTGTATTTAACCAAATTACACTCTGTGCAATTGACTTGTCAATAGCATGTAAAATCCAGGAAAGCACCAAATTGTCTGCTTGTTCCCATAATTGATACCTCCTTTGGTCTGTTCGAGCTGGAGCCACAATTGATCCATCAACAAATCCTACCTTATTCTTTGTTATCAATACCATCTTCATAGCTCTACTCCACTGATGATAATTGTTTGCATTTAACTCCGGTCGTACCAGAGGTAAAGAAGGATTCTCACCGGGATTGATATAAAAAGGACTTGTTAATGGTTCAGTTTGATTTGCCATGACAGAAAAAATGAAAAACAGAAAACAATTGCACTGGAGGATTTAAAACACAGCTTAACCTTCACTGAAAGATATTTGCTCTGATACCATGTTAAAATCAGTGAAGAGGAAAACAGAGATAAACTGAAGTCGGTGGAAGAAAAACAGAGGTCAATGCCAAGCTGTAGAAAGAGAATGAAGAAGAGAAATTTGATTTCTATTCTGTGTAAAATCTGTACAGTATGCTATTTATATACAAATAACATTAACCGCCTTTCTGCTAAGAATGGCGTACAGATCAGCAAGAAGAAGAAAGAAGAAAAAACAGTAAACTAACTAACCCAAACCGGGTTTATTAACTAACTACAATGAACCGGTCAAGCTGCTTATGTGTTCCCACTGCCTGAACTGCACAATGATCTGCATGACCTGCATGCTGTAATGCTGAACTGAGCTCACTATCTGATCTGCATGTTCCACTTTCTGCAACAGAAAATGATGTAAATACTAACGGAAAATTTATAAAAGCTTGCCAAAGATTGGTTATTGAATTCTAAAATTAGGGTTGCAAAACCTTAAGGTTGTCTCATATAAAATTTTTTTATTATAAGATATTACTTTTTCAGATGTGCTTTATGAAAACAGTAGCCAAAATGAGTTGTTTAGGTTTGCCAATACTTTTTTAAGGAAGAAGAGTCAGAATACGCTCTCTTAACTAAGAAAATTTTGTTCTACGCAGGTAACAACTGCATTTGCCTTGTCAGCAAGTGTGCCAGCGTGGAATGCTTTCGTTTTGAGATAGTAATGGCATTTGGGCTTGTTTACACTGTTTATGCCACTGTAATTGACCCCAAGAAGGGTGATTTGGGACTTACTGCTCCGGTATGCATCGGTTTCATCGTCATATTCAACGTCCTTGCCGGCGGTCCTTTCGATGGGGTCCTCAATGAACCAAGCAATGTCGTTTGGACCTACTTTGGTCAGCTAGAACTGGACAAACCATTGGGTTTAATTGTTCGGCTCATTTTTTGTGGTGGGCTTTCTGGACTTGTCTTTGAAGTCTTCTTCATCAGCCGTCCTCCACCTGACCCCATACCAGAGAGTACAGAGGAATAAAATTCAGCAGTTGTTTGGCTCTGTAATATTTACTCGTGTGTGTTGATGAATAAATTTCAAATTTAATTCCTTTGTTTTGGAGTTTGCTTGCAATTTTCCTCGTTTCTTTTTTGTAATTGTGTGTCTTCACATTGGACAATAAATAGGTGCTTTTGTATTATGTGTCCTTCACCTCGATTTCACTTTCCTCCTATTTTTGCTTTTGTTGGTCATTTCATTTCCCCCTTTCATGAATCGAAATAAAAATTTGAGACCCAAACTTGAAAAATTAGAACCAAATTTAAATGAAAATCCCTCATTTGTTAAAAATTTCAAGAATAAAGAATACTTTAGTGTCGCATAATTTTCATCTCCTCAGAATTACAAAAAAAAAAAAATCAAAAAAATTAAAAATATAAATAAAACTCTCAACCAGACAAAAGATTATTCATGAAAATGTTCATAATTCAAATACTACATGTGAACGTAAAGATATATATCGAGCCCTCAACCTAGAAAAAGATTATTCTCAAAAAAATGTTCAAAAATTCAAATACTACACGTGAACGAAGTGTCTGATTTCGAAAGTATAGGACAAATGGATGACCAAACCGGAAAATGTCTTAATGGTACCCCGGCCTAAGGGACAGGTCGGGTTAGAGATCTCAATGCTTTGGACCTGCCGAGAATAACGGCTTCGATATCCTAGGGCTTCTCCGTATTAAAGATGCATGTGCAAGCTGCAGCAGAGGAAAAGGTTATTGACATATTGCAGTGAATGATGCTAAATTAATTTAGTCGCATCCAATCAAAATGAATAGTGATCTAGTCTTGGTTTTATTTCCAGAAAAATAACAGTAGACTTTGGCTAGTCAACGCCCCCCCCCCCCCACATATATATATATATATATATATATATATATATATATATATATATATATATAGTGATCTAGTCTTGATTTTATTTTCAAAAAAATAACAGCAAATTTTGCTAGTCAACGCGCGCCTATATCTATATATATATATATATTAATTATATTTGTGAGTGTGTGTGTGAATGCTCAAACCACTGCAAATTAATCTTTTAGCACAAATTTGCGTCCCTTATTTTGACATTGACATATTATTTTTAGAAGATAGCAAACTGTTTGGTTTTTCAAGGTATTATGCTCAAACGACTGAAAATTTGTCATTTAGTACCAATTTTTGTTCCTTATTTTTATGTTAACATATCTTTTGTTAGAAGACTTTGTATATGGATGAAAAAAGATTGCAATGTCTAGAGTTTTTCGTTCAGATATCGCGAGATCATTTTCAAGAAATTTCATTTTCATTATTGCTAGCATTTATAATAGATGTAATGTATTATTGTTGCCGTAAATGGACAATGCCTAAGAGAACAAATATATTCCTAAATATATTCCTTTCGTCTCAAAATATTAGCTCTATTTAAAATTTTCAATTGTCTCGTAAAAGTTGCTCCATTTATAGTATGAATGTTTAATGAAGTTTTTCAATTCTTACTTTTGTTTAACTACTACCTACTATAAATTCTAAGTAATCTAATTAATAAATATAATTAAAGACAAAGATCACCAAAGCCTTTTTGTTTTGAATGTTATAGAGTTTACTGAATTTTTAACCTGTATAAAAATAACAAATAGAGTTGGTATTTCAAGATGAAGGAAATAGCAATTAACAATTGCTACAGTTAATTGAGTTACATAATGAAAAGTGCTTCATTTCGTAAATTCATATGATATAGAAAAATGCCACAAGATCTAATGGCATTTTCGCTTGTATCATAAATTACGTCATATTTGCAAATAATTTTTATTACATTTACAATGAATGCCATAATCTACTGGCATCTTATCGAGTGATGCAAGAAGTTCTCACATTTTCAAACCCTTAAAAAGTATTACATGTTCCATCGACAACGTGGACCTTGGCAAATATGAACCATCACATCACAAAAAATATATATATAAAATAAAAAACACAAAAGAACCCCAAAAAAAGAGTGATATTACTATGTCTATTTCAAAATATATAATTTTTTTATTTATTTTTGTATAAATTAAAAAAAAAAAAAATAAAGGATATTTTTTCTTATTATAATTTCTTAATTAATTTTATTAATATATTAGAGAATGAGAAAGTAATATTTATTGTGAAGATAATTTTAAAAAAATAATTTTAAAAATTTTAGAAATATAAAATATTTAATAAAAAATAATCAAAATATCTCGTATTTTAAAAAGGTATAAACCATAGACTTCCACGATTTGAATCTTTTCTAATCTGCCCACTATTTTCCACTTACAGTAGGTTTGTAATTTCCGATACATAGAAGAAAACAGTTGTGCCAAATACTTCCAGAGCGTAGTAATCCGTTTTGAAAAATAATGTTTAAATCAGCGTTCAAGCGGTAAACACTGCTTTCGAATCCGTTTTCACAAGACTATAGCGTTTTTATTTATTTTGGAAAAAGGATTGTCGGAGTAAGTTGCTTTACAATTAATTGGAACAAAAAGGGATAAATTTGTCGAGAAAAGACTAAAGTAACTCTTGCCTCCTTAACAATTTTATCCCACTTCTGCTCCAATTAATTATAGCGACTTGTTTCAACAAGCATTGCCATTTTCTTTTGAGAAAAAAAGTGAAAAACCTTCATTAAAAAGAGGCATTTGCAGCAGCAGCTGCCAGTACATAACATGGTAAATCACCGAAGCCATAGATGAGTTTCATAGGACCTAAAAGCCACATTTGATAACAAATGAGCTTTTAACAAACATTTAATGAAGTTTTAACGAACAATTAGTTCATTAATTTCTAATTGTGTTTTCCCCATATACAGATTTATAATTCCCTTTCACTTCTTTAAAATTATTTCGTGTTTATATTTTGCATTGAAATTAATATTATACATCTATTTTTAATGTTATACTCTCTTTTTAGCTTCTTTTACTCTTCTCTTCTTTTTTTATAATTGAAAAGACTTTAATACAAAAAAAACTCTAAAATTCATCTCACGCTTTATCATCTGAAAATAAGGATGGGTAATAAAGTTTTTTCATTTATATATATAAAGAAAAAGAGACAAGAGAGTGTGAGAAGCTAAAAAGGGAATGTTAATAATACTATCCCTTTTATTTTCTGTTTAATATTTTTTCATATTTGACTTTATTAGTATAGAAAATTATTTACTCATTTGATGTATGCTTTCCAAGTATTATTTTAATAAATATATAAAATACGCATAAATAAAAAAGTCAAAAAATTGTTAATACAATTACATGATAATTAATCAAGGACTATTTCGTACAAATGAATGGCATATATATTAGCAAAATTTGACATTTCACAATTCAAAACCACCTAATTAAATAAAATTGCCAACAACCTAAAATTATCATGTCTTAATTATGAGTTTATCCAATCATAATATTTCTTTTCCTTGATTAATTTTTAATATTATAAAAATAGGGTCAATCTTGACATTAATGTACTTTATCCTTTTTAAAGTTTGAAAGACCTAAGAGGGGGTAAGTTAGGTCTTTGGCAAACTTCTCGCTTTTTAATGACTTGGTTTAGAAATGATAAAGATCCAAATTTTCAAATACAATGTAATGAACACAATAATTGAGCAAGTAAAGAGAGAATAGCAAAGAACACAAACGATTTATACTGGTTCGATCTCTTCAAAATCTACATCATTATCGAAATCCTGACTCAAAAATTTCAAACAACTCAACTATTGAAAATATTTAATCAAAGTATATAAGAGATTCATCCAACAAAGGTTTTATTTTACAACCTCTTTTCAACACAACAATCAAGGTTCACCTTTTTAAAAAGGCTTTATGTCCTCAAGAAAACCTTGAATAAAACAAGTAGATGAAGTAAGAGTGTAAGATATTACTAATAATTTGATAGATGATGATAAATCTAGCACTGTTTTGCCTTTTTGTCTATAGAATCTTAAATAGTATCTTTGAAGCACAATGCAAAAGATAGCTTTTTGATATTCAAATGATTTTTGAGACTCAAGATTCTTAAAGTTTGAAAAACTACTCAAAATTTTGAAGTTTATGACTTTTATAAGGTTTAAAATTCAATTCCAATGTTCAAATAATGACTAGTGACAATAAAGTTTGGTCATCTGAACTTACTGTATACCAAGCAGCCAGACAAACTTCGGCTGACCGAATTTGAACTGCTGCATCTGAATGGTCGTTCAAATTTATCTGGAATCTCAATAGCCACAATCATAGTTCGAACATCTGAACTGAAGTTCGAACTTTTCAAACTTTGTCATACCATTTGAAAATCAACTACAACAAGTTTGAAATCATTTTAGACATAGAGAAATGTCATTAAAAACTTTTTGAATGCAAAAGCCGTTGATTAGAACTTGGTAAACCAAGAATGATCAAAGCCATTTAAGGTTCAACAACCTAGTGTCTTCGAAGTGTTCCATCTCCAAGGACAAGCTCCATATTATTCAATCACTCTGGCACTTTTGAGTTGTCTTTAGCTTTATGGTTCCAAGGCAATGAGAATTGTTAGCTTGTCAATCCAAGAAATCATATCACACAATAAGCATATGAATTAGTCCTCATCAACGTTTATCATTAATCAAAACTTCTAGATTTGCCCTTAGGGCTTGGTATCTCCCATTTTTTTATGAAGAAAAACTTTGACGAAAAATATAATGGATTTAAAAAATGTAGCATAAAGAAGCATTGATATCATAAATGAATGATAAACAATTAGGCACAATGACATTTCAGTAACTCATAACAAGCCTATGACTCAACCAACCTCCATATACCTCCTTCCTTCTAACAAGATAGATGCTATAGCATTTAAGCGTGTAGAACACTTTTAAGAGAGGTTTTAAAGGTCAAAAAATATTATCAAAGCTTTTTCTTAGATTGTGCTCTTTTTTCAACAAGTTTGGACTTGAAGTGTTATAAGTCCGAATTTTGAAACTCCAATTCCGAACTGCAAAATATTTAAAATAATGATTGCAAGTTTTGAAAACAAGATTTCCTAAGGCTGTTAAGTTATTTTAGAAGAAAAAGAAATAGTTGCTAGACACTTTTCGGCAAGAAAGTTTGGGTGTGTCCAACTTCTTGTCTGTGCCCGAACTTTTGGTAAAAATTTCAAAAGGTGATTTTGGCGTTTTCAACTGAGCTGCACAAATGCTTAATCATTCATACAGTATATATTGCCAAATAAACTTTACAAAACAAAACTCAACTAGCCAAAGCATATCATAGTACCATTATTATTCAACCATAATCACCATAACATATATCAATCATTTTCAACCATTTCAACCCCATAATCATCTTAACACCACACATCATCATATCCAACATCATAACGTCACAATATTAAAGTAAACTATAATTAACACATTTCAATTCATTTCCAATGTATGTTTGCAATCATTAAGTCACTTCTCCCCTTTTTGTCATCAAATGTGGGTTGATCAAAGTGAAGTTAGATCAACAAAAGAAGCTCTCAACACAAGTGTATCATCATTGAGATTTTCCACAGAAAAAAATTGCATTATTCTAGAAAGAAAATCTGAAATGTGAAGTTACATAAACTGTGCTGGAAACAAAACAGTTAAGAGATGATTAGTGTTGTGATGGTGATGGAGAAAGTCTTTTGGTTCCCTTCTTCTTTGCCTCATGCTTCACTCTTCCTTGGTTAAAAGTCCGGATGGAAGGGTGGTGATTTCATCT
Organism: Rauvolfia tetraphylla; assembly: GCA_030512225.1. Lineage (NCBI taxonomy): Eukaryota > Viridiplantae > Streptophyta > Magnoliopsida > Gentianales > Apocynaceae > Rauvolfia > Rauvolfia tetraphylla. The sequence continues at coordinate 5,403,325 of JAJQKT010000004.1, read as the reverse complement.
TTCACAATCAAGCTTCCCTCTTCACCAACATCCTCTTGATGCTCCTTTTGTTCTCTACTTTCCTGCTTTTCATCTTCTTCTTCCTTTTGTGAACCTTTAACCTCTTCTCCATTTTTCTCACTTCCTCTTGCCACTAGTTCAAAGTCATCCCCATAGTCATCATCATCATCTTTTTTTCTTTTCTCTTCATTTTCATCAACTTTCTCATCTTACTTTTCCTTTTCTTCCTTCTCATCTTCATCATCAACATCTTTTTCTTTTCTTCGTTGACGTCTAGAGGTTCCTTCACCACTTTGATTATTTCTCATCAATAGCTCCTCATATTCCTTACTCTATTATCCAATCCATCTAATTTCCCAAAAACCATTAGGTTTCAAAGAATTTGTACATGTTCTCCATCTCATTGATGTGGTTGTTTAAAGCTTCTTGGAATACTATGGCAACAATGGTATCTCCACTAATAATCCCTTCACCACAAGGATCCTCTCCAACAATGGAATGTGAGTGAGGAGTAGGCACATCTTCAAACAATCTTCTCTTGGGAGGTTGCTTCCCCTCACTTGATAAATCATGCCTCTTCTTAGTTTTTGTCTCCCTTGCTAGAGTTTCTTCTTCATCATTTTCTTCTTCTTCCTCCTCCTCTTCTTCTTCAACATTCTCACTTTCTTCAACCTTTTCATTCTTTACATGAGTTTTTCTTTTAGTTCTCCATACGCCATCCTCATCAAGGATTAGTTGCATTCCTTTGAGAGATTCATTAGTGTAGATCTCTCCACTATTGATGGCTAGTCCTCTTCTGAGAAATTGGACTTGAAAGTGCTTAAAGATTTTCATAAGTGATCTTTCATGTGCAAAAGCTTTGTTTCCTGATTCCTTGCTCCCATCATGTGTCTTAATGTTGTATATCCAAAGTCTTCAATTTTCATGAAGTGCAAGCATTATCACAACATGCATATTTCCAACAGATAACTTATGTCCAAAATTGGGAATTATTGTTGTAGTTATCATATGATGCAATACACGTCCTTTTGTTTTATGCATCTAAATCTTGTACCATTGGTGAATGCTTTTTCAAAATTTATCATTATTCATGAATAAAGCAATGTTCCCCCCAAATAGTAATATCTAGCCTCATTATCATCTACTCCACAAATTCTACTAACTAGAGCAATATCGAATTCAAAATCAACTTGAGACACTCTAGATGAATACCATTAAACTACATTATCTCCCACATGTTCATTCCTTTCTTCTTTAAGGTTTGCAATAAATTCATACACAAGAGAGGGGTTGTAATCTTCTTCTATAACAAGCAAACTACTCCAACTTATCCATTCTAGAGAGTTTATCCAAATCAACTTTGTGTCCGGGAATGATCTTCCTACTACTTTTGCTCCATTCTTAAAATTCCATAGCAGCCCTTGTTGATACAAAATGATCCACACCAAAGGAACTTGGAGGAATGTGAACCCTTTTTGGTTCATTGATTATCAGCCCACTATGAACTTCCTTTGCTTTCCTTTTTCCTTTTCCTTTTCCAACACTTGCTCTCTTTGATCTCACCATGATGGTTATATTTGAAAAGGAATGAGTTTCAAGGTTAATCTAGGGCTTAGAACTCATAAATGTGGAAGATTTCAAGTGAAAATAGTGGAATGTAGGAGAAATTTTGGTTTGGATGATAGTGGTTTTTGTCGGTTTAAAGAGAGGAAAAGAATGACAGTTTCACTCTCTTTAAAATGGCTGAAACTGCACAGTTTGGATGACTGAACTTTCTTGTTTGCATCTGAACTTTTTTGTCTCTCCTCACATCAACAAATTCGAATTTTGGTCATGTGTATGAACTTGTGTCTGAACTTGTCTGTATGAAATCCTCTAAAAAATAGTTTGGACGTCTAAAATATCGAGTATGCACATTATGTTCGAACTTTACCTGTTTATCCTACACTTGAACACATATATTAGTAATTGAATTTTGTTATTTTCAAGCTCCTTCTAAGATAGCAAAACATTTCCTCGGCAAATGGCTTGGTGAAAATATCAGTAATTTGATCATTATGTTTGAACTTTATCTGTTTATCCTGCATTTGAACACACATATTAGTAATTGAATTTAGATATTTCCAAGCTCCTTCTAAGATAACAAAACCTCTTCTTGGCCAACCACGTGGTGAAAATATCAATAATTTGATCATTTGTACACACATAATCCAAACAAATATCACATTTAACTACATAATCACGAATGAAATGATGCTTAATATCAATGTTCTTGGTTCTAGAACATTGAATGAAATTTATGGTCAAATTGATGGCACTAGTGTTATCACACAAAATAGGCGCATGTTTGAAATCAAAGCCATAGTTAGCAAGGTGTGTTTCATCCATAGTACTTGAGTAAAACAACTACTGAAGGTGATATAGTCGACTTTGGCAGTAGACAATGACACACATGCTTGTTTCTTGCTATACCAAGAGACAAGACAACTACCAAGAAATTGACAATAACCACTAGTACTTTTACGCTCTACTTTGCATCCGGCATAGTCGGCATCTAAATGGGCAACAAAATCAAAAGAAGATAATTTTGTAAACCAAAGTCCATAAATATGCATATCAATCAAATAATAAAAAATACATTTGATAGCAATTAAATGAGATTATTTTGGACAAGATTAAAATCTAGTACATAAGAACACAACAAGCATAATGTCTGGCCTACTTGCAGTAGAATAAAGGAAACTACCAATCATACCTCTATATACCTATTAATCAACAATTTTACCTTTCTTATCATTGTTAAGTTTGATTGATGAACTTATAGGAGTGCTAATACCTTTAGCCTAGTCGATTACAAATCTCTTCAAAAGCTCGTAGGTATACTTGGATTGGTTTATGAAAGTGCCATCCTTGGTTTGCTTGATTTGTAGCTCAAGAAAGAAGTTGAGTTATCCCATCATGCTCATTTTGAACTCACTTTGCATTAACTTGGCAAACTACTCACAAAGAGAAACACCAGTAGCACCAAATATGATATCATCTACATAAATTTGCACAAGCAAGAGATCATTGTTGCATACCAAGATCTAGGTGTTTGTTTCAAACCATATAAAGCTTTGGATAGTTTGCAAACATTGTTAGGAAATTTTTCATGACCAAAATCAAGAGGTTGTTCCACATAAACTTCTTCATCAATAAACCATTTAGAAATGCACTTTTGACATCCATTTGAAAAAACTTAAAACATTTAAAGAAAGCAAATGCCAAAAGAATTCTTAAAGATTCAAGTCTAGCTACCGCAGCAAAAGTTTCATCATAGTCAATTCCCTCTTCTTAATTGAATCCTTGGGCAGCAAGTCTAGCCTTGTTTCTAACAACTTATCCGGATTCATTTAGTTTATTTCTAAAAACTCATTTTATACCAATAACAGGGTAATCATGGGGTCTTGGGACAAGAGTCCAAACTTTCTTTCTCTCAAATTGATTTAATTTCTCTTACATAGCATCAATCCAAAAATCATCACACAAAGCATCATCAATGTTTTTAGACTCAATGTGAAATAAAAGTGTAAAGTTATCGATAAAGTATTGCCTTGTTTTAACACCTTGAGAGACGTCACCAATGATTTGCTCCTTAGGGTGGCATCTTGCATATCTTAGGTCCTTGGGAAGCTCTTGGTCACCAATAGGTTGCTCATCCATTGAAGATGAGTTTGATTTTCATCCATTGAAATACCTACATCATCTTCATCTCTTCTTTAAAAGCAAATGATAGATTTATCAAAGCTCACGTAAATGGTTTACACAATACATAATGTTCTTTTGTTGTAAAATCTGTAAGCCTTTTTGTTAGATGAATAACCAAGAAAGATGCCTTCATCCGATTTCTTATCAAATTTAGCTAGGTTATCACGAGTATTCAAAATAAAGCCCATGCAGCCAAACACTTTAAAGTAAGCAATTGATGGAATTCTACCAAATAGAAGTTTAAAAGATGCTTTTTTAGAAAATTTCTTAAAAGAACTCTACTCATAACATAACAAGCGGTGTTTATGGCTTTGGCCTAAAAATATTTTGGTAAATTGTTTTCACAAAGTATAGACCTAACCATTTCTTACAAAGCTTATTTTCCTTTCAACAACAGCATTTTGTTAGGATGTTTTGGCAGTTGAAAAGTTATGAACAATTTCATTTTTATCACAAAGTTTTGTAAAGTCTTGATTGTAAAATTCTCCCCCATTGTCACTTCTAATTGAAATCAAGGAAAGTTTGAACCTTTTTGAAAAGTCTTACAAACTCATGAAAAGCTTCATCTTTTTTGAGATAGAAAGAGTACCCAAGCAAATCTTGAAAAGTCATCAACAATTACATATGCATACCTTTTACCACCAATACTAATGGCCCTCGTTGGTCCAAACGAATTCATATGAACAAGTTCAAGAGGTTTTGAAGTAAAAACCATTTTCCTGGGTTTGAAAGATATTTTTGTTTGTTTTCCATCACAAAGACTATTTTTCTCAAAACGTATTTTGGGTAATCCTCTAATTAGTTCTTGTGAGGAAAGTTTATTCAATAAATCCAAGCTCATATGACCTAATCCTCTATTGCATAGTTATCCATCATTATCCTAAACGGCGAGATATTTAAAGTCAGTGGTAACAAGTTCATCAAGGTATAACACATATAAATTTCCAACTCTATTGGCAACAAAAATGATTTTGCAACTTACATCTAAACTAAACTATGCATCCATTGTCACACAATTTACTAATACTAAGTAATTTGTATTTGAAATCATCAATAAGCAATAATTGTTTAATAAGAGGGGAAGAACCTTTACCGATATTACCTACACCAAGGATTCTTCCTTTCTTCTTGTCACCAAATGTGACAAATCCTTCATTTGTGGCTTGAAACTCACTAATAATAGAAGCATTCTCCAACATATGTCCTGAGCATCCACTATCAAGAAACAACTTAGTAGCACTTGATCTCAGAGGAAGATGTACCTCATCATTCACTGCCATGAAGCACACGTTAGCTCTCTCTTCATTGTCATCTTCACTTTCTTCGTTGGCATGTTGATTCCAAGTGCCAACAAGTCCCTTTCCTTTCTTAAGAGATTTATTCTTCTTGAGTTTGGCGTCTCTCTCCATTTCCAAAGCATTAGGGCAATCGGCAACAAGGTGCTCGGTGCTTTTGCATTCATAGCATTAGGGTTTGAACAATGATGATGATTGTCCTCCTTTCTTGAGAGGTCTTTTTCCCTTCTTGAGAAATCCCTTTTTGTAATGTTTCTTAAACTTTCTTACTACCAGGGCCATCTCATCATCTTTTCCATTTCATCTTAATCACAGACAATTCCTCTTGCTCACTAGAATTGTTGGAGGCTTTAAGTACAACTTCTTCTCTTCCATTCTCTTCATCTTCAAAATCATTTGGTCTCTTGATTTTCATCTCATGTGTATGTAATGATCCGATTAGCTCTTCAAAAGGAAGAGTTTTCAAGTCTTTTGACTCTTCAATAGCAAGTCTTTGGTTGCCAAAACTTAGGTAAAGCATCCAATATTTTTCTATTTTGTGCTCCAAGAGAGAGTAGTTCTTCACATAGAATTTTAAACCGTTGGAGATATTTGTGAATCTTTTGAACACGTCACTTATGTTCTCTCATTGCTTCATGGTGAATAGCTCATAGTCTCTTACTAGCATTGCAAGTTGTGACTCCTTCACTTGGTTAGTTCCGTCATGTGTTACTTGAAGAAGTCTCCACATATCATGAGCGGTGTCGTATCCACACACTCAATTATACTCGTTTACACCCAAGGCAAAACTCAAAATGTTCATAGCTTGGTAGTTTAATGCCATCTTTCTTGAATCACCTTCATCATATTCTTTCGTTGACTTTGCTTCCCAAATGACTCCTTCGGCTCTCAACCTCATTGGTATATAGGTACCTTTCTTAATAATATTTCACAAATTGAAGTTAATAGAACAAATGTATATCTTAATTCTAGATTTTCAAAATATATAATGTGTTCCATCAAATAAAGGAGGTCTATTTGTGCAAGACCCTTCCAAATAACACAAGTGTAAAACATTAGCCAAAAGATCTTAACTTCCAGGTTGTAAAACCACACAATCCCTCACTCTGATGCTAATTGAAAGACCTAAGAGGGGGTTGAATTAGGTCTTTGGCAAATTTTCAAAAAAAAAAAAACTTTTCCCTTTTTGATGACTTGGTTTAGAAATGATGAAGTTCCAAAATTTTGAAGATAATGTAATGAACATGAGAAGTTGAGCAATAAAGAGAGAATAGCAAAAAACACAAACGATTTATAGTGGTTCGATCTCTTCATGATCTATATCCAACTCAATTATTGAAAATAGATAATCAAAGTACATACGAGGTTCACCCAACAAGGGTTACTCCAAACCTCTTTTCAACACAACAATCAAAGTTCACCCTCTCAAGAAGATTTTATATCCTCAAGAAAGCATTGAATAAAACAAGTAGATGAAGTACGAGATTAAGATATTACCAACAATTTGGTAGATGATGACAAATCTCGCAAAACATTACCTTTTTGTCTATGGAATATTAAATAGTAACTTTGAAGCACAAGACAAAAGATAGTTTTTTGATATTCAAATGATTTTTGTGTCTCGAGATTGTTTTTTCATATTCAAATGATTTTTGTGTCTCAAGATTCTTAAAGTATGAAGAACTACTTATAAATCTAAAGTTTATGACTTTTATAATGTTTAAAATTCAATTCCAATATTCAAATAACGACTACTAACAGTAAAGCTCGGTCGTCGGAACTTGTTGTGTCAAGCTGCAAGACAAAGTTGGGTCAACGAAATTTGGACTGTTGTGTCCGAATGGTCGTCTGAATTTCTCTGAAATTTTAGTACCCACAACCATAGTTCAGATGTCTAAACTGGAGTCAGAACTTTTTAAACTTTGTCAAACCATTTTATGTTTTGACAATGTCTAATGTTTTCCTTTTTTTCATTTTTTGTCTCTTCTGAAGAGATGTGTAACTCTTTCTAGTTCCAAGTTTTCAACTTGATCTGAACCACGAATTTGAATAATAGGGATATTTGGCGCTTTCAAATCAAATTTGAAGTCTTAGAAGTTGTTATTTGAGTCTTGTGGAAAATTTATGGACTTCAATTTCATTACATAAAGGTTCAACCACATGGACTTGCACGCTCTTTACGGAAGTCAATTGACAGGTGCAAAGAAAAATAAAAGAACAATTATAGCAACATAAGTGTACATTGTTAATTACAAAATAGCAATTCGTTGAGATTCCTTCGGTTGTAAGTGGACATTGTTAATTACAAAATTGCAATTTCGTTGAGATTTCTTCGGTTGCTTCCATGTTCAGTATGGGTTCATATATTCTCAATTACTAAATTCATTTTTAAACTATTGAAAAAGAAGTGTTTATGAAAATTTCTAAAATTAAAATAATATTTAATCGTTTTAATAAATAAAGGATGTTTTGAAAATTACTATCTTTCTAAAAATAGCATTTCTTTACTTATTTAAGTTAAGATTAAAAATAAATAAATAGTTCAGAACATTTCAAATATAGTATTTGCCTTTAAAAACACTATAAAGCAATTTAGAATTTACCCAATATACTTGGTTCGCTTATACGTATACATTTATTTTTTCATTCTGTTTATGAACACAACACGAGAATATACCACGCTCTCTCTTTTCTCGTTTTCCCATTTTGAAGTTATACGATCTAAAAATAGTCAGAATGTTAATTGTCAACATTTAATATAGAAGTATGGGTTCTTCAATCCCTATAAAAAGGCAAAAGATAGTGCATTTGGCATTCGAGCTAGCCGGATCTCCTTTCATCGTCTCAAAGTTCTATTTGCTCTCTTGTTTTACGAGCTGATATGTTACCAAAATTTTCATTAGTTATTTCTTTGATTCCTTTTCTTCTGATGTTGCCATTTTATCCTCAATATATCCGTAATAGTCTCCAGTCTAAATCTATCCGTAATAGCCTTCGTGAATGTATTTCTGACGGCAGTATCTGGCATTTCCCAACAGATCCTTCCTATGAACCAATCTTGGAATATACTATCCAGAACCTAAGACTTTTGAATCATTCCAACCCCAAGCCACGGGCAATAATCACTCCGTTAAATTACTCCCATGTCCAAAACGCAATTTCAGTCGCCAAAAAATTTGGATTACAAGTTAGAGTCCGAAGCGGCGGCCATGACTATGAGGGCATGTCCTATACTTCCCGTTATTCTGCTCCATTTCTCCTAGTTGATCTTGTAAACCTGACATCAGTCAGTGTTAACATGGAAAGCGAAAAGAAAACGGCATGGGTTCAGGGAGGCGCAACACTTGGCCAACTTTATTACTGGATATATAACGAAACACAAGATTATGGCTTTCCAGGAGGTATTTGTCCATCAGTTGGAGTTGGTGGGCTCATCAGTGGCGGTGGAATTGGTTATCTGACAAGAAAATACGGATTAGCCGCTGACAATGTGGTTGATGCTCTACTTGTTGATGTTAATGGTCAAATTCTCGACAGGGAATCAATGGGAGAAGATCTGTTTTGGGCCATTAGAGGAGGAGGCGCTGCAAGTTTCGGAGTCATAGTGGCCTGGAAAGTTCAGCTCGTATCTGTTCCCCGGATTGTCACTGTTTTCAACGCCTCTAGGAGTTTCGAGCAAGGGGCCCTGGACCTGATTCAGAAATCTCAATTAGCATGCTCGAGCACGAGCAAAAATCTATGAATGAGGCTTCAGATATCAACTAAGAATGGAACCACCAAAGTCACATTCAGCTCAGTGTTCCAAGGAACCGCTGATCAGCTCCTTGGGACGTTGGAGGCAAGCTTACCCGAACTTTATTTAACAAAAGAAGAATACAAAGAGATGAGTTGGATTGATGCTGCCATGTACTTCTATTTTCCAGAAGAAGAACCCAGAGAAGCTCTTAGAGATAGAAAACCCATACCAAAATTCAAGACTCATTTCAAATCTAAATCTGACTTTGTCATGGAACCCCTGAGCACTGCTGTGCTGAAAAAGTTGTGGGGATGGTGTGCAGAAAATGAAAACTTCCAGCTAGTCATGTTTTCTCACGGTGGGAGAATGAGTCAAATACCCGAAGATCAAACGCCATTCCCCTTCAGGAAAGGGATTTTGTACGATATCGAGTACATGATAATATGGGAAGAGGACGATATCGAAACAGAAAGAAAGAACATTCAGTGGATAAGAGGGTTATACGAACGCATGACCCCTTATGTATCAAAAAATCCAAGGGGTGCTTATTCAAATTTCCGAGATTTCGATTTAGGAGTAAACGATGCTCACTTAGGTACATATGAAGAAGCTAGGAGATGGGGAGATAAATATTTCAAGAATAATTTCGAGCGTTTGGCGATTGTTAAAGGTAGAGTTGATCCAGATAATTTCTTTGCTTTCGAACAAAGCATTCCACCCCTTAAAGTAATCCCGCGAGCAACAGAGTAGAAGAAACATACCAATGGATATCGGCCTGTTTTGAGTGTTGCCTATGATAAATGTTCCAAATAAGAATGTTTTCAGTCTACTTGCTGCTGTGTTCTCTATATTTGTTGGGCATATTTATATTTTCATGCAATAAACATGTTTTCCATATCGATTTTTTATCTTCATGTTTGTAGAAGAAACATACCAATGGATTGAAGAAAAATCACACCTATAAATCCAAGCTATAATGTTGATAGGTAATTTTTTAAAAAAGTAAATTCAGCGGATGAAAAAATCCGACGAAGAAGCCGACTCAAACAGCCTATAAATAGGCCGTCCTCATCTGATCTCGTTCTGTCCAAATAGTCGCATCATCTTACATATCATTCTGCCGTTCTCTCTCCCTACAATAGTTGTTCTTCAGTCGTTCCTGTAGAAGTTCAGCCATCCTCTCGCACAAAGCTCTCTTCTTCGTTCTTAACTAAATTCTAATGGAGCATCACATTCAATCCAACAAGATATGCCCAATATTGAAACATGCAGATGAGCAGATGGAGCAGACAAGCAAACAGGCAGACAAGTAGGAAACCGAATGCTGGATTTGAAGTGAAGGCATGCACAATGCAGAAAAAAGAAATTATGCAGCATGCACGTAAGTGCACAACATGCAGCTGCAATGCAAGTTGATGAAGCTGCAATGCAGAGTAAAAGAACAAGCCTAGCAGTCTGCCAGCTAATATACATGAATTGCCAGCTGGGAACTTGGAATTAGTTTGCTGACATGGAGATAGTCGGTTATTTATGTTTAGTATAGGAAAGGAGAGGTTGATCAGTGTATAAATATCTTTGATCATCTTGTACAGAGAAGAGAATTCAATTCAAATTTTTCTTCTACATGCAATATTTCTCTTTCTATTGTTTTTGCTCTCTCGAGTATGATGAACAGAGCATTGAGTTCATCATTCAATCATTTCTCAATCAGTTTTTCTTCTCTGATTCTTGCATTGGATTGAATTCTTCAATTCATTATTTTTAACATGGTATCAGAGCATTCTATTTTGCTTCTGCCGCTGTTTTTTTTCATTTCTCAGATTCTTTGTTATCAATCGTAGTTGATCAGTTGCTATTGTGTTTGCACAATTGATTTTGTTTTCTGTGATTTTGTTGATCAAACAATGGCGGCACATATTGAGTCAATTCCAACCAATCCTATGTATCTCAATCCAAATGAGAATACAACTCAACCATTGGTACAACCTGTACTTACAGAGAAGAACTATCACTCTTGCAGTCGTGCAATGAAGATGGTGTTGATCTCCAAGAACAAATTAGGCTTTGTTGATGGATCAATTGAGCCTCCACCGAGAAGTTCAAGGAACTTCACACTTTGGCAGCAGGTAAACACAACCGTACTCTATTGGCTTGTGAATTCTATGGATACAATTATTGCTCAAAGTGTGATGTGGTTAGATACTGCAAAAGAGGTTTGGGATGATCTGTATGATAGATATTCCAGTGGAGATTCTTATCATTTATCTGATCTTATAGAAGATATTCATAATGTGAGACAAGGTAACAAATCAGTGAATGAATACTACACACATTTGAAGATTTTATGGGATGAGTTGTCTGTTTTAAGACCTTTGCCTAAATGCATCTGTGAGCCTTGCTGTAAGTGTGGAGCAATAAAACAAATTAGAGAATACTATGATACAGAGTGTGTGATAAGATTCTTGAAAGGTCTGAATGATCAGTTCAATAACATCAAATCACAAGTTCTTGTTATGGAACCCTTACCTTTAGTCAATCAAGTTTTCTCTATGGCTATTAAGCATGAAAGACAGTTGAATTACATTTCTAGTCAAGAGGTGCAAGTTATGTTAACTCATCCTGCAGGAAAGTCTGGTAATCAGGAAATGCAATCTACTTTTGTGAACAAAGAAAATGTTGGTGCATGTTTTGGTGGAAATGATAAATATGAAGTAAATGCTGTAGCAGGAAATAGTAAAAGAAGTTTTGGACAGAAAAATATTGTTTGCACATTCTGTGGTAAATCAGGACACACAGTTGATCGATGCTATAGAAAGCATGGCTATCCTCCAAATTTCAAATTTAGAACCAGAGAAGGAAGCTTTAATGGTATTGCTAATGCAGATCATAGAAAATATGCTATATCTGATGCTTCAAAGAGAAATGTTGTTATTAATCAGACCAGTGGTATGAGTAGTACAGGAATTCCAGATTCTTCAACTGCAGGGATTACTCAAGAGCAGTATGCTAACCTGATGAACATGCTTAAGAGCATTCAGTTGCAAGGTGCAGAAATTGGTCCTAGTCAATCTCATGGAGTCAATCAAGCCACTGTTCTGACAGCAAATTTTGACAAACCAGTCAATTATACAGGTACAATTTCTTGTGAAACTACAAAACATTGGATTCTGGATTCAGGAGCTACAGATCATATAGTGTGTTCCTTGACATTCTTTACTTCATTGACTCCTGTTCAGAATGTGTTTGTTAAATTGCCCAATAATCAGACTGTTCCTGTTACTCATAGAGGTCATGTTATCCTTTCTGATAGATTACAACTGTTAGAAGTTCTTTACATTCCTTTCTTTCAGTACAATCTAATTCCAGTTGATAAATTGATTCAACAGAATCATTGCAACATCCTTTTCCATTCTGCTGGTTGTCTTATACAGGACAATATAACCCTGAAGAAGATTGGTTCAGCTAAATGCTGCAAAGGTTTATATCATTTTGAGGTTCCTTGTGATATTCCAAGACATCAGCTTCCTCAATCCTTCCCAACGAGCCAAGTTTCTGATGTTTCTTTTCCTAATTCTTCTGTTTCTGTTTTTCATTCTTGTTCTAATTCTGCCAGAAATGTCAATTGGCATTTTAGACTAGGTCATCCATCTGATCCAAGATTGCAATTATTGAAAAAAATTTGGCCTGATGTTTCTGTATCCAATGATTGCAAATGTACCATTTGCCCTTTAGCAAAACAGAAAAAACTCTCTTTTCCTTTAAAGGAATCTACTACCACTAGATGTTTTGAATTGCTTCATATGGACATTTGGGGTCCTTATAAGCATGAAACTATATATAAACAAAGATATTTCTTGACTATTGTGGATGATTTCAGTAGATACACCTAGATTTTCTTGATGAGAGATAAGTCAGAAGCTAGAAAACTTGTTCAAGATTTCTGTATTTTTGTTTCAACTCAATTCTCCAAAACTGTTCAGATCATCAGAACTGATAATGGTTTTGAATTTCATATGCCTCTATTCTTCCAATCAAAGGGCATTATTCATCAAACTTCCTGTGTTGAAACACCACAACAGAATGGATTAGTTGAAAGAAAACATCAGCACATTTGAATGTTGGTAGAGCTCTAAAATTGCAGTCTAATCTTCCCATTTCTTACTGGGGATTTTGTGTTCAACATGCTGTTTATCTCATTAACAGACTTCCTACACCTGTCTTACACAATAAAACTCCATATTGCATTCTCTATGGTAGAAATCCTTCTTTTATCAACCTCAGAGTTTTTGGTTGTTTAGCCTTTGCTTCAACATTGGAACAAAGCAGATCAAAGTTTGATCCTCGATCTAGGAAGGCTGTCCTATTAGGTCTCTCTTCTACCAGCAAGGGTTATATACTTCTAGACTGGACTTCCAGGTCTGTTTTTGTGTCTAGAATTGTTATTTTCCATGAAGATGTCTTTCCTTTCAATAATCAGGTTGAATCTTTTCCTTCAGATTCTTCCACTCTTGTATTTCCTTCTGCTCATTTAAGATCTTCTCCAACATTTTCAGAATCAGTACCAGTAGATGTGTCCTCTGATAACATTTCTTCTCCCACATCCACACTTAGTACTCCTGTTCTTAGAAGATCTCAAAGATATAAAACTACACCACTTTATCTCCAAGATTATGATTGCAACACCATCATTAATACTCCACATACTCTTGACAAAGTATTTTCCTATGATCTGTTATCTCCTGCTTACAAATCTTTTGCATTGCATGTTTCCTTGAATATTGAACCTAAATCTTATGAAGAAGCAGCAAGAATTCCTGTTTGGCAAGAAGCAATGAAAAAGGAAATTGAAGCACTTGAAAGTACTAATACCTGGTCTCTAGTTCATTTACCTTCTGGAAAACAGCCTATAGGGTGCAAGTGGGTATACAAAACTAAATTTCATTCTGATGGTACAGTGGAGAGACACAAAGCAAGGTTAGTGACCAAGGGTTATACTCAACAGCTTGGGGTGGATTACATTGAGACATTTTCACCAGTGGCAAAAATGACTACAATCAGAACTGTGTTAGCAGTTGCAGTAGCCAAGGGCTGGTTTTTACATCAGTGTGATATCAATAATGCCTTTTTGCATGGTGATCTAGAAGAGGACGTTTATATGGCTCTTCCTCCCGGATTTGATGCTGGCAATGAGTCTTTAGTTTGCAAGTTAAATAAGTCTCTTTATGGACATAAACAGGCCAGCAGGCAGTGGAATGCCAAATTAACTTCAGCTTTGCTTGGTCTTGGTTTTACTCAGTCTAAAAGTGATTACTCTTTATTTTTCAAAGCTGATGACACGATTTTCATTGCCCTACTGGTTTATGTGGATGATATTGTGCTTACTAGTAATGACTTAACTGCTATCCAAGGTGTCAAAGCTTTCCTTCATGATCAATTTAAGATTAAAGATTTGGGGGATTTGAAATACTTCCTTGGATTGGAAGTGGCTAGAAGCAGCAAAGGATTGAATTTGTGTCAAAGGAAATATACTCTTGATTTGCTCACTGAGTTTGGTTTTCTGGGAAGCAAACCAATTGCTACTCCTATGGAAGCTCATCTTAAGTTGGAGCACAATGATTCCACTGTGTTGCCTACTTCCACTGGTTACAGAAGTCTTGTTGGCAAATTGTTGTATTTGACCATTACTCGACCTGATATTTGTTTTGCTGTTCAACAGTTAAGTCAATTCCTTGATCAACCTACTGTGAATCATTTAAAGGCAGCTCATAGAGTTCTGAGATATTTGAAGAAATCTCCAGGTCAAGGATTATTTTTTTCCAGCCAATTCTGTTTTACAATTACAGGCATTTTCAGATTCTAATTGGGCTGGTTGTATAGAAACCAGAAGATCTGTTACTGGTTTCTGTTTCTTCTTAGGAGGTGCCTTGATTTCTTGGAAATCCAAGAAACAATCCATAGTATCCAGGAGTTCTGCAGAAGCAGAATATCGAGCTTTAGCTCATGCAGTGTGTCAATTGCAATGGCTGTCCTATCTTTTGCAAGATTTGCATGTTTCTATTCCTGGTGCTGTTCCTCTTTATTGTGATAACCAAGCAGCTGTGCATATTGTGGAAAATCCTGTGTTTCATGAAAGAACTAAACATATTAAACTTGATTGCCATTTTACCAGAGAGAAGTATCAAGCTGGCCTAGTCAAGCCTTTACCTATCTCTTCTTCTCTTCAGTTAGCTGATATTTTCACCAAGGCTTTGGCCTTTCCTCAGTTTCTCATTTGGTTGCTAGTCTTGGTTTACAAAATATCTATCCTAGTCCAGCTTGCGGGGGGTATTGAAACATGCAGATGAGCAGATGGAGCAGACAAGCAAACAGGCAGACAAGTAGGAAACCGAATGCTGGATTTGAAGTGAAGGCATGCACAATGCAGAATGAAGAAATTATGCAGCATGCACGTAAGTGCACAACATGCAGCTGCAATGCAAGTTGATGAAGCTGCAATGCAGAGTAAAAGAACAAGCCTAGCAGTCTACCAGCTAATATACATGAATTGCCAGCTGGGAACTTGGAATTAGTTTGCTGACATGGAGATAGTCGGTTATTTATGTTTAGTATAGGAAAGGAGAGGTTGATCAGTGTATAAATATCTTTGATCATCTTGTACAGAGAAGAGAATTCAATTCAAATTTTTCTTCTACATGCAATATTTCTCTTTCTATTGTTTTTGCTCTCTCGAGTATGATGAACAGAGCATTGAGTTCATCATTCAATCATTTCTCAATCAGTTTTTTTTCTCTGATTCTTGCATTGGATTGAATTCTTCAATTCATTGTATACATCATTCAATTCATTCTTGCATTGGATTAATATACCAAATATCAAATCAAAATCATAGATCGACAAAATGAAGTTCTAAAATGTTAACTAGTTGTCACAACAGATGCCTTGATGGCTTATGACCTTTTTCTTCACCACCTCTTGCATCAATAGATTAAGTCGCCTTTGGGGTTGTCTTGATGGCTTATGATCGTCTTCTAGAAGAATTTTATGTATACATATGGGTGGACTTATCCCTTTTAAATCAGACAATTGCCAACCAAATGCTCCTTTATGTGGTTACAAGACTCTTACCAATTTTTCTTCTTAAATGCCTATCAGAGATGAAGAAACAATTAGAGGTAATTTATTATCAGGTTCAAGAAAAATATATTTTAAATGAGAAGGTAATTTTTTTCAATTCTAAATCTATTACAGGCTCTTCAACGCTTGGCTTCAGGTGATCTCTTTTCAACTCTAACTCTTCAAATTTGAACCGTCCTCTAGGCACAAAATTTCAGTGGCCTCTAATTGAAAAACTGATTGAACCATGTTGTGTTATTTTGCATGCCCTTATACTAAATTTTATCACAATCTCTAACAATTTTCACACAAAACACTAGGCAAGTGCACCTATCGTTTTGATTAGTATAATGACAAGTAATTTAAATGTCGTATCCACGGGGATGATCAATTACCATTACTCACTTTCTACTCTATTGTTTAGTCTATCAAATTTGCTTGTGAAAATGATTGAAATAACAACTAGGAATAAAAATCTAACCTAAACAGAAAAATTCAGTTTATGTAAATTTCAGTTTGCAAGAGAAAATTTCAATTGAGAGAATAATACTTGAATGGAAAATCCCCCTAGAATTACCTATGTGATAGAAAAGTCCCTTGGTTAATGAATTCCCCTTCTTATGTTTGATGAAATTCCTAAATTAGAACTCACTCTATCTCTAGATGAAAGTCCTCTACTTTTAGATTAATTGGTTGAAATCTCTTCCTAACCAATTCAACCTAAAAATGCATTTACATTAGTGAATTTCCAATTAGATTCTCTAATTTCCCAGAAGATGTTGAGGTTCCTAGCTCTAGTCACCTAAATCATCCTCATTGTTTGTGTATGGTCTATTTCACCCTTCCTTTCTCAATTCCAAGTGAAAAATCCAGATTATGAGCCAATCAACAACTGAATTAATTCAAGCAATCAAACCTCCAAATTAGATTTCTCTAATTACCAAGAAGATGTTGAGGTTTCTATCTCTAGTCACCTAAATCATCCCCATTGTTTGTATATGGTCTATTTCACCCTTCCTTTCTCAATTCCAAGTGAAAAAAATCCAGATTATGAATCAATTAATAGCTGAGTCAATTCAAACAATCAAACCCACAAACAATCCACAAGAATTCGGAATTCAATCAACCAAGAAAACCAATCATTCACATAGATAATAACTAGGGTTCATAGCCATCCAAGTATTCAAGAATTTAGCTCATCAACATATTACAATTCAAAGAACATAAAGCAATAAAAGAAGAGTAAGAATTTCTCATTTTCATGGCTCAAATCTTCTCTTCTTCAAGGCTTGGAGTTCTCCAACTTGGTTGTGAAAAGTTGTGTTCTTGAGCTTGAATCTTTAAGATTGATGTTCTCCTTCTTCAAAGATTTGATCTTCTCTCTTGATTTCTCTTGCAAAGATTGAAGATTTGGGAGAGGTTTTGGATGTTTTTCTCTCTGTTTTTCTCCTCTCTAGAACCCTAGACGGCTGCCCCCCTTCAAATGCCCTAAAAGGGAATATATATACCTCACAAAAAGAGAGCAACAATTGCAGAAAATTCTGTTTCTGCCAAAACGGTACCCTTTGGATTATTGGTGATTAAGAGTCTTAAATAGGACGATCTAGGTTTTCCTGTCTTCATGTGAGTTGTAGATAATACGTTTATGTTTCTACAGAGCTTTGAATCACCTCCGTTGGACATCTAGAACTCCCGATATGGCAATTACACCACAATGTGTCAAAACTGGAACCAAATTCAGAAATACTGATTTTGCACTATATGTAGGGTGACCAAACGAATTCGGATTGATGTAAATGTTACCATTCTGGAAGTTTCAGAATCTCCTTTATAATTGTCCAGAAGATCATATCTGCATTTAAAATCTCTAAGGAGGTCAAAATCCCACTTGGATTGTTCCGTCCCCACCGCTCTGCTTTTTTGCATTCTTCTTTTTTTTTCTTCATTATAAGTATGTAGAATTTCCTTCCTTGCTTCATTGTGCTCCAAATCTTCAATAAACTCATCTAAACCAAATAAGAGAGAAAGGAAGTGTAAATGGTGTTTGAAGACTAAAATTCAACAGAAATTTGAGCTCAAAATGATCATTATATTAAGCACATATATGAAATATCAAACCACCTATTTCTTCTCGTGGTTTTTAGTAGACGGTTCTCTTGAACATATCTACAAAGAATCATCAGAAATATTATACTTAAGAGCATCCTGAACTATAGCATCTATTATGTCCACAAAACATACAGAATCATTTTAAGAAAGCTATTGAAATAGATTAAATTTAACAATTTCATCCCCAACCCTTAAAATTGGTTCACCTTTTTGCACATCAATCAAAGTCTTTCTAGTATTCAAAAGGTCTCCCTAAAATCAAAGGCATTTCTGAATCACCGTCCATGTCGAAAATAACAAAGTCTATAGGAAAGTAAATTTTATCAACCTTTACAAGAGCATCTTCTACTATTCCCCTAGAATATTTAATAGATCTATCAGCAATCTGTAGAGAAATAGTAGTGTTCTTAATCTGTTTTAAACCTAATTTTTGACAAATAGAGTAAGATTAAGGCATAAGATTGATACTAGCCCCCAAATTGCATAGAACATTATGAAATAAAGCACCACCAATGTAGCAAGGAATTCAAAACTCCTTGCATCTTTTAACCTTGGTGGAAGATATTTCTAAAGAACTACAGAACACTCTTCATTCAAATAGATCTTCTGAAACTCATTCTGGTTCTTCTTGCTAGCTAAAATATCCTTTAGATATTTTGCACATGTTGGTATGTGTGCTAAAGCATCTACAAAAGGTAAGTTAATTTCAAGTTTCTTGAATATTTCAAGAAACTTTTTGAATTGAGAATCAATGTAATGATGCTTAACAACTTGGGGGAAGGAAAGGGAACCAAATTCAACATTATCATTATTTAAGTCTTCCTTACCCTTCTTACCTTTACCTTCCTTGAGCTTTGGTGAAAATTTTGAGACTTCTTCTTGCTTGCTCTTCACCTTTCCTTTCTCTTTTTACTTCCTCACTTCTTGCTCCTCTTCTAGGTTTCCTCCGCTTCTCAAAGTGACGGCCTTTAAGTCTCTTGGATTCCTTTCCCAATCACTTAGAAGAGCTCCTTGAGGTCTGTTAAACATTGTTGAAGCTAATTGCCCCATTTGCACCTCAAGATTCTTCATAGAAGCCTTAATATTATGATTATCTACTTCCATTGCTTTGAGGGAATTTTTTATTTGTTGATTCTCATTCTCAATACTTACAAACTTGTTGGTGGTAACCTCAATAAACTTTGTAAGGACATCCTCAATGTTAATTTTCTTTTCCTACTGAGGAGGAAGTGGAGGAGGTGCTTGAATTTGATTACTCCCTCTCCATCCGAAATTTGGATGATTTCTCCATCCAGGTTGTTTGTGAAGGCATATAGATTATTCCTTCTATTTGCCTGACCCACAAAATTAACTTCATTAGTATCCAAGAAATAATTCACCATATTACCTTGTCCACATTGATTTGAGGAATGATTTCCTCCATAGATTTTGCAGTGATGATTGATGGCTACAATGTTCAATGAATTTAGCTTCCTTTTTATCATATCAAGTTGTGCCATTCTTGCAGTAGGATCCATGTCTGCCACTCCAGCAATCTTCTTTCAAGGAAGAGCTCTTAGGTTAAACCATTGAGAGTGATATTTCATATTTGTGCATAATGTAATAATCATTTTGAACTTAATTTCCTGTTGAATTTTTGTGTTTCAATCACTATTTACATTCTATTTATCTCTTATTTACTTTAGGTGAGTTTATTGAAGATTTAGAATATAATGAAGTTAAGAAGGATATTCTGCACACTTAGGATGAAAAAAACAGAAGAATGTAAAACAGAGCAGTAGAATAGGGCAGTAGGACATAACATTTCAAGCGAGATTCTGCCTTCCTTACATGTTTCAAATGAATAAGTATCCTTCTAGAAAATTGTAGAGAACATTATGAAGTTTCCATAATGGTAAAATTCAGGTCAATCCATGCTCTTTTAGCCTCCATAACTGTGGTACAAAATCAATGTCTCTGGATGGGGTTCTAGTTTTGATAGTGTCTTATAAAATACTCATATCTTGAATTCTACACATCCAATTTAGGTGATTCAAAGCTCTATAGCAATGTAAGATCATGATATACAACTTTTAAGAAGACATCAAGACCTAGATCTTCCTATTTCACGCTCTGAATTCACCAAGAAATCAAACAACTGTCACAATCGTGGAACAAAATACTATAGCAAAACTGGTTTGAAGCGTGCCGGTTGCACTGGACCAAGCGGTTCCATTTGGGCACAAACAGCATTTTATGCCTTTTTTCTCTCTTTTTGGTAGGTATATATGTACCACTTAAGGGCAATTGGAAAGGAGGCTGACTAGGGTTCCAAAGAGGAGAAAAAACAGAGAAAAAACAGTCCAAAAACCTCTCCCAAATCCCCAATCTTTGTAATAGAAATCAAGAGAGAAGATTTAATCTTTGAATAAGGAGAACATCTACCATGAAGATTCAAGTCCAAGCTGCATTTTTCCCAAGGCTAAAGTGAAAATCTCAAGCATAAAAGATTGGTGTTTCAGCCATTAAATAAGCATTCTCTACTCTTCTAGTGTTTTGTGTTCTTTATTTTGTAAAATTGTGAGTTAAATTCTTGAATACTTGGATGGTTATAAACCCTAATTTTTATCTATGGGAATAATTGGTTTTCTTGATTGATTGAGTTCTGATTTCTTATATACTGTTTGTGTATTTAGTTGCTTCAATTGATTCAGTTGTTAATTGATTCATACACTAGATTTTTCACTTGGATTTGAGAGAGGAAGGGTGAAATAGACCATGACACAAATAATGGGAGTGATTTAGATAACTAGAGATAGGAATCTCAACACTCTCTTTGTGATTAGAGAAATTTAATTGGAAATTCACAAATCTAAATGCAATCTTAGGTTGAATTGGTTAGAAAGAGATTTTCAACTAATTAATCTAAGGGCAGAGCACTCTCATGTAGAGATAGAGAGAGCTCTATTGTAGGGATTTGATCAAACATAAAAAAGAAAATTCATTAACCAATGAAATTTTTTATCATATAGGTAATTCTATGGGGATTTTCCATCCAAATATTATTTTCTCAATTGAAATTTTCTCTTGCAAACTAAATTTTAGATAAACTAAATTTTATTATGTAAGCCCTAAGGGCAAATCATATTATTTTGATTAGTGACAAATATTGATAAGTGCAATGCTCTATGGAAATCATATTGATCAATCTTGATAAGGACTAATATATTTGTATGTTATGCAATGGTTCTTCCATCTTCCCTTTTCTCTTTCTTGCTCCTTTTGCTTTGGAACCTCCAATTCCTTCCCACTCCTCAAAGTGATGGCTTTAGCATGTTCTCTTGGATTTGGCTCGGTATTACTTGGGAGGGTTCCAACTTGCCTTTCTGAAACAAGCTTCGCCAATTGGCCTATTTGATTTTCCAAGTTGTGAATAGAAGCCTCTTGGTTCCTTAGGAATGCTTCTTGAATTTGGAACCGATTTTCAGTTGCCGCAATAGACTTTGTCATTAATTCCTCAAGGCTAGACTTCACTGGTGGTTGAGAAGGTGGAGGAGGTTGATATTCGTAAGGAAGAGATGGTTGGGGTCGAGAGCTTGATGAAGATTGGAAACCGGGAGGATGTAGCGGTCTTTGTTGTCCTTGATTACTCCATGAAAAGTTTGGATGATTCCGGCACCCTGGATTATAAGTATTACTATAAGGATTGTTGGGCTGCCTACCCCCTCCAAAATAGTCCACATGCTCCGATGACGATGTATTAGAAGTTCCCATGATTTGGCATTCATGATTTGGGTGACCATCTCCACAAAAATCACAAGCCATCATCACTTGGGAGATTGAAGGTGACCAACTTAAGCTCTCGATCTTCTTGTTTAGGGCTTCAAACTTAGCCTCCAAAGCCATCATCATATCTACATTGTGTACGCCATTAGCCTTGGATTTCGGTCTAGGATTCCCCCATTGGTAATTGTTCATTGCAATATTTTCAATAAGATCATGTAATTCTTCCGGTGTCTTCAAATTTGTAGTTCCACCCGAAGAAGCATCAATGAGTTGCTTGGAAGGGAAATTTAACCCACTATGGAATGTTTGCATTTGCAGCCCCAAATCTAGACCATGATGTGGGCATTTTCTCAATAGCTCCTTCCACCTCTCCCAAGAATCATACAAGCTTTCACTCTCCATTTGTTGAAAAGAGAAGATGTCATTCCTTAGCTTGGCTGTCCTTGCCGGAGGGAAGTATTTAGCGAGAAACTTCTCGGCAAGATCGTTCCATGTAGTAATAGAGCCCGGTGGAAGTGACTTCAACCATGACTTGGCTCGATCCCTCAATGAAAATGGAAATAGTCGAAGAAGGATGGCATCTTCGGAAGCCCCGATAATATTGAAAGTATCACATATTTCCAAGAAGTTGGCAATGTGAGCATTTGGGTCTTCGTCCGGCAAACCATCGAATTGCACCAGTTGTTGAACCATTTGGATAATATTTGGCTTGATCTCAAAATTGTTTGCTTCAACTCTTGGCCGAGCAATGCTTGACTCCGTTCCTAACAAAGAAGGTCGTGCATAATCTCCCATAGTTCTTTGCCTTTCATTCCCATTGTGTGCCATATTGTTCACTTGTTGAATATTTTCACCTTCAATTTCAACTCCCTCAAGTACTACTTCAAGATTGATACCCCTTGGATCCCAATGAAAAATTTGTTCAGCTTGAGAATTAAGTTGAGGCAATTCCTCTAAATCACTTGAGATCATAAACCAAAACAAATTCACACCTTCACCACAAATAAAAGTAAATGTTTAAAGCAAGGAATTTTTGTTTTTCTTCACTAAAACAGAACAAAAACAGAAAAATAGCTTAAATAAAACAAAAACAGAGGAACACAAACTAAGTACTTCAATTTACCAATAACTAACAAAATTACAAACAAGAAAACAAATGCCAACACTAGTAACAAGTATTACACAAACTAACAGGTAAAATGACTAAATCAATAGAGTTTGAGCTTTCCTAATATTGACCAATTACTCCCCGGCAGCGGCGCCAAAAACTTGTTGTGTTATTTTGCATGCCCTTATACTAAATTTTATCACAATCTCTAACAATTTTCACACAAAACACTAGGCAAGTGCACCTATCGTTTTGATTAGTATAATGACAAGTAATTTAAATGTCGTATCCACGGGGATGATCAATTACCATTACTCACTTTCTACTCTATTGTTTAGTCTATCAAATTTGCTTGTGAAAATGATTGAAATAACAACTAGGAATAAAAATCTAACCTAAACAGAAAAATTCAGTTTATGTAAATTTCAGTTTGCAAGAGAAAATTTCAATTGAGAGAATAATACTTGAATGGAAAATCCCCCTAGAATTACCTATGTGATAGAAAAGTCCCTTGGTTAATGAATTCCCCTTCTTATGTTTGATGAAATTCCTAAATTAGAACTCACTCTATCTCTAAATGAAAGTCCTCTACTTTTAGATTAATTGGTTGAAATCTCTTCCTAACCAATTCAACCTAAAAATGCATTTACATTAGTGAATTTCCAATTAGATTCTCTAATTTCCCAGAAGATGTTGAGGTTCCTAGCTCTAGTCACCTAAATCATCCTCATTGTTTGTGTATGGTCTATTTCACCCTTCCTTTCTCAATTCCAAGTGAAAAATCCAGATTATGAGCCAATCAACAACTGAATTAATTCAAGCAATCAAACCTCCAAATTAGATTTCTCTAATTACCAAGAAGATGTTGAGGTTTCTATCTCTAGTCACCTAAATCATCCCCATTGTTTGTATATGGTCTATTTCACCCTTCCTTTCTCAATTCCAAGTGAAAAAAATCCAGATTATGAATCAATTAATAGCTGAGTCAATTCAAACAATCAAACCCACAAACAATCCACAAGAATTCGGAATTCAATCAACCAAGAAAACCAATCATTCACATAGATAATAACTAGGGTTCATAGCCATCCAAGTATTCAAGAATTTAGCTCATCAACATATTACAATTCAAAGAACATAAAGCAATAAAAGAAGAGTAAGAATTTCTCATTTTCATGGCTCAAATCTTCTCTTCTTCAAGGCTTGGAGTTCTCCAACTTGGTTGTGAAAAGTTGTGTTCTTGAGCTTGAATCTTTAAGATTGATGTTCTCCTTCTTCAAAGATTTGATCTTCTCTCTTGATTTCTCTTGCAAAGATTGAAGATTTGGGAGAGGTTTTGGATGTTTTTCTCTCTGTTTTTCTCCTCTCTAGAACCCTAGACGGCCGCCCCCTTCAAATGCCCTAAAAGGGAATATATATACCTCACAAAAAGAGAGCAACAATTGCAGAAAATTCTGTTTCTGCCAAAACGGTACCCTTTGGATTATTGGTGATTAAGAGTCTTAAATAGGACGATCTAGGTTTTCCTGTCTTCATGTGAGTTGTAGATAATACGTTTATGTTTCTACAGAGCTTTGAATCACCTCCGTTGGACATCTAGAACTCCCGATATGGCAATTACACCACAATGTGTCAAAACTGGAACCAAATTCAGAAATACTGATTTTGCACTATATGTAGGGTGACCAAACGAATTCGGATTGATGTAAATGTTACCATTCTGGAAGTTTCAGAATCTCCTTTATAATTGTCCAGAAGATCATATCTGCATTTAAAATCTCTAAGGAGGTCAAAATCCCACTTGGATTGTTCTGTCCCACTGCCCTGTTTTGCATTCTTCTTTTTTTTTCTTCATTATAAGTATGTAGAATTTCCTTCCTTGCTTCATTGTGCTCCAAATCTTCAATAAACTCATCTAAACCAAATAAGAGAGAAAGGAAGTGTAAATGGTGTTTGAAGACTAAAATTCAACAGAAATTTGAGCTCAAAATGATCATTATATTAAGCACATATATGAAATATCAAACCACCTATTTCTTCTCGTGGTTTTTAGTAGACGGTTCTCTTGAACATATCTACAAAGAATCATCAGAAATATTATACTTAAGAGCATCCTGAACTATAGCATCTATTATGTCCACAAAACATACAGAATCATTTTAAGAAAGCTATTGAAATAGATTAAATTTAACAATTTCATCCCCAACCCTTAAAATTGGTTCACCTTTTTGCACATCAATCAAAGTCTTTCTAGTATTCAAAAGGTCTCCCTAAAATCAAAGGCATTTCTGAATCACCGTCCATGTCGAAAATAACAAAGTCTATAGGAAAGTAAATTTTATCAACCTTTACAAGAGCATCTTCTACTATTCCCCTAGAATATTTAATAGATCTATCAGCAATCTGTAGAGAAATAGTAGTGTTCTTAATCTGTTTTA
Organism: Rauvolfia tetraphylla; assembly: GCA_030512225.1. Taxonomy (NCBI): domain Eukaryota; kingdom Viridiplantae; phylum Streptophyta; class Magnoliopsida; order Gentianales; family Apocynaceae; genus Rauvolfia; species Rauvolfia tetraphylla. The sequence goes on along the minus strand of JAJQKT010000004.1, from coordinate 5,378,014 downwards.
AACCTAATTTTTGACAAATAGAGTAAGATTAAGGCATAAGATTGATACTAGCCCCCAAATTGCATAGAACATTATGAAATAAAGCACCACCAATGTAGCAAGGAATTCAAAACTCCTTGCATCTTTTAACCTTGGTGGAAGATATTTCTAAAGAACTACAGAACACTCTTCATTCAAATAGATCTTCTGAAACTCATTCTGGTTCTTCTTGCTAGCTAAAATATCCTTTAGATATTTTGCACATGTTGGTATGTGTGCTAAAGCATCTACAAAAGGTAAGTTAATTTCAAGTTTCTTGAATATTTCAAGAAACTTTTTGAATTGAGAATCAATGTAATGATGCTTAACAACTTGGGGGAAGGAAAGGGAACCAAATTCAACATTATCATTATTTAAGTCTTCCTTACCCTTCTTACCTTTACCTTCCTTGAGCTTTGGTGAAAATTTTGAGACTTCTTCTTGCTTGCTCTTCACCTTTCCTTTCTCTTTTTACTTCCTCACTTCTTGCTCCTCTTCTAGGTTTCCTCCGCTTCTCAAAGTGACGGCCTTTAAGTCTCTTGGATTCCTTTCCCAATCACTTAGAAGAGCTCCTTGAGGTCTGTTAAACATTGTTGAAGCTAATTGCCCCATTTGCACCTCAAGATTCTTCATAGAAGCCTTAATATTATGATTATCTACTTCCATTGCTTTGAGGGAATTTTTTATTTGTTGATTCTCATTCTCAATACTTACAAACTTGTTGGTGGTAACCTCAATAAACTTTGTAAGGACATCCTCAATGTTAATTTTCTTTTCCTACTGAGGAGGAAGTGGAGGAGGTGCTTGAATTTGATTACTCCCTCTCCATCCGAAATTTGGATGATTTCTCCATCCAGGTTGTTTGTGAAGGCATATAGATTATTCCTTCTATTTGCCTGACCCACAAAATTAACTTCATTAGTATCCAAGAAATAATTCACCATATTACCTTGTCCACATTGATTTGAGGAATGATTTCCTCCATAGATTTTGCAGTGATGATTGATGGCTACAATGTTCAATGAATTTAGCTTCCTTTTTATCATATCAAGTTGTGCCATTCTTGCAGTAGGATCCATGTCTGCCACTCCAGCAATCTTCTTTCAAGGAAGAGCTCTTAGGTTAAACCATTGAGAGTGATATTTCATATTTGTGCATAATGTAATAATCATTTTGAACTTAATTTCCTGTTGAATTTTTGTGTTTCAATCACTATTTACATTCTATTTATCTCTTATTTACTTTAGGTGAGTTTATTGAAGATTTAGAATATAATGAAGTTAAGAAGGATATTCTGCACACTTAGGATGAAAAAAACAGAAGAATGTAAAAACAGAGCAGAGAGAATAGAGCGAGAGGACATAACATTTCAAGCGAGATTCTGCCTTCCTTACATGTTTCAAATGAATAAGTATCCTTCTAGAAAATTGTAGAGAACATTATGAAGTTTCCATAATGGTAAAATTCAGGTCAATCCATGCTCTTTTAGCCTCCATAACTGTGGTACAAAATCAATGTCTCTGGATGGGGTTCTAGTTTTGATAGTGTCTTATAAAATACTCATATCTTGAATTCTACACATCCAATTTAGGTGATTCAAAGCTCTATAGCAATGTAAGATCATGATATACAACTTTTAAGAAGACATCAAGACCTAGATCTTCCTATTTCACGCTCTGAATTCACCAAGAAATCAAACAACTGTCACAATCGTGGAACAAAATACTATAGCAAAACTGGGTTTGAAGCGTGCGGTTGCCACTGGACCAAGCGGTTCCATTTGGGCACAAACAGCATTTTATGCCTTTTTTCTCTCTTTTTGGTAGGTATATATGTACCACTTAAGGGCAATTGGAAAGGAGGCTGACTAGGGTTCCAAAGAGGAGAAAAAACAGAGAAAAAACAGTCCAAAAACCTCTCCCAAATCCCCAATCTTTGTAATAGAAATCAAGAGAGAAGATTTAATCTTTGAATAAGGAGAACATCTACCATGAAGATTCAAGTCCAAGCTGCATTTTTCCCAAGGCTAAAGTGAAAATCTCAAGCATAAAAGATTGGTGTTTCAGCCATTAAATAAGCATTCTCTACTCTTCTAGTGTTTTGTGTTCTTTATTTTGTAAAATTGTGAGTTAAATTCTTGAATACTTGGATGGTTATAAACCCTAATTTTTATCTATGGGAATAATTGGTTTTCTTGATTGATTGAGTTCTGATTTCTTATATACTGTTTGTGTATTTAGTTGCTTCAATTGATTCAGTTGTTAATTGATTCATACACTAGATTTTTCACTTGGATTTGAGAGAGGAAGGGTGAAATAGACCATGACACAAATAATGGGAGTGATTTAGATAACTAGAGATAGGAATCTCAACACTCTCTTTGTGATTAGAGAAATTTAATTGGAAATTCACAAATCTAAATGCAATCTTAGGTTGAATTGGTTAGAAAGAGATTTTCAACTAATTAATCTAAGGGCAGAGCACTCTCATGTAGAGATAGAGAGAGCTCTATTGTAGGGATTTGATCAAACATAAAAAAGAAAATTCATTAACCAATGAAATTTTCTATCATATAGGTAATTCTATGGGGATTTTCCATCCAAATATTATTTTCTCAATTGAAATTTTCTCTTGCAAACTAAATTTTAGATAAACTAAATTTTATTATGTAAGCCCTAAGGGCAAATCATATTATTTTGATTAGTGACAAATATTGATAAGTGCAATGCTCTATGGAAATCATATTGATCAATCTTGATAAGGACTAATATATTTGTATGTTATGCGATAGGATTTTTGAATTTATAGGAAAGAATCTCTCATTGCCTTGAAGCCAAAAGCCCATGAATAACTCAAGTTTATCAAGATGGTTTGAGTTGGTTTAATATTATTGAAGCCTTTGAAGACCCTAGTACAGGTTTACTATGCTTTATAGGTATATCTTTGTAAACCTTTCACTATTTTGTCTTTGGAATCTAAAAGCTTTTCAAGAGACCATCAAACTTGATTTTAAATCACAAATGATTTATCCTACAAATGCATTTACTAAATTTTCAATAATGAGTTTTGGACTAAAAGCTTTTAAAATGATATATCTTATAGTCCAAAATGATTTCAAATTTGTTGTCCTTTATTTCTACTCATTTTAACTAAGTTTGATCAATTCGAATGTCCAAATTTGATCTCATAACTGCTGAACTTTCAGAGAAATTCGAACGACCATTTGGATGCATATGTCCAAATTCGGTCGACCGAATTTACACTGACAGTCTCAAAACAAAAAAATTTGGACGAATGTTTGAACAATCCTGTTCAAATTCGGTCGGTCGAATTTTACTGTTACTAGCTGTTATTTGAACGTTGTAACTAAATTTCAAACCTTATAAAAGGTGTAAACTTCAGATTTTTGGCAACTTCTTGAGCTTTAAAGATTCCTTACTCTTCCCAATTACTCTCTATCAAAAAGTTATCATTTGTCTTATACTATGAAGTTCAAAAGTCAAGATTCCATAGACAAAAGGTAAAAGTGTGCTAATTTGTCATCATCTCCCAAAAGTGTTGGTAACTTTTTTATCTCAAATTTTATCTTCTTATTGTTTTCAAGGTTATTTTGTCGATATAAAACCCTTGAAGGGTGAGCCTCTTTTGTAGGAATTGATCAACATGTGATTATAGTTGAGTTTAGTCGAAATCCTTAAGTGGGTGCTAAAGGTAATAGATGTAGATTTTGTGTGATCGAACCGTTATAAATCACTTGTGTGATCCCTCACTCTTTATTTCATTTACATTTGAATCTTATTGTGTTTGCATGTATATTTTGTGAAGTAGTTAATTCCAATCATCTTCTAAATCAACTATGCTAAAAAAAGAAAAAGGTTTCAAAAATTAGCCAAAAACCTAATTCACCTCCCTCTTAGGTGTTTCATATTGGTTAAGTTAAATTCAGTTTATTCCTAATAGTTTATTTCTATCATCTCCACAAGCAAATTTGATAGGATAAACAATAGAGCGAAAAGTGAGTAACTAGAAAATTAGAGCGAAAAGTGGTAAACAATAGAGCGAAAAGTTAAATTAAAACTGACACAATCGGTTTATAATTTTGAAATTGAAAATTAGAAACCAAATTCGGATTCAAATTTGATCCAGCAACGACTCTTACACAAAAATAGAAACCAACTAGAAACCCCAAAATTTAAAATTGGAAATTGATTTGATACCGAGTCAGATAATAATTAAATTGTTTAGCACGATCCGAATTTAATTCCCTTAAATACTTTGTTTTGCTTGAGGAGAGATTCGAACCTTGGTTACTTGAAAGTTCGATGATGTCTTCTTCCACTGGACCAAGTCACTTCTTGTATTTTATTTTATCATATAATATTTTTATATTATAAATTGTTGTTATTATATATTATTATATTAATAATAATCTATTATATATTATTATATTATTAAATAATATATTATAATATAATTATATTTATTATTACATCTAATTTATAAATTATATTGTTTTTTTATTTTTCTGTTACTATCCGTCGCAAATCCGTCGCTAATTAGAGACGGATTAGCGACAGAATAGGATTTTTAAATATAAAAAATAATTTTTTTAATTTCTTAATTTTTCCATTGCAAATTCGTCGCTAATTAGCGACGGATTTGTCATGGAATAGTATTTTTAAATATTAAAAATAAAATTTTTTAATCTCTCGCTAAAAATAAAAAAAATAGCAATGGCTTTCTTAGTAAAAATAGAAAAAGTCTTCATAATTACTAAGTTAGTATGGCTTCACTTATTTTAAACCTTAATTTATTAAGCATTACTATTTTGAATTGATATTACTTATAGTGTAAAGTATCTAAATATATATTAATTATCATTTCTTCTATTGATGTACATCTGTGTATATTTCTGCACATATGCTACTTATATATGTATTTTATATTATACTTATGTTATACTTATAAATATTATCTTATATATATATGTTATTAATAGATTATACTACTAGAAATGCATGGTTTATTACATGTGTATTACATAAGAATAATCCTACTTAGTAATTGTTATATATTATTCAATATAATTTATTTTACTTCTATTCATATTCTTATGTCAAGTAGAAAAATAATATTATTAAACTAAATAAAAATAAAAAATATCTTAAATTAAAAAACACTATTCCGCACTAATCCATCGCTAATTAGCAACGAATTAGCTACGGAACAAATTGAGAATTTTAAAAAATTATTTTTAGTATTTAAATTATTTTTTTGTTGCTAATCCATCTTAGCAACGGATTAGCCACGAAACAAATTGAGAATTTTAAGAAATTATTTTTAATATTTAAATTATTTGTTCGTCACTAATCCGTTGCTAATTAGCAACGGATTAGCGACGCCAAAAATTTAAAATTTTAAAAATTTATTTTTAATATTTAAATTATTTTTCCGTCGCTAATCCGTCATTAATTAGTAACGGATTAGCAAAGGAATAATTTGAGAATTTAAAAAAATATTTTTAATATTTAATTTATTTTTTCGTCTCTAATCCGTCGCTAATTTGTAACGGAGTAGAGACGGAACAAGTTGAAAATTTTAAAATATTATTTTTAATATTTAAATTATTTTTTCTTTGTTAATTCGTCGCTAATTAGCAATGGACTCTGACCGTCGCTAATTATCGTCGCTAATCGCTTATTTTCTTGTAGTGAATATAGTTGGAATTCCCCCTTAGAGGATATAGATTTATCTCGAATACATTAATCATGATCACACATATCCTCAACCAACATCATGAATTTGTATTTCTTCAACATGAGTTGAAGATGTGACTGTTATAATCAACATATGCTTATAAATGCATGGTTTATGTGGATCATATAAGTAACTCATACCTTGTACATCCATCTCAACAGGAGTTGAATTTTCTCAATATTCGAGATAAACTATCTCAAGGAGATTCAAAGGGCAACTTAATGCCAACTCAAATTCATTAGGTAGAGAAGAACTAGAATAGATATCTACTTGTACGTGGACAAGTGTATTCATGCACTCAATTGCAGAACTGTGATACTTCAAGACCAAATAGTTCTTCAATATCCTTCAATAGATATAAAGGATCTCGCATATAATAACCCAATAACTATTGATGTACTATGTCCATGTGAAACATCTTCAGGATGTTCATTCAAAATAAAATATTGACTTTTCAGAACATTGATAACAATACTTGCTTCTCTAAATTCTTCAGGAAAAATATCTTGATCATCAAATCATTTTTTCTTTTGAGAATTTTATTTCTAAAAACAAGAGATCAATCACGTTTCAGCCGTGTATCAAAATTATATAACTATAGAATTCATATATTTGTCCTGCTGGGACATCTATCCAAATAAAAATATCTATAGCTAAAATATCATATTGACGAACTCTACAAAAGTCAGTCAAATAATTAATTTGTAATTTTATGCAAAAATAATAATATTTTGAACCTCCAGTTCATTAATACTTGTGCATAGATCAAGATAATAAAAGTCATAAATGATATCCTCTTTTAATTGATTATTTTCTCCCCCTAATGTGGAGAACACTATACCAATCAATAGATTGTACAATAAATATATCTTATGATAAAGAAATACATATAGTAAGTATAGCTACGTATAGAATTTCTTCATGTATGAACATACTCGATCATTCTTTCAATACAAATTCACTAAGATAATCTCTTGATGTTCTACAGGAACAACTATATGCTTCAAGCATATTGAGTCCATCTGGGACTTCAAATATAAATACTATTATCGAATGATAACAAATATAAACACATATTAAGTGTTATCATTCACTATTATATCCACCACTGAGAAATATATTTCTTCGTTATCAGTGCTAGGTTTTACGAAAAATCATACACCATAACTCATGGCAAATATTCACTTTGTAGTTTGTATTTTATAAGCAAATATTAATTGTTATCTCTTTGGGATTACACTTTAGGTATATAATTCCTACTGGGAATATATGTACACTTCAAGTGTACTTGTGAATAGTTTAAACTTTTTATATTTCTCAAGCGAACTTTATCATTTCGAGTCTGCAGACATCAATTTGGAAATCCTCATTCTGGATCAATATATTATGCCCATTAATATCTTTTAAAGTTATATACTTGTGCGATTTCAATAGTTCCCAATTATGTTGAGATCTCATTATTTATTACAGTTTTCAAGTACCTGAATTTTTTCTAGAAATAATATATCAATGATGTTTGGAGGAAAATTATGCTACAATTTAAATATCCTCAACTTAATATATATGACCATCTTAAGTCTTTGTTCCAGTGAGGAGTTTGTATCTTTGGAACCGACTTATCTACCACGTTTCAATTGTGTCTCAAAATTATTTATAGTGATAGATTATCCTTCAGGGATATCAAATAGGAACATTCTTTGCTGGATGTTTGTCAACTAATATACCAGACTATATAAATTATCCTTTGAACTTCTGGTTTAAGGTATCTTCTATGAGGATCAAAATAGAAGATCAAGGTGAGACACAAACTAATATTTTTATCCAATCTCATGCTTTCTCCTCTTTATGTTGGGGCAACATATTCAAAATTAACAAAATACGAATCTCTCCCTTGAGATTTGCTCCCAATATATTTAATAATTTCTTTGAGAACCCATCTCATTACCTCTGTGGTGGAGCAACATATATAGTGCATCTCTAAATTTAGGATGGGAAATATTTGGTTTCTGACCACAAACCAACTACTATGAGGAGAATTATAATGTGTTGGCAAAATACGAAATAAGTGCTAATATATCACAGTCATGAACATTCTACAAGATGTTCAATATTTATCTCAATACAACTAGTATTATTAGGACAAATTATGTCTTTGGGAGAATGTTAAAATATGAGCTCATTATCAATAAATTGTGCAAACTAGAGGTTGCAAAATTAACAATATTCATAAGACTATTTGTTGATGCATCAACTAATAATTTCTCCATATTCATCCAAAAATAACACATTCACCCCAAGTAATACTAACAACTTTTAAATAAAACAATTAGCAAATATAAATTCATCATATTAGGAAACTTACGATTCCATAATAAATTCATAATCATTTTTTGCATTTTAATGATCTGGGATAGTCCCATTGGTCATGCTAACTAATAAATTATTTATCAGTAAACTTCAAGTTTACTCAATATTGAATCTCAAATTCATAATTCTATGCAATATAAATCAGGAGAGATAAATAGTGGTATCTATAATTGACATATATTTCTTGTCATAATGGTAATGTATATGCCTCAAAAGTTCATTGATCTAATGTCTCAATATACTGATAAGGCACAAAATTTTTTACGATACTATATAGAGAATGATGTATTACTACCATTGACCATTAGGTGATGATTTGGTAGCTCTTTTGGAGCTTTTAATCAATTAATTCTTCTAGAGTTATTAGTCAATTAGTTCTTCAGGAACCTTGCACTATCATTTATACTTTTGACATATATTTTAGATTTTTTCCAAATAAACAACAAATATTGTTTAGACAAATTGTATCTTTATCATTCTTGATCCAAAACAAACTAAAATAATATATAAATACTAGAATATAAATTTATAGTATTAAAACTTTTCAATAATAATCACAAATGATAAAATAGAAATGTAGCTATTCGATAATTCAAAATTTTGATTAACATTCAAAATGCTAAAAACTCTTTGTGGATATTCAAAAGAATTAGCTACATTCACACGTGTCATATTAATATTATTGACACAAGCATAATTACTATCAGTAGCATGATTTAGGAAAGTAAAACAATATCAATAATTAATAAAGATTCATAACATACTTAACGTACTGCAAGTACGTGACAAACTTTCATATTGCATCAATAACATGTTAGAATTATTACTTTCCCTTTTTCCTTCTCACTATTTTCTCACTTCTGGTGAGTATCTATTTACTGGGAATTTAATGAGTCATTCTTATATCATAAGAACAAAGTGTATTTTTACTAGCCGCGACCAAAAATCTCGTACATAAATATATTATAATTTCTAATATCATTCACTTCAGAGAAAGACATAAACATATTTGGTTGAGCGTCAAAATATTTTATCCAGGACTCATTTAGTCTCAGAAGATATAAATTCAAAATACTTCTGAAAAACTTTTTCTAGATATTGCTACTACAGGAGCATGTTAGAGATATGAGAAAGGAAAATTATTTTATCTATCACATTACTAGTGATATTTCTCCTTATAAATTTAATTGAGGAGAAATTCTAGAAGCAATAAAATTTTTGCACTAATAGACATAAAATCTTTTAGGCACACTTAGAACAAATCATAACTATCATTTATATAGCAATCAGCTTCTGGTGGTTGTATGTTTCATTCACAATTTTCTAGGAATCAAGTGGCTTTGATGCTTTGTATTTCTTAAATGGTGTCTTCAAGACCCACTATATCTAGATGCATATATTCTAATTGACATGATTATATGGATGATTTTTATCATATCCGTGTATATGTCCACGGCTTCGACCACAACTACGACCTCTTCCAGGGACATAACCATTGATTCTAATGCATGCACTCACAGATTTAAACTAAACTGTGCTTTTGATAGAACGACCATCTTTTGGTGATCGAATATTTTTTTTAGATCTTTCTACAAAATAAGTAGATCTTTCACGATAAGATATTTAGCCTTTAGTTCCTCGTGGAAATTATGGCAGAGAAAAAATGTGGCTTTTATCTGATTTTGAGATGATGATGCTTTATTTTCAACAATGGTGTCTGCCAGACCCATTACATCTCGATAAATTTGAACATCTAGTGTCTATGACATATAATTCTCTCTATACATGTTGAAAGACCTAAGAGGGGGGGGGGGGGTGAATTAGGTCTTTGGCTAATTATCGAAAATCTTTTCCCTTTTAGCAAATCCTTTGCCTTAATAAAAGCTCTTCTTTAAATTCACAAACTTCAAGTTTATATGTGATTTGATGGTTATGACAAGATTATTAAACTATAAGACCACAACCAATCAATCAACAATTATAAACAATAATAATAACACAAGTATGTAAAACAAGTAAAGCTATAAAGAAATTAACACACGATTTATAGTAGTTCGATCTCTCTAAGATCTACATCCACTACCTTGAGTCCACACTCAAGGATTTCTATCAATTCACTATATGCTTAATCCAAGCAATTACACAAGAGGCTCACCCTTCAATGGGTTTTACCACAACAACCTCTATTCAATCTAATAAACAAGGTTCACCCTTATCACTAAGAGTTTTATGTCACTAGACAACATAGACCAATCTAATTCAAGGCTCACCCTCACCAATGGGTTTTACGCAACATCCTTGATTAATCTAGTCTATGGCTCACCCTCCACAAAGGTTTTATGTCTCTTGACAACCTTGTATCAATCACAACAAAACTGTAAAGAGAGAATTGAGTGTTACCAACACTTCTTGGTGGATGAATACAATTGCTAGCACCACTTCACTTCTTGCCTTTGGAATCTTGAATTTCAATCTTTGAGCACAAGGCAATTTGAGAGCTTTTGATATAATTTTGATGTAAAACAAGTTAGAGCTTCAAGGATTTCTTTTGTGCAAAAGTTCTTTAAAAAATCTAGAGTTTCTAGCCTTTATAGAATTTGAAAATCAGTTAAAACAGTCATAAAACGGCTAGTAACGGCTAGTTTCAGAAAATTCGGACGATCGAATTTTTGGTCGAAAATTTTCGGACGCACTGTTAACTACTATTCACTATGCGGGGAAAAATTCGGACGACCGAATTTTTCCAACTGCGTCCGAATCTTCTTCCGAATTTCTCTGGAAGAACAGTCGGTACTGTTCACACGAATAGTGTTACTGTTCACATGAATAGTGCACTGTTCATTGTGCAAGAAAATTCGGACGACCGAATTTTTCAAACTTTGTCAAAATATGTTCAAATCAATTCTAACAAGTTGGTAAACCTTCTAGCCTCAAAGATAAGTCATTAAAGACCTTTTAAGTGCAAAAACCATTTATGAAAACTTGATAATTTAGGTAAGTTTAAAACCATTGAAACCATTAAAATCAAGTTTTATGCTCTCAATTGTAACTCATAGATTCCATGGCTTAAGAGTGTAGGGTTTACAAAGTTTACCTATTAAGCACATGCAACCTACACTTCATTTCTTCAAAGCCTTCAATCATCTTGAACAAACTCTTCAATCTTCAATCACTTTGACATATTGGAGTTGTTCTTGCATTTTAGCTTCAAGGCAATGAGACTTCAAACTTCTTAATCCACAAATCCTATCACACAACATACAAGCATATTAGTCATCATCAATATTTGTCATTAATCAAAACTAATCATAACTACATGATTTGCCCTTAGGGCTAACATATATTAAGAGTTAAAAAAAATTTTTTTGAACTGTTTGCCATGAGAATTCAAGGGTAGAAAAAATACCTCTTTTTCTCTTGATTAAACTCTCAACTTCGGTGGCAGAGACTCGTACTTTATTGCCTTCATATAAATTTCAAAGATGCAGTGGTAGAGTCTCGTGCTGATAACGTGTTATGAATTTAAGTGTTGACAACGCAGAATCAAAACAAAAACGTAACCCAATATGTTTGGAGAATAATATCAAACTAAGAAAAAGAGAAGATAGAAAATAGAGAGAGAAAGTAGAACTCAAGAAACAAGACTAATATGTATATTATTAATGTCATCATATGGCCCAATATATAGGCTCATAATTATGTTATGCAAACCCAAAATCTAGTAGGGAAAGGAAATCAAATCCAGTTAGGAGTCATATTTTAGGAGTCCAGTTCTCTTCAGAAAACTGATTAATATGAACATCCACATATTATTTCATAAGACAATTAAAATTTTCAACAATTAATTCATTTATATCATACTAAACTCATTAATAATATAAATCATTTATATTATTAATATAATAGTCAATAATATTTCTAAATTACCCAAAAGTAAAATATAGTCACGTACTTAAGTTTTGTAAGTTTAATACAATACAATATAATACTATTAAATTATTTAAACTATGAAAAATTGTCAATTCTTGTTGTTAACTAATTATGTTGGCTTAGCAATAAGATAAATTCCTGATCCATGATATTTGAGCCATACAACTTCCAATTTAGATTTATTTTGTTTTAATAGTTGACGCGCTAGCTGTAGTTTACTTCTTACTATGTTATAAAACTACTATATGACTTAGCAACTGACAGATTCTCTTTAGCATGATTGATATTTCATATTTGTGATTAATATAATGATCATTTTGAGCTCAAATTTCTGTTGAATTTTAGTGTTTCAAACACCATTTACACTCTCTTTATCTCTTATTTATTTTAGATAAGTTTATTGAAGATTTGGAGCAGAATGAAGCACTAAAGGAGATTCCACATACTTATAATGAAGAAAAAAAAAAGAATGCAAAACAGAGCAGCAAAACAGGGCAGTAGGACAGAATAATTCAAGTGGGATTTTGACCTCCTTAGAGATTTCAAATGCAGACAAGATCTCCTGTAACATTTACATCAATCCGAATTTGTTTGGTCACCCTACATATAGTGCAAATTCAATATTTCTGGATTTGGTTCTAGTTTTGATACATTGTGGTGTAATTACCATATCTGTAGAAACTTAAGAGTATTAGCTACAACTTTTATGAAGACAATAAAACCTAGATCCTCCGTTTTAATGCTCTGACTTCATCAATAATCCAAACCGCACTTTTTTTGCAGAAACAGAATTTTCTTCAATTATTGCTCTCTTTTTGGGAGGTATATATATACCCTTTTAGGGCATTTGAAGGGGGCGGCCATCTAGGGTTCCAGATAGGAGAAAAAAAGAGAGCAAACGGCCCAAAACCACTCCCAAAATCGTCAATCTCTACAAGAGAATTCAAGAAAGAAGATCAAATCTTTGAAGAAGAACATCAATCTTGAAGATTCAAGCTCAAGAACACAACTTTTCACAATCAAGTTGCAGAACTCCAAGCCTTGAAGAAGAGAAGATTTGAGCCATGAAAATGAGCAATTCTTACTCTTTCTTCATTGCTTTATGTTCATTGAATTGTAATATGTTGATGAACTAAATTCATGAATACTTGATTTTCTTGGTTGACTGAATTCCGAATTCTTGTGGATTGTTTGTGGGTATGATTGTTTGAATTGACTAAGCTATTAATTGATTCATAATTTTGATTTTTTCACTTGGAATTGAGAAATGAATGGTGAAATAGAACATACACAAACAATGGGGATGATTTAGGTGACTAGAGATAGGAACCTCAACATCTTCTTGGTAATTAGAGAATCTAATTGGAAATTCACTAATGTAAATGCATTTTTAGGTTGAATTGGTTAGGAAGAGATTTCAACCAATTAATCTAAAAGTAAAGGACTTTCATCTAGAGATAGACTGAGTTCTAATTTAAGAATTTCATCAAACATAAAAAGGGGAATTCATTAACCAAGGGACTTTTATATCACATAGGTAATTCTAGGGGGATTTTCCATTCAAGTATTATTGTCTCAATTGAAATTTTCTCTTGCAAACTAAATTTACATAAACTGTATTTTTCTGTTTAAGTTAGATTTTTATTCCTAGTTGTTATTTCAATCATTTTCACAAGCAAATTTGATAAACTAACCAATAGAGTAGAAAGTGAGTAATGGTAATTGATCATCCCCGTGGGTACGACATTTAAATTACTTTTCATTATACTAATCAAAATAATAAGTGCACTTGCCTAGTGTTTTGTTTTGTGCGAAAATTGTTAGAGATTGTGATAAAATTTAGTATAAGGGCATGCAAAACAACACAACAATTATACTTGTGATATCTCCATTATCTAGGTAGAGTCTCCAAATTTACTTAAGAAGTTGACTTCTTATCCTAATTTGCTTCTATGTCATTAGCTTGTCCAGTCTCAAATCTAACATCTCTTGGTTCCACACTTTCTCCCTGCTGTATATTCTAGTTTTATCATTTTTCTCTTTCTGATGCTCATCCGTACCTGCAGTAGCCTCCATATATCTATCTTCACTTGGTGTGGCTGTATTAGCATCATTGAAAGTCACATGTATAGATTCTTCAGCAACAAGTATTCCCCTATTGAAGACTCTGTAAACTTTATTGTCTGAGTTTTGAAAAAAGATTCTTTAATCAACTTTAGAATTAAACTTTGCCAAGTTATCTTTCTTGTTATTTGAGTTGAAACACTTGATCCAAAAAACTTTGAAGTACCTAATCTTAGGTTTTCTTCTTTTCTATAGCTCATTATGGTATTTTTTTCACTGTTGATCTCACTTATGCTCTATTTAGAAAGTTGCAAGTTGTATTAATAGCCTCGTCCTAGAAGTATTTTGGCTACCTAGTTTCACTTAGTATTGTCCTAGCCATCTCTTGCAATTTCCTATTCTTTCTTTCCACTACTCCATTTTGTTGTAGAGCTTTAGGAGATGAAAGTTGTGATTGATTCCAATTCTATTGCGAAATTCTTCAAATTTCTTGTTCTCAAATTCTATGCAACGATCACTCCTAATTGCATAAACTATGTATTCTTTCTAGTTTTGAATTTTCATGCATAGATTAACAAATTTATTAAATATCTCATGCTTCAAGGTAGGAACAGGGTTCAAGTAAATCTTGAATAATCATCAATTTTTACAAACACGTAAAATTTACCACCTAAGCTAGATGACTAATAAGACAAATAGATCAAAATCAAGCAATTCAGGTGGTTTGGTAGTAGAAATTATCCCTTTGGATTTAAAAAATGTTCTGATTTGTTTTCCAAGTTTGCATGCATCACACATGTTATCTTTTTCAAACTTTAGCTTAGAAAGAAAGACCAACAAAATGTTTCTTTAAAAGTTTCAAAATCAGATGCATACTAGCATGACCTAGTTTTCTATGTCATAACCAACTATCATCTATTAATGAAGCTAAAAAAAGATCTTTCAAGCTATTCAGGCAATCAACATCAAAGTATATGGATATTTTCAACTCTTCTACCAGTAAATACCAAACAACAATCATGTATTCTCACAACTTTACAACAAGAGAGTTCAAAGATAACTTTCATGTTCTTGTCATATAGTTGACTCACGCTCACCAAATTATATTTCAAGCCATTTACCAATGCAAAGGTTTGTGCTAACGTTTTCAATCCTAATGATTTTCCCTTTGTTGTTGTCTCCAAAGCTAAAACTATTAGTTTTTATTTGTGCCAATTAGGTGAACTTCTGTTCGCTTCTCATGTGCCTTGAGCAACCACTGTGTATGTACCATCCATTCTTGACCAGCTTACTTTTGAAGCATACCTACAACACATACCTACAAACAAAGCAAGTCATAAGTGAGCAACTATATGATACTTCTTTTATAAAGTGAGATGAATACTCCCTCAATGGTGATAAAGGATTATAACCTAGTCCAGATTTTTCATTTCAAAATCTTTTGTTTCTGAGAAGCATTCTTTTTGTATACTTTGTCAAATCTTTTGTCAAGGTTTCATCTTTCTTTTACAAGATGCCATTTTCTTTTAAATTTGAGTGTTTGAATCATTTCAAATAACCAACTCTTTTCTTGGAGTTCTCAACTCAGAAAATACTTAATCTAACTCTTTACTAGTTTGACCAAGTAGTAAACTCGAAATATTATTAGAAGATCTAGGAGGACTGCCTTGAGAAATTTCAGACAAACTAGCTCCATCTAACTCTGTTCTTTTGCAAGGTTTCAACTTGAGAAACTTCAGAAGATCTAGAAGAACTACCTTGAGAAATTTCAAACAAACTAGCTTCATCTACCTTGAGAAATATTTTCTTTTCCTTTTATAAACTTTGTCAAATCTTTTGTCAAGGTTTCAACTTTCTTTTGCAACATGTCATTTTCTTTTAAATTTGAGTGTTTAAATCGTTTGAAATATCCACCTCTTTCCCCAAAGTTCTCAACTTAGAAAATGCTTAAACTAACTCTTTACAAGTTTGACCAAGTAGTAAATTTGAAATATTTTGAGAACTTCCCTCAGAAATTTCAGAAAATCTAGCTTCATAATTTTCAAATTGTAGTACCTCTTTTTTTAGATTTCAATGACTTGAAATTCTTTTTGAATTGCACACGTTTCTTTCAGAGGTTTTTGTACTATTTGTAAACCTTATTATAAGCATCTTCAAGTTCCTCATAAGTAATAACGTCAAAAGAACATACCTCTTGTTATTTGTCAAACTGATTTGTTCCTTTCTATCTTTGTCCTTCACTACTATTGATATATTCGGCAGTTTCTGGAGCCATCAGACACTACAAGAAAAATTAAATTTTGCGAGGGATATTTGCGTCGCAAATATGCGACGGATTTGCGACAAAATAGCTAGGGAAGAAATAAGTGGCTTAATTTGCGACGGAATTAATGCATATATTTTTTTATTCCTATATTTAAAGTCCGTCGCAAATCTGCGACTCAGTTGCGACGGAATTTAAATATAGGAATTAAAAAATATATGCATTAATTCCGTTGCAAAATCCGTCGCCGATCTGCGACGGAATTTAAATAGACGAATAAAAAATTAGATACATAATTTCCGTCGCAAATCCGTCGCAGATCGGCGACGGATTTGCGACGGACTTTAAATATAGGAATTAAAAAGTATATGCATAAATTCCGTCGCAAAACCGTCGCAGATCTGCGACGGATTTGCGACGGAAATTAAAAATTAAATTAAAAAATAATTGCCGTCGCAAATCCGTCGCAGATCTGCGACGGATTAATTTTTGCGACGGAATTGCAACGGATTTGCGACGGAATAATTTTCTTTCCTCCTATTCTTGCATCTTTATTTGTTTTTGGTGAGCCGTACCTCAAGGTGTTCATAAGTAAAGTATTTAATTAAATATGTAATAGTATTTATATAAAGACACATACGAATATATATCTTGTAATTTATTTTGATGTAACATATATATACACTATAATGACACATCATACCAAAACATATAAAGATATATTACATATATGTGTAACAATAATAGTTAAGGCTTTAAGTATGACTAATTTATAATATGTTATAATGTTCCACAACATATAGTGTTGATGAAGTATATAAAGTGTTGGTGAAGTATATAAATACATATACTAGCACAATTTATATAATAACTAAAATGAGTATATATCATAATTATTCATTATTCACAAATCCCAACCATAAATTTATTGGAGCAATGGAAGAGAAAGAAAAGAATTTAAAAAACACATTAGAAATTAAATTTCGTCGCAAATCCGTCGCAAATTTGAGACAGATTTGCGACGGTCTTATTACCGTTAATAAATATAATTAGGAATAAATTCCGCCGCAAATTCGTCGCAAAATTGCTACGGATTTGTGACGACATTTGAAATTAAATTACCCGCGAAATGAGTCACCAAATTGAAAATAATTATGTTGCAAAATCGTCGCTCTTTTGAAATTGAATTACCCGACGAATTTGAGACGCATTTTTTAACGTTAATTAAAAAAATAAAAAACAATTGCGTCGCAAATCCGTCGCATATTTACGACGGATTTGCAACTGATTTTTTACCGTTTAAAAAATAATAAAAAAAAAAATTTCAACGGATTTTTTACTCTTTAATAAAAAAAAAGCCGTCCCAAATCCGTCGCAAAAAATTCTTCTCCTTCACAATATCAACACTCAAATTTTCTAAACAATCCCACTTTCCCACCAATCAGTTTGCCTACCGCCTGCCCCCCACACCCCCCGCCTGCCGAGCCCCTCCCCCCCGCGCCCGTGCCTGCCGAGGCCTCCCCCTGCGCCCGTGCTCGCCGAGCCCCCCCACGCCCGCCGCCCTGCCGAGCCCACCCCCGCGCCCGTGCTCGCGAGCCCCCTCTCCCACGCCAGCACCCTTCTCCCACGGCCTGCCGAGCCCAACCGAGCCAGCCCAGCCCCTGAACTGCCTACCGAGCCCAGCACCTGCCGCGCCAGCCCCAACCGCGACCACCTGCACGCCTGTTGCGCCCTAAACTGCAGCACCTGTCCAAGCACTCGCCCAAAGACACGCCAAATCGCCTGCAGTAAGTTTCCTTTTTTCGTTTTTCATTTCTTCAGGTTTAGCCGCGGTTATTGTGTTTTTCATTTTTTTTGGTTTTTTCCATTTTATTCTGTTTTGTGAATGTTTATGTTATTTCTGTTTTTTTTTTGTTTTTTCCAGTTTTTTCTGTTTTCTGATTTTTATGTTATTTCTGTTTTTATGATTTTTTTTGTTATTAATTTTTTCTGTTTTTTGGCACATGTGTTTTCTGTTTTTTATTGCACTGTTTTTTAAAATTTTTTAATGGAGACTGGTATTAATGTGTTTTAATTTTGTTAAGATTGTTATTTTAATTTACGAAGAAGCTTATGAATTTTGGGTATGTTTACGTGGATTTAATATTTGGGAGAGTTTAATTTGGATTTGGAGATTGATTGTGGTGGCCTTGCGCCTAGAAAATGTCAATTTTACAGTGAAGATGTTGTCGAATTTTTTTTACACTTGCTTAACACTTGTCTCTAAGTTTTTTGCTCTATTATAACAAGAAGTAAAAAATTTATAAATTTATTTGTTGAATTAGGTAAAATTTAATAGGTAATATTTTTTGAACTTTTTTTTATTTTTTTCAGTGCTTATAATATTTAGGAAGATTGCAGAGGTATTTTGGGTATGCTTACGTGGATTTAATTTTTGAGAGAATTTAATTTGGATTTGGAGATTGATTGTGGTGGCCTTGCGCCTGAAAAATGTCCATTTTACAGTGGTGATGCTGTCGAATTTTTTTTACACTTGCTTAACACTTGTCTCTAAGTTTTTGACTCTATTATAACAAGAAGTAAAAAAATCCTAATTTATTTGTGGAATTAGGTAAAATTTAATAGGCAATATTTTGTGTACATTTTTTTCTATTTTTTAATTTTTTTTGCAGTGCTTTTTAATTTTTAATGTAGATGGATGATCGTAGATGGATGTATAAGCGATATACACAAGGGATTAAGGGAATCACAAATGAATATAAAGATGGGGTTAAGGGTTTTATAGCTTACTGTTTGTTGAACGGGCACACTTCGTGGTTGAGATGTCCTTGTGCGAAGTGTAAGAACAAGGTGCACATTTCTCCCGATGAAGTACAGGTGCACTTGTATAGGTTTGGATTTGTCGCCGATTATTACCATTGGACCAATCACGATGAGAGTCTTACTCCGTTGCATCCAGGGACAGTTCCAACCAATTCTGAAACCCAATCTATCCCTAATAATCCATTTGAACAGATGGTAATGGATAGCGTTGGTTCGGACCATCTATTAGACCCGCCGGTTGGTGTCGGCGATTGATATTTTATATTTGTGCTTAATATAATGATCATTTTGAGCTCAAATTTCTGTTGAATTTTAGTCTTCAAACACCATTTACACTCCCTTTCTCTCTTATTTGGTTTAGATGAGTTTATTGAAGATTTGGAGCACAATGAAGCAATGAAGGAAATTCTACATACTTATAATGAAGAAAAAAAGAAGAATGCAAAACAGGGCAGTGGGACAGAACAATCCAAGTGGGATTTTGACCTCCTTAGAGATTTTAAATGCAGATATGCTCTTCTGGACAATTATAGAGGAGATTCGGAAATTTCCAGAATGGTAACATTTACATCAATCCGAATTCGTTTGGTCACCCTACATATAGTGCAAAATCAGTATTTCTGAATTTGGTTCCAGTTTTGACACATTGTGGTGTAATTGCCATATCTGGAGTTATAGATGTCCAACGGAGGTGATTCAAAGCTCTGTAGAAACATAATAGATTTATCTACAACTTTCATGAAGACAGGAAAACCTAGCTCGTCCGATTTACTGCTCTTAATCACCAATAATCCAAACGGTACCGTTTTGGCAGAAACAGAATTTTCTGCAATTGTTGCTCTCTTTTTGTGAGGTATATATATACCCTTTTAGGGCATTTGAAAGGGGCGGCCGTCTAGGGTTCCAGAGAGGAGAAAAACAGAGAGAAAAACATCCAAAACCTCTCCCAAATCTTCAATCTTTGCAAGCGAAATCAAGAGAGAAGATCAAATCTTTGAAGAAGGAGAACATCAATCTTGAAGATTCAAGCTCAAGAACACAACTTTTCACAACCAAGTTGGAGAACTCCAAGCCTTGAAAAAGAGAAGATTTGAGCCATGAAAATGAGAAATTCTTACTCTTCTTTTATTGCTTTATGTTCTTTGAATTGTAATATGTTGATGAGCTAAATTCTTGAATACTTGGATGGTTATGAACCCTAGTTATTATCTATGTGAATGATTGGTTTTCTTGGTTGATTGAATTCCGAATTCTTGTGGATTGTTTGTGGGTTCGATTGTTTGAATTGACTCAGCTATTAATTGTTTCATAATCTGGATTTTTTCTCTTCGAATTGAGAAAGGAAGTGTGAAATAGATCATATACAAACAATGGGGATGATTTAGGTGACTAGAGATAGAAACCTCAAAATCTTCTTAGTAATTAGAGAAATCTAATTTGGAGGTTTGATTGCTTGAATTAATTCAGTTGTTGATTGGCTCATAATCTGGATTTTTCACTTGGAATTGAGAAAGGAAGGGTGAAATAGACCATACACAAACAATGAGGATGATTTAGGTGACTAGAGATAGGAACCTCAACATCTTCTTGGAAATTAGAGAATCTAATTGGATATTCACTAATGTAAATGCATTTTTAGGTTGAATTGGTTAGGAAGAGATTTCAACCAATTAATCTAAAAGTAGAGGACTTTCATCTAGAGATAGAGTGAGTTCTAATTTAGGAATTTCATCAAACATAAGAAGGGGAATTCATTAACCAAGGGACTTTTCTATCACATAGGTAATTCTAGGGGGATTTTCCATTCAAGTATTATTCTCTCAATTGAAATTTTCTCTTGTAAACTGAAATTTACATAAACTGAATTTTTCTGTTTAGGTTAGATTTTTATTCCTAGTTGTTATTTCAATCATTTTCACAAGCAAATTTGATAGACTAAACAATAGAGTAGAAAGTGAGTAATGGTAATTGATCATCCCCGTGAATACGACATTTAAATTACTTGTCATTATACTAATCAAAACGATAGGTGCACTTGCCTAGTGTTTTGTGTGAAAATTGTTAGAGATTGTGATAAAATTTAGTATAAGGGCATGCAAAATAACACAACAAGTTTTTGGCGCCGCTGCCGGGGAGTAATTGGTCAATATTAGGAAAGCTCAAACTCTATTGATTTAGTCATTTTACTTGTTAGTTTGTGTAATACTTGTTACTAGTGTTGGCATTTGTTTTCTTGTTTGTAATTTTGTTAGTTATTGGTAAATTGAAGTGCTTAGTTTGTGTTCCTCTGTTTTTGTTTTATTTAAGCTATTTTTTCTGTTTTTGTTCTGTTTTAGTGAAGAAAAACAAAAATTCCTTGCTTTAAACATTTACTTTTATTTGTGGTGAAGGTGTGAATTTGTTTTGGTTTATGATCTCAAGTGATTTGGAGGAATTACCTCAACTTAATTCCCAAGCTGAACAAATTTTTCATTGGGATCCAAGGGGTATCAATCTTGAAGTAGTACTTGAGGGAGTTGAAATTGAAGGTGAAAATATTCAACAAGTGAACAATATGGCACACAATGGGAATGAAAGGCAAAGAACTATGGGAGATTATGCACGACCTTCTTTGTTAGGAACGGAGTCAAGCATTGCTCGGCCAAGAGTTGAAGCAAACAATTTTGAGATCAAGCCAAATATTATCCAAATGGTTCAACAATTGGTGCAATTCGATGGTTTGCCGGACGAAGACCCAAATGCTCACATTGCCAACTTCTTGGAAATATGTGATACTTTCAAGATTAACGGGGCTTCCGAAGATGCCATCCGCTTTCAGCTATTTCCATTTTCATTAAGGGATCGAGCCAAGTCATGGTTGAAGTCACTTCCACCGGGCTCTATTACTACATGGAACGATCTTGCCGAGAAGTTTCTCGCTAAATACTTCCCTCCGGCAAGGACAACCAAGCTAAGGAATGACATCTTCTCTTTTCAACAAATGGAGAGTGAAAGCTTATATGATTCTTGGGAGAGGTGGAAGGAGCTATTGAGAAAATGCCCACATCATGGTCTAGATTTGGGGTTGCAAATGCAAACATTCCATAGTGGGTTAAATTTCCCTTCCAAGCAACTCATTGATGCTTCTTCGGGAGGAACTACAAATTTGAAGACACCAGAAGAGTTACATGATCTTATTGAAAATATTGCAATGAACAATTACCAATGGGGGAATCCTAGACCGAAAGCCAAGGCTGATGGAGTACACAGTGTAGATATGATGATGGCCTTGGAGGCTAAGTTTGAAGCCCTAAACAAGAAGATCGAGAGCTTAAGTCGGTCACCTTCAATCTCCCAAGTGATAATGGCTTGTGACTTTTGCGGAGATGGTCACCCAAATCATGAATGCCAAATCATGAGAACTTCTAATACTTCATCATCGGAGCATGTGGACTATCTTGGAGGAGGGAGGCAGCCCAACAATCCTTATAGCAATACTTATAATCCGGGGTGGCAAAATCATCCAAACTTTTCATGGAGTAATCAAGGACAACAAAGACCGCTACATCCTCCCGGTTTCCAATCTTCATCAAGCTCTCGACCCCAACCATCTCTTCCTTACGAACATCAACCTCCCCTACCTCCTCAACCACCGGTGAAGTCTATCCTTGAGGAATTAATGACAAAGTTTATTGCGGCAACTGAAAATCGGTTCCAAATTCAAGAAGCATCCCTAAGGAACCAAGAGGCTTCTATTCACAACTTGGAAAATCAAATAGGCCAATTGGCGAAGCTTGTTTCGGAAAGGCAAGTTGGAACCCTCCCAAGTAATACCGAACCAAATCCAAGAGAACATGCTAAAGCCATCACTTTGAGGAGTGGGAAGGAATTGGAGGTTCCAAAGCAAAAGGAGCAACAAAGAGAAAAAGGGAAGATGGAAGAACCATTGCATGTTGATGATGAAGAACGGATTGAGAAGAAAGAAGCACAAAAGAAAAAGGAAATTCCAGAATACAAGCCAAAAATTCCATATCCTACCCGAATTCAACAAGAGAAAAAGGACGAACAATTTGGTAAATTTCTTGAACTCTTTAAGCAATTGCATATCAACTTACCATTTGTTGAAGCTCTTTCACAGATGCCAAGATATGCTAAATTCTTAAAGGAGATCCTTTCCAAGAAAAGAAAGCTAGAAGAGTTCTCAATGGTGACATTGAACGAGGAATGTTCAGTCATTCTTCAAAACAAAAACAAGTTACCCCAAAAGCTAAAGGATCCAGGGAGTTTCACTATCCCTTGCACTATTGGTAGTTTGTCAATTGGTAGAGCATTAGCAGATTTAGGAGCTAGCATTAATTTGTTGCCATATGACATGTTTAAAAAGTTAGGGTTGGGTGAACCTAAACCTACTAGGATGAGCATTCAATTGGCAGATAGATCGGTTAAGTATCCTAGGGGAATTATTGAAGATGTGCTTGTGAAAGTTGATAAATTCATATTTCCTGTTGATTTTGTGATACTTGACATGAATGAGGATATTGATGTGCCATTAATTTTAGGGAGACCTTTTCTAGCTACCGCTAAGGCTAATATAGATGTATGTGAAGGAAAATTGACCCTTAGGGTAGGAGAAGAAGAAGTTATTTTTAAAGTTCCTGAGGCTATGAAACATTCTTTTGATCATGATGATTCTTGTTATAGGATAGATGTTATTGGTAACATTGTCTCCGATTATGTGCAGGAATTATTGATTGATGACCCTTCCAAAATATCTCTATTTCAAGGTGAAGAAATAAAGGAGGGGCAGCATGAAGTTGACGAAATTATAGCACATTTGGAGTCATCCCCATTCACAACCAAAGGGATGATGTTTGAGAAGATTGAAAGGGAAAAAGGGAGTAGAATGAAATCTTCCATTGAAGATTCCCCAGAGTTGGAGCTGAAGAAGTTACCAGATCATTTAGAATATGTTTTTCTTGCAGATAATTCTAAACTTCCGGTGATCATTGCAAACAATTTGCAAAAAGAGCAGAAACAAGAGCTCATCAAAGTGTTAAAGAAGCATAAAAAGGCAATGGCATGGAAAATCTCTGACATCAATGGTATTAGTCCTTCATTTTGCACCCACAAAAATATTGATGGAAGAAGACTTCAAGCCAGTGGTGCAACCCCAAAGAAGGTTAAATCCAAACATGAAAGAAGTGGTAAAAGCGGAGGTAATCAAGCTTCTTGATGCCGGTCTTATTTATCCTATCTCGGATAGTCCATGGGTTAGTCCCGTACAAGTAGTCCCCAAGAAAGGAGGGATGACTGTGGTACCCAATGAGAAAAATGAGCTGATTCCCATGAGGACCGTGACGGGATGGAGGGTATGTATCGATTACCGAAAGCTCAATGATGCCACTCGGAAGGATCATTTTCCACTGCCTTTCATTGACCAAATGCTTGAGAGACTCGCCGGTCACAGGTATTATTATTTTCTTGATGGTTTCTCGGGGTATTTTCAAATTCCAATAGCCCCGGAGGATCAAGAGAAAACTACTTTTACTTTTCCTTATGGTACTTTTGCTTATCGTCGTATGCCATTTGGTCTTTGTAATGCTCCTGCTACTTTTCAAAGATGCATGTTGGCTATTTTTGAAGGTCTAGTGGAGGATATTATGGAAGTCTTTATGGATGATTTCTCTGTCTTCGGTGATTCCTTTGAACTTTGTTTGAAAAATCTTGAAAAGGTTTTGCAAAGATGTGAAGAAACCAATTTAGTTTTGAATTGGGAGAAATGTCATTTTATGGTTAAAGAAGGTATTGTTTTGGGGCATAAGATTTCTAGTAAGGGCATAGAGGTTGATAAAGCCAAGATAGAAACCATAGAGAAATTACCACCACCAACTTCGGTGAAGGCAATTAGAAGTTTTCTTGGTCATGCTGGTTTCTATAGAAGGTTTATAAAGGATTTTTCTAAAATTTCCAAACCTCCCACAAATTTACTTGAAAAAGATGTGGCCTTTGTGTTTGATGAGAATTGCTTATTTGCTTTCAATTTGTTGAAACAAAAATGGATAGAGTCTCCTATCTTGGTTGCCCCCGATTGGTCTCTTCCCTTTGAACTAATGTGTGATGCAAGTGATTTTGCAGTAGGAGCAGTACTTGGACAAAGGAGAGAAAGGTATTTTCAACCAATATACTATGCAAGCAAGACCTTAACGGAAGCACAAGAGAATTATACCACAACTGAGAAGGAGCTGCTTGCTATAGTTTTTGCTTTTGAAAAATTTCGTTCTTTTCTTATTTTGTCTAAAGTTGTTGTTTATACTGACCATTCGGCACTCAAATATCTTCTTAACAAACATGATGCAAAGCCTAGACTAATTCGGTGGGTACTTTTGTTGCAGGAATTTGATTTGGAGATAAGGGACAAAAAGGGGGCAGAAAATCTTGCTGCCGATCATCTATCACGATTGGAGAACCCACATTTGGAGCGATTGAATGAGGAAGACATCAAAGATACATTCCCTGATGAGAGGTTATACTCGGTCGTAGGTCATAATGATCACACTCCTTGGTTTGCAGATTATGCTAACTATATTGTAGGTCGGATCTTACCGAAGAACTTGACTCCTCAACAAAAGAAGAAATTCTTTTCGGAGTTAAAGTACTATTTTTGGGAAGATCCATATCTATTTCGAATTTGTGCAGATCAAATCATAAGGAGATGTGTAGCATACCCTGAGAATATGGACATTTTGGAGCATTGCCATAAAGGTCCAGCCGGTGGTCATTATCAAGCTAATGGGACAGCCAGAAAGGTACTAGAATCCGGATTCTATTGGCCGACTTTGTTTAAGGATGCCCAAAGGTATGTTGAAAAGTGTGATAATTGCCAACGTACATGTAATATCTCGAAAAGACATGAAATGTCTCTCTCTACATTTCAAGTTTGTGAAATATTTGACTGTTGGGGTATTGATTTCATGGGTCCTTTTCCAAACTCTTTTGGTAATACATATATTTTGGTCGCAGTTGATTATGTCTCTAGATGGGTCGAAGCCCAAGCTTTGCCCACAAATGATGCTAGAGTAGTTGTTAAATTCTTGAAGAAATTGTTTACTCGCTTTGGCATTCCTAGAGCTATAATAAGTGATAGGGGAACTCACTTTTGTAACCAACAACTTGAGAAAGTCTTGCATCGATTAGGTGTTACTCACAAGATGGCAACGCCGTATCATCCTCAAACTAGTGGTCAAGTAGAAGTTGTTAATAGAGAAATCAAAAGAATTTTGGAAAAGATTGTTGAGCATACTAGAAAGGATTGGAGTGTTAAGCTTGATGATGCTTTGTGGGCATATAGGACGGCATACAAGACTCCCATCGGGTCTACTCCATATAGATTGGTTTATGGAAAATCTTGTCATTTACCGGTGGAGGTTGAGCATAAAGCATATTGGGCTATCAAGTTGGTTAACTTTGATCTTAACATTGCAGGAAAGCAAAGAATGCTCCAAATCAATGAAATTGATGAATGGAGGAGAGAAGCCTATGATAATTCACTAATCTACAAGGAGAAGGTGAAGCAATGGCACGACAAACATGTGCTGCCAAACCGAGAATTTAAGGAAGGAGATCGAGTATTATTGTTCAATTCTCGGTTGAGGCTCTTTCCCGGAAAGCTCAAATCTAGATGGTCCGGACCGTTTGAAGTAAACAAGGTCTACCCTTATGGTGTAGTGGAGGTTGCACATCCAGATAAAGGAACATTTAAAGTTAATGGTCATCGACTCAAACACTATCATGGCGGGGATCCTAAGGGACTTGAAAACGTTTCTTTAATCCTCCATGATCTGGATTATTGAAGAAAAAAAAAAAAAAAAAAAGAGGAGAGCGAAGCTGGCCCCGAAGCTAATGGTGGAGCAAGCGGTGCATGAACGATACATCTGGGGAGTTCTCTTTTCTCTTTTTCTCATTCTCTTTCTTTATTTTCTTCTTATGTTTTTATGCTTGAATTCTAATTTTGTCCTTGTTTCTAACTTTCTCTTGTGCATTCTTGTTGGGTAGTATATAGAAGGTGCAGTTTGCTGCTCATATGGGTTTACCCAGCCTTCACGTACGAAACAACCCTTTTGTTAACCATTTTTTTTGTTTGTTTTTTTTGGAGTGCAATCTTTAAATTTCTAATTATAGTCTTTTGTGTATCTTTCTCCCAACATTGGGGACAATGTTGCCTTAAGTGTGGGGGAGTTGGCTTTAGTATAGTTTATTTTTATGAATTATGGATGAATTTTCTTGTTTTTATTTTTGGAATCATCAAGGTATTTCAAAACTTGCATGTTTAATCTTTTCTCAGAGAGTAGTTATACAATCATTCTAAATGTCTTAACTAGTACCTTAAATTTGATTAACTAAGCACCCCTTGTATTCTTTGCTTGTATAAAATTTATCTTTTAAGCACATTTTCCTTTGCTTTTGTTGTACTAATTATGGAGTTGAATCTTGCATTATTGGCCTTAGAATTTAACAAAAATTTTGTCCTAGAACCCGCATTCACTTTCCTTGAGGCGAAATGAATAGGTAACCTTAGTTTGATCTTGAAATGAGGGTAATAGGCCTTCTTTGTCCCGATTGAGCCTTTCTAGCCATCCCTTTTTATTTTATCTATAGTACCCTACTTGAAGCCTTTATGCTTAAATTTTCCAATCTATATTTTTTTTTCCTTCTGTCAAATTTTAAACTCCACACTTTAAATTTATTGACCCTTCTTTGCGAGAGCTAAATGCATTTTTACCCTTAAGTTATCAAAGAGTATTGTAGAAATTTGAACAAATGGTGGAATGGAAGACAGGAAAAATAGGTTTTATGGGTAGAGAAGAAAAAAGAGGGGTGTGATGACCTTATATGATCGGAAATTGAATTATACCTCAAAAAAAAATCAAAAAAAAAACAAAAAAAAAGAGAAAAATATGTGTATGTTTATTACTTTGAAGGCTTCTCAGATTTCTTAATGCCTTCATTGTTTTCATTATATTATTGTAAATTTTGTCATGATTGAGGTATAAACTTTTGGGTTGCCATAGATGGGTGATGATGGAAAAGTTGTGGGATGGACTATGATTTGTACAAGTTTGTTGAATCCAAGGTGAGGGAATTTTGTAGAGAATGGGAGTTTGTGGTTAAATATATGGGAATGTTGATATTTCTTGTGGCTAATAAGGGTTATTACTTTCTATTTAGCTCTCATTTCTTTGACTTTGAATTCCTTACCTTTCGTTTGACACCTTAAACTTTCCCTAAGCCTAAAGTTACAAGCTTGAAAGTCCTACCTAATCGAGGTTAAATTTTGGTTACAGTATTAGTGGAGAGGTTTTGTGAATGACAGGCTTATGGGGCATTATGCTTTGTTGATACGAATTCCTTGGCCAATAATATGACATTCCCCTTTTATAATTATTGAGCATTTGCATTGGCTGGACACACACATACATACGAATTCTTACTTGCTTTATAAGACAAGGGATGATTGTTTAATCTTTTTGATGGGTATTTGGGACGATGTTTAGATTGTTTGTGTAGACATACTCCAAATTTTCTTAAAGAAGTAATGTTGTCTCTATGCTGCCTCCCTTTGAAATGCTTCAAAACACTCTTTATTTCTTGTGGTTTATTGTTCAAATTTCTTAGTTGTTTTGTAGTATTGCTTGGGGACAAGCAATGTCTAAGTGTGGGGGAGTTTGATATTTTATATTTGTGCTTAATATAATGATCATTTTGAGCTCAAATTTCTGTTGAATTTTAGTATTCAAACACCATTTACACTCCCTTTCTCTCTTATTTGGTTTAGATGAGTTTATTGAAGATTTGGAGCACAATGAAGCAATGAAGGAAATTCTACATACTTATAATGAAGAAAAAAAGAAGAATCCAAAACAGGGCAGTGGGACAGAACAATCCAAGTGGGATTTTGACCTCCTTAGAGATTTTAAATGCAGATATGATCTTCTGGACAATTATAGAGGAGATTCTGAAATTTCCAGAATGGTAACATTTACATCAATCCGAATTCGTTTGGTCACCCTACATATAGTGCAAAATCAGTATTTCTGAATTTGGTTCCAGTTTTGACACATTGTGGTGTAATTGCCATATCTGGAGTTATAGATGTCCAACGGAGGTGATTCAAAGCTCTGTAGAAACATAAGAGTATTATCTACAACTTTCATGAAGATAGGAAAACCTAGCTCGTCCGAGTTACTGCTCTTAATCACCAATAATCCAAACGGTACCGTTTTGGCAGAAACAGAATTTTCTGCAATTGTTGCTCTCTTTTTGTGAGGTATATATATACCCTTTTAGGGCATTTGAAAGGGGCGGCCGTCTAGGGTTCCAGAGAGGAGAAAAACAGAGAGAAAAATATCCAAAACCTCTCCCAAATCTTCAATCTTTGCAAGAGAAATCAAGAGAGAAGATCAAATCTTTGAAGAAGGAGAACATCAATCTTGAAGATTCAAGCTCAAGAACACAACTTTTCACAACCAAGTTGGAGAACTCCAAGCCTTGAAGAAGAGAAGATTTGAGCCATGAAAATGAGAAATTCTTACTCTTCTTTTATTGCTTTATGTTCTTTGAATTGTAATATGTTGATGAGCTAAATTCTTGAATACTTGGATGGTTATGAACCCTAGTTATTATCTATGTGAATGATTGGTTTTCTTGGTTGATTGAATTCCGAATTCTTGTGGATTGTTTGTGGGTTTGATTGTTTGAATTGACTCAGCTATTAATTGTTTCATAATCTGGATTTTTTCTCTTGGAATTGAGAAAGGAAGGGTGAAATAGATCATATACAAACAATGGGGATGATTTAGGTGACTAGAGATAAAAACCTCAAAATCTTCTTAGTAATTAGAGAAATCTAATTTGGAGGTTTGATTGCTTGAATTAATTCAGTTGTTGATTGGCTCATAATCTGGATTTTTCACTTGGAATTGAGAAAGGAAGGGTGAAATAGACCATACACAAACAATGAGGATGATTTAGGTGACTAGAGATAGGAACCTCAACATCTTCTTGGAAATTAGAGAATCTAATTGGAAATTCACTAATGTAAATGCATTTTTAGGTTGAATTGGTTAGGAAGAGATTTCAACCAATTAATCTAAAAGTAGAGGACTTTCATCTAGAGATAGAGTGAGTTCTAATTTAGGAATTTCATCAAACATAAGAAGGGGAATTCATTAACCAGGGGACTTTTCTATCACATAAGTAATTCTAGGGGGATTTTCCATTCAAGTATTATTCTCTCAATTGAAATTTTCTCTTGCAAACTGAAATTTACATAAACTGAATTTTTCTATTTAGGTTAGATTTTTATTCCTAGTTGTTATTTCAATCATTTTCACAAGCAAATTTGATAGACTAAACAATAGAGTAGAAAGTGAGTAATGGTAATTGATCATCCCCGTGAATACGACATTTAAATTACTTGTCATTATACTAATCAAAACGATAGGTGCACTTGCCTAGTGTTTTGTGTGAAAATTGTTAGAGATTGTGATAAAATTTAGTATAAGGGCATGCAAAATAACACAACAGCGATGAAGAACCTCCCAATGCTGAAGCCAATAAATTTTATGATATGTTAAAATCTGCCGATACTCCTTTGTGGGATGGATGGACGAACCATTCGCAGTTATCATTTGTTGCTCGCATGCTGAATATTAAATCTGAGAATAATATTTCAGAAAGATGTTTTAATCAGGTAATGCAACTAATTAAGGAGGTTCTGCCAAAGGATAATCTGCTTCCGGCGGACTTGTACCGTACCAAGAAGATGGTTTCTGGACTCGGTTTGCCTGTGGAGAAAATAGATTGTTGCCCAAACAGTTGCATGCTTTATTGGAAGGCAGATGTTGGATTGCGGGAATGTAAGTTATGTGGCAGTCCCCGGTACATGCAGAGGAGAAAATTTCGAAAGAATAGACAGCAAAAAGATGTCCCTTTTAAGAAAATGTACTACTTTCCCTTGACTCCGAGATTGCAGAGGTTGTATGCATCAAAAACGATTGCAGAACACATGAGATGGCACGCTGAAACTGTACAGAATGAGGGATTAATGAGTCATCCACGGGACAATGAATCATGGCATCATTTTGATTGTGTGCATGTGGAATTTGCGAAAGAGGTTCACAACGTACGTTTAGCCCTATGCACTGATGGGTGCTCACCATTTGGAATGTCGGGAAAGCAATATTCCAGTTGGCCTGTCATTATTACTCCGTACAACTTACCACCGTGGATGTGTATGAAGGATGCTGTGATGTTTTTGACAGTAATTATTCCAGGGCCGAGGAACCCGAAGCATAAGATCGATGTCTATCTACAGCCGCTGGTGGAAGAATTACAAAATTTGTGGAGCGTTGGCGTGCCGACTTATGATGTCTCCAAAAAACAGAATTTTCAAATGCGAGCTGCTCTCCTATGGACCATTAATGATTTTCCATCTTATGGTATGTTGAGCGGTTGGAGCACAGCCGGAAGACTGGCTTGTCCCTATTGTATGGAGCAAACAAAGTCATTTCATCTTCAACATGGCTCAAAGCAATCTTGGTTTGACTGTCACCGCCGGTTCTTGCCGATAGATCATCAATACAGAAGAGACGGAAAATCATTTCGAAAGGATCGCGGTCGTGAGACCTCTCAACCTATTAAGCGATCGTGCGGGGATGAGATGTGGCATAGAGTCAGCGGTTTGCCGAGAATTGTCGATACTGCGGCGGAAGTTGGCAAGAATGATGGTAGAGGTGTTTACCACAACTGGGCTAAGCGTAGCATCTTCTGGGACTTACCGTATTGGAAATCAAATTTAATTTGCCACAATGTTGACGTCATGCACAATGAAAAGAATGTGTTCGAAAACGTGTTTAATACTGTAATGGACGTGAAGGGCAAGTCAAAGGATAATGTTAAGGCTCGGCGAGATTTGGAGGTGTATTATAGTAGGCCGGAGTTACATATTACCTCTGTTGGAAATGGTAAAGTTTCTATGCCGAAGGCTAAGTACTCTCTAACGAATCAACAAAAAAGGGTTGTACTGGAGTGGGTTAGAGAGTTGAGGCTGCCCGATGGATATGCGTCTAACTTAGGTCGATGTGTTGATTTGAACGGGTTGAAGATGTCGGGCATGAAGACGCATGACTGTCACGTATTTATGGAAAGATTGCTTCCGATTGCATTTAGAGAGTTCCTCCCCGCCTCTATTTGGAATGTGCTAACGGAATTAAGTTTTTTCTATCGGGATTTATGTGCTCCTAGACTGTCAATATCTCGTATGAGAGAGTGGGAGAAGAACATAGTAATCCTACTGTGCAAGTTGGAAAGGATATTTCCTCCTGCATTTTTTGATGTGATGGAGCATTTAACGATTCACTTGCCTTATGAAGCAAGGATTGCTGGTCCGGTTCAATATAGATGGATGTACCCATTTGAGAGGTTAGGCCTTTTGACATGAGTAATTAAACTGTTTATTTTAGCTACTCGATGTAGAATTTCTAACACCATTAAAATGACCAAGTGCAGGTTCTTATATCTCCTGAAGTTGAAAGTAAAAAATAAGGCAAGGGTCGAGGGATCAATTTGCAATGCATATTTGATTGAAGAGGCGTCTACGTTTTTTCTTACTACTTCGAGCCGCATGTCCAGACTAGACATACAAATCTGGCTCGCAATGATGAAGGTGTTTCAGAAAGATGTGGGTTGTCCATATGTAATGTAGCAGGCAAGGTGATCGGGAACACAGTTACCAGATACCTTTCTTCCGAGGAATTTAAGGTAGCTGTTACTCACATATATCTCAATTGTGAAGAGATACAACCATTGGTAACGTACGTTTTTTTTTCATATTTTCGTTGGTTTACTGATTCTTCGTGGTTGAGAGCACTAGACTTAAATAATGCCTACGAAACAGGAAATTCAGAGCCGAATTGCGGTTTGCCGACCCTTGTACAACGGAGGAGGAAATTGATAGGAGATTTGAGGACGAGTTTCTCATATGGTTCAGGGCTTATATATGTTTTGTTCGTCGAGTAGTAAACAACAATGGTTAAGAAATATTATTCTAAATAGTGAATAACACCGTTTATATGTTGCAGGTGCAAGATCATCAAAATAACGTAACAGATGAAAATATTAAAAGTTTGTCGTGGGAACCTTCAAGGCAGGTGAAATCTTGTAAGGGATATATAATTAATGGTTTCAGATTTCATACGCAAGATTATGGAGTCGGAAAGAGGACTATTAATTGTGGCGTATGGGTTAAGGGCGAGGACGAAGATATTGGCAGTAGGAGCGAATATTATGGGATTTTGAAGGAGATCATTGAAGTGCAGTTTCCGGGAATTCCATCTAGGGATGTTATTCTATTTAAGTGTGACTGGTATGATCCTGTGCTTAACAGGGGCGTCAGGATTCATCCACATTACCAAACTGTGGATGTTAATTGCAAGAAAAGGTACCCCAAATATGATCCATTTGTGTTAGCTGTGCAAGCTCAACAAGTATATTATGCCACTTATCCTGGAAGTAAAAGAAACAAGTCTGATTGGATGGGAGTATGCAAATCGAAGGCGCGTCATGTCATCGATGCACCTGTTGTTGAGAGACCATACCAAGAAGATGTAGATGAATCGATAACGTTTAGTGTACGTGGTGAAGATGAAATAATCGGCGAACTTGTGCATGAAACAGGTGGTGAAGGGGAGATTTTGGATGATAATGAACCAGGAAATACGGAATACGATGACCCGACTGATTCTGATACTGAAGTTGAAAGTGAATGGGAATCAGAAGATGATTCGAGTGAGGACGAAAATATTGACTAATTTATTATATGTATGCATTCCCTTACATATACTACGTCACTTATTTATCTTTAAAATTTAATTTATATTATTTTTTACATGTTACTAATGATTACATAGCTAACGAAAATTTTATTCTTTTTCAGATGCCTCCACATAGATCACGTTCAATTGAGATGAGTGATCGTACTCCTTCTCCGTCTTTACCCGGCCCGATGTCTTTACCGAGTGAGGATGACATACGTGGAGCGGAGTCCGAGCATACGCCTTTGACCACAGCTTTTGTGATGCCCTTTACGGCTTCTTCTACAGGTGGGACTCAGAGAGAGGAAGTCCGCATTCTGATTGCCCAGAGTGGCGACGAGTAAGTTTCTATTTATCTTTGCAAAAATGTATTAATTTTTTTTGTTCAATAACTAACTGTTCATTTGTGTCATGGAACAGTTTCTTTCCAGCGGAGGGGACGGTGCATTCGATATCAGATACATTTCACCGGCATTTCACTGGACCGTTTCCTAATTTTGAGGCGGTCCATTAGAGCTTCGAGACATGTGGTTCCAGATGTGGAGTGTAAGTAATAAATTATAAAATATATATCCACACTAATATATATATCTATATATATTCCATATATTTGATTTTTTAAATAACTTTGCAGACACGTTATCGATGGCTTCCAGAGCATGCTGATCAGATACGACGAATTTGGGACGACAAATGCACTCGTCGCCTATCTGATCAGCTCTCAAAGGCTCGGTGTAAAGGGAAATGTCCACCGTGGATATCTCCTGACATTTGGAGCCAACTCTGGCGGGATCACTGGAGTACGGAACAGTTCAAGCGTGTTTCAGCCGCTGCTAAGCGGAACAGAGCAGCCGCGCTTGGACCGACTCACACGGGAGGATGCATTTCTTTCAGCGAGCACGAGCGTCGGATAGTAATTATTATTTTTATTCGTGTTATTTAATTCTAATATAATTACTAAATATTTATATTAATATACTTGTAGCGTAAGGAGCGTGGCGATGACTTCCACTTCACCGATATGTACGAGGCGATGCACAGATATAAGAGTGGCCCAAAAAAGGGCACGTTTGTCAGTGAGAAATCACAACATACGTTGGTAAGTTTGCAGATTATATTACTATGTATTTCATATTAATTATTTTACTGTTTGACACCATTAAAAATTTATGACGTACACAATTTGCAGGATAACGTCAACGCTTTGAAGGAGCACTATTCATAGGTGGAGTCTCAGGATTCGGTGACTTCTCAGCATCCACCGGATGAGAAGTCCCTATTTCTGGAGGTTGTTGGCGGTGCTTCAAAGAATCGGATTTTTGGATTGGATTCCGAGGCAGTTCACATGCGACGGAGGTTATGTCAGTACACGACGCCCTCTGCACCAACAGCTTGCTCGATTACAGCGCATCCAGAGTACGCAT
Organism: Rauvolfia tetraphylla; assembly: GCA_030512225.1. Lineage (NCBI taxonomy): Eukaryota > Viridiplantae > Streptophyta > Magnoliopsida > Gentianales > Apocynaceae > Rauvolfia > Rauvolfia tetraphylla. The sequence continues at coordinate 5,342,519 of JAJQKT010000004.1, read as the reverse complement.
CTCTTCAGAGTCAGTTGCAGAGAGAGAGGTCGATGCGTGGGTATTTTCAACAACGCTTTGCTAGTTTGGACCATTATTTGCGAGTTATGTCCGAGGCACTACATCTGCCTCCGCCGCCTTCTCCACCTCCTCCTCCTTTTTCGATACCAGATTCGGAAGAGCAGACAGACGGGACTGGTGAGGATTACACGATCGATCCGCCTGATGACCATCCTCCAACGACTGGCCCTCCAGATCCACCTCCGCCTCCTCCACCGTCTGCAGCACCGCCTTCTATAGTTACATAGATTTTGTTTCATTTTTTTTTCATTTTTGTACACATAAAATATTGATATTTAACGGATTCATTATATTTATTTTAATTTAATATTTTATTTTTAATTATTCTATTGATTATGCTTAGTTTTTAAGAATAATTATTTAAAAATTATTGAAAATTGTCACTTAAAAATTTTAAAATATTAATTTAAAATTAAATTAAAAATTGAGACGGATATATTCCGTCGCGGATTTGCGACGAAAATATTCCGTAGCAAATCAGCGACGGAATATTTCCGTCGCAGATTTGCGACGGAATATTTCCGTCGCAGATTTGCGACCGAATATTCCCGTCGCAAATCTGCGATGGAATATATCCGTCACAGATTTGCTACGGAATATTCCATCGCAAATCTGCGACGGAAATTCATATTGCGACGGATATGTCGTCCGTCGCAAATTTGCTACTTCTATTTTTTCGACGAACTGTTTCGTCGCAAATCCGTCGCAATTTATAATTTGCTACGAATTTGCGACGGAATATTCCGTTGCAAAAATGAAAATTTCTTGTAGTGAGATAGATGTTGACTTTTTCAATATTTCCTTCATCCTCTTCACTTGTGGAGCTTAAGGCCTCGCTACTACTCCGTGTTTTGGCTACCATAGCCTTCTAGTTTTTCTCCTTCTTTGCCTTTTCTTTACTTTGCAACTATTTATTTTGATGTGTCCAAGTTTCTTACACTCAATGCATAGTACATCAGCTCCTTTTTTCTTGGGGTGAGCTTCCATCTTTGGGGGATAAATTTTCTTGATCATCTTTTTGAGGTTCTTGCCATTCTTCTTGTAAAATCTTCTAAATTTTTTAGATAATAAAGCCATGCCTCTTTCTTCCATTTCATATCAGCACTAGATGAGACTTCTAGGGCAATGCCTCCTCTTTTCTTCATTTTATTTGTGGAGCTTTTTTGACGAGCCATCATCATTTCATGGGTCAATAAAGATCCAATGAGTTCAACATATTCATATCGAGTTAGATTTTTAGTTTCAGAGAGAACAGTGACTTTAACTTCCCATTTTTCACTTAGGGATCTGAGAATTTTTATAACCATTTCTTCCTCGATTAGTTCATTGCCTAGACCCTTTAATAAGTTTGCGATGATAGCGAACTTGTTGCTCATTCCAGTTACAATTTCATCAAGTTTCATAGTAAACGTTTTGTGGCATCTCCATAATATATTTATTATTTATTCTTTAATCTGCTTAGTTTCTTTATAAGTAACCTCAAGTTTGTCACAGACTTTTTAGTCGATTTGCAAGCAGAGATCTTGTTATATTAATTCACATCAAGAGCATAGTAAAAACTATTCAATGTCTTGTCGTTGATTTGAATGTTTTTTTAGTCAACTTCAGAGTATTCAAACTTTAGCTTGACAACTTTACATCCTCAACAATATTTGTTGGAATGATTGGATTATGGACAACATAAGACATATCATCTTAACTTTTCAATAGAAATAGTTTGAGCCACTAAAGAGTGTAGATGAGTAATAGATTGTCCTCCTGGTAAATCACAACTAGAAACCTCGAACGTACTAGCCATCGAACCTCTTTAGGTTGTTGAACCATTGGATGAAACACACTAGCTTTGATACCATTTGTAGAATCCAAAAAGTGTCCAAAGGGGCTGAATTGGACTTTAATAAAATTTGACCTTTTAAATACGAAAATAAATAATCAAAAGATTTTTTTAAGTTAGAATCAGAAGACAAAACTATTAGCAAAGTAGACGCTAAAGATTAAAGTCTAAACTAAGTATCAAGCTAATTTCTCAAAGTAAACTTGCACAAAAAGATAGTAGCACAAATTACTGTCTACAATGATTTACTAGACTTAGAGTACAAATTTCCATGAGATTGAAAAACATACATGCTTAAGTAGCTTAACTAATTATTGCATAGTCCAAAAGAGACCAAGGTATTTTTATAATAAAGTTATCAAATTAATTTTTGCTCATAAAAGAGTTTGTCCTATGTAAAGTTAATGTCACAAATAGAACACAGTTTAGCACAACTTTCTCTAATGTGGATATGTACTTTGAACTAAATCATTATTGTAGAAGAGATGTCTTTTGGGATGAAAATAAACACAAGATAAATTGATCAAATATTCATAGAAAAGCAAAGCAAAAAATAATTTGGAAATGATGACTTTTATAGTAGTTCTACAACATGCTTATGTCCACTGTTGGAAAATCCCATTTCAAGCATTTCTGCTAACACAATCTCTTTAATGGCAGAGACCAAACCACATAACTCTAAATTTCACTCTCTAAAAGTGTCAAATTGTACGTACTAGTTTTAAATAGATCTCACAATTATCTCACTACTAGTTCTGGCAACTATCTCACAAATGGAACCTCCTCATTTCACTCACGCTCAAGCTTAACGATACTTGGCTTTATTTAAGAGATGCACGTAAAGATTGCAACTTTTGCTTGCCTCTTTAGAGTGCACACACTTGTTCAACTCGCACTTTGTACCTCACAACTTTTGATAGAATACTTCTATCTATCTTCCATCTCTTGAGAAAACTTGAGTGGAATGGCTTATATATATAAAGCCCTCTAAGCAGAAGAAAGATAGTATAGTCATATGATACTTCAATCAACCTTTTTCCAAAAAAAAAAATCACTTTTTCAAAATCATCCTTTCTTAAAGCATATGGAAATATGTGATTGTTAAGGGGTTAGCTTGATAGATTTTTCATAGAAAGTCATTTTATTCTTTTTGTCTCTAAAATTGGTGCAAAACACTTTTTAACCAATTTTGTGCAAGTATTGAAAAAGTAAAACTAGCATGTTTGAAAAACTTATTCTGGCAAACTGAAAAGTCATGCTAACACAATATCAATGGTATAGTCAATTCTCATTATTAACCTAACTTGCCTTGAGATTCTACAATTTAGGAAAAGTTAGTCAATTAAACATTTTGGACTGATAGCTCAATAATAGATTTGATCAGAGTCAAAAGCACTCTGTCACATTTTGAAATTCTTTCAGATGCAGTTTTGAGAAACATTTAAGACCAGATTCTAAAATTCACTGAAATACTCATAGGAACTTATTATTTCTAACAAATTCTTGAAAGAATTCAAAAAGATATACCCTTTTAAAGTACATGTCTTGAATTTTGTATTTTGGTGTCTTGATCATGATTATCCTTTCAAAATACTCAACAAATTTTCTTAAATTACTCATACATACTTTATTAATTATTAAAATGAGAAGATTGTAACCTTAAGTTAACAGCTGTCTCTAGATGTGCTGCAAAAATGTAACTAAAGCCGTCTATGGAACTTTAAAGATTGTGTTGAGTCTCAGTTTGGCCAACACATGACGATGAAGAAAAGGAAAATAACTTTTTTCAACTTATTAAGATTTAATTTTTAATTTCTCAAAGTACAAGTTAAAAGACTTGATCGCTCAACGGAGGATCACATCATTCACTTTTGAGTGTAGAAATTAAGCAGAAGATAGTCATCTGTGATATTGTGTCCACCGCATTTCCAATAATGACCGACTTCTCCCCCCCTTAATATGGAGACATAAAGAAGAAAACAATTAATTCAACTACTACGTACGGTTCACCGCAACTGCTACATTCTTTTTTTTTTTTTTCCTTTCTGATAGTATAACTACTACGTTTAAAAGTCTGTTTTAATTTCTAAACTCAATCCAACTTTTAATACCATTAATAATTAAATAAACCTTGTTCTCGCATATGCATAATAAGCGATGGTACTAGAGAATATTATAACCCATTAACTCTAAGTAAACAACATAAAACAAAAAGTAAATGAGATAGAAGACATTAAGATAGAAAATCCATCTCTATATCATCCCTTGAATAGCGATTTACATCATTTTGGACGTCATACCAGTCATAAAAATCACTTAAAAATGAGATGAAAAACAGTGAGAAGGGCCAAATCTGATTCGGGTAAGAATTGAAGATCTTGAAGAAGAAAACTCGAACAGAAGACTATAACGCATTGTAGGCAAAACAAAAATATAGTGGCGAAGAACAACATAAAAGAAATGATTCGACCGAGATCCAAACTCCGGTAAAGACCAGCAAGACGGGCTGTAGGGAGCTGCCGATGCAGAGGATACAGAGGCTGAAGAGACTTCTTTAAAAGGAGAAAGAGAAATAGAGAGCTTTTTGCAGTTCTTGCGCCGAGATGCTGAAGTACACAATATTGATAAAGTTGATATCTTTACTTGAATTACTAGTTTATAACAGAATGCTACAAGTTTGCAAATCAGATTTAGATTCCAAATTCTCAATGGGTTTGTTTTCCTCTCTGTTTTCTGTCCAGGTCATGCATCAAGCAATATATGCCTCTGAGTTAGAGAAGAGTCGTTTATCCTGGCAAGTTGAGTCATACATGCTGGAAAAATGAAACAATCTGTGCTCGCAGAGTTAGAAACCTGATAAAACAAACACAAACACAACAATTTTAGACATATTCAAAGTTACGAAACAAGAGCAAAACAGTTCTCGGGTAATAATATATATATTTCATAAGCTTATCCTTTCTAATGAGTCCTAATTTCTTTTAGAATATATATTTCAGAAGCTTATTTCTGCAATACAGAATCAATAGTTTCAAAAATAAGACCGAACTGCAATGCACAAAATTTCTTGTGCTGTGACTGCAATATAATTCAGGGAAGAAAAAAAATTCTAACTTGAACACTAAACAATATCAGATAGCAGTTGTGGCATTAAGCAAAACATGACGTTAAAATTATTGTTTTCTTGTTGTGTTTCTACTTTTTCTTTTCTTAAAGCCATAATCCTAATCGTCACTACGAACATTTGGATAATTGGAGCCTTCATTGCCTATAAAAATGCACAAGTATAATGCATTTGCCATTCAAGTGAGTACCATCTCATCTCCTTTCATCATCTTCTTCTTCCAGTCTTTCGTTGCTTTCTTCAGTTAACAAAAAACAATGGTGTCAAAAGTTTCAATATTTCTTTTTCTGATTTTCTACTTTCTTCTAGTATTGCGGTCTTATTCTCAATCTGTCCCTGATAGTCTCCGTAAATGTATTTCCAATGATACTATCTTGCATTTCCCTAGCGATCCCTCCTACGAACCAATCTACGAATATACTATTCAAAACCTAAGACTTCTGAACCATTCGAACCCAAAACCACTTGCCATAATCACTCCACTAAATTACTCCCATGTCCAAACTTCAATTTTATGCGCCAAAAAAATTGGAGTACAAGTTAGAGTCCGAAGTGGCGGCCATGACTACGAGGGCATGTCCTATACTTCGCCTTATTGTGTTCCATTTATCCTTGTTGATCTTGTAAACCTCACATTAATCACTGTTGATGTTGGACGTGAAAACAAAACTGCATGGATTCAGGGCGGAGCCACCAACGGCCAAGTCTATTACTGGATAAATAATAAAACGCAAGACTATGGCTTTACAGGTGGAATTTGTCCATCTGTTGGAGTTAGCGGGCTCATCAGTGGTGGTGGAATTGGTTATTTGACAAGAAAATATGGATTAGCTGCTGATAATGTGATTGATGCTCTCCTTGTTGACGTTAATGGTCAAATTCTTGACAGAAAATCAATGGGAGAAGATCTGTTTTGGGCCATTAGAGGAGGAGGTGCTGCGAGTTTTGGGATCGTTGTGGCCTGGAAAGTTCAGCTTGTAGCTATCCCACGGATTGTCACCGCTTTCAACACATCTAGGAGCTTGGAGGAAGGGGCCATAGACCTGATTGAGAAATCCCAATTAGCCTGCTCCAGCATGAACGAAGGTTTACGAATGAGGATCGAAATATCAAAAAGGAACGGGACAACCAAAGTCAGATTCAGCTCAGTGTTCCTGGGAACTGCTGAAGAGCTCTTTGAGACCTTGAATGCAAGCTTCCCTGAACTCAAGTTGACAGAAGAAGATTACAGAGAAATGAGTTGGATTGATGCTGCCATGTACTTCTACTATCCAAAAGGAACACCCAAAGAAGCTCTTAGAGATAGAAAACCAATACCGATCTTCAGGACTCATTTCAAATCTAAATCAGACTTTGTCACCGAACCTTTGAGTCGTGAAGCGATAAATGAGATATGGAGAAATTGTTCGGAGAATGAGAATTTCTCCATGGTCATGTTTCCTCATGGTGGGATAATGAACGAAATACCTGAAGATGCAACGCCATTCCCATTCAGAAAAGGCATTTTGTACGATATCGAGTACATGATGGAATGGGACGAGGACGATATGGAAACAGCAAAAAATCAGGTTCACTGGATAAGAAGGTTTTACAGATACATGACTCCTCATGTGTTAAAAAATCCAAGGGGTGCGTTTTCGAATTTCCGAGATTACGACTTAGGAGTAAACGATGTTTATGGAGGTACTTACGCAGAAGCCAGGAGCTGGGGAGTCAAGTATTTCAAGAAAGACAATTTCAAACGTCTGGCGATTGTTAAAGGTAGAGTTGATCCAGAGAACTTCTTTGTTCTTGAACAAACGATTCCACCTCCATTTCCAAATGCGAAAGTAATCCAGCAAACAAGAAAGGGGAAATTTTCTCCTGAAACTGCTGCTATCTGAAGATCATGAGTTGTTACTGATGGATGGCTACCTATTTGAGTATTTCGTGTGATGAATATTCGAAATAATAATGTTTTTGTTGTAATATTACCTGTGATAAAATGTTTCAAATAAAAGACTCTCTCCAGTCGCGAAAGTACTGTAAAATTTTTAGCAATAAACGTATTCTCAATCCAGATTTCTAGCAGTTGCCTTAACCAAGAAATGGATTGATACGTTAGACTACTTCGCCATTATGAATCAAAGGGATTAAATAGGAAGTTGGTTGCATGTTCCCCACCCCCCCCCTACTGAATTACTTTCATGAATGTTAAATGATAGGAAAATATTTCATCTTTACTTTCGGCTCAAGGACCCAAAATAGCCCGTAATTGCATTTCTTAAACCGATTTTCCTTTTGATTTTATAATTTTTAATAGGAGTATAGATTCAACGTTGCAGCCCAATAAAAAATAATACTAGGCCCAAGTGTAAGCAATTGGGCTCATGTAAAGGTGTGGCGCTGAAACAATAGAAGGAATATCGCAAAGAAGGAAAACATTTCCTCCTCTTTTTCATAAATCATAAACGTACAAACATATATATACATGTTTAATTTTTTTTTAACATTGGAGGAAGATTATGTGATTCGAACCTAAAACTTTGTCTAATAAAAAGGGTTTCTACTATTTAAGCTGTTGCATTGCCACATATACTGTTTACACTTGAGTTTGAATATTGTAACCTACAACCATTACAAAAATTTAGTTGAATTATATGATATTGTGGTGCTCAATAAACTTGGGGTAGATCCCAAGCTACCTTTGTAACATGGTCCAAAGATAGGCCCAGCTTACATAGCCAGCAAGTCCGGGAAAGAAGCAGATTCAGAACTGAGTCCAGATAAAGAAAGGAAATGGACACAAAATCCAATTTGTGAAGGAATTGTGTCCGAAAGATCATTCCAAGTTGATGTACAAAAGGTAACCAATGGAAATTCGATGCCAGTGGTATTTTGAGGCTGTAAAAGGAAAGGCATCAGAGGGTAACTGGATAACACTATTAGGAATCACACTATTTTTCAGTCTTGTTGTTTTGCAGTATTTATCAATGATGGGTATTATTAATTAAGAATTAATAATAAGTAAAGGGTATTTTTCATGTGTTGATAAATAAAAATTATTTAAAACGGTAAAAAAAACTATTGGATAGCAATGGCATTTAGTTCATTTTAGTAGCTAAGGGTAACGTATCTTTTGGTCCCAAAAGTAGGTCAACTAACCTTAGTGATTTTTATTTTATTCTAAGAGTCCAATGGATAAATTTAATTGTCTTAGAATAAAATATGAAAGCCAATTTATTAATTAAGATATTAATTAATTTTTTGAGTATTTTTAAATAAGCGGAAGAGATCAAGCACATTTTTGGACTTGGCGAGAGGTCTCCAACCCTAGCCCATTTAGGACTAGGAGTGGTGAACATAGGGTTAACTCAACCTAGTTGCGGCCCCCCAACCTAGGGTTTTCTCCTAGGGTTTGGGGTTTCACTAATATAAAGATATTTTGTTACCTTTTGGCACACAATTTTTCTGAAAGTTGTTTCTATAGTTTTTCTAAGAAAGAAAAACCCTAATGCTAGCCCCCTAGGGTAGCTATCGTCCTCTCTCTCTCTTCCTCTTCCTTTGTTCTTCTCATTCTTCCTCCATTAATTAAAAGCAATCCCACCATTACGCATCCTAAATCAAGGTTAGAGGATTTTTTTTTGTAGGCTAAAGGAGAGAACTTGTCAAGCAATTGCAACCAGATTTGTCCGCATATCCTACTCTAGTGATCACTCAAGAGGTCTAAAGAGTAACAATTTCAACCAGGATAACTCCATTTGTGTTTCGAGTATCCACCATATCCTGAGGAAGAAAAGGAAGTGCACTCCTAGTTCTAACTTGCAACAATTTTCATTCATGCCTTTGTGCCTTTTGTTCCTAGGTTACATATATAAAGCCCTATAAACAGATGAGATATAGTGTGGTCACATGGTGCTTCAATCAACCCTTTTTCAAATAGACAAATCACATTTTCAAAAATCATCTTTTCTCAAAGCATATGAAAACATGTGATTAACATTCGGGTTACCTTTGATAGGTTATTTCATAAAAAGTAAAATTATTCTTTTTGTCTTTAAAACTAATTCAAAGAACGTTTTGAGCAATTCTTTGCAACTCTTGAAAATTTAGTACTAATAGGTTTGAAAACGTCATTCTGGTGAAGTAAAAGTCACAGTGACGTAATGTCAATAATATTATAGATTGTCATTTCCAACTTGACTTGTGTTGATATTTTGTAGTACGGGAAAAGTATCTCGAAGCTCGATAATAGATCTGATCAAAGTCAAAAGCACTTGTCACATTTTGAAATTCTTCTAAATACAATTTTGAAAAACATTTGGGACGAAATTTTCAAAATGACTGAAGCACTCATAAAAAGTTATTTATCTCTAACCTATTGTGAACAAGATTCTAAAGGATATACCCTTTTAAAGCACGTGTCTTGAATCTTCCATATTGGTCTCTTGATCACGATTATTCTTTAATTATATATTCTAAAAGCATGGAGCAAATTTCATTAAAATCAATAAGTTGTAATATTCAGTCAACGTTCTCTCCCTTTTAATGAATGATAAAATTTGTTAACTGAATATAAAACCACAAGATATTAGAATGATAAAGACGCTGAGAGCTTGATCATGCAAAATACTATATACGCAAAATGGAAAATCTTTTTGGAATTTTGAAAACATAGTTTTTATACTGCCCTGAATCTATACACACCCTAAGTTATGAACATTCTAAACTTGAGTCAATAGTAATTAAAATATATGTCATTTTGTAAGAATGACAAAAGGATTAGCTTAACATCTAGGAAGTTTAGCGCAACAGATTCAGACAACTTCAAGATAAATGTTAGCTTTACAATCAAGAGGGCTAGCTCGACCAAAAAAAGGAGAAAGTAAAAAATTAGCTTGATATATCAAAGAGTAACTCTAGCATGAGATAGAAGTCAAGAAGCATTAACCAGAATAAAAGCAGATAATAACAAATCGTCAAGCTAAATATCAAACTCAAAGGAAATGAAGTTATCGGAGCATGGACTTCAAACAAAACACATTCAAGAGCACAACACACTAATTACTTTTTCTTTTTCCCAATCATCAAAGAGAGAGATCAAACAGAGATAAGCTCATTAAATGCCCAGAAGAAACATAAGCACATAAGCACTCTCAAGATAAACAATCATCCAAAAATGAAACACCCCCAAAGACAAACATCGACGGAATAGAAATGAAACGCTGTTTAGGGCACCAATCCTGATTAAAGATAAAGTTTCACAATAGACTAAGCAGCTTCCAGTAGTTAGATCGACTTGAAGGATTCTTGGCATTGTCTTGGCTACTTTCCTCTCTTTACTTGATGGTTTCATCCTTGAAGAATCCTGGAGTTAGCTTCCTGCAGGTGGAGGTTCCAAACTAACTGGATCCTGCATGAGCAGAAGGAGCATAAAGTGTAGTAGCTTGAGGAGAAGTAGCTTTTGTAGGCACCACTGTAGGAGTAGTTGGAATCGCATTAGGTATGCCAGAAAAACCTTGATGAATGTTAGTGGAATTGTGATAAATACACTAGATGGAATGGATATAGGAACATCAATGTAGGAGCAGGAGGATCTACGCTAAGATCATTAAGAATCTTACGATTAGTCAAAATTCTGGAAGCAATAGGAGTAGTGTCATATGTGGGTTTATCTTAAAAGTTAGGCTGAGTATTAACCTTAGTTTCAACTTTACTGGTTTTGGCTTGAGACCCCTTCTCTTTCACTTCTTCTTCTCCAGCCTTGTTTTTACCAGTATTACCACTTGCTGAAACCTCCTTTTATACTCCTTCAAGAGCATCTATAATCCAAACTCTACTGCTATGACGAATCTTTTCCAGTAAAAATTATAGTGTCCCGGAAGCAGCTACCTACTCAGAGTCCTGCTTCTTGAGCTCTCATGCTTTTTAGCCCATCAATAGACAGTTTGAATGGCAGTGTAGCTTACTTCATATCCTAAGCTACCTTTCTCATGACTTCAGTATTTGTCAAAATCTCACCAGCTCTTTTAGCTTCAACATCCACCACATTAATGATAGGCATGCTCTCAGTTCTTTTCTCCTATTCTGTTTAAGCAGTCTTGTTTTCCTATGTGGTTCCCTTGTCCAGCTCATCGGAAACCTTATCCCAACTACTCTCACTTTGGCTTCCTTCAATAGTCTCAGCAGTTTTCATTGCTATTCTCTTTTTCCTTCTACTAGTGACCTTGTGAGATACTTTCTCACTAACTAAAGCCTCAGTTTCTTCACTAAGTTTCTCCTTTCCTTTAGATTTTCAATCCACAATTTTCTATTCTTCTTCTTCACTCTCCTCCCTTGAATTTTTATCACACTCATCTCCTAACACAGAGTTTTCCGTCCCTAATTGTTTTACTTCAGCTTACCCTTCATCATAGAATAAGGCAAGATTTTTGTTTGGGCCACAAACTTCATCACATTGAGCTTTAAGTAACATAAATTATATGCTCTTGTCATTTTTGCACATGCCACATCAAGCATAATTCATTTGAATGAAACATAATTAAAATTGGCAGCCTTAGGAGCTATAAAATTTGTTATGAACTTATGAATATGCCATGGGTTTTGAGTTCAGAAAAGGATACAGATTACCTCCTCCTTGAAATCTACCTCATTGTGACCTTTGACCAGATTAAATTCACCTTTCTTGTACTTTTTTTCTCCTTTGTTGGGAATGTCATACGCTTTTGACAGAACCTCCAAATTAATCTTATACTTTTTCTTCTTCGGGGTCACCTCTACCTCCTCTTCGCCCATATCTCTCAAGCTCTCATAAAACTGCCTAGCCAAATCTTGATACACCACTGACTCGGTACTCATGAAGCCTATCCATTCGTGGGCATTGAACTAGTTTTTATATGGTAATCTTAACTCTAGTCTATATGGTAATCTTAACTACCCAAAATACTCCCAATCTATGGTTTGTGATACAATGATGGTTTTTCAAACGAGACTACTCCCCTTCTTCTTTGAACTTTGGATTTCCTTTTTCACCTTCCATTTCTCAAAGAACTTTCCTTGCCTTTGTTTATTTTTTTCTCCAGTCAAGAGATTCAGATGTAGAGTTTTTATTCAAATGGAGTCTTTTCTTTTTGGGACATTTTCCAAATTCATATTGAAAGAAACTAAACTTTGAATTGAAAAGGTGGAGTCTTTGATAGTGTCTGTGGAGAATAGAACCAACAAAGTACTAAGGGATTAAGAAGAAAAGTCCTGCAATGGATAGAAATTGATGGAGAGAGAGATATACTTGTGCAGAACACTGGAAAATGTAGTAATGATATAAGTTTGAAGAACTAATGGAAAGTAATTCTACTGAGACAAAGAGAGAGAAAGACATAAAAAGTTTGATGTGAAGTCTATATACTAGCTAACACATTTTTTCACATTATAATTTTTTATAAGAGGGAAAAAATTTGATATGAGATATACATGGTGAAATACCTAAGAGGGGGGGTGAATTAGGTATTTAGCTAATTTTTACAAATTAAAACCTTTTATATGTATAGATCATAGCAGATGATATGGACAAGAGAGAAACAATTTATGGCAAAGCAATATAAGAAATGTAGACTAATGAACACAAGCAATTTATAGTGGTTCGATCCTCAAGATCTACCTCCACTACCTTAAGCCTACACTTAAGAATTTCAATAACTCTTCTATGTGCTCAAGTTCATAGATTACAAGAGAGGCTCACCACACTATGGTTTTACACTTACAACCTCTTCTACTAATTTTTACAAATAAGGCTCACCACACAGTATGGTTTTATATCTCAAACAACCTTGAATTACAACTTCAAGGATCACCCTTATCTAAAGAGTTTTATGTTATCAAGATAACCTTGCTAGAGCTAGTAGATCAACAGGATTTAATAAGTAAAGATGAGTGTTTAGATGTTACCACTTGTTGGTAGAAATTACACAAAGTTGCACCTTCACACTTTGTTGTCTTTGGATTAATCAATTGAATGCACAAGACATAAGAGAGCCTAAGAAATGTTTGTAATAGACTTTATAAAGCTTAGAGTATTCAAGGATTCAAAACTTACAAAAGATTGCACGTTTATAGCTTTTATAGAATTTGAAAATCAGTTGAAACAGTTTTAAAACGGCTAGTTAACGGCTATTTTTTGGAAATTCGGACGACCGAATTTTGCGTCCGAATTTTTCGGACGACCGAATTTCTCTGGAATAATAGTGACCATGCTTTAGGCCAAAATTCGGACGACCGAATTTTTCTTCTTGCGTCCGAATCTTCTTTCGAATTTTTTTGGAAGAACAGTAGCAAACTTTTGCTACCAAATTCGAACGACTGAATTTTTTGGAATCATGTTCATACTTTGTAAAATCATTTGAGATTTAACTTCCAAGGATTTGAAATACTTTTGGTATATATAGAAAACTTATTAAGACAAATATCAGTTTGAAAACTAAAATCAAATTCCTTTGATCATGTAAAGTTTACTTAAAAACTTTTAGGACACAAAACCACATTCACTAAGGATTTATTCAAAACCTTTTAAAATTAAGAAACCAATTTTATGCTCTCTTATGCATTCAATAGACTCCAAGACATACAAGTGTAGAGTTTACATAGATATTACCTATCATCATACCTACTCTATACTTCAAGTCTTCAGTGCCTTGAGTTCATCTTTGAATAAACCTCAAACGACTCATAGCTTATTGAGGTTGTTCTTGCTCTTTGGCTTGAAGGCAATGAGACTTCAAACTTCTTTCTTCACAAATCCTATCACACAATATCAACATATTAGTTCTCATCAATATTTGTCATTAATCAAAATTATATGATTTGCCCTTAGGGCTAACAATCTCCCCCTTTTTGATGATGACAAACTGTGATGCAAGATGTGATAGATTTAAACAGAGTAACACAAAGAAGTATTCATGTCAATGATAGAAAACAAACCATTTAGCACATTGACATACAAAAGGCTCAATATGAGCCTATGACCCAACCAACCTCCATTAACCTCTTTCCTTCCAACAACTAGGATAGAAGATATAGAATTTAAACATTAAGAAAACTTCTAAGAGAGGTTTTAAGGTAGTTAAAAGATTATCAATGCTCCCCCTTAGATTGTGCTCATTTTTCAACAAATTTGGACTAGAGATACTATGCATCCGAATTTTGACATATCAAGTCCAAACTTTAAAATAAGATAAATGAAAGCTCCAAATTTTGTAAATAAGCTTTTCTAAGGTTGTTCAAATATATAGTAAGAGATTAAAACATATTTGAATCAATTTGAACAATAAAAGAGCACATTTTGACAATGAAATATGAATGCATCCGAATTTTATAGCATGCATCCGAATTTTGAACCACATGCGTCTGAATTTTTAAACTCATGCGTCCGAATTTTTAAACTCATGTCCAAACTGCAATAGATTCAATATAATTGAAGTTTAAAGTGACCTAAAGGTTTCATAATGTTGTTCAAACATAATGGAAGAGATTAAGATAGATTTGAATCAATTTGAACAGCAAAATAATACATTTTGACCATAGATATGGATGCATCCAATTCTTTAAACCTTGCATCCGAATTTTAATGCATAAGGATTCATATTGCAGGTTGCAGCATCATTAAAGACTAAGTGCACATATTGCAGACTAAGTTCACAATCATTAAAGACTAAGTGCACATATTGCATACTAAGTTCACATATTGCAGCATATTGTGAAAATTTTCTCCCCCTTTTGTCATCATTAAAAAAATAAAGGGATCAATGAAAATGAGAAGCATATAGAAGAAGCTCTCATCACTGGGATTTCATCATTGAGCTTCACTATTACATAAAATACAGTACAATACTTAACACGTTTAGAATAGAAAATGCAGCAACATGCTTAATGAGATAAATGAACAAAATACAGTAAAGAGATTAGAAAAGAAGGCTTAGTCTTGTGATGTTGAGGTTGATGGGGAGGCTCGGCTCACTCCTTTCTTGATGGCCAAGTGCTTAACTCGTCCTTGACTGAAAGAGATTGTTGCTGGAGATACAATTGCAGTTTGAGCTACTTGACTTCCTGCCACTGGTGGATCTTCATGAGCATATTCTTTCTCTTCTTCTTCTACTATAGTCTCTTCATTTCCACCCTGATCATCATCTTCATCACTGCTGTCCTTATTGTCTCCTTTCTTTGCTTCTCTATCTCTTTCTTCCTCATTTCCATCTTGAGGCTTAGAGGGTCCTTCACCACTTTGAGTGTTTCTCATAAGGATTTCTTCAATGTGCTTTACTCTAATCTCTAGTCCATCTAATTTTTCAAGAACCATTGGAGCAAATGACTCAAAGAACTTATACATTTTCTCCATTTCCTTGACATGATTGTTCAAGGCTTCTTGGAATGCTTTGGCTATAATGGTGTCACCTCTAGTTACTCCTTTACCACTTGACCCAATTCCAATTTCTTCTTCAAATAGTCTCCTTTTTCTTGGAGGTTGCTCCCCCTCACTTGAGGTGTCATGCTTTCTTTTTGTTTTCATTTCCCTAGCAAGGGTCTCCTCGTCATCCTCTTCTTCTTCCTCCTCTTCACTTTCTATTCTTTTCGAAGGGGTTTCTCTTTTTGTCCTTCATACATTATCCTCATCATGAACTAATTGCATTCTCCTAAGTGTTTCATTAGTGTAAATTTCACCACTCTTAAAGGCTTGCCCTCTTCCCGGAAGTTTGATCATAAAATGCTTAAAGATTCTAGTTAATAACCTTCCAAATGGGAATGTCTTGGTTACTCTTTTTCTTGCTGCAATCATGTGTTTCAAGGCTATATACCCAAAGATCATTCTTCTATGCTCATGCAAGGCTAACATGATTACCATATGCATATTTCCAACTGATGACTTGTGTCCAAAATTAGGAACAATCATTGTAGTTACCATGTGATGCAACACTCTACCTCTAGCATCCAAGTTCTTGATTTCCCTTTCCTTTATAGCTCTAAACTCTCTTTCAATGGTAAATGCTTCTTCAAATCTAACATATGTGAAGAGTTCACGATCATAGCAATGCATGGATGGTGAATAATATCTAGCTCCATCGTCACCCACTCCACAAATTCTATTTATCAATCCTTCATTGAATTCAATGTCTATTTGTGATGCTCTAGATGAATACCATTGTATCACATTATCTCCTATCATCTCAATTCTCTCATCTTTCAAGTTTGCATAGAATTCATAAATCAAAGTAGGATAGTATTCTTCATCAATGAATAGCAAACTACTCCAACCAATATCATTGAAATAAGATAGGACAATTTCCATGCTTGACAGTTTATCAATATCCACCTTATATCCATGAATGATTTTTCTACTACTCTTATTCCATTCATCAAATTCATGAGTAGATTTAATTGAGACAAACCTGTCAACCCCAGATAGTGTTTGAGGAATGCGAATCCTTCTTGGCTGATTGAGGATTGAGTCTCCATCTCCTTCCTTAGCCTTTCCTTTTCCTTTCTCAACATTTGGCTTCTTTGTTCTCACCATGATGTTTTCTCTTGAGAAGGATTGATTTTCAGTATGAAATTAGGGCTAGAAGTTTAAAAATGAAAGAAAATCGAAATGAGAATGTGTGATTTTGAAGGAATTTTGATTCGGATGTGAATGGGTATGAGAGGTTTTAAAAAGGATGTGAAATTTGGAAGTTGAAGTGTTGAGAAGATTGTTTAATCTTCATTTAAAGGGTCACGTCCGTAAAATTCGGACGACCGATTATTCAGGTCTGCGTCCGAATTTTCGAGCGAAAGTTTCTGTTTCTTCAGTTCAGAAAATTCGGTATCAAAAGTCTCTGTTTCTTGTTACTCAGAAAATTCGGTCGACCGAATTTTCTGTAGTGCATCCGAATTTTGAATCGAAAATTTCCTTTATTCACCAAAACTTCAATACACACATTAGTCATTGAATCTTGAAATTCCTAAGAATTTTCTTAGGTGATTGAACCTTTCCTCAGCCAAAGGCTTTGTAAATATGTCAGCAATTTGATCATTGGTATTTATATATTCTAAGCATATATCTTTCTTAATCACATGATCACGAATGAAATGATGTTTTATCTCTATATGCTTAGTTCTAGAATGTTGAATGGGATTTATGCTCAAGTTAATGACACTAGTATTATCACATAGTATGGGCACACAATTGAATTTAAGACCATAATCAAGTAAGGTATGCTGCATCCATAGCAATTGTGCACAACAACTACCTGCAGCTATGTATTCAGCTTCTGCAGTGGATAAAGACACACAAGTTTGCTTTTTACTGAACCAAGATACAAGACAACTACCAAGAAATTGACAATGACCACTTGTGCTTTTACGTTCAACTTTACAACCAGCATAATCCGCATCAGAATATCTAATAAGTTCAAAAGATGAAGTTTTTGAAAACCAAAGGCCATAGTCATGAGTATCAATCAAATAACGAAAAATTCGTTTGACAGAAATTAGATGAGATTCTTTAGGACATGATTGGAATCTAGCACATAAACATACAACAAACATAATATCTGGTCTACTAGCTGTGAGATAGAGTAAGCTTCCGATCATACCTCTATATAATTTCTCATCAATACTCTTACCTTTCTCATCTTTATCAAGTTTAGTTGATGAACTCATTGGAGTACTTATTCCTTTTGCTTGATCCATTCCAAACCTTTTCAATAGCTCCTTAGTATACTTTGCTTGATTGAT
Organism: Rauvolfia tetraphylla; assembly: GCA_030512225.1. Taxonomy (NCBI): domain Eukaryota; kingdom Viridiplantae; phylum Streptophyta; class Magnoliopsida; order Gentianales; family Apocynaceae; genus Rauvolfia; species Rauvolfia tetraphylla. The sequence goes on along the minus strand of JAJQKT010000004.1, from coordinate 5,324,760 downwards.
GAAGACTCCATCCTTGGTTTGCTTAATTTGCAGCCCAAGGAAGAAACTTAGATCTCCCATCATGTTCATCTCAAATTCATTTTGCATAGTTTTAGCAAACTCTTCACAAAGGGAAGTATTAGTAGCACCAAAAATGATATCATCAACATAGATTTGCACAAGTAAAATATCATTTTTAAAAGACGTTTTTATAAAAAGAGTTGTATCTACTTTTCCTTTTGTAAAGCCTTTTGAAAGAAGAAAACCACTTAATCTTTCATATCAAGATCTTGGAGCTTGTTTCAGTACATATAGAGCTTTAGTTAATTTGAAAACATGATTTTGAAATTTTTCATGAATAAAGCCAGGAGGTTGTTCTACATAAACCTCTTCTTCAATAAAACCATTTAGAAAAGCACTTTTGACATCCATTTGAAATAGTTTAAAGTCTTTAAAACAAGCAAATGCCAAGAGTATTCTAATAGACTCTAACCTGGCCACTAGAGCAAAAGTTTCATCATAATCAATACTGTTAGCCCTAAGGGCAAATCATGTAGTTATGATTAGTTTTGATTAATGACAAATATTGATGAGAACTAATATGTTTATATTGTGTGATAGGATTTGTGGATTAAGAAGTTTGAAGTCTCATTGCCTTGAAGCTAAAATGCAAGAACAACTCCAATATGTCAAAGTGATTGAAGATTGAAGACTTTGTTCAAGATGTTAGAAGTCTTTGAAGACATGAAGTGTAGGTTGCATGTGGTTAATAGGTAAACTTTGTAAACCCTACACTCTTAAGCCTTGGAATCTATGAATTGCAATTGAGAGCATAAAACTTGATTTTAATGGTTTCAATGGTTTTAAACTTACCTAAATTATCAAGTTTTCATAAATGGTTTTTGCACTTATCTTTGAGGCTAGAATGTTTTCCAACTTGTTTGAATTGATTTGAACATGTTTTGACAAAGTTTGAAAAATTCGGAAGAAGATTCGGACGCAGGGCAAAAAATTCGGTCGTCCGAATTTTGTAGCAAAGTTTGCTACTATTCTTCCAGAGAAATTGGGAAGAAGATTCGGACGCATGAAGAAAAATTCGGTCGTCCGAATTTTGTAGTGAAAAATTCGGACGCAAAATTCGGTCGTCCGAATTTTGTAGCGAAAAATTCGGATGCAGAAATCGGTCGTCCGAATTTTCTGAAACTAGCCGTTACTAGCCGTTTTATGCCTGTTTTAACTGATTTTCAAATTCTATAAAGGCTAGAAACTCTAGATTTTTGAAAGAACTTTTGCCAAAAAGAAATCCTTGAAGCTCTAACTTGTTTTACATCAAAATTATATCAAAAGCTCTCACATTGCCTTGTGCTCAAAGATTAAAATTCAAGATTCCAAAGGCAAGAAGTGAAGAGGTGCTAGCAATTGTATTCATCCACCAAGAAGTGTTGGTAACATCTAAACTCTAACTTTACACTATTGTTGTGATTAATACAAGGTTGTCAAGAGACATAAAACCCTTGTGGAGGGTGAGCCATAGACTACATTAATCAAGGTTATTGTGTAAAACCCATTGGTAAGGGTGAGCCTTGGATTAGATTGGTCTAGGTTGTCTAGTGACATAAAACTCTTAGTGATAAGAGTGAACCTTGTTTATTATATTGAAAAGAGGTTGTTGTGGTAAAACCCATTGAAGGGTGAGCTTCTTGTGTAATTGCTTGGATTAAGCATATGATGAATTGATTGAAATCCTTGAGTGTGGACTCAATGTAGTGGATGTAGATCTTAGAGATACCGAACCACTATAAATCGTGTGTTCATTTCTTTATAGCTTTACTTGTTCTACATACTTGTGTTATTATTATTGTTTATAGTTATTTATTGATTGGTTGTGGTCTTATAGTTTAATAATCTTGTCTTAACCATCAAATCACATATAAACTTGAAGTTTGTGAATTTAAAGAAGAGCTTTTATTAAGGCAAAGGATTTGCAAAAAGGAAAATGATTTTTGATAATTAGCCAAAGACCTAATTCACCCACCCTCTTAGGTCTTTCAATTGGTATCAGAGCTAGGTCTTCTTTTTAAGTAAAGATTGTATGGCTAGTTTATCAAATTTGCCTTATACGGAAGGTTCCTCCACTAATAGACCTCCATTGTTTGATGGTTCTAATTATATTTTTTGAAAATCTAGAATTGAGATTTACATTTGTTCTATTAACTATTAATTGTGGAACATTATTGAGAAAGGTCCCTATGTGCCACTGAGATTGAAAGCCGATGAAGTTACAAGGGAACCAAAGCCCATGGAGGTGTATGATGAGAGCGATTCAAGGAAGATGACCTTAAACTACCAAGCAATGAACATTCTTTGTTGTGCGTTGGTAGTCAATGAATACAATAGAGTGATGGAATGTGATTCCGCTCATGAAATGTGGAAGCAACTTCAAGACACTCATGAAGAAGAAAGAGCAAATGTGTGCTTCATGGCAATGGAAGATGAGGTACAACCTACTCCATCTACCTCTACTTCTTTTGATGATGATATTGATGATCCTAGTGAATTACTTGTTGAGATGTATGGAGAATTAAAGAAGGCTTCGAAAAAGAATAAGGAAATGAAAACCAAAATTAATGATCTATTGAATGAGAATTCAAAATTGTTTTGTGAAAATAAAAAGCTTCTTGATTCTATTGAATGCTTGAATATTGAAAAAGAAGTTTTAAATGTCTCTTTACAAAACATGTCCCTTGAAAATAAGATTCTTTGTGAAAAGATTTTATCTTTTGAAAGAATGCTTGTTGATCATGAGACTTTGAAAAAGAAGGTTGATGAACTTACACCATGTATAGAAAAATTTACAAAAGGAAGGGACAATCTTGATAAAATTCTTGGAGCTCAAAGATCTCTTCTTGTCAAAAATGGTCTTGGTTATAATTATGTAAACAATGTGCCTAAATATAACAACTTTGTTAGAGCTACTTCTACTTCCATGCATCATACTTGTTGTACTTATTGTGGAAAACATGGACATAAAGTCACCAAATGTTATGTTAAAAGAAAAGTAGAGAATGGTGTAAAAACCATTTGGAGAGTTAAGGGAATTATTACTAACCCTCACGGACCCAAGAAAGTATGTGTACCAAAGGATACTTCCTCTCCTTTATTGCAGGTACACTTAAATTCAAACTCAAGCACATCTAAGAGGTATATTGATAATGTTGGCTTAAAGAATAACAGAAAACACCTCATTTATAATCAAGGTCAAAGCAACCAAAGAAGGATTTGTTTTTGAACAAGAAGAAAGGAGGATTCTTGGAGTAATCAATGTTGGTAAAGGTTTCTCTCTTCTTTTTAAACAAATGTTGCTTAGTGCTGATTTGAACTATAACTTGCTTAGCATTAGGCAATTGTGTGGCAATGAATAAGAAGCTAAATGCCAACATGCAAAGTTTCAGTTAAGAATCCCTTTTGTTAAGATTTGAAAATTTACCAACCGTGACTAGTCAATTGATTCTATGAAGTTGATTAGGTAACATTGATGATATGAGGTTGAATTCATGTTTGATATGTTCTTGAAATTTATTATATGTCATGATAAAATGATTAAAATAGCTATGATTGAATATCTATGCATTTACTTGGCCAAAAACATCTTTATGAAACTTTACAAAATGTTCGGTTTTGAAGTTTAAATGTAGACCATAAGTTTGATCGCCCGAACTTGTATGACAAAATGATATTTTGTGATTTTGATCAATTACTCGCAAATATTTCAATTTGTGTTTTATATTGATAAGCTTGAATGTTTTGTTGCTTATGATAATGATTGATTTTCTTAACATAGGAGATTTGATCACGTAAGCATAGATTTGTTGAACAAACTTTTCTCTCAAGATTTAGTTGGAGGATTGCTAAAAATGTGTTTTGAGAAATTTGTTTTTGACATACTTGTTAATATGGAAAACAAACAAAAGAATTTTTTTTCAAACCCATGAAATGCCTTTATACCTCAAAACATCTTGAGCTTGTTCATATGGATTTGTTTGGACCAATGAGGATCACTAGTCTTGATGGTAAGAGGAATTCATATATGATTGTTGATGATTTCTCTAGATTTACATGGGTGATCTTTCTAGCTCAAAAAGATGAAGTTCTTTCATGAATTTGTAAGACTTTTCAAAAGGGTCCAAATCTCTCTTGAGTGCAAATTGATTTCTATTTGAAGTCACAATGGGAGAGAATTTTACAGTCAAGATTTTACAAAACTTTGTGATGAGAATGGGATTGTTCACAAACTTTTTGGCTGCCAAAACACCTCAACAAAATGGAATTATTGAAAAGAAAAATTGTACCTTACAAGAAATGGTTAAGTCTATACTTGGAGAAAATTCTTTACCAAAACATTTTTGGGACAAAGCTGAAAACACTGCATTGTTATGTTTTTGAATAGAGTTCTTTTGAAGTCATTTTTTTTAGAAAAATATCTTTTGAACTTTTATTTGATAGAATACTCTAGAATTTAAACATACATGACAGGTTGTATCAAATATACATGAATATGCATAACAAAGTACTTTATATTGTATACTACTAGTTAATATTGCCTATTTCAAAATATTTGGTTGTAAGTGCCTCATATTGAATATGTGTGATAACTTGAAAATTTTGATAGAAAATTGAATAACTGGAGATTCCTTGGTTTTTCCTCTAACAACAAGGCTTATAGAGTTTCTAAGAAAAAGAACCTTACATGATGAGGAAACTATTCATGTTAGTTTTTATGAATCTTACATTTACTTGGAAAGAAAAGATGAAGATGATGTAGGTACATCTATGAATGACTATCAAACCCATCTTCAAGCACCAACTTTGGAGGATCACACCAATGAGGAAGAAATGATTGAACAAAATCAAGATGACCAACATAGTGGTGACCAAGAGCTCTTAAAGAACCTAAGATATTCAAGAGGGCCCCTAAGGAGCAAATCATTTGTGATATCTCCCAAGGAGTAAAAATAAGGCGATACTTTATCAATAACTTTATTCTTTTATTGCATATTAGCCTAAAGTATTAATGATGTATTGTGTGATGATTTTTAGATTATTACTATGCAAGAGGAATTAAATCAATTTGAAAGATACAAAATTTACAAATTCCTAAATCTCATGATCATTCCATTATTGGAACTAAATGGTTTTTAGAAATAAACTTATTGAATCCGGAGAAGTTATTAGAAATAAGGTTAAACTTGTTGCCCAAGGATTCAATCAAAAAGAGGGCATTGATTATAATGAGACTTTAGTTCCGGTTAGTAGATTTAAATCAATTAGAATGATTTTGGCATTTGCATGTTTAAAGGTTTCAAACTCTTTCAAATGAATGTCAAAAGTGCTTTTTTTAAATGGTTCTATTGAGGAAAAAGTTTATGTGGAACAACCACCCGGTTTTGATCATGAAAAGTTTCCTAAACATGTTTTCAAAATTATCCAAAGCTTTGTATGATTTAAAACAAGCTCCTAGAGCTTGGTATGAAAAATTGAGTGATTTCCTTCTTTCAAAAGGATTTTCAAGAGGAAAGGTTAACACTACTATTTTCATGAAAAACCTCTTGTAACAATGATCTATAAGTTGTCCAAATATATGATACAATTTTTGGTGCTTCTAATACTTCACTTTGTGATGTGTTTTCTAAGTTAATGAAAAGTAAATTTGAAATGAGCATGATAGGAAAACTCAATTTCTTTCTTGGCCCACAAATCAAGCAAATCAAGGATGGCACTTTCATGAATCAAGTTAAGGTATAAGCACTTCCATAAGTTTATCAACCATGCTTGACAAGAATTAAAAGGTTTCATAGGAGTAGTCAACTCTATTTGATAGCAAGTAGAAACAATATTATGTTTGTCATGTGCTTGTGTGCTAGATTTCATCTTGTCCTATAGAATCTCATTTGATTGTTGTTAAACACATTCTCTATTACCTTATTAATACTCTAAGTGATTATGGTCTATATTTCAAATGCGTGCCTATGTTATGTGATAACACTAATTCAATAGATTTGACCATCATACTATTCAACAAACTAGGACAAAGCATATAGAGATCAAACTTCATCTCATTAGATATAATTCTACTAAGGATAATACTTATTTAAAGCATGTTTGCATTCATGAACAAATTTATGATATTGTTACTAAGTCATTGGCTGAAGAAAGGTTTGACCAATCTTAGAAGAAGCTTAGGGATTTCAAAATTCAATAACTAACGAGTATATTCAAGTGTGTAGCTCTAGGTGAGGTCAAAGAAGCCTAGCATGAGAAAAGGAAAGGGAAAAGCCAAAGATAGAGAAGGAGGACTAGTAATCAACGAACCAAGGAAGGTTTATGTTTCTCAAATCATGTCATGGCTGGATAGATTTGTCATAGTGGAGGCTGCTACTGAATTTGATGATTGGACAAAAAGGATCCATAAGACAAATCCAAGCCACAAGGTGCATGTCATCAAACTATCCAAAATGGGTAATATACTCTCATTTTTTAAATAATATGAGCTGGACTAGTTTGCTTGTGTTTGATGCTATTACCTTAGTTTATGGAGTTTAAGCAAATAGTAAGGAAGAAAGAGGTGAGCGAGTTGGTGATAAATCTATTCAGTGGTATTCTTTAAGAATATCACAAGTTGATTTTGGATATTGATAATGCATTGCTCAATAGAATTCGTGATGTTGAAAATGTTGGGTTTAGGCATTATTCTTCCGGGGACATTGTTTTATAAGTGAGTTATACTCACATGAAAGAATTGAGAATGCCTATATAAATGGTAGAAGCCTCAAGACTAGAAAGGAGAGAGAGATAAAAGCTTTTTGATGCTAGTAAAAGAATTTTGCAACACATGCTTACTACCTTTATTATAGCATACTTTGGGCACACATCTTCTGTTGATAATATGTATGCTGTAATTATGCTAGTCATGCTTAAGAAAAGAAAAATGAAATTTTGGATATATAGTGCTAAAGAATATAATGGCAGCTAGAAGAACCGAGCATAAGGCATTGTCGTATGAAAGGTTATTAACAGGAATTTTCAAGTGTCTCCAAGTGCAATTGTCTTCTAGTTGGTTTACCAATAAATAGTGAAGAAGTCTACAGCAACAACTCACTAAAGATAATTCCTTGGACACTTGATGATGATAATGTATGAAGGACTAGAAGAGAAACTCCTCTAATGGGTGAAGATGGCAACAATAAGGATGATAGTTGAAATACCTAAGATGGGGGGTGAATTAGGTATTTGTCTAATTATTGCAAATATAAACTTTATAAATGTGTAGACCTATTGCAGATTAAGTGAATAAGAGAAAAACAGTATATGGCACATCAATATAATAAATGTAGACAAAAGAACACAAGCAATTTATAGTGGTTCGATCCTCAAGATCTACCTCCACTACCTTAAGTCCACACTTAAGGATTTCAATAAATCTACTATGTGCTCAAGTTTACAGATTACAAGAGAGGTTCACCACACTATGGTTTTACACTTATAACCTCTTCTAGTAATTTTACAAACAAGGCTCACCAACCTATGGTTTTAAAACTCAAACAACCTTGAATCACAACTTCAAGGATCACCCTTATCTAAAGGGTTTTATGTTATCAAGATAACCTTGCTAGAGCTAGTAGATCAATACAATTGAATAAGTAAAGAAGAGTGTGTAGATGTTAACACTTGATGGTAGAATTTACACAAAGTTGCACCTTCACACTTTGATGTCTTTGGATTGATCAATTGAATGCACAAGATATAAGAGAGCTTGAGAAATGTTTGTAATAGACTTTAGAAAGCTTAGAATATTCAAGGATTCAGAACTTACAAAAGATTGCACGTTTATAGCTTTTATAGAATTTGAAAATCAATTAAAACAGCTATAAAACGGCTAGTTAACGGCTATTTTTAGGAAATTCGGACGACCGAATTCTGCGTCCGAATTTTTCGGACGACCGAATTCTTCCTGCTTCGTCCGAATCTTCGTCCGAATTTCTCTGGAAGAACAGTGACTATGCTGAAGACCAAAATTCGGATGACCGAATTTATTCTCATGCGTCCGAATCTTCTTCCGAATTTCTCTGGAAGAACAGTAGCAAACTTTTGCTACCAAATTCGGACGACCGAATTTTATGGAATTGTGTTCAAACTTTGTAACATTATTTGAAATCAATCTTCCAAGTATTTGAAATACATTTGGTATATATAGATAACTTATTTAGACAAATATAAGTTTGAAAACCAAAATCAAACTCATTTGATCATTTAAAGTTTACTTAAAAACTTTTAGGACACAAAACCACATTTACTAGGAATTCATTAAAAAAACTTTTAAACTTAAGAAACCAATTTTATGCTCTCTTATGCATTCAATAGACTCCAAGACATACAAGTGTAGAGTTCACATAGATATTACCTATCATCATACCTACTCTACACTTCAAGTCTTCAATGCCTTGAGTTCATCTTTGAATAAACCTCAAAAGACTCATAGCTTACTGAGGTTGTTCTTTGCTCTTCCTCTTGAAGGCAATGAGACTTCAAACTTCTTTCTTCACAAATCCTATCACACAATATAAACATATTAGTTCTCATCAATATTTGTCATGAATCAAAATTACATGATTTGCCCTTAGGGCTTACAATAGTTATGACAGTGAAAATTGAGATGGCTATTAATTTGTTGCTAAAGAAGAAAGAAGATGAAGAAAAAGGCAGTGAAGCACCCCAAGAGAAAGAAGAGCATGAGAATGAAGAACAAAGAGGTAAAGCTCAAGAGAACAAGCAAGAAGAAGAAGGTGAAGGGAGTTTAACAAAGTCAAATCACAAATCCATCACCAATTTCCTTCAGTCAAGAGAGAAGGAAAATGTGGTTCAAAGGAAGAAGATCCAAAGATCCTCTAGATTAGTAACTTTCCAAAGTCGAACTACACGGGCAAGGAGTCAACAAATGAAGGACCCCATCATATAGAGATCAAGGAAACATGGCTATCACAACGAACAAATTTGGAAGTGAAGACCATGAAGCGCATCTAAGACTAAGCCTTTCTATCCCTAAACTCTATTTTGTTGCCTATTTTAGTTTATGCCTTGATGCACATGTTATGCTTTAACATTGAAATTTACTTGTGCCTTTCTAGTCATTATACTGTTTTGAAGCTCAATATATGAAATCCTTGTGATAAGAGCTTCTTTTGTTTCACTTTTATTGTCCAAGTACTCTTACCCCACCTTTGATTGATGACAAAAGGGGGAGAAGAAATGTGATGACAAAATGTGTGAAAATATGAAATAGCAGTGGAATTCCTCATGCATGAAGAGAAAATGTGTGAATTTTCTGAAAATCCATGCATATGTCAAGGGGGAGAAAGAATGACTACAAAATGTGCTATGTGCTTGCTGTAAATATGAAATAGCAGTGGAATTCCTCATGCATGAAGAGAAAATGTGTGAATTTTCTGAAAATCCATGCATATGTCAAGGGGGAGAAAGAATGACTACAAAATGTGCTATGTGCTTGCTGTAAATGTGCTATGTGCTATGTGTTATAGGTTAAAATGTAAAATGAATGTGTACTGTGAAAATATTTGGCTGCATTTGAAATTTAAACTGAATATGTTATAATATGTGAGGTTTTGGTTATTTTCTGAGATTTTGGAATATGGTTAAGTTGAGATTGAAATCTTAAACTTGGTTCTTGACTTGACCTATGATTTTGGATTGATTCATGAAAACAATTGAATGCATGAATTTTGTGGTTTTGCAAAGCTAAACTGAGTGCTATAGTGGACATACATATTTTAGTACTTCAACATTTCATTTGAATGCAAAATCACCTTTTCAAACTTGTTGCAAAAATTGGGACTCAAAATTCGGATGCAAGGTTTAAAAATTCGGATGCTTCCATATTTGTTGCCAAAATGTGCTCCTTTGTTTTTCAAATTGATTCAAATATGTTTTATTCTCTTCTATTATGTTTGAACAACCTTAGGAAAGATTTATTTCACATTAAACTTTCATTATATTGAATTTATTGCAGTTTGGACTTGAAATTTCAAAATTTGGATGCATGAGTTTAAAAATTTGGATGCATGTTCTGAAATTCGGATGCATCTATATTTTGTTACCAAAATGTGCTCTTTTGTTGTTCAAATTGATTCAAATATGTTTTAATCTCTTCTAATATGTTTGAACAACCTTAGGAAAGCTTATTTACAAAATTTGCAGCTTTCATTTTACTTATTTTAAAGTTTGGACTTGATATGTCAAAATTCGGATGCATAGTATCTCTACACCAAACTTGTTGAAAAATGAGCACAATCTAAGGGGGAGCATTGTTAAACTTTTACAACCTTAAAACCTCTCTTAGAACGTTTTCTAAATGCTATATCTTCTATCCTAATTGTTGGAAGGAAGGAGGTAAATGGAGGTTGGTTGGGTCATAGGCTCATATTGAGCCTTCTGTATGTCAATGTACTAAATGGGCTGTTTTCTATCATTGACATTAATACTTCTTTGTACTACATTGTTTAAATCCATCACATTTTGCATCAAAGTTTGTCATCATCAAAAAGGGGGAGATTGTTAGCCCTAAGGGCAAATCATGTAGTTATGATTAGTTTTGATTAATGACAAATATTGATGAGAACTAATATGTTTATATTGTGTGATAGGATTTGTGGATTAAGAAGTTTGAAGTCTCATTGCCTTGAAGCTAAAATGCAAGAACAACTCCAATATGTCAAAGTGATTGAAGATTGAAGAGTTTGTTCAAGATGTTAGAAGGCTTTGAAGACATGAAGTGTAGGTTGCATGTGGTTAATAGGTAAACTTTGTAAACCCTACACTCTTAAGCCTTGGAATCTATAAATTGCAATTGAGAGCATAAAACTTGATTTAAATAGTTTCAATGGTTTTAAACTTACCTAAATTATCAAGTTTTCATAAATGATTTTTGCACTTAAAAGGTCTTTAATGACTTATCTTTGAGGCTAGAATGTTTTCCAACTTGTTTGAATTGATTTGAACATGTTTTGACAAAGTTTGAAAAATTGGGAAGAAGATTCGGACGCAGGGCAAAAAATTTGGTCGTCCGAATTTTGTAGCGAAAAATTCGGACGTAGAATTCGGTCGTCCGAATTTTGTAGCGAAAAATTCGGATGCAGAAATCGGTCGTCCGAATTTTCTGAAACTAGCCGTTACTAGCCGTTTTATGGCCGTTTTAACTGATTTTCAAATTCTATAAAGGCTAGAAACTCTAGATTTTTGAAAGAACTTTTGCACAAAAGAAATCCTTGAAGCTCTAACTTGTTTTACATCAAAATTATATCAAAAGCTCTCAAATTGCCTTGTGCTCGAAGATTAAAATTCAAGATTCCAAAGGCAAGAAGTGAAGAGGTGCTAGCAATTGTATTCATCCACCAAGAATTGTTGGTAACATCTAAACTCTATCTTTACACTATTGTTGTGATTAATACAAGGTTGTCAAGAGACATAAAACCCTTGTGGAGGGTGAGCCATAGACTACATTAATCAAGGTTATTGTGTAAAACCCATTGGTAAGGGTGAGCCTTGGATTAGATTGGTCTAGGTTGTCTAGTGACATAAAACTCTTAGTGATAAGAGTGAATCTTGTTTATTATATTGAAAAGAGGTTGTTGTGGTAAAACCCATTGAAGGGTGAGCCTCTTGTGTAATTGCTTGGATTAAGCATATGGTGAATTGATTGAAATCCTTCAGTGTGGACACAAGGTAGTGGATGTAGATCTTAGAGAGATCGAACCACTATAAATCGTGTGTTCATTTCTTTATAGCTTTACTTGTTCTACATACTTGTGTTATTATTATTGTTTATAGTTATTGATTGATTGGTTGTGGTCTTCTAGTTTAATAATCTTGTCTTAACCATCAAATCACATATAAACTTGAAGTTTGTGAATTTAAAAAAGAGCTTTTATTAAGGCAAAGGATTTGCAAAAAGGAAAAAGATTTTCGATAATTAGCCAAAGACCTAATTCACCCCCCCCCCCCCCTCTTAGATCTTTCAAATACCTTCTTCTTGATTGAAGCCTTGAGCAACAAGTCTAGCTTTATTTCTAACAACTTCTCCTAATTCATTTAACTTATTTCTAAATATCCATTTTGTACCAATAACTGAATGGTCATGAGGTCTAGGAACAAGAGTCCAAACTTTATTTCTCTCAAACTGATTTAACTCTTCTTCCATAGCAATAATCCAGAAATTGTCACACAATGCATCATCAATATTTTAGGTTTAATATGAGATAAAAGGGCAAAGTTATCAATAAAGTACCGTCTTGTTTTGACTCCTTGAGAGACATCACCAATGATTTGCTCCTTAGGATGACTTCTTGCATATGTGAGATCCTTTGGAAGTTCTTGATTATTGCTTGATTGACCATCATGTTTTTGCTCCATTATTTCTTCTTCTTCAGCATGATCTTCCAATGTGGGTACTAGGAGTTGAGTTTGATTTTCAACCATTGAGAAACCTGCATCATCTTCATTTCTTCTTTGAAGATAAATATTAGATTCATCAAAGGTTACATGAATAGTTTCTTCAACACATAATGTCCTTTTGTTATAGACTCTATATGCCTTTTTATTTGATGAATAGCCTAGAAATATGCTTTCAGCAGATTTTCTATCAAACTTACCAAGATTGTCACTAGTGTTGAAAATAAAGTACTTACAACCAAACACTTTAAAATAGACAATTGATGGAGTTTTATCAAATAGAAGTTCAAAATGTGTTTTTCTTATAAAAGGTCTTAGTAAAACTCTATTCATTACATAACATGCTGTATTTACAGCTTCAGCCCAAAAGTATTTAAGTAAAGAATTTTCACAAAGCATTGATCTAGCCATTTCTTGTAATGTTCTGTTTTTCCTCTCAACAACACCATTTTGTTGAGGTGTTTTGGCAACTGAAAATTTATGAGTGATACCATACTCATCACAGAATTTTGTAAAATCTTGGTTGCAAAACTCTCTTCCATTATCACTTCTAATAGAGATTAGGTTGCAATTGAGAGAAATTTGAACCTTCTTGAAAAGTTTTGAAAATTCATATAATGTTTCATCTTTTTGTGATAAAAATATTACCCATGTAAATCTGGAAAAATCATCAACAATCACATAAGCATATCTTTTACCACCAAGACTAGTAGTCCTCATAGGTCCAAATAAGTCCATGTGAACTACTTCAAGAGGCTTTGAGGTAGAAACCATTTTCTTTGGTTTGAAAGATGTTTTTGATTGTTTTCCATATTGACAAGCATCACAAATATGGGTTTTATCAAAATGCATTTTTGGTAATCCTCTAACTAGTTCTTGAGTAGAAAGTTAGTTCAATAAATCCATGTTCACATGTCCTAATCTTCTATGCCATAAAAATCCATCATTGTCATGAATGGCAAGACATTTAATATTATTAGTGATAAGCTCATCAAGATATAGCACATATACATTACTAACTCTTTTAGCAACAAATATAGTTTTATTACTTGCACTATCAAGAATAGTACACGTATCACATTTAAACTCTACTTTGCAACCATTGTCACATAATTGACTAATGCTAAGTAAATTATACTTTAAACCATCAATAAGTAGAACTTGTTTGATAAGAGGAAATGAACCTTTACCGATGTTACCTATTCCAAGTATTTTCCCTTTCTTCTTATCTCCAAAAGTGACAAAACCTTCACTTGTAGCTTGAAGCTCACTAACAAGTGATGCATTTCCAGTCATGTGCCTTGAGCAGCCACTGTCAAGAAACCATTTAGTGGCACTTGATCTTGAGGCAATTTGTACCTCTACCAAATTGGAAAGAGTGATTTTTGGTACCCATATCTTCTTGGGTCCAAGAGGGTTAGTAATAGTTCCTTTGACTTTCCAAATGGTCTTCACCCCATTTTCTTTCTTTCTTTTTATAAAGCACGTAGAAACTTTGTGTCCATGCTTACCACAATATGTACAACAAGTATGAGACCTATAATGAGAAGATTCTTTAACAAATAACCCTTTTGGTTTTGGATCAAAACAATCATGTGTAAAACCGGGACCATACTTTACAAATGAGGATCTTTAATAACCAAGTAATTTATTTAAATTTTCTCTTCCATTTGTAAATCTCTCAATGCATAAAGTAAGATCATTTACTTTCCTTTTTAAAAGCTCATGATCTTTTAGCAATGATTTAAGAGAAACAATTCTTGAACAAAGTTTTTTGTTTTCAAAAGATACATGTTATATGGTAGTATTCAAAACTTCTTTTTCAATGGTAAGAGAATTAATGATCTCAAGATGTCTATCATTTTCAATACATAATTTTGAATTTTCATTTGAAAGAACATTAATTTTGGATTTCATTTCTTTATTTCTTCTTGAAGCCTTTTTCAGTTCTTCATACAATTCTACAATTAAATCACTAGAATCAATATCATCATCACACAAATTTGAAATAGAAGGTGAAGATTGTACCTCATCATCAATGGCCATAAAGCATATGTTGGCCTTCCCTTCACTTTCATCCTCACTTTCTTGTTGATCCCACGTTCCAGCTAGTCCTTTTCCTTTCTTGGCAGATTTCTTTCTATTTTTGCTTTCTCTTTCCCTCTCTAACACTTTGGGACAGTCAGCAATAAGATGCTCTGTACTCTTGCATTCAAAACATTGAGGTTTATATGATGAGGATTTTCCACTCTTCTTGACTGGCTTTCTTCCTTTCTTGAGAAATTCCTTTTTGTAGAATCTCTTGAACTTCTTTACTGCCATTGCAATCTCTTCTTCTCCACTGTTTTCTCCTTCTTCTTCACTTGAAGATTGTTCTTGTTCACTCAAGTTATTTGAGGCATTAAGAACTACTCCTTTTCTTCCCTTTTCCTCATCTTCCTTATCATTCAACCTTTTCATCTTCATTTCATGTGTAAGTAGTGATCCAATAAGCTCTTCAAGAGGAAGAGTTTTTAGATCTTTGGACTCCTCAATAGCAAGCGTCTTTGGCTGCCAAGATTTTGGTAGAGCATCCAAAATCTTCCTGTTTTGCTCTCCCATAGTATAGCTTTTACCATAAGCTTTCAAGCCATTGAAAATATTAGTAAACCTTGTAAACATATCACTAATATTTTCACCTTGTTTCATAGTAACCAGTTTATAATCTCTAACAAGCATAGCAAGTTTAGATTCCTTAATTTGATTAGTACCTTCATGTGTAATTTGGAGTAATCTCCACATATCATGAGCAGAATCACACCCACTAACTCTATTATATTTAGTAACATCTAATGCACAACTTAATATATTCATGGCCTGATAATTTAATGTCATTTTCCTTGAATCATGCTCATCAAATTCATCAGTGGATTTGGGTTCTGAGGTTACTCCATCTGCTCTCATTTTTATTGGGACATAGGGACCTTTCTCAACTATGTTCCATAAATCAAAATTGATAGAACAAATATATATTTTAACTCTAGACTTCCAAAAAGTGTAATTTGTTCCATCAAACAATGCAGGTCTGTTTGTAGAAGATCCTTCTAGGTAAGGTAGGTTTGAAATATTAGCCATAGGATCTTTGTCTTCTAGGTTGTAAAACCACTCAAAGAAGTTCTAGCTCTGATACCAATTGAAATACCTAAGAGGGGGGGGGGTGAATTAGGTATTTGGCTAATTTTTGCAAATTCAAACCTTTTATATGTATAGATCAATAATAGATGATATGGACAAGAGAGAAACAATTTATGGCAAAGCAATATAAGAAATATAGAACAATGAACACAAGCAATTTATAGTGGTTCGATCCTCAAGATCTACCTCCACTACCTTAAGCCTACACTTAAGGATTTCAATAACTCTACTATGTGCTCAAGTTCACAGATTACAAGAGAGGCTCACCACACTATGGTTTTACACTTACAACCTCTTCTAGTAATTTTTTCACACTATGGTTTTATATCTCAAACAACCTTGAATTACAACTTCAAGGATCACCCTTATCTAAAGGGTTTTATGTTATCAAGATAACCTTGCTAGAGCTAGTAGATCAACACAATTTGAATAAGTAAAGATGAGTGTGTAGATGTTACCACTTGTTGGTAGGAATTACACAAAGTTGCACCTTCACACTTTGATGTCTTTGGATTGATCAATTGAATGCACAAGACATAAGAGAGCTTGAGAAATGTTTGTAATAGACTTTAGAAAGCTTAGAGTATTCAAGGATTCAAAACTTACAAAAGATTTCATGTTTATAGCTTTTATAGAATTTGAAAATCAATTGAAACAGCTATAAAACGGCTAGTTAACGGCTATTTTCAGGAAATTCGGACGACCGAATTCTGCGTCCGAATTTTTCAGACGACCGAATTCTTCCAGCTTCGTCCGAATTTCTCTGGAAGAACAATAGCAAACCTTTGCTACCAAATTCGGACGACCGAATTTCTTGGAATCATGTTCAAACTTTGTAAAATCATTTGAGATTTAACTTCCAAGGATTTGAAATACTTTTGGTATATATAGAAAACTTATTTAGACAAATATCAGTTTGAAAACCAAAATCAAATTCCTTTGATTATATAAAGTTTACTTAAAAACTTTTAGGACACAAAACCACATTCACTAAGGATTTATTCAAAACCTTTTAAAATTAAGAAACCAATTTTATGCTCTCTTATGCATTCAATAGACTCCAAGACATACAAGTGTAGAGTTTACATAGATATTACCTATCATCATACCTACTCTACACTTCAAGTCTTCAGTGCCTTGAGTTCATCTTTGAATAAACCTCAAACGACTCATAGCTTATTGAGGTTGTTCTTGCTCTTTGGCTTGAAGGCAATGAGACTTCAAACTTCTTTCTTCACAAATCCTATCACACAATATAAACATATTAGTTCTCATCAATATTTGTCATTAATCAAAATTACATGATTTGCCCTTAGGGCTAACACATGGTACCACATTTTTTCACATTATAATTTTTTATCTCTATCTCTCCTAATTACTTCTGAATCAATGGTGAAAAGTGAGTGTACTTTTTCAAACAAAAAAATGTTCTTGAGTCATGTCAAGCCTCAAAGAAAAGTAATATCAATGAAGAATCTTTATCTAGAAATTTTAGATAGGGTAATGATTAATATTTAAACCACTAAAACATCAAGTTCAACCATACTCAACACTTTATAGGCAATTACATAGTACTTAGGCCAAATAAACAAAAGCAAAGCATCTTTCATGATAAATGCACAAGTGATATACAAAATTGATGATGCAAAAATATGTACAAATGCTCAAAATAAAAAAATAAGTCAAATTAACCCTTCAAATTCAGCAAACCAAGTTCCATAAGAATTTTGTAGAATAGTTCCTTAGACACCTTGTTAAAATGTCAACAAGTTATTTGTTAGTATGTATAAAAATTAGTTCGATAGTTTCAAACTTAGTAGTCTTTCTAATAAAGTGATGTCTAAACCCAATGTGCTTATTTCTAGAATGCCGTACCATTTTTATGAGGTTAATTGTACTTATATTATTTCAAAAAATTATAATATTTTTATACCTCAAACCGTAGTCTTCAAGTTGATGCTTGATCCACAATTTTTGAGCTATACAACTTCCATTTGAGATGTATTATGTTTCAATAATTGACGAGTTAACTAAGTTTGCTTCTTATTGTGTTATGTAACTAATGCATGACCTAGGAAATGACAGGTTCCTCGGGTGCTATTCCTATCAATTCTACTACCTACAAATTTGGAGATTCACTTTAGCATGATACTTAAGATATCTCCATTCTTCAGGTAGATTCTCCAAATTTGCTTAAGAAGTTGAGTTCTTATCTTGATTAGCTTTTGTGTCATTAGCTTATCCCCTATTGTTTATTTTGGACAAACCTAGCAAATCTTAGTTCAACATTTTCCCCCTGTTGTTGATTCTGGATTCATCATTTTTCTCTTTCTAATGCTCATCAGTCTCTGTAATAGCCACCTTATGCCCATCTTCAGTTGGTGTCACTATACTGGCATCACTACAAGTCACATGGGTCGATTCTTCAACAACAAATGTTCTTCTATTAAAGAGTTCATCAGCTTTGTTGTGATTTGAGTATTGAAAAAAGATTCTTGCATCAATTTTAGCATCAAACTTTGCCAAGTTGTCTTTCTTGTCATTTGAGATGAAACATGATATTCTATATTTGTGCTTCATATAATTATTATTTTGAGCTTGATTTTATGTTAAATTTTGGTGTTTTAATCACCATTTATACTCCCTTTATCTCTTATTTGCTTTAGGTGATATTATTGAAGATTTGGAATTAAATGAAGCAAATAAGGGAAATTTACACAATGAAGAACAATAGAGAAATGCAGAGGAAAAATAGACTGGTAGACATATTTCAAGTCAGATTTTGACCCCTATGAAGATTTCAAATGCACAAGTGGTATTCTAGAAAATTATAGAGGACATTCGGAAGTTTTCATAATGGTAAAATATGTGTCAATCAGAGTTCATTTGCATACCCTACTTATGCTGTAAAGTCACCTGTTCTGCATTGGGTTTCATTTTTGACACAGTTTGGTATAATGATCATATCGTGATGTCTAGATGCCCAATTGATGTGATTAAAATCTCGGTGGAAATCTAAGATCCTATCTATAACTTTCATGAAGGCATCAAGACCTATATCAGCCTGTTTGATGGACTGAATTCACCTAGAAGTCAAAACAGTGTCACAGTCGGGCAGCAGAAACTTGCACCAAAACTGGGGGCAAGCGGCACCGTTTGGTGTGATACAAGCGGCGCCGTTTGTGTCGATCTGAAGCTGCTTTTAAGCTGCATTTCTCTCTCTTTTGGGGCAGATTTCAATACCCCTTTAGGGCAGAAATAAGAGGAGCCGAGAGAGTGAAAGAAAAAAAGCAAAAACTCATCAAAACTCACTCAAATCCCATCCCAATTCTTCATCTTTGCAAGAGAAATCAAGAGAGAAGATTGAATCCTTGAAGAAGGAGAACATCCACCTTGAAGATTCATGGAAAAAGCTACAATTTTCTCCATGCTACAGTGACGAATTTCAACCTTGAGGAAGAGAAGATTTTACACCATGAAAATGAGCAATTCTTACTCTTTCTTTATTGGTTTATGTTCTTTTATTTGTAGTATGTTGATGAGCTAAACTTTTGAATACTTGGATGGGTATGAACCCTAGATTTTGCCTGTGTGAATGAAGTGTTTCATTGGTTGATTGAATTTGAATTTCTTGTGAATTGTTTGTGGGTTTGAATGGTTGAATTGATTGAGTGGATTATGGATGCATAATCTGGAATTTTTGTTCACTTGGAATTGAGAAATGAAGGGTGATTGATAATTAATGCAAAATCTGGAGTTTTTCACTTGGAATTGAGAAAGGAAGGGTGAAATAGACCATCCACAAACAATGGGGATGATTTAGGTGACTAGAGATAGAAACCTAAACATCTTCTTGATTCTCTAATTGGAAATTCACAATTCTTAATGCATTCTTGGGTTGATTTGGTTAGAAAGAGATTTCAACTAATTAATCTAAGAGTAGAGAACTTTCATCTAGAGATAGAGTGAGCTCTATCATTAGAATTTCATCAAACATAAGAAGTGAAATTTATCAACCAATGGACATTTCTATCACATAGGTATGTCTAGGGGGATTAACCATTCAAGTATTGTTTACTCAATTGATTTCTCTCTTGCAAACAAAGATTAGTTAAGTTAGATTTCTTTTCCTAGTAATTATTCCAACCATTTTCTCAAACAAATTTGTTAGGCTAAACAATAGAGTAGAAGTGAGTAATGGTATTTAACCATCCCCGTGGATACGATATTTAAACTTGCTTGCCATTATACTAATTTAAATGATGGGTGCACTTGCCTTGTGTTTGTGTGCAAATTATTGAGGATTGTGATAAAATTGAGTATAAAGGCATAGAAATAAAACACAAGTAGTTTTTGGCGCCGTTGCCGGGGATCTTTGGTTAATATTAGGAAAGCTTGAAATCTATTGATTTAGTCATTTTACTTATTTGTTGTTATAATACCTATTTCTAGTGTTAGTATTTGTTATCTTGTTTGTAATTTTGTAAGTCATTAGTGAATTGGAGTTCTTAGCTTATGTTTCTCTGTTTTTGTTTTGTTTTAAGGAAGTATTCTTTGAGCTAAACTTTTACTTTATTTGTGGTGAAGGTGTGAATTCTTTTGGTTTATGACCTCAAGTAATTCGGGAGAATTGAATCAACTTAATTCCGAAGTTGAGCAGATTTTTTATTGGGATCCAAGGGGTATAAACCTAGAGGTGATACTTGAAGGAATTGAAGGTGAAGGTGAAAATCCTCAAATTGAGAACACTATGGCACATGACGGAAACACAAGACCAAGGACAATGGGAGACTATGCGCGACCTTCATTGTTAGGAGCGGAGTCAAGCATTGCCCGACCAAGAGTTGAAACCAACAATTTTGAGATCAAACCGAATATCATCCAAATGGTTCAACAATTGGTGCAATTTGATGGTTTACCAGACGAAGACCCGAATGCTCATATTGCCAACTTTTTGGAGATATGTGATACTTTCAAGATCAATGGGGCTTCCGAAGATGCCATCCGCCTTCGATTATTTCCATTTTCATTGAGAGACCGAGCCAAGTCATGGTTAAAATCACTTCCACCGGGTTCCATTACTACTTGGAACAATCTTGCCGAGAAGTTCCTCGCTAGATATTTCCCTCCGGCAAGGACTGCAAAGCTAAGGAATGATATGATTCTTGGGAGAGATGGAAGGAGCTCTTGAGGAAATGTCTACATCATGGTCTAGATTTGGGGCTGCAAATGCAAACATTCCATAGTGGATTAAACTTCCCTTCCAAGCAACTCATTGATGCTTCTTCGGGAGGTACCACTAGTTTGAAGACACCGGAAGAGTTACAAGACCTCATTGAAAACATTGCCATGAACAACTACCAATGGGGGAATCCTATACCGAAAGCCAAGCCTAGTGGAATACACAATGTAGACATGATGACGGCTTTGGAGGCAAAATTCGATGCACTAAATAAGAAGATTGAGAGCTTGAGTTTGTCACCTCAACCCTCTCAAGTGATGATGGCTTGTGATTTTTGCGGAGGTAGTCATCCAAATCATGAGTGCCAAACCATGGAGACTTCTAATGCATCAAAGGAGCATGTGGATTTCCTTGGAGGAGGAAGGCAACCCAACAATCCTCATAGTAACACTTATAATCCGGGGTGGCGGAATCATCCAAACATCTCATGGAGCAACCAAGGGCAACAAAGACCATTTCATCCCTCCCGCTTCCAAGTTTCATCAAACTCCCAACCCCAAATATCTCTTCCTTATCAACATCAACCTCCTTCACCTTTTCAACAACCGGTGAAGCCTAGCCTTGAAGAATTAATGACAAAGTTCATTGAGAGTACTGAAACCCGGTTCCAAAATCAAGAAGCATGCTTGAGGAAACAACAAGCTTCCATTCACAATTTGGAAAATCAAATAGGTCAATTGGCGAAGCTTGTTTCGAAAAGACAAATGGGCAGTTTACCTAGCAATACAGTTACCAATCCAAGAGAACATGTGAATATGGTGATTTTGGGAAGTGAAAAAAAATCAAATGCTTTGGAATGTAAGGTGGAATCCCAAGGCATGGGAGAAAGTGAAAATCAAGTTAAAGAAATAGTTCTTGAGAAGAAGGAAGAGCATTCGAAGAAGATGGTTCCGGAGTACAAGCCTAAAATTTCATACCCTGCCGCACTTCTAAGGGATAGAAAGGATTAGCAACTTGGTAAATTTCTTGAACTATTCAAACAATTGCACATTAACTTACCATTTGTTGAAATCCTTTCACATATGCCGAGATATGCTAAGTTCCTCAAGGATGTCCTTTCGAAAAGAAAGAGGCTTCAAGAACTTTCAATGGTAACATTGAATGAGGAATGCTCTGCCATCCTTCAACACAAGGGAAAGCTACCTCAAAAGCTAAATGATCCAGGGAGTTTTAATATTCCTTGCACTATTGGGAGTCTTTCTTTTGATAAATCATTGGCAGACCTAGGTGCTAGCATCAACTTGCTACCATTGAATGTTTTCAAACAATTAGGCCTAGGTGAACCAAAGCGTACTAAGATGAGTATTCAATTTGCAGATGGTTCCCTTAGACATCCTAGGGGTATTGTTGAAGATGTGCTTGTCAAAGTTGATAAATTCATATTTCCTGTTGATTTTGTGATACTTGACATGGATGAGAGTGTTGAGGTTCCTTTGATCTTAGGAAGACCTTTTCTAGCTACTGCTAAGGCCAATATAAATGTGAGTGAAGGAAAGTTGACCCTTAGGGTAGGAGACGAGGAGGTCGTACTTAAAGCTTTGAAACCTTTGAAATATTCTTCCGATCCTATTCATTCTCATGGTAAGATTGATGATATAGATGCTCATGCCTCTAATTCTTTACAGGAAACCTTGGTGAAGGACTCTTTGAATCCATCTTTAATCAAAGGCAATGATGCGAAGAAGGAGAAGAATAAGTTAGTAGAAGAGACTGTGGTTGATGTGAAAGGTTCCAATGGAAATGAGGAAAACTATTGTACAAGAGATTCTTCATTAAAGGTGAAAATAAAGCAAGAACAAAACATTGACCAAAATCATGATTTCAAGTCGGGAGAGCAAGTTTTATTGAATGACTCGCGATGGCGGTTGTTCAAAAGTAAATTTAAATCTAAGTGGATTGGCCCATTTGTGGTAAGTAAGGTACTCCCATATGAAGTAGTAGAAATCTATCATCCGGAAATGGGAACCTTAATGGTAAGCAAACATAGACTCAAACTTCATCATACTGCAGTGAGAAAGAACTTGGGACGATCATGTTTGTGCTCCCTTGACTTAGGGGATGAGTAAGCTTATTTAAGCAACATTTTTCATTTGTGCATTTTTTTTCTTTTGTTTTAATTTCTATTTTATGTTGTTACTCTGTTCTTGTGTTTGAGACTTGTTGTATAATGTTTTTTTGTACATAATTGTGTTTAATGTGGTTTTGAGATTGAAAATTTTAATTTTCTTGAATTGTGAAGAGTTTTATAATGTGTTGTTTGGTATGATTTTTAAGTTTGTAATAAATTATTTTGTTAAATTTTGTTATTGAATTTGTAGTTGAGTTTGGCAAAAAAAAAAAAAAAAGAAGTTACTGTTCATCGCGTTTCACTGTAGCATTGCTGGGCTAAAACGGCGCCGCTTGAGCATTGCTGGGCTACAACTTTCATGAAGACATCAAGACCTATATCAGCCTATTTGGTGGTTTGAATTCACCTAGAAGTCAAAACAGTGTCACAGTCGGGTAGTAGAAACTTGCACCAAAACTGGGGGCAAGCGGCACCGTTTGGTGTGATACAAGCGGCGCCGTTTGTGTCGATCTGAAGCTGCTTTTAAGCTGCATTTCTCTCTCTTTTGGGGCAGATTTCAATACCCCTTTAGGGCAGAAATAAGAGGAGCCGAGAGAGTGAAAGAAAAAAAGCAAAAACTCATCAAAACTCACTCAAATCCCATCCCAATTCTTCATCTTTGCAAGAGAAATCAAGAGAGAAGATTGAATCCTTGAAGAAGGAGAACATCCACCTTGAAGATTCATGGAAAAAGCTGCAATTTTCTCCATGCTACAGTGACGAATTTCAACCTTGAGGAAGAGAAGATTTTACACCATGAAAATGAGCAATTCTTACTCTTTCTTTATTGGTTTATGTTCTTTTATTTGTAGTATGTTGATGAGCTAAACTTTTGAATACTTGGATGGGTATGAACCCTAGATTTTGCCTGTGTGAATGAAGTGTTTCATTGGTTGATTGAATTTGAATTTCTTGTGAATTGTTTGTGGGTTTGAATGGTTGAATTGATTGAGTGGATTATGGATGCATAATCTGGAATTTTTGTTCACTTGGAATTGAGAAATGAAGGGTGATTGATAATTAATGCAAAATCTGGAGTTTTTCACTTGGAATTGAGAAAGGAAGGGTGAAATAGACCATCCACAAACAATGGGGATGATTTAGGTGACTAGAGATAGAAACCTAAACATCTTCTTGATTCTCTAATTGGAAATTCACAATTCTTAATGCATTCTTGGGTTGATTTGGTTAGAAAGAGATTTCAACTAATTAATCTAAGAGTAGAGAACTTTCATCTAGAGATAGAGTGAGTTCTATCATTGGAATTTCATCAAACAAAGAAGTGAAATTTATCAACCAATGGGCATTTCTATCACATAGGTAAGTCTAGGGGGATTAACCATTCAAGTATTGTTTTCTCAATTGATTTCTCTCTTGCAAACAAAGATTAGTTAAGTTAGATTTCTTTTCCTAGTAATTATTCCAACCATTTTCTCAAACAAATTTGTTAGGCTAAACAATAGAGTAGAAGTGAGTAATGGTATTTAACCATCCCCGTGGATACGATATTTAAACTTGCTTGCCATTATACTAATTTAAACGATGGGTGCACTTGCCTTGTGTTTTTGTGCAAATTATTGAGGATTGTGATAAAATTAATTATAAAGGCATAGAAATAAAACACAACAAAACACTTGCACCAAAAAACTTTGAAATACCTAATCATGGGTTTTCTTCTTTTCTACAGCTCACTGGGTTATTTTTTGCAATGTTGAACTCACCAGTGCTCCATTCAAAATGTAGCAAGCTGCATTTATAGTCTCATCCTAGAAGTATTTTGGCAGCCTACTTTCACTTAGCATTGTCCTATCCATCTCTTGCAGTGTCCTAGTTTCCTTTCTACTACTCTATTTTGTTGTAGAGTTCTAGGAGATGAAAGTTATGATTAATTCCAATTTTATTGTATAATTCTTCAAATTGCTTGTTCTCAATTTCGCTACCATGATCACTCTTAATTGCAGTAACAATATGTCCTTTTTATTTTTGAATTTTCTTTCACAGATTACAAAGTGATTAAATGTCTCATCCTTTCAAGTAAATCTTGAACAGTCATTAACTATTACAAACACGTAAAATTTACCACATAAGCTAGAGAGACTAACAAGACAAATAGATCAAAGTGAAGCAATTCATGGTCTAGTAGTAAAAACTATACCTTTGGATTTAAAAAATGTTCTGGTTTGTTTTTTGAGTTCGCATGCATCACACAAGTTGTCTTCTTCAAAATTTAACTCAGAAAGATCATCAACAAACTGTTTCTTTGAAAGTTTCAAAATCAGATGCAGACAGCATGACCTAGTTTCCTATGTCATAACCTGTAACGACCCACTCCCGAGCGGGCTCTACTTAGCAGTGAATCATCACTTTCTTATTCTAGAGGTGCAATTCAACCTGTAATACCACTATATGATACAAGTATAAATTCTTATAATTTCTAAACAAATAACAAAAAAAAAACAATATAAGGCGCACCGGTCGTTCTATAGCAAAAGAGTACATAAAATGGTTTATACAAAACATAATTATTTTCGAAAGATTGAGATCTCTCTATATACATACTAATTAAACTAATAGCCACTTAAAATGCTATAATGCATTGACAGGTCAAAAATAATTATAAATGATAAAGGCCTCTACAATATTAGCTGCTGTTGAGAATTCAACTGTCACGTGCGACGTAGAAAGAGAACTATACTATGAATTTAACTATGAAAATTCTGAAATATAATGAGAGAATAATGAGCTACGAAGCTCAGTGAAATTTCTAGGCAGCTGTACAGTTTTAGAGAAAATATACTGTATGGAGTTTATAATATTTTAAAATAGATATAAGTTATCCTTGAATTTTTATGAGAATAACTTCATTTAGTACAACAAAATAGTGTGATTTAGAAATTACGTGAAATAGAATATACTTATATATATGTAATTTCAATTAATAATCACCATTTTGAAAAATAACGGCAAAATCAACAAACACAATTCACACGACTCTTAGGAGTCCATACAAGTACATAAAAACTTCCGCCGCCCTTCCAATGGCCATCTCACACACGACACAAAGGAACTCTCCACACAACACCTCCCAATGGCCTTCTCACACATGGCGTAAAGGGACTTTCCACACAACATCTCCCAATGGCCTTCTCACACACAGCGCAACAGGACTCTCTACACAAATCAATAATCTCACCCTGCAGGGGAGTCAATTCATATCCCAACGGCAGAGTTTACACAAAAGGCGAGTCACAACAAAATAACAATTCAAGGTTAATAACAAATTTATTCACAAAAGCTGAGACACAGCAAAATAATAATTCAAGATTAACAACACATTTATTCACAAAGACAAGCCCCAGCAAAACAACAAATTCAAAGTTTCCCAACATATATTCACAAAGCCGAGCCACGGCAAAATAAATACTTTACTTAGCGTAAAATAAATAAATACAATATATTAAAATAACAATAGCGTAAAATGATAAGATTTTGTGCTCCTCAACCTCTACAAGTAAGCTAGAAATCTCACCTCAAGCGAAAAGCATAAACCTATACTACTCCACCCTTAGTTCTACCTCGGCAATCTCACGACCTAACATATAAATATGTATTAACAAATAAATTTAATGTCACTCTAAAATGCACAAATATTGACACACACACACACACACACACACACACACACATATATATATATATATATGAATGCATGATTAATATTAATTAGAAAGAAAAATTATTGAATTTGATAAAATTATTTTTACACAAAAACTAATTATGTTTGAAAGGAATAAAAATATTAAAATTATTAATTTTAATAAAATCTGCCATTCTCCATAAAAATCTCAATTATTCCATTTTATTCCTAATATACCAATTTAGAAAGATTATTCCATTTTATTCCTAATATACCAATTTAGGAAAAATTATTATATTTACATATTTTCATACTCCTTTTGCATTATAAAAATCTAATAAACTTTTAAATACTCAATAATTAATCAAAACAAAAATTTCC
This sequence comes from Rauvolfia tetraphylla, assembly GCA_030512225.1. Classification (NCBI taxonomy): domain Eukaryota; kingdom Viridiplantae; phylum Streptophyta; class Magnoliopsida; order Gentianales; family Apocynaceae; genus Rauvolfia; species Rauvolfia tetraphylla. Next base: position 5,297,721 of record JAJQKT010000004.1, on the reverse strand, counting down.
AATAATAACTAAATGTGTCCAGATTATTAAAAAATTCAGCAAATATATCAAACATGCTTAAAAATTAACGAAACTTTTTTTGCAGGTAGAATATGATAACAAAAACCCTCGTTCAAAAATTAAACAAAATCGGAGCATCCACATATTTATTCAAATGCATACAAATTTACTGCTACAGTAGTTCCTGAAAATAATTAAACTCAACCATAATGAGAAAAAATTGAAGATTTTATCTTGATTTGGAGACTTTTAATGTAGCTCTAAAAGGTTTAAAGGATTTAATTTGTGTGTGAAGAATTGGTAGAGGATTTGTTAAAAATTGAAGTGAGAAATAGAGAAGAGAGAAGAGAGAAAAGAGAAGGGAAAACGGGGAAAATGGGAGGGGAGGATTAGCTGTGGACTGATCCTCTGCCCTTTTTTTACCAATTTACAAAATTAACTTTTAACTTTTTTTATAATTATAGATTTACCCTAAAACTTATAATGTATATATTTCTCTCCATTTTAAGAATGTGTAAAAATAGTTTTTTAGCAATTTATAGTTATTATATATATACATATGCTAAAGTAAACCTCTTGAAAATTATATTTAGTAAAAGTTAAATTTGTGGTTTTACATAACCAGCTAAACAAAAATCTTCCAAGCTATCCAAACAATCAACATCAAGCATGTAGACATTTTCAATTCTTTCACCAGTAAATACCAAACTATCATCATGTATTCTCACAACTCTACAACAAGAAGGTTCAAAGAAAACTTTCATCTTCTTGTCACACAAATCACTAAGATGACTCACCAAATTATATTTGAAGCCATTTACTAATGAAACATTTTTCAATGGAAGGGTCTGTACTCAATTCTTCAATCCCAATGACTTTCCTTTGTTGTTATCACCAAAGCTAACATTGCTAGTTTCTTTTTGATTCAGTAAGGTGAACTTCTATTCACTTATCAAGTGCCTTGAGCAACCACTATCTATAAATCATCCATTCTTGACCCACTTAATTTTGAAGCACACCAACAAGGCAAATCACTTCTTTTTAGGCACCTAACGAAAATTGGATCTTTTTAGTTAGCAACTGCATTACCTTGGGAATTGTTTGGCACTAGATCATTTTAGCATGATAAATTTTGATTATGCAAGATTTAGCTTAATGTTCTTCTTCACCACATACAAAGCAAGTCATACATGAGTGACTAGATGATACTTCTTTTAGAAAGTGAGATGAATACTTCCTTTATGGTGAAAAGGGATTATAACCTAGTCTAGATTTTTCATTTTTTCAATTGAAATTTTTTTGTTTCGTTGAAGAGTGTCGAGTTTTTTTTCCCTTTCTTTTTGTAAACTATTTCAAATCTTTTTTCATGGTTTCAACTTTCTTTTGTGTGGGTCATTTTCTTTTAAATTTCGGTGTTCAAATCATTTGAAATAACCAACTCTTTTCTTAGAGTTCTCAACTCAGAAAATGCTTCATCTAACTCTTTACAAGGTTGATCTAGTAGTAAACCAAAAATATTTTCAAAAGATTTAGTAGGACTACAATAAAAATTTTAAAACAAACTAGCTTCATAATTTTCAGATTGTATTACATCTTGTTTAGATTTCAATGACTTGAAACCCTATTTGAGTTGCACTTGTTTCTTTGAGAGGTTTTTGTACTATTTGTAAAGCTCATCATTATAAGCTTTTTCAAGTTCCTCATAAATAATAACATCAGAAAATATACCTTTTTTCTTTGTTAGACTAATTTGTTCCTTATTATCTTCATCCTTACTATTGATGCATTCAACAGTTTCCAGAACCATCAGATAGATGTTGATTTTTTAGTATTTTCTTCATCCTATTCAGTTATGGAGCTTAAGGCCTTGCTATTACTTAGTATTTTCTCCTTCTTTGCCTTTTCTTTAGTTTGTGACTATTTATTCTGATGTGTCCCAGTTTTTTGCACTTAAAGCATATTACATCAATTCTTTCTTTCTTGGGGTAAGCTTCCATCTTTGGGGGATAACTTTTCTTGATCATCTTTTTGAGGTTCTTGCCATTCTTCTTGTAAAATCATCTAAATTTTTTATCCAATAAAGCCATGTCTCCACCTTCCATTTCACTACATCACCAGATGAGACTTTCAAGGCAATGCCTCCTCTTTTCGTCCTTTCATTTTAGGAACCTTATCCATGGGGCATCATCATTTTGTGGATCATTAAAGATCCAATGAGTTCAACATATCCCTATCAAGTAACATTTTTATTTTCAATAAGACAATAACTTTAGCTTCCCATTTTTTAGTTAGGGATTTGAAAATTTTTTTAACAATTTCTTCCTCGATTAGCTCATTGCCTAGAGCCTTTACTAAGTTTATAATGACAATGAACTTTGTTAGCCCTAAGGGCAAATTATGTAGTTATAATTAATTTTGATTAATGACAAACATTGATAAGGACTAATATGCTTATATGTTGTGTGATAGGATTTGTGGATTAAGAAGTATGAAGTCTCATTGCCTTGAAGCCAAAATGCAACAACAACTTCAATGTGTCAAAGTGCTTGAAAATTAAAGAAGTTTTGTTCAAAGATGATTAAAAGCATTGAAGACTTCAAGTGTAGGTCACATATGCTCAATAGGTATATTCTTTTGTAAACCCTACACTTGTGTGTCTTGAAATCTATTGAATGCACAAGAGAGCAACAAAAACATGCTTTTGAATCTTAAATGACTTTGAATGAACTTTTGAATAACAAGTATGTTTTTGAACCTCAAATGATCTTGAGTAAACTTTTTATGATCAAAGTATAGATGTTGGAACTAAGACTAGCCATTAGTAGCCATTACTAGCCATTTTTATAGATGTTGGAACTGATTTTTGAAATGTATAAAAGGTATAAACTCAAGAATTTTTGTAAGTTTTGAATCTTTGAGAAATCTTAACATTCCAAAAATCTTTAGCAAACATCAAAGCTCTGTTTTGTCATGCATTTTCAATTGATCATTCCAGATTCCAAAGACATCAAAGTGAAGAGGTGCAACATTGTGTAACTATCTACCAAGAAAGTGGTAACATCTTATTCATTCTCCACTATTCATTTAATTGTGTTTTCTACTAGCTCATTACAAGGTTTTCTTGTAAACATAAAATCTTTTAGATAGGGGTGATCCTTGAGACATTGATTCAAGGTTGTTTGTAGATATAAAATCTTTTGGTAGGGTGAACCTTGTTTATAGAATTGCAAAAGAGGTTGTGAGTGTAAAATCATTGCGTGGTGAGCCTCTTATGTAATTGTTGAACTTGAGCATATAGTAGATTGATTGAAATTCTTGAGTGTAGACTCAATGTAGTGGACGTAGATCTTGAAGAGATCGAACCACTATAAATTGCTTGTGTTTATTGATCTTAAATTATTTATTGCTTTGACATTGATTTATATATTCTCTCATTGAAACAAGTATACATAATATGCTCTAGCTAAATTTGTTAAAGGAAATTGTTTTCAAAAATTAGCAAAAGACCTAATTCACCCCCCTAGGTCTTTCAATTGGTATCAGAGCAAGGGCTTCTTTGTGTGGTTTTGCAACCTAGAAGTTAAGATCTTATGGCTAATATTTCAAACTTACCTTATCTAGAAGGATCTTCCACAAATAGACCACCTTTGTTTGATGGAACAAACTATACATTTTGGAAATCTAAAGTTAAGATATATATTTGTTTTATTAATTTTGATTTGTGGAACATTGTTGAGAAAGGTCCTTACATACCAATGAAAATGAGAGCTAATAGAGTGACTTTAGAACCAAAGTCTATAGACGAATTTGATGAAAATGATTCAAAGAAAATGACATTAAATTATTATGCCATGAACATTTTAAATTGTGCATTAGATGTAACTAAATACAATAGAGTTAGTGGATGTGACACTGCTCATGATATGTATGAAGAACTAAAAAAGGCTTCTAAAAGGAATAAAGAAATGAAAACCAAAATCAATGAGTTATTAAATGAGAATTCAAAGTTGTCTTAAAAATGGAAAATTTCTTGAGACCATTAATTGCCTAAACATTGAAAAAGAAGTTTTAAATGTAACCATACAAAACATATCTTTTAAAATAAAGAGCTTTGCACAAAAGTTATTTCTCTTGAAACAATGCTTAATGATCATGAGATATTGAAAAAGAAAGTTAATGATCTAACATTATACATTGAAAAATTTACAAATGGAAGAGAAAAGTTAAATAAATTACTTGGTTATCAAAGATCTTCATATGTAAAACATGGTCTTGGTTACACTCATGAAAGTTATGCTCCAAAATATAAAAACTTCTTAGCTAAAAAAACTTTTAATTCTATGCCTCATACTTGTTGTACATATTGTGGCAAGCATGGACACAAAGTGTCAAAATGTTATGTGAAAAGAAAAATAGAAAAGGGTGTTAAAACTATTTGGAGAGTTAAAGAAACTTTTACTAACCCCCTTGGACCCAAGAAAATGTGGGTACCAAAAGTCACTCTCTCATATTTGGTGTAGGTTCATTTTGCTTCAAGATCAAGTGCCACAAAGTGGTTTCTTGACAGTGGTTGTTCAAGGCACAGGACAGGAAATGCCTCACTTGTTAGTGAGCTTCAAGCAACAAGTGAAGGTTTTGTCACATTTGGTGATAAGAAGAAAGGAAAAATACTTGGAATAGGTAACATTGGTAAAGGTTCTTTCCCTCTCATTAAGCAAGTATTACTTATTGATGGTTTGAAGTATAATTTACTTAGCATTAATCAACTATGTGATAATGAATGTAAAGTAGAATTTAAATGTGACACTTGTACTATTCTTAATAGTGCAAGTAGCAAAACCATCTTTGTTGCTAATAGAGTTGAAAATGTATATGTATTATATCTTGATGAACTTATCACAAATGATATAAAGTGCTTTGCCATTCATGATAGTGATGGATATTTATGGTATAGAAGATTAGGTCATGTGACCATAGATTTATTGAATAAACTTTCCACACAAGAGCTAGTTAGAGGATTACCTAAAATGCATTTTGATAAAACTGGTCTTTGTGATGCTAGTCAATATGGAAATTAATCTAAAACATCTTTTAAACCAAAGAAAATGGTTTCTGCCTCAAATCATCTTGAACTTGTTCATATGGACTTGTTTGGACCAATGAGGACCACTAGTCTTGGTGGTGAAAGATATGCTTATGTGATTGTTGATGATTTCTCTAGATTTACATGGGTGATTTTCTTAGCTCAAAAGGATGAAACGTTTCATGAATTTTCAAAACTTTTCAAAATGATTCAAACCTCTCTTGAGTATAAATTGATTTCTATTAGAAGTGACAATGGAAGAGAATTTTGCAATCAAGTCTTTACAAAATTTTGTGATGAATACGGTATAACTCATAATTTTTCAGCAATTAAAACACCTCAACAAAATGGTGTTGTTGAAAGGAAAAATAGAACCTTACAAGAAATGGCTAGATCAACTCTTTGTGAAAATTCTTTGCCAAAATATTTTTGGGCTGAAGCTGTAAATAATTCTCGTTATGTAATGAATAGAGTTCTTTTAAGACCCTTCATAAGAAAAATACCTTTTGAACTCCTATTTGATAAAACTCCTTCAATTGTTTATTCTAAGGTATTTGGTTGTAAGTGTTTTGTCTTAAATACTAGTGATAATCTAGAAAAGTTTGATAGAAAATCAGATGAAGGTATATTTCTTGGCTATTCATCAAATAAAATGGCCTATAGAGTTTATAACAAAAAAAATTATGTGTTGAAGAAACCATACATGTAACCTTTGATGAATCTAACATTTACCTTGAAAGAAGAAATGAAGATGATGTAGGTTCCTCAATGATTGATAATCAAACTCATCATCAAGCACCCACATTGGAAGAACATGCCAAAGAAGAAGAAATAATAGAGCAAGAACAAGATGGTCAACGTAGCAAAAATCAAGAGCTTCCAAAGGAACAAAGATGTGCAAGAGGTCATCCTAAGGAGCAAATCATTGGTGATGTCTCCCAAGGAGTTAAAACAAGGCAGTACTTTATTAACAACTTTGCTCTTCTATCTCATATTGAGCCTAAAAACATTGATGATGTATTGTGTGATAATTTTTGGATTATTGCTATGCAAGAGGAGTTAAATCAGTTTGAAAGAAATAAAGTTTGGACTCTTGTTCCTAGACCTCATGATCATTCCATTATTGGTACAAAATGGGTAAGAATAAATTAAATGAACTAGGAGAAGTTGTTAGAAATAAGGCTAGGCTTGTTGCTCAAGGTTTCAACCAAGAAGAAGGTATTGATTATGATGAAACTTTTACTCCAGTAGCTAGACTAGAATCCATAAGAATACTTTTGGCTTTCGCTTGTTTTAAAGGTTTTAAACTATTTGAAATGGATGTTAAAAGTGCATTTCTAAATGGTTTTATGTAGAACAACCACCCAGTTTTATATATGAAAGGGTTCCTAATCATGTTTTTAAGTTAACCAAGGCTCTATACGGATTGAAACAAGCCCCAAGAGCTTGGTATGAAAGACTAAGTGGATTTCCTCTTTCAAAAGGATTTGCAAAAGGAAAAGTGGACAAAACTGAAATACCTAAGAGGGGGGTGAATTAGGTATTTGGCTAATTTTTGCCAAATCAAACCTTTTAGATGTATAGATCAATAACAAATGATATGGACAAGAGAGAAACAAGTTATGGCAAAGCAATATAAGAAATATAGAACAATGAACACAAGCAATTTATAGTGGTTCGATCCTCAAGATCTACCTCCACTACCTTAAGCCTACACTTAAGGATTTCAATAACTCTACTATGTGCTCAAGTTTACAGATTACAAGAGAGGCTCACCACACTATGGTTTTACACTTACAACCTCTTCTAGTAATTTTTTCACACTATGGTTTTATATCTCAAACAACCTTGAATTACAACTTCAAGGATCACCCTTATCTAAAGGGTTTTATGTTATCAAGATAACCTTGCTAGAGCTAGTAGATCAACACAATTTGAATAAGTAAAGATGAGTGTGTAGATGTTACCACTTGTTGGTAGGAATTACACAAAGTTGCACCTTCACACTTTGATGTCTTTGGATTGATCAATTGAATGCACAAGACATAAGAGAGCTTGAGAAATGTTTGTAATAGACTTTAGAAAGCTTAGAGTATTCAAGGATTCAAAACTTACAAAAGATTTCATGTTTATAGCTTTTATAGAATTTGAAAATCAATTGAAACAGCTATAAAACGGCTAGTTAACGGCTATTTTCAGGAAATTTGGACGACCGAATTCTGCGTCCGAATTTTTCAGAAGACCAATTCTTCCAGCTTCGTCCGAATCTTCGTCCGAATATCTCTGGAAGAACAGTGACCATGCTGAGGACCAAAATTCAGACGACCGAATTTTTCTTCATGCGTCCGAATCTTCTTCCGAATTTCTCTGGAAGAACAGTAGCAAACTTTTGCTACCAAATTCGGACGACCGAATTTCTTGGAATCATGTTCAAACTTTGTAAAATCATTTGAGATTTAACTTCCAAAGATTTGAAATACTTTTGGTGTATATAGAAAACTTATTTAGACAAATATCAGTTTGAAAACCAAAATCAAATTCCTTTGATTATATAAAGTTTACTTAAAAACTTTTAGGACACAAAACCACATTCACTAAGGATTTATTCAAAACCTTTTAAAATTAAGAAACCAATTTTATGCTCTCTTATGCATTCAATAGACTCCAAGACATACAAGTGTAGAGTTTACATAGATATTACCTATCATCGTACCTACTCTACACTTCAAGTCTTTAATGCCTTGAGTTCATCTTTGAATAAACCTCAAAAGACTCATAGCTTTTTGAGGTTGTTCTTGCTTTTTGGCTTGAAGGCAATGAGACTTCAAACTTCTTTCTTCACAAATCCTATCACACAATATAAACATATTAGTTCTCATCAATATTTGTCATTAATCAAAATTACATGATTTGTCCTTAGGGCTAACAAAAACAGTCTTTATAAAAACCTCTAGCAATAATGATATTTTACTTGTGTAAATTTATGTTGATGACATTATTTTTGGTGCTACTAACACATCCCTTTGTGAAGAATTTGCCAAATCAATGCAAAATGAATTTGAAATGAGTATGATGGGAGAACTAAATTTCTTTCTTGGGTTGCAAATTAAGCAAAATAAGGATGGAGTTTTCATAAATCAAGCAAAGTATACCAAGGAGCTATTGAAAAGATTTGGAATGGATCAAGCAAAAGGGATAGGTACTCCAATGAGCTCATCAACTAATTTTGATAAAGATGAGAAAGGTAAAAATATTGATGAGAAATCATATAGAGGTATGATTGGAAGTTTACTCTATCTCACAGCAAGTAGACCTGATATTATATTCGATGTATGCTTATGTGCTAGATTTCAATCTTGTCCTAAAGAATCTCATCTAATTTCTGTCAAACGTATTTTTCGTTATTTGATTGATACACATAACTATGGTCTTTGGTCAAAATCTTCGTCTTTTGATCTTATTGGATATTCAGATACTGATTTTTCCGAATGCAAAGTTGAACGTAAAAGTACTAGTGGTCATTGTCAATTTGTCGGTAGTTGTCTTGTGTTTTGGTACAATAAAAAACAATCATGTGTGTCTTTGTCTACTGCTAAGCTGAATATATTGCTACTGGTAGTTGTTGTGCTCAAATATTATGGATGCAGCATACCCTATTTGATTATGGTCGTAAATTCAATTGTGTGCCTATAATATGTGATAATAGTAGTGCTATCAATTTAAGCATAAACCCCATTCAACATTATAGAACTAAGCATATAGAGATTAAGCATCAGTTTATTCATGATCATGTTGCTAAAGGAGATATATGCTTGGACTATGTGAATACAAATGATCAAATTGCAGATATATTTACCAAGCCTTTGGCTGAGGAAAGGTTTAACTATCTAAGAAGACTCTTAAGAATTTCAAAATTTAATTACTAATGTGTTTGTTTAAGTGTGATAAAAACAGGAAAATTAGGATGCATAATTTGGTTACATTGTGTGAAAATGGAACGTCCAAACTTTCTTCAGAAAATTCTGGACAGAAACGTTCGGACTCATGTTCAAACGCATTACAGAAAATTCAGACGTCTGAACTTTCTAAAAATGAAGAAACAGAGAAGTTCAGACTCAAGTTCGAATGCAAACCAAAATGTTTGTTCGTCCGAACTTTGCGGTTACAGTGGTTTTAAAGAAACCAAATAGCCGTTACACACATTTTTATCATCCGAACTCTCTCTCTTTTCAAATTTCTCTCTACCCATTTGCGTCCAAACCTAAATCTATCTGTAATTTCACCTTTTTCACATCAAACCACTTGGATTTTTGAGTTCCTAACCCTAAACACTTCTCAGATTTCACTGCTTCTCTAATAGAAAAACATCATGGTTAGAACTAAGAGAGCAAATATTGAGAAAGGAAAGAGGAAAGCGAAGGACAGAGATGGAGGAAGAATTCTCAATGAACCAAAGAGAATCAGAGTTCCTCAATCATCATCTGGAGCAGACAAATTTGTCTCAATCAAGGCTGCATCAGAATTCGAAGACTGGAGCAAGAAATCCAGAAAAATCATTCCTGGAAATAGTGTGGACTCTGACAAACTCACAAATATGGGTAATGTTCTGTCTTTATTTGGTGATATTGGCTGGAGCAATTTACTAGTTATTGATCTTTGTACTACACTGTTTAAATCCATCACATTTTTCATCAAAGTTTGTCTAAGGGCAAATTATGTAGTTATAATTAGTTTTGATTAATGACAAACATTGATAAGGACTAATATGCTTGTATGTTGTGTGATAGGATTTGTGGATTAAGAAGTATGAAGTCTCATTGCCTTAAAGCCAAAATGCAACAACAACTTCAATGTATCAAAGTGCTTGAAAATTAAAGAAGTTTGTTCAAAGATGATTAAAGGCATTGAAGACTTAAAGTGTAGGTCACATATGCTCAATAGGTATATTCTTTTGTAAACCCTACACTTGTGTGTTTTGGAATCTATTGAATGCATAAGAGAGTACCAAAAATTTGTTTTTGAATCTTAAATGACTTTGAATGAACTTCTGAATAACAAGTATGTTTTTGAACCTCAAATGATCTTGAGTAAGCTTTGCATGATCAAAGTGTTTTAGTAACGGTTTTTGAGTTTGAAAATGTTTAAATGACTTACCTATTTATACAAAATGTTTTCAATGTTATTAAGGTTTATTTTCAAATGATTTGACAAAGTTTGATTAGTTCGGATGCAAGTAATCATTTTCAAAGTTTGGACGTCCAAACTTTGAAAATGATTACTCTGCTTCCAGAGAAATTCGGACGCATGGGATAAAGTTCGGACTTCCAAACTTTCCCTGATAGCATGGTTACTGTTTTTCCAAAGAAATTCGGACGAATGTTCGGACGCATAAGGAAAAATTTGGACGTCCAAACTTTTCCAAACAACTTGGCACAGTAAAGTTCGGACGCATAGGAAAAAGTGCGAATGTCCGAACTTTTCTGAAACTAGCCGTTACTAGCCGTTTTATAACTGTTGGAACTGATTTTTGAAATCTATAAAAGCTATAAACTTGAGATTTTTTTTAAGTTTTGAATCTTTGAGAAATCTTAACATTCCAAAATCTTTAGCAAACATCAAAGCTCTCTTTTGTCTTGTGCTTTCAATTGATCATTCAATATTCCAAAGACATCAAAGTGAAGAGGTGCAACATTGTGTAACTATCTACCAAGAAAGTGGTAACATCTTATTCATTCTCCACTCTTCATTTAATTGTGTTTTCTACTAACTCAATACAAGGTTTTCTTGTAAACATAAAATCTTTTAGAGGGTGATCCTTGAGACATTGATTCAAGGTTGTTTGTAGATATAAAATCCTTTGGTAGGGTGAATCTTGTTTGTAGAATTGCAAAAGAGGTTGTCGGTGTAAAATCATTCTGTGGTGAGTCTCTTATATAATTGTTGAACTTCAGCATATAGTAGATTGATTGAAATACTTGAGTGTAGACTCAAGGCAGTGGATGTAGATCTTGAAGAGATCGAACCACTATAAATTGCTTGTGTTTATTGATCTTAAATTGTTTATTGCTTTGACATTGATTTATATATTTTCTTATTGAAACAAGTACACATAATCTGCTCTAGATAAATTTGTAAAAGGAAATTGTTTTTAAAAATTAGCCGAAGACCTAATTCAACCCCCCCCTTTAGGTCTTTCAAACTTGTTATTCATTTCAATGACAATTTTATCAGGTTTCATAGTGAGCATTTCATAGTATATCCACAATATATTTATTATTTATTCTTTAACCTAACTAGTTTATTTATAAGTAACCTCAAGTTTGTCCCAAACCTTTTTAGCCAATTTGCAAGCATAGATCTTGTTACATTCATTCACATCAGAGTACAACAAAGAATATTCAACGTTTTGGCATTGACTTGAATGTTTTTCTAGTTAGCTTCAGATTATTCAAACTTTAGCTTGACAACTTTAACATCCTCAACAATATTTGTTGGAATGATAGGACCATTGATAACTTTTCAACATTCTTTATCTAAGGGTTGTATAAAATTTCTCATCTTAGTTTTCCAGTAGAAATAGTTTGAACCACTAAAGAGTGGTAGACAAGAAATAGATTGTCTTTCTGGTTGTTGAACCATTTGATAAAAGACACTAGCTTTAATACCAATTGTAGAGCCTAAATAGTGTCCAAAAGGGGGGTGAATTGGACTTTAATTAAAATTGACCTTTTAAATCCGAAAATAAATAATCAAAAGTTTTTAAGTCAGAATTAGAAGACGACTAGACATTGAAAGTTGAAGTCCAAACTAAGTACCAAGTTAATTTCTCAAAGTAGACATTTCCGAAAAGACATTAGCATGAATAACTATTTGTAATAATTTGCTAGACTTAGAGCACAACTTTTCATGAGATTGAAAAACATACATGTTCAACTGGCCTAACTACTTAGAGCGTAGTCCAAGAGAGATCAAAAATATTTTTCTAATAAAGTTATCCAACTAGTTTTTTCTCAGAAAAAAAGTTTGTCCCATATAAAGTTAAATGTCTCGACTAGATCATAGTTTCAACACAACCTTCTATAATATGGATGTATACTTTGAACTGAATCATTATTATACAAGAGATGTTTGCTGGGATGAAAATAGATACAAGATAAATTGAGCAACTATTCAAAGTAAAGTAATGGAAAAAATAAATTGGAAGTGAGGATTTTTATAATGGTTCGGCAATATGCTTACATCTACTCTTTGAGAATTTTATTTCAAGTATTTTGGCTAATACAATCTTTTTAATAGTAGAGAAAAAACCATACAACTCTAAATTTCACTCTTTAGAATTTTCAAGTTATACACACTAGTTTTCAATATGTCTAGTAACTATCTCACCACCAATTTTTGATAGTTCTAGTAACTATCTTGTTAGCCCTAAGGGCAAATCATGTAATTTTGATTAATGACAGATATTGATGAGAACTAATATATTTATATTGTGTGATAGGATTTGTGAACTAAAAAGTTTGAAGTCTCATTGCCTTCAAGCCAAAGAGCAAGAACAACCCCAATAAGCTATGAGTCTTTTGAGGTTTATTCAAAGATGAACTCAAGGCACTGAAAACTTGAAGTGTAGAGTAGGTATGATGATAGGTAATATCTATGTAAACTCTACACTTGTATGTCTTGGAGTTTATTGAATGCATAAGAGAGCATAAAACATGTTTCTTAATTTTAAAAGGCTTTGAATAAATGTCTTAATGAATGTGGTTGTGTCCAAAAAGTTTTTAAGTAAACTTTATATGATCAAAGGAATTTGATTTTGGTTTTCAAACTTATATATGTCTAAATAAGTTTTCTATATATATCAAATGTGTTTCAAATCTTTGGAAGTTCAATCTCAATTGATTTTACAAAGTTTGAACATGATTCCGAGAAATTCAGTCGTCCAAATTTGGTAGCAAAAGTTTGCTACTGTTCTTCCAGAGAAATTCGGAAAAAGATTCGGACGCATGAAGAAAAATTCGGTCGTCCGAATTTTGGCCCTCAGTATGGTCACAGTTCTTCTAGAGAAATTCGGACGAAGATTCGGACGTAGTAGGAAGAATTCGGTCGTCCGAAAAATTCGGACGCAGAATTCGGTCGTCCGAATTTCCTGAAAATAGCCGTTAATTAGCCGTTTTATAGCTGTTTTAACTGATTTTCAAATTCTATAAAAGCTATAAACGTGCAATCTTTTGTAAGTTTTGAATCCTTGAATACTCTAAGCTTTCCAAAGTCTTTTACAAACATTTCTCAAGCTCTCTTATGTCTTGTGCATTCAATTGATCAATCCAAAGACATCAAAGTGTGAAGGTGCAACTTTGTGTAATATCTACCAACAAGTGGTAACATCTACACACTCATCTCTACTTATTAAATTGTGTTGGTCTACTAGCTCTAGCAAGGTTATCTTGATAACATAAAACCCTATAGATAAGGGTGATCCTTGAAGTTGTAATTCAAGATTGTTTGAGATATAAAACCATTGTGTGTGGTGAGCGTTGTTTGTAAAAGTTACTAGAAGAGGTTGTGAGTGTAAAACCATAGTGTGGTGAGCCTCTCTTGTAATCTGTGAACTTGAGCACATTGTAGAGTAATTGAAATCCTTAAGTTTAGGCTTAAGGTAGTGGAGGTAGATCTTGAGGATCGAACCACTATAAATTGCTTGTGTTCCTTGGTCTACATTTCTTATATTGCTTTGCCATAAATTGTTTCTCTCTTGCCCATATAATCTGTTATTGATCTATACATATAAAAGGTTTGATTTTGCAAAAAATTTAGCCAAATACCTAATTCACCCCCCCCCCCCTCTTAGGTATTTCAATTGGTATCAGAGCTAGAACTTCTTTGTGTGGTTTTACAATCTAGAAGACAAAGATCCTATGGCTAATATTTCAAACCTACCTTACCTAGAAGGATCCTCTACAAACAGACCTCCGTTGTTTGATGGAACAAATTACACATTTTGGAAGTCTAGAGTTAAAATATATATTTGTTCTATCAATTTTGATTTATGGAACATAGTTGAGAAAGGTCCCCATGTCCCAATGAAAATGAGAGCAGATGGAGTAACCTCAGAACCCAAATCCACTAATGAATTTGATGAGCATGATTCAAAGAAAATGACATTAAATTATCAGGCCATGAACATATTAAGTTGTGCATTAGATGTTACTGAATATAATAGAGTTAGTGGGTGTGATTCTGCTCATGATATGTGGAGATTACTCCAAATTACACATGAAGGTACTAATCAAGTTAAAGAATCTAAACTTGCTATGCTTGTTAGAGATTATGAACTGTTTACTATGAAACAAGGTGAAAATATTAGTGATATGTTTACAAGGTTTACTAATATTTTCAATGGCTTGAAAGCTTATGGTAAAAGCTATAGGATATTGAGGATCGAACCACTATAAATTGCTTGTGTTCCTTGGCCTACATTTCTTATATTGCTTTGCCATAAATTGTTTCTCTCTTATCCATATAATCTGTATTGATCTATACATATAAAAGGTTTAATTTTGCAAAAAAATTAGCCAAATACCTAATTCACCCCCCTCTTAAGTATTTCATATCTCACAAGTGAAACCTCCTTGTTTCACTCACAGACAAGCCTAACGGTGCTTGGCACTATTAAAGAGATGAAGGTAAAGTTTGCAACTTTTGTTTGCCCATCTAGAGCGCGCACACTTGTTCATCTCGCACATAGCACTTGACAACTTTTGATAGAATACTTCTATCTTCAATCTCGTGAGAAATTAAACTTGAGTGGAAATGCTTATCTAAAAAAACCCCTATGAGCAGATGAAAGATGGAGTCGTATGATACTTAATTCAACCTTTTTTCAAAAAAATAATTCACTTTTTGAAAAATCATCCTTCCTTAAAGCATATGTATATCTGTGATTGTCAAGGGTTTAGCTTTATAGATTCTTTCATAGAAAGTCAGTTTTTTTTTTTTTTGTCTCAAAATTTGTTTCAAAACATCTTTTAACCAATTTTGTGCATGTCTTGAAAAAGTCAAACTGACATCTTTCAAGAAGTTATTTTGGCAAATTAAAAAGTGACCCTAACGCAATGTCAGTGATATGGTCATTTCTCATTGTTAACCTAACTCACCTTGAGGTTCTACAATTTAAGAAAAGTTAGTTGATTAAAGATTTTGATCGATAGCTCGATTATAGATTTGATCAGCACAAAAAGCATTTCGTCACATTTTGAAATTCTTTCAGATGCTATATTGAAAAATATTTGAGACCAGATTTTAAAATTCACTGAAACACTCATATATAGAAACTTATTATTTCTAACGTTTTTTTGAAAGAATTATAAAAGACATACCCATTCACAGTATGTGTCTTGAATTTTGTATTTTGTTGTCTTGGTCATTCTTATTTCTTTCAAAATATATTCTGAAAACACTCAATAAATTTTATTAAATTACTTATACATATTTTGTTAATTATTAAAATCAGAAGATTGTAGACTTAAGTTAAAAGCATTTTCTAGAGGTGTTGCAAAAATGTGATGAAAGCCCTATATGGAACTTTAAAGATTGTGTTGAGTCTCGGTTTGGCCAAGACATCACGAAGGGGAAAAGGAAAATAACTTTTTTTTGGAAGGCCGGGGGTCGGCGGGGAATACATTGACGTGCTGTTCGGTTAATTACTATTTCTATCCCATTTTATTTGACAGAGTTTGTGCAAACAAGAGTTTTATATAAAAATTTAAATTGTATTATAAAAATAAAGTAAGAAATATGTGAGTCAGTAGCTACTTTATGTCAAATCTAAATATATAAAAGTAATAGATTATGAGGTTTGTAGTTAATTTATAATATAAAATATATTAAATTTTTTTTATAGAAAGTGTTAATTATTTTGAAAAGTTTTAATATAGTAAGAAGGTTAAATGAAATAAGACGGAGGGAGTAGTAAAGTTCTTATACAAAAAAAAAAATTATTTTAGAAATTCAACTTTGAATGTTTGGTCTAAAGATATTAAATGAAAATCGAAAAGAGAAGATTACATCATTTACACTTTTTCAACTTATTAGGATTTAATTTTTAATTTCTTAAACTATAAGTTAAAGACTTTATCAACTGTTTCATCAGCGAGAATCACATCATTCATACTTTTTCAACTTATTAAGATTTGATTTTTAATTTTTTTAAACTACGAGTTAAAAGACTTTATCTCTCAACTATTTCATCAACGACGATCACATCATTCACCTTGATCGTATAAATTAAGCAAACTATGATAGTCATCTTTTATATTGTGTATTGCATTTCCAATAATGACCGACTTTTTCTTTTTCTTTTTTTCTTTTTATCCCTTATTGTGGAGACATATAGAAGAAAACAATTTTGGCCCAATTACTTCAACTGTTGCGTCGGTTCACCTCAACTGCAACATTCTTTTTCCTTTTTACCTTGTTGATAGTATAACTACTACGTTTAAAAATCTGTTTTATACATCACCACGGCTGTCACATGAATTCTAAATTCAATCCAACTTTTATTACCATTAATAATTAAATAAACTTTGTTGTCGCCTATCCAATAGCCACAGAGAGTATTAAAACCTATCCACTCTAAATATATAACATAGAACAAAAGAAAATAAAACAAAACACGTTATTCTTTGTGCCTTCATTCCCATCCTCGAGCATCAACTGCAAGAAATCCCAGCTCTATATCAGCCCTTGAATAGCAACTTATATCACTTTGGGTGTATTACCAGCCTTAAAAATCACCTAAACTGGAGTTGAAAAAGAGAGAGAAGGTCTAAATCTGATTCGGGTAAGAAAAGAGGGCAAGATAATGGAGTTTAAAACACTGAGCTACAAAAATTAACACAGGAACGTGCCCTTAAATTGTAGATCTTTGAAGAAGAAAACTCGAAAAGAAGACTATAACGCATTGTAGGCAAAACTTGACAAAGAACAACATAAAAGTAAAGATTCGACCAAGATCCAAACTCCGGTAAAGACCAGAGCTTGGAGCCGGCCCGTAGGGAGGAGCTGATGAAGGGGATGCAGAGGCTGGAGAGACTTCTTTAGAAAGAAGAAAGAAGAAATAGACAGGCTTTCGCAGTTCTTGTGCCGAGATGCTGAAGTAAACAAACACAAACAAAAACAACCATGGGAAACTAAAGAACTCCGAAACAGGAATTTTAGATACATGAAAGATCTAAAAAATATATATTAACGAGAAATTTCAAGGTGGTAGGACATAAAAATTAAACAATAAAGATAATTTAATTTCTCAACACTCTCTCAAGTTCTTATTGGACCAATCTCTAAATTATTACTCCATACCACACATAACTCTAGATACAAACTCATATATATAGAGCTCTCAAGTCTAGATTACTAAACATATTTACATTAGGAATTCTATTATAAAAATGATAAGAAACTACTAAACCAAAACTTAATAGGACAAACTAAATTAAGAAATCTTCTAATCCTGCTTGATTTAATATTGCCAACATTGCCTCCTTTAAACCAAGCTTGGCAAGAAAGTAGGTCCAATTCCAACACGAGCCAAGATTTCCATTGTGTACTTTTTAGCAGTAAATACCTTACCTAATACTAAATTTTGAATAATTTTTATTTTCACACGAGAAAGTGAACGAGCTCGATATTTTGTAAATAATTTTGTTGCTAACTGACCTTGATCAATATACTTTTCCAAGTTGAAGTCCATTAAAACCATCCAAGGTGAAGTCCTAGACAAATGATTTATAATAGAATTGGGAGTAGTGATGATCGCAAACCACTCCAAACATAAGAATCAACAATCTTGGTAGTGATGATAGCAAACCACTCCAAACTATAAGAATCAGCAATCTCAGAAACAACATAGAACCTTGGAACCTTGTTTCCAGAATACTCTTGTTATCAGCGCCAACAAGAATTGCGCTACTATTTAGCCTAACAAGATCTGCTCCGAGTCTAACCTCATCAACCAAGGATAAGTTCTTTCCTTCTACTCTTATAGCACCCAACAAATCAGCTAGTGCAACTCTGACTGTTCTCTGGACTTCTTCTAGTCCTCGATGTCAGCTGTACCCAACTCTTCTACTTCTTCTAGCTTTGGACAAATATAATCTTCATTCACCTTATTTGTGGTTCGAATATGAAACAATTCATCAACATGATTTCCTTTTTACTCAACAACATTCTCGAATTCTTCTTCTTCAAATAATTTTTCAAATCCAAAATTATCGCAACAATCCATCCAATCAAAAATTGTAACTTTTGAAAGGCTTTCAATCACCAACATATCATGAATCGCAAGACTCAATAAAGAAATTTGACTTTCAGAACAAAGAGACTTTATGGAGGTATTTTTTCCATCATCACTTAAATCATAGTTCTCCAATTTCAACAATTCAACTTCACCTTGAATCTTTTCTATTAAATCTTTTCTTTCATCTGGAGAAGATAAATTTTTTTCCTTTTCCTCATCAAGAACAAGGTTCTCATCAACCTTTTTTTAAATCAAAAACCTTTTCTTTCTCAACTATTCCTTTTCTACTAGAATTGAAAACATAATTCTTACCTCCAAAAGAATGCATCAAAATAGTCCAACCTTCCTTTGTTGATCTTGCATAGAAAAACTTCTTTGCTACATCTATTGTAACTGTAGTTTGAAAATGAAACCATGCAAGGGTATTCTGGTTCTTTTTCTTCTTCTCTTCTTCTGTTAATTCAGCATTGGGAGGAGGTTCTTCAAAACCTTTTCCAATAATATCCCAAACTCCAACTTCTTCAAGAATATCTTGCGTATATTGATACTATAAATCAAAATTATTTTTTCATCAAAGATAAACTTTGGATGAGAAGAAAGAACTTTGTCATAAAATAAATAAAGAGAAGGGAAAGAAAATCTTTCTATGTTTGTCGAAAAAAATATATTAATGAAAAATTTTAAGGTGGTAGGACCTAAAAATTAAACAATAAAGATAATCTAATCTCTCAAAACTCTCTCAAATCCTTATTGGACCAATCTCTAAATTATGACTCCATACCACACATAACTCTAGACACAAACTCATATATATAGAGCTCTCAAGTCTATATTACTAAACCTATTTACATTAGGAATTTTATTCTAAAAAATAATAGGAAACTACTAAACCAAAACTTAATAGGATAAACTAAATTAAGAAATCTTCTAATCCTGCTTGGTTTAATGTTGCCAACAATACATATTCAATGTTAATTTTAGAATGATTCACATTCAATGTTGAAAAACAAAAGGCAAAACGTTTGGTAGTTGGTGAGATTATATTTTAATCATTATTTAGAATTAATTTCTCACTTATTTAAGGGCTAATTAATATAAATCTTATGAATTTGAGTTGTTTTGGTGAATTAAATATTTATGTACTTAGTATGAATTAATTAAGATTATTTTATCTATAAAGTACACTTTAATTCACTAATTTTACTAATTATTGATGCAGGGGCAAAATGGTAATGTCAAGAGAAGAAAATATGAAAGAAGAATTGGCTAGAAAAGGAAAATAAAAATTCACCATGCCATTCCAAAATTGATAAGGAGTCAATTTAAAGAAGAAAAAGGAAGATTCCAAAATTGTCTCACTACAAGAAAAACTGAATTTTGCGACGGTAAATTGCGATGGCATATTTCGTCGTCGATTTGCGACGGCTTTGCAACAGAACAGCTACGGGAAAAATAAGTCGCTAAAATGGCGACAGATTAAATTCCGTCGCAAATCCGTCGCCGATCTACAACGGATTTGCGACAGAATTATAAAATAAAAATAAAAATAAGTTAAAATAAATTCTGTCGCAAAGCCGTGGCATATCGGCAACGGATTTGCGACGGCACGAAAAAATAAAAATTAAAAAAAAAAGTTAAAATAAATTCCGTCGCAAATCCGTTGCATTGGAGTGGGTTAGGGATTTGAGGTTGCCCGATGGATATGCGTCTAACTTAGGTCGATGTGTTGGTTTGAATGGGTTGAAGATGTCGGGCATGAAGACGCATGACTGTCACGTATTTATGGAAAGATTGCTTCCTATTGTATTTAGAGAGTTCCTCCCCGCCACTATTTGGAATGTGCTAACGGAATTAAGTTTTTTCTATCGGGATTTATGTGCTCCAAAACTATCAACATCGCGTATGAGAGAGTGGGAGAAGAACATAGTGATCCTACTGTGCAAGTTGGAAAGGATATTTCCTCCTGCATTTTTTGATGTGATGGAGTATTTAATGATTCACTTGCCTTATGAAGCAAGGATTGCTGGTCCGGTTCAATATAGATGGATGTACCCATTTGAGAGGTTAGGCCTTCTGACATGAGCATTTAAACTGTTTTTTTTCGCTACTCGATGTAGAATTTCCAACACCGTTAAAATGACTAAGTGCAGGTTCTTATATCACCTGAAGTTGAAAGTAAAAAATAAGGCAAGGGTCGAGGGATCAATTTGCAATGCATATTTGATTGAAGAGGCGTCTACGTGTTTTTCTTACTACTTCGAGCCGCATCTCCAGACTAGACATACAAATCTGGCTCGCAATGACGAAGGTGTTTCAGAAAGATGTGGGTTGTCCATATGTAATGCAGCAGGCAAGGTGATCGGGAATATAATTAAGGCAGCTGTTAATTACATATATATCAATTGTGAAGAGATACAACCATTTGTAACGTACGTCTTTTTTCCATATTTTCGCTGGTTTACTGATTCTTCGTGGTTGACAACACTCGACTTATATAATGACTATGAAACAGGAAATTCAGAGCCGAATTGTATGCCGACCCCTGTACAACGGAGGAGGAAATTGATAGGAGATTTGAGGACGAGTTTCTCATATGGTTTAGGGCTTATGTATGTTTTTGTTTGTCGAGTAGTAAACAACAATGGTTAAGAAATATTATTCTAAATAATGAATAACACCGTTTATATGTTGCAGGTGCAAGATCATCAAAATAACGTAACATACGAAAATATTAAAAGTTTGTCCTGGGGACCTTCAAGGTAGGTGAAATCTTGTAAGGGATATATAATAAATGGTTTCAGATTTCATACGCACGATCATGGAGTCGGAAAGAGGACTATTAATTGTGGAGTATGGGTTAAGGGCGAGGACGAAGATATTGGCAGCAGGAGCGACTATTATGGGATTTTGAAGGAGATCATTGAAGTGTAGTTTCTGGGGATTCCATCTAAGGATGTTATTTTATTTAAGTGTGACTGGTATGATCCTGTGCTTAACATGGGCGTCAGGATTCATCCACATTACCAAACTGTAGAGGTTAATTCAAGAAAAAGATACCCAAATATGATCCATTTGTATTAGCTGTGCAAGCTCAGCAAGTATACTATGCCACTTATCCTGAAAGTAAAAGAAATAAGTCTGATTGGATGGGAGTATGCAAATCGAAGGTGCGTCATGTCATCGATGCACCTGTTGTTGAGAGACCATACCAAGAAGATGTAGATGAATCGATCACATTTAGTGTACGTGGTGAAGATGACATAATCGGCGAACTTGTACATGAAACAGGTGAAGGGGAGATTCTGGATGATAATGAATCAGGAAATACGGAATATGATGACCTGACTGATTCTGATACTGAAGTTGAAAGTGAATGGGAATCAGAAGATGATCTGAGTGAGGACGAAAATAGTAAATAATTTATTGTATGTATGCATTTCCTTACATATACTACGTCACTTATTTATTTTTAAAATTTAATTTATATTATTTTTTACATATTACTAATGATTACATAGCTAACAAAAATTTTATTCTTTTTCAGATGCCTCCACATAGATCACGTTCGATTGGGATGAGTGCTTGTACTCCTTCTCCGTCTTTACCTGGCCCGATGTCTTTACCGAGTGAGGATGACACACGTGGAGCGGAGTCCGAGCATACGCCTTTGACCCCAGCTTCTGTGGTACCCTCTAAGGCTGCTTCTACAGGTCGGACTCAGACAGAGGAAGTTCGTATTCTGATGACCCCGAGTGGCGACGAGTAACTTTCTATTTACTTTTGCAAAAATGTATTCAAATTTTTTGTTCAATAACTAACTATTCATCTGTGTAATGGAACAGTTTCATCCCAGCAGAGGGGACGGTGCATTCGATATCGGATACGTTTCACCGGCATTTCACTGGATCGTTTCCTAATTTTGAGGCAGTGCCATTAGAGCTTTGGGACATGTGGTTCCAGATGTGGAGTGTAAATAACAAATTATAAAATATATATCCACATTAATATATATATCTATATATTCTCTATATATTTGATTTTTTTTAAATAAGTTTGCAGACACGTTATCGATGGCTTCCAGAGCATGCTTCGTGTAAAGGGAAATGTCCACCGTGGATATCTCCTGACATTTGGAGCCAACTCTGGCGAGATCACTGGAGCACGGAATAATTCAAGCGTGTTTCAGCCGCTGATAAGCGGAACAGAGCAGCCGCGCCTAGACCGACTCACACGGGAAGATGCATTTCCTTCAGCGAGCACGAGCGTCGGATGGTAATGATTATTTTTTCTTGTTATTTAATTCTAATATAATTACTAAATATTTATATTAATATATTTGCAGCATAAGGAGCGCGGAGATGACTTCCACTTCACCGATATGTACGAGGCGACACACACATATAAGAGTGGCCCAAAAAAGGGCACGTTTGTCAGTGAGAAATCACAATATACGTTGGTAAGTTTACAGATTATATTACTCCGTATTTTACATTAACTGTTTTATTGTTAGACACCGTTATAAATTTACGATGTATACAATTTGCACGATAGCTTCAACGCTTTGAAGGAGCGCTATTAACAGGTGAGTCTCAGGATTTGGTGACTTCTCAGCAACCACCGGATTAGAAGTCCCTATTTATGGAGGTTGCTGGCGGTGCTTCGAAGAATCGGATTTTGGGATTGGGTTCCAAGGCAGTTCACATGCGACGGAGGTTATGTTAGTCCACGTCACCCTCTGTTCCAACAGCTTACTCGATTATATCGCATCCAGAGTACGCATCTCTTCACAGTCAGTTGCAGAGAGAGAGGTCGATGCGCGGTTATTTCCAACAACGCTTTGCTAGTTTGGAGCAGTATTTGCAAGTTATGTCTGAGGCACTACATCTGCCTCCGCCGCCTTCTCCACCTCCACCTCATTTTCCGATACCAGATTCTGAAGAGCAGACAGACGGGGCTGGTGAGGATTACACGATCGATCCGCCTGACGACCATCCTCCAACAACTGGCCCTCCAGATCCACCTCCGCCTCCTCCACCGTCTACAGCACCGCCTTCTATAGTTACATAGAATTTGTTTCATTTTTTTCATTGTTGTACACATAAAATATTGACATTTAATGGATTTATTATATTTATTTTAATTTAATATTTTATTTTTAATTATTATATTGATTATGCTTATTTTTTAAGAATAATTATTTAAAAATTACTGAAAATTATCACTTAAAAATTTTAAAATATTTAATTCAAAATTAAATTATAAATTGAGTTGCAACGGATTATATCCGCCGCAAATCTGTCGCGCATTTGTGACGGATATTTTTCGTCGCAAATCCGCGATGGCAATATTTCGTCGCAGATTTGCTACGGAATATTTCGGTCGCAGATTTGCGACGGAATATTGCCGTCGCAAATCCGCGAGGGAAATATCCGTCGCAAATCTGCGACAGAATATTTCCGTCGCAAATTTGCGCCTTCTATTTTTATGACGAACTATTGCGTCGCAAATTCGTGGCAATTTATGATTTTCTACGGATTTGCGACAGAATAGTCCATCGCAAAAATGAAAATTTCTTGTAGTGTCTTTGATTGGGAATAGGATTTGGAATCCAAATTAGATTTAAATTCCGAATACACACCTATATATAGAGAAAATAAGGCTTGCGGCAAAAGGGAGAGAGGGGGCGGAGACTAAAAGAAGAAATAGATCTAGAAAGAAAGAAAAGAGAAAAAATTCGGGCAGCCAAAGAGAAGAGAAATTTGTGCAGCAAAGAGAAGAAAAATTCAGACAGCAAGAAGAAGAAGAAAAATGGAAAAAGGAGGGTTGACCGAGAGGAAGCAAAACGAACAGAGAAGCTCTTTTGTGTTCATTTATTTTTTTATGCTAATTAAATTTATGACTTTGAATATTCAGATCATGAATAGCTAAATCTTTTGTGACTAAGACCTTCGATGAAGGTTGAAATTCTTATAAATTTAATTTATTTCAATTAAAGATTGTTTATTTAATCTCGATTTTGATTAACTGTTATTATTGTTTTTAATGCTTGCAACTTTCTGGCCAATTTTTGCATGCCTTTAAATTTATTCTAGTGGCTGAGGAGTATTAGTTTAAATTGGATCGTGGTAATAACAATACATCATAAAATGGACTAGAGATAGATTCGGTTTCTTTGTGTGGTTTCTAGCGAGTAGGAAACAAAAGCTGGGCAATTTCATAGAGGTGTTTGCGGCTTGATAATTAAAATCACATAGAGATATGATTGGTTTATTAATTAAAGTTAGGAGCTTTCCACCAAGAGATTGAGTCTAGCTTATAATTGAAAATTCTACCATTAACAAAGTCGAGAATTAATTTGAAGAAATTAATTATTTGTCATAAGAGGAGCAGTTGGATTTGGAGTATATTAGTCTATTCATTGCCATTGATTTTTAATTAATATAATTATTGATTTTTGTGTTTATTATTATTGTTAATAATCTTTATTGGTAATTAAATTTAAGATAAAATCACATTTATTTTGGTTTAAGTTGGGTTATAAGTATAAGAATTTTGCAGCTATGTAGCAATCCTCCTTGTAACGACTTGTACTCACTACTTTATTACTTATTTGACATTTGTGCACTTGCAAATTTCACATCAGTAGTGCGCCCAAGGAATACAACAGTTTTGGGTAGCTTCCGTGTTCATGCTTATCTTTTCTAATGATTTCTTGCCTGGAGTCCTAATTTCGGGGAAGTAAAAGATATTATAACTTGAACAAAAATGAAAATCAAATAGCAGTCGTGGCATTAAGCAAAACGTGATGTTAAAATTATTGTTTTCTTGTTGTTTCTAATTGTAATTTCCTAAAGCCGTAATCCTAATAGTCAATATGAACATATGGATAATTGGAGCCTTGATTGCCTATAAAAAGGCACAAGAATAATGCATTTGCCATTCACGTGAGTACCATCTCATCTACTTTCATTTTCTTCTTCTCCAAGTCTTTCGTTGCTTTCTTCTGTTACAGGAAAACAATGGCGTCAAAAGTTTCAATATTTCTTTGTCTGATTTGCTACTTTCTTCTAGTACTGCCGTCTTATTCTCAATCTGTCCCTGATAGTCTCCGTAAATGTATTTCCAACGATACCATCTTGCATTTCCCAAGTGATCAGTCCTATGAACCAATCTATGAATATACTATTCAAAACCTAAGACTTCTGAACCATTCGAACCCAAAACCACTTGCCATAATTACTCCACTAAATTACTCCCATGTCCAAACTTCAATTTTATGCGCCAAAAAAATTGGAGTACAAGTTAGAGTCCGAAGTGGCGGCCATGACTACGAGGGCATGTCCTATACTTCGCTTTATTGTGTTCCATTTATCCTTGCTGATCTTGTAAACCTCACATCAGTTACTGTTGATGTTGGAAGTGAAAACAAAACTGCATGGATTCAGGGCGGAGCCACAAAGGGCCAAGTCCATTACTGGATAAATAATGAAACGCAAGACTATGGCTTTACAGGTGGAATTTGTCCATATGTTGGAGTTAGCGGGTTCATCAGTGGCGGTGGAATTGGTTATTTGACAAGAAAATATGGATTAGCTGCTGATAATGTGATTGATGCTCTCCTTGTTGACGTTAATGGTCAAATTCTTGACAGAAAATCAATGGGAGAAGATCTGTTTTGAGCCATTAGAGGAGGAGGTGCTGAGAGTTTCGGGATCGTTGTGGCCTGGAAAGTTCAGCTTGTAGCTATCCCACGGATTGTCACCGCTTTCAACACATCTAGGAGCTTGAAGGAAGGGGCCATAGACCTGATTGAGAAATCCCAATTGGCCTGCTCCAGCATGAACGAAAGTGTACGAATGAGGATCGAAATATCAAAGAGGAACGGGACAACCAAAGTCAGATTCAGCTCAGTGTTCCTGGGAACAGCTAAAGAGCTCTTTGCGACCCTGAATGCAAGCTTCCCTCAACACCCAAAGAAGCTCTAAGAGATAGAAAACCAATACCGATCTTCAAGACTCATTTCAAATCTAAATCTGACTTTGTCACAGAACCTTTGAGTCGTGAAGCGATAAATGAGCTATGGAGAAATTGTTCGGAGAATTAGAACTTCTCCATGGTCATGTTTCCTCATGGTGGTATAATGAACGAAATACCTGTAAACGCAACACCATTTCCTTTCAGAAAAGGCATTTTGTACGCTATCGAGTACATGATGAAATGGCACGAGGACGATATGGAAACAGCAAAAAAGCAGGTTCACTGGATAAGAAGGTTTTACAGATACATGACTCCTCATGTGTTAAAATATCCAAGGGGTGCGTTTTCGAATTTCCGAGATTTCGACTTAGGAGTAAACGATGTTTATGGAGGTACTTACGCAGAAGCTAGGAGCTGGGGAGTCAAGTATTTCAAGGAAGAAAATTTCAAACGTCTGGCAATTGTTAAAGGTAGAGTTGATCCAGAGAACTTCTTTGTTCTTGAACAAACGATTCCACCTCCATTTCCAACTGCGAAAATAATCCAGCAAATAAGAAAGGGGAAATTTTCTCCTGAAAGTGCTGCTATCTGAAGATCATGAGTTGTTGCTGCTGGATGGCTACCTATTTTGAGTATTTCGTGTGATGAATGTTCGAAATAATAATGCTTTTGTTGTAATTTGCATGCGCCGTGTTGGATTTGTATTTATGTGAGTGTTACCTGTGATAAAATGCTTCAAATAAAAGATTCTCTCCCTCCGCGAAAGTAATGTAAAATTTTAGCAATAAACGTATTTCAATGTGAGAACCGCCTTGGATTGGGTGTTGTTTTAAATTAAGTTTTATTAAAATTGTAAAATGTAAAAAAAAGTGAAATTCAAAATAAAAAAAAGAAGAAAAAATAAATTTTTTTAGATTAAAAAACCAATCCAAATGCACTCTAAATTTCTAGCAGTTACCTTAACCAAGAAATGGATTGATACGTTAGACTACTTCACCATTATGAATAAAAGGGATTACACAGGAAGTTGGTTGCATGTTCTTTTTTTCTTTTTTCCTGCTGATTTAGTTTCATGAATGTTAAATGATAGGAAAATATTCCATCTCACCTTTTGGCTCAAGAACCCAAAATAACAGGTAATTGCATTTCATGTGTTTTGAGATTTTTATTTTAATTTTCGTAAAAGTTAAATTATTTATGAGAAGAGATGTGGATCCTATACTTAAAATTTTGTGTTTAATTTTGAAATTAAACCCTGTCCAAATTCAACTGATTTTCTTTTTACTTTTTATAATGCTATAAACTTTGAATTCGTCTCTAAATTTTAGATTATGCAACCTTGGAGCAAATGTACAAAAGGTACCCAAGGGAAACTGGATGCCAGTGGGATTTCGAGGCTATAAAAGGAAAGGCAGCGGAAGGGAACTGGACAACACTATTAGGAACCACACTCGGAAAACATGTCGTTCATATTATGAATTTCAGCTCTTCAGAATTCTTGTTGTTTTGCAGTATTTTTCGGTCACTGGAGTCAAGTACCTTGAATTACATTTGTGTTGAATTTGCCTTTTTTGAGCATTTTAGCATTTTAGTAATGTCTATAATTATGTATAATTTGACCATTCTTGCACTTAAATTAGTTATTCTAAGACTATTAATTTTGTAAAGTAAGTAATTAATAATATAGTTTTCAATGGCAATAGCTATTAATAACTGTAATTAGCTAGAGATGTCGTGCCTCAATTTTTTAAAAAGAAATTTTTAAAAAATAATCAGATACTCTTAATTATATATCTTATTTAAGATGAACATTCATTCTGATAATTCAATATTTAAAAACACTTGTAATTTGATATAAAGATAATACTTACCACTTTAAGTAATGCGTCCTAGAAGAAACTACAAGTAGCAAAATTCATCCCCGAAGTATGTTTATTAGACCACGCTTAACCAGCACCAGTCTAATTCTATCTTCATCCATTCCTCTGGTTGCGGTAAAATACCTATCTAAATTTGCAGGATCACAAAAACGTTTTTTTTTTCTTCAGTATGAAGCCAAATACAAGTCAAAGGAGAAAGTATCAGACTCTGGGTCATGGCATAGTGAAAGTAGGAAGGCTAAAACAAAATGTGCTGGAGAATTCCTTAATTCTTTATATATTATGTAGAACTGTACAGTTGTTATGAAATTAATATTATTATGGATGTCCATTATCAAAGTTATAGAGATACTCCAACTATCCAAAAGATAGATGGTAGAGTTCTATCTTATCTTTAATTAGTGATAAGATTTGTCTTCTGATTATCATATACCTCTTCTGATTAGAATATACCCCTAAACCCTATAAATAGGGTTCTAGACTGAGGCGTTGTATTCACTCATTCATTGATTGATTGATTTACTCTCAGAAAATCAATAAAGATCTCTTGTTCTATCTCTTTATTTTTTCTCTATAGTTTTCTCTTGTTCTCTACATTATAATTTCTTCATTAAGTTCTCTACATTAGTATTACGATTTTGTTGTGCCAATGACGACTGCGCATCAATAAATTCATAACACGTTATCAGCACGAGTCCATCCTACTGGAGTTTAGAGATCAATCAAGCTAAAAAAGGTATTTTTCTACCTTCGAATTCTCATGTAAAACCTTGCCAAACTCGATTTTTTTTTTTTGTGCTCTTAACATTTCTGGAAAGAATTATTTGTCTTGGATTCTAGATGCTTAAATTCATCTAGATGCAATGCGTCTGGGAGACACCATTGTAGAAAATAATGTGTCATCATCTCAAAATCGTGCAAAAGCTATGATCTTTCTCCGCCACCATCTTCATGAGAGTTTGAAGGCAGAATATCTTACCGTAAGAGATCCACTTGTTTTGTGGAATGATCTAAAAGAAAGATTTGACCACCAAAAGATGGTCATTCTGCCAAAAGCACGGTATGATTGGATTCACTTACGGCTACAAGATTTTAAATTTGTAAGTGAATATAACTCCACGATGTTTAGAATTACTTCTCAATTGAAATTATGCGGAGAAAATATCACCGACGCTGATATGTTAGAGAAAAAATTCTCTACTTTTCATGTCTCGAATATTGTCCTGCAGCAACAATATCGAGAGAAGGGCTTTAAGAAATATACTGAATTAATTTCTTGCCTTCTTGTGGCGGAGCAAAACAATAAGCTGTTAATAAAAAATTATAAAACTCGACCAACAAGTTCTACTCCACTCCCTGAAGTGAATGCAGTTAGAACCCGAGGATATGGCCTTGAAAGAGGTCATGGTCATGGTCGAAACCGAGAATACGGACGTGGTGAAAAAAATAGAGCATTAGAAAGTGGGCCAAAAACAATGAGAAAAGAAAAGAGGAGGAATTGGATCTAGAAGATCATGAAGATAAATGTTATCGGCGTGGTATGTAAGGTCATTTGTCCCGTACTTGTCGTACGGCAAAGCACCTTGTTTAGCTTTATCAAGCATCAATTAAGAAGAAGGGGAAAAGTCCTAAAGCAAACTTTACTTCTCAAAATTCCATTCCCGATGATGGTGATAACAATAATCTTAATGATGCCATTGTTGATGTAACTCATCTAGATGTGGCTGATTTTTTTGAGCATCCAGAAGGAAGAATTGATCATTTGATTGGTGATGGAACTGTCCAAAAGAAATGAGATGTTTTTCTAAATTTTTAGTTTAGTTCATGTTTAGTTATATTTCTTTTGTAATAATCCTTAATGATCTACTACAAATTTCCTTTGTAATAGGACTTTATATTTTTATATGTTCAGATGCTCTTATTCCTTATTATGACTCTCAAAGTACCACTGAAAATATTTGCTTCATTGATAGTAGTACTACGCACACTATATACTTAAAAGCGAGAGATATTTCTCTTGTTTGAATATGGGAGAAACAAATGTTTACACTATTGTTGTGTTTTGTTGTCTATGCGCTTATACGTAATTTTATTTCAATCTTAAAAAATTTGCACACAAACACTAGGCAAGCGTACCTATCGTTTAGATTAGTATTGTGGAAAGTACTTCAAATGTCGTTGATATTCTATATTTGTGCTTCATATAATGATCATTTTGAGCTCACATTTCTGCTAAATTTTGGTGTTTTAATCACCATTTACACTCCCTTTATCTCTTATTTGCTTTAGGTGAGTTTGTTGAAGATTTGGAATTAAATGAAGCAAACAAAGAGATTTTACACAATGAAGAAAAATAGAGAAATGTAGAGGAAAAATAGCCTAGTAGACAAATTTTAAGCACAAATTTGACCTCTATGAGGATTTCAAATGCAAATGTGTCTTCTAGACAATTATATAGGGCATTCTGAAGTTTTTAGAATGGTAAAATTTATATCAATCGGAGTTCATTTGCCTACCTTACAGATGCTACAAAATCACCTGTTCTGCATTGTGTTCTAGATTTGACACATTTTAGTATAACGATCATATCTTGAGTTTTAGATCCCAATTGAGGTTATTTAAAGCTCTGTGGAAAACTAAGAATGAAGACACCAAGACCTAGATCAGCCAATTTAATGTTCTGGATTCACCTAGAAGTCAAAACAGTGTCACAGTCATGCAGCAGAACCTTGAACCAAAACTGGGAGTAAGCGGTGCCATTTAGTCCAGACCAAGCGGTGCCGTTTATTTCAATCTGAAGCTATTTCTCTGACACTTTTCTCTCTCTTTTGGGCGAGAATTAAATACCCTTTAAGGGCAAGAAGAGGAGGCAGCTAGGGTTGGCTAGAGAGGCTGCAAAACACCAAGAAAACACACCAAATTCTTCTTCCAATCCATCAATCTTGCAAGAGAAATCAAGAGAGAAGGTTGAATCTTTGAAGAAGGAGAACATCCACCTTGAAGATTCGTGGAAAAAGCTGCAATTTTCTCAACATCACAGTGACGAATTTCAAGCCTTGAAGAAGAGAAGATTTCCACCATGAAAAAGAGCAATTCTTACTCTTTCTTTATTGCTTTACATTCTTTGAATTGTAATATGTTGATGAGCTAAACTTTTGAATACTTGGATGGGTATGAACCCTAGATTTTACCTATGTGAATTAATTGTTTCCTTAGTTGATTGAATTCAAATTTCTTGTGGATTGTTTATGGGTTTGAATGGTTGAATTGATTGAGTGGATTATTGATGCATAATCTGGAATTTTTTAACTTGGAATTGAGAAAGGAAGGGTGGTTGACAATTGATTCATGATATTCCATATTTGTGCTCTATATAATTATCATTTTGAGCTTGATTTTATGTTACAATTTGGTGTTTTAATCACCATTTATACTCCCTTTATCTCTTATTTGCTTTAGATGATATTATTGAAGATTTGGAATTAAATAAAGCAAACAAGGGAAATTTATACAACGAAGAAAAACAGAGAAATGCAGAGAAAAAATAGACAGGTAGAGAATTTTCACATGTGATTTTGACATTCATACAGATTCCAAATGCAAAAGCGGTATTCTAGACAATTATAGCGGACATTCTGAAGGTTTCAGAATGGCACAATTTGTGTCAATTGGAGTTCATTTGCCTACCCTTCTTATGCTGCAAATTCACCTATTCTACATTGTGTTCCATTTTTGACACAGTTTGGTATAATGATCATATCGTGAGTTCCAGATGCTCCATTTCGGTGATTCAAATCTTTGTGGAAAGATAAGATCCTGATCTACAACTTTTATGAAGACATCAAGACCTAGATCAGCCTATATAATGCTCAGAATGCACCTAGATGGCAAACCAGTGTCACAGGAGGGCAGCAGAACCTTGCACCAAAACTGGGGGCAAGTGGCGCCATTTGTTCTGATCTAAGCGCCACCATTTGTGTTGATCTGAAACTGCTTTTAAGTTGCTTTTCTCTTTCTTTTGGGGCAGTTTTCAATACCCCTTTAGGGCAGAAACAAGAGGGACGGTTGGAGTGGACAGAAAACAGCAAAACACCAAGAAAACACACCAAATTCTTCTTCCAATCCATCAATCTTGCAAGAGAAATCAAGAGAGAAGATTGAATCCTTGAAGAAGGAGAACATCCACCTTGAAGATTCATGGAAAAAACTGCAACTTTCTCAACAAAATCGTGAAGAACTTTAACCTTGAAGAAGAGAGGAGATTTCAACCATGAAAATGAGCAATTCCTCCTCTTTCTTTGTTGTCTTATGTTCTTTGATTTGTACTATGTTGATGAGCTAAACTTTTAAATACTTGGATGGGTATGAACCCAAGATTTTACTTATGTGAATGAATTGTTTCCTTGGTTGATTGAATTCAAATTTCTTGTGAATTGTTTGTGGGTTTGAATGGTTGAATCTATTGAGTGGATTAATGATGCAAAATCTGGAATTCTTTCACTTGGAATTGAGAAAGGAAGGGTGATTGACAATTGATTCATAATCTTGAAATTTTCACTTGGAATTGAGAAATGACGAGTGAAATAGACCATACACAAACAATGAAGATGATTTAGTTAACTAGAGATAGAAACCTAAATATCTTCTTAATAATTAGAGAAATCTAATTGGGAATTCACAATTCTTAATGCATTCTTGGGTTGAATTGGTTAGAAAGAGATTTCAACTAATTAATCTAAGAGTAGAGAACTTTCATCTAGAGATAGAGTAAGTTCTATCATTGGAATTTCATCAAACATAAGAAGGGAAATTTATCAACCAAGGGACATCTCTATCACATAGGTAATTCTAGGGGGATTAACCATCCAAATATTGTTTTCTCAATTGAATTCTCTCTTGCAAACAAAAATAAGTAAAGTTGGTTTAATTAGCTAAGCTAGACTTCTATTCCTAGTAGTAATTTCAATCAGTTTCACAAACAAATTTGATAGGCTAAACAATAGAATAGAAAGTGAGTAATGATATTTAACTATCCCCGTGGATACGATATTGAATTTACTTGCCATTATACTACTCATAACGATAGGTGCCCTTGCCTTGTGTTTGTGTGCAAATTGTTGAGGATTATGATAAAAATTTAGTATAAAGGCAAAAATTCATAATCTGGAAATTTTCACTTGGAATTGAGAAATGAAGGGTGAAATAGACCATACACAAACAATGGGAATGATTTAGGTGACTAGAGATAGAAACCTCAACATCTTCTTGGTAATTAGAGAAATCTAATTGGAAATTCATAATTCTTAATGCATTCTTGGGTTGAATTGGTTAGAAAGAGATTTCAACTAATTAATCTAAGAGTAGAGAACTTTCATCTAGAGATAGAGTGAGTTTTAGTTGAGGAATTTCATCAAATATAAGAAGAGAAATTTATCAACCAAGGGACATTTATATCACATAGGTAATTCAAGGGGGATTAACCATTCAAGTATTATTTTCTCAATTGAATTCTCTCTTGCAAACAAAAATTAGTGAAATTGGTATAACTAGCTAAGTTAGACTTCTATTCCAAGTAGTAATTTCAACTATTTTCACAAGCAATTTTAATTGACTAAACAATATAATAGAAAGTGAGTAATGATATTGAACCATTCCCGTGGATATGATATTTAAACTTGCTTGCCATTATACTAATTTAAACAATGTGTGCACTTGCCTTTTGTTTTTGTGTAAATTGTTGAGGATTGTGATAAAATTGAGTATAAAGGCATAGAAACAAAACACAACAGTCGTATCCACGGGGATGGTCAATTACCATTACTCACTAAAATACCTAAGAGGGGCTAAGGTATTTGGCTAATTTTCGCAAATTAAAACCTTTTATACGTCTAAGCAAAGAACAGATTATATGAGTCAAGGTATAACCAATTTATAGCACAGCTGTTAGCCCTAAGGGCAAATCATGTAGTTATGATTAGTTTTGATTAATGACAAACATTGATAAGGACTAATATGCTTGTATGTTGTGTGATAGGATTTGTGGATTAAGAATTTTGAAGTCTCATTGCCTTGAAGCTAAAATGCAAGAACAACTCCAATATGTCAAAGTGAATGAAGATTGAAGAGTTTGTTCAAGATGTTAGAAGGCTTTGAAGACATGAAGTGTAGGTTGCATGTGTTTAATAGGTAAACTTTGTAAAACCTACACTCTTAAGCCATGGAATCTATGAGTTGCAATTGAGAGCATAAAACTTGATTTTAAAGGGTTTCAATGGTTTTGAACTTACCTAAATTATCAAGTTTTCATAAATGGTTTTTGCACTTAAAAGGTCTTTAATGACTTATCTTTGAGGCTAGAATGTTTTCCAACTTGTTTGAATTGATTTGAACATGTTTTGACAAAGTTTGAAAAATTCGGATGCAATATTCGGACGCAGGGCAAAAAATTCGGTCGTCTGAATTTTGTAGCAAAAGTTTGCTACTGTTCTTCCAGAGAAATTCGGAAGAAGATTCAGACGCATGGAAAAAATTCGGTCGTCCGAATTTTGTAGCGAAAAATTTGGACGCAGAATTCAGTCTTCCGAATTTTGAAGCGAAAAATTCGGATGCAGAATTCGGTCATCCAAATTTTCTAAAACTAGCCGTTACTAGCCGTTTTATGGACGTTTTAACTGATTTTTAAATTCTATAAAGGCTAGAAACTCTAGATTTTTGAAACAACTTTTGCACAAAAGAAATCCTTGAAGCTCTAACTTGTTTTACATCAAAATTATATCAAAAGCTCTCAAATTGCCTTGTGCTCAAAGATTAAAATTCAAGATTCCAAAGGCAAGAAGTGAAGTGGTGCTAGCAAGTGTATTCATCCACCAAGAAGTGTTGGTACTATTCTAAACTCTATCTTTATATTATTGTTGTGATTGATACAAGGTTGTCAAGAGACATAAAACCCTTGTGGAGGGTGAGCCATAGACTAGATTAATCAAGGTTGTTTGTGTAAAACCCATTGGTGAGGGTGAGCCTTGGATTAGATTGGTCTAGGTTGTCTACTGACATAAAACTCTTAGTGATAAGAGTGAACCTTGTTTATTATATTGAAAAGAGGTTGTTGTGGTAAAACCCATTGAAGGGTGAGCCTCTTGTGTAATTGCTTGGATTAAGCATATAGTGAATTGCTTGAATTCTTTGAGTGTGGACTCAAGGTAGTGGATGTAGATCTTGGAAAGATCGAACCACTATAAATCGCGTGTTCATTTATTTATAGCTTTACTTGTTTACATGTATTATTATTGTTTGTTCTTAGTTGTTGATTGATTGGTTGTGGTTTTATTATTTGATCATCTTGTCTCAACCATTAAATCACATATAAACTTAGAGCTTGTGAATTTGAAGAGGAGCTTTTATTACGGCAAAGGATTTGCAAAACACGAAAAGATTTTGATAATTAGCCAAAGACCTAATTCACCACCCCTCTTAGGTCTTTCAATTGGTATCAGAGCAAGGTCTTCTTTTTTAGGTCTAACAACCTAGAAGTAAAGATTATATGGCTAGTTTATCAAATTTGCCTTATATGGAATGTTCCTCTACAGATAGACCTCCTTTATTTGATGGTTCTAATTATACATTTTGGAAATCTAGAATTAGAATTTTTATTTGTTCTATTAACTTTGATTTGTGGAGTATCATTGAGAAAGGTCCTTACATACCAATAAGAATGAGAAATGATGGAATCACTAGAGAGCCAAAGCCAATGGATGAATATGATGAAGGTGACTCTAAAATGATGACATTAAATTACCAAGCCATGAATATCTTGAGCTGTGCATTGGACGTGAATGAATACAATCAAGAGAGTGAATGCGACACCGCTCATGATATGTGGAGACTTCTTCAAGCAACACATGAGGAAAGAGCCAATATGTGCTTCATGGCAATGGAAGATGAGGTACAATCTACTTCTTCTACTTCTACTTGTTGTGATGATGATATCAATGATCCTAGTGAATTACTTGTTGAAATATATGTAGAATTAAGAAAGGCCTCAAAAAGGAATAAGGAAATGAAAACCAAAATTAATAATTTATTGAATGAGAATTCAAAATTGTTTTGTGAAAATAAAAAGCTTCTTGATTCTATTGAATGCTTGAATATTGAAAAAGAAGTTTTAAATGTCTCTTTACAAAATATATCTCTTGAAAATAAATCTCTTTGTACAAAAGTTTCTTCTCTTGAAAAAATGCTTAGTGATCATAAAATTTTGAAAAAGAAAGTTGATGATCATACGTCATGTGTTAAAAAATTTACAAATGGAAGAGACAATCTTGACAAAATTCTTGAAGCTCAAAGATCTCATTTTGTCAAAAATGGTATTGGTTATAATGATGTAAACAATGTGCCTAAATATAACAACTTCTTTGTTAGAGCTACTTCTACTTCCATGCATCATACTTGTTGTACTTATTGTGGAAAACATGGACATAAAGTCACCAAATGTTATGTTAAAAGAAAAGTAGAGAATGGTGTAAAAACTATTTGGAGAATTAAGGGAATTATTACTAACCCTCACGGACCCAAGAAAGTATGGGTACCAAAGGAAACTTCCTCTCCTTTATTGCAGGTACGCTTCAATTCAAACTCAAGCACCACTAAGGGGTATATTGATGATATTGGCTTAAAGAATAACAGAAAACACCTCATTCATAATCAAGGTCAAAGCAACCGATGAAGGATTTGTTTTTGAAACAAGAAGAAAGGAAGAATTCTTTGAGTAACCAATGTTGGTAAAGGTTTCCTCTCTTCTTTTTAAACAAATGTTGCTTATTGCTGATTTGAACTATAACTTGCTTAGCATTATCCAATCTTGTGACAATGAATAAGAAGTTAAATGCCAACATGCGAAGTTTTAGTTGAGAATCCTTTTCTGCTAAGAATTAAAAATTTGGCAACCATGACTTGTCAATTGCTTCTACGAAGTTGATTAGGTAACATTGATTATATGACATTGAATTCATGATTGATATGTTCTTGAAATTGATTATATGTTATGATAAAATGATTAAAATAGCTATGATTGAATATCTATGCATTTGCTTGCAAATAGATCTTTATGAAACTTTATAAAATGTTCGGACTTGAAGTTTGAATGTAGACCATAAGTTCGGTCGCCCGAACTTGTATGACAAAATGATATTTTGTGATTTTGATCAATTACTCACAAAATATTTCAATGTGTGTTTTTATCTTGATAAGCTTGAATGTCTTGTTGCTTATGATAATGATTGATTTTCTTGACATAGAAGGTTTGGTCATGTGAGCATGGATTTGTTGAACAAACTTTCCTCTCAAGATTTAGTTGGAGGATTGCTAAAAATGTGTTTTGAGAAAATTGTCTTTGAGATACTTGTCAATATGGAAAACAAACAAAAGAATCTTCCAAACCTAAGAAAATGATTTTCACTTGAAAACCTCTTAAAAATTGTTTATATGGATTGTTTAGACCAATGAGGATCACTAGTCTTGATGGTAAGAGGTATTCATATATGATTGTTGATGATTTCTCTAGATTTACATGGGTGATCTTTCTAGCTCAAAAGGATGATGTTCTTTTCATAAATTTGTTAGACTTTTCAAAAGGGTCCAAATCTCTCTTGAGTGCAAATTGATTTCTATTAGAAGTCACAATGGGAGAGAATTTTACAATCAAGATTTTACAAAACTTTGTGATGAGAATGGAATTTCTCACAAACTTTTTGGCTGCCAAAACACCTCAACAAAATGGAGTTATTGAAAAGAAAAATCGTACCTCACAAGAAATGGTTAAGTCTATACTTGGAGAAAATTCTTTACCAAAACATTTTTGGGACAAAGCTGAAAATACTGCATTGTTATGTTTTTGAATAGAGTTCTTTTGAAGTTTTTTTTTTTTGAGAAAAATATCTTTTGAACTTCTATTTGATAGAATACTCTAGAATTTAAACATACATGACAGGTTGTATCAAATATACATGAATAAGCATAACAAAGTACTTTATATTGAATACTACTAGTTTGTATTGCCTATTTTAAAATATTTGTTGCAAGTACCTTCTATTGCATATGTGCGATAACTTGAAAATTTGATAGAATGACGAATATAGGTATATCTCTTAGCTATTCTTCTAACAAAAAGGCATATAGAGTATATAACAAAAACAACCTTACATGATGAGGAAACCATTCATGTTAGTTTTGATGAATCTTACACTTACTTGGAAAGAAAAGATGAAGATAATATAGGTACATCTATGAATGACTATCAAACCCATCTTCAAACACCAACTTTGGAGGATCATACCAATGAGGAGGAAATGATTGAACAAAGTCAATATGACCAACCTAGTGGTGACCAAGAGCTCCCAAAGAACATAGGATATCCAAAAAAGGCCACCCTAAGGAGCAAATCATTGGTGATAGGCGGTACTTTATCGATAACTTTATTCTTTTATCTCATATGAGCTTAAAAGTATTATTGATGTATTGTGTGATGATTTTTGGATTATTGCTATGCAAGAGGAATTAAATCAATTTGAAAGATACAAAATTTGGAAATTCCTAAATCTCATGATCATTCCATTATTGGAACTAATTGGTTTTTTAGAAATAAACTCAATAAATCTGGAGAAGTTATTAGAAATAAGGTTAGACTTGTTGCCCAAGGATTCAATCAAGAAGAGGGCATTGATTATAATGAGACTTTAGTTCCAGTTAGTAGATTTAAATCAATTAGAATGCTTTTGGCATTTGCATGTTTTAAAGGTTTCAAACTATTTCAAATGAATGTCAAAAGTGCTTTTCTAAATGATTCTATTGAGGAAGAGGTTTATGTGAAACAACCATCCAATTTTGATCATGAAAAGTTTCCTAACCATGTTTTCAAATTATCCAAAGCTTTGTATAATTTAAAACAAGCTCCTAGAGCTTGGTATGAAAAATTGAGTGGTTTTCTTCTCTCAAAATGATTTTCAAGATGAAAGGTTGATACTATTTTTTTATAAAAAACTCTTGTAACAATGATCTATAAGTTGTCCAAATATATGATACAATTTTTGGTGCTTCTAATACTTCACTTTGTGATGTGTTTTCCAAGTTAATGGAAAGTAAATTTGAAATGAGCATAATGGGAAAACTCAAATTCTTTCTTGGCCCACAAATCAAGCAAACCAAGGATGGCACTTTCATAAATCAAGTTAAGGTATAACCACTTCCATAAGTTTATCAACCATGCTTGACAAGAATAAAAAGGTTTCATAGGAGTAGTCAACTCTATTTGATAGCAAGTAAAGCCAATATTATGTTTGCCATGTGCTTGCTTGTTAGATTTCATCTTGTCCTAAAGAGTTTCATTTAATTGTTGTTAAACACATTCTCTATTACCTTATTGATACTCTAAGTGATTATGGTATATATTTCAAATGTGTGGCTATGTTATGTGATAATACTAATGCAATAAATTTGATCATCATACTATACAACAAACTAGGACAAAGCATATAGAGATCAAACTTCATCTCATTAGAAATCACTCTACGAAGGGCAATACTTGTTTAAAGCATGTTTGCACTAATGAACAAATTAATGATATCATCACTAAGTCATTGGCCGAAGAAAGGTTTGACCAATCTTAGAAAAAGCTTAGGGATTTCAAAATTCAATAACTAATGAGTGTATTCAAGTGTTGTAGCTCCAAGTGAGGACAAAGAAGCCTAGCATGGGAAAAGGAAAGGGAAAAGCAAAAGAAAGAGAAGGAGGACCAGCGATCAATGAACCAAAGAAGGTTTATGTTCCTCAAAGCATGTTATGCCTGGATAGATTTGTCACAGTGGAGGCTGCTATTGAATTTGATGATTGGACAAAAAGGAACCATAAGACAAATCCAAGCCACAAGGTGGATGTCACCAAACTATCCGAAATGGGTAATATACTCTCATTTTTAAATGATGTGAGATGGACTAGTTTGCTTGTGTTTGATGAATGCTATTACCTTCCTTAGTTTATGAAGTTTAAGCAAATATTAAGGAAGAAAGAGTTGAGCAAGTTGATAATAAAGCTATTCAGTGGTATTCTTCAAGAATATCACAAGCTAATTTTTGAGATTGATTATGCATTGCTCAATAGAATTTGTGATGTTGAGGATGTTGGGTTTAGGCATTATTCTTCTGGGGGACGTTGTATTATAAGTAAGTTATACTCACATGAAAGAATTGAGAATGCCTATATAATGGTAGAAGTCTCAAGACTAGAAAGAAGAGAGAGATAAAAGCTTTTTGATGCCAATAAAAGAATTTTGCATCATATGCTTACTACCTTTATTATAGTATACTTTGGGCACAAATCTTCTATTGATAATATGTATGTTGTAATTATGCTAGTCATGCTTAAGAAAAGAAAAATGAATTTTGGATATATAGTGCTAAAGAATATAATGGCAGCTAGAAGAACCGAGCATAAGGCATTGTCGTATGAAAGGTTATTAACAAGAATTTTCAAGTATCTCCAAGTGCAATTGTCTTCTAGTGGTCTACCAATAAAGAGTGAAGAAGTCTACACCAACAACTCACTAAAGGAAATTCCTTGGACACTTGATGATGATAATGTATGAAGGACTAGAAGAGAAACTCCTCTAAGGGGTGATAGAAGAGATGCTAGTGATAATGAAGAGAAGGAAGAAGAAAATGAACAAGAAGAAGAGGATGAAGAGGAAATCCTTGCTAGAGAAAGAAATATAAAAAGGAAGCATGAGTCACCAAGTGAGGGGGAGCAACTCCCCACAAAAAGAAGACCATTTGAAGAGGTACCCTTCATTGAAGGAAAATAAGTTGAAGGTGATAATCTCACTAGAGTTAATACTATAGTTGCCAAGGTATTTCAAGAGGCATTGAACAACCATGTAAAGATGCATAAATTCTTCGAGTTCTTGGCTCCAATGATTCTTGGCAAATTTGATGGTTTATAAGCTAGAGTCAAGAGTATGGAAGAAGACTTGAGAAAGATTTCTCAAGTGGTTTTAAATGGTGAAAGTTCCTATAAATCCAAATGAAGAAGATCAAGAAGATAATATGGGTGAAGATGGCAGCAACAAGGATGATAGTAATGACAGTGAAAATTGAGATGGCTATCAATTTGTTGCCA
The DNA here is from genome assembly GCA_030512225.1 of Rauvolfia tetraphylla. Taxonomy (NCBI): domain Eukaryota; kingdom Viridiplantae; phylum Streptophyta; class Magnoliopsida; order Gentianales; family Apocynaceae; genus Rauvolfia; species Rauvolfia tetraphylla. The sequence continues at coordinate 5,256,323 of JAJQKT010000004.1, read as the reverse complement.
AAGAAGAAGACAAGATGAAGGAAAAGGCAATGAAGCACCCCAAGAAGGAGAAGAGCATGAGAATGAAGAGCAACGAACAAGCAAGAAGAAGGAGGTGAAGGAAGTTCAACAAAGTCAAATCACAAATCCATCACCAATTTCCTTCAGCCAAGAGATCAAGGGAACCATGGCCATCATAACAAACAAATTTGGAAGTGAAGACTATGAAGAGCATCCAAGACTAAGCCTTTCTATCCCTAAACTCTATTTTGCTGCTTATTTTAGTTTATGCCTTGATGCACATGTTATGCTTTAACATTGAAATTTACTTGTGCATTTCTAGTCATTATACTATTTTGAAGCTCAATATATGAAATCTTTGTGATAAGAGCTTCTTTTGTTTCACTTTTGTTGTCCAAGTACTCTTACCCCACCTTTGATTGATGACAAAAGGGGGAGAAGAAATGTGATGACAAAATGTGTGAAAATATGAAATAGCAGTGGAATTCCTCATGCATGAAGAAAAAATGTGTGAATTTTCTGAAAATCCATGCATATGTCAAGGGGGAGAAAGAATGACTACAAAATGTGCTATGTGCTTGTTATAATGTGAATCATGTTGCAATGTGTGCTAATGTGTGCTATGTATATGTTGATGTGCAATAGATAATGAGTAATGTGAAAATATTTGGCTGCATTTCTGCATTTGAAATTTAAATTGAATATTTTATGATATGTGAGGTTTTGGTTATTTTCTGAGATTTTGGAATATGGTTAAGTTGAGATTGAAATCTTGAACTTGGTTCTTGACTTGACCTATGATTTTTAATTACTTCATGAAAACAATTGAATACATGAATTTTGTGGTTTTGCAAAGCTAAACTAAGTGCCTTTGTGGACATACATGTTTGAATACTTCAACATTTCATTTTAAAAGGAAAAATCACCTTTTCAAACTTGTTGCAAAAATTTGGACTCAAAATTCGGATGCATATTTCAGAAATTCGGATGCATGCATATTTGTTGCCAAAAAGTGCTTCTTTGTTGTTCAAATTGATTCAAATATGTTTTATTCTCTTCCATTATGTTTGAACAACCTTAGGAAATATTTATTTCACATTAAACTTTCATTATATTGAATTTATTGCAATTTGGACTTGGAATGTCAAAATTCGGATGCATGAGTTTAAAAATTCGGATGCATGTTCTAAAATTCGGATGCATCCATATTGTGTTGTCAAAATGTGCTCTTTTGTTGTTCAAATTGATTCAAATGTGTTTTAATCTCTTACTATATGTTTGAACAACCTTAGGAAAGCTTATTTACAAAATTTGGAGCTTTCATTTATCTTATTTTAAAGTTTGGACTTGATATGTCAAAATTCGGATGCATAGTATCTCTAGTCCAAATTTGTTAAAAAATGAGCACAATCTAAGGGGGAGCATTGATAAGCTTTTAACAACCTTAAAACCTCTCTTAGAAGTTTTCTAAATGCTTAAATGCTATATCTTCTATCCTAGTTTTGTTGGAAGGAAGGAGGCAATTGGAGGTTGGTTGGGTCATAGGCTCATATTTAGCCTTTTGTATGTCAATGTGCTAAATTGGTTGTTTCCTATCATTGACATTAATACTTCTTTGTGCTACTTTGTTAAATCCATCACATTTTGCATCAAAGTTTGTCATCATCAAAAAGGGGGAGATTGTTAGCCCTAAGGGCAAATCATGTAGTTATGATTAGTTTTGATTAATGACAAACATTGATAAGGACTAATATGCTTGTATGTTGTGTGATAGGATTTGTGGATTAAGAATTTTGAAGTCTCATTGCCTTGAAGCTAAAATGCAAGAACAACTCCAATATGTCAAAGTGAATGAAGATTGAAGAGTTTGTTCAAGATGTTAGAAGGCTTTGAAAACATGAAGTGTAGGTTGCATGTGTTTAATAGGTAAACTTTGTAAACCCTACACTCTTAAGCCATGGAATCTATGAGTTGCAATTGAGGGCATAAAACTTGATTTTAAAGGGTTTCAATGGTTTTGAACTAACCTAAATTATCAAGTTTTCATAAATGGTTTTTGCACTTAAAAGGTCTTTAATGACTTATCTTTGAGGCTAGAATGTTTTCCAACTTGTTTGAATTGATTTGAACATGTTTTGACAAAGTTTGAAAAATTCGGATGCAATATTCGGACGCAGGGCAAAAAATTCGGTCGTCTGAATTTTGTAGCAAAAGTTTGCTACTGTTCTTCCAGAGAAATTCGGAAGAAGATTCGGACGCATGGAAAAAATTCGGTCGTCCGAATTTTGTAGCGAAAAATTTGGACGCAGAATTCGGTCGTCCGAATTTTGAAGCGAAAAATTCGGATGCAGAATTCGGTCATCCGAATTTTCTGAAACTAGCCGTTACTAGCCGTTTTATGGCCGTTTTAACTGATTTTTAAATTCTATAAAGGCTAGAAACTCTAGATTTTTGAAACAACTTTTGCACAAAAGAAATCCTTGAAGCTCTAACTTGTTTTATATCAAAATCATATCAAAAGCTCTCAAATTGCCTTGTGCTCAAAGATTAAAATTCAAGATTCCAAAGGCAAGAAGTGAAGTGGTGCTAGCAAGTGTATTCATCCACCAAGAAGTGTTGGTACCATTCTAAACTCTATCTTTATATTATTGTTGTGATTGATACAAGGTTGTCAAGAGACATAAAACCCTTGTAGAGGGTGAGCCATAGACTAGATTAATCAAGGTTGTTTGTGTAAAACCCATTGGTGAGGGTGAGCCTTGGATTAGATTGGTCTAGGTTGTCTAGTGACATAAAACTCTTAGTGATAAGAGTGAACCTTATTTATTATGTTGAAAAGAGGTTGTTGTGGTAAAACCCATTGAAGGGTGAGCCTCTTGTGTAATTGCTTGGATTAAGCATATAGTGAATTGCTTGAAATCCTTGAGTGTGGACTCAAGGTAGTGGATGTAGATCTTGGAAAGATCGAACCACTATAAATCGCGTGTTCATTTATTTATAACTTTACTTGTTTACATGTATTATTATTGTTTGTTCTTAGTTGTTGATTGATTGGTTGTGGTTTTATTATTTGATCATCTTGTCTCAACCATTAAATCACATATAAACTTAGAGCTTGTGAATTTGAAGAGGAGCTTTTATTACGGCAAAGGATTTGCAAAACACGAAAAGATTTTGATAATTAGCCAAAGACCTAATTCACCCCCCCCCCCTCTTAGGTCTTTCAACAGCAATACAAGAAAGTAAGATCCATGAACACAAGCAATTTATAATGGTTCGATCCTCAAGATCTGCGTCCACTACCTTAAGCCTACACTTAAGGATCTCAATCAATCTACTATATGCTCAGGTTAACAAATTACAAGAGAGGCTCACCACACTATGGTTTTGCACTCACAACCTCTTCTAGTAACTTTTACAAACAAGGCTCACCACACACAATGGTTTTATATCTCAAACAACCTTGAATCACAACTTCAAGGATCACCCTTATCTAAAGGGTTTTAAGTTATCAAGATAACCTTGCAAGAGCTAGTAGAAAAACACAATTTGATAAAAAGATAAGAGTGTGTAGATGTTACCACTTGTTGGAAGATTTTTACACAAACTTGCACCTTCACACTTTGATGTCTTTTGGATTGATCAATTGAATGCACAAGACATAAGAGAGCTTAAGAAATGTTTGTAAAAGGCTTTAGAATGCTTAGAGTTCTCAAGAATTCAAAACTTAAAAAATATTACACGTTTATAGCTTTTACTCAATTTGAAAATCAGTTTTAACAACTATAAAACGGCTAGTTAACCGCTATTTTCAGGAAATTCGGAGGACCGAATTATGCGTCTGAATTTTTCGGACGACCGAATTCTTCCTGCTGCGTCCGAATCTTCGTCCGAATTTCTCTGGAAAAACAGTGACCATGCTGAAGGCAAAAATTCGGACGACCGAATTTTTCTTCATGCGTCCGAATCTTCTTCCAAATTTATCTGGAAGAACAGTAGCAAACTTTTGCTACAAAACTTGGACGACCGACTTTTTTTGGAAGTATATTCAAACTTTATAAAATCATTTGAGATTTAACTTCAATAAGTTTGAAAAAACATTTGGTATGTATAGAAAACTTATTTAGACATATATAAGTTTGAAAACCAAAATCAAATTCCTTTGATCATATAAAGTTTACTAGCTTAACTAATCTTTCTTGCAAGAGAGAATTCAATTGATAAAACAATACTTGAATGGTTAATCCCCCTTGAATTACCTATGTGATATAAATGTCCCTTGGTTGATGAATTTTCCTTCTTATGTTTGATGAAATTCCTCAATTAAAACTCACTCTATCTCTAGATGAAAGTTCTCTACTCTTAGATTAATTAGTTGAAATCTCTTTCTAACCAATTCAACCCAAGAATGCATTAAGAATTGTGAATTTCCAATTAGATTTCTCTAATTACCAAGAAGATGTTGAGGTTTCTATCTCTAGTCACTTAAACCATTCCCTTTGTTTGTGTATGGTCTATTTCACCCTTCCTTTCTCAATTCCAAGTTAAAATTTCCAGATTGTGAATCAATTATTAATCACCCTTCCTTTCTCAATTCCAAGTGAAAAACAAATTAGATTATGCATCAATTATCCACTAAATCAATTCAACCATTCAAACCCACAAACAATCCACAAGAAATTTGAATTCAATCAACCAAGGAAACAATTCATTCACATAGGTAAAATCTAGGGTTCATACCGATCCAAGTATTCAAAAGTTTAATTCATCAATATATTACAATTCAAAGAACATAAAGCAACAAAGAAAGAGAAAGAATTGCTCATTTTCATGGTGGAAATCTTCTCTTCTTCAAGGCTTGAAGTTCTTCACATTTTTGTTGAGAAAATTGCAGGTTTTGTCTTGAATCTTCAAGGTAGATGTTCGCTTTTTTCAAAGATTCAATCTTCTTTCTTGATTTTTCTTACATGATTGATGGAATTGGAGGAGGATTTTGTGTGTTTTCTTGGTATTTTGTAGTCTCACTAGCCAACCCTAGCCATCTCCTCTTCTTGCTTTTAAAGGGTATTTAAATCCAGCCCAAAAGAGAGAAAAGCAGCAGAAAAACAGGTTTAGATTGACACAAACGGTGCTGCTTGCCCCCAGTTTTGGTGCAGTGTTCTACTGCACGACTATGACAGTGGTTTTGACTTCTAAGTGAATTCAGAGCATCAAATCAGTTGATCTAGGTCTTGATGTCTTCATACAAGTTGTAGATCCGGATCTTCATACAAGTGGTACCAAAATGTGTCAAAACTGGAACAAAGTCCAGGACAGGTGAATTTCCAACATAAGCAAGGTAGGGAAAGGAACTCCGATTGATATAAATTTTACCATTCTGAAAACTTCAGAATGTCCTATATGATTGTCTAGAAGACTACTTTTGCATTTGAAATCTTCATAGAGGTCAAAATCCCACTTGAAAATTCTCTACCAGGCTATTTTTCTCTGCATTTCTCTATTTTTTTTCATTGTGTAAAATCTCCTTGTTTGCTTCATTCAATTCCAAATCTTCAACAAACTCACCTAAAGTAAATAAGAGATAAAGGGAGTGTAAATGGTGATTAAAACACAAAAATTTAGCAGAAGTTTGAGCTCAAAATGATCATTATATAAAAACACAAATATAGAATATCAAACTATAAATAGTAGTGCAAAACTGATTGAAGGCTCCGGAAGAGCTAGCATTTTATTGCCTGGAGGCACAATAATTGCCATCAATAAGGCTTTGTTTTCCTCAAAATCTAGAAGAAACTTATTGAGTTTTAAAAATATCCGCCGAAATGGATATCATGTTGAAACAATGGAGGAAAATAAATTTGAGTATCTTTGTATTACTCAAACTATCTTCGAAAAACAATCTATCTTTGGGAGATTTCCATCTCTTTCTTCCGGCCTATATTACGTAAAATTAAATAGTATTAAAGCGCATCATTTAGTAAACCAGAAGTTTACTAATCTTGCTACATTTAGTATTTGGCATGACTGTTTGGGTCACTCAGGATCAATTATGATGCAAAAAATAATTGAGAATACGCATGGACACCCATTGAAGGATCAAAGGGTATTGAATAAATTTTCATAGGCTGCTTGTTCTCAGGGAAAGTTGGTTATTAGACCATCCCAAGCAAAAGTGAGAGTTGAGTCTCCCACATTTCTAGAATGGATACATGGCGATACATGTGGGCCTATTCACCCACCATGTGGGCAATTTAAATATTTCATGGTGTTATTTGATGCATCGACCTGATAGTCGCATGTTTGTTTATTATCTACTCGCAACATGGCGTTTGCGAGATTACTTGCCCAAATAATTCTCCTGAGAGCGCAATTCCTTGATCTCCCTATTAAAAGGATCCGTCTAGATAATGCTACTGAATATTATTCTCAAGCCTTTGATGCTTACTGCATGTCAATTGGCATTATTTTTGAACATCCTGTAGCACATGTTCACACTCAAAATGGTTTAGCAGAATCATTTACTGAGAACAAATCTTCCTGTATTAGCTTGGGGACATGCAATTTTGCATGCTGCAACACTTGTGCATATTAGGCCATCAAGTTATCATGAATTTTCTCCTTTACAATTAGCCTTTGGCTTTGAACCAAATATTTCTCATCTGAGAATTTTTGGATATGTGGTGTATGTTCATATAACACCAATCAGCGAACTAAAATGGGTCCTCAAAGGAGACTGGGGATATATGTTGGATATAACTCTCCCTCTATAATAGGGTATCTTGAACCTATAACAAGAGAAGTATTTATGGCAAGGTTCACTGGTTGACATTTTGATTAGTCTATATTTCCCAAGTTAGGGGAGATAATAAAGCAAAAGGAAAAGAGCTTGTTTGGACAATGATATTCCATATTTGTGCTCCACATAATTATCATTTTGAGCTTAATTTTATATTAAACTATGGTACTTTAATCACTATTTATACTCCATTTATCTCTTATTTGCTTTAGGTGAGATCATTGAAGATTTGGAATTGAATGAAGCAAACTAGGAGAATTTATACAATGAAGAAAAAAACAGAGAAATGCAGAGAAAAAATAGACTGGTAGAAAATTTACAAGTGTGATTTTGACCTCCATACAGATTCCAAATGCAAAAGTGGTATTCTAGACAATTATATAGGACATTCTACAGTTTTAAGAATGGTAAAATTTTTGTCAATCGAAGTTCATTTTCCTACCCTGCTTATGCTACAAATTCACCTGTTCTACATTGTGATCCATTTTTTATACAATTTGGTATAATGATTATATCTTGAGTTCTAGATACCGAATTGAGGTTTTTGAAATCACTATGGAAATCTAAGATCCGAATCTACAACCTTTATGAAGACATCAAGACCTAGATCATCCGATATACTACTCAGAATTCACCTAGAATTAAAAACAGTGTCACAGTCGTGCAGCATAACCTTGCACCAAAATTGGGGGCAAGCAGCGCCGTTTGGTGTGAACCAAGCGGGGCCATTTGTGTCGCTATGAAGCTGTTTTTAAGCTGCTTTTCTCTCTCTTTTGGGGCAGATTTTAATACCCCTTTAGGGCAGAAACAAGGGGGACGGCTGAAGTGGGAGAAAAACACCAAAAAACACAAGAAAACTCACTCAAATCCTATCCCAAATCTTCATCTTTGCAAGAGAAATCAATAGAGAAGATTGAATCCTTGAAGAAGGAGAACATCCACCTTGAAGATTCATGGAAAAAGCTGCAACTTTCTCTACAAAATCGTGAAGAACTTCAACCTTGAAGAAGAGAGGAGATTTCAACCATGAAAATGAGCAATTCTCCCTCTTTCTTTGTTGTTTATGTTCTTTGATTTGTAATATGTTGATGCACTAAATTCTTGAATACTTGGATGATTATGAACCCTAGTTTTTATTTATGTGAATGAATTGTTTCCCTTGGTTGATTGAGCTCAAATTTCTTGTGGATTGTTTGTGGGTTTGATTGATTGAATTGATTTGGTGGATAATTGATTCAAAATCTGGAATTTTTGGATTGTTTTGTAGGTTTGATTGATTGAACTATTTGGGTTAAAAATTGATTCATAATCTGGAAATTGTCACTTGGAATTGAGAAAGGAAGGGTGAAATAGACCATACACAAACAATGGGGATAATTTAGGTGACTAGAGATAGAAACCTTAACATCTTCTAAGATGTTAGATGTCCATTGCATAAGAGTATACCTCGTTAAAACCTTATTAGATAAAAAATCCAGTGAAAAAAATTCTAGTGAAGGAAAAAGAGTACACTACTCTTTATGCCATATTTACTCCTCTTGATGAGATAATATTTTAAGGTTTCTTAACCGTCACATTCCAATTTTGTTCACCAATTTCTCAAATGTTGCGTTTGGTAATGCCTTAGTGAGCATTTCTTGTGTTGAATTTTTGTTTGTATTTTTATTTAAGGAATGAGCTTTTTGTTTCATGATTTGTGACCACAACCCTCTCAAGTGATGATGTCTTATGACTTTTGTGGAGGTAGTTATCCAACCTATGAGTACCAAGCCATGGGAACTTCCAATGCATGGTCAATGGAGCAAGGGAACTATTTTGGAGATAGGAAGCAATCCTACAATTCATACAACAATACTTATAATCCGGGATGGCACAATGATCCGAACTTCTCATGGAACAACTAAGGGCAGCAAAGACCAACACATTCTCTCTATTTCCAAACTTCATCAAGTTCCCAACCCCAAGTATTCCTTCCTTACCAATACCAACCTCCTCCACCTCCTCAACAATCGATGAAATCTCGCCTTGAAGAGTTGATGACAAAGTTCATAGTGAATACCGAAACTCAAGTTCAAACTCAAAAAGCCCGTAACCAAAGAATTGATGCATTCTTAAAGAACCAAGAGGCTACCCTTCAGAACTTGGTGAAGCTAGTTTTAGAAAGACAAGTTGGGACTCCCGCAAACAATACCAAGCCAAATTCTAGGGAGTGGGCTGAAGCTACAAGTTTGAGGAGTCTGATGGAATTGAATGTATCACAGCCTAACGTGCAGGAAATAGAAGAAGAGAAGATGGATGAGAGACTACATGTTGAAGATGAACAAGAATGAATTGAGAAAAATGAAGGGCAGAAGAAAAAGGATGAAGACCCTTTGGAGATATCTTTGTTTCAAGATGAAGGATCAAAGAAGGAGCATCATGAAATTGGTGAAATCATGGTACATTTGGAGTCATCTCAAGTCACAACTAAAGGGGTAGAGTTTCAGAAAATTGAGAGGGGAAAAGAGAATAGAATGAAATCTTCCACTGAGGATTCCCCGGACCTAAATTTGAAAAAGTTGCCGGATCATTTGGAGTATGTTTTCCTTGCAGAGAATTCTAAGCTTTCTATGATCATTGCAACCGATGTGCAAGAAGAGCAAAAAGAAGAGCTCATAAAGGTGTTAAAGAAGCATACAAAGGCAATGGCATGGAAGATTTCAGATATCAATGGTATTAGTCCTTCATTTTGCACGCACAACATATTAATGGAAGAAGGCCTCAAACTAGTAGTGCAACCCAAAAGGTGGAATGACCAAAATCAAATTTTTAAGCAAGGAGATCAAGTGTTATTGAATGATTCTCAATTATTCACGAGTAAGTTTAAGTCGAAATGGACTTCCCTGTCTTTGGTAAGTAAAATACTTCCATATGAAGTTGTAAAAAGTTATCATCCAAAAAAGGGGACATTAATGGTAAGTAAACTTAGACTTAAACTTTATCATGTTGAAGTTAGAAAAAAGAGAAGATTGTTTCCACACTACTATGACCCGGGGGGATAAATGATTTTCACCATCTTTGCTCTTCTCACTTGTACATAATTTGTTTAATGTGGTTTTGAGTTTGAAAATTTTAATTTTCTTTAATTGTAAAGAGTTTTATAATGTGTTGATTGGTGTGTTTTTGAGTTTGTAATCAATTTTTTTTTTGTTAAATATTGTTGTTGAATGTGTAGTGTTTTTGTGTAAAAAAAAAAATCTAAACGACACCGGGGGGTACTGTTCATCGGGGGTTACTATTCACGGGCTGTTTTACTGTTCATCAAAAAAAATTTCCCCATTTTTTTTGTTCTTTCTTGCTTTCTTCTATGCCTACCATGTGTTTGATGAAATGCCACAATGAAACTTGTTAAATTTGTGATCTTCTTTATTACTTAGCATTTCATTAGCTTACTATAGACTTCCTTTTTTTAATTTAGTGATTAGTTTATTTAATTTTTTTTACTTATCATGGTTAAGAGTTAATTAGCCTTTGTTTTAAATTTTAGTGATAATTTTTTTTCATGTTTAGCCAATTTGCACTTTTCATTTTTTTTTTTTTTGTATGCATTACTTGAAACGTTCTTTGTGGCATTTGTGTTTTCACATTGGTAGACTAGTTTCTCTTAACGATTGATTTTCAAAAAGAAAACATGCCAAAGAAAACCGCAGCTCGAGAAACTCCATATAGCCCAACAACAAATCTTTGAGCAACAGCAAATTTTGGGCCATCAATGTATCGACATTGCCGAATCTCACGCAACACTCCTTTAGCCCAGGCTTGAGTGGTGGATTCAGTGATATAGGAACGAATAGGAGTTCTTTCTTTTCTATTTTTGCTCTTTTATTTATTTATTTTATTGCTATGTTTTTATGCTTCCGCTTTCATTTTGTCATTGTTTCTAGCTTTCTCTCATTGCTTTTTGCTGTGAAGTATATAGAGGTGTAGCTTGCTGCTCATATGGGTTCACCCAGCCTTCACGCACAAAACAGCCATGTTTCTCACTGTTTTTGTATTTGGTTGTTTGGTGTGGCGTTCTATTGTAGTTTATGTTATATATTTTTATTTATGCAATCTTTGGTTTATTTCCACCCAACATTGCGGACAATATTGTCCTAAGTGTGGGGGAGTTGGCTGTAGTAGTATAGGCTATTTTCAAGATTTTTGTTGAAGTTGCTTGTTTTTATTTTTGGAATCTTCAAGGTACTTCAAGACTTGCATGTTTATCTTTTCTCAAAGAGTAGCTATACAATCATTCTAAAGGCCATAACTAGTACATTAAACTTAGATTAAGTATGCACCCCTTGTATTCTTTGCTTGTATGGAATTTATCTTTTCAGCACATTTTCTCTTTGCTTTTGTTGTGATGATTATGGAGTTGAATCTTGTGTTATTGGCCTTAGAATTCAACATAACTTTTACCCAAGAACCCGCATTCACTTGCCTTGAGGCGAAATGAGTAAGTAACCTTAGTTGGATCTCGAAATGATGGTAATAAGCCTTCTTTATCCCGATTGAGCCTTTCTAGTCACCGCACTTTATTTTATCCGTAGCACCCTTTCTTGAAGCCTTTGTGCATAAATTTTCCAATCTATATTCTAAATATTTTCTTCTTTCAAATTTTACGCTCTACTCTTTATATTTAACCCTTTTTGCGAGAGCTAAATTCATTTTTTTACCCTTAAGTTAGCAAAGAGTATTGTGGAAATTAGAACAAAAGGGTGGAATAAAAAAAAGAAAAAAAAATGAAAGAGTGATAAGATGACTTTATATGATTGGTGATATTCCATATTTGTGCTCTATATAATTATCATTTTGAGCTTAATTTTATGTTACATTTTGGTGTTTTAATCAACATTTATACTCTCTTTATCTCTTATTTGCTTTAGGTGATATTATTGAAGATTTGGAATTAAATGAAGTAAACAAGGGAAATTTATACAGTGAAGAAAAACAGAGAAATGCAGAGAAAAAATAGACTGGTAGAGAATTTTCACGTGTGATTTTGACCTCTATACAGATTCCAAATGCAAAATTGGTATTCTAGACAATTATAGAGAACATTCTGCAGGTTTTAGAATGGTAACATTTGTGTCAATCGGAGTTCATTTGCCTCCCTTCCTATGCTGTAAAGTCACCTATTCTGCATTGTATTCCATTTTTGACACAGTTTGGTATAATGATCATACCTTGCGTTCTCAATGCTCAATTTCGGTTATTCAAATCTCTGTGGAAAGATAAGATCCTTTAGGAAGACATCATGACCTAGATCAGTAGATATAATGCTTTGAATTCACCTAAAAGTCAAAATAGTGTCACAGTCGGCCAGCAGAACCTTGCACCAAAACTGGGGGCAAGCGGCGCTGTTTGTTGTGATCTAAGCGGCGCTGTTTGTGTCAATCTGAAGCTGCTTTTCACTCTCTTTTGGAGGAGATTTCAATACCCCTTGAGGGCAAAAACAAGAGGGACGGCTGGAGTGGGAAGAAAGGCTGCAAAACACCAAGAAAACACACCAAATTCTTCTTCCAATCCATCAATCTTGCAAGAGAAATCAAGAGAGAAGATTGAATCCTTGAAGAAGGAGAACATCCACCTTGAAGATTCAGGGAAAAAGCTGCAACTTTCTCAACAAAATCATGAAGAAGTTCAACCTTGAAGAAGAGAGGAGATTTCAACCATGAAAATTAGCAATTCTTCCTCTTTCTTTGTTGTTTTATGTTCTTTGATTTGTAATATGTTGATGAGCTAAACTTTTGAATACTTGGATGGGTATGAACCCTAGATTTTACTTATGTGAATGACTTGTTTCCCTTGGTTGATTGAGCTCAAATTTCTTGTGGATTGTTTGTGGGTTTGAATGGTTGAATTGATTGAGTGGATTAATGATGCAAAATCTGGAATTTTTTCACTTGGAATTGAGAAAGGAAGGGTGATTGACAATTGATTCATAATCTTGAAATTTTCACTTGGAATTGAGAAAGTAAGGGTGAAATAGACCATACACAAACAATGAAGATGATTTAGTTAACTAGAGATAGAAACCTAAACATCTTCTTGATAATTAGAGAAATCTAATTGGAAATTCACAATTCTTAATGCATTCTTGGGTTGAATTGGTTAGAAAGAGATTTCAACTAATTAATCTAAGAGTAGAGAACTTTCATCTAGAGATAGAGTGAGTTCTATCATTGGAATTTCATCAAACATAAGAAGGGAAATTTATCAAGGGACATTTCTATCACATAGGTAATTCTAGGGGGGCTTAACCATCCAAGTATTGTTTTCTCAGTTAAATTCTCTCTTGCAAATAAAAATTAGTTAAGTTAATTTAATTAGCTAAGTTAGACTTCTATTCATAGTAGTAATTTCAACCATTTTCACAAGCACTTTTGATAGGCTAAACAATAGAATAGAAAGTGAGTAATGATATTTAACCACCCCCGTGGATTCGACATTTGAATTTACTTGCCATTGTAATACTGATATAACGATATGTACACTTGTCTAGTGTTTGTGTGCAAATTGTTAGAGATTGTGATAAAAATTTAGTATAAAGCCATAGAAATAAAACACAACAATTGGGAATTGGATTATACCTCAATCAAAAAAAAAAGAAAAAAAGAAGAAAAAAAAAGGAGAAAAGAAAAAAATTGTTATATATTTGTCTATTATTGAGAAGGCTTCTTACATTTCTTGATGCTTTCAAAATGTATATATGTTTTCATTATTATTGAAAGACCTAAGAGGGGGGATGAATTACGTCTTTGGCTAATTATCAAAAATATTTTCAGTTTTTGCAAATTCTTTGCCTTAATAAAAGCTCTTCTTTAAATTCACAAACTTCAAGTTTATATGTGATTTGATGGTTAAGACAAGATTATCAAACTATAAGACCACTACCAATCTATCAACAACTAAGAACAAACAATAATAACACAAGTATGTAAACAAATAAAGCTATAAATAAATGAACACACAATTTATAGTGGTTTGATCTTTCCAAGATCTACATCCACTACCTTTAGTCCACACTCAAAGATTTCAACCAATTCACAATATGCTTAATTCAAGAAATTACACAAGAGGCTCACTCTTCAATGGATTTTACCACAACAACCTCTTTTCAATCTAATAAACAAGGTTCACTCTTATCACTAAGAGTTTTATGTCACTAGACAACCTAGACCAATCTAATCCAAGGCTCACCCTCACCAATGGGTTTTACACAACAACCTTGATTAATCTAGTCTATGGCTCACCCTCCACAAGGGTTTTAAGTCTCTTGACAACCTTGTATCAATCACAACTATAATGTAAAGAAAGAGTTTTAATGTTATCAACACTTCTTCGTGGATGAATACAATTGCTAGCACCACTTCACTTCTTGCCTTTGGAATCTTGAATTTTAACCTTTGAGTACAAGGCAATTTGAGAGCTTTTCAAATAATTTTGATCTAAAACAAGTTAGAGCTTGAAGTATTTTGAATGTTCAAAAGTTCTCGTAAAAATCTAGAGTTTATGGCTTTTATAGATTTGAAAAATTGGATTTAACAGTCATAAAACGACTAGTAATGGCTAGTTTCAGAAAATTCGGACGATCGAATTTTTCATCGAATTTTTCGGATGTATTGTTCACCGTTACTGGAAAAATTCAGACGACTGAATTTTTTCCATTCGTCTAAATTTTTGTCCGAATTTCTCTGAAAAAAGAGAAACCATACTGAAGACAAAAATTCGGACGACCGAATTTTTCATCGAATTTTTTGCTGCAAAAATCGGACGACCGAATTTTTTGGAAGCACAATAGCTATTTTAAAATTTGGTTTTCAAACTTTGTAAAATGACTTGAGATTTAACTTCAATAAGTTTAAAAACATTTTGTATGTATAGATACGTTATTTAGACATATGTAAACTTAAGAACCATAATCAAATCTCTTTAATCATGCAAAGTTTACTCAAAATATTTTTAGATACAAAAACACATTTATTAACAAACAGTTCACTCAAAGCCATTTAAGATTAAGAAAACTAATTTTATGCTCTCTTATGCATTCAATAGCTTTCAAGACATACAAGTGTAGAGTTTACATAGGGATTTGCCAATTTACCATATATACCCTACACTTCAAGTCTTCAATGCCTTTAGATCATCTTTGAACAACCTTCTTCAAACTTCAATCACTTTGGCTAATTGAAATTGTTCTTGCACTTTGGCTTGAAGGCAATGAGACTTCATACTTCTTAGTTCACCAATCCTATCACACAATATATAAGCATATTAGTCCTCATCAATATTTGTCATTAATCAAAAACTACATGATTTGCCCTTAGGGCTAACAATTATTATTGTAAATTTTGTCACGATAGAGGTTAAATATATGAGTTGAAAAAGATGAGCGATGATGGAAAGAATGTGGGTTGAAGCTTAATATGTGCAAGTGGTTGAATCTAAAGTGAAGGGATTTGGTAGAGAATGGGAGTTTGTGGTTGAATGTAGGGGAATGGTGATATTTCTTGTGGCTAATAAGGGTTATTACTTTTATTTTATCTCTCATTCCTTTCTCTTTAGCTCTCATTTCTTTGATTTTGTATTCCTTACCTTTCGTTTGGCACCTAAACTTTCCCTGAGCCTAAAGTTACAAACATAAAAGTCCTACCTAATAGAGGTTAAATTTTGGTTACCGTATTAGTGGAGAGGTTTTGTGAATGCCGGGCTTATGGGGTATTATGCTTTCTTGGTGAGAATTCCTTGGCCAATAATATGAAATTCACTCTTATAATTGTTGAACAATTGTAATTGGCTGGACATATACACACACGCGGATTCTTGCTTGCATTGCAAGACAATGGGTGATTGGTTAATCTTTGTGATGGATACTTAGGATGACTTTTAGATTGATTGTGTAGGTTGCTCAAGATTTCTCAAAAAGTAATGCTTTCTCTGTTTTGAACTCTTTTGTAATACTTGAAAACACTCTTTATTTCTCGTGGATTATTGTTCAAATTTCTTAGTTGTTTTGTAGTATTGCTTGGGGACAAGCAATGTCCAAGTGTGGGGGAGTTTGATATTCCATATTTGTGCTTCATATAATTATTATTTTGAGCTTAATTTTATGTTAAATTATGGTGTTTTAATCACCATTTATACTCCTTTTATCTCTTATTTGCTTTAGGTGAGATTATTGAAGATTTGGAATTAAATGAAGCAAACAAGGAGAATTTATACAATGAAGAAAAAAACAGAGAAATGAAGAGAAACAACAGACTGGTAGAGAATTTACAAGTGTGATTTTGACCTCTATACAGATTTCAAATGCAAAATTGGCATTCTAGACAATTATAGAGGACATTCTGCAGGTTTCAGAATGGTAAAATTGCCTACCCTGCGTATACTGCAAAGTCACCTGTTCTGCATTGTGTTCCACTTTTGACAAAGTTTGGTATGATGATCATATGTTGAGTTCTAGATACCCAATTGAGGTGATTGAAATCTCTATGGAAATCT
This sequence comes from Rauvolfia tetraphylla, assembly GCA_030512225.1. Lineage (NCBI taxonomy): Eukaryota > Viridiplantae > Streptophyta > Magnoliopsida > Gentianales > Apocynaceae > Rauvolfia > Rauvolfia tetraphylla. The sequence continues at coordinate 5,240,002 of JAJQKT010000004.1, read as the reverse complement.
AAGATCCTGATCTACAACCTCTACGAGACATCAAGACCTAAATATGCCTATATGATGCTCGAAATTCAACTAAAAGTCAAAACAGTGTCACAGTCGTGCAGCATAACCTTGCACCAAAACTGGGGGTAAGCGGCGCCATTTGTGTCGATCTGAAACTGTTTTTAAGCTACTTTTCTCTCTCTTTTGGGGCAGATTTTAATACCCCTTTAGGGCAGAAACAAGGGGGACGGCTGAAGTGGGAGAAAAACACCAAAAAACACAAGAAAACTCACTCAAATCCTATCCCAAATCTTCATCTTTGCAAGAGAAATCAATAGAGAAGATTGAATCCTTGAAGAAGGAGAACATCCACCTTGAAGATTCATGGAAAAAGCTGCAACTTTCTCTACAAAATCGTGAAGAACTTCAACCTTGAAGAAGAGAGGAGATTTCAACCATGAAAATGAGCAATTCTCCCTCTTTCTTTGTTGTTTATGTTCTTTGATTTGTAATATGTTGATGCACTAAATTCTTGAATACTTGGATGATTATGAACCCTAGTTTTTATTTATGTGAATGAATTGTTTCCCTTGGTTGATTGAGCTCAAATTTCTTGTGGATTGTTTGTGGGTTTGATTGATTGAATTGATTTGGTGGATAATTGATTCAAAATCTGGAATTTTTGGATTGTTTTGTAGGTTTGATTGATTGAACTATTTGGGTTAAAAATTGATTCATAATCTGGAAATTGTCACTTGGAATTGAGAAAGGAAGGGTGAAATAGACCATACACAAACAATGGGGATAATTTAGGTGACTAGAGATAGAAACCTTAACATCTTCTAAGATGTTAGATGTCCATTGCATAAGAGTATACCTCGTTAAAACCTTATTAGATAAAAAATCCAGTGAAAAAAATTCTAGTGAAGGAAAAAGAGTACACTACTCTTTATGCCATATTTACTCCTCTTGATGAGATAATATTTTAAGGTTTCTTAACCGTCACATTCCAATTTTGTTCACCAATTTCTCAAATGTTGCGTTTGGTAATGCCTTAGTGAGCATTTCTTGTGTTGAATTTTTGTTTGTATTTTTATTTAAGGAATGAGCTTTTTGTTTCATGATTTGTGACCACAACCCTCTCAAGTGATGATGTCTTATGACTTTTGTGGAGGTAGTTATCCAACCTATGAGTACCAAGCCATGGGAACTTCCAATGCATGGTCAATGGAGCAAGGGAACTATTTTGGAGATAGGAAGCAATCCTACAATTCATACAACAATACTTATAATCCGGGATGGCACAATGATCCGAACTTCTCATGGAACAACTAAGGGCAGCAAAGACCAACACATTCTCTCTATTTCCAAACTTCATCAAGTTCCCAACCCCAAGTATTCCTTCCTTACCAATACCAACCTCCTCCACCTCCTCAACAATCGATGAAATCTCGCCTTGAAGAGTTGATGACAAATTTCATAGTGAATACCGAAACTCAAGTTCAAACTCAAAAAGCCCGTAACCAAAGAATTGAAGCATTCTTAAAGAACCAAGAGGCTACCCTTCAGAACTTGGTGAAGCTAGTTTTAGAAAGACAAGTTGGGACTCCCGCAAACAATACCAAGCCAAATTCTAGGGAGTGGGCTGAAGCTACAAGTTTGAGGAGTCTGATGGAATTGAATGTATCACAGCCTAACGTGCAGGAAATAGAAGAAGAGAAGATGGATGAGAGACTACATGTTGAAGATGAACAAGAATGAATTGAGAAAAATGAAGGGCAGAAGAAAAAGGATGAAGACCCTTTGGAGATATCTTTGTTTCAAGATGAAGGATCAAAGAAGGAGCATCATGAAATTGGTGAAATCATGGTACATTTGGAGTCATCTCAAGTCACAACTAAAGGGGTAGAGTTTCAGAAAATTGAGAGGGGAAAAGAGAATAGAATGAAATCTTCCACTGAGGATTCCCCGGACCTAAATTTGAAAAAGTTGCCGGATCATTTGGAGTATGTTTTCCTTGCAGAGAATTCTAAGCTTTCTATGATCATTGCAACCGATGTGCAAGAAGAGCAAAAAGAAGAGCTCATAAAGGTGTTAAAGAAGCATACAAAGGCAATGGCATGGAAGATTTCAGATATCAATGGTATTAGTCCTTCATTTTGCACGCACAACATATTAATGGAAGAAGGCCTCAAACTAGTAGTGCAACCCAAAAGGTGGAATGACCAAAATCAAATTTTTAAGCAAGGAGATCAAGTGTTATTGAATGATTCTCAATTATTCACGAGTAAGTTTAAGTCGAAATGGACTTCCCTGTCTTTGGTAAGTAAGCGGCGCCATTTGTGTCGATCTGAAACTGTTTTTAAGCTACTTTTCTCTCTCTTTTGGGGCAGATTTTAATACCCCTTTAGGGCAGAAACAAGGGGGACGGCTGAAGTGGGAGAAAAACACCAAAAAACACAAGAAAACTCACTCAAATCCTATCCCAAATCTTCATCTTTGCAAGAGAAATCAATAGAGAAGATTGAATCCTTGAAGAAGGAGAACATCCACCTTGAAGATTCATGGAAAAAGCTGCAACTTTCTCTACAAAATCGTGAAGAACTTCAACCTTGAAGAAGAGATGAGATTTCAACCATGAAAATGAGCAATTCTCCCTCTTTCTTTGTTGTTTATGTTCTTTGATTTGTAATATGTTGATGCACTAAATTCTTGAATACTTGGATGATTATGAACCCTAGTTTTTATTTATGTGAATGAATTGTTTCCCTTGGTTGATTGAGCTCAAATTTCTTGTGGATTGTTTGTGGGTTTGATTGATTGAATTGATTTGGTGGATAATTGATTCAAAATCTGGAATTTTTGGATTGTTTTGTGGGTTTGATTGATTGAACTGTTTGGGTTAAAAATTGATTCACAATCTGAAAATTTTCACTTGCAATTGAGAAAGGAAGGGTGAAATAGACCATACACAAACAATGGGGATGATTTAGGTTACTAGAGATAGAAACCTCAACATCTTCCTGATCATTAGAGAAATCTAATTGGAATTCACAAACCTTAATACATTCTTGGATTAAATTGGTTAGAAAGAGATTTCAAATAATTAATTTAAGAATAGAGAACTTTCATCTAGAGATAGAGTGTGTTCTAATTATGGAATTTCATCAAACATAAGAAGTTAAATTTATGAACCAAGGGACATTTCTATCACATAGGTAATTCTAGGGGGATTAACCATCCAAGTATTGTTTTCTCAATTGAATTCTCTCTTGCAAACAAAAAAATTAGTTAAGTTGGTTTAATTAGTTAAGTTAGACTTCTATTCATAGTAGTAATTTCAATCATTTTCACAAGTAATTTTGATAGGGTAAACAATAGAATAGAAAGTGAGTATTGATATTTAACCACCCCCGTGGATTCGCCATTGAATTTATTTGCCATTGTACTGCTCATAACGATAGGTGTACTTGCCTAGTGTTTGTGTGCAAATTGTTAGAGATTGTGATAAAAATTTAGTATAAAGGCATAGAAATAAAACACAACAGACAACATCTTTGAATTATCTAGATCCATGCACAAGCGTGAGTGAACTTGAAGTTCAAAAGATAATTCATTTACAAAAGATAGCAAATCAATTTTCAGATGCATTTGTCGACTCTAAGAGAATAACAAAATCGCATGTAACAGCTATAGATGCTCCTATTCGGGTTGAAGTCCCAAAAGAACAAAATTCAACACATATAGCTGTTGAATCAAAAGCACGCCTGAAGTATGGTTGACCTATTGGTTCAAAAGATAGGAATCCTCGTAAGAAAAAAGGATCAAATGATCAAAGTGATCATATTGAAGTATCTGAGAAAAAGGACCAAGAGATAATTGATGAAAATGTTCAAGGTTCTGCAAATAATGCAGAAATTTCTATCAATTATACAACTTCCGACAGAAGTTGGAATCGAATGGAAATGACTGTAGATAACTCATTTGTTTACAATGTAGCACTTGATGTTTTGAAAGATAATGAGGATCTTGAACCAACATCAGTTGAAGAATGTTGACATAGAAATGATTGGTCAAAATGCAAAGATGCGATTCAATCAGAATTGAACTTGCTTTCAACACGAAAGTTTTTGGACCTGTAGTCCGAACACCTAAAGGTGTAACGCCCATTGGCTATAAATAGGTATTTGTATGAAAGTGAAATGAGAATAATGAAGTCGTGAGATATGAAGCACGACTTGTTGTAGAAGGCTTTTCACAAAAACAAGGTATTGATTATGATGAGACATATTCACTTGTAATGGATGCAATTACATTCCGATATCTTGTGAGTTTGGCAGTAAATGAAAAGGTTAATATGAGTCTGACGGATGTAGTGACTGCTTATTTATATGGAAATCTAGAAAATGATATTTATATAAAAATTCCAGAATGATTCAACATGCATGCAACATGTAAACCTGGTTGTCGTGGAGATTACTCCCTTAAATTACAAAAGTCATTGTATGGCTTAAAGTAGTACGGACGCATGTGATATAACCGTTTTAGTGAAAGCTTATTAAAAGCATGATACAAAAATAGTCCAATATATCCATGTGTCTTCATTAAGAAGTATATTTCAGGATTTGTGATGCTTGCTATATATGTTGACGATATCAATCTTATTTGAAACAAGAGTTTGAGATAAAAGATTTTGGAAGGACTAAGTTTTGCCTTGGTTTACAAATTGACCATCTGGAAGATGGATGTTTTATTCACCAATCAACATATACAACGAAAGTACTGAAAAGATTTTACATGGACAAGGCACATCCATTGAGTACTCCAATGGTCGTTAGATCACTAGATGTGAATAAATATCCTTTTCGACCTCAGGATAATAGTGAAGAACTACTTAGTGCTGAAGTGTCTTATCTTAGACCAATCGGTGCACTGATGTATCTTGCTAATAATACAATACCTGATATATCATTTTCAGTAAATTTATTAGCAAGATTTAGTTCTTCTCCCATAAGACGACATTAGAATGGTGTTAAGCATGTCCTTAGATATCTCCAACGTACTATAGATCTTGGATTATTGTATTCAAATAAAACCAACCTGAAGTTGATTGGTTATGCGGACGCCAGATATTTATCCGGTCCACATAGAGCAAGTTTTCAGACTGGTTATGTATTTACCTATAGTGGTACTGCTATTTCATGGCGTTCTACAAAACAATCCATGGTAGCTACTTCATCTAACCGTTATAAAATTATAGCCCTTCATGAGGCTGGTCAAGAATGTGTATGGTTGAGATCTATGATCTATTATATTCAAGAGAATTGTGGATTATCCTCTCGAAATAGAATTTCAACTCCTTTATATGAGGATAATGCAGCTTGTATAGTTCAACTAAAAGGAGGATATATTAAAGGAGATAGGACAAAGCATATTTCACCAAAATTTTTCTTACTCATGAGCTCCTGAAGAATGGTAATATTGATGTGCAATAAATTCAATCATGTGACAATCTGGCAGATTTATTCACTAAAGCATTACCAGCCGCAACATTTGAGAAATTAGTGAACAAAATTGGAATGTGACGGTTAAAAAACCTTAAAATATTATCTCATCAGGAGGAGTAAATATGGCATAAACAGTAGTGTACTCTTTTTCCTTCACTAGAATTTTTTCCACTGGATTTTTTATCTAGTAAGGTTTTACCGAGGCATACTCTTATGCAATGGACATCCAAGGGGAAGTGTTATGAAATTAATATTATTATGGATGTCCATTGTTGTGTTTTATTTCTATGCCTTTATACTAAATTTTTATCACAATCCCTAACAATTTGCACACAAACACTGGGCAAGTGCACCTATCGTTACGAGTAGTACAATGGCAAGTAAATTCAATGTCGAATCCATGGGGTGGTTAAATATCAATACTCACTTTCTATTCTATTGTCTAGCCTATCAAAATTACTTGTGAAAATGGTTGAAATTACTACTATGAATAGAACTCTAACATAGCTAATTAAACCAACTTAACTAATTTTTTTTGTTTGCAAGAGAGAATTCAATTGAGAAAACAATACTTGGATGGTTAATCCCCCTAGAATTACCTATGTGATAGACATGTCCCTTGGTTGATAAATTTCACTTCTTATATTTAATGAAATTCCTTAATTAGAACTCACTCTATCTCTAGATGAAAGTTCTCTATTCGTAAATTAATTAGTTGAAATCTCTTTCTAACCAATTTAATCCAATAATGCATTAAGGTTTGTGAATTCTAATTAGATTTCTCTAATTATCAAGAAGATGTTGAGGTTTCTATCTCTAGTCACCTAAATCATCCCCATTGTTTGTGTATGGTCTATTTCACCCTTCCTTTCTCAATTCCAAGTGAAAATTTCCAGATTATGAATCAATTTTTAACCCAAATATTCAATCAATCAAACCCACAAACAATCCACAAGAAATTTGAGCTCAATCAACCAAGGGAAACAATTCATTCACATAAATAAAAACTAGGGTTCATAATCATCCAAGTATTCAAGAATTTAGTTCATCAACATATTACAAATCAAAGAAAATAAAACAACAAAGAAAGAGGGAGAATTGCTCATTTTCATGGTTGAAATCTCCTCTCTTCTTCAAGGTTGAAGTTCTTCATGATTTTGTAGAGAAAGTTGCAGCTTTTTCCATGAATCTTCAAGGTGTATGTTCTCCTTCTTCAAGGATTCAATCTTCTCTCTTGATTTCTCTTGCAAAGATGAAGATTTGGGATAGGATTTGAGTGAGTTTTCTTGTGTTTTTTGGTGTTTTCCTCCCACTTCAGCCGTCCCCCTTGTTTTAGCCCTAAAAGGGTATTAAAATCTGTCCCAAAAGAGATAGAAAAGCAGCTTAAAAACAGCTTTAGATCGATACAAATGGCGCTGCTTGGTTCACACCAAACGGCGCCAGTTGCCCCCAGTTTTGGTGCAAGTTTCTACTGCACGACTGTGACACTGTTTTGATTTCTAGGTGAATTCCAAGCATCATATCGGCTAATCTAGTTCTTGATGTCTTCATTAAAGTTCTAGATCCGGATCGTAGCTTTTCATAGAGATTTTAATCACCTCAAGTGGTTATCTAGAACTCAAGATATGATCATTATACCAAACTATGTCAAAAATGGACACAATGCAGAACATGTGATATTGTAGCGTAAGCAGGGTAGGCAAATGAACTCAGATTGACAAAACTTTTACCATTATGAAAAATTTAGAATGTCCTCTATAATTGTTTAGAATACAACTTTTGCATTGGGAATCTGTATTGAGGTCAAAATCACACTTGTAAATTCTCTACCAGTCTATTGTTTCTCTACATTTCTCTGTTTTTTTCTTCATTGTATAAATTTCCCTTGTTTGCTTCATTTAATTCCAAATCTTCAATAATCTCACCTAAATCAAATAAGAGATAAAGGGAGTATAAATGGTGATTAAAACACCATAATTTAACATAAAATTAAGCTCAAAATGATAATTATATGGAGCACAAATATGAAATATCATCCATAATCAGAGTTATAAAGATACTCCAACTGTCCAGAAGATAGATGGTAGAGTTCTATCATATCTTTGATTAGTGATAGGATTTGTCTTCTGATTACCCTATATCTCTTCTGATTGGGATGTATCCCTAAACCCTATAAATAGGGCTCTAGACTGAGGTGTTGTATTCACTCATTCATTGATTGATTGATTTACTCTCAAAGAATCAATAAAGATCTCTTGTTCTTTCTCTCTATTTTCTCTCTATAGTTTTCTCCTATTCTCTACATTATAATTTCTTTATTAATTTCTGAACATTAGTATTATGATTTTGTTGTGCCGACAACGACTGTGCATCAACAAATTCATAACAACAATTAATTTCTTCAAAGTTTTTCATATATTTCATTCGACATATCTTACCTTCTCTATTATGGCTGCACTCGTGGAAACCGCTGCTCAACAAGTTACCATTTCTCATTAGGATCTCTCCATGCAAGACCATGTTCATTTCTTTTCCTTTCCCATCATTGGTTTTCTTCTTGTTTCCTTTCCTTATTATTTTCATTGAAAAGAAGGTGGTTTCTTGATATTGATAAGGTTGAAATAAAGGAATTTCAATTATGAAATGTTTTTTTAAGCTTTTTTAGTTTAAGTAATTTCTTTCTTGCACAATACGGTCTTCTTATATGGTTATTATATGCTAGTTCGACGTCTATATTTAGCATAATTGATTTTATTTGGTTAGGTTTGTTTAAAGATTTGAGCTTTAAGCTTTTAAATTTTAGTTGGAATCCAGGTTTTATCTTATTTGCGAGATGTCTCGTAATGTTTTGGGCTTAAACAATTTCCACTGGAAGTAACATATTTGATATACAATGGAATACAAATTATTGCTTACAAGTTTAATTGAATGTGAAATATGTTGCCCTTTATAAGCTGCCTTCCACTAACAGGATGCCCTCTGCAAATATTTCTGTTGTGTTGAAAGACAGTGCAGTCCTATTATACAAAATTGGGACTTAGCAAAAGATTAACATAGGCTCTTTGATATACTCTATCAACATAGTTAGCACTGCAAGCCTTTCCCTTCCATGTCATATTACTGACTACATTACTTCTTGTAAGTATGTTCAGATTTTCAGCAAAGATGACACTGTCAATGATATATCTAGAAGTTCAATCTACCATTGAGCAAAGCTAAATATGAAACCACACTGCCTGAATCACTAGCAAGAGCTCCTCCAAGGCACAGATCAACAAAGGTTGTTGGTTCTTACCATGCTAGATTTACTTTAACACCTACTATTGGTAGTAAATAAGCTCTTCAAGAACAAGTAGCATAATGTGTTCATCAGTGTCAAATCTTTGACAGCTAGAGTTACAGATCTTCAACAACGACAACTTTTGACATTTCAACCTCCTAGATTCTTATCCAAGAGCCTCTTGATCAACTTTTGAGGCAAAAGCAATGAGTTTGCTTTATTTGACGCACAAAGCGTGAGATGAATAGGTGAAACTCTAGGAGAGATGAACTGCTAACCAAAGGGGGAAAAGGAACTTAAAGAAGGATTACAGTTAAAAGTTATATTTTAGCACTATAGTCCTTATGAAATTCTAGTTTATCATTCTTGTTGGATTTCAAAACATAATTCTAATTCAACATAGTACATTGTTAGTATTATGTGTGCTATTAAACTACTCCTGCTGAACATATTTCATGAAGAACATGATATTGGAAGTTTTGAAGGATTAGCATCAAATAATGCCAAAACGAAAGATTGTTGCAACATTTCTTGGCAAAGGAAATTGTTGTAATTTTGGCCAAAAATATTTTTCACACAACCTTGAGGAATCAATATGAAAGTTGTCATTATTTGAACAAAATTTCATTATGACCAGGACAAGATTTTTGGGGATCTCATTAAGGTTACATTTGTAGATTTGGTGGATTTTTATGGCAATCTTTCATTACAAGAATCAAGGAGATTGATACCCTACCATTTAAGAATTTACTTTTACATTTTAGATATATCAATCTTAGGAAAGAAGAAGCTCAGAATTTTTTATAAAATCTGTAAATTCGAGCTTCAAGAAACGTAAAACAACTCGAACACTCTTAGACATCATAAGCTATGTCTTGAGAGAGGAACAAGTGGAAAAGCTCATAGAATAGAAGCTATATCTTGAGAGTAAGTTTTAGCACACTATATCTTTCCTGTATTAAATTCATATGTTAAGATGTGCTATTTCTATTCAAGTGCATGTTAATGATTCTTCAACAAACCACTAAAGGCACTTGAATACATTCATATTCCATTCACCTTACGAAGAAAAGGTACTGTGACTGAAGGGATTCAATCATGAAGACGATAGACAAATGTGATCTTGTTATAATCTGTCGAAAGGAATTTAACGTATCATGTTAAAGTAAGTTCAATAAAGCAAATTACGATTAGATGTAAGCTTAACAATCATAAAGACAGTAGCTATAGTTGGTTTGTTTTCAATCGTTAAGGCAGTGTTATGCTTGTTGAATTTCTAATCGCAGAGATTGCTTTAGCAAAGGGAGATTGTCAAGTCAATTAAAGAAATCACTAGATGAGATTAAAATAAGTATATTTATATATTTTTCGTGATAAAAGTTTAATAAATTACTTTTTTAGACATGATCCTTTAGACAAATTTTTGAGCCAAACTGCATTATCAATTTTTGTGTCGAACTTTATGTTTCTCTATGTATGTCGTGTTAAACTTTCTACAACTTCACCATACTAAGTTTGACAAGATATAAAAATTACATAAACTAAACCTTAATGAAATAAAATCCATTAAATGGAAAATGGCTTACGATCTAAAGAGTACAACCAAACAAGACTCCGTCCAAATAAACAGAAACAACAAAAACACAGAAAACATAGAAATTAGCCCTGCATTTTTCTGATATAGGATGATCTCAATCTCAGTGTTCCTTTGCAACTAAAGCGAGCAAGAGGTCCTTATAGTTGCCATTGGCTACGTCTTCAATTCTTTTCGTTAGAGAGACTCCAAATAGTTTCTGAAACTCTTCTTTGATGGACTTTATATCCACATCTGCTCGAGTGAGAATAATCCTTGTAACAGAATCCTTAGCAATCTCATCCACATTGGCTTTCAATGATGCATCCAACACCTAAACATCATAAAATCACATTAATTTGGGAGCAACTAACAAAGAAAAAAGAGAACTTGTGATCTTTAGTAAGAACATGTTACCTTGCAAAAGTAGGCTTCTGGAAGGCACAAGCATTGAACTGTCTGTTTCAGGATGGATTCACCCGCAAGGCCCTGTATGTGGTGTATACATTTTTCTCATCATAAAAGGTCATGACGATCAAAAGGTCCGAAAAGAATCCCACATCCTAGTGATAGCTCTCATTCTTGATAAGCCGAATCCAATATAAGGTCTTCTTATTTAATTAGAGAATTGATTTTTTTATGAAGTAGGTCACTATTGAAAATACCCAGAAAAAAAAAAGGTCACTATTGAAAATTTTATCAAAAAAACGAAAATTCATGTTAAAAAAAAAAAAAGAGCCTGCAGGCTAAATTAATACATCATGTCCAAAACAATGTAAACCAAAAGTCTGATACTATTACCCTTAGTATCAATTATTTTCCTCAAAAAGAAAAACAGAACTTAAGAGTTTTCAGTTTCAGATTACCTCATCCAAGTGCTTGCCAGTGATTTCCTTATAGCTCTCATACACTGCCTTGAGATGTGGCTTGCTTCTTGTTGCAAGTATCATGATAAGGTTTTCATTCTCAAAAGGGTTCTTCTTACCATCACTTTCAATAGCATCAAGAAAAATCTTTGCTTCAAATTTTGCTGTTGCTTCATGAACATGTGGACCTTCATAGCGGTAGGCACTCACAAGAGGAACTAAAAGCTGTTCGAATTGAATGCACAAAAGACAATTTCAGTTACTTTCCAATCTATGAGAAGCCAACAGAACATATATCCGCTGTTAATATAGGACGGTTTAGGAATGGAATCTATTTGTAGCGGAACTGTTGTTGATCTACCTTGCGCTTAATGCCTTGGACATAGGAGGCAATATCTTCTTCCACCGAATGCTCGAAGAGGGAATGGTATGCCCTTCTTGCTCCAAGTAGATCTTCGGATGATCGGGTGCAAGCAACCTCTATAATAACATTGATTTGCTGTGGCTCCTTATACAAAGCCTCCTTAAACAGACGGGCGTCTCTTTCCCATGGATGCATTAACCGGAGCACCACAGAGTCCTTGTCAACAGGACAAAAATATGATGTTAAAACTAGAAAAAAAGGTTACACTGGCAGTATACATAGATGGATTAGTCCAAAGATCAAAGGGAAATTAGGTAAATACTTACCTTGAAACGGATAAAATCTTGTCGAAGTAGTAGGACGTGTCGCTCATCCCACCTCTCAAATTGACGTTCATCTTCTTCGAAGAAGGCATGGGTGGCTTTTCTATAGGATTGCATTTGTTGGGGACGCCATTTTGTCAAAATTGATATCAAAGTCCTCTCATCCACTCCCAGTCCTGAGGCAAATTAGCGCAAAGTAAGAAGATGTTTATCATCAACATTGCTATCTTGTGCATAAACGGAGCTACAACTTTGAACTTGTAAAGAAATTTTAAAAAAATATGAGGTTGAATTTTTTTTAAAAAAAATGTCACTAAAAATTTAAAAGATCTATATTTTTTGAAAATGTCCCGAGTTATTTCCGTCTATGGTGCTGTGAGAAATTTATCAAAAGGGCTGTTTAAAAAAGAAGCACGTTGAAAAAGCCGAGAACCTGTGAAGGCCTTGGTGACAGCTGAGATCTCCTGAGGATGTGCCATTTGGTAGTTATTGGTTTTTGTGTTTGTCGTAGGGAATACTTTTTGATGCCTTCGTCTGTCGATGTTTGAGCAAAAGACTCGAGGAATCCAATGCTGCTTTTATACCCACACCGAGGGCATATCTGTCATTTCACACCAACCAAGCTCAATGCTCCCCATATTGACATGAAGAACTAAATTTAAACTGAATGTCAATAGTTTCATGGCTGTTCTCACTTCTCAGTTCAAGAGATATGATATTATCACAAATTTATGGAAACACTTGGAATATTAACTGGAAATGCAGTTGAAAAATAAATCATTTTTAGTACTTAATTCTTTTAAATAAAAATATGAACCATTTGTTAAACACAATTTTACTTAAATATAAACAGCTTGTCCCATACACCTTTCTATTTGTTGTTAAAATATAAACTATTTTTAGAAGCACAACAAACATCGATCAATGGATTTCAAATGTAAGGAAATCCAACTTGCTGTGTTTTCTTTTTCCCTTTTTATTTTTGTTTTTTAAAAGGAATGAGAAAATTATTTAATTCACAAATAATTAACTTTATACGAAACCTAAAGCGAAACAAATTTAAAACTGAAGCTCTTCCGAAATCCACCTTAATTTTCTTTTATTCATAATTTCAAAGGAAATATATTGGAATGCTTCAGGTTGGACATTCAGTGGAGAGAATTAACAGTGTACTTCAATCCAAAGGTGAAAATAAAAAAATCATACATAAGACAATAATGGAATTTCCAAACTTCTAATTAGAGGGTCCGAACACTTCACCTTATCTGGCATAAAATATAATATTATTATTTTTATTATAAATTACACGCTTAAAATATTTAAAATATAATATTTTATATGTTATAATAAATTTTTAACTCAATTATGTAACATCTTTCTTTATTGAAAGAATTATTTTAATTATTCAAAAAAATGCCTATCTAGATTTAAAAGAAAAAAAAAAGGCAACCAACTCTAACGGCGACGCTGTCCTATATGGGTAATTGCAAATTTAAGTTGACAAGGAAATGTGAACACTACAATTTAACTTCCTCATGTGATAAACATGTCTCTTTAAATTATATTGTACCTTCCATTTTCTGCAGGAGATAATAATATTTTGTTTCCTTCGTCAAAAGAGAATGAGCTGGCAACTCTTTTTTTTCTTTTTTAAATAAAACCATTAAAAAATATATGATACGGTTAGATTCCTATCAATTTATTGAGATAAAAACTAAGTACAAAAGGTCCAAAGGCTTTCAATCATGGTAGAAACAAACCCACTGCATAAATGAGTAAATATTAAATCATATTATCCTTTTGCTGTGAGTTATTTATTTATTTTTTTTATGGGTGTTGATTTGAGTAATTAAAATAATCATGTACGTGTCCCAATATAATTTTTTAGTCTAAAAAATTGGTAAATTACTTGTGGATTAGCCACGTAAGGATACTAACTTTTGGTGGGATATGATAGATTAATTCTAAAAAATTGGTAAATTATTTGAGGATTAGCCAAGCAAGGAGACTAAACATTTTTTGGGATATGATAGATTAATTATGTAAATTACTTGAGGATTAGCCACGTAAGGAGACTATTTTCATTTATCTAAATTATTGCTTCCTAATTAATTAATTAGGAGACTAATCATGTTGTAGGTAATTAATTAATAAAATTTTCATTATTGTTCTAGAAGGATGTTAACACTAGAATGCTTTTACATGTATACACACAGAGGTTAACAACTCAGCCAAATAAATAAACTATATATAGTTTGTAATGAAATAAATAAACTTTCGTTTAAACCTCAATGACAATACAATATTTAAATTTTTATTTGTTTTGATTTACCCCTCCTCCCAAAAGAAAAGCATAGGAAATAGGCTCAGATACATCAACTTTCAATATCTTTGCTAAGTAATCCATTAAGATCATTTTTTAAATTATTCATTATCTAACTAAATAAGTTAGTTGGAAAAAAGTTATTACAATTTGATGTCCAAAATAACTAATAATTGTAATTTCTCTCTCTTATTGATGAAGGGAATAGATTTTTCATAATTTTTTTGTTGAAAAATAGAAAAGAAATCTTTATTAATGAAGCAAATAAGGAAGCTTCTCCAAATTAAATTAGGGTTTGGCTAAGTTCAACTCTTTTTGAAATTATAAATGGTATATATTATTTATGTTTTATAAAAAGACATTAGTGATATTTGTATATGAATCAAATATTTTTAAAAATTAAAAAAAAAAAGAAGATTCAACATAACCAATATTTTTTTCTGATTTTGTATTGAGAGAAACAAAAGAGATAGAAATCATATGCTAGAAGTCTAAAATGGAAAAGAAGGTATTGAATATTTTTTAACCAATAAAATTTTAATGTTTTGCATTATTCGAATTTTCTTCCTAAACACATATATTTTCGAAGGCAAAAAAAATTCTTATTTGAATATTTTTAAAAAAAACTAATTTAATTTTTTAAAAAATATATATATGTGTATCGCATGGGTTTAACCTAGTATATAAGGATATATTTCTACATTAGGACCCTTATCTCCAACCACCCACTTTGAAGTATTTCTATTTTAAAAATATTCAAATACACCAAGTCTAATATTAAATTCTCAATGAAGAGAATGTTGACTTTTTGAAATTGAAGTAATTAGTAGAATTGATCACTATAATTAAGAGGAGAGAAAGAGAAAGATAAGGCTATTTTAGGTTTTTTTAATTTTCCATGAAATTTATCAAAACCTAAATAACTCAATTGCATTTGATTTCAAATAAAACTCAATCTAAAAACATGGTGAATAGTTAATTATAGAAAATAGAAAAACCAAATAAAAAAATCAAAGAACTATATGGAATTAATAGTTCAATTTAACCAACTACTCCCAATAATGTATTTGGATTGAGTTTTAATTTAATTTTTTATCTCAAAAAGTATAAAAATAAATTATTTATGAAAAAAATAAAGTTCTTTTAACTTTTAAGTTAGAATAAATAACTCAACTTACCCTTAAACTTTACCTCAACTTTGGTGTTTGCCATTCAACTTTAAAGTAAATGATTTGTGACCTTAAATTATAAAAAAAATCACACCTTTCCCTTCTAGGTATGTTTATCGTTAAAAGTCCAATAGTACATGTTATCTGACATTCACATGATTTTTATAAGAGTACTTTAGTTAGTAAAATTAAACTATACTTTAGTTAGTAAAATTAAACTATCACATTTTTCTTTTATTAAATCTACTTTAATTTTCTTAAAAAATTGGGTTTTTGTTTAAAATTGATTTCAAAATCAATTCCATAAAAAAAATAGACTTTTAGAGTTTAATGAAGAAGACTTTTTTCAAGTTTTATAGGTTTTTTGGTCAAAGCTAAAAACTACCACATGCAATCTATGGAGAAGTTAGTTGAAGTAGAAGATGAAAAGAAAAATATTTATAAAAAAAGAAGAAAGTCAATTTTTTAAAAATTCTTAAAAGATATGATGATTATATTGACTAAAATATCCTTAAAATGTCTATATCTAAATTACATGATATATTTTATTAGTAATTAAATAGTAAATGTAAATAAAAGAATAAGTTATTATATTTTTTATAATTTAAAATTACAATTTTTTTATTTTAAAATTAAAAGGTAAAAATTAAAATTAGAATAAAATTTAAAAATAAGTTAAGTTGTTTACCGTTTACTTACAATCCGGAATACTCACAAGGGTTGTGGACTTATTCAAGTTATGATCTTTTTCAAGTTATGATCTTTGTGATTTCTTCCTTTATCTTTTTCCTTTTTTACAGAATTATCTTTTTCCTTTAGATTAAAATGTTATAGGAACACTCAAAAGAGACAGAAATGTCATCGTCAAATCTGCTGCATTTGTCTGCGTTTTCTGTGCAGAAGATAACTAATTTTGTCTTTTCTTCTTCAGTATTGTAAGACAAAAAGCTGCTACTCGAAAAAAACTGTCAATTTGGAGAAAACGATAAGTTAGGTCTAGTCTTTTTCTAGAAAACAAATAAACAATTCGTGAACTAATCATCATACTTTTTAGTATTGATTATTCGTAGGAATCAATCATTTACTTCGAGAAAGTGGCCGGAAATCCAAAAGTGGGGAACACGTTATGCTTTGTTTATTATTTCTTAACTTAAAATCGAAATTATTGTTCAAGACGAGATGCACGTGGAGGAGTGAATTTTGACGAAAGCAGTGACCGGAACAAGAGGCGGGAGCACTAGCGGCTACTCGGCTACGATACAGATAATATTTTTTTTATTATGTGTATAATAAATTTTTGATCGTTAAATTTTAATTTAACGGTTAAAAATTTACACATTAAGATTAATTATTCCTGTTAAAATAATTATTCACTCTATATTAGAATAATTATTCTTTGATCTAACGGTTGAAAATTCACACGTTGAAAATAATTATTCTCTCTATAGTAGAATAATTATTCTATTATAGAGAAAATAATTATTTATTCTATAGAAAATAATTATTCTATCTGAATAATTATTCTCAATATATAAATTTTTAAATATTAAATTAAAATTTAATTATTGAGATTTAATCTACACATATTAAAAAAAGTACTATCTACATCTAACTAACTCAACTAAGAGGCCGTGTACAGAGGAAAGTTGGAAAGCAAAGTCAAACGATACCTGCAACTCGGAGACAGAGAATCCCCTACCGTCTAGTCACAGTAAGAAAGCGTTTACTCCGATTTAAAAATTTAAATGTAATTGCTTGTATTTTAAAATTAAAAAATTAAATCCTTATCTGGATCTATAAGGAGGGAGCAAAGAGTTTAGTTTCGGTTCTACAGATAACACAATACGTATAATATTAAATTCTAATCTTTTAATCATAATAAAACGATCAAAAAATTTTAAATAATTATTTAAAATAATTATTCTGATCGTTCAATCATAATTGAACGATCAAAATTTAATTTTTACTGCAAAAAATTATATGCAGGTCCAAATTGGGGGCAAAGCAACCAACCAACTCTGACGCCGTCCCACGAAATTTAAGTCAACAGGGAAATGTGAACACTACAATTTAAATACCTCATGCGATAAATATGTGTCTTTAAATTATAACTATGTGGACGCTACAGCTCACAGCTCTTTTTCTTTCTTTTGTTAAAGAAAACCATCAATATGGATTTACTTTCTTTTTAAAAAATAACACTATTAAAAAGCATGATACGCATATATCCCTACCACTTTAGTGATATAAAAAGTAAGTACAAAAGGCCAAGAGGCATTCGATCATAGGGTTTATATTTTTGCCACTTGAAACAGTTTCTGTTAATATGAGTTATTAAAGTTTTACTTTTTCACTTAGGTAAAAAAAATAGGTGAGGAGTTAGGCTTGTACACCTACAAATAATCGTCACTAAACTATTTTCATAATTAGGCATGATTTAATTGTTTATGATCCATAAATACCCATCATTGAGTTAATCTCTTAAAGTCTTGGAATCTGATACGGTAAACATTTTTAACTTGTTAACTAATATTCTCTCTCTCTAAAGAATGACTACAAGAAAATAATCATTCGGCGTGGCCCAATATAATACTTTAGTGTAAAAATTTGGTAAATTATTTGAGGATTAGCCAAGCAAAGAGACTGAACTTTCGTTGGGATATGATAGATTAATATAGTACATTGATGTGTCTTTTCTTGTGTAATTATTTTTTGACCTTTTTAATCCTTAACTATTTTCATTTATCTAAATTATTGCTTCCTAATTAATTAATTAGGAGATTAATCATGTTGTAGGTAATTGATTAATATAATTTTCATTATTCTTCTAGAAGGATGTGAACACTAGAATGCTTTTACATGTATACACACAGAGGTTAACAACTCAACCAAATAAATAAATTTTATATAGTTTTTAATAAAATAAATAAACTTTCGTTTAAACCTCAATGACAATATAATATTTAAATTTTTATTTGTTTTGATTTACCCCCTCCTCCCAAAAGAAAAGCCTAAGAAATAGAAATTTGTTCAGATACACTAACTTTCAATGTCTTTGCTAAGTAATACATTGAGATTATTTTTGAAATTATTCATTATCTAACTAAATAAGTTAGTTGCAAAAAAGTTATTACAATTTGCTATCCAAAATAACTAATAATTATAATTTCTCTCCTTTTATTGATGAAGGGAATAGATTTTTCATAAATTTTTTTTTGAAAAAT
This sequence comes from Rauvolfia tetraphylla, assembly GCA_030512225.1. Taxonomy (NCBI): domain Eukaryota; kingdom Viridiplantae; phylum Streptophyta; class Magnoliopsida; order Gentianales; family Apocynaceae; genus Rauvolfia; species Rauvolfia tetraphylla. The sequence goes on along the minus strand of JAJQKT010000004.1, from coordinate 5,221,394 downwards.
AGAAAAGAAATCTTTATTAATGAAGCAAATAATAAAGCTTCTCCAAATTAAATAAGGGTTTGGCTAAGTTCAACTCTCTTTGAAATTATAAATGGTACATATTATTTATGTTTTATAAAAAGACATTAGTGATATTTGTATATGAATCAAATATTTTAAAAAATTTTTTTAAAAAAGAAGATTCAACGTAACCAATATTATTTCTAATTTTGTATTGAGAGAAACAAAAGAGATAGAAATCATATGCTATAAGTCTAAAATGGAAAAGAATGTATTGAATATTTTTTAACCAATAAAATTTTAATATTTTGCATTATTCAAATTTTCTTCCTAAACACATATATTTTGGAAGGTAAAAAAAATTCTTATTTGAATATTTTTTTAAAAAAACTAATTTTAATATTTTTTATGTGTATCGCACGGATTTAAGCTAGTATATAAGTCTAGATTTCTATATTAGGAGTTCATTTATTAATTCTTTTCAATTTTACCCCTATCTCCAACCACCCACTTTGAAGTATTTCTTTTTTAAAAATATTCAAATACACCAAGTCTAATATTAAATTCTCAATGAAGAGAATGTTGATTTTTTGAAATGGAAGTAATTAGTAGAATTGATCACTATAATTAAGAGGAGAGAAAGAGAGAGAGAGAGAGAGAAGGCTATTTTAGATTTTTTATTTTTCATGAAATTTATCAAAACCTAAATAACTCAATTGCATTTGATTTCAAACAAAACTCAATCTAAAAACATGATGAATAGTTATTTATAGAAAATAGAAAAACCAAATGAAAAAATGAAAGAACTATATGGAATTAATAGTTCAGTTTAACCAACTACTCCCAATCATATATTTGGATTGAGTTTTAATTTAATTTTTTATCTCAAAAAGTATAAAAATAAATTATTTATGAAAAAAGAAAAAATAAAGTTCTTTTAACTTTTAAGTTAGGATAAACAACTCAACTTACCCTTAAACTTTACCTCAACTTTGGTATTTGCCATTCAACTTTAAAATGAATGATTTGTGACCTTAAATTATAAAAAAATATCACACCTTGCCCTTCTAGCTATGTTTATCGTTAAAAGTCTAATAGTACATGTTATTTGACATTCACATGATTTTTGTAAGGGTACTTTAGTCAGTACAATTAAACTATCACATTTTTCTTTTATTAAATCTGCTTTAATTTCCTAAAAAATTTTGGTTTTTTGTTTAAAATTGATTTCAAAATCAATTCCATAAAAAAAATTAGACTTTTAGAGTTTAATGAAGAAGACCTTTTTCAAGTTTTATAGGTTTTTTGGTCGAAGCTAAAAACTACCACATGCAATCTAGGAGAAGTTAGTTGAAGTAGAAGATGAAAAGAAAAATATTCATAAAAAAATAAAAAAAGAAAAAAGGAAGAAAGTCAATTTTTAAAAAATGTAATGATTATATTGACTAAAATATCCTTAGAATGTCTATATCTAAATTACATGATATATTTTATTAGTAATTAAATAGTAAATATAAATAAAAGAGTAAGTTATTATATTTTTTTATAATTTAAGATAACAAATCTTTTACTTTAAAATTAAAAGGTAAAAATTAAAATTAGAATAAAATTTTAAAAAAAGTTAAGTTGTTTTACTTAGGGTATACTTGGATTGGGTTCCATACGGAACTCAATGTAAATTTCTCATCTCACATCTTATTTTTTCTCTCATAAAAATTTCTCTCGCCCGAAACTCAAGACAAAAAATCTCAAAACTAAACTCTATCCAATAACACCCTTACAATCCGGAATACTCACAAGGGTTGTGGACAACTGGGCGATCTTTTTCAAGTTATGATCTTTGTGATTTCTTCCTTTATCTTTTTCCTTTTTTACAGATTTATCTTTTTCCTTTAGATTAAAATGTTATAGGAATCCTCAAAATCGTCAAATCTGCTGCGTTTGTCTGCCTTTTCTGTGCAGAAGATAACTATTTTTGTCTTTTCTTCTTCAGTATTGTAAGACAAAAAGCTGCTACTCGAAAAAAACTGTCAATTTGGAGATAACGATAAGTTAGGTCTAGTCTTTTTCTTGGAAATATCTAACATACTCTAGAAAACAAATAAAAAATTCGTGAACTAATCATCATGCTTTTTAGTATTGATTATTCGTAGGAATCAATCATTTACTTCGAGAAAGTGGCCGGAAACCCAAAAGTGGGGAACACGTTCTGCTTTGTTTATTATTTCTTAACTTAAGATCGAAATTATTGTTCAACACCAGAAGCACGTGGAGGAGTGAATTTTGACGAAAGCAGTGACCGGAAAAAGAGGCGGGAGCACTAAGAGGCCGTGTACCGAGGAAAGTTGGAAAGCAAAGTCGAACGATGCCTCCAACTCGGAGACAGAAAATCCCCTATCTTCTAATGACAGTGAGAAAGCGTTTACTCCGATTCAAAAATTTAAATGTAATTGCTTGTATTTTAAAATTAAAAAATTAAATCTTTATCTAGATCTATAAGGAAGGAGCAAACGGTTTGATTCGAGTTCTACACATAACTTTTTACAATACGTATAATATTGAATTTTAATCGTTTAATCGTAATAGAACGATCAAAAAAAATTTAAATAATTATTTAAAATAATTATTCTGATAATTGAACGATCAGAATTTAATTTTTACTACAAAAAATTATATGCAGGTCCAAATTGGGGGCAAAGCAACCAACCAACTCTGACGCCGTCCCACGAAATTTAAGTCAACAGGGAAATGTGAACACTACAATTTAAATACCTCATGCGATAAATATGTGTCTTTAAATTATAACTATGTGGACGCTACAGCTCACAGCTCTTTTTCTTTCTTTTGTTAAAGAAAACCATCAATATGGATTTACTTTCTTTTTAAAAAATAACTATTAAAAAGCATGATACGCATATATCCCTACCACTTTAGTGAGATAAAAAGTAAGTACAAAAGGCCAAGAGGCATTCGATCATAGGGTTTATATTTTTGCCACTTGAAACAGTTTCTGTTAATATGAGTTATTAAAGTTTTACTTTTTCACTTAGGTAAAAAAATAGGTGAGAGAGTTAGGCTTGTACACCTACTAATAATCGTCACTAAACTATTTTCATAATTAGGCATGATTTAATTGTTTATGATCCTTATGTTCGTTGCCTTTGATTAGTCATTTTAGTCCTTTAACTATTTTTGTTTATCTAATTTTTTATATATTTTATTCCTTAACTATTTTCATTTTTTTAAATTACTCCTTCCTAATTAATTAATTAGGAGACTAATCATATTGTAGCTAATTAATTCATTTGAACATTCTTGCCAATCTAATTAATTCATTTGAACATTCTTGCCATTATAGAGCAACAAGGGATGTGAACACTAGAATCTCTTCTTCTTTAGTATCAACAAGGGATGTGAACACTAGAATCTCTTCTTCTTTAGTATCAACAAGGGATGTGAACACTAGAATCTCTTCTTCTTTAGTATTAACAAGGGATGTGAACACTAGAATCATGCTCAGAAAATGTCAATGTCCAAAGCAGAATAAATATATCTGGAAAACAAAATACAAGTAAGAGCTAATCATGTCATTTTTTTCAATAGTGATTATCTAAGAATCAATCATTTACTTTGACAAAGTCTAGGGCTGGAATTCCAGTGGGGAACATATATTACTCCCTTTGATTTAAATCAATATCCAAGAACAAAAAATCTGGAAGAGAGAAAAAGAGAGTTCTCCAAGAAAGAAGATGAATAACCTGACTATGCACATGTAATGTCGTATAGCTACAAAACCTTAAGCCAACTTGGATTTGGAAACATTAGATTCAGAAATAAATTCAACTACTAGTGATTTCCTAATTCAATTATTGATAGTTTCATAATTTCTCTCAAATTCCTAAACATGTTACAATTAGTTGCGAACGAGAAATCAGAGACAATCCCAACTTTGGTGATTGGATAAGGTTTGGTTTTGAAATTTTTATTATAAGTTTCGTGAAAGTTAAATTATTTGTGAGAGAAAATGTGAATCTCACACTTGAAAATCTAAACCCTGTCCAAGTTCGCCTCTTTTGACTATGCATTCCCACCATTAAAAATAATATATACTATATTTTAAGACAATATCTAATATGATGAGAGTAACTCTCAAAAAATGAATATGAATAACTAATCATAATTCGCAAAAATTAGGACATCTTAAGTTGCCATTTCTAAAACGGAGCATGTTCAGTCTCTTCAATTCTAGAGGAAGGAAGTGATTCTCGTAGTGGCTTTTAGAGAACAACGGTTGCTCTTAAGTTCGACAATTGCTTCCTTTTCAACCCATGGTGTTTCTTATCTCTGTTGTTGAATGATGAGGGATTGGAGAATCCCTATCAAGTTTTCTCTTTAAGTAACAATTTTCCAGCTGCAGATGATGTAAGACTTTAGTTAGGGTTTCATAAAATTAATTCGTATTCTAAGACAATTCCCACTCTTTTCCTTCCTTCCTTACTCGCCACACTTAGTTTCTTTTCCTCTCTGTTTCAAGGCATAATTAAATGGAAATAATAGGAACTCCTTCACTAAATTTATTCCCTTACTTTTTCAGCCCTTTTAAGCTCCACAAAGATCAATCCCCCAACGCCTTCAAATACTTATCATCTCCTTTCTTTTCCTTTTCAACTCCTCAATACCGAACCAAACAAAGCATTGTCATCTCATTTTAGGGTTAATAACAATTTTGCCCTTCAAATTAGGCCATTTTTGCGATTGCACCCTTCCTTTTACAAAATGCTCAAATGTCCTCAAGATGTTAAAATTTTTTAATATCGCCCTCAATGTAATAGTGAAATATATATTTGACCATTAATAGAGACTCAACTTTAAATAGTTGAGATATTGGACTTCAAATGAAAAAAAAATTTCTTTATTCTCTTCCATTTCCTTTTTTACTTTCTTCTCTAGTAACATAATATTTTCATAGTGTTTAATCGAAATTTTATTTCTACTTCATAAGTTTTTAAAATCAGTAATAGACTTTATAAGTTGAATTAGAACTAATTACCAATTATTAACTTTCGAAAAAGTATTTTTTAATTAAATTCAATAGGGGAGAATAGAGTTAAAGCAAATGCCAACAGTATAGTTTATTTTCATTTCATTTGCAAAGTTTTACATTGTTTCTGCCACATTCATTCTTTAAGATCTTACTTGAAATATCTCAAATCTTTTATTTTTTATATTCTTAATAAAGATTAGGATACAATAGTTGATGAATCAAACGATATTAATTTTGAAGTAAAATTTAGTAAAAATATTTAAAAATTTAAATATTTAATCGTTTTGAACAATTTTCGTAAAGATTTACATTTTGTGACCATGAAACGCAACTTCTGTAAAGTTTTTGTGGACATTCCATGCAACTTCTGTCAAAATTTTGATTCTTTGGCGATCTTTTATCAATGAAATGGGAACAGAAAACTATAGCTTTGAATAAATTTAGAGCAAAATTTTCTAAACTTGACGATTTGGTCCTGAAACTGTAAAGAAAGAATATAGTTGGAGAGAATGTGTGAAAACTAAACTGTAAATATGGCGTATCGCAGTCCCTTCAAATATAAATCTGTTATTTTTATATATAATTTTTTTATTACATATAATACGAAAAAAATTTATTTTTTAAAATCATGCTCTTGAAACTCTCTTAAATTATACATAAAAAATTATATTTTTAATTAAAAATAAGTAAATTTAATCAGAGCGAAATAATGAGTAAATATTTTACAAAAAATTTTCTTAAAATAAAAATTTATTAAATTTCAATTAAACCTTTTATTTTATTATGACAACGGGACAGGTCAGCTTTATCTCTTGAATTGTTTAGATACTCTCTCGGTAGGCCCTACGAATGTGACGTCTGTCTCGTCTTTTCATATATTAAAAGCCGAAGGACACGACGTGTCTGCAGATTATTCGCTCGACGAACTTCACGTCAAGGCATGTGGAAAACGAGTGGGTCAATTTTACATTGAACATTAATTTCAATAATTATCCTCGTTTCCGTCATCCGAAAATTTAAAAGGAATTCAATGCCAAGGAGACAAATTAGGTAACATGTACTTTTATAATAAAATATTGTAGAATAATTGCTTAGGGTGTATTTGGTTACGATTATTTATCATAACTACAAAATTTTTAATTTCATTCTAATTTTTTATAAATAATTTATTTTTATTAAATTTAAAATAAAAATTTTAAATTTAAATTGTATTTAATCTCACCTTTAAAATTGGTAATTCTTTCTACTAGAAAATAAAAATCACGCTTCTAAAAATTTTTGAGGGAGGGGCTTTGTGTGTACACATCGAAGGAAAGCGATGGTTCCTTTTACGTAGTTGAAGGACCAGAATAAAGGCTTTTTTTGATTTACCGTTCTCTTCTAAAATATATGTGTTCAAATTATATAGAATATTAAAATTTTATTAGTTTAAAATATTTAATATTTTCTTTTCCATCTTAAACTCTTAGTATACAATTTTTATCTATTTTATTTTTCTCAATATCAAAAGAAATTAGTAGAATAACAAAAGTAAATACTATGATACTACCAAATAAAAGAAGATAGAATATTAGCAAAAATTACATAATAGACAAAAAAATGTACTAGAAAACTCAATGTAAAATTTTAAACCTTAAAGTCTGTGATTAAAGTACTAAAGAATAACTAAATTCATGTTTGTTAACAATTATTAAATAATTAAATTTTTATTTTTACAAATTAATTGAATATATGAAATTCAAAATTCAAGCTTGTTTTGCAAAATTTTTAAAGTAATAATTAAAGTCTTCTACTTTTACAAATTAACTTAATATATAAAATTCAAAAAATTAAAATTAATGTATAAGTTAGGAGTTTAACTTTAATAAATTTAGTTTAAATTAAGAGATTGAGTTAAATATAAATGATAAGGATAAGTAGTTTAAAGTTATTTTAATATATTAAAAATGATCCTAACTAATTAAATTTTTAAAGACTAATTTAAAAAGTAAAGCCAGAATATTAAAAAATATAGAATATACGAAATAAAAGAGTAGAAAACTTAATATAAAATAAGCATGTGATCAAAGTATTAATTAAATTCATATTTGTTGATAATTATTAAATAATTTAAAATTTACTTTTATAAAGTAATTGAATATACGAATTTAAAATTCAAATTAATAAATAAGTAGTTGTATAAAAATTTTAAAGTAATAATTATAGTCTCTTATTTTTACAAAGTAACTTAATATATAAAATTTAAAATTAAAGTTAATGTATAAGTTAGAAGTTTAGCTTTAATGAATTTAGTTTAAACTAAGAGATTTGGTTAAACAAAATTTATAAAGATAAGTAGTTTAAAATTATCTTAATAGATTGAAAATAATCATAACTAATCAATTCTTTTAAGACTAATTAAAAAAGTAAAAACTTTAAGAAATCAGAATAAGAGGTTTGGAACCATAAGAGATATATAGTATGGCATTTTATTTGGATGGATGAGATAGATGAGGTCGAATTGAATCACATTCATTTTCATAAGATCTTTTGTTTGGTAATTTTAGCGATTCATAAAAACTTTCATATTTAAACTAATTGTTCTAAGTCGGTATAATTGAACAACCAAATTGAATAAAATGAATAGCAAGAGTTGAGGTCCATAACAGAAACGTTATGAGTTCAAATTGTACATGCATAGTATAGAATTTACTAGCATAAAAGCCCGTGCTATGCACGGGTATTAAATTATTTATTTCTAATAACAAATACTAAAAAAAATTTTAAAAAATTATAACTATAAAGTCAATTTATATATTTAATAAAAAATTATTCAATTAGAAGTAATTATAGGTAATAGTAGGAATAAATTATATAAAAAAACTATACATGCCCATTATTATGTGTATTTAAAAATAACAATAAATTCCTAAACAACAATAAATAAATAAAGAATTGAGTAAAAAACACCCCACCTACCTGCACAAATGATGAAATTATTAAAATTTTAAATATTAATTTATAAAGTTACTTATAAAATTAAAAAAGAAAAGATATCAAATACTTAAACAACTATGAGCTATTTGAAGAAAATGAAAAAAAAAACTTGAATCTTATAAAAATCAGAAAGAAAATAAATCAAATATTTAAATAACTATGAGCTATTTGAAGAAAAAGCAAAAACACTTGAATCTGTCTGGTAAGGATATATGCATAAAATGTTAAATGATTAAAACTTTAAATACTGATTTATGAAATTATTTATAAAAATCAGAAGAAAATAAATCAATTACTCAAACAATTATGAGCTTTTCGAAGAAAAGAAAAAAAAATATGAATCTGCATAGTGAGGATACCTACACGAATAGTAAAATGATTAAACCTTTAAAGACTAATTTATAAAGTTATCTATAAGAATTAAAAAGAAAAGAAATCAAATATTTAAACAATTATTGTAATACTAAAATGTTCCTAAAACAAACTAATTATATTTTAACCACTAAATGTTCCTAAAATATTATCATGATCAAATCTTTAAGAGATAAAAACTATTGTAATATCAAGTTAAATTTATTTTTCATATTATTCTCTTTATTCAAAATTGAATGATTACAATACAAACTGTCCATTTTATAAGCATAGAAATAAATTTGTCAAATATGATAGTATAAACTCTTTATATTATATAAAATTATTGATATTTTTTCATTAAAAACCCTAAAAAAGAGATTAATGATTTGTAAAGTACTAATTTTATGTTGATATGTCACCCTTACTTATCTTTTTTTTTTTTTGCTGAATCTTGTCATACTTTTTTGTGTTTCCCAAGCCTAGCCCTTCAAAGAAAAAACTTTTTTGTGTTTCCCAAGCCTGGCACTAATTCTTAAAGAAAGCCTTCGCTAATAAAAAATATAATATATTTACAATAAAATTATGATGAATATTAAAATCCCTCTCCCCTTCCTTTTCTCTCTCTACTCCTAAAAAATAAATAACTTATAAAATAAAAGATATTAGTATTTTATATTAAAAATCTCAAAGAAATGGTTTTCTAAAATAAAAAATTTCATAAAACATTGCTAAAAAAATTTTCAAAAAAATAGTGTTTTAATCTACCAGAAAGAAATAGTGTTTTCAATCATGCCAACAATTTAAAAGGACTAATATTGGATTTATTACATTATTGCATTTTTTTTTGTTACCCCAGTTTTGGGATGCATAACTTCTCCAAACTTAGAATGGACAAAAGATGCCTAACACGTGACCACTTCTGTTGACATACTTGTTAATTTGCTATTGCAGTATTATGGATTGAAAAAGTTATTTTCATTTTGCTTGAGATTAAACACTAAATATTCACTAATTCTGTTAAATTTTCATTTAAAATAACTTTGGATTATTTTAACATATTTACTATTTTATTGTATTCGTTAATTATCACATAAAACATTGAAATACTATCTCTACTTCATTTGCTAGAAACTTAGATGCATAGTACATATTAATTAATATTTAATATTGTAAAATTGCACATAGTCCTACCTTTTTCCTTCTCGGAAATATTTGGATATAAAAACCCCGTGACACACTTCTGTTGGTTCCTTACCAGCAGCTTACAGAACAATCTGGAGTCACCTTGTAGTCGCTCTGTTCCTTTGGAAGTTGCCAGTCGAACTTAGAGCGCCGAACAACCTATAGTTGAAACTACAGGAAAAAGAAAATACCAAATCAAAATGTAATTTCAGTTACCGATTCTTCCATGAACTCTTCTTAATGCAATTCACAATATTGAATGAGGAAAACAGTCTTACCGAATTGAAAACAGAGTTGAAAGAGTTTAGAGAATTGAGTTGAATGAAGAACGTTAATGTAAATTTAGAGTTTGTATTGTGGTAGAAATAGTGTAAATGTGAGAGTTAGTTTTTTTAGTAGTAGAAGAGTTTGTGTAGAAGAGTTTGTATAGTATTAGAGTTGTAAGTGGGTTTGGTTTTTTTAGTAGTAGAAGAGTTTGTATAGTATTAGAGTTAGAATTAGGGTTAAAAGGTAGGAAAATTATTTTAATTAAAAATTAAAAAACTCTAGAAAATAAAATCAATGCCTTGGAAGGTTTAGAGTAGGAGAGAGAGTAAAAGTGTTTTGGATATATATATATATATTAAACCCGTGCTATGCACGGAGAAATAATTTTTAATAAAAATTTATTACATAAATTATTTTAATAATAAATAATAAAATATAAAATAAATAATTAGAATGTCGAATATTCATAAGATGTATGCATATAATTAAGGAAGTTAAACCTGATAAGATGTTGAAGTACTTGTTTAATAACTCTTCTAATGTCTTAATAAAGAGATCACCATCTGTAAAATTAGTAAAAAAAATTTCATTAGTTATATATTTAAAAAATTATAAGTATAGCAAATTGCTTAGCATCTTAATTTAATACAACATTACCTAATTGAATGTATCAAAAAATTTTACATATTTTTAAAGGTGTAAACACTCTTCACACTAATTTGCTTTAATCACAAAAGTTACTAAGAGTGAAAGACTTTTATCTTCCTTAAATATAGGTGCACGCATCACAAATGTAAATGCAAGCCTATGCAGAAATTTACATGGTCTTCTACTAACTTGTGTCCATTTTCCTGAATGTCATGTAAATGAAAATTTCTCAACGATACATATATTGTGTAGAATTTATAATTAAATATTATAATTGATAAATTATATATTGAGAGATATATACACATCTACATAGATAAATACCTTTGATTGTAGATCTCGTAAATAACTCGCTAGACAACGAAGAACAAACTTTGCATGTTTGTCTTTTATAAAAGTATGCATACTTCTAGTAAAATCTTTCAATTGAACGAAAAATTAATATCTTCAAATTTTTTAAAATGAGTACAATCAGTAAAAGGTAACAAAATAACTTATCTATATAATAATAGTTAGTTACCTTGATATTGTTTCAACTGTATCGTTGCATTCAGTACACACTTGCTCTCCATAAACACACTATGTTACACTACCATAATTATTGCATGACTCGTACCATAAATTTTTAATATCTATGCTATTTATATAAGCAACTATGCAAAAGTACATTTCTTGAAAAAAAATGAACAACAATTAAAAGTCATATTTAATTATCTTATTCATTTGCAACAGTTTATTACCTGTGATAGTACTTGAAAATCTGATATCCGTATTCTTTTAGCATTCGAGATCAATAACAATTGTGTAGTAGAAAAATAAACTCTCTTCATCCAAGCTGCGAATATCTTTGCACAACAATTTTCATCATACATAAATGTAAAAAAGCATACATAAAAAGAAAAAGTGAAGTATAATGAATGAATCTATACATATAAACTTACCATCGTCTAATGATATTAGCAAATTCTAAATTTGGGTTGATATATTACCTGCTTGATTTATTTGTGCAAAGTGATGGCCATGTATGTAACAGTTGGTATAACATGAATAATTTTTTTAAGATAATAATTAAATTAAATTAAGTAATATACCTTGATAATTTTTCACTATGATCTCACATGCCAATAGAACTGTGTTTTTATTTACTACAACTGATAGTTGCTTCCCCTCATTACAGGCAAATTCTCCCCATAGAGTAAGTCTAACAACTGTCATGTTGTTTTAATATGTAAATGGATTTTAATAAATTTACAGATACTGAAATATATTAATAAAAATTTTACATTAATAAAAATAATTTTACTCTCTCTCCTCCTCCAAAATACTTTTGCATGGGATATACATTACTTTTTTAAAAAATAAGTATATAATGAGAATAGATTTTTAAAAAGATAAATTTGTTCTAAATATCACTAAAAAAATACATTTAATAGCACAGCTATGAGTAACTTTTACTATCTCCTCCTCCTCTAAAATACTTTTGCACGGGATATACATTACTTCTTAAAACAATTAGTGTATAATGAGAATAGATTTTTAAAAAGAGAAATTTGTTATAAATATCACTAAAAAAATATATTTAATAGCACGACTATAAGTATGCCTTTTTTTAGTGACAGAGTTAATTTTATTTTTAAAAAAGTACCATAAAGATAAATTAATACGTGTTATTATATAAATAGTTATTAAAGATATTACAAAAAATATGAAGCAAATTTATGTATTTAATTAAAATACTATGTATTAATGATTAATCATAAGTAATTAAGATGAAAAGAAAGAAATGGAAAAATACATTATAAGTTATACTTTTTTCTATATATTTAAAGTAAATTAAATTTACGATATGGTATTTCAATTATTCTGTCGTATTCACCTCATAGCCCCGTTATGTGTAAGAGAAAAAGAGAATTCTTTATCATTTAATTATTTATTTTTGACTCTTTAAAAAAAATAGAACATATTTGTAATAAAATCATTGTGAAAATTAAAATTATTCTCCCCTTACTTGTCTCCCTTTATTCCTAAAAAATAAATAACATAAAAAATAAATAATTAGTATTTTATAATTAAAAACCTCAAAGAAAGATTTTCAAAATAAAAATATTCTCAGTCATTATTCAATTTTTTTCAAAAGAATTATGTTCTTGATCCATCATAAAAAAATTATAGTGCTCATATACTTTACAAAATTATTTCTTTCTTTTATATTCACTTGGTAAAAAGACAAAAATAAAAAAATAAACCTATCAATTATTACATTTCATGTCTAATGGACTATAAAGTTATGCATATTATGGTGTGGAATGTTTTAATAGTAAATTAAACACTTTTATCCTTAAAACTTAGCAAATGAATGATCAAATTAATTAGATAGTAATAGACATTGATCAAATTGGTGTAATATATACCAAGAACTAAATATCTAAATATTCCTAAAGTCTTTTGTTCAAACAAACGGAAAAAAAAAACTTGAATCTTCAAAATCTATTAAATAAAACAAAAAACTCAATAATTTTTTATTAAAATAACTAAAAATATAAATATATTCTATTATTCGATCAAAATAAAAAAAGAAAATACATGAAAGATGTAAAAGGAAAAAGCATTAATGATGCTAAAAATAAAACTAAAAAGTAAAAGAAGTTGACAAAAAGGGAGCAAATAAATAATTACATATGAAAGTCATGTACAACTTGAAGACTTGTTGATAATAAGAAAATTCAAAAAGTTTAAAAAAAAAAATATATATTAGTCTTAAAAAGAATTACACAGACTCATATTGAAGAAGAAAAAATAAACTAAAAAGAATTACAGGATTTAACTAAAGAAGCATCTAAGACATATTTTAAAATTTAAAAATAATAAAGATAAAATATTTATTTGGATGAAAAATTAAAATATCCTAAATGTGTCTTATGCTTATAATGTGTATAACACTCATACATTTTTCTCTATTTTAAAGGAAGAAGCATGAGATAGTCTTTCCATTTTGGTCTCTATCCTAAAAGATTCTCAACAAAAAAAAAACTTTTCTCTAAAAATAAATAAATTTATAAACATTTTACTTGTACACAAAGAAGTTCTTAATAAATTAAAGAAAATAAAATATTTTTTAAAAAAATTAATTCGTAAAATCTTTTGAACAATAAAAGATACAATGAGCATTAATAAGCTTCTCAAAAAAAATAAATTATTTCTTCAAGAGTAGAAATAGAAAATCAAATCTATAATACTATTTATTAAATTTAGAGGTCAAACATTAAAGTGAAAGAGAAAAATGAAGAGAATAAAGCAACACGCATCAAAAAAGAAATTTAAAATATAATTTTTTTTAATTTAAAAAAAGAGGATCAACGATAAAAACCCTTATGAGAAAAAGTTTATGAAAAAAGAAAAAGTTTGTGGAGAAAGTAACAGTAGATGAAATTATGTAGAGATAGTAAAAGTTATTAAGAATTTAATTTAAATTAAAAAATACATTTCAAATTACAATAGTAGTAGAATAATTTGTATAATATTAGAGTTAGAAGTGGGCTTTGGTTTTTTAGTAATAGAAGAGTTTGTATAGTATTAGAGTTGGAATTGGAGTTAAAAGGTTGGAAAATTATTTTAATTAAAAATTGAAAAACTCTAGAAAATACAATCAAAGCCTTGGAAGGTTTAGAGGAAGAGAGAGAGTAAAAGTGTTTTGGTAATATATATATATATATATATAGATTATTCTTCCTTTATAAGAGTTACATTTCTACCTATAATATTGGTTTAGTTATAATTATCAACTATTCGTAATATCTATTAATAGTATGATACTTATTGATTATTTGTAATCTTCACTAATAGTGTAACATATGTTATTGTATTTGTAAATTTTCGCCTAATTATGTGACAATTATTGTGCTCTAAATAAATTATAAAAGAAAAAACTTGAGACAAAGATCCCAAAAGCTGCTTTTCAATTTAATCGAGATAGCCAACAAAATGTGTGATTTAGATAAAAGAAAAAAGAATAGTTCAAAGAAGAGAAAATAAATAAATCAATGAATTACTACCATTTTTTATTAAAAAATAACAATTCTCTTGTTCATTTTTGTTTATCAAATTTATGAATGTGAAGATATTTTATAATTTCTAATATGCCTTTATTTAAATATTTAAAATGGTAAGAGTTTTTATTATATTTCTAAGAAGTAACTACTTACTGCTAATTCCAATTCAAGGAAAAGGAAGAGAGAAATAAGTTTTTCACTTGGTTTATATGCTTTGTTGTTTTCACCAAATAAAAATGAACGGATGGAGTAAAAAGGAAATTAATGGGTAACATAGGGGCATTAAAGTCCTGAAACTATGGATGAATTGGCATCAGCTCCTATATATATAGCGAGGGAAAACATAAAACAACAGAAACAACAATTAAAATTAAAAACAACTGAACCTGTCCAAAACAGAAAAAAAAGAAAGAAATGGCTACGCTGAGAATACCAGATATTGTTCCCTCTCCAACTGAAGATTGTGAGAGACTCAACAAAGCCTGTAAAGGTGTCAATTAGTTTTTTTTTCCTTAATGGGTTCTCCTTTCTCATGTAGTTTGATGTGATTAATGTTTGTTCTGGGTTGATGATTTTTAGGATGGGGAACGGATGAGAAGGCAATAATTGAGGTTTTGGGGTGTCGAAATGCAAGCCAGAGAAAGAAGATCAGAGAAACGTACAAGCAACTTTACAACAAGTCCCTAATTGATGAGCTCCACTCTGAACTTTCTGGTGATTTCAGGGTACATGATCCTTTTGCTTTTTAAGCTCTCAATTAATCGAAGGATTCTGTATAAATTCCTTAAGGAAATGGAGTATCAGTTCATAAGCATGGCGAATTTAAGATGATTGTTCATGGGCTTTCTCCTTTCTGGTCTTTAATTCTAATTCTGGTCTGTATGATGAAGTTTGGTATTGAAATTTTGGCGGCTTTTGGAAACTATTGGACCAGTGTTCAATTCGTCTCTGGTCTTTAATTTCAAATGTGTTTTGTGAGTTTCCTCGCTTCAATTTTTTCCTCTTTTTACTTCAAAGTGATAATGCGACAAATATTCTTGAGCTGTTGTCATTTTTTGAATTCCTCAAATGAATTTCTGTTGGTTTTATAGCAAGAAAATTTTTTCTCTGGTTCTGCTTTTCGGCTGATCTGTTAGTTAACCAACAAAGTTAATTGTTCCTTGTATAGTTGTATTATGCAAGGAATTCACCAGATTACCGATATACAATCAATATAATTTTCAGTTTGCTTGAGTGATGGGAACAATAAAGAACAATGGCTCTGAACTTGCTCGAGCTAGGTTCGGCGTTTGATGAGAATATGCAGCTTACTTCTAAAATTTTCTTTCAGAATATATCAGATTCAGTTTCTTGGTTCTTTGGATGCTAAGATAGAATGGAAGTGTCACTAGTATAGATGAAACAAGTTTTGCTAGCAGCCTTTAATGTTTAAGGATGTAGGGGATATATTTGAAGTTAACAAATTCTGATTTGTTTCTTCAATTACAGATATCTAAGAGAAATTTCAAATTTTTTTTGAACATCAGAAATTTGAAACCTTAGAGGGTGGGTTTTTGCTTATTTTGACAGAAAGCTGTGCTACTGTGGACATATGATCCTGCTGAAAGAGATGCTAGACTTGCAAATGATGCCCTAAGGTCATGGAAGAAAGAAATCAGGGAGCTGCAAGTAATAGTTGAGGTTGCTTGTGCATCATCTCCTGAGCATCTGGTTGCCGTGAGGCAGGCATATTGTGCGCTCTTTAACCAATCACTTGAAGAGGACATCATTTCAAATGTTTCTATGCCTATCCAAAAGGTCAATTTGATCACTCCTGGGCACCCCATATCAATTTTGTGCATCCCTTTATGACAACAAATTACTGTATAAGTCAAATATATATCATTTCATTCATTGAGCAGTATAGTCGCATCGAGCATCACTTCTCTAATTAGTCCATATCATCATCTAAGAATTGTTACATCTATATGAATTCTGCCCACTGAACTCCTTGCATGTTTGATATGCAGTCTGATTTTAACCTGAAGTTGCACATGGTGGCTTCATACTGCATATAAAACATAAAAATTAATTCTTGGTTCAGCAGTATAAAGTATTGGCTTCACTGCTTCTCAATTAAATTTCATTTTGATTCTTGTAGATCCTAGTTGGTTTAGTAAGTTCTTATAGATATGACAAGGAATTGGTGGATTCTACTGTGGCAAATTCGGAGGCAGCTATTCTACATGAAGCCATTGAACGAAGAGAATTAGATCATAGTGATCTTGTGTGGATATTCAGCACCAGGAACTTCTTCCAGCTCAGGGAAACTTTCCAATCCTACAAGCAAAAATATGGAAACTCTATAGACCAGGTTCATCTTCTTGCACAAACACTCATTTTGTTCATAGCACTCAAATACCCTTTTCCCCCCCTTCTAAACTTCGTTTTTTCTTGAATATTTATTTTCTCAGGACATTAAGAATTGTGGAAAAGGAATATTGGAATCTGTTCTGAAAGTGGTCATTTGGTGCATTGAGTCCCCTGAAAAACACTTCGCTGAGGTACTAAAAAACAAGGAAGACTTCCTCAATGGAGCTTCTGTATTTTCACTGCATCTATTTCTTGAGTTTGTTAGCTAATTAAGTGATCTTCTTATTCTTATGTCGGACAACCTGATATCAGATGCTGTTAGTCAACAAATTCTTGTTTCACATTGTGTCCTGTGTACTTTGCCTCTGAGAAATGTTCATTCTACTACTGACCCAAAAGAAAAGAACGGAATTCTATATGGGTATTTCTGTTTCCATACGGGTATTAATCAAAACGTCATTAAGCAAGTTTTTGTTTTAATCCTTTCACCTGTAGATCACAGAGCGGAAGATCTAACACATGCACAAATTAAAATGATACAATCAATATTATCTGTACACAAATTAGTCGATCTTACCTGTCTTGTGTTGGGATAAATGAAACTAGCCTCCAAGTTTGAATCATAATAAGTTTAAAACTGCTTTTATTACTGTATTATATGTCCTGTGTTTGATCTAGTTTCCTCTGGATTGGTAAAGCTTCCTAAGGAACGTTATAACTGAAAATGCTTTTGATCAAAAAGTTTATTTCATCTTCAATGTCAATTTGGTTGATCTGATACTTAGTTGATAATTATCTTATGCTCCCTCTTATATGTAATTGATAACTAGCTTGAATGGATTCTTAAGATCAGTGTAATGAGGATAATTCTGTTCTTATAGGTTAGCATTGCAAGACATGCCTTTGTTTGTATGATAGTGTTAAGTGATTCAAAAATATCTTCTGGTGTCATTTGTCCTATTTTCCTTGTTGGTTAGAGGATTCAAAAATTTTCTGTGGTTCTATTGCTTCTTGCAATTGGAACATTTATATGGTTCTGAATTCTGTTCTAAAATCGCATATATGGTCTCTGATATCAGGTTATCAGAGATTCCATTGTTGGGCTTGGAACGGATGAGGATTCTCTAACTCGGGCAATAGTAACTCGAACTGAGGTTGATCTGATGAAAGTTAGAGGACAATATTTCAGCAGGAACAAAACTAGTCTTAATAATGCAGTTGTTGGCGACACTTCTGGGGACTACAGAAACTTCTTGATGACCTTGCTTGGACCAGAAATATGATTCTTGTATGCTTGGCATTTTTCTGTCTTTCCTTTGCATGTTTTCTGGTTATGCTCTAATAGTCCTATGCATGAAAACGGGTGTTCTGTTGTCTCAGCTCTGCGAAGTAGTCTTAAAAGAGAAATGGACTGGAGGCCTTGCTTGATATGTTGTGTAGAATTATGTATTTTTTTATGTTTTTATTTTATTTTATTCATCTAATATTATTAGGACGAAAAGAGTACTCTTTGATGGAAATTTCTTCTTCCTGTTTGAGAATCTACGAGAACCTTAACTTACCATTTTCAACTATTCTTTCCAAGATTGAGGTAATTTAAAGCTCTTTCGAAAACGTTGATCCACGTATTGAGTTTAGTTTCTGTCCTGCGCAAGTGTCTCTCGTGTAGTCCTCTAATGGTGAAAGTAATCCGTCATCATGATCTCAATGTTTGATTATATATATATAGATATATAATCAAACGTAATAATCCCAAATTTTAACAAAATTATATACAATTAATAGTGTTAAATGGTCCAGCCCGCTCTGACCCGTTGCAGTCTAGCCTGAAGCAGAGAGAAGGAGTTGAGGCCTTTTATTGACGGGCAGCAAAATGGCCAATCCATATCGGCCTTTGCAAACCAAATCTTTTAAATAAATAAATAAATAAATAAATAAATAAATAAATAAATAAATAAATAAATAAATAAATATATATATATATATATATATATATATATATATATATATATATATATATATATAAGGAAACAAGAAACATAGAAATTATTAATGATGCAAACTTCAGTATGTGGCCAACTGAAGGCATTCATAAGAACAAAAGATAGTAACTGGATTATCTAAATCATCTAAACAACCAAATTATTTCTAAAAAATACATAACTAGTTGTTTCATGTTAAGTAGGTAAAAAACATTTGTTAAAGTCAGTTCTCGGCTAAAGGTAAAGCAGGAAGACAGAACAGAAGAAAGTCTGTTCTACATCTGCATTCTGTGATTTCTGCAAGAAAAAAGCTGATTCTCGATTGAGCCGTAACCCTAAATTTTTTCTTTCTCAAATCAAACCTGCTTGATTCATGGTGAAGGCACTGATGATCGCCGCTTGTGATGGCTGGCTGCTGCACCCTTCTTTATTTAGGTAAAGTTTCTGCCAATTTCTTCCGTCCAATTTCGCAGTCCACTTTCTTTTCTTATTTTGTTTGTAGAGTTATTGGAATTATTCCATATTTATGTACGCTGCAATAACTCTTTAATATTAGTTACTTAAATTGATGCATTTTTGCATTGCAAATATTTGTCACATAATGTTTCTTTGATTTTGTGCATGTCTCCTTATTTTTATTGTTAGTATACATGTTGCATTTATATAGAAGTTTTATTGTCAATATGTGGTGGTGCTCTGAAATGGCTCCAAGGGATGCCACCCATGTAAAAAATCTGTACAAATTCTCCGGGCAGCAAGAAATCCTTGTTTGGAAAATAAGATGGTTGTAAGACAAAAATTAGCTGATATTCCTATTCGTAACGACATTGTGGAAAAGATTCAAAATTCTTAAATTTTGAATTACTTTTTGTCATTTTATTGATGAATAGATGACTACCTCATTTGTTTTTTTAGTCTGTCATATTTGGATGATGCAAGTACAGTTTTTGAAGCTGTTGCTAAGCTCATGCTTTATCACAAGAATTTTAAGGATGCAGCAAAGTTAACTTTCTGACAAATTTTTTAACTTATATGATGGAACATAAGGTGTTAAGTAAGATATTGATAAAGGAAAAAGTCTATTCTCTTGGAAATAAATGTAATTTGATGCAATAACCTTCTCTCCCAACCAACTGCAGTTTAAAGGGTCTTATGCTTGCAGAAGCTTCTAATTTTTCTGAAATACTGTATACAAATAGTCAAATACATTATGAGGCTTATTGCACATCTGAGTTCATAGTTTATTAATTGATCTAAGTTGGTCTGGTTCCCAGTACTTTGCAAATTTGAAATTTGCACTGCAATGTATTTTGTTACGTTGACATGTTACTGATTGAATTCTTTGTCTTATTATTCCTCATTGACATTCAATCTAAAAGATCAGTTCAACTAATTTTTACGCATAACCATGAAAATGGGAGGCATTGTAAAGATTTAAAAGTGCATACTTGAGATAACTCATTGTAAAGATTTTGCCACTAGTTCTTATATGAGTCTCACCTTGATGAACAGATGGCAGATTTTAGGCATCAACTTGCATTTTAGTTTTTTTTTCTTTGACCTTAATTTAATTTTTTTACTCATGTAATGTAATGCAGTATGGAAAGCCAAAATAGTGTTGGTTTTGATGGTGATAGTGAGCTGGTAAAGCAAAACAATAATGCCATATCAAGTGAGTTGGAGTCGAATACCCAACCTTCAAAAAAGGCAAGGAGTACTACTTCAAATGTGTGGTCGTACTTCAAGGAATTAGGCGTTGGAAAAGACAGAAAGACAAGAGCACAATGTGTTAGTTGTGGGAAGGAATATGTAGCAGGAGGGAATAAATATGAGACATCGAGCATTAGTCGTTATGCCAATATTTGCCGTAAATTAAAATCTCAGTTTCAAGATGTGGGTAATCTGTTTATAGATAATATTGGGAAGGTAAGAAGTAGAAATATTTCTCAAAAAAATTCTTCGTGAAAAAATTGCTATGGCAATCATTAGGCATAATCTTTCTTTTTCATTAAACATTTCTAGGAATACTACTGCATTTGATGTGTGAAAACTTTATATGGATAAGAAAAATTGCTTAAAGCAAATATTAGGTAATGTTCCTAGTCGAATATGTCTTACATATGATGTTTGGAGAGCTTGCACATCTGAGGGTTATATTTGCTTGACTGTTCACTTCATTGATGTTGATTGGAGACTAAATATTTACATACTTTCTGAAATACCTAAGGGGGGGGGGGTGAATTAGGTATTTGGCTAATTTTTGCAAATTCAAACCTTTTAGATGTATAGATCAATAACAGATGATATGGACAAAAGAGAAACAACTTATGACAAAGCAATATAAGAAATGTAGAACAATGAACACAAGCAATTTATAGTGGTTCAATCCTCAAGATCTACCTCCACTACCTTAAGCCTACACTTAAGGATTTCAAATACTCTACTATGTGCTCAAGTTCACAGATTACAAACAAGGCTCACCACACTATGGTTTTATATCTCAAACAACCTTGAATCACAACTTCAAGGATCACCCTTATCTAAAGGGTTTTATGGTATCAAGATAACCTTGCTAGAGCTAGTAGATCAACAAAATTTAATAAGTAAAGATGAGTGTGTAGATGTTACCACTTGTTGGTAGAATTTACACAAAGTTGCACCTTCACACTTTGATATCTTTTGATTGATCAATTGAATGCACAAGACATAAGAGAGCTTGAGAAATGTTTGTAAATAGACTTTAGAAAGCTTAGAATATTCAAGGATTCAAAACTAGCAAAAGATTGCACGTTTATAGCTTTTATAGAATTTGAAAATCAGTTGAAACAGCTATAAAACGGCTAGTTAACGGCTATTTTCAGGAAATTCGGACGACCGAATTCTGTGTCTGAATTTTTCGGACGACCAAATTCTTACTGCTTCGTCCGAATCTTCGTCTGAATTTCTCTGGAAGAACAGTGACCATGCTGAAGACCAAAATTTGGATGACCGAATTTTTCTTCATGCGTCTGAATCTTCTTCCGAATTTCTCTGGAAGAACAGTAGCAAACTTTTGCTACCAAATTTGGACGACCGAATTTCATGGAATTATGTTCAAACTTTGTAAAATCATTTGAAGTTAATCTTCCAAGCATTTGAAATACATTTGGTATATATAGAAAACTCATTTAGAGAAATCTCAGTTTGAAAACCAAAATCAAATTCCTTTGATCATATAAAGTTTACTTAAAAACTTTTAGGACACAAAACCACATTTACTAAGAATTCATTTCAAAAACCTCTTAAGAGTAAGAAACCAATTTTATGCTCTCTTATGCATTCAATAGACTCCAAGACATACAAGTGTAGAGTTTACATAAATATTACCTATCATCATACCTACTCTACACTTCAAGTCTTCAATGCCTTGAGTTCATCTTTGAATAAACCTTAAAAGACTCATAGCTTATTGAGGTTGTTCTTTCTCTTTGGCTTGAAGGCAATGAGACTTAATACTTCTTTCTTCACAAATCCTATCATACAATATAAACATATTAGTTCTCATCAATATTTGTCATTAATCAAAATTACATGATTTGCCCTTAGGGCTAACAATCTTCCCCTTTTTGATGATGACAAACTTTGATGCAAGATGTGATGGATTTAAACAATGTAGTACAGAGAAGTATTTATGTCAATGATAGAAAATAACCAATATAGCACATTGACATACAAAAGGCTCAATATGAGCCTATGACCAACCAACCTCCATTAACCTCCTTCCTTCCAACTGAAAACTAGGATAGAAGATATAGCATCTAAGTATTTAGGAAACTTCTAAGAGAGGTTTTAAGGTTGTTAAAAGCTTATCAATGCTCCCCCTTAGATTATGCTCATTTTTCAACAAATTTGGACAAGAGATACTATGCATCCGAATTTTGACATATCAAGTCCAAACTTTAAAAATAAGATAAATGAAAGCTCCAAATTTTGTAAATAAGCTTTCTTAAGGTTGTTCAAACATATAGTAAGATATTAAAACATATTTGACTCAATTTGAACAACAAAAGAGCACATTTTGACAACACAATATGGATGCATCCGAATTTTGAACCACATGCGTCCGAATTTTTAAACTCATGTCCAAACTGCAATAGATTCAATATAATTGAAGTTTTGAAATGACATAAAGGTTTCATAATGTTGTTCAAAACATAATGGAAGAGATTAAGACAGATTTGAATCAATTTAAACAACAAAATAATACATTTTGACCATAGATAAGGATGCATCCAATTCTTTAAACCTTGCATCCGAATTTTAATGCATAAAACTTCATATTTGCAGATTCATATTGCAGGCAGACTAAGTTCACATATTGCAACATGTAGCATCATTAAAAACTAAGTTCACATATTGCAACATATTTTTCTCCCCCTTTTGTCATCATTAAAAAAATAAAGGGATCAATGAAAATGAGATGTTCAAGTGAGCATATAAAAGAAGCTCTCATCACTGGGATTTCATCATTGAGCTTCACTGTTACATAGAATGCAGCAAAATGCTTATCAAGTTTAGAAAAGAAAAATGCAGCAACATGCTTAACATGCTTAAATGAACAAAATACAATAAAGAGATTAGAAAAGAAGGCTTAGTCTTGTGAAGGTGAAGTTGATGGGGAGGCTCGGCTCACTCCTTTCTTGATGGCCAAGTGCTTAACTCTTCCTTGACTGAAAGAGATTGTTGTTGGAGACACAATTGCAGCTTGAGCTACTTGACTTCCTGCCACTGGTGGATCTTCAAGAGCATGTTCTTGTTCTTCTTCTTCTGCTACAGTCTCTTCATTTCCACCCTGATCATCATCTTCATCACTGCTGTCTTCATTGTCTCCTTTCTTTGCTTCTCTATCTCTTTCTTCCTCATTTCCATCTTGAGGCTTATAGGGTCCTTCACCACTTTGAGTGTTTCTCATAAGGATTTCTTCAATGTGTTTTACTCTATTCTCCAGTCCATCTAATTTTCCAAGAACCATTGGAGCAAAAGACTCAAAGAACTTATACATTTTCTCCATTTCCTTGACATGATTGTTCAAGGCTTCTTGGAATGCTTTGGCTATAATGGTGTCACCTCTAGTTACTCCTCTACCACTTGACCCAATTCCAGTTTCTTCCTCAAACAGTCTTCTTTTTGTTGGAGGTTGCCCCCCCCACTTGAGGTGTCATGCTTTCTTTTTGTTTTCATTTCCCTAGCAAGGGTTTCCTCTTCATCCTCTTCTTCTTCTTCCTCCTCACTTTCTATGATTCTTTCTCTTTCTATTCATTTCGGAGGGGTTTCTCTTTTTGTCCTCCATACATTATCCTCATCAAGAATCAATTGCATCCTCTTAAGAGTTTCATTTGTGTAAATTTCACCACTCTTAAAAGCTTGCCCTCTTTCCGGAAGTTTGATCTTAAAATGTTTAAAGATTCTAGTTAATAACCTTCCAAATGGGAATGCTTTGGTTACTGTTTTTCTTGCAGCAATCATGTGTTTCAAGGCTATATACCCAAAGTTCATTCTTCTATGCTCATGCAGGGCTAACATGATTACCATATGCATATTTCCAACTGATGACTTGTGTCCAAAATTAGGAACAATCATTGTAGTCACCATGTGATGCAACACTCTACCTCTTGCATCCAAGTTCTTAATTTCCCTTTCCTTTATGGCTCTAAACTCTCTTCCATTGGTAAATGCTTCTTCAAATCTAACATATGTGAAGAGTTAACGATCATAGCAATGCATGGATGGTGAATAATATCTAGCTCCATCGTCACCCACTCCACAAATTCTATTAATCAATCCTTCATTAAATTCAATGTCTATTTGGGATACTCTAGATCAATACCATTGTATCACATTATCTCCTATCATCTCAATTCTCTCCTCTTTCAAGTTTGCATAGAATTCATAAATCAAAGTAGGATAGTATTCTTCATCAATGAATAGCAAACTACTCCAACCAATATCATTGAAATAAGATAGGACAATATCCATGCTTGACAGTTTATCAATATCCACCTTATATCCAGGAATGATTTTTCTACTACTCTTATTCCATTCATCAAATTCATGAGTAGATTTAATTGAGACAAACCTGTCAACCCCAGATAGTGTTTGAGGAACACGAATTCTTCTTGGCTGATTGAGGATCGAGTCTCCACCTCCTTCCTTAGCCTTTCCTTTTCCTTTCTCAACATTTGGCTTCTTTGTTCTCACCATGATGTTTTCTCTTGAGAAGGATTGGTTTTCTGTATGAAATTAGGGCTAGAAGTTTAAAACTGAAAGAAAATCGAGATGAGAATGTGTAATTTTGAAGGGATTTTGATTCGGATGTGAATGGGTATGAGAGGTTTTAAAAAGGATGTGAAATTCGGAAGTTGAAGTGTTGAGAAGATTGTTTAATCTTCATTTAAAGGGTCACGTCCGTAAAATTCGGACGACCGATTTTTCAGGTCTGCTTTTCGAGCGAAAGTTTCTGTTTCTTTAGTTCAGAAAATTCTGTCGACTGAATTTTTTGACCTGCGTTCGAATTTTTTATCAAAAGTCTCTGTTTCTTGTCACTCAGAAAATTTGGTCGACCGAATTTTCTGCAGTGCACCAGAATTTTGAATCGAAAATTTCCTGTATTCAACAAAACTTCAATACACACATTAGTCATTGAATCTTGAAATTCCTAAGAGTCTTCTTAGGTGATTAAACCTTTCCTCAGCCAAAGGCTTTGTAAATATGTCAGCAATTTGATCATTTGTATTTATATATTCTAAACATATATCTTTCTTAATCATATGATCACAAATGAAATGATGTTTTATCTCTATATGCTTTGTCGTAGAATGTTGAATGGGATTTATGCTCAAGTTAATGGCACTAGTATTATCACATAGTATGGGCACAGAATTGAATTTAAGACCATAATCAAGTAAGGTATGCTGCATCCATAGCAATTGTGCACAACAACTACCTGCAGCTATGTATTCAGCTTCTGCAGTGGATAGAGACACACAAGCTTGCTTTTTACTGAACCAATATACAAGATAACTACCAAGAAATTGATAATGACCACTTGTGCTTTTACGTTCAACTTTACAACCAGTATAACCCGCATCAGAATA
This sequence comes from Rauvolfia tetraphylla, assembly GCA_030512225.1. Classification (NCBI taxonomy): domain Eukaryota; kingdom Viridiplantae; phylum Streptophyta; class Magnoliopsida; order Gentianales; family Apocynaceae; genus Rauvolfia; species Rauvolfia tetraphylla. Next base: position 5,195,407 of record JAJQKT010000004.1, on the reverse strand, counting down.
TCCAATAAGTTCAAAAGATGAAGTTTTTGAAAACCAAAGGCCATAGTCATGAATATCAATCAAATAACGAAAAATTCGTTTGACAGAAATTAGATGAGATTCTTTAGGACATGATTGGAATCTAGCACACAAGTATACATCAAACATAATATCTGGTCTACTAGCTGTGAGATAGAGTAAACTTCCGATCATACCTCTATATAATTTCTCATCAATACTTTTACCTTTCTTATCTTTGTCAAGTTTAGTTGACGAACTCATTGGTGTACTTATTCCTTTTGCTTGATCCATTCCAAACCTTTTTAATAGCTCCTTAGTATACTTTGCTTGATTGATGAAGACTCCATCCTTGGTTTGTTTAATTTGCAGCCCAAGGAAGAAACTTAGTTCTCCCATCATGCTCATTTCAAATTCATTTTGCATAGTTTTAGCAAACTCTTCACAAAGGGAAGTATTAGTAGCATCAAAAATGATATCATCAACATAGATTTGCACAAGTAAAATATCATTTTTAGAAGACGTTTTTATTAAAAGAGTTGTATCTACTTTTCCTTTTGTAAAACCTTTTGAAAGAAGAAAACCACTTAATCTTTCATACCAAGATCTTGGAGCTTGTTTCAATCCATATAAAGCTTTAGTTAATTTGAAAATATGATTTGGAAATTTTTCATGAATAAAGCCAGGAGGTTGTTCTACATAAACCTCTTCTTCAATAAAACCATTTAGAAAAGCACTTTTGACATCCATTTGAAATAGCTTAAAGTCTTTAAAACAAGTAAATGCCAAGAGTATTATAATAGAATCTAATCTAGCCACTGGAGCAAAAGTCTCATCATAATCAATACCTTCTTCTTGATTGAAGCCTTGAGCAACAAGTCTAGCTTTATTTCTAACCACTTCTCCTAGTTCATTTAACTTATTTCTAAATATCCATTTTGTACCAATAACAGAATGATCATGAGGTCTAGGAACAAGAGTCCAAACTTTATTTCTCTCAAACTGATTTAACTCTTCTTCCATAGCAATAATCCATAAATTATCACACAATGCATCATCAATATTTTTAGGTTCAATATGAGATAAAAGGAAAAAATTATCAATAAAGTACCGTCTTGTTTTGACTCCTTGAGAGACATCACCAATGATTTGCTCCTTAGGATGACTTCTTGCATATGTGAGATCCTTTGGAAGTTCTTGATTATTGCTTGATTGACCATCATGTTCTTGCTCCATTATTTCTTCTTCTTTAGCATGATCTTCCAATGTAGGTACTTGGTGTTGAGTTTGATTTGCAAGCATTGAGGAACCTGCATCATCTTCATTTCTTCTTTGAAGATAAATATTAGATTCATCAAAAGTTACATGAATAGTTTCTTCAACACATAATGTCCTTTTGTTATAGACTCTATATGCCTTTTTATTTGATGAATAGCCTAGAAATATGCCTTCATCAGATTTCCTATCAAACTTACCAGGACTGTCACTAGTATTTAAAATAAAGCATTTACAACCAAATACTTTAAAATAGACAATTGATGGAGTTTTATCAAATAGAAGTTCAAAAGGTGTTTTTCTTATAAAAGGTCTTAGTAAAACTCTATTCATCACATAGCATGCTGTATTTACAGCTTCAGCCCAAAAGTATTTAGGTAAAGAATTTTCCCAAAGCATTGATCTAGCCATTTCTTGTAATGTTCTGTTTTTCCTCTCAACAACACCATTTTGTTGAGGTGTTTTGGCAGCTGAAAATTTATGAGTGATACCATACTCATCACAGAATGTTGTAAAATCTTGGTTGCAAAATTCTCTTCCATTATCACTTCTAATAGAGATTAAGTTGCAATTAAGAGAAATTTGAACCTTCTTGAAAAGTTTTGAAAATTCATAAAATGTTTCATCTTTTTGTGATAAAAAGATTACCCAAGTGAATCTGGAAAAATCATCAACAATCACATAAGCATATCTTTTACCACCAAGACTAGTTGTCCTCATAGGTCCAAATAAGTCCATGTGAACTAGTTCAAGAGGCTTTGAGGTAGAAACCATTTTCTTTGGTTTGAAAGATGTTTTTGATTGTTTTCCATATTGACAAGCATCACAAAAACGAGTTTTATCAAAATGCATTTTTGGTAATCCTCTAACTAGTTCTTGAGTAGAAAGTTTGTTCAATAAATCCATGCTCACATGTCCTAATCTTCTATGCCATAAAAATCCATCATTGTCATGAATGGCAAGACATTTAATATCATTAGTGATAAGTTCATCAAGATATAGCACATATACATTACTAACTCTTTTAGCTACAAAAATAGTTTTATTATTTGCACTATCAAGAATAGTACAAGTATCACATTTAAACTCTACTTTGCAACCATTGTCACATAATTGACTAATGCTAAGTAAATTATACTTTAACCTATCAATAAGTAGAACTTGCTTGATAAGAGGGAAGGAACCTTTACCAATGTTACCTATTCCAAGTATTTTCCCTTTCTTCTTATCTCCAAATGTGACAAAACTTTCACTTGTAGCTTGAAGCTCACTAACAAGTGATGCATTTCCAGTCATGTGCCTTGAGCAGCCACTATCAAGAAACCATTTAGTGGCACTTGATCTTGATGCAAATTGTACCTATACCAAATTGGAAAGAGTGATTTTTGGTACCCATATCTTCTTGGGTCCATGTTGTGTTTTGTTGTCTATATGCCTTTATACTCAATTTTATCACAATCCTTAACAATTTGCACACAAACACAAGGCAAGTGCATCTATCGTTTAGGTTAGTATAATGGCAAGCAAGTTTAAATATCGTATCCACGGGGATGGTCAATTACCATTACTCACTTCTACTCTATTGTTTAGCCTAACAAATTTGTTTGAGAAAATAGTTGGGATAATTACTAGGAAAAAGAATCTAACTTAACTAGTTAAACCAACTTAAATCTTGCTTGTAAGAGAGAATTCAATAGAGAAAACAATACTTGGATGGTTAATCCCCCTAGAATTACCTATGTGATATAAATGTCCCTTGGTTGATAAATTTCACTTCTTATGTTTGATGAAATTCCAATGATAGAACTCACTCTATCTCTAGATGAAAGTTCTCTACTCTTAGATTAATTAGTTGAAATCTCTTTCTAACCAATTCAACCTAAGAATGCATTAAGAATTGTGAATTTCCAATTAGATTTCTCTAATTATCAAGAAGATGTTTAAGTTTCTATCTCTAGTTACCTAAATCATCCCCATTGTTTGTGTATGGTCTATTTCACCCTTCCTTTCTCAATTCCAAATGAAAATTTCCAGATTTTGAATCAATTGTCATTCACTCTTCATTTCTCAATTCCAAGTGAACAAAAATTCCAGATTATGCATCAAGAATCCATTCAATCAATTCACCCATTCAAACCCACAAACAATCCACAAGAAATTCGAATTAAATCAACCAAGGAAACAATTCATTCACATAGGCAAAATCTAAGGTTCATACCCATCCAAGTATTCAAAATTTAGTTCATCAACATTTTACAAATCAAAGAACATAAAACAACAAAGAAGGAGGAAGAATTGCTCATTTTCATGGTTGAAATCTCCTCTCTTCTTCAAGGTTGAAGTTCTTCACGATTTTGTTGAGAAAGTTGCAGCTTTTTCCATGGATCTTCAAGGTTGATGTTCTCCTTCTTCAAGGATTCAAACTTCTCTCTTGATTTCTCTTGCAAGATTGATGGATTGGAAGAAGAATTTGGTGTGTTTTCTTGGTGTTTTGCTGTTTTCTGTCCACTCCAGACCTCTCTCTCGTTTTTGCCCTAAAGGGGTATCCAAATCTGCCCCAAAATAGAGAGAAGTGCATCTTAAAAGCAGCTTCAGATCGACACAAACGGCGCAGCTTATATCACACCAAACGGCACCGCTTGCCCCCAGTTTTGGTGCAAGTTTCTGCTGCCCGACTGTGACACTGTGTTGACTTCTAGGTGAATTCAGACCACCAAATCGGCTGATATAGGTCTTTATGTCTTCATAAAAGTTGTATATGAGGATCTTATATTTCCACAGAGATTTTAATCACATCAATTGGGCATCTAGAACGCAAGTTATGAGAAGTATACCAGACTGTGTCAAAAATAGAACCCAATGCAGAACAGGTGATTTTGCAGCATACATAGGGTAGGCAAATGAACTCCGATTGACACAAATTTTACCATTCTGAAAACTTCATAATGTCCTCTATAATTTTATAGAACACCACTTTTGCATTTGAAATCTTCATAGAGGTCAAAATCAGACTTGAAATATGTCTACCAGTCTGTTTTTCCTCTGCATTTCTCTATCCTTCTTCATTGTGTAAATTTCCCTTATTTGCTTCATTTAATTCCAAATCTTCAATAATATCACCTAAAGCAAATAAGAGATAAAGGGAGTATAAATGGTGATTAAAACACCAAAATGTAACATAAAATTAAGCTCAAAATGATAATTATATATAGCACAAATATGGAATATCAGTCCAAGAGGGTTAGTGATAGTTCCTTTAACTTTCCAAATTGTCTTCACTCCATTTTCTATCTTTCTTTTTATAAAGCACTTAGAAACTTTGTGTCCATGCTTACCACAATATGTACAACAAGTATGAGACCTATAATGAGAAGATTCTTTAACAAATACCCCTTTTGGTTTTGGATGAAAACAATCATGTGTAAAACCGAGACCATGCTTTACAAATGAGGATCTTTGATAACCAAGTAATTTATTTAAATTTTCTCTTCCATTTGTAAATCTCTCAATGCATAAAGTAAGATCATTTACTTTCCTTTTTAAAAGCTCATGATCTTTTATCATTAATTCAAGAGAAATAATTTTTGAACAAAGCTTTTTGTTTTCAAAAGATACATGTTGTATGGTAGTATTCAAAACTTCTTTTTCAATGGTAAGAGAATTAATGGTCTCAAGATGTCTATCATTTTCAATACATAATTTTGAATTTTCATTTGAAAGATCATTAATTTTGGATTTCATTTCTTTATTTCTTCTTGAAGCCTTTTTCAGTTCTTCATACAATTCTACAATTAAAAAACTAGAATCAATATCATCATCACACAAATTTGAAATAGAGGGTGAAGATTGTACCTCATCATCAATGGCCATAAAGCATATGTTGGCCTTCCCTTCACTTTCATCCTCACTTTCTTGTTGATCCCATGTTCCAGCTAGTCCTTTTCCTTTCTTGGCAGATTTCTTTCTGTTTTTGCTTTCTCTTTCCCTCTCTAACACTTTTGGACAGTCAGCAATAAGATGCTTTGTACTCTTGCATTCAAAACATTGAGGTTTATATGATAAGGATTGTCCACTCTTCTTGACTGGCTTTCTTCCTTTCTTGAGAAATTCCTTTTTGTCGAATCTCTTGAACTTTTTCATTGCCATTGCAATCTCTTCTTCTCCACTGTTTCCTCCTTCTTCTTCACTTGAAGATTGTTCTTGTTCACTCAAGTTATTTGAGACATTAAGAACTACTCCTTTTCTTCCCTTTTCCTCATCTTTCTTATCATTCAACCGTTTCATCTTCATTTCATGTGTAAGTAGTGATCCAATAAGCTCTTCAAGAGGAAGCGTTTTTAGATCTTTGGACTCCTCAATAGCAAGCGTCTTAGGCTGCCAAGATTTTGGTAGAGCATCCAAAATCTTCCTGTTTTGCTCTCCCATAGTATAGCTTTTACCATAAGCTTTCAAGCCAATGAAAATATTAGTAAACCTTGTAAACATATCACTAATATTTTCACCTTGTTTCATAGTAAACAGTTCATAATCTCTAACAAGCATAGCAAGTTTAGATTCTTTAACTTGATTAGTACCTTCATGTGTAATTTGGAGTAATCTCCACATATCATGAGCAGAATCACACCCACTAACTCTATTATATTCAGTAACATCTAAAGCACAACTCAATATATTCATGGCCTGATAATTTAATGTCATTTTCCTTGAATCATGCTCATCAAATTCATCAGTGGATTTGGGTTCAGAGGTTACTCCATCTGCTCTCATTTTCATTGGGACATAGGGACCTTTCTCAATTATGTTCCATAAATCAAAATTGATAGAAAAAATATATATTTTAACTCTAGACTTCCAAAAAGTATAATTTATTCCATCAAACAATGGAGGTCTGTTTGTAGAAGATCCTTCTAGGTAAGGTAGGTTTGAAATATTAGCCATAGGATCTTTGTCTTCTAGGTTCTAAAACCACACAAAGAAGTTCTAGCTCTGATACCAATTGAAATACCTAAGAAGGGGGAGGGGGGGGATGAATTAGGTATTTGGCTAATTTTTGCAAATTCAAACTTTTTAGATGTATATATCAATAACAGATGATATGGACAAAATAGAAACAACTTATGACAAAGCAATATAAGGAATGTAGAACAATGAACACAAGCAATTTATAGTGGTTCGATCCTCAAGATCTACCTCCACTACCTTAAACCTACACTTAAGGATTTCAAATATTCTACTATGTGCTCAAGTTCACAGATTACAAGAGAGGCTCACCACACTATGGTTTTACACTTACAACCTCTTCTAGTAATTTTTACAAACAAGGCTCACCACACTATGGTTTTATATCTGAAACAACCTTGAATCACAACTTCAAGGATCACCCTTATCTAAAGGGTTTTATGTTATCAAGATAACCTTGCTAGAGCTAGTAGATCAACAAAATTTAATAAGTAAAGATGAGTGTGTAGATGTTACCACTTGTTGGTAGAATTTACACAAAGTTGCACCTTTACACTTTGATGTCTTTTGATTGATCAATTGAATGCACAAGACATAAGAGAGCTTGAGAAATGTTTGTAATAGACTTTAGAAAGTTTAGAATATTCAAGGATTCAAAACTTGCAAAAGATTGCACGTTTATAGCTTTTATAGAATTTGAAAATCAGTTGAAACAGCTATAAAACGGCTAGTTAACGGCTATTTTCAGGAAATTCGGACGACCGAATTCTGTGTCTGAATTTTTCGGACGACCGAATTCTTCCTGCTTCGTCCGAATTTCTCTGGAAAAAGAGTGACCATACTGAAGACCAAAATTCGGACGACCGAATTTTTCTTCATGCATCCGAATCTTCTTCCGAATTTCTCTGGAAGAAAAGTAACAAACTTTTGCTACCAAATTCGGACGACCGAATTTCATAGAATTATGTTCAAACTTTGTAAAATCATTTGAAGTTAATCTTCCAAGCGTTTGAAATACATTTGATATATATAGAAAGCTCATTTAGAGAAATCTCAGTTTGAAAACCAAAATCAAATTCCTTTGATCATATAAAGTTTACTTAAAAACTTTTAGGACACAAAACCACATTTACTAAGAATTCATTTAAAAAACCTTTTAAGAGTAAGAAACCAATTTTATGCTCTCTTATGCATTCAATAGACTCCAAGACATACAAGTGTAGAGTTTACATAAATATTACCTATCATCATACCTATTCTACACTTCAAGTCTTCAATGCCTTGAGTTCATCTTTGAATAAACCTCAAAAGACTCATAGTTTATTGAGGTTGTTCTTGCTCTTTGGCTTGAAGGCAATGAGACTTCATACTTCTTTCTTCACAAATCCTATCATACAATATAAGCATATTAGTTCTCATCAATATTTGTCATTAATAAAAATTACATTATTTGCCCTTAGGGCTAACACTTTCTTTTTCTGATTTTCCCCCACCACATTCAGGGGTTGAATTGGCAAGAAAAGTATATGATTTGTTAAGAGGGTGGGGAAAAGAAAAAAAAATATTTTCAATCACCTTGGACAATGCATCTTCGAATGACAATATGCAAGATATTTTGCTTGAGCAACTTTGTTTGCAAGACAGTTTGTTAAGTGATGGTGAATCTTATCATATTCATTATTCTGCGCATATTTTGAATCTTGTTGTGCAAGACAGATTAAAAATAGCTAACGATGCTTTGTTTAAGATTAGAGAGAGTATTAAGTATGTCAAAGGTTCCGAAGGGAGAACGAAAGCTTTTGAAGAATGTGTTAAACAAGTGAGCATTCAAATGGGGGTTCATTTGAGACTAGATGTATCTACAAGATGGAATTCTACATACATGATACTGGAGGGTCCTTTGAGATATTGACGTGCATTTTTTAGTCTTTCTTTGATTGATAGAAATTATAAGTATTGCTTGTCTTTGGAGGAATGGACAAGGGGTCAAAAAATATTTGAATTTTTCTGCCCTTTTTATGAGATTACCAAGTTGATATATGGATCCTCATATACAACTTCTAACTTATATTTATGCAAGTATGGAAAATTGAGTGCTTATTGGTGAATAATGCAAGTAATGAAGATATTGTTATAAAGGATATGGTCACGAGGATGAAAGTCAAATTTGGCAAGTATTGGAAGAAGTATAGTGTTATTCTTGCACTTGGGGCTGTACTTGATCCTTGTATAAAATTTCACTTGTTGAAAATGTATTATAACAAAGTTGATCCCATTACTACAAGTGTAAAGGTGGATTTAGTGAAAACAAAGTTGAATATGCTATTTGAACAATACTCAAAAAGATTAGCAAATTCTTCAAGTTCCTTCTCACATGAGCATGTCTCCTCTATTCAACCAAGTGAAAGTAGATTTGGAATAGATGTAGATGATTTGGAGAACTTATTATCTCCTAGTGATGTAAGCTATTTATTCTTTATCCTCATCAATTTATTAATTGAATTCCTTTACAAATTAAAATTTTTTTGCTACTCATGTCTTTGTTTTTTGTTTTCTATATTTGATTGAATACGACTTTACAATGTTTGATAGCCAAGTTGTTACCAAAATTGAAAAATCTCAATTGAAGATATATGTGGATGAGGCAAAGCTTGAATGGAGTCTTTTCCAAAATATAGATGTCTTACAATATTGGAGAGACAACAAGCATAGGTTTCCTGAATTAGCTTTGATGGCTTTTGATGTTTTGAGCATTCCAATCACTATTGTAGCTTCCGAATATGCATACAGTATTGGTGCTTGAGTTCTTAGCAAATACAGGAGTTGCCTTCTTCCTCAAAATGCACAAGCTTTACTCTGTACACGTAAGTGTTAAGATTGATAAATATAAATTTATTCAGTTTAAATTTATTTTTGAAATTATCCATTACCTCCTTATTTAATTCTCTCTTTTTACTTTCTCTTCCTGTCCCAACCGAACAAGCTGTTAACCTAGCAAAGACCAACCAACAAATGAGTTGGTACATTGTTATTGGAATATGCCCTAGAAAGTAATCCAAATTAGGGTTAGAAATATAGCATCATTCAAACTCTTGAATTTGATTATGGAAAGGAAATATGATTTATTTCCATGTTCCTTATGTAATAAGCAATATTGACCTTGAAAACTATTAATGCTCGAACAAGAAGGAAAAGGATATTTTCAGAGGCGAGTGACTAAAATCGCTGACAGTTAAAGCCTAACGAAAAATTGAAGGAGAAGGAGTACAGAGGAAAGAACTACCAATTAAGGCTCAATCAAGCCAATCTCTTAATTACTCCAAGTGAACTTGGGACCTTGAAGACCCAGGTCCGAGAGTTGCAGACACTTCATTACTTGTTTGAACTTTCCTATTTGCCAACACTTCCGTTAATTCTTGACTTTTGGTTTGCAAACAAAATTTTGTTATAATCTCCTATGGTATATCAAGGAAGGTTAGAAGCAAAATGAAGTCGTTAAAGATGCTCCTAGGAATCATTACATTCTCGTAAATCTCCATTTAGGGTTCACAACATTGAAGCAATTAAGTCAGTATGACCTCAAGAATAATTAAGAGTAGAAACAGAAATAGCATTGGCATTCCAAAGCAACGCTAAACCACCACTTAAACCTAATCTACCAACATGAATAAAATTAGAAGTACAGACCTTTAAACGTGAATTAGACATATTAACACTACTAAGTTTAGTTTGACAAAGAATAGGCAGTTGCTAGAGGATTGCCGTCCTTGGAAATTCTAAACTATGCAACTAATTGATCTCGTCAATGCTGCTCAGTGGCAAACACTGTCGTTGGAAAAGTAGAAGTAGAAAGGAGCTATACATTCTTAGTTGGAGAACTCTTATCTTTGGGAGGACTAAAATTTATCCTACATTTACGGCTGAATGTGAGCATATAAGAAGGACCAAGCTTTGTAGATGTAAAGTGCTTTTTTTGCTTAGTGATTGTGCTAGAAACTACAAATTTAGATCCCCATGCTTTACTTGTGTGAGTGATGACTCCAAGAGCATCTGTAGTTTTGGCCATCATGTTTAGGGCAGCCTTGAACTTCTACACTCAGTCTTTTACCACGATTAGAAGAATGAACTAGGAAGAGATAAGAATGTTCTGCAGAGAAGTCATGGGTATAATTTTGGAGGTTGAGAATACCATCTAGTAGACATGATCGAACTCTATCAACACCTAATCCAAGCGAAGGATATAACTCCCATTTATTGGTATCAATAGTAGCATGATCGATCGTGGGACATTCCTTGAACTTTTGGCCAATCATTTAATGACTATAACAAATACTGGGAATTCTTTCAAATTAGTTTGTGGCTTTTATCTCACCCTCATTCGAAACCCTAAAAGAAATACATCATCAAAGAGGAGTTTTAATTTCAATGTGAATTGAATGCTAAAAATTTTCATCCCTTCAAGTGCTTTTTGATGGATTTGTACTTCATAGCATTGAAGAATCTCCTCCAAATCTTAACTCAAACATTGGTGTAGTAGTACTGTGGAAAACTAGAGACATGAATCTTGAAAAGCTCTGTGGTAAAATCCTCTGAAGTAAACTTCTTGTTCAGCATCCAAGGTTGCACCACAACTAGTTTGTTTTTAAAGTTCTAGGGGCCATATTGAGGATCCAAAAAATAACTGATAAACATTCTCTTTTGAGGCTCCAATAGAGAAACTACGTTATTGCCATGCTTCGCTCATGGCTGCTATGAAACTGGTTGGATTCATCACTCCCCCGTTAAATGCAACTGCAAAAACACTTTATGTTTACTCCTCAAAAGCCATCAACTAAATAACCTCTATCCAAGATCAAGTGGAGATGATTCCTCATCCACCAAGGGGAAGGGTTACTATTGACTTGACTAATGATGTCAAATTCTATTAAAAAAGCACTGTAACGAAAACAAGTAGAAAAGTGCATAGTAGAGTAGGAAGAATCTGATGGACGATTATAAGAGTAGGGAAAGAGAAAGATAGAATCCCTAGTTGTTTAGCGAACATAGAGAATAACTTAGAGCAAAAAGTGAGAGCCCTTCATGCATCGGGAGTCTATCACTTTGTCATATTTTCTCATTTCTTTTCAAAAAAGAATTTAATTAATGTCTAATGCAAATCATGAAGAAAATTGCATTGTGAACCCTAGATAAAAACACCATAAAATTTGGGAAATTTTATGTCATTTACTCTGTAGAATATTCTGTATAGGTACCTATCTATTTTTATAAGTAAAGCCAGATGTACATGTTATATATACCAACCTCCTACTCATGCCACAACATTAGTGAGTTGTAGCTAATTTAACTAACTTGAACTGGGTTCTACTTAACTAGTTTAGCAACTAATTACTTTATTTGAATAGGAAACTTAGCACTTCATGTTTTAACTCCTTTGACATTGAAACTCTTGATTGATGTTGCTCATCCACTAACTTTATCAGCGTCTAGCAAGTTGGACTCATAAAAGTACTATGAAAGCTGCAAATAATAGAAAACAATAGCTTCTTGGACCAAAAGCTTGAGTGTATACATCTGCTAGCTGCGAAACAGATGTAATAGGCTACAGTTTGACAAGGTCAACTTGAACATTCTTTCTCAGTATGTGACGATCTATTTCTACATACTTTGTTCTCTCATGGAACACCAGATTCTCACAAATGTATATGGCACTAGGATTATACAACACAATAGTATTGGCTACGTATGTATGAATAATCATTTAATAAGTAACCTTCTCGCTGAACCTCACAAACTATTGTTGCTAAAGCTCGGTACTTTGCTTCAGATGAACTATGCAAAATAGTTGTTTGTTTCTTCGATTTCTAGGCAACCAAAGAATTTCCAAGAAAGATACAAAAGCTTGTAATGGATCTCCTTGATTCTTGACAATTGGCCCAATTAGAAACACAAAACCCTTTAAATCCAATTGGTTATCAAAGGGATAGAACAGTCTTTGTGTTGGTGCATTTTTCAGACACTATCATTGTAATGTATGGCCCAAAAATATAGCCCAATTGATGAATAATATTAATAATAGTAGTAGTAGTAGTAGTAATAATAATGATAATAATAATAATAATAATAATAATAATAATAATAATAATAATAAAAAATAGAATAAGTATATTTTTGGAGGGCTTAGCTGCAATTTAAAAGAGTTATTTAGATAAAAATCTCTTTAGGGCTAGGAAAAGTTTTTTTAGGGTTAGATAGATGACTGACGAAAGAGTTCTTTCTGCAGCGGCTACGGTCAGCGTACATGAGAGAGTCAATACCAGAGAGGAATTGACACTAGATTCTACTGGCGAAGAAGTAGAGGGAGACCATTAGAAGGGAATAGCAAGAAGAGCATAGTTTTGAATCGAGAACTATCACGTATGTGGTTTAATCTCTTTGTCTGAACTTAAAAAAAAAAGAAATATATGCTTGATAAATGCTTGAACGATTTATGGTTATAATGTTTTTTTGCAAAATGAATAATTTGTTTGCGATTTCAGTAATTTGTTTAGTTGCTGAGAATATTCTATAAAGCATTATGTTCCGCTTTGATCCTCATGATAAGGGAATTTCTGTTTTGTGCTATCCTGAGCACCTTCGAAAGATTATTTGAACCCACTATACTATTAATTACCTCCCATTCTTTATCTTTGTTCTTCCTCCATTTTGTGCTATATATATATATATATATATTCCTGAATTCAAGAGTCTAGGAAAGTTTTGAGGAAAATTGATGTTGACTATGAATTTTGACTACATCGGTGAAATTGGATGAAAATCAATCTTCATATTGTCCCTGTTGATGAAATCGATGAAGTTGATGTACAGTATGAGGAGATTGTTTGGTGGAGAAAGATTTTTGCATTCTGACTATTACTGTTTCATGGGTGGGAAACATTTTTTGTATAGAATTGTAGTGAAAAATTGTGGTTGAAATTGCATTGATCTTTGTGATTTGGCTCTATTTTGGTGATAAAGAAAAAAAATTGATCTCTTGTTGCTACTGTGTCGCCCAATGAAAGACAATTCTCTGATTGAATGGTATGATGGATGAAATTTTGTGGTGTAAATTGATGGAATAAATTGCATTGGACTCTGTAATTTGTTCTCTGTAGCAAAAAAAAAAAAAAAAAAAAAAAAAAAAAAAAAAAAAATATATATATATATATATATATATATCTATATAATTGCAGCATTCTGTAAGGCCACTACTATATGTAGTTTATTTTTGGACTATATGTAGTGCGAAAAATTTTCATAATTTCATTTGAATTTCGAAAAATATTCAAAATCCTCTGAAGCATTTGGTGAGAAAAATTCAGATCTACGAAAAACGACATTGAATTTCAGCGTAAAAAGGTTAGTTTTTCGAACTATTCATTAATTTACATTGTTTAATGTTAAAAAAACATCAAAATCGGCCAAAAAACGGCCGATTTTGATGTTAAATTCTTCCTGCAAGAGTTCCGCCAACTGAGTGGCGGAATTCTTCAGAGAATTCCGCCAGCAATTGGCGGAACTCCAGCAGAAAATTTCGCCAGTATCTGGCGGAATTTTCTGGCGAATTGTACCAAAAACGGGTACAATTTGACGGTAAATTCCGCCAGATTTCTGGCAGAATTTACCGTGGAATTCCGCCAGAAATCTGGCGGAATTACAATGTGGGTTTCCACTAGGAATCTGGCGGAATTCAGGGTCAGAATTTCGCCAGATCATGGCGGAATTCTGGCCTAGAATTCCGCCGGTGCATGGCGGAATTCCGGCTTGAATTCCGCCATGCACTGGCGGAATTTCGGCAATAATTTCGCCATGAACTGGTGGAATTTTTGCCGTGAATTACACGAGGAACGGGAGAAAATATTTAAGTTGCTTATTTTATTACAGTCGACGTGATAGGTTTCGTTTAATTTATCGTAGTTTTAATAATTTAATTTATCTTAAGTTAGTATTAAATAATATTAGTTTAAATACGTTTATTTATTTACCTGGATTGATTATTGTTTAATTTAATTATCACCGACAGTATTTTTTGTTAAATAAGTGTTGCAGATGACGGATCCTTCTCAGCGCCGACGCGGTGTATCGCAAGACTTGGGACCAGTTTCAGACCGCAGCGGTCGATTGCACGGTCGTCATCCTATTACTACATCTGCCAGACAGAGAGTGAATGCGGCGAGGTGCAGTACCAGCGACATCCCCGCCAGAACGGCTGACGTCACACCGGGTATTGATTCGACACAGGTCGCCCCGCATATGCCGTGGATTCCCGAGATGTACCCGCCTATACCGGGATATGTACCGTATCCTTGGCCCCCGATGACATCGCCAGCTCCAGTCGCACAGGGCTATTATTCGGGGGGACCCTCCTACCCGGTTCAGACACATAGCGGCCACGCTGAAGATGTGGCCCCAGCATACTACCGGCCACCATCGGTCCCTGTTACGCCGTACAGACATCCGGAGGATTACGACGAGGGATCAGGCGCTGCAGATGACGTGGAAGATGGGGAAGAGCCGGCGACTGATGCGGACTATGATATGGATGCGGGTGAGGATATTCAGGACCCCGCGGCCGACGCAGCGATGCATGAGGAAGAGACATATGAGCAGGACATCCCGTACACAGCCCCGATGACATCTTCTGCACGACTGCGGAGAGGTTTTCTACGGCGCGTTGCGGCAGGGGTAGGCAGCCTCGCTCGTTCAGTATCCGGTTCTGGAGTTTCTACCCGCAGGGATAGGTCCCCGGGTCCTGTTCCATACGGTGTTAGTTATCGGCACGCCCACGCTTCAGCAAATCATTCCGGGACGCTCCAGGAGTACCTCCCACCGCGAGTAGGGTTTCAGTCGATGATGTAGAGAGACCCGGTCCCAGTGCAGGGCGACAGCCGGCCGCTGACGAGCAACAGTCACAGCCCGCTCGACGTCGAACTTGCCGAAGCGGGAGCACCGAGGAGTGGCGTTTGACGGGACCGGCACTTGGGGGCCCGCAAGATCCGTCCCTCATTCCATCTTTTTCTGGCCACATTGCCAGCCTTATCTGGCGTGGCGAGGTTAGTAGTGCATTCTTACAATTAATTGTCATTCGAGAAAAATTTCATACCTTTTTTTGTCCCGCGCAACTGTTGAAATTTGGTTTTTTCCTTGGGCAGGAGCGACCGGTGCTGACGGTCCATTCGAGGCAGGGGTACATCGATAAATGGCCGATGCGAGATGAGGCCGTTGCTGCAATTGTGGCCTGCAGTGGTCTGGAGCGATTGAGGCATTGCATTTTCGCTCGACCAAATAGTGCACTTATTTCTGCTTTTGTTGAGAGGTGGCAGCCAGACACTAACACATTTCATATGCCGTTCGGGGAGATGACCATCACCCTCCACGATGTGGCGCATATCCTTGTTATTAATCGTTTGACTTGCTACCTTTCAGCGATGGGACATGCTACACCGTGCTGTTGCGGGTATTACTGATGTGCAGCAGCTGACCCCGGCGCAGCGAGATGCCACGCTTCAGGATGTGATACATATATTGACCGAGCGGGAGCATTGTTTGGGAGGTGCGGAGCGCGCGGGCCCGTCCGGCTGGTAGGGATACACCGTGATGTTGTGTGCTTTTACGTTTTTTTAACATTTGAAAGACGCTCGTTTTGTAATATTATAGTATAATGAGAACGAGTAAATATTGACGCCATGCTACACCAATTTGCTTATATTTAACTTGGTTTGTTTTCAAATTGACAAACTTGCATTCGATGTCAAGTACAGTCCAAATAAAATAAAAAAAAAATTAAGTAGACGCTAGGGACTGCCAGTGCGCAATACGCTCGAGTAATGGTGCGTCCCACCCTTCAACAGCCGCGCGGCGGTACCACTGCCATGACGGATGCACTTCTGGAACCGGAAAGCCATCCTCAAGCCGAAACTGTTACAATGAAAATATCAAAGTAGTTAGGTGCCGAAACTAAAAAATGGAAACACAAAATGATAAAAACACAATAACAAGGATTGCGGTCGCTGTATCACTTTGCGAGTCAAGTGGTAGATACGTCCAACACTGCGAACGAGATAAACAGGAGAACGCGACGTTGTAAGTTGTCGCGATGACCCAGCCCATGTCTGGTAACGTTAGCCACCTATCCATAGGGGCTGGCTGATCGGTAACCCAGTGCTCCAGTTGGTGTAGAAGGGAGATAACCCCGCCCGATCCACCAACGATCTCTTCGTACAGTGACGCGTTACGATGGACATCTCGCCAAAGCTCCTGTCTCACCTGAAACCAAGCATCCTCGCCCCCGTACCTCTAATGTGCAATAGCTCGAAATCCACAATTACCATCAGCCCTAACATCGACCCAATCGTGGATATAGGGGACGATGAAGGACGGAAACTGACTGACGAACCATATCCGTGGCCGCTGGATCTCGAGCCCCTACCTCTCGACCCGCTACGCCCACGAGAGCCGCTAGAAGATCTGCCGCGAGACCCACTGCTACCGGACGACCGTTTGAAGGCACTGCGTGAGACCTGAATGTACTCCCAGTGGGACTTATCTCTTTTGGTCGAGTCTCGTTTTGGCCGGCCTTTGGTCACTTTGCTTGGGGGCTCCTGCAACCCCGAGAACTCGGGATATAACATCTGAGACATCTGAACTACAAAATGTCGGTGCTCAGCTGGTCCTCGCTTCATCATCAACTTTGCAAAGTCCCGAATTGCCCGCATATCATCAAACGGGTGGGGCTGAGAAATGTTCAAATACTGCGACGCGGCCGTCGAGAAGTCCAGTGCGCTCCAAAACGGATGTAGGTCATCAACAACAAACGGCTGGCCCGTGGTCATACGCGGCAGTATCTCGCAAGCACAGGGAAGCCCGTGGGAGGTCCGCACCCAACATCCACAGAGACTTGTATCATGACGAATCTTTTTGACCCGGTCCCACTCGTTTAGTATGATCTGTATTGCTTTGTGAGACACTTTGTAACATAGTGGATTCAGGATCGGGTGCGTGCTGTGGTGGTACTTATCCACGTAACGGCACTGTTCAAGTGTTCCTATAATCTCCGATATTTGAGACTCGATCATCGAATGTACTTTTGACCATACCGTATCGAACGCGCCGGACGCCGTCCCAAGGTACGATTTCGTCGCTGAATGGGCGGCCTCCGCCCGATTGGTCGTCTCAGTCCCGAAGTGCATGATCTGTCCTGTCCAAACCCGTACAAATTGTTCTCGATGCGGGTCCAACCAAGTCTCATCTATGTAACTCATCAACTTACCGAAAGTGGACCATGACGAGCGCATATTCGAATAGCGCATCTGAAACTCCTCGTCCGTACTGGAATCAACCAAACGTCTCCACGTGCTTTTGGAAAAGCGTTTCGCAACAACCTTGTCCCCACATGCCTTGTAGCATCTGGCTTCAACGTTCTTCGAAATGTGTCGGCGACATAACAAGTGCTCAGAAGTAGGAAATGTATCACGCAACGCTTGCATCAACCCTGGCTCCCGATTAGTTACGATAGCGTTTGGAGGACAATTGATGTCAAATATCTGTTTCACGCACTCCAGCACCCATCTGTAGCTATCTGCTTGCTCAGTACTCATCCAGGCGTCGGCAATGAGGAAGTTGCGCCCTGTCGGGGTTACCCCTACCATCTCCAAATATGGCATGTTGTACCTATTACAATTATTCAGGGAAAAACATATAAGCAAACATTCCTTTCAATTTGTTTAAATCGAAGATCGTTTTGTCTAACTGCAGTGCAAATGAAAATTACGAAGAATTGTAATGTGACGCACCGGTTAGTCTTGTACGTCTTGTCCATTATCAGCACAAAAGGGTACGCACGAGCAAGTAATGTTGAATCTGGATAAGAAAAAACACAATCACTGAGGATTTCTGCTCCCGACTCCACTCTGTGCCAGTGGATATATCCATGATCAGTGAACAGCTTGAAAAGTTGTTGCACAACTGTCCGTCCTTCCATACTCGCAACTCTTAATTTGTGACGGGCATTATACACTGTCTTCGCTCTGCGGCAAAACAAAAGCCAAATTAATATTGACGACACATTTACAAAATTAAACAGTACTGTATAACTATTCAAGTAATGAATATAATATATTTGTTACATGCAAACATACCTAACAACGGTTCTCGGATTCTCCCGTTTCAAATGATCCAGAATATGTTTAGGCTGAACGTGACATTTGCTCATTTCCTCCGTGATTTTCATCTCCCGCTCTGTCATGCGAGCGGCAAGGGAATGCCCATGTCGGATCCCGAGTTCGTGATTGTGTTTGCCGCATATTACGGCCAGACTCCACGCCCCCTCGTTATGCTCCCGGCCCATGAGTTTTAACGGACAGTGACACTTTTTAGTACCCTTCGGCTTTCGTGACTTCGTCTGGACCTCCGGTTCTACTCCATCCTTCTGAACAGTAATGAATTTTCTGTACGCTCCGCCCCTCTCACATCTAAGCTCGACAAAGCCGTTACCCGTTCCGTCACATTTTCGCTACCGAACAATTATCAACAGCGTCCTCACCTGTAATGCTGCCGCCTTCGCCCACTTTACTAACTCCTCTTTACTTGAAAATATATCTTGCGTGCCTAAAAACCGACTTAAATCTTCCATTTGGTCAAGATCAAAGAATTCTTCAAACGAATCTGATGACGATGAGGGGCCTTCACCATCTCTGTAGAGTGCTCGATGAAATCTTGCCTTCCGGCCTCTCCGGTTTTCCTGCAATACATAAAACACACTAGTCCAATGTCAGTTACTACATTACGTGACTCTTGGTTATTTTTAAGACATCAAGAACCGTAACAATAAAGTTATCTACGATGTGTAACCTAACATATGATATAATTATCAAGTATAAAATTATACAACAATACAACTAACTACGTACTTATCACAAAAAAATTAAACAAGATTGAAACTATATCATAAGAATCTGGTGAAACTATGATGAATTTCGCCAGAATCTGGCGAAATTAATGGATGAATTTCGCCAGACCTTCACGGTATTAATCCAAGAATTTCGCCGGAAGCTGGCGAAATTTGTTGGATATTTCTGCCACTCAGTGGCGAAAACTGTGCAAAAATTTGACAAACTAAATTTAAAGACAATGTAATAGATTTTTACCTCAAACTCGAGAGAATCCTTCGTAGAATGTTTGCTCATTGCTATATTGCGATAAAATTTGAGTGTTTTTGCATGAAAAGTGTGGACTTTTTAAAGAAATGTTAGAGAGAATTGTTGGAGGAGAGAGAGAGAGAAGTTTGAAAATGAAAATTTGTAACACTACATATAGTCCAAAAAAAAACTGTATATAGAAATCGCGTTCTGTAATTTCGTTGCAGTTGCCACTGTTCCAATATCCAGCCTAGCTTGTTGCCACTGTACCAGAACCCAACCGAGTAGAAAGTTGGGTTGGCTACAATATTTTCATCCCAGCTAGTAGCTAGGCTGATGGCCAACAATTGTGTTGGGCTGCCAGCCTTAATTGGGCTACTACCTAGTCAAAATCTGGGCCAGACGGAATTCGTAGTAGTTGGGCTTTGCCATGGGTTGTTATTGAGCAGCCCAAATAAAAAAAAAAGGAAAAATAACTATCATAGGTTGCTACTTGGGCAGTCTAGTTTCTTTTCTGTTTTAAAAAAAGAAGGATTTCTTTTTTGTTTTTTTCTTTGAAGAAAAAGAAAATTTATTATCACCGAATTCTATTTATGTTTTTTTAAAAATAAAAAAATATTTTCAAGAACTTAATATTATATATATGTATAAATATTTTGATCATTATTTGGATAAGGCATTTAATTACTCACTGAGTGATAGCCACCTCTTATCAAATTATATTTCAAAGAACGATTCAGAGAACTTTGAGAGTTTCGACAAGGAATACTAGAGAGTGATATCAAGAACCAAAGGTGGATTGCAATTTCTCCAAGAGTCGGTTGATATTGAAGAGAAGTATTTGGGATAGTTTTTTTATAAAAAAATGATTTGATTATTTTATTTAGTTTTTTTAATGCACTGTAAGATTATTCAGTATTTATCTTAGTATTATTGAATTCATTTAATTAAGTTAGTATTTCTGATGGTGAGGACCTTGTGTTTCTGAATTTCAATTTGGGAATACAGTCATGTTGCGCTTCGAGTACTGGATCCTTAACCCGGTTTTGAGGCGTGACATTAAGTAGTATTAGAGCCTAGGTTCGGATCTTTGGGATAGAATTTTAGTAAAAAAAAAAAAAGGTACGAACTCTGATAGGTTAGGTATAACTATTTTAACCTTGAAATTCTAATCTATAGATTTCGTGCAGTGACTCTAATTGTTTTATTTTTATTATTATATTATATGGCTGTGAATGAAAAACCTGACAATACCCTTATTCCAATATAGATGTATGAGGAGTTAAGACGAAGGTTGGAGGTAATGGATATGCATTTAGAGCAAGCATTGAAGGATAGTAAATATTATGACTATTACCTAAACGAAGCTAGACACGAGAGAGACCATGTAGCTAGAGAGAGAGATGCTCTTAAGGCTGAGTATGACCAAATAAAAGAAGAAAGTGACCGAGACCGTGCGACACTAAAACAAATTGGAGAGGATAGAGATCGGGTCCACACAAGATTGGAATGGATGACGCAAGATAGAGATAGGTATCGACAAACGTACCAAGAACTGTTACAATAACGGGATGCGCTAAGGGAGCAAAATCATGCCTTGAAGGTCATAATTCAACAATTGGAGCAGGAGGAAGAGAATGACGACATATCAAATACCTCAACCATCACTAGGAAATAGCTAGATATTTTTCTTACTAGTTAGTTGTTTAGAATAAGTGGTGACTGGTCACTTGAATTATAAGAAACATGTATAACTTGTTTTGAAGTTTTATTGGGGTTCTTTTCCTTTCATACTTTCGTTTGACTCTATGTGATCATGGAATAAGATGTCATGTTTTCTTATTACTACTAGAATTGTCACCTTATAAGTTTTGGATTATTAACTACAATATTGATAGCATTATGCTTAATAGTATTATTAGGAAATCAATTTAGGATTTATGTTAATAATTATACGTCGATATATAGATGGAAAACCACAATCGATGTGGGAAAACTGGAGAGGTACCTGAGGTGAACACGAATACTAGGGAAGAGACAGAAGTACCCCTAGCCTAATGGGAGAGACAAACTCGTTCACAAATAAGGACTTAAGAGGGTCAAACTAGTTAACTAAAACTATCTGCTACCATTAATCTGTTGGCTCAAGTAGTGTAGAACCAACAACATATACTAGAGGACCAGCACAGGGTACAACAACAGCAGTAGCAACAAGCTCAACCACCAACCCAAAGGAGCACATATAGTGCCAGGGCAATCTACAAATGGATGAAGAGAGCAAATGTACCCACTTTCACAGGTAGTACTGACCCAGAAGCTGCTGAGAAGTGGCTTCGGGAGGTTGAGCTCAACTTCAGTATAATGGACATACCAGGTGAGATGGTGGCATTACCTTTCCTTGTAGGTGAAGTGGAGAGATGGTGGAGTGGTGCTTCAGCACCAATTTACGCACCACCAGGACATCACGTGACATGGGAAACATTCAAGAAGTTTTTTTGGACTATTACTTATTGGAAACCCTAAGGTTGGAGAAACAGAGTCAATTCTTTGATTTGGTACAAGGGGATAATATGATAGTGTTAGAATATGCCGGGAAGGATGGCAGCAATGCGCCTTTGAGATTTTGAGGGGGAATACGAGACGAGTCTTCGAGTGGAGGCTGAGATTAGAAGAGGCTATGTTGAACGTGACAGGAAAGACCAAGACCTGTAAATCGTCTGGGCCAAGAGGCAAGAATATTAAGTAGATTCTAACAGGCAATTAAGAGATGACCATTCCCTCAGCTTGATACGCTATGGGAGCACTACCGGTGCTTGTTTTCAATGTGGCAAGGCAGGACACAGGGTTAGTGAATGTCCTTTGCCAACACAAAACCCTGTGAGACCAATGGACCCACAACAAAATCTAATGCTAGAGTCTTCGCACTTATTGAGGAAGAGGCTGAAGTAGCGGAGGATGTGGTAACCGGTACAATATCAGTTAACTTTGTACTTGCTTATGTATTATTTGATTGTGGAGCGTCACACTCTTTCATTTCTAGTAAAGTTTCTAAGATTCTCAAATTAGAACCTACCCTTTTAGATGATCCATACCATGTGTCAATTCCTAGTGATAAGATATTGATTTCTAAGAAAGTGCATAGAGGGGTAACACTAGAAATTGAAAGGCAGAAGCTCATGAACCTAATACAAATCCCCATGAAGGATTTTGATGTAATTTTGGGAATGAATTGGTTAGTTAGGAACTATGCAACTGTGGATTGTCGTGAGAAGAAAGTAAGGTTTGCTATTCCTAAAAAGGAGGAGTTTCTTTTCCATGATGGAACTAAGGGGCGGAAGACAACCCTACCACATGTAATTTCTCCCGTCCGAGCTTATCGATTATTGAAGAAGGGTTGCATGGGTTATCTTGCTTATGCAATTGAAGAAAAAGAATGATAGTTTGAAATTAGAAGAGATTTTAGTAGTCAATGTGTACCCAGACATATTCCCTGAGAAGTTGCTAGGATTACCCCCCAAAAGAGAGATTGTGTTTGAGATCAATCTGATCCCAGGAACACAATTGATATCGAAAGCACCTTATAGGGTGGCTTCTCTAGAATTGAAAGAGTTAAAAAACCAACTTCAAGAACTTTTAGATATGAAATTTATTCGGTCGAGAGTTCCATCTTAGAGAGCACCAGTGCTGTTCATAAAGAAAAAGGATGGGAGTATGAGGCTATGTATAAACTATAGGGAACTTAATAAGATCACCATCAAGAATAGATATCCATTGCCTGGGATTGATGATTTATTTTATCAACTTAAGAGAGCCAAGATGTTTTCTAAGATTAACTTACAGTCAGGCAATCATCAACTTAGGATTAAGAAGTAAGACATTTCGAAGAGTGCATTTCGAACTCGTTATGGGCACTACTAGTTTTTGGTTAGGCCTTTTGGCTTGACAAATTCTCCAAAAGCATTCATGGACTTGATAAATTTAATATTCAAGCTGTTTCTAGATAATTTTGTCGTTGTCTTCATTGATGATATTTTAGTATATTGCTCTTTCGAGGAAGAACATGTTAAATACCTTCAGATCGTGTTGCAGACACTAAGAGAGAAGAAGCTCTTCATTAAATTTAGCAAGTGTGAATTCTAGTTGAAAAGCGTGACCTTTATAGGACACGTAATATTAGAAATGGGATAAAAGCCGTGGTAGACTATCCAAGACCTACTAATGTTACCGCAATACATAGTTTCTTGGGATTAGTAGGCTATTATCAGAAGTTTGTAGAGAATTTCACTAGAATTGCAAACGCTTGACTCAGCTGACACAAAAAGGTGTAAAATTTGTTTGGAGTCCAACTTGTGAGGAGAGTTTCAAAATCTAAAACAAAAATTAGTTACAGCATCAATCCTCACCTTGGCGACTGAATCCGGGAGGGGGAGGGGGAGGGGAGAGGGGGAGGGGAGGGGAGGGGATTTACGATCTATAGTAATGCTTCAAAGAAAGGGTTAGGATGTTTCTTAATGCAAAATAACCGTGTGATCTCGACCATTCACAACAATTGAAGCCTTATGAGCAGAATTAGCCGACGCATGATTTGGAGTTGGTAGCAGTCATCTTTGCATTAAAAATTTGGAGGCACTAATTTGAAATACATCTTTATGCAAAAAGAATTAAATATGTGGTAGTGTCAATGGCTAGAGTTGCTTAAGGATTATGATTTGAAAATAAGTTACTATCCCAGAAAGGCTAACAAGGTCGCTGATGCCCTGACCGTAAAACTGCAGGAACTTTATCAGCGTTGAACGCTCCACAAGAACAATTAACTTCTGAATTAGAAGGTTAGGGATCAAGACAATAGAGTCAACCATGGAATACCTAGTAGTTCTTGTGGCGCAACCGACCTTAATCGATCACATCAAAGTTGCTCAAGAAAAGGACGAAGAATTGGAGAAATTAAAAGGAGCTGTGATATAAAGTTCTCAAACCGATTTTAGAATTCATAATAACAGGAGTTTATGGTTTCGTGAAAGACTCTGCGTACCTAAGAGTTCAAAAGTAAAAAGAAAATTTTAAGTGAGACTCATAACTCCAGACTTTCTATCCATCTTGGTGGAACTAAGATGTATCGAGATTTAAAATAACACTTTTGGTAGACTGGGATGAAACGAGAGATAGCAGAATACGTGTCTAGATTTTTAGTGTGCCAGCAAGTAAAGGAGGAACATCAACGCCCTGGGGGTTTACTCAAGCCATTAGAGATACTTGTGTGAAAATGGAAACATATCATAATGGATTTCGTCACGGGGTTACATAAGATGAAGAATGAAAAAGATACAGTTTGGGTGGTTGTAGATTGGTTAACAAAATCCGCTCACTTGTTACCTATGAAAGTTACGGCTAGCATGGATGAATTAGTTAAGTTGTATATGGAGTCAATGGTTTGGCTGGACGGAGTCCCTGTAAGTATCGTGTCTGATAAGGGTCCCCGATTTGTCTTTCGATTTTGAAAAAGTTTAGACAAGCAATGAGGACTACACTAGCTCTCAGTACTGCCTTTCACCCTCAAACAGATGGGTAATCTAAAAGAACAATTCAAACCTTAGAAGATATGTTGTGAGCCCACATCCTTGATTTTAAGGAGAGTTGGATAGATTATTTAATGCTCATTGAATTTTCAGACAACAATAGCTATCAAGCTAGTATAGGAATGACACTTTATGAGGCTCCGTATGAAAATATACCAAGGAGCTATTGGTATACTAAGGATGGAGTCTTCATAAGTCAAGCAAAATATACCAAGGAGATATTGAAAATATTTGGAATAGATCAAGCAAAAGGGATTGGTACTCCAATGAGCTCATCAACTAAACTTGATAAAGATGAAAAAGGTAAAAATGTTGATGAGAAGTCATATAGAGGTATGATTTGAAGTTTACTCTATCTCACAGCAAGAAGACCAGATATTATGTTTGATGTGTGCTTATGTGCTAAATTTCAATATTGTCCTAAAGAATCTCATCTAATTTTTGCCAAACGCATTTTTCGTTATTGATTGATATACATGACTATGGTCTTTGGTTTTCAAAATCTTCGTCTTTTGATCTTATTGGATATTCAGATGCTGATTTTGCCAGATGCAAAGTTGAATGTAAGAGTACTAGTGGTCATTGTCAATTTCTTGGTAGTTGTCTTGTGTCTTGATACAGTAAAAAACAAGCATGTGTGTCTTTGTCTACTGCTGAAGCTGAATATATTGCTGCTGGTAGTAGTTGTGCTCAAATATTATGGATGCAGCATACTCTACTTGATTATGGTCTTAAATTCAATTTTGTGCCTATACTACGTGATAATACCAGTGCTATCAATTTGAGCATAAATCCCATTCAACATTCTAGAACAAAGCATATAGAGCTTAAGCATCATTTTATTCGTGATCACGTTGCGAAAAGAGATATATGCTTGGATTTTGTGAATACAAATGATCAAATTGCTGATATATTTTCTAAGCCTTTGGCTGAGGAAAGGTTTAATTATCTAAGAAGACTCTTAGGAATTTCAAAATTCAATTACTAATGTGGTTTAAGTGTGACAAAAATAGGAAAATTCGGATGTATAATTTGAATGCATTGAGTGAAAATGGAACATCCAAACTTTCTTCAGAAAATTCTGGACAGAAAAGTTCGGACGCATGTTCGGATGCATGACAGAAAGTTCGGACGTGCGAACTTTCTAAAACTGAAGAAACAGAGAAGTTTGAATGCAAGTTCGAACGCAGGCCAAAAAGTTCGGTTGTCTGAATTTTGTGGTTACAGCGGTTTTTAAGAAACCAAATAGCCGTTACACATGTTTTCATCATTCGAACTTTCTCTATTTTCAAATTTCTCTCTACCCATTTGCGTCCAAACCTAAATGTAACTGTAATTTCACCATTTTCACATGAAATCACTTGGATTTTTGAGTTCCTAACCCTAAATATCTCATATTTCACTGCATCTCTAATAGAAAAACATCATGGTGAGAACTAAGAGAGCAAATATTGAGAAAGGAAAAGGGAAAGCAAAGGACAGAGATGGATGACGAATTCTCAATGAACCAAGAAGAATCAGAGTTCCTCAATCATCATTTGGAGCAGACAAATTGTTTCCATCAAGGCTGCATCAGAATTCGAAGATTGGAGCAAGAAATCCAGAAAAATCATTCCTGGAAACAGAGTGGAATTTGACAAACTCACATAGGTATGTTCTGTCTTTATTTAGTGATATTGGCTGGAGCAATTTACAAGTTATTGATGAAGAATATTATCCTTCTCTCATATATGAGTTCTATGCAAATCTTAAAGAAGAAAGAGTTGAACAAGAGCGGGACAATGTTATTCAATGGTATTCTTGTAGAGTGCCTCAAGTAGACTTTGAATTCAATGATGCATTAATAAATAGAATCTGTGGAGTGAATGATATTGGAGCAAGGTATTTCTCTTTAGGATAACACTGCTATATTCGAGAGCTATTTATAAATGAAAGATTTGAAGAGGCTTTCACAAATGATAGAGAGTTTAGGACCATTAGAGAAAGGGAAACTAAAGCTTTTGATGCTAGGGGAAGAGTTATGCATCATATGATAACAACCATGAGTATCCCTAATTTTGGACACAAATCATTTGTTGGAAATATACATATGTTGATTATGCTTGCTTTGCATGAGCATAGGAGATTAAATTTTGGGTTTTATGGCACTGAAGCATATGATTGGTGCTAGAAAAACTGACAACAAAGCTTTATCATATGAAAGATTTTTAACAAGAATTTTCAAGCATTTTCAAGTTAAACTTCCTATTAGGGGACAAGCTTTCAAAAGGGGACAAATCTATGCTAACGACTCTCTCAAAAGAATGCAATTAACTCTTGATGATGAGGGAATATGGAGAACTAAAAGAGAAACTCCTCCAAAAAGAGTAAAAGTTGAAGAAAGTGAGGAAACTGAGGAAAAAGAAGAAGAAGCAGAAATGTGGGCAAGAGAAATGAAAACAAAGAGGAGGCATGATTCATCAAGTGAGGGGGAGCAACCTCCCTCCAAAAGAAGACTCTTTGAAGAAATGCCAACTCCTCAATCACATCCTCATGTTGGAGAAGGTCCTAGTGCTGAAGGAATTTCAAGAGGAGACACAATTCAAGAAGTCTTAAACAACCACATCAAGGAGATGGAGAAAATGTATAAATTCTTTGAAACATTTGCTTCTATGGTTCTTGGAAAATTGGACGGTTTAGAGAATAGAGTCAAGAAAATTGAGAAAATATTGATGAAAAATACTCAAAGTGATGAAGGGCCTTCTAGAACTCAAGAAGAAACAGATGATGATAAGAATGTTGAAGAAGACAAGAAAAATGAAAAAGATAGAGATGATGATAGTGATGATGATGATGATGACTGTGAGCAAGCTATAGAGTCACAAAGAGGAGATCAAGGAATGTAGCAAGTTGGAATTAGCCTAGAAGGAGGTCAAATTGCAAGAGCTGAAGTGACAACACTATCCAATCCAACATTCAGCCAAGGAAGAGTCAAGCATGTTGCAGTCAAGAAGAAATCTAGAAAGGACTCTTCATCAACGTCAAAAGACTGAGCATATCTTTACTCTTATCTCTGTTTACTGCTTTTATTTATTTGTGATAAGCTTAATATAACTTATGAACATTTAAATTTAAATTAAATAAACTTTTATTTATCAATTTTAACACTTATGACTTACCGTCAAGAACAAAACCATGGAATCAATTACGTACACATAATAAGATTGTACATTTTGAGTAAGAAGGAAGCTGCTATACTTATTAAGAACTCGAACACCAATACTAAATGCGAATTTCGAAGCCACTATAGTAATTGGAATGCTCAAAATGTTCAAAGCCATCAAAGCTAATTTAGGAAATCTATAATTGTTATCTTTCCAATATTGTAAGACATTCATTTAATGTCAACTCCTCATTTTCATTTGTAAAAGTAAAATACATGTTGAAAGACCTAAGAGCGAAGGGGGGGGGGGAAATGAATTAGGTCTTTGGCTAATTTTCGAAAATAATTTCCTTTTACAAATTTAGCTAGAGCAGATTATGCATACTTGTTTCAATAAGAGAATAGATAAATTAATGACAAAGCAATAAACAATTTAAGATCAATAAACATAATTAATTTATAGTGGTTCGATCTCTTCAAGATCTACGTCCACTACCTTGAGTCTACACTCATGGAAATCAATCAATCTACTATATGCTCAAGTTCAACAATTACATAAAAGGCTCACCATACAATGGTTTTACGCTCACAACCTCTTTTGCAATTCTACAAACAAGGTTCACCCTACCAAAGGATTTTATATCTACAAACAAACTTGAATCAATGTCTCAAGGAGTACCCTTATCTAAAGGATTTTATGTTTACAAGAAAACCTTGTAATGAGCTAGTAGAAAACACAATTAAATGGAGAATGGAGAATGAATAATATGTTACCACTTTCTTGATAGATAATTACACAATATTGCACCTCATCACTTTGTTGTCTTTGGAATCTTGAATGATCAATTGAAAATACAAGACAAATGAGAGCTTTAATGTTTGCTAAAGATTTTGGAATGTTAAGATTTCTCAGAGATACAAAACTTACAAAATTTCTTGAGTTTATAGCTTTTATAGATTTCAAAAATCAATTTCAACAACTATAAAACGCTAGTAATGACTAGTTTCAGAGAAGTTCGGACGTCCAAACTTGCTCCTATGCGTCTGAACTTTCGTCCGAACTTTACTGTGCCAAGATGTCTGGAAAAGTTCGGACGTCTGAACTTTTCCTTCTGCATCCGAACATTCGTCCGAATTGTTCTGGAAAAACAATAACCATGCTATCAGAGAAAGTTTGGATGTCCAAACTTTATCCCATGTGTCGGAACTTGCGTCGGAATTTCTCTGGAAGCACATTAACCATTTTCAAAGTTTGGACGTCCGAACTTGCGCCGAACTGATCAAACATTGTCAAATCATTTGAAAATCAACCTTAATAACATTGAAAACATTTTGTATAAATAGGTAAGTCATTTAAACACTTTCAAACTCAAAAACCATTACTAAAACACTTTGATCATACAAAGTTTACTCAAGATCATTTGAAGTTCAAAAACATACTTGTTATTCAAAAGTTTATTCAAAGCCATTTAAGATTCAAAACAAGTTTTTGTTGCTCTCTTATGCATTCAATAGATTCCAAGACACATAAGTGTAGGGTTTACAAAAGAATATACCTATTAAGCATATGTGACATACACTTCAAGTTTTCAATGCCTTTAATCATCTTTGAACAAAACTTCTTCAATCTTCAATCCTTTTGTTAAGAATTGAAAATTTTCCAACCATGACTTGTCAATTACTTCTATGAAGTTGATTAGGTAACATTGATGATATGAGATTGAATTCATGATTGATTATGTTCTTGAAATTAATTATATGTCACGATAAAATGATTAAAATAGATATGATTAAATATCTATGCATTTGCTTTGCCAAAAATATTTTTATGAAACTTTACAAAATATTCAGACTTGAAGTTTGGATGTAAACCATAAGTTCGGTCGCCCGAACTTGTACAACAAAATGATATTTTATGATTTTGATCAATTACTCACAAAATGTTTCAATGTGTGTTTTATCTTGATAAGCTTGAATGTCTTGTTGCTTATGATATTGATGGATTTTCTTGGCATAGAAGATTTGGTCACGTGAGCATGGATTTGTTGAACAAACTTTCCTCTCAAGATCTAGTTGGAGGATTGCTAAAAATGTGTTTTGAGAAAATTGTCTTTGAGATACTTGTCAATATGGAAAGCAAATAAAAGAATCTTTTAAACCCATGAAAATGCTTTTAGACCTCAAAACATCTTGAGCGTGTTCATATGGATTGATTTGGATTTATGAGGAACTCTAGTATTGATGACTTGAAGTATGCCTTAGTAGTAGTTGATGATTTCTCAATATTCACTTTAGCATTCTTCTTTGCTCAAAAAGATGAAGTATTTCATAAGTTTTTAAAAAAACTATTCAAAAAGGTTCAAACCTTCCTTGAATGCAAATTGATTTCCATTAGAAATTACAATGGGAGAATTTTACGACCAAGTCTTTACAAAATTTGTGATGAAAATTGAATTTCATATAATTGTTTCAACTGTAAAAATCCCACAACAAAATGGTGTTATTGAAAGGAAAATTTGAACTTTGCAAAAATTGGCTAGGTCTATGCTTTGTGAAAATTCTTCTTCAAAAATATTTTTGGGCCAAAACTGTAAACACCACATGCTATGATTAATAGAATTCTTTTAAGATCATTTTGAAGAAAAACATCTTTTGAATTCTCTTTTATAGAACGCCTGAAATTGCATATTTTAAAATGTTTGGTTATAAATGTCTTATCTTAAATTCTTGTGATAACTTACTTAAATTTGATAGAAAACCGGATATCGGTATATCTCTTAGCTATTCTTCTAACAAAAAGGCATATAGAGTTTATAACAAAAAAAACCTAACATGATTAGGAAACCATTCATGTTAGTTTTGATGAATCTTACATTCACTGGGAAAGAAAAGATGAAGATGATGTAGGTACATCTATGAATGACTATCAAACCTATCTTCAAGCACCAACTTTGGAGAATCATACCAATGAGGAAGAAATGATTGAACAAAATCAAGATGACCAACCCAGTGGTGACCAAGAGCTCCCAAAGAACTTAGGATATCCGAAAAGGCCACCCTAAGAAGCAAATCATTGGTGATATCTCCCAAGGAGTAAACATAAGACTGTACTTTATCGATAACTTTATTCTTTTATCTCATATGAGCCTAAAAGTATTGATGATGCATTGTGTGATGATTTTTGGATTATTTCTATGCAAGAGGAATTAAGTAAATTTGAAAGATCTAAAATTTGGATATTCCTAAATCTCATGATCATTCCATTATTGGAACTAAATGGTTTTTATAAATAAATTTATTGAATCCGGAGAAGTTGTTAGAAACAAGTCTAACCTTGTTGCCTAAGGATTCAATCAAGAATAGGTCATTGATTATAATGAGTCTTTAGCTCTGATTAGTAGATTTAAATCAATTAGAATGCTTTGGGCATTTGTATGTTTTAAAGGTTTCAAATGATGTCAATAGTGCTTTCTCAACTGGGTTTATTAATGAGGAAATTTTATGTAAAACAACCTCCTGATTTCACTCATGAAAAAAAAATTGCCTAATTATGTTTTCAAACTGTCAAAAGCCTTATATGGATTGAAACAAGTTATTAGAACTTGGTAATAAATATTCAGTAGTTTTTCTCTTTCAGAAGTTATTTTTTAAGAAAACTTGACACAAATCTTTTATTAAAACCTCTTGTAACAATGATCTATAACTTGTCTAAATATATGATACAATTTTTGGTGCTTCAAATACTTCACTTTGATGTGTTTGCCAAGTTAATGCAAAGTAAATTTGAAATGAGCATGATCGGAAAAGTTAATTTCTTTCTTGGCCTACAAATCAAGCAAACCAAGGATGGCACTTTCATGAATCAAGTTAAGGTATAAGCACTTCCATAAGTTTATCAACTATGCTTGACAACAATAAAAAGGTTTCATAGGAGTAGTCAACTCTATTTGATAGCAAGTAGAGCCAATATTGTGTTTGTCATGTGCTTGTGTGCTAGATTTCATCTTGTCCTAAAGAGTCTCATTTAATTGTTGTTAAATGCATTCTCTATTACCTCATTGATACTCTAATTGATTATGGTCTGTATTTCAAATGTGTGGCTATGTTGTGTGATAACACTAGTGCAACAAATTTGACAATCATACTATTCAACAAACTAGGACAAAGCATATAGAGATCAAACTTCATCTCATTAGAGATCATTCTACTAAGGGTAATATTTGCTTAAAGCATGTTTGTACTAATGAACAAATTAATGATACTTTTACTAAGTCATTAGTCGAAGAAAGGTTTGACCAATCTTAGAAGAAGATTAGGGATTTAAAAATTTAATAACTAATGAGTGCATTCAAGTGTTGTAGCTCCAGGTGAGGACAAAGAAGCCTGGCATGAGAAAAGGAAAGGGAAAAGCCAAAGAAAGAGAAGGAGGACCAGTGATCAATGAACCAAGGAAAGTTCATGTTCCTCAAAGCATGTCATGGCTAGATAGATTTGTCACAGTGGAGGCTGCTACTGAATTTGATGATTGGACAAAAAGGAACCATAAGATAAATCCAAGCCACAAGGTGGATGTCATCAAACTATCCGA
Source organism: Rauvolfia tetraphylla (assembly GCA_030512225.1). Classification (NCBI taxonomy): domain Eukaryota; kingdom Viridiplantae; phylum Streptophyta; class Magnoliopsida; order Gentianales; family Apocynaceae; genus Rauvolfia; species Rauvolfia tetraphylla. The sequence continues at coordinate 5,162,698 of JAJQKT010000004.1, read as the reverse complement.
AATGGGTAATATACTCTCATTTTTAAATGATGTGAGCTGGACTAGTTTGCTTGTGTTTGATGAATGCTATTACCTTCCTTAGTTTATGAAGTTTATGTAAATATTAAAAAAAAGTTGAGAAAATTGATAATAAAGCTATTCGGTGGTATTCTTCAAGAATATCACAAGTTGATTTTTGAGATTGATAATGCATTGGTCAATAGAATTTGTGATGCTGAGGATGTTTGGTTTAGACATTATTCTTCTGGGAGACATTGTTTTATAAGTTATACTCACATGAAAGGATTGAGAATGCCTGTACAAATGGTAGAAGCCTCAAGAGTATAAAAGAGAAAGAGATAAAAACTTTTGATGCTAGTGAAAGAATTTTGCATCACATGCTTACTACCTTGATTATAGCATACTTTGGACACAAATCTTCTGTTGATAATATGTATGCTACAATGATGCTAGCCATGCATAAGAAAAGAAAAATGAATTTTGGATATATAGTGCTAAAGAATATAATGGCAGCTAGAAGAACCGAACATAAGGCTTTACCATATGCCAGATTGTTAACCCGGGTTTTCAAGTATTTACAAGTGCAATTGTCTTCTAGTGGTTAACCAATAAAGAGTGAAGAAGTTGATATTCTATATTTTTTCTTCATATAATGATCTTTTTGAGCTCATATTTCTGCTAAATTTTGGTGTTTTAATCACCATTTACACTCTCTTTATCTCTTATTTGCTTTAGGTGAGTTTGTTGAAGATTTGGAATTAAATGAAGCAAATAAAGAGATTTTACACAATGAAGAAAAACAGAGAAATGAAGAGGAAAAATAGCTTCGTAGAGAAATTTTAAGTGGAATTTTGACCTCTATGAAGATTTCAATTGCAAAAGTGTTCTTCTAGACAATTATAGAGAACATTATTAAGTTTTTATAGTGGTAAAATTTATATCAATCGGAGTTCATTTGCCTACCCTGTCGATGCTGTAAATTCACCTGTCCTACATTATGTTCCAGTTTTGACAAATTTTGGTATAACGATCATATGTTGAGTTCTAGATTCCAAATTGAGGTTCTTTAAAGCTCTGTTGGAAGCTAAGATCCTGACTACAACTTTCATGTAGACACCAAAAGCTAGATCCGCCGCTTTAATGCTCTACATGTACCTAAAAATCAAAACAGTGTCACAGTAGTGCAACAGAACCTTGCACCAAAACTGGGAGGAAGCGGGTGTCGATCTGAAGCTGTTTCTCTGCTTCTTTTCTCTCTCTTTTGGGCTGGATTTAAATACCCTTTAAGGGCAAGAAGAGGGGGCAGCTAGGGTTGGCTAGAGAGGCTGCAAAACACCAATAAAACACACCAAATTCTTCCTCCAATCCATCAATCTTGCAAGAGAAATCAAGAGAGAAGATTGAATCTATGAAGAAGGAGAACATCCACCTTGAAGATTCATGGAAAAAAGCTGCAATTTCTCAACACTACAATGACGAATTTCAGCCTTAAAGAAGAGGAGATTTCAACCATGAAAATGAGCAATTCTTACTTTCTTTATTGCTTTATATTCTTTGAATTGTAATATGTTGATGAGCTAAACTTTTGAATACTTGGATGGGTATGAACCCTAGATTTTACTTATGTGAATGAATTGTTTCCTTGGTTGCTTGAATTCAAATTTCTTGTGGATTGTTTGTGGGTTTGAATGGTTGAATTGATTGAGTGGATTAATGATGCATAATCTGGAATTTTTTCACTTGGAATTGAGAAAGGAAGGGTGATTGATAATTGATTCATAATCTAGAAATTTTCAATTGGAACTGAGAAAGGAAGGGTGAAATAGACCATACACAAATAATGGGGATGATTTAGGAGACTAGAGATAGAAACCTCAACATCTTCTTGACAATTAGAGAAATCTAATTGAAAATTCACAATTCTTAATGCATTCTTGGATTGAATTGGTTAGAAAGAGATTTTAACTAATTAATCTAAGAGTAGAGAACTTTCATCTAGAGATAGAGTGAGTTCTATCATTTGAATTTCATCAAACATCAGAAGTGAAATTTATCAACCAAGGGACATTTCTATCACATAGGTAATTCTAGGGGGATTAACCATTCAAGTATTGTTTTCTTAATTGATTTCTCTCTTGCAAACAAAAATTATTTATGTTTGTTTAATTAGCTACATTAGACTTCTATTCCTAGTAGTAATTTCAACCATTTTCACAAGCAATTTTGATAGGCTAAACAATAGAATAGAAAGTGAGTAATGATATTTAACCATCCCCGTGGATACGATATTTAAACTTGCTTGCCATTATACTAATTTAAACGATGGGTACAATTGCCTTTTGTTTGTGTGTAAATTGTTGAGGATTGTGATAAAATTGAGTATAAAGGCATAGAAACAAAACACATCAAGTTTTTGGTGCTGTTGTCGGGGAATTTTGGTTAACATTAGGAAAGCTTGAACTCTATTGGTTTAGTCATTTTTTTACTTATTTGTTGTTCTAATACTTGTTACTAGTGCTAGCATTTATTGTCTTGTTTGTCATTTCCTTTAGTTATTGGTGAATTGGAGTTCTTAGCCTATGTTTCTCTGTTTTTGTTCTGTTTTTAGTGAATGTTCCTTGAGTTAAACTTTTACTTTTATTTGTGGTGAATGTGTAAATTCTTTTTGGTATATGACCTCAAGTAATTTGGAAGAATTGAATCAACTTAATTCCGAAGTTGAGCAGAGTTTTTTTATTAGGATACAAGAGGTATAAATCTAGAGGTGATACTTGAAGGAGTTGAAGTTAAAGGTGAAAATCCTCAAATTGAGAACACTATGACACATAACGGAAATGCAAGGCCAAGGACAATGGGAGACTATGCACGACCTTCTTTGTTAGGAGCAGAGTCGAGCATCACCCGACCAAGAGTTGAAGCCAACAATTTTGAAATCAAACCGAATATCATCTAAATGGTTCAACAATTGGTACAATTTGATGGTTTACCAGACGAAGACCCGAATGCTCATATTGCCAACTTCTTGGAAATATGCGATACTTTAAAGATTAATGGGGCTTCCGAAAATGCCATCCACCTTCGGCTATTTCCATTTTCACTGAGGGATCGAGGCAAGTCATGGTTGAAGTCACTTCCACCGGGCTCTATGACTACAAGGACAGCCAATCTAAGGAATGACATCTTCTCTTTTCAACAAATGGAGAGTGAGAGCTTATTGATTCTTGGGAGAGATGGAAGGAGCTCTTGAGGAAATGTCCATATCATGGTCTTGATTTGGGACTGCAAATGCAAACATTCCATAGTGGGTTAAATTTTCCTTCCAAGCAACTCATTGATGCTTCTTCGGGAGGAACTACAAATTTGAAGACTCCGAAAGAATGAGCAACTCGGTAAATTTCTTGAACTATTCAAACAATTACGCATTAACTTACCATTTCTTGAAATTCTTTCACAGATGCCGAGATATGCTAAGTTTCTCAAGAATGTCCTTTCGAAAGGGAAGAGGCTTCAAGAACATTCAACGGTAACATTGAATGAGGAGTGCTCTGCCATCCTTCAAAACAAGGGAAAGCTACCTTAAAAGCTAAAAGATCTAGGGAGTTTTAATATTCCTTACACTATTGGTAATCTTTCTTTTGATAAATCATTGGCTGACTTGGATGCTAGCATCAACTTGCTGCCATTTAATGTTTTCAAACAATTAGGCCTAGGTGAACCAAAGCGTACTAAGATGAGTATTCAATTTGTAGATGGCTTACTTAGACATCCTAGGGGTATTGTTGAAGATGTGCTTGTCAAAGTTGATAAATTCATATTTTCTATTGACTTTGCGATACTTGACATGGATGAGAGTGTTGAGGTTCCTTTGATCTTAGGAAGACCTTTTCTAGCTACTGCTAAGGCCAATATAAATGTGAGTGAAGGAAAGTTGACCCTTAGGGTAGAAGACGAGGAGGTCGTACTTAAAGTTTTGAAACCTTTGAAATATTCTTCATATCCTAATTATTCTCATGGTAAGATTGATGACACAGAAGCTTATGTGTCTAATTCTTTATAGGAAACCTTGGTGAAAGACTCTTTGAATCCATCTTTAATTCAAGACAGATGCAAAGAAGAAGAAGAATCGGTTAGTAGAAGAGATTGTAGTTCATGTGAAAGGTTCCAGCGGAAATGAGAAAAACTATTATATAAGTGATTCTTCTTTAAAGGTGAAAATAAAGCAAGACCAAAACATTGACCAAAATCAAGATTTCAAGTCGGGAGAGCAAGTTTTATTGAATAACTCGCCATGCAAGTTGTTTACAAGTAAATTTAAGTCTAAGTGGATTGGCCCATGTAGTAAGTAAGCCATTCTCATATGAAGTAGTAGAAATCTATCATCCGGAAAAGGGAACATTAATGGTAAGCAAAGATAGACTCAAACTTCATCATACTATAGTCAGAAAGAAGTTGGGACATCATGTTCGTGCTCCCCTGACTTAGGAGATAAGTAAGATTCTTCAAGCAACGTCACTTACTTGTACATATTTTTCTTTTGTTTAATTTCTATTTTATGTGGTTATTTTATTCTTGTGTTTGAGACTTGTTGTACAATGTTTTTGTACATAATTGTGTTTAATGTGGTTTTGAGTTTGAAAATTTTAATTACCTTGAATTGTGAGAAGTTTTACAATGTGTTGTTTCGTGAGATTTTTATGTTTGTACTCAATTATTTTGTTAAATTTTGTTGCTGAATTTGTAGTTGAGTGTTTTTCAAAAAACAATTGTAGCTAATCTAGTTTTGCAAAACTGAATTAAAATGGCACCGCTTGGTGGTGCCGCTTACTGTGGACCAAGCGGCGCAGCATACTGTTCATTGGGGGGTACTGTTCATCATATACTGGATTAAAATGGCGCTGATTTGTGTGATCCAAGCGGTGCTGGGTTACTATTCATGGTGTTTTACTGTTCAAAAATTTTTTTTTTTCTTTCTTTCTTTCTCATTTTTGTCGGTTCATTCTTGCTTTCTTCCATGCCAACCATGTGTTTGATGAAATGCCACAATGAAACTTACTGGTTAAAATTTGTGATTTTTTTGCTACTTTACATTCTATTAGCTCACTATGGACTTCTTTTATTTAGTTTAGTAGTTAGTTTATTTAATTTTGTTACTTAGCATAATTAAGAGTTAATTAGCCTTTGTTTTAAATTTTAATGATAATTGTTTTTCTTGTTTAGCCAATTTACAATTTTCATTTTTTGTGTGTATTACTGGTCATGTTATTTGTGGCATTTGTGTTTTCACATCAGCAGACTAGTTTCTCTTAACGGTTGATTTTGAAAATGAAAGCATGCCACAGAAAACTGCAACTCGAGGAACTTCATATATCCCAACAACAAATCCTTGAACAACAACAAATTTTGGGCCATCCATTTGCCGGCATCGTCGAATCTCACGCAAAGCTCCTTCAGCCCAGGCTCGAGTGGTGGAGCCGGCGATATATGAACGAAGGGTTCTTTCTTTCATTTCTATTTTGGTCCTTTTATTTATTTATTTTATTGCTCTGTTTTTCTGCTTCAATTTTAATTATGCCATTGTTTTCAACTTTCTTTCATTTGTATTTACTGTGATATAGACGGTGCAGCTTGCTGCTCATATGGGTTTGCCCAGCCTTCACATACAAAACGGCTGTGTTTTCACCGCTTTTATGTTTGGTTGTTTGTGTGGTGTTCTTATGTCATTTGTGTTATATATTTCTATTTATACAATATGTTGTTTATCTTCCTCCCAACATTGAGGACAATGTTGTCTTAAGTGTGGCGGATTTGGCTTTAGTAATATAGGCTATTTTCATGATTTTTGTTGAATTTGCTTGATTTTATTTTTGGAATCTTCAAGGTACTTCAAGACTTGCATGTTTTATCTTTTCTCAAAGAGTAGTTATACAAGCATTCTAAATGTCATCACTATTACTTTAAACTTGGATTAAGTAAGCGCCCCCTGTATTCTTTGTTTATATGGAATTCATCTTTTCAGCACATTTTCTCTTTGCTTTTGTTGTTATGATTATGGAGTTGAATCTTGTGTTATTGGCCTTAGAATTCAACATAACTTTTACCCTAGAACCCGCATTCACTTGCCTTGAGGCGAAATAAGTAAGTAACCTTAGTCTGATCTCGAAATAATGGTAATAGGCCTTCTTTGTCCCGATTGAACATTTCTAGCCACCGCTCTTTATTTTATCCGTATTTCATTAGTTTGGATTCTTAGATCCAGCATGTGCGATTTGATTCCGGGGAAGGGTTTATTTCATGTTCTAATGAAGCCTAACTATCTTTTGGTTCTCTGTATGGTTAATTTCGTAGATCCTTGTTACAGGATGAAATTCTTCTTTTTCTACCTAAGAATTATTTTAGATAAGTTTTAGCAGAGATTTTAAAGAAAGAAATATGTAATTAATGATCTGATAATCAACTTGCTTAGAACCTTTTTTTGAGTAGGGGTGGTTCATTTGCAAGTAATTTAGTTTGATCGTTCAGCACTAGAGAGTTTTTTTCTCCTTTTTTCCTTTTTTTTGGAACCCCTCTTAAGTTCAATGATCTGCAAGCTGACTTCAACCCAATTACATGCATGCAAATGCCAAAGAAGCATAAATCAAGGCACTGATCACATAAATAAAAATGCAGAACAGGGGCTGCATAAAACATGTGAGTGGAGAGATCATCTGCCAATTCTCAATTCCAACATCGATTCATTTCCATCCTTCAACCTAATTACAATGCACCTAGAGCAAATATGGCAATTGCATCTCTTTGCGTACTCTATTCCCATAACAGCCTAATTGATATAGCAAGATTGCAACAATTAAAAGCAAGATGAGACAATAAATTATTAAAATTTTACAGCACCATCTTATTCTTTCAACCTTCTTCAATTGTTCTGATTCAATTCTTCTTATTCTTCGCAGTAACCCGGGTATTATCACTGTTGATCTTTCACACATTGGTGGGTCGACCCATTCGAAGAAATTACAGCCATTTGACTGTAGAAAGATACAACAAATTTGCTGTTAAATTATTCCAACAACTACAAAATTCTAAACATAGCATACATAAATTACCTAGTATCTTTCACAGCCATTGAATCTTCTTCCTGGGTTGGCATTTGTCCACGATACATGAGTGACCACCAATCTTCGGCAATGGCAGAAACTAGCTGATTTGTCTGTTCTAGCAATATTCGTTCTCCTTGAAGCTGAAGAACTGCTTGAGCTCATCCTTGTTATTAGTCTTTTTGAGGGCAGCGTTTTTTATGGGGAAGATGGGTTGCAGAGAGATGAGAAAAGGAAGGGGAAGACGGGCTGCAAAGGGATGGGAAAAGGAAGGGAAAATACGGGTTGCAAGGAGATGGGGTAGAGAGTGACAATTTTACCCTCTAATTTTGCGTCACTTGTTGCTCACGTGAAAATGTGCCGCCCCATTCTGCCGGATTCCGCCGTGTGAGGTACTTTTGGCACCCCGAAAATAGATTAGGTATATATTCCGTAACAAAAATAATTTTAGATATTATTGGCGAAAATTGTTTGAGGGCATTTTTGGCTAATTTCTCTTTTATCTATTCATGGCTTAGAAAGATGAGGAATTGTGAAAAATAGTTTAAAAGCTAAGAAAATAATATTTAATTGCCGATTAATTTTTTGCCCATATAATTTGGATAATATGAAAGAATGAAAGGAAAATCATGAATGGATAAAATTATCGTTAAAAATAATGGTTCATACTTCTAGCATGACTGTTTTTGCAAAAATCTCCCGCAACATTCAAATGTTGATAAATATAATTATTGGAAAAAATTCATGTACATAAAAAGCTAAAGAAAATATTGTTGTTAATTAGAGAAAAGTCATAAGAGTTGATGGGATAAAACCCGTAAACTGATTTATTTTTTCATTTTTTCTAAATCGGGGTTATACCATATATGATTGCAACCTCCAACTTTAATTAGGCGAGTACAAGCTTCATTATATACTTTTTAACATCCATTGATTATTTATACGGGAAAAAGTCACAAGAGTACAGCAAATTCATATCCCGAGAGAGGCCCCCGGGGGTGGGGTAGAGTTTGGTGGGGGAGAGAGAGAGAGATATCTTGATTTAGTCTCCTCTTGCTGTTAATGTCAGTAAAAAGTCCCTATAATTCCCGTTAGCCATTTCTTCAATCTTCCTGGGCACAGTAACTCCATGCTTTTTATGATACTCTTCTTTGATGAACTTCATATCCACATCTGCTCGGGTAACAATGACTCTCGTTACTGCTTCTTTAGCCATCTCATCTGCACTGCTCCTAAGCGATGCATCCAAAGTCTGAGGAACAAAAATTTCTCATAAAAACAATTTTCGAAGAAGAAAACATATTGTTTGCATGTTATTACAAGAAGGATACGAAGAACATTGATATTTGTTACAGTTTAGTAAACATATTCGTAATATGTAGGTAATAAATACTACTCATTCGATTTATAATTGAATGTTCACTTTAAGTCGATATTTGATTATGCATAGATGAAGTATGGTTTACTTGTTATTTATATAAAAGCAACAAGCAATTGCTCATCAACTCACCTCGCTAAAGTACGTTTGAGGTAAGCATAAGCATTGAACTGCCTGTTTTAGAATTATATGTCCCCCAAGATCCTGAAAATCAGGCCAATTAACACAAAAACATACGAATGAGAATGTCAAATTATGTTAACTGTGGGGAAGAAAATCAATATTTGTTAATAAAACAGGAATAAATCTTTTGTATATTTCATATCTTACCTGATCCAAGTGCTTACCACTAATTTCCTTGTAATGCTTATATACAGACCTGAGATGGAGTTTGCTTCTTGTGGTCAGTATGCTCACAACTTCGTCTTCCTCAATGGGGTTTTTACCAGCGCTTTTCACTGCATTGTGGATTATCTTGGCTTCCGATTTTGCAATTTCTTCTCTCACTTTTGGGCCTTCATAGCGGTAAGAACTCACTAGTCCTACTAAAAGCTGTTCGATGCACAAAGATCATCTTATAATACGATCAATCTTTTTCAAATTTAGAGTTCACAATTCAAATGACATAAAATACCCAAAATCCAGAACCAATGTGTAAACTATACAGGAAAATCCGAGTTCACCTACAATATGGTAATTCATTAGTAACGATTTAAAGCTACATTTGACTAATGAAAATATTATCATTTTATCACTATTTGTTATTCTCCTAATATTACTTCGTTCTTTTATTTTTATTTGTCAATAAAGATCAAAACACATAAATCAAAGAATTGCAGAATCCCAGATAAATTAAAGTATAAAAGACTGTTTTACTATTTTCATTGATTTAACCATAAAACTTATTTCTTTCTCTTCCTTTTCATTGAGGGGGAAGTAACACCTAAATGATTGGTTCTTGGGAGTATAACTAAAACTCTTACCATTGTCAATGTTTAAATAAGGGCACATTTCGAATTTAACTATAAAAACATCCTCAAATTCATAAATTTAAAAAAATAAAAATGATCAAGAAAATGCTCAGTTTCTGACAAATAACAATATGAACAGAGGGAGTAAATAATAAAATGAAGAAGGATATTAATTGCTCACCCTTCTCTCAGAGCTGTGGATATGGAAAGCAATGTCTTCCTCAATTGAGTGATCAAAGAGGGAATGGTATGCTTTTCTGGCTCCCAAGAGCTCATCTGAAGATCTTGTGCATGAAATCTCTATCAGCACCCCATACTGTGGCCCTTTGTACACTGCCTCCCTCAGCAAACGAGCATCTCTTTCCCATGGATGCATTGTCCAGAGCACCACAGCTTCCTGAGAGATTTATCATATTTTTACTCTGTTAAAATGGGACTCATCAATCCGATCTGAAACTATAAGTGGAGACGGATTGCTACACTGAAATTCTCTTTATCTCTGTCGTTCATGTCATTCTATATATAATACATTTAAATATTTCTTCCGTCTCATTTTTATTGATAGTGTTTGACTATATATGAAATTCATATGAAAATTTAAATCATACTCTCTCCATTCCATTTCATTTGACAGTATTTGACCGGACACAGAATTTTATGCAAAAGTTTGAATTGTATTTTAAAAATATTATAATATAATAAAAAATAAGAAACATGTAAGCTAGCGGATACTTTATGTCAAATATAAATATATAAAAGTAATATGTAGTGGAGTTCATAGTTAATTGATAATATAAAATATATTAAAATTTTTTCTTTTAAGTAAAATGTCAATTATTTTGGGATATCTTAATATAGTAATAAGAAGGTCAAATAAAATAGGACGGAAAGAGTATTATAAAAATAATATAATATAATAAAAAATATAAAGAATTTTTATTATATCATAATTTAATTAATTAGAAACACATATTTTCGATAGTTTACAAAGGTTGAGAAGCCTTTAAAAATAAAAGAGGTGCTTTTTCTTTTTTTCTTTTTGTGTTTTTTTCGTCCCAGTTAGGTAACACAATAAACACATATTACGAGGAGAAACATACACCAACACGTAAAATATGAGATTGTTATGCATTAATAATACTGTATTAACAAAAGGACTATCAATCAGATATTTAAAACTTTTCAAGAAAATCATAGAATAACAAAAAAGGACTATAAATTTTGGTCCCTCTAGCTTCAAAAGTGAACCTTTTGGTCGGGAGTCAGAAATGTAAAGGCAAAAAAATGAGAATCCAAAATAGAAGGCCACCAATCTTTTTATAATAATGAAAGCGCCCAACATGTTTTCTTTTTATCAGAAAAGAACACAAAATTATTTCTTATAGCATAACACTTCATAAATTATTTTTCTTTTAACTATAAAGATGCATATTACAGGGTCCAATTCAAAGAAGATACACATTTCAGGAAAGCGAGGTATTGGGGTGGGCCTCGTCGTCCTGGCCCAGGTCCAGATTCATATTGATGTATCGGGCTTAGGTAAACCAGAACTCTGAAGTCCACTTCAACTTTCGGCTAACCTTTAATTCGGAGCTTCGGCCTCTTTCTACGATTTAAAATCAAATCGAAGCTTGAGGTGCTTATCAACTCCAAACGATAAAGTAATTATGTACATTAAAAATTATATATTTTAAAAAGATAAAATAATTTATAATTTTTGGTCTCTTGACAAAATGATTCACCCAACCAAACGCAACTTTAACAAGATTTCTTTGTAAATAAATAAATGAATAGACTCTGCGGAGCACATAAAAGGTTAGAAAACCGTAAGTTTGGAGCAAGAAATGCACCTTAAAACGCAAGAACTCCTGATGAAGTTTCTGCACATATCGATCATCCCACCTCTCAAATTCACGTGCATCCTCTATGAATATATCACGACTAGTTTTCCTGAAAGATTGCCTTTGCTGAGGATGCCATTTTCCCAATATTGATATCAACGACTTCTCCTCAACACCAAGTCCTAAACCCACACAAAAAGAGGAGAAAAGGTCAAAATTTTGCTATTAGTATTCATTGTTTTTTTTTTTCCTTGAACTGTTTTTCAGCTTATAGCGAACAAAACCTTGGGTGTCTCAATTCTCAAAAACTTTTCTGCAAAAAACAGTATTTTAAAATTTGGTTGTATTTGGATTAATTCTACTACATTAAACTCAAACTCTATACAGCACTCTTAAAAGACCATACCAAAGGGTAATTCATGAAACGAGGAAAACAGGAATCGAGCTTTGGCAACTTAAAAGAAAAAACGATAAATAAAACAGAACCCCAGAAGAGTATCCAGTAGATTTGGGGACTAATAAGTCACCATCTGATATATCAAGAACCATATTTATAAAAAAAAAAAAGAAAAAAGAAATATCAAGAACCAATTCATTTTCAGCTTATATCGAACAAAGCCTTGAGTTTCTCAGTTCTGGGAAACTTTTCCGTAAATCTATTTTTTAAAACTAAAACACAAAAAGGCAGTTCAAGAAACTAGAAAAACAGGGATCGAGCCTTGACAAGTTAAAAAATAAATAATTAAGACAAAGCCCCCGAATGGGTTTCGGACTAAGTCATCATCTGAAATATCAAGAACCAATTCATTTCGCCGGGGGTGGGCGGTGGGAGTGGGGGTGGAGAATAGTAGAATACCTCCCTCTCTCTGCGTGAGAATTGAGAAACAGAAATTTTTGCTGAGAATTGAAAATTTTGTAGAGAGAGAACCTGAAAAAGCCTTGGTGAGAGCTCCAAATTCATCAGGCATTGCCATTCTGTGGTTGCTGTTTTGAATATGGATGAGAATTTTCAGTGATCAGTGGGTTACATAAATACACGGACCTGAAGATGATCTATGTCACCATGAAAGACTTCGTTGTTGAATTGACAATAATGTCCCTGAGAATAGATAAAATAACTTTTTTAAGTAATGGAAACAATGAATTAGATTTAATGCGGTACCATGTACTTAAAACGCTTGCACCGTTTCAAGCTGATAAAGTTGTTGCATTAAGGAGAAAGACTGGCGATATTTGTGAACAATTGACATTTTTATTTTATTTTTGTCGAATCTTTTTTGTATAAAAAATTTTAAAGTTGAATATGTAATTTTAAACGAAAAAAAAAATAGAAAGGATATATATATCTAAGGAAAGGTTCATATGATTTTAGGATTAGTTATATTTTCCTCCCCTAGAGGTTTCTAAATTACAATTTCATCTCTCTATTTTGAACAAATCATAAATATATCCTTGTCGTATATAAATTCATGAATAATAAATTCTCAATATTAATTGTAGTAAAATCTTTTTTAGAAAATAACAATCCTACGTCAAAAAATTTATATTCTTCATAACATATTTCTTTATAAAATTAATTCTTATTCAGTATTATATATTAAGATAATGATACTCTTTCTAAAATATCATAATTCTTGCAACACAACATGTGATGACATGTCATATCTTAAACTCGTGTCTGCTAACAAGCTACTACTGGGTGAATCAAGATGTTGGGTGTCTGCTAACAATTTACTCTAAGTTTGGTAGCTTATCTACCGTTGACATCATGAAGAATTGGCTGATTAATTTACGATATAAACCAATTCTGGCCTGCATTGATTCACAAATCAATTTTTCTATATGAAAGAAATGGGTTTTTTTTTTTTAAGCACACAAAAGTGACCTCATTACTTAGGATATGGTTAGAAATGTGAACATAGAATGCCTTTCTAATATTATAAAAGAAACTAGCTATGTCTTCTTGTACTCTTTTCTTTTTTTTTCTTTTTTTTCTTCTCATTTTCATTAAACAAATCGTCAAATTAAATTAATTTGTATAAACACACTGCATATTTTTCAGAGATAAGCATATTAGACGATGTTTGGATTGATAATTTATCTACATAGGCCATGCTCAAATGGTTTTGCTTCCCTACATTGTCCTTTTCTTGTTCATGTTGTTGGTGCATGAAAAAGCAAATCATGTCTCCTCTTTTCATCATTCAATAGTGTGGGTCGTCACTGTCCCTTTCCTTCCGTAGAAAAAAGCTTAAATAGCTACTCAATAATTGCCAAAGCAAGTTCGTGAAACACGTTCATTTTTTTTTTTTTTTTGGTCGGTGCGGGGATGGGAGAGTGGGGAGTACGGCGAGATACTTTAACTAGTAAGTGAAGACTTGTTATGAATTTAGGAAAATAGAATTTGAATTAAAAATATTGGGGAAAAAAGGAATGGTACTTTTGTAGCTTTGATTATGATAAAACTAAAGTTCCAAATTCACAATTATCAAGTTCCAATTATCTACTTCTGTAGATATTTCACTCCGTGTGAGACTTCAATGGTGCTGCCAGTGCAGCCAGGTTCTTGAATGCACAAAAGGTGAAAAAAAGAAGAAAAAAAGAAATTGATTATATATGTCTACAAAGTATTTATATTTTTATCTTTTTAACCAAAATTTTTTATTTTGTCTTTTGATATATTTGAATGATTTTTAGTCAATTACATATGTCAAACTTTTTATTTAAAAGACAGAATTATCCTTCTTGGCCAAATATCTCTCTCAAATCTTCTCTCTCTCGACTTTCCATTCTCTCTCCCCTCCAAATCCCTTGAAAATCTTTTTATAACACTATTATTATATACAGTTTTTTTATATATATACCAAAAATTAAACTTTTTTTACTTTTTTCTCTCTATCCTACCTCGTCTATCCCATTTCTCTCTACTATTTTACTACAATTAATAAGTATCGTATTAGATCCAGTTACACAAAGTAATAAGTAATGAATTTATATCGAATTCTATTGATTTTGAGATAAAAAATGCAAAAAAAATTATCCAATCAGTCCAATGAGATATATTTATTTATCTATCTTTTAAAATTTTCATTCAAGAAAATTTCCATTTACAAAGCCTCAAAATAAATCATTGTCGATTCGCTAGATCATTGATATAAGTAATAACCAAATACCAAATTCGACTTCTACAAAAAGGAGAATAAACTCTTGGGAAGGTCAAAGAAAGGGCTTCTTCTTCCGACTTGAGCAATTCTTCAAAAATTTTCGAATCTAATCTTTCAAAAAAGCTCATATAGTACTTTTGTGTTTTCGAGCTAAAGTTTTAGCACAAGAAAGTCGAAGTATATACTTCATTTGATACAAACTCTTTTTTTGAAAGGTCCATTATGGTAATGAGAAAGGTTGCCACATATACGCCCAAATCTATCCATAATATCATAATCTAATAAATCAGTCTGAATCGGCTTCTAATGGGATGTCCAAATAGGTTACAAAATTTTACTTTAGCTAATAATCTAATTAGAAGAAGAACTGAAACAAGGGTATCGAATTGCTTAATAGCATTATTGATTAGAAATGCATTTTCTAGCATTTGACTCCGTACCATTAAAAAGTCTACATCATAAATGATAAATGGTTGATCTGTTTGAGTGATGATGCTTAAATTAATATTGCTTATAAATAATAGGATATTTGTAATCCATCCATGGCATGGGTATGGTTCTCTTTGGAATGATAAATGACCTACTTAAATCCACAGTTAGAGTATTGCTTTCATACGGAGAGCGTCATTGGAACAAATTCAATAGTAATTTTTTTTTTTCAATTGGATTTTGCTTCATTGTATTTTATTTTATTCGTTTGAAAAAATCATAATCAAAATAGGGTTCGAACATAACTTCTTTTGATTATGTGGACATACCAATTTGATTATATTATGAAATTGAACCGCATTGATAGCCTCCACCCGTGTCCTAGCTTGGCGGAGAGCTAGATTTGCTCAATTGTTTATCTCTTTCCATTCGCTTTTCTCAAATTAGCTTCGGCAATTTCAAGAGTTTTTTAGATCATGATCCCTCCATCATCCCTTTCATTATGGGGTGACCAAGGGATCATACCATTCTAGCCATTTTTTTGCCATGCTTTTCCCAAAGGTATAGAGAAAGCTGCAATAAATAGAATTTTACTAATTCTCCCTTCCCAAAAGGAATAGTGTGAAATTCTTTTTCCTTTCCTCAAGGACCGAGAGATTAGATGTAGCTATAAGAAGAATGCTTGCTATAAATAACTCACTTCTTGGTCTTCGAACCTCACAATCACTACAAAGGCCCCCGATCAGTATAGTGGGATGTGTTTATTTATCTATCTCTTTACTCGAAATTGGAGGATTTGGGTTGGGTTAGGAAGGTCTCTTAATGCCTTCTTTCTTCTTCTCATCAGAGTTCTTTCTCAAAGACTTTTGACTGTAAGGAAGAGGGAAGGGGGGGAACAGGTACATTTGGAGAGCACCGTATAACGACGAGTTCTATGTTGCGTTTGAGAAGGATGAATGACTCCCAAAAAGAAATCTATCGATTCTTTCCAATTCTTTTGACCATAGGTGCGATGATTTACTTAATGACCGAGGTCTTTAGTTCAAGTCTAGGATGGCCCAACTGTGCTAGGGAAAAGAATAGAAGAAACATCTGACTACTTCATGCATGCTCCACTTGGTTTGGGGAATATAGCTCAATTGGTAGAGCTCTGCTCTTTAAATTGGTCATTGTGATTATGAGTTGGATGTTGAATTGTTCAGGCAGCAATGATAATATTTTGTACTTGAATCAATGGCTCACTTTTTTTAAGTAATGGGGGAAGAGGACAAAAGCATGCCACCAAAGGACTCTATTGAGAAAAAGATAGGCAGTCAAGAACGTAGAGGATGTAGGATGGGCATTTGATTAGATCTAGTATGGATCGTACATGGATGGTAGTTGGAATCGACAGCTCTTCCAGGGTTCCCTCATCTAAGATCCTTGGGGAAGGGGATCAAGTTGGCCCTTACGAACAGCTTGATGCACTATATCCCTTCAACCCTTTTGAACAAAATGTCGCAAAATAAAGAGATGTGGCCATGAAAGAGGGATATCCAAAGTCACCCCATAATGATTCATCCAAGAGTTGCTCAGCTTTGAAGTATGGCTAGGATCTTTCACACATTTGGATTAAGCAAAGGATTTGTCCATACCATTGGTAAAGTTTGGAGAACCAAGACTGATCCTAAACCTGAAAGGGAATAAATGGAAAAAATAGCATGTTGTATTGACAGAGAGTTCTTACAATATTTTATTCTTACTAGGTCGGGACAAAAACCTGCTTAAAGTCTTGGAATAGAACAAAATAAAGTTGAATCAAATGAAAAAATAGAGAGAGCCCTACGGCTTCAATTAATTATAAGGAAAACAAAGCAACGAGCTTTTATTCTAAATTTGAATTATTACTTGGCATAATTAGATGTTAAAAGATATTAGGTCCAAGGAAGGAAGGGTCCCTCCACCTCTTGGGTGGATTCTCAATTTTTTTAGTGAATCCTATTTATTTTAATTCTACATTGTGAGGAGATGTATCTATAAAAGAAGCAACATATTGATAAATAAAGTTTTTCCGAAATCGAAAGAGCGATTAGGTTGAAAAAATAAAAGATGTATAACCATTCTCTCATCCTATAATCTTATCCAAAAATGGAAAAAAGAAGGAATAGAGAATCAATTCATAAGTTTATTTGTTTCTAAGGTATCTATTCTTACTAGACTACTTTATTTTGATTGTATCGCACTATGTATCACTTGATAACCTCACAATCATCTATCTTGGAATCAAATCGAGTTTCAAATGGAAGAAATCTAATGATACCTTTGTTCCATGGCTCTGAGGTTATTTACAAATAGTCAATTAAGAATTAGTAGTACAAGCACTACATCTTTGATGCAGTTATTGATTCTCCCAAGAGGTCACAATTGCTGCAAGATATCAATGACGAGGAAGGTTTTTTGTTATGGTACTAGTACTTTTCTCTGCTATTTTGTCCAACACTGGTTGGGGAAGCTTTAGTAAAACAAAAAGTATGATGACACGGACATAGCAAGTAATGTGTAATAACTCCACCATTCACAATATATAGATAGAAAAAGAGAAAAGCCATTCTAAAGACCCATACCCAAGTTCCATATCTTTTAGCTCATTATCCCTAGAGGGAAAGGTAATTCTCTTTTGGGCCGATTTTGGGCAAGGAGGGATTCAAACCCCTAACACCGTGGTTCATAGCCACATGCTCTAATCCTCTGAGCTATAGTCCTCACCTCATCTCTTGCAGATTTGTTCTTGCAAGTACCTTAAAAAAAGGACTCTTTTCTTTCTCTTAGCCATTTCCATTTTAGGTTAAGATGATGTGACGGTGTAATTATCTCTATAAGAGGTGCATTCCGAGGTGTAAAGTGGAAGAGAAGGGTTGTCATAATTGGGGTTTCTAATAAGACAACCCCTTTTATTTTTCATTTTTTTTTTGTTTTTACATTGAAAAAGTGATAAGAAAGAAAGCTGTTAAGCTTGATCTATTTTTTGTCAAGACCTCTCTTACAGTATCATCACTGCAGTAGAGTTTAACCACCAAGTTCAAAATAGATTTGTATGGTTACTAGGACATTAAAATATCAAACCATGAACGAGGAAATGCATGAGAGAAAAGCATGTAGGCTAGTGATTATAAGGCCTCACCAATTCTTAACTAGAGAGGATACCAAAAGCTTTGTCCTTCCATCCAAAAGAGAGGGCAAAGCCTTTGGTTTTTTCACATTGTCAAAGAGTTGATAATGTTTCTTCATGTGGTCAAAGATTTGAGCAATGACAAAAGATGGTGTAAGCCCTAAGGGCAAATCATGTAATTTTGATTCATGACAAATATTGATGAGAACTAATATGTTTATATTGTGTGATAGGATTTGTGAAGAAAGAAGTTTGAAGTCTCATTGCCGTCAAAAGGAAGAGCAAAGAACAACCTCATTAAGCTATGAGTCTTTTGAGGTGTATTCAAAGATAAACTCAAGGCATTGAAGACTTGAAGTGTAGAGCAGGTATGATGATAGGTAATATCTATGTGAACTCTACACTTGTATGTCTTGGAGTCTATTGAATGCATAAGAGAGCATAAAAATTGGTTTCTTAAGTTTAAAAAGACTTTTGAATGAATCTTTAGAAAATATGGTTTTGTGTTCTAAAAGTTTTTAAGTAAACTTTAAATGATCAAATGAGTTTGATGATGGTTTTCAAACTTATATTTGTCTATATAAGTTATCTATATATATCAAATGTATTTCAAATATTTGGAAGATTAGTTTCAAATGGTTTTACAAAGTTTGAACACAATTCCATTAAATTCGGTCGTCCGAATTTGGTAGCAAAATTTACTACTCGTTCTTCCGAGAAATTCGGAAGAAGATTCGGACGCATGAAGAAAAATTCGGTCGTCCAGATTTTGGTCTTCAAACATGGTTCATTGTTCTTCCGGAGAAATTCGGAAGAAGATTCGGACGCAGCGAGGAAGAATTCGGTCGTCCAGAAAAATTCGGACGTGAAATTCGGTCGTCCGAATTTCTGAAAGTAGTCAGTTAACTAGCCGTTTTATAAAGTTGTTTTCAACTGATTTTCAAATTCTATAAAAGCTATAAACGTGCAATCTTTTGCAAGAACTTACAATTTGAATATTCTAAGCTTTCAAAAGTCGATTACAAACATTTCTCAAGCTCTCTTACATCTTGTGCATTAAATTGATCAATCCAAAGACATCAAAGTGTGAAGGTGCAATTTTGTGTAAATTCTACCAACCAGTGGTAACATCTACACACTCTTCTTTACTTAATCACTTGTATTGTTCTACTAGCTCTAGCAAGGTTATCTTGATAACATAAAACCCTTTAGATAAGGGTGATCCTTGAAGTTGTGATTCAAGGTTGTTTGAGATATAAAACCATAGGTTGGTGAGCCTTGTTTGTAAAAATTACAAGTAGAGGTTGTATGTGTAAAACCAAAGTGTGGTGAACCTCTCCTGTAATCTGTGAACTTGAGCACATAGTAGAATTATTGAAATCCTTAAGTGTATGCTTAAGGTAGTGGAGGTAGATCTTGAGGATCGAACCACTATAAATTGTTTGTGTTCATTTGTTTACATTTCTTATACTGCTTTGTCATAAACTGTGGTTTATTCTCATTCACTTAATCTGCAATAGGTCTGCTCATCTATAAAGTTTGAATTTGTGAAAATTAGCCAAATACCTAATTCACCCCCCCTCTTAGGTATTTCAGATGGCAAGTACCTAATCGAATTGATCAGTTTATGCAAGAATGAGGATCAAGTCTACCGATTTATTAGGATGCCTTAGCTGCATATATCACTACTTCCACTTGATTACTATCATAATGATAAACTAATCGTCTTGTTGTGATTTTCTATTCAATTCTCAAAACTTTTGTCACTCCATCCCCACAAAGAAAAGAACTTCTTGCTATATTGGTTTTGCTACCAGAGGGTTCGAGAAATTCAGAATAGAATAACACTCATCTTGGGGTAGGCTTACTACTACCCAACATTTATCGTAGGCATGATAACTGGGATACCAAAAGTGCGTTCTTTATAGTCATCTTGTATTAGGAAAAAGTCCTTCCAATGCTCTAATGTCCACATTGGATATAGATAAAACTGGCTCATGATGTTTTGAACTCAACTCACATATTGCTTTAATTTATAGCCCAACCTTTAGACATACTATAGTCCAAGTGGCGAAGAGCTGACGTCGAGGTGCCAAGCCTTCTTGTCAATATGAGCATTGGGGATGATTAGCCTGTTATCCCTAAAATGACTTTTATTCATTGAGTGATGCCCTTTCCACTCGGTACCATCGGATCACTAAGGTCAACTTTCTTCCTTGCTCACTAGGTGAGCCTTGTAGTCAAGGTCTCTTTTGCCTTTGCTCTAAAGGGCCAGTCTGCGTTCTACCCGAGGAAACCTTTGTACACCTCTGTTACCTTTTGGGAGGCCTACGCCCTATAGAAACTGTCTACTTGAGACTGTCCCTTGGCCCGTAGGTCACTGACACAAGGTTAGAATTTAGGCCTTCCAAAGTGGTATCTCAATGATGGCTCTAACCCCCTTGGAAAGGCCCTTTCTTTGCCTTCTACCTAAGCTGTGCAAGAAAGGTCTAAAGCCAATCCCAGCAAATAGTGAAGCTTGATAAGGCCTTTTTGTCTAGTTGCAGATAATCTGCATCTTTACAGACATATCTATTTTGTCGAGTCTCTCTTTGAGACACTGTCCAAATCGTTACGCCTTTCGTGTGAGTGGGAACTTACTAACAAGGAATTTGCCTTAGGATTATTATAGTTACAGCCGCCATTCACCGGAGCTTCGGTCATTGGCTCACCTATCATCAGGTCAAGAACATCCTTGACCTTCCTGCATTGAGTAGGTGTTAGGCCCCATACATAGACTTATGGCTTTGCAGAGAATTATTTGGTAAACAGTCGTCATGACCTAGTCACTGATTTGGGACGTTCGTAGTGACTAAGAGGGGTGTAGACGAAGAAGTGAGTTATTTATAACAAGTATTCTTCAAGTGGAACTCGTGCTAGAGTTCTGCACTTCTAGGCAGAAACAAAACTCATGCTTGAGTTCCATCATTTTGGGTAGAACTTATGAGACTTTCATGAGTTTTGCCATTCTAGGCGAATTCCAACCTTGAGTTTTTCCTTCATAGGCAATTCTTATAGGATTTTTACTAGAAAATCTTGCGACATTTTTGCCTTCTAGGTTGAACTTGCTCAGAATTCAAAAAAATTTAATTTTAAAATTTTTTAGCTTTTTAATCTCAAAATCAATGGGGTTTAATGTAGCTTTTTATCTAATTGTATTATATAGTTTGATTTAATACTCTGATCATTATTTTTTGTAAAATTGTAGAGAGAGAATGAGAGAGAAGAAGTTGAGCAGAAAAAAGAAAAAAGTTGAAAATAATTTAATTTTTAACTATATATAATCAAACTTAAAATTATATATAGTAATTTCCATTCTTAATCTCTCCTCTCTCTCCTCTCTCTCCGCTCTCTCTCTCCTGCCTCATTTCACTCTCTTTCCCTCCATTGGTTGTGGCCTAATGCCACTTCTTAACTTCTTTTATCCTCTCTCTTGTTTCTTATACATCTTCATAGTTAAGGCGTGTGTTTCAGTTGGAAAACAGCTAGACAAACACTAACACCTCTCACTTCTCTATTACTCACACATAACACCCAGTAAGACCATTCAGTGCTTTGCATTTGTTTTTGGGGCTTTTCTTCTCCAAACTAAGTTCATCGCCATTAAGGTGCTCCTTTTATCAGTCTTCGCAAACGGTTATCACCAAAGAACCAAAGTTTGTTACCACCATTTCACTCGCTTCATCTAATTATAGTGGTTAAATCAAGAAAAAAATAAAGAATTCACTGATAGAGTAGTTTTTTTTTTGAAAAATGTTTTCCAATTTTTGTTTGTTTTTACTATCATTTTGAACTTCTCGACAACCCCCACCCCCTAAATGACACTTTGAAAAAGGTTCTTTCTGCGTAAGAGCTTGGATAGTGTTCAAGATATTTTGGTTCGGCATCAACCATTCTAAGATTCTAAACCATCCTGCCTTTCACATCTCCTTTACTGATAAAGTTACTAACTTAAGAAAAAAAATATTTGATTTTAATATCAAACAAAATTACTTTAAATTTTGTCATTGAAAAATTAGAGCATTGATGAGTATTGTTGAACTAGAAAGTTCAACTAATTTGATTACTTTCTAATTAATAAATTTACTTTTGTTGCAAAAAAATTCTTCAATTTGTTTTCCTTTCAAAAGAATTCTTAAATTAATTATATATATAATATATGCTGTAGATTGAAATTTTTTTCAAAGTGCATCAAATTTTCTGTTTGATGTAATGCAAACTGCAACTGCACCAATTGAAAATAAAACAGCAAAATTGGTGCAGTTTGGTGTAGATTAGTGCTGTTTTAATATTCTTAAACACCCTCAGGAGATATTAGGAGAAAGAATATTGAGGATAGATAATATATTTCACGGGAGGTAGTTGACTAAGAGGGGCAGTTTTGTCTTTAGAGCAAAAATTGCTCTGGCCAGAAGGAAATTGCTCTCGCAATATCGTCCATACAAAGAGTCAAGGTCTATCATAAATTCTCTTTTATTATTTTTAATATACGACGGAGAGTGGAAAAAAATTAAATCTTACCCCCGAGAATACTAGAACTCAACAAATATGGTCAATAATTTAATGATGAACGTCATCCATAAACATCAAAGTTCTACGATCATCCACAAACAAATATGGCCAATTTGACCGACTTTTAATCAATGTGAAAAGAAAAAAAGTAGGATAAAAAGGAAATACATATGAATCACATGAGCAAGTCTCATGCAGGCTCTGATCATTTCATTACTATTAGAACCACATAATACGCTAATGCTTTAGCTGGCGTAATGGGGCCTATTATTTATACCTTGGTCCAACCAAAGATTTGATATTCTGATTAGTTGCTTTCTTTTTTCTTTTTTTTTTGGCTGAATTTCCTGCTTATTTGATTTTATTACATACAACAACTACCTTAAATAATGATACATATTCGACCACATTCATGTGTAAGTATGTCATAACATTACTTATTTATTTGTTTGTGACTTTTTGTTTCTTTTCTTTTTTTTAATAAGAAGATAATGCGAATCAAATTTATAAAATATTGCAATAAAAAATACTTCTAAATTGCAATTAATTGTGACGTCTTGTTTGCTTTATTATAGTTGGTATTGACTTTTAAAATCAATAGATTTGGAACTTAGTATATTACTCCCTGAAATAATGACAAAAATGGGAAACTGATTGATCACCAACAACGTAGTTAGGTTGAATGTGATTGCTTTTCTCATGGAGTAGTTGAAGCAGATGCTTTGGATATTAATTGCTTTTCTTTCTTTCTTTTTATTTTTACAGTTTTTCATTTAACATAAATGATGTTCTTCAAATACTTTATTACTTTGGGTTAAACAAAATACTCCTTTCATCTGGATATTGAATATTCACATTTCTTTTTTAAGATGTTCGAAACTGAATGTCTAGTTTTTAAAAATAGTTATATATTTTATTTAAACTTTTATTATTAATATTTTTAATTTAACGAAATTAAGTGCACCAACAAAATGGTCTCACCACCAACCTGTTAAACTCACTTAATTAAAAGGATTTAAGTTCTACTTACTTATGGTCGGTCCCATAATTAAACTCTGTAATTAATAAGGACACTATAATAATTTATGTAATCAAACACTCTCTTTGATTTTTATATCAAATTAAAATAAGTATTCAATTATGAATAAAGAGTGTACTTTATTCCTCTATTTCATTTCATCTCTTTTGTTTGCATATTATGACAGTTTTAAACTTAAATCGCATCCCTGTCACCTAAAATATTAAATAAAAAAACCATATGGTTCATAATAATTTCAAATCAGCTTCATCCCTGTCAAAGATATGGGGAGAGGAGTTTGAGGAATATACCTTGATATGTGCTATCTTCATTCTTTTCTGTTACATTCAAAATCACTACATAACAGGTAGTTAGAAGGAAATAAGAACTATTAGCAGGGACATTAATGTCCATCCAAAGCATATGAATATATTTTCGCCTACTTCTCTGTAGATTGAAACAGACAAGTAAGTAAATAAACACAAAAAACATCAAGGGAATTAGGCAACAGAAACTGAAAATTAAGATTTGAAACTGATGAAACCTCATTGATTATCCAACATTTGAAGTTATTCATCTCCGCCTACTTTAAATGCTCCATCCCTTAATTTTCTAATTTGCCCAAAACCTCATGGCTACATTGAGTGTCCCTCAGGTTGTTCCTTCTCCAGCACAAGACTGCGAAAGACTCAAAAAAGCCTTCCAAGGTTCATTCAATCTCTGCTCTTTTTCTCATTTTCTTTGTTCTTTTTGTCAAATTTTCCTTTGGCTTTTGAATATAATGATTGATCAGATTCTGTGCTTTTTTCTTTTTTGTTGTTTCTATTATGCGTATTATAGTCGATACAATTTCTACTACGTATTTGCCTGTAGCTCTGAAAGATGTAGTTTCGTGCTGTTCATGTATTCTGGATTCATGCTTAGGCCTCGGAACTGACGAAAACGCGATCATAAAGGTTTTAGGCCATAGAAATGCAAGCCAAAGGAAGAAGATCAGAGAAAGTTATCAGCAGCTTTACAATAAGTCCCTCATTGATGAACTCCATTCTGAGTTGTCTGGTGATTTTAGGGTACGGTTTTCTTGCCAACTCCTGTTTCTGCTCTGTTTCCTTCATTATGAATTTTCTGGTGGTCAACTTTTGAATCTGCAACCTGCAGGGACTCCTTTACCGTATCTTGAGATAATTTCAGAGCAATATTAAATTAATGAATTCAACTCGTTTATTACCTTGTTTTTGTGGAACTTCAAAAGGTTCTTTCTTCTGCTTTTTCCTTCTTTTCCCTTCAAAGAATTTCTTTCTTGCTATACATATGGTATCTTTAAATGCCTTTACCAATTACCGCTCGCAACCCCTGGCGGATGGAACTCAGGGGGAGGGGGAGCGGCGGCGGCCCCCAATATTTTAAAGATACTTCGACAGGTATTGATTTACCTGGTGTTTAATTTTTTCTTTTCAAATTTGACACCTCAAAAAAATTCTGAAATTTTCTTTATATATATATTCTCGCCCTTAAAGTTAAAATTCTAGTCCCGTCTATGTTCCAAACAAAAAAAAAAAAAAAGAAATAGAAAAGAAAGTACCTTGCAAACGGAAAAACGTTAAAATTAATTTCTTAGAAATTCTAAATAAGGGTGAATTATCAAAAAATGACAAACAACTTTTCCTTGGATTTCAATTTTCTTAGAGTGCTCTGATCTTAAGAAAGTGTTTGACTGCATATGAGATTTAATGTGAAAGGCTGTTGGGCAATTAGAAAGATACTGTCTCCTTTTTTTTAAAAAAAAGAAAGAGTTTTAAGGCATAGAAGAGAAGAGTTCATTCTGCTTCTGCTGGTCTTGGCTGTTTGTTGACAAACTTCGGCTTTGAAAGTAGCATTTTGGTTGCTCTCTTTAAAAATGGGGTTGGATTCTATTTTGTTCTTAATTCTTGAATCTTTTTTTTACTTTGAGGAATTCTTAATCTTCAATCATAACAGACTGATATTGCATCCACTTCTAATGTAACATGTAATATGTAGTGGATAACAGAAACTGAATGTTCAATGTTTGAACTATTTTATAAAAGGCTGGCACTTTAATTTCAAAACTAAAATTCTGTAGTCCATAAAACATTCTAATTTTTGATGAGCAACAGAAAGCAGTAATCTTGTGGACTTACGATCCTGCTGAAAGAGATGCGCGGTTGGCTAACGATGCCTTGAAATCGAGTAGGAAAGGTGTCAATGAAATACAAGTGATAGTAGAGATAGCCTGTGCTTCTTCTCCTCATCATCTGGTTGCTGTAAGACAGGCATATTGTTCTCTGTTTGATTGTTCACTTGAAGAAGACATTATATCAAATATTACAATGCCTCTCCAGAAGGTAAATTCAACATTTTCCAGTTCCGTTCTTGAAATGAAAACCAACTCTGACTTGTTATGTTCTTGAATTTGAGTTTCCCCCATATCATGCCGGTATGTGAAAGTAAAATTGTTTCTTTAGTTAGGTAACATTGTGCCTTACATGGAGGACTATGAGTCCTAATTGGTCCAGCTCAAGCTTAATTTGATTTCATTTGTTATCAAGTACATACACTGTCATGTCTCTTCACCATCATTAATTCCCTATGTACTGATATTTCTTAATTACTCTGGTTGTACAAAAGGACCTAATCACTTTTACAATGCTGATTCTGCAGATTCTGGTTAATTTAGTGAGTTCCTACCGCTATGATAAACAAGTGGTGGACTCTTCTACTGCCTATTCTGAAGCAGCCGTACTACTAGAAGCCATCAAAACAAATAAATTAGACCGGGATGATTTTGTTTTCATATTAAGCCACAGAAACATTTTCCAGCTCAGCGAAACCTTCCTGTTTTACAAGCTAAACTTCGGAAGTTCCATCGAAGAGGTTGTTCACGTTCTGAAGTACTTTGATTCCCAATGTTTCCTTTGTTCTTTCTTTCTGACCTGCATGTTCGTTTGCAGGACATCTTGAACTGTGGAGAAGGCACTTTAGAATCTATGTTGAAAGTGGTTATTTGGTGCATAGAAGCCCCGGAGAAACACTTTGCGGAGGTGAGAAAAAGACATCTGTGTTCCTTTTCCCCATTCAAAGATTAGCATCTTTAATACTTCAATTAATTTCAAAAGCATAATCATCTACCAGTTTGGCTGAACTACTTCTTCAGCTAAAACTGGAAGTGAAATCAAGAACAGATTAAGCCTAAATGCTAAAACTAGCTTATTTAAGTAGCTGAAACAGGGTAAAAGTTGATGGGAAATCCACGGGTGTTTTTCTGCTTGGATGCGGTTCATATCCCTCAATCTAGTAAAGGTTCTGGAATTAAGAAAAAGTTAGTACCAACATATTCTGATTAAACTCTAGGCCTTTTAGCAAAAGAGCAAGTGCGAAATTTTCATTTTCCCTCTTCCCAATGGTATATATTCAAATTGTTAGCAGGCTATTAGTCTAATGGAAATTTCTTCAGTAAAAATCAAGCAATTTACTCTTGATCGTCCTATAACAACGGATATGTAGATTACGCGGACTAGTAATATGCAGACTGCCATTACATTTTGTGAAATGACTGTGCATACAGATGATGCACAATCTGGTTTTTAAGCCTACTAATGATCACATCTTTTTTTGAACATGCCAGGTTATTAGATCTTCCATTACTGGGATTGGGACTGACGAGAACTCTCTAACGAGAGCAATTGTAAGCCGAGCTGAAATCGATCTGATGAAAGTAAGGGAAGAATATTTCAACATGAACAAGACCAGTCTTGATAATGCAGTGATTGATGACACGTCAGGGGATTACAAGGACTTCCTGATGACATTGTTAGGAGCAAATATCTGACTGATTCAAGGGTTAGAGGACTGCTAGAGAAAGAATAAATAGCACTGCAGCAGTGGTATAGTAATTGCAGAATGCATAGTTTTATGGATCTGTGATTTTACAGAATATTCAGTTTAGAAATTTCTTTTTGATAGAAGCAAAAATTAGTTGAAGTACTCCTCTAAAATATAACATGTACAAATCTTTACTTGCAAATCTGTGTTACTGTATAAATTCGTTCAAGAACTCTTCGGGTAGAAGAAAGTGAAGGAGAGGAGTTAGAGAGAGAGGAAAAGCTATGGGAGGGAATAAGAGGATTAGTGGTTTGTTGCGTTTGGATAACTAATGAAAGGAAAGGGAGAGATATGCTCTTATTGACATTTTTATCTGTATTATTAATTGATTAAAAGTCCTTAAGATAAGTATAAGTGTAGTCTAGTCGATATAAAAAATATTAATTAAGTTGGTCTTCTTTCCTTCGGTTTCAATCCACTTCTGGACAGAAAAGGAGATTGAAGTTTTTGTACTAAATCCTACCCCTCCATTTCCTTTCGAGTCCTTTCTATTCCTTCACAAAAAATGAATTCAAATGCTAAAAGTTTAATCCGTTTGTTTCCTTTTCTTTCTTCTGTTTTCAGTTTCTTTCGATCCAAACAATGCTTCATAGATTCGAGTAAAAACAAGGATGGTGGCCAAACAACAAGCAGGTTACTCATGATGTGGGGTGATGCGGTTTTACTGATTTTTCAATCCAAATTGCAACTTGCCGTTTGAAAAAACTTGAAACCGCACCAAACTATTTAAAAGCTTTAAATCGCTAAGTGGGGTTTGATGCGGTTAGGAACACTTGGGTGCGGTTTTGTGGTGTTAAACAAGGATTGATATTCAATATGTATATATTCAAACTTCTAGCAAACAAAGTAGAAATAAATAGTTCAATGTTTCAAGTGATAGTTAACCAATACAACAAAACAATAAACATATTGAAATTATCCAAATTTATTTTACGATACAAATTTAACAAAACTGGTGAATATTGGTCTTAAATCTCAAGTAAAATGACTTCAAAATCTTCAAATAATAATTAATTACAATATGATTACCATCATAATTTTTTTTTAAAAATTGCAGGACATAGTAAATTATTATTATAAAATATTATAAATGTCTATTATTCTAAAAAATTCATCTACGTTATGGAATATGGAAGGTTAGAGGTTACAATAAAAATTGTAACGTCCATTCTTTATAGACCATTATCCTCATTACCTCAATTATCTTAGCAAATATTATTGGGAGGTACATAACTTATATAGGAACTTATTAATGACTTATGATGGGAATGATTACTTTTAACTTTATAATTAGGACCATATGGCATAGCTTGTTAGTGTGTGGATGTATTGTGAAAAACTCTCAATAAAATTCTAATTTTCATACTTCATGAGTTCTCTATTTCTTTATTTGTTATAGTTCAAAGTCTTTTTTATTGTTATTTTATAGTTAATTTTGTATATATTGTGACCGAATTTTATAACACGTTATTAGCATAATTGATTAGAGCATTTTTCTTTTAAGTTTCTTTGTGACCTTTTAAGTTTCTTTGAGTCACAGCTCCCTGAGAAAGGATTCTTTGAGAATTAAGGTAAAAAGTTCTCTTTTTTTCCTTGTCATTATGTCAAATCTTACTAACCTCGAATTCGTGGCTCTTGATTTCTTGAGAAATAATTATTTATCGTGGATTCTTGATGTTGAAATATATTTTGAAGCAATGGGTCTTGGAGACACCGTTAGATAAAATAATAATAAGTCGAATCAAAATCATGTCAAGGCAATGATTTCCTTCGTCACTATCTTCATAAAGCCTTGAATGCTGAATCTTATCGTGATAGATTCATTTATTCTTTGGCAAAACTAAAAAGAAATATACAATCACCTGAAGATGGTCATATTACCAAAAGCTCGTTATGAATGGCTTCACTTGATGCTATAAGATTTTAAAACTATTAGTGAATATAATTTTATCATGTTTAGAATTACTTCACAATTGAAATTATGTAGAGAAAAAATCACAAAAGAAGATATGCTAAAAAAAATATTTTCTATGTTTCATGCATTGAATATGCTCTCGCAGTAGCAATATTGTGAAAAAGAGTTTAAGAAATATTCTGAGTTGATTTTATGCCTACTCATAGCTGAGCAAAATATTAAATTACTCATGAAAAATTGTGAGACTCGACCAACTAGTTCTACTCTAATTTCTGAAGTGACTGTGACTGAAACTAATTCTAACCACGGGAGAGGTAGTGGTGGTGGTCATGGTCGTTGCAATGACCGTGATCGTGGACATGGTCATGGTAAATATATACCTAATGAAAATCACCAGAGGAGAGAAAATTGATAAAAAAGGAAATGATACTACCTCAGCAAATCGTGAAGATAAATGTTATCGATGGTGTATGAAAGGGCATTGGTCACGTACCTGTCATACGACCAAAAATTGTATTGAACTCATTAACATTGTTTTGATGTAGCAATTAAAATAATTAAAGACAAGAAGTTAATAATGATAACTAATAATATAACGTATGAATAAAGAAACACAATACAATAAATATGATAGCAATACATACTCTAATAATCACTATAAATATTAAATAAGATTATTTACATATATAAAAAAAGAAATTATTTATATTAATAAGTATAGGTTTATGTGGCTAATAAATAGTTATAATGGGAAGAATGAGAAGACATTAGTTTATTGTGATCATAATATTGTCAATATATACAAATATTTAGAATTGATGAGATTATATTTTAATCATTATTTAGAATTAATTTCTCACTTATTTAAGGGCTAATTGATATAAATTTTATGATTTTGACTTATTTTGGTGAATTAAATATTTATGTACTTAGTATGAATTAATTAAGATAATTTTATTCATAAAGTACACTTTAATTCACTAATTTTACTAATTATTGATGCATGGGTAAAATGGTAATGTCAAGAGAATAAAAAAAAGAAGATTCTAAAATTGACTTTGATTTGGAATAGGATTTGGAATCAAAATTAGATTTAAATTCCTAATATAAACTTATATATGGAGAAAAAAATGGGAGAGAGGGGACAAAGGAAGAAAAAGATTCAGGAAGAAAGAAAAAGGGAAATTTGGGAAAGAAAAGGGAGATTTGACCAAGAATACGGAGACTTCCGAAAAAGAGGAAATTCGGGCAGCAAGAAGGTTCTCTCATTTTATTTTCTTTATTCTTTTATTTTTTTAGGTTAATTAAATTTATAACTTTAAATATTTGGATCATGAATAGCTAAATCTTTTGTGACTAAAACCTTCGATGAAGGTTGAAACTCTTATGAATTTAATTTATTTTAATTAAAAATTGTTTCTTTAATCTCGATTTTTGTTATTGTTATTATTGTTCTTAATGCTTGTAATTTTCTGGCCAATTTTTGCTTGCCTATAAATTTATTCCAGTGGCCGAGAAGTACTAGTTTAATTTGGATTATGGTAATAACAACACATCATAAAACTGACTAGAGATACATTCGATTTCTTTGTGTTGTTTCTAGCGAGTAGGAAACAAAAGTTAGGAAATTCTATAGAGGTGTTTGCGGCTTTGATAATTAGAATCACGTAGAGATACGATTGATTTATTAATTAAAGTTAGAGCTTTTCACCAAGAGATTGGGTCTAGCTTATAATTGGGAATTCTATCATTAACCAAGTCGAGAATTAATTTAAAGAAATTAATTATTTGTCATAAGAGGAGTAAGCTGGATTTGGAGTGTCTTAGTCTATTCATTGCCATTAATTTTTAATTAATATAATTATTTATTTTTTAGTTTATTATTATTGTTAGTTACTTTTTATTGGTAATTAGATTTTAAATAAAATCACATTTATTTTAGTTTAAGTTGGGTTATAAGTAAAAAAAATTATGCAGTTAGGTAGCAATCCTCGTTAGGACGACTTGTACTCACTATTTTATTACTTGTTCAATATTTGTGCGCTTGCAAATTCGCATCAAGTTTTTTGCGCCATTGCCGGGGATTATATTTTTATCTAGTGTAGAATTTAATTACAAAGCCTAAGTTTAAACTTTTTTTTAAAATCAAAAAAATATTTTTGATACTTTTAATTTTATATTTTATTTTGTTTGTTATTGTTAAAA
This sequence comes from Rauvolfia tetraphylla, assembly GCA_030512225.1. NCBI lineage: Eukaryota > Viridiplantae > Streptophyta > Magnoliopsida > Gentianales > Apocynaceae > Rauvolfia > Rauvolfia tetraphylla. The sequence goes on along the minus strand of JAJQKT010000004.1, from coordinate 5,131,087 downwards.
AATATCTAAAAATATTTTTGATATTTCTAATTTTTTTATTTTATTTTGTTTGTTATTGTTTGTTTATGAGTATTATTTTTTTTGCATGAATACTCGTAGTTCCTCAAATAAAGAACCTTTGATCTACATTTCTGATATTGAAAAGTTTGCTCATCATAACAAGAGTGAATTTTATAAGAAAAAATGCGAAGAGATCGTCACACCAGTCGAATCTTTAATTTCAAAAGATAGTTTCGAATTCGACTATAGCAGTGAAGCAATGGAGAATAATCAGCCAAGGGGTATAACTTTAAAGGACCATACAAAGCCAAAAATGGAGGATCCTTTTCCAGCCTTGCAACTTTCAAGATTGAGCTAGCATTCATTCAAATGGTTCTCAATACTCCATTTTCGGATTGTCACATGAAGATCCGCAAGCGCACATATCAAACCTTTTGGCAATTTGCGATACTTTTCAAATTAGTGGAGTACTTGAAGATGCAACAAGGCTCAGGCTTTTCCCTTTCTCTTTAAGGGATAAAGCTAGATCATGGCTAAACTCTCTCCCTACAAATTCTATTTCTAATAGGGACTAATTGCAAGAAGCATTTTTAAATAAATACTTTCCCCCAATTAAGACTATTCAGATAAGATCTAATATTTATAATTTTGTGTAGGGTCCTACTGAATCTTTACATGATGCATGGAAAAGGTTCAAAGAATATCTTAGGTTATGCCCTCATCATGGAATGACGATAGCAATGTAGGCACAAACATTTTATAATGGATGCAGAGAAGAGGTTAGATCGTCATTAGATGCAGCTAATGGTGGAGTATTTATGTCTAAAGAAGAGCAAGCTACAAGGAAGTTGCTAGAAGAGACGGCCGTGAATAGCTCTCAATGGTTTAATCCAGGAGCTCTTCCCTCAAAGAAGATTGCTAGAGTGGCAGACATGGATCCTACTGCAGGAATCATGTCGCAACTTGATGTGATGAACAAGAAGCTAAATACGTTGAACCTTGCAGCCATCAATCATCACTGTGAAATCTGCGGAGGAAATCATTCCACAAATCAATACGGACAAGGTAATATGGTAAATTCCTTTTTGGATACTAATGAAGTTAATTTTGTTGGCCAGGCAAATAGAAGAAATGATCCATTTGCCAACACATACAACCCTGGATGGAGAAATCATCCAAATTTTGGATGGAGGCAAAGTAATCAAATTCAAGCACCTCCTCCACCTCCTCCTCAGCAGGAAAAGAAAACTAACCTTGAGGATGCCCTTACAAAATAGGCCTCAAGGAGCTCTTCCAAGTAATATAGAAAGGAATCCAAGAGACTTAAAAGTTGTCACTTTGAGAAGCGGAAGAAACCTAGAAGAAGAGCAAGAAGCAAGGAAGCAAAAAGAGGAAGGAGAGGTGAAAGGCAAGCAAGAAGAAGTCCCAAATTCTCCACCAAAGGTTAAGGAAGGTAAAGGTAAGAAGGGTAAGGAAGAATTAAATAATGATAATGTTGATTTTAGTTCCCTTCCCTTCCCCTATGCTGTTAAGAATCATTATATTGATTCTCAATTTAAAATGTTTCTTGAAATATTCAAGAAACTTGAAATTAACTTACCTTTTGTAGATGCTTTAGCACAGATGCCAACATATGCAAAATATTTGAAGGATATTTTAACTAGCAAGAAGAAGTTGAATGAGTTTCAGAAGATCTGTTTGAATGAAGAGTGTTCAGTAGTTCTTCAGAAAAAACTTCCGCCTAAGTTAAAAGATTTAGGGAGTTTTCGAATTCCTTGCTACATTGGTGATGTTTTATTTCATAATGTTTTGTACGATTTGGGGGCTAGTATCAATCTTTTGCCTTATTCTGTTTGTTAGAAATTAGGTTTAAAAGAAATTAAGAATACTACTATTTCTCTACAGATGGCTGATAGATCCATTAAATATCCTAGGGGAATAGTTGAAGATGTTCTTGTTAAGGTTGATAAACTTTACTTTCCTATAGACTTTGTTATTTTAGACATGGATGATGATTCAGATATGCTTTTAATTTTAGGGAGACCATTTTTGAATACTGGAAAGACTTTGATTGATATGCAAAAAGGTGAACTAATTTTAAGGGCTGGGGATGAAATTGTTAAATTTAATGTATTTGATTCCATGAAATAGTTTCCTGATAAAGATTCACTATGTTTTGTTGATGTAATGGATACTGTAGTTCAGGATAATCTTACTCATAATATTTTTTATGATTCTTTGGAAATTTGTTTGAGAGAAGCAGCTACTGAAAACCACGAAAAGGAAAAGGTAGTTGAATCAGTTTTTCAATTAGAGGCCAATGAAGTTTTTGTGCCTAGAGGACGTCTCAAATTTGAAGAGTTAGAGTTGAAAAAAGATTGCCTGAAGCCAAGCATTGAAGAGCCTCCAATAGATTTAGAATTGAAAAAATTACCCTATCATTTAAAATATATTTTTCTTGAACCTAATGATAAATTATCTCTAATTGTTTCTTCATCTCTGATAGGTGTTCAAGAAGAAAAATTGATAAGAGTCTTGAGAGCACATAAAGGAGCATTTGCTTGGCAATTGTCTGATTTAAAAAGGATAAGTCCATCCATATGTATGCATAAAATTCTTCTGGAAGAGGATCATAAGCCATCAAGACAACCCCAAAGGTGACTCAATCCTTTGATACAAGAGGTGGTGAAAAAAGAGATCATCAAACTACTCGATTTAGGTATTATCTATCCCATTTCTGATAGTGTATGGGTAAGTCCGGTCCAAGTAGTTCCTAAAAAAGGTGGGTTCACTGTTGTTCAAAATGATAATAATGAATTGCTTTCCACTAGATTGATTACGGGGTGGAGGGTTTGTATGGACTATCGTAAATTGAATAGCGTCACCCGTAAAGACCATTTCCCTCTTCCATTCATCGATCAGATTCTTGAAAGATTGAGTAGTCGTGCTTTTTATTGTTTTCTTGATGGTTATTCGGGGTATTTTCAAATTGCTATTGAACCTAAGGATCAGGAAAAAACTACTTTTACTTGTCCTTATAGTACTTTTGCATATAGAAGGATGCCTTTTGGGTTATGTAATGCTCCAGGGACCTTTCAAAGATGCATGACTGCAATATCTCATGACTTAGTTGAGTATTATTACATGGAAATATTTATGGATGATTTTTCTGTTTATGGAGATTCCTTTGATGATTGCTTATCTAACCTCAATAAAGTGTTGCAGAGATATGAAGAAACTAACCTAGTTTTGAATTGGGAGAAATGTCACTTTATGGTGCAAGAAGGTATTGTACTAGGTCATAAAGTTTCTCATCAAGGCATTGAGGTTGATAGAGCAAAAGTGGATGTCATTTCTAAATTACAATCACCATCAAACCTCAAGACTTTGAGAGGTTTTTTAGGACATGTTGGGTTTTATAGGCGTTTCATTAAAAATTTCTCTAAACTTGCTAAACCTCTCACTACTCTTTTATTGAAGGATGTGCCATTTAATTTCTCTTATGGTTGTTTATAGGCCTTTAATATCCTGAAAGATAAGTTAATTTCAACACCAATTCTAATAGCTCCTAATTGGTCATTACCTTTCGAGCTCATGTGCGATGCAAGTGATACGGCGGTTGGTGCATGTTTAGGACAAAGAAGAGAGAGAATGTTTCAACCCATTTATTATGCTAGTCGTACCCTTAACCCTTCCCAATTGAATTATGCAACTACCAAAAAAGAATTACTGGCTGTGATTTTTGCATTTGATAAATTTCGTCCTTACTTTATAGGTGCTAAGGTAACTGTCTATACAGATCATGCAGCCTTGAAAAACCTCATCGAGAAGAAGGAGACCAAGCCAAGATTGATGATGGATCCTTTTGCTTCAAGAATTCAATATTACTATCAAGGATAAAAAAGGATCCGAGAATGTAGTTGCAGATCACTTGTCAAGGCTTCAACTAAAGAGTGATGATGGAGATATTTCTCATCAAGAAGAAGAGATTAATGAAGAATTCAAAGCTGAAAAATTGATGAGAATTTATGAAACTTGTTGCTCAATTTCTAATTGTTCTCTTATTAAATCTAAAAATTCTAATTTTGATACTTTTGATGCAGATTTGTCTGAAATCATGGCGACTTCCTCTAAAAAATTTCCATGGTATGCTTCTATTGCAAATTATTTGGCAGGAAGGTATATTCCCATTGAACTTAAGTATCAATAGAGGAAAAAGTTTTTCATGATCTTAGGTATTTCTTTTGGGAAGACCCCTTCTTATTTAAAATATGTACTGATAATATTATTAGAAGATGCATCCCTGAATGGGTAGTAAACAATGTTTTGTCACATTGTCATGACAAGGAAGTAGGAGGGCATTTTGGAGCCCATAGGACTGCTCAAAAGGTTCTTGAATGTGGTTTTTATTGGCCTTCTTTGTTTAAAGATGCTTTTGAATATTTGAAAAGATGTGATGCATGCCAAAGAAGTGGAAATATCTCTAAGAAAAATGAGATGCCTCTACAGAGTATTCTTGAATGTGAATTGTTTGATGTGTGGGGTATTGATTTTATGGGACCTTTTCCTTCTTCTTTTAACAATAAATACATTCTAGTTGCTGTTGATTATGTATCGAAGTGGGTTGAGGCAATTGCTACTCCAACTAATAATACTAGGGTAGTTGTCAAATTTTTGAAGAGAAATATTTTTTCTAGATTTGGAACACCTAGAGAATTGATTAGTGATGAAGGTACTCACTTTTGTAATAAACAACTAGAAAATTTGTTGCAAAAATATGGTGTACATCATAAAATTGCTACTCCTTATCATTCTTAGACTAGTGGGCAAGTTGAAGTATCTAATAGAGAGTTAAAAAGAATTTTAGAAAAAACTATAAATGCTTCTAGGAAAGATTGGTCCTCAAAACTTGATGATAGTTTATGGGCTTATCGGACTGCTTTCAAAACCCCTATTAGCATGACCCCTTACAGACTAGTTTATGGTAAGGCGTGTCACTTACTTGTTGAACTAGAACATAAGGCATACTGGGCCACAAAGTTCCTCAATTTTGATATGCATGCCATAGGTGAAAAGAGGCTACTTCAACTTAATGAATTGGATGAGCTTCGTTTGCATGCTTATGAAAATGCAAAACTATACAAAAAACAAACCAAAATTTTGCACGATAAACATATCCTAGTTCGTGAATTTAAAGTTGGTGATAAAGTTTTGCTCAATAACTCTCGCTTGAGGCTTTTTCCAGGAAAATTAAAGTCAAGATGGTCTGGTCCTTTTGACGTGGCAAAAGTGTTCCTAAGCGGTGCAGTTTCTATCACACATAAAGAAAAGGGAACATTTCTTGTTAACGGTCCAAGGTTGAAGCATTATTTTGGAGATGGAGTACCTCTCCATCGAGAAGCTTGGCTTCTCAAGACTTCCCCTAAGTCTGATTAAGCCAAAAAGGAAGTCAAGCTCGAGACTATAAACGAGAACTACTATTTAAGTTGCTTTGCTTCTTGATTTTTTTTAAAGTTTTATACCAAAAAAAAAAAAAACAACTTTCCCTTATTTACTTTCTTTAATTTCTTTGTAGGATGTGCTTGAGCCTATGTGGAGCTCCCATAAATCGTTAAAAATTGGACTTTCTTGGATGTTTCGTTGATTCGGCTAAGTCTCTTAACCCCCTTTGTGATTTCTTGTATTTAAACATTCAGGACAATGTTTATTCTTAAGTGGGGGTAGGAAATTGGCTATTTCATTTTTAAAATTTTTGAAATTTTTTCAGAATTTTATGGTGTAAGAGTTTTATTTCAAGAAATTTTCTAAAAATCGTTTGAATATTAAGAAATTGAACCTTATTCCTTAGGAGTTATTGTAATTGTTTATATGTGTCGATTGGACAGCAATGAAAGGAATTTAACCATGTATAATGCCTTTTTTAATCCTTCTTAACTGTGGAATTTAAATTATTCATATTGACCATGATCTTGTGAATTGATGAGATATTTAGACTTTATTATATATTTGATGACACTCTTTTTATCACAACAATACACTAGAACTTGGTTTATTACATATTCGAGGCGAAATAGAAAGTTTCTCTGGTTTACCTTAGAAACGATGTCATAGGCCTTCTTTGGACCGTTTGAGCCTTTCAATCCTACCTTTAGATTATCCCTAGTACCCTTCTGTGCCTTAATGAGTCCATTTCTTTGCTTAAACAATTAATATTTTAACTTTTAACCTTGGATGGAGCTTGATTTGTACTTCAACAATTTTGTGTTCCTTGGGATTGGAATATTAAGGTTTTGTGGGAAAGAAAATTTTAGAGGGTATTGAAAAGGGAAAGCATGACTTGCTCTATATTATTGTTTTGAGAAAAAAAGCGAGACAGTAATTTTGAAGAAAAAAAAAAGAAAAAAATTGAGAAAAAGAAAAGAAAAAAAAAAGAAGAAAGAAAGAGTGTTTATTGCAAGTCATGGTCATAAAATGTCTAAAGTTGATGTACACATGAGAAAGGAATGAATTTCTCAGGAATGAATTTGGTTATTGAAATTCTTTGTACTAAAGGAGCAAGAAAGGAGTTGGAGTATATGTTTATGACTTGGGGTCAACTTTTCTTTGCAAGCTCTCTTCTCTTTATTTTGTCTCCTTATATCTTTCGTTTGTTAGCCAATTCCCTAACCTAAGGTTACAAGAGCTAAAGTCCTACCTGATCTAAGGGCTAATTGATATAAATTTTATGACTTTGACATATTTTGGTGAATTAAATATTTATGTACTTAATATGAATTAATTAAGATGATTTTATTTATAAAGTACACTTTAATTCACTAATTTTACTAATTATTGATGCAGGGGTAAAATGGTAATGTCAAGAGAAGGAAAAAAAAAGAAGATTCCAAAATTGACTTTGATTTGGCATAGGATTTGGAATCAAAATTAGATTTAAATTCCTAATACATACTTATATATAGAGAAAAAAATGGGGAGAGAGGGGACAAAGGAAGAAAAAGATTCAGGAAGAAAGAAAAAGGGAAATTTGGGAAAGAAAAGGGAGACTTCCGGAAAAGAGGAAATTCGGGCAGCAAGAAGGAAGGAAATTGGGGTAGAATAAATTGGACAAGGAAGAAGACAAAAAGGGGGAGAAGCAATTTTGACAAAAGACATGAGTTGACCGAGGCAAAGATGGAGCAAAAAGAATTTGGGCAGCAAGCTTGAGAAATAGGGATTCGTCTTCTTCTATTCTCTTGTTTTGTTTTTTTTAATTCTTTAATTTTTTTAGGTTAATTAAGTTTATGACTTTAAATATTTGGATCATGAATAGCTAAATCTTTTGTGACTAAGACCTTCGATTAAGGCTGAAACTCTTATGAATTTAATTTATTTCAATTAAAGATTGTTTCTTTAATCTCGATTTTTTTAATTGTTATTATTGTTCTTAATGCTTGCAAATTTTTGGCCAATTTTTGCTTGCCTTTAAATTTATTCTAGTGGCTGAGAAGTACTAGTTTAAATTGGATCACGGTAATAACAAAACATTGTAAAATTGACTAAAAATAGATTCAATTTTTTGTGTGGTTTCTAGCGAGTAGGAAACAAAAGTTAGGGAATTCCATAGAGGTGTTTGCGGCTTTGATAATTAAAATCACGTAGAGATACAATTGGTTTATTAATTAAAGCTTTTCACCAAGAGATTGGCTCTAGCTTCTAATTGAGAATTCTATCATTAACCAAGTTGAGAATTAATTTAAAGAAATTAATTATTTGTCATAAGAGGAGTAAGTTGGATTTGGAGTGTCTTAGTCTATTCATTGCCATTAATTTTTAATTAATATAATTATTTATTTTTGTATTTATTATTATTGTTAGTTACTTTTTATAGGTAATTAGATTTTAAATAAAATCACATTTATTTTGGTTAAAGTTGGGTTATAAGTAAAAGAATTTGGCAATTAGGTAGCAATCCTCGTTGGGACGACTTGTACTCACTACTTTATTACTTGTTCGACATTTGTGCACTTGTAAATTTCGCATCAAGAATCAAGATCCTTTTCGCAAAGTAAAAAAGAAATATACAAATGTGTAGAATCCCTCAAGTTCTCACCCATTCTCTTTTGGAAAAAAAAATGAGGAACACCTTATCTAAAATATATAGATATTAATTTTATAAAAGCGTTTGAAATAAAATTTTGATATACCAAATTCCTAAAAAGTGATACATTAACAAAATTATTTATACAAGGAAATAAAAATTTTTACTAAATAAATTGATAATATATCAATAATGTATGTGTATATACATAAACTATTATTAATATATTAATGAATTAAAATATAATTTTAAAATATTAATATTACTATATATATACACACACATTGGGCAGGGGTATTATGGGACTAGCTGATATTCTATATTAGTGCTTCATATAATTATTATTTTGAGCTTGATTTTATGTTAACTTTTGGTGTTTTAATCACCATTTATACTCCCTTTATCTCTTATTTGCTTTAGGTGATATTATTGAAGATTTGGAATTAAATGAAGCAAACAAGGGAAATTTACACAATAAAGAACAATAGAGAAATGCAGAGGAAAAACAGACTGGTAGACATATGTCAAGTCGGATTTTGACCTCTATGAAGATTTCAAATGCAAAAGTGTAATTCTAGACAATTATAGAGGACATTCTGAAGTTTTCAGAATGGTAAAAGTTGTGTCAATCGGAGTTCATTTGCCTACCCTACTTATGCTGCAATGTCACCTGTTCTGCATTGGGTTCCATTTTTGACACAGTTTGGTATAATGATCATAGCTTGAGTTCTAGATGCCCAATTGATGTGATTCAAATCTCTGCTGGAAAGCTAAGATCATGAGCTACAACGTGTATGAAGACATCAAGACCTAGATCAGCCGCTTTGGTGGTCTAAAGTCACCTAGAAGTCAAAACAGTGTCACAGTCGGGTAGCAGAAACTTGCACCAAAACTGGGGGTAAACGGCGCCGTTTGTGTCGATCTAGAGCTACTTTTAAGCTGCATTTCTCTCTCTTTTGGGGCAGATTTTCGTACCCCTTTAGGGCAGAAACAAGACAGCCGATTGGAGTGGACAGAAAACAGCAAAAACACCAAGAAAACACACCAATTTCTTCTTCCAATCCATCAATCTTGCAAGAGAAATCAAGAGAGAAGATTGAATCCTTGAAGAAGGAGAACATCCACCTTGAAGATCCATGGAAAAAGCTGCAACTTTCTCAACAAAATCGTGAAGAACTTCAACCTTGAAGAAGAGAGGAGATTTCAACCATGAAAATGAGCAATCCTTCCTCTTTCTTTGTTGTTTTATGTTCTTTGATTTGTAATATGTTGATGAACTAAAATTTTGAATACTTGGATGGGTATGAACCATAGATTTTGCCTATGTGAATGAATTGTTTCCTTGGTTGATTTAATTCGAATTTCTTGTGGATTGTTTGTGGGTTTGAATGGTTGAATTGATTGAGTGGATTATTGATGCATAATCTGGAATTTTTGTTCACTTGGAATTGAGAAAGGAAGGGTGATATATAATTGATTCATAATCTGGAAATTTTCACTTGGAATTGAGAAAGGAAGGGTGAAATAGACCATACACAAACAATGGGGATGATTTAGGTGACTAGAGATAGAAACCTAAACATCTTCTTGATAATTAGAGAAATCTAATTGGAAATTCAATATTCTTAATGCATTCTTGGGTTGAATTGGTTAGAAAGAGATTTCAACTAATTAATCTAAGAGTAGAGAACTTTCATCTAGAGATAGAGTGAGTTCTATCATTGGAATTTCATCAAACATAAGAAGTAAAATTTATCAACCAAGGGACATTTCTATCACATAGGTAATTCTAGGGGGATTAACCATCCAAGTATTGTTTTCTCTATTGAATTCTCTCTTACAAGCAAGATTAAAATTGGTTTAACTAGTTAAGTTAGATTCTTTTACCTAGTAGTTATTCAAAACATTTTCACAAACAAAATTTGTTAGGCTAAATAATAGAGTATAAAGTGAGTAATTGTATTTAACCACCCCCGTGGATTCGACATTTGAATTTACTTGCTATTGTACTACTTATAACGATAGGTGCACTTGCCTAGTGTTTGTGTGCAAATTGTTAGAGATTGTGATAAAAATTTAGTATAAAGGCATAGAAATAAAACACAAGAAGTTTTTGGTACCGTTGCCGGGGAGTTTGGTTAATATTAGGAAAGCTTGAAATCTATTGATTTAGTCATGTCACTTATTTGTTGTTATAATACCTATTTCTAGTTTTAGTATTTGTTGTCTTGTTTGTAATTTTGTAAGTCATTAGTGAATTGGAGTTCTTAGCTTATGTTTCTCTGTTTTAATTTTGTTTTAAGGAAGTATTCTTTGAGCTAAACTTTTACTTTATTTGTTGTGAAGGTGTGAATTCTCTTGGTTTATGACCTCAAGTAATTCGGGAGAATTGAATCAACTTAATTCCGAAGTTGAGCAGATTTTTTATTGGGATCCAAGGGGTATAAACCTAGAGGTGATACTTGAAGGAATTGAAGTTGAAGGTGAGAATCCTCAAATTGAGAACAATATGGCACATGACGGAAATGCAAGGCCAAGGACAATGGGAGACTATGCGCGACCTTCATTGTTAGGAGCGGAGTCAAGTATTGCCCGACCAAGAGTTGAAGCCAACAATTTTGAGATCAAACCGAATATCATCCAAATGGTTCAACAATTGGTGCAATTTGATGGTTTACCGGACGAAGACCCGAATGCTCATATTGCCAACTTTTTGGAGATATGTGATACTTTCAAGATAAATGGGGCTTCCGAAGATGCCTTCCGCCATCGGCTATTTCCATTTTCACTGAGGGATCGAGCCAAGTCATGGTTGAAATCACTTCCACCGGGTTCCATCACTACATGGAACAATCTTGCCGAGAAGTTCCTTGCTACATATTTCCCTCCGGCAAGGACTGCAAAGCTAAGAAATGATATCTTCTCTTTCCAACAAATGGAGAGTGAGAGCTTATACGATTCTTGGGAGAGATGGAAGGAGCTATTGAGGAAATGTCCACATCATGGTCTAGATTTGGGGCTTCAAATGCAAACATTCCATAGTGGATTAAATTTCCCTTCCAAGCAACTCATTGATGCTTCTTCGGGAGGTACCACTAGTTTGAAGACACCGGAAGAGTTACAAGACCTCATTGAAAACATTGCCATGAACAACTACCAATGGCGTAATCCTAGACCGAAAGCCAAGCCTCGTGGAACACACAATGTAGACATGATGACGGCTTTGGAGGCAAAATTCGATGCCTTAAATAAGAAGATTGAGAGCTTGAGTTTGTCACCTCAAACCGCCCAAGTGATGATGGCTTGTGATTTTTGTGGAGGTGGTCATCCAAACCATGAGTGCCAAACCATGGGAACTTCTAATGCATCATCAACGGAGCATGTGGATTTTCTTGGAGGAGGAAGGCAACCCAACAATCCTTATAGTAATACTTATAATCCGAGGTGGCGGAATCATCCAAACTTCTCATGGAGCAACCAAGGGCAACAAAGACCGTTTCATCCTCCCGGCTTCCAAGTTTCATCAAATCCTCGCGCCCAACCATCTCTTCCTTATCAACATCAACCACCTCCACCTCTTCAACAACCGGTGAAGCCTAGCCTTGAAGAATTAATGACAAAGTTCATTGAGACTACCGAAACCCGGTTCCAACATCAAGAAGCATCCCTGAGGAACCAACAGGCTTCCATTCACAACTTGGAAAATCAAGTAGGCCAACTAGCAAAGCTTTTTTCTGAAAGGCAAGCTGGAACTCTCCCAAGCAACACCGAGCCGAATCCAAGGGAACATGCTAAAGCTATTACCTTGAGAAGTGGAAAGGGATTGGAAATTCCGAAGCAAAAGATGCCAGAAAAAGAGGAAGGGAATAAAGATGAGCCAGTGTATGTTGAGGATGAAGAAAGGATTGAGAAGAAAGAAACACAAAAGAATAAGGAAACTCAAGTATATAGGCCAAAGATTCCATATCCTGCCAGACTTCAACAAGAGAAAAAGGATGAACAATTTGGTAAGTTTCTTGAACTTTTTAAGCAATTGCATATTAACTTTCCATTTGTTGAAGCTCTTTCGCAGATGCCAAGATATGCTAAATTCCTAAAGGAGATCCTTTCCAAGAAAAGAAAGCTGGAGGAATTCTCAATGGTGACATTGAATGAGGAGTGTTCAGCCATTCTTCAAAACAAGAACAAGCTACCACAAAAGCTAAAGGATCCAGGGAGTTTTACTATCCCTTGTACTATTGGTAGTTTGTCAATTGGTAGGGCATTAGCAGATTTGGGTGCTAGCATTAATTTGTTGCCCTATGAGATGTTTAAAAAGTTGGGATTGGGTGAACCTAAACCAACTAAAATGAGCATTCAATTGGCCGATAGATCGGTGAAGTATCCTAGGGGAATTATTGAGGATATACTTGTGAAAGTTGATAAATTCATATTCCCTGTTGATTTTGTGATACTTGACATGAGTGAGGATGTGGAGGTGCCTTCGATTTTAGGAAGACCTTTTCTAGCTACCGCTAAGGCCAATATAGATGTATGTGAAGGGAAGTTAACCCTTAGGGTAGGGGAAGAGGAAGTTATTTTTAAAGTTCCTGAGGCTATGAAATATTCTCTTGATCATGATGATTCTTGTTTTAGGGTAGATATTATTGATGACATTGTCTCCAACCATGTGCAGGGATTATTGAATGATGATCATTTAGAGGTATCCTTGTTGCAAGATGAAGAAGCAAAGAAGGAGTGTCATGAGAATAGTGAAGTCATAGCACATATGGAGTCATCTCCAATCACAACCGAAGGGATGGAGTTCGAAAAAATTGAGAAGGAAAAGGGGGGTAGAATGAAGTCCTCCATTGAAGAACCCCCGGAGCTAGAGTTGAAAAACTGCCGGATCATTTGGAATATGTTTTTCTTGCAGATAATTCTAAACTCCCGGTGATCATTGCAACCGATTTGCAAGAAGAACAGAAAGAAGAGCTCATAAAGGTGTTAAAGAAGCATACAAAGGCAATGGCATGGAAGATATCCGACATCAATGGTATTAGCCCTTCATTTTGCACCCACAAAATATTGATGGAAGAAGACTTCAAACCGGTAGTACAACCCCAAAGAAGGCTAAACCCAAACATGAAGGAAGTGGTCAAAGCAGAGGTAATCAAACTTCTTGATGCCGGTCTCATATATCCTATCTCGGATAGTCCGTGAGTGAGTCCCGTCCAAGTAGTTCCCAAGAAAGGAGGGATGACCGTCGTGCCTAATGAGAAAAACGAGTTGATTCCCATGAGGACCGTAACCGGCTGGAGAGTATGTATAGATTATCGGAAGCTCAATGATGCCACTCGAAAGGATCACTTTCCACTGCCTTTCATTGATCAAATGCTTGAGAGACTTGCCGGTCATAGGTATTACTGTTTTCTTGATGGTTTTTCGGGGTACTTTCAAATTCCAATAGCCCCGGAAGATCAAGAGAAAACTACATTTACTTGTCCCTATGGTACTTTTGCTTACCGTCGCATGCCTTTTGGTTTGTGTAATGCTCCTGCAACTTTTCAAAGGTTCATGTTAGCTATTTTTGAGGGTTTTGTGGAGGATATTATGGAGGTTTTTATGGATGATTTCTCTGTTTTTGGTGATTCTTTTGAGTTTTGTTTGAAAAATCTTGAAAAAGTTTTGCAAAGATGTGAAGAAACTAATTTGGTTTTGAATTGGGAGAAATGTCATTTTATGGTTAAAGAAGGCATTGTATTGGGGCATAAGATCTCTAGCAAGGGCATAGAAGTTGATAGAGCCAAGGTAGAGACCATAGAAAAATTCCCACCACCAACTTCGGTAAAGGCAATTAGAAGTTTTCTTGGTCATGCACGGTTCTATAGAAGGTTTATAAAAGATTTTTCTAAAATTGCTAAACCTCTTACAAATTTGCTTGAAAAAGATGCACCCTTTGTTTTTGATGATACATGCTTAATTGCTTTCACTATGTTGAAACAAAAATTGATTGACTCCCCCATATTGGTTGCCCCCGATTGGTCCAGTCCTTTTGAACTAATGTGTGATGCAACTGAGTTTGCAGTAGGGGCAGTGCTTGGACAAAGGAAAGAAAGGCATTTTCAACCGATATACTATGCAAGCAAGACCTTGACGGAAGCACAAGAAAACTACACCACAACCGAGAAGGAGCTTCTTGCCATAGTTTTTGCTTTTGATAAATTCCGCTCCTATCTTGTTTTGTCTAAAGTCATTGTTTATACTGATCATTCAGCACTCAAATATCTTTTTAACAAAAATGATGCAAAGCCTAGACTAATTAGGGTACTTTTATTGCAGGAATTTGATTTGGAGATAAGAGATAAGAAGGGAGCGGAGAATCTTGCCGCTGATCATCTATCAAGGTTGGAGAATCCACATTTGGAGCAATTGAACGAGGAAGACATCAAATGACACATTCCCTGATGAGAGGTGAGAGGTTATACTTGGTTATGGGTAATGATGATCACACCCCTTGGTTTGCAGATTATGCTAATTATATTGTGGGTCGGATCTTACCAAAGAATTTAACCCCTCAACAAAAGAAGAAATTCTTTTCGGAATTAAAGTACTATCTTTGGGAAGATCCATTTTTGTTCCGAATTTGTGCAGATCAAATCATAAGGAGATGTGTAGCCTACCCTGAGAACATGAGCATATTAGAGCATTGCCACAAGGGTCCGGCTGGTGGTCATTATCACGCCAATGGGACAGCAAGAAAGGTACTTGAGTCGGGATTTTATTGGCCGACTTTGTTTAGAGATGCCCAAAGGTATGTAGAACACTGTGACAATTGCCAACGGACAGGTAATATCTCAAAAAGGCATGAAATGCCCCTCTCTACATTTCAAGTATGTGAGGTCTTTGATTGTTGGGGTATTGATTTCATGGGTCCTTTTCCAAACTCTTTTGGCAATGCATACATCTTGGTTGCAGTTGATTATGTCTCTAGATGGGTGGAAGCCCAAGCTTTGCCAACAAATGATGCTAGAGTGGTTGTTAAATTTTTAAAAAAATTGTTTACTCTCTTTGGCATTCCTAGAGCCATAATTAGTGATCGGGGAACTCATTTTTGTAACCAACAACTTGAGAAGGTCTTGCTTCGATTGGGTGTTACACACAAGATGGCAACCCCTTATCACCCTCAAACTAGTGGCCAAGTGGAAGTGGTTAATAGAGAAATCAAAAGAATTTTGAAAAAAATTGTTGAACATACTAGGAAAGATTGGAGTATTACGCTTGATGATGCTTTGTGGGCATATAGGACTGCATACAAGACCCCTGCCGGGTTTACTCCATATAGATTAGTCTATGGGAAGTCTTGCCATTTACCGGTTGAGGTTGAGCATAAGGCATATTGGGCAATTAAATTGATTAATTTTGATCATGATCTTGCAGGGAAAACCAGACTACTCCAAATTAATGAACTTGATGAGTGGAGGAGAGATGCCTATGAGAACTCACGAATCTACAAGGAAAAAGTGAAGCAATGGCATGACAAGCACTTATTGTCGAATCGGGAATTTAAGGAGGGAGATCAAGTGCTATTATTTAACTCTCGGTTGAAGCTTTTTCCTGGAAAGCTCAAGTCACGATGGTCCGGACCATTCGTAGTCCACAAAGTTTACCCTTATGGGGTAGTAGAAGTTGCACATCCGGATAAGGTTATTTTCAAGGTTAACGGCCATCGTCTCAAACATTATAACGGAGGAGACCCCAGAGAACTTGAAAAAGTCTCTTTCAACCTCCAAGATCCAAGAGATAAGTGATTTATTATGTTTATTTAGTTAATTGTACATAATTTTACTTAATGTGATTTTGAGTGTGAAAATTTTAATTCTCCTTAATTGTGAAGAGGTTTATAATGTGCTATTTGGTATGTTATATTTTAGTTTGTAGTTAATTATTTTTTGTTAAATGTTGTGGCTGGATATGTAAAAAAAAAAAAAAAAAAAAAATCCAAAACGGCGCCGCTTGGTGCGTTCCAGGCGGCGCCGTTACACTGTTCACCCTTTAAAAAAAAGACGTTCTGATCCAGTTTCAGAACTGGATTGAAACGGCGCCGCTTGGTGCGTTCCAGGCGGCACCGTTACACTGTTCACCCTAAATTAAAAAAAAAAATGTTCTGATCCAGTTTCAGAACTGGATTGAAACGGCGCCGCTTGGTGCGTTTCAGGCGGCGCCGTTTTACTGTTCACCCAAAAAAAAAAAAAAAAAGAGGAGACGCAAGCCGCGTTCTACCAAACGGCGCTGTTTGGACTTAACCAAACGGCGCCGTTTTGACTCTTAAAAAAAAAAAAAAAAAACACACACACACACAACCCACAACAGAAACCTCTTCTTCTTCCTCTCTTTTCACTCTTCTTCCTTCCCCCTTCACTCGGTTCTCTCTTTCCATTTTCTTTGTTCAAGAAATTCCATCCTTCTCACATTTTTCTTACTCCTAACTTCATCCTCCCATTTCAACTTTGAGGCACAAGAGCTTTCAAGCACTCCATTAGTTTGTCTCTTTAACCTTTCCTCTTGCAATATTTATTTATTTTTTTATTTTTTCTTTCGTTTTTTTTTGCGTTAAATGCTTTGGTAATTTATGATTGTGGTGCATTTGTTTGTTGTTGGCTTGCAATTCTTCTCTAATGTTGTTGGTTATCTCTTGTTTTTCTTTATGCCCACCATGTGTTTGATGAAATGCCACAATGAAAATTAATGGTTAAATTTGTGATATTCTTTACTACTTTGCATTCTATTAGTAATATAGACTTATTCTTATTAATTTTTTATAGTTAGTTTATTTAATTTTATTGCTTACTATAGTTACTAATTATTTCACCTTTGTCTAACATTTTTTGTGCAATTTATTTTATTATTATTTTTTTCTTTCTTTCTTTTCTTTTCTTTTCTTTTTCTTTTTCTCTTTCTTTCTTTTCTTGTTTAGCTAATTTGCAATTTTCATTTTTTATGTGTATTCCTTGTACAGTTATTTGTGGCATTTGTATTTTCACATAGGTAGTCTAATTTCTCTTTAAGGGTTCATTTTGGAAAAGAAAGCATGCCGAGAAAAACCACCGTCCAACCCAAAAAGCCTAAACGTACAAGGGATGTGGCTTCCTCTTCGGGCGCCGGCCCTTCCTCATCATCACCCCAAGTACCTCCCCCCAATATTTCCTACCTCCATCCTACTCGTTTCACCGATGATCAACATCGGGAATGGTACACTTCACGTCAACAAAACTCTATGATCATTGAGCGTACCATTTTCGCTGAGATGAATGAGCTGTTTATTATTTCTGGTTTATTCCATGCCATAGGATGGAGGCCTATCCTTAACCTCTCCGGTACTTACTATCCTGTCCTTGTCAAGGAATTTTATGCCAATATTAGGGATAAATTTGACAAATTTGGCAAGGTCCTTCATACTCATATTAAGGGTCAATCAATTATCGTCACCCGTCCCCTTCTCGCTGAACTTCTTCACATTCCTGATGAAGGGAATTGGGTTCGGATAGACAATAAAAAGAAAGAGATACTCTCGGACCGGGAGTGGGATTTTAAGACAGCTTGGCGAGCATTAGATTTAACATATAACAGAATGGGTACAAGTTATGGTTTTAATGCCAATACCCTTTCCCCTAGGCTTCGTTTAGTGGTCTATTTACTTACTTTTAATGTTCTGCCTAGGGCGAGTGGGTTAAATGAGGTTCGATGCTCGGACATTTATATTACCCACAAACTGCTTACTCGATCACCCATTCCATTAGCTTCCATTTTACTAACACAAATGAATTAGGTGGTTGCTTCCAGTTTTACCACGAAAGCGTTTGTTTTTCCTCTTCTTATCACACAGATTCTCCGACGCTTTAACGTGGATTTTCACAGAGAGGTTGCCCTTTCCACATCGGCTTGTGAGGTGCTCACCACAAGAACACTACAAAACTGCGGCTACCAATATGATGATGAGAGAAATGAATGGATCACGAGATTTGACGCTGAACTTCAGCAAGGCATCCATTCTACGGCCGGCATGCATGTAGATCCAGAAAGTGTCCGCCGACCTCGTCCTAACATCGCCTCATCCTTCACCGCAGATTTTCAAGCCGAAATGCGCACAACATTTGCTGAAATCCAGATTCAATTGGGCCGCCTTTCTATAGCAGACCATACTCGCCAAGAACAGCTCGCCGAACTCCATCGAGGCCAACAGCAAATCCTCGAACAACAGCAACTTTTGGGCCAACAATACGCCGGCCTCGCCGAATCCCAAGCAACGCTCCTTCAGAATCAAGAGCAACTTATGCACACCATGCAACGACAGGAAACGTATCTCACCGGGCTTTGGCGACAACTTTTTCCAGGAGCTGGCCCCAGGTCGAGTGATGGTACGGGCAATATATGAAAAAAGGGCAGTTCTTTCTTTTCTATTTTGTCCTTTTATTTGTTTATTTATTTTATTGCTATGTTTTTATGGTTCCACTTTCATTATGTCATTGTTTCTAGCTTTCTTTTATTTCCTTCTGCTGTGAAGTATATAGAAGGTGCAGCTTGCTGCTCATATGGTTTTGCCCATCTTTCACGTACGAAACAGCCATATTTTTCACCGTTTGTATGTTTGGTTGTTTGGTGTGGTGTTCTGATGGAATTTGTGTTGTTTGCAGTCATTTTTTTTAATTAATTTATTATGAAGCTTTCATTTTGTTGGATTCAGTTCACTATATTTCTGTTTATGCAGTCTTTTATTTATCTCTCTCCCCAACATTGCGGACAATGTTGTCTTAAGTGTGGGGGAGTTGGCTTTAGAAATTAGAAATAGAAGTTACTTTCAAGATTTTTGTTGAATTCTCTTATTTTTATTTTTGGAATCTTCAAGGTGTTTCAAGATTTGCATGTTTTATCTTTTATCAAAGAGTAGTTATACAAACATTCTAAAGGTTATGCCTAGTACCTTAAACTTGGATTAAGTAAGCACCCCTTGTATTCTTTGCTTGTATGGAATTCATCTTTTAAGCACATTCCACTTTGCTTTTGTTGTGATGATTATGGAGTTGAATCTTGTGTTATTGGCCTTAGAATTCAACATAACTTTTACCCTAGAACCCACATTCACTTGCCTTGAGGCGAAATGAATAAGTAACCTTAGTTTGATCTTGAAATGATGGTAATAGGCCTTCTTTGTCCCGATTGAGCCTTTCTAGCTACCGCTCTTTATTTTATCCGTAGTACCATTTCTTGAAGCCTTTGTGCATAAATTTTCCAATCTATATTCTAGATTTTTCCTTCTTTCAAATTTTAAAACTCCACTCTTTATATTTAACCCTTCTTTGCGAGAGCTAAATGCATTTTTACCCTTAAGTTAGCAAAGAGTATTGTGGAAATTGGAACAATGGGTGGAATGGAAGATGATAGGAAAAATAGGCTTTATAAAAAAAAAAAAGAGTGGTGAGATGATTTTATATGATCGGGAATTGGATTACACCTCAATGAAAAAAAAAAAGAAGAAGAAAAAAAAAAGAGAAAAGAAAGAAAAAATTGTTATATATTTGTCTATTATTGAGAAGGCTTCTTACATTTCTTGATGCCTTCAAGATGTATATATGTTTTCATTATTATTATTGTAAATTTTGTCATGATTGAGGTTAAATTTATGAGTTGATAAAGATGGGTGATGATGGAAAGATTGTGGGTTGAAGCTTAATATGTGCAAGTGGTTGAATCCAAAGTGAAGGGATTTGGTAGAGAATGGGAGTTTGTGGTTGAATGTAGGGGAATGGTGATATTCCTTGTGGCTAATAAGGGTTATTGCTTTTGTTTTATATCTCATTCCTTTCTCTTTAGCTCTCATTTCTTTGATCTTGAATTCCTTACCTTTGTTTGGCACCCTAAACTTTCCCTGAGCCTAATATTACAAGCATGAAAGTCCTACCTAATCGATATTAAATTTTGGTTACCGTATTAGTGGAGAGGTTTTGTGAATGCCGGGCTTATGGGGTATTATGCTTTCTTGATGACAATTCCTTGGCCAATAACATGAAATTCACTCTTATAATTTTTGAGCATTTGCATTAGCTGGAAACACAACACACACAGATTCTTGCTTACATTGTAAGACAAGGGGGTGATTGTTTAATCTTTGTAATGGATAATTAGGATGACTATTAGATTGATTGTGTAGATTGCTCAAGATTTCTCAAGAAGCAATGCTTTCTCTGTTTTGCACTCCTTTGTAATACTTCAAACAATTCTTTATTTCTTGGGGATTATTGTTCAAATTTCTTAATTGTTTTGTAGTATTGCTTAGGGACAAGCAATGTCTAAGTGTGGGGGAGTTTGATATTCTATATTAGTGCTTCATATAATTATTATTTTGAGCTTGATTTTATGTTAAATTTTGGTGTTTTAATCACCATTATACTCCCTTTATCTCTTATTTGCTTTAGGTGATATTATTGAAGATTTGGAATTAAATGAAGCAAACAAGGGAAATTTACACAATAAAGAACAATAGAGAAATGCAGAGGAAAAACAGACTGGTAGACATATTTCAAGTCGGATTTTGACCTCTATGAAGATTTCAAATGCAAAAGTGGTATTCTATACAATTATAGAGGACATTCTGAAGTTTGCATAATGGTAAAATTGGTGTCAATCGGTGTTCATTTGCATACCCTACTTATGCTGCAAAGTCACCTGTTCTGCATTGGGTTCCATTTTTGACACAGTTTGGTATAATGATCATAACCTGAGTTCTAGATGCCCAATTGATGTGATTAAAATCTCTGTGGAAAGCTAAGATCATGATATACAACTTTAAGGAAGACATCAAGACCTAGAGCAGCCGATTTGGTGGTCTAAATGCACCTAGAAGTCAAAACAGTGTCACAGTCGGGCAGCAGAAACTTGCACCAAAACTGGGGGCAAGCGGTGCCGTTTGGTGTGATATAAGCGGCGCCGTTTGTGTCGATCTGGAGCTGCTTTTAAGATGCATTTATCTCTCTTTTGGGGCAGATTTTCATACCCCTTTAGGGCAGAAACAAGACAGCCGATTGGAGTGGACAGAAAACAGCAAAAACACCAAGAAAACACACCAATTTCTTCTTCCAATCCATCAATCTTGCAAGAGAAATCAAGAGAGAAGATTGAATCCTTGAAGAAAGAGAACATCCACCTTGAATATCCATGGAAAAAGCTGCAACTTTCTCAACAAAATCGTGAAGAACTTCAACCTTGAAGAAGAGAGGAGATTTCAACCATGAAAATGAGCAATCCTTCCTCTTTCTTTGTTGTTTTATGTTCTTTGATTTGTAATATGTTGATGAACTAAAATTTTGAATACTTGGATGGGTATGAACCCTAGATTTTGCCTATGTGAATGAATTGTTTCCTTGGTTGATTTAATTCGAATTTCTTGTGGATTGTTTGTGGGTTTGAATGGTTGAATTGATTGAGTGGATTATTGATGCATAATCTGGAATTTTTGTTCACTTGGAATTGAGAAAGGAAGGGTGATATATAATTGATTCATAATCTGGAAATTTTCACTTGGAATTGAGAAAGGAAGGGTGAAATAGACCATACACAAACAATGGGGATGATTTAGGTGACTAGAGATAGAAACCTAAACATCTTCTTGATAATTAGAGAAATCTAATTGGAAATTCAATATTCTTAATGCATTCTTGGGTTGAATTGGTTAGAAAGAGATTTCAACTAATTAATCTAAGAGTAGAGAACTTTCATCTAGAGATAGAGTGAGTTCTATCATTGGAATTTCATCAAACATAAGAAGTAAAATTTATCAACCAAGGGACATTTCTATCACATAGGTAATTCTAGGGGGATTAACCATCCAAGTATTGTTTTCTCTATTGAATTCTCTCTTACAAGCAAGATTAAAGTTGGTTTAACTAGTTAAGTTAGATTCTTTTACCTAGTAGTTATTCAAAACATTTTCACAAACAAAATTTGTTAGGCTAAATAATAGAGTATAAAGTGAGTAATTGTATTTAACCACCCCCGTGGATTCGACATTTGAATTTACTTGCTATTGTACTACTTATAACGATAGGTGCACTTGCCTAGTGTTTGTGTGCAAATTGTTAGAGATTGTGATAAAAATTTAGTATAAAGGCATAGAAATAAAACACAACACTAGCCTATACAGACTTAAGCTCAACCCAAAAATATATTCAGGCTCAATTTTAAGGCTCAAGCATGGCTTTGACCTAGCCTTAAAAAAGCTCAGCCCAAAATATTCCGGCCAAACAAGATCGGGCTCAAGTTGACCAAGGTCTGATTAACAATCCCACTAGTGAAAAGATAGAAGTTGGAAAGGTATACAAGGAAATCCAAAAGAAGACCTGCCTAGTGAAGAAGATAGAAATTGTAAAAGACTATGGAAATTAAAAGGCCCTTTTCACTAACACCACGACATTAGAGACGGAAATATCTGTCACAAATCTCTATTAGTGACAGAAAGTTTCTTTGCTAAGAAAATCATTGCTAATTGTGACGAAACAAAGAATCCATAGCAATTAGCATCGGATTTGGGACACAAAAAAAGGGTCAAACGGCTATATTACGAATAACTTAGTGACGCATTTGCATCATATGATAATATACTTAAATTTTATAAAAGAAACTGCAGCTAATTTGACACAAATTTGCATCAGATTTGGTTTTAGAAATTATTTTTCATGAATACAACAGATTTGCGACGAACATATATTATTATTTAAAAAGAAAGATAAAAAAATATATAAATTATTAAATAAAATTTTAAAAATAATTTTGGTCGAGTTAGAAATTATCATTTAAAAATTAAAAGAAAATCTCAAAAAAAATTGTGCATTGAACCAACCTGATCCACTACCTGATTTGGCCTGGATAACTCGCGACTAATAGATCGAGTCATCCCGACCTAAATTTTTTGTGAGCCAATCATGCACATAAATCGTTCATTTCACAAGATGTGGGATTCGATTTGCGTTGCTACAAAGTTGGAGGATTTTCTCTTCTACTATGCTACGTCACTTCTTGTATTTCATTCACCATATAATATATTTATGTTATACATTGTTGTTATATATTATTATCTTAATAATGCATTTATAAAATTAAAAATAAAAACAAATTTATTTTCCCATAAATTAAGTAGAATCTTTATATACAAATAAGTATGTATTTTTGTTATTTTTTACACGTAGCTATTGTTAATCCCTCTCAAATTTGCAAAGGATTAGGGACAATATAAAAATTTTTAAATCGGTATATATATGTATTTTTTATTTTTCTCCACATGGCTGTCACTGTCTAATCCCTCACAAATTTACAAGGGATTAGCAACGACCACATGTAAAAAATAAAAAGCACATACTAATTTAAAAATTAAGTTGTTGTCGGTAATATCTCGCAAACTTGCAAGGAATTAGTAATGTTTATATAAAAAATATATAAAAATACATACTAATTAAAAAATTAAGCAGCCGTAGATAGTTTATGAGGGATTAGCGATGGCTATGTTTTAAAAAATATAAAAATTAAGTGGGCATCACTAATCTCTCTTTAATTTGTGAGGGATTAGCGATGATCACGTAGAGATAAAAAATACATACTAACTTAAAAATTAAGTGATTGCCACTAATCCCTAGAAAATTTCTAAAAAATTAGCAACAGTTATGCGCAGAAAAATAAAAGGAGATTAGCAATAGTTACATGAAAGAAATAATAAAAAATACATACTAATTTAAAAATTAAATGACTTATGTACAGAAAAAATAAAAAATACATGCTAATTTGAAAATTAAGCAAATATCATTGCTCTTTGGCAAATTTATGAGGAATTAGTGACAACTACATGAAAAAAAATAAAAAGATTGTTATGAATTTAAGTATTCGTAATGCAAAATTAAAGCAAAAGCGTCACTCAATATGATAACAATATAAAACTAAAAAAAAGAGAAGATATAATATATAGAGAGAAAGTAGAACTCAAGAATCAAGACTAAATTCATCATCTTATTAATGTCATCATATGGTCCTGTATATAGGCTCATAATACAAGAGTTTATGCAAACCCAAAATCTAATGGGGAAAGAAAATCAAATCTGATTAGGAGTCATATTTTGAAAGTCCAGTTCTCTTCAGGAAACTGACTAATATGAACATCTACATATTATTTCATAACACTCCTCTTTGGATGTTCATAACATAAATAATATACCTCGTTAAAACCTTACTAGATAAAAACCCAATGGGGAAAAAAAACTCTAGTGAAGGAAAAAGAGTACATTATTCTTTATGTAATTATTACTCCCCCTGATAAGAGAATCTTTTGAGATTTCTTAACCAATACTTTCTAATCAAGTGTTGCTATCGGTAAATTCTTAGTGAATAGATTTGTCAAATAATCAAATGATCAAGTTAATTGCACATCAATATCACATCTCTTCTGGAGCTCGTGATTAAAAATATACTTTATCAAAACTCCTTAGATATATACCAAACTTTATTATCATCTAACAATACAGTTAGAATTCCTTCTCAGAGGATATAGATTTATCTCGAATACATTAATCATGATTACATATATTCTCATCTAACATCATGAATTTTTATTTCTTCAACATGAGTTGAAGATGTGGCTATTATAATTAACACATGCCTATAAATGCATGGTTTATGTGGATCTTATAGGTAACTTATACCTTGCATATCCATCTCAACAGGAGTTGATTGTTCTTAATATTCGAGATAAATTATCTCAAGGAGATATCAATAGGCAAGTTTAATGTCAACTCAAAATTTATTGGGTAGAGAAGAACTATAATAGATATTTGCTTACATTCAAACAAGTGTATTTATGCTCTAAATTACAGAGTTTAGTACTTTTGGACCAAAGAGTTCTTCAATATCCTTTAATAGATATAAAGAATCTCACTATAATAACCCAATGACAATTGATGTGCTATGTCCATGTGAAACATCTTCAGGATGTTAAATCAAAATAAAATGTTAACTTTTCAAAATGTTGATCACAATACTTGCTCCTCTAAATTTTTCAGAAAAAATATCTTGATCATCAAATTCTTTTCTCTTTTGCAGATTTTATTACCAAAATCAAGAGATCAACAATGCTTCAAGCGTGTATAAAAAATTATGTCTATAGAATTTTTATATTTGTCCTACTAAGACATTTATCCAAATAGGAATATCTATAAGTAGAATATTATATTGACTAACTCTACAGGAGTCAGACAAACAAGCAATATGCAATATTATGCAAATAAAAAATATTTTAAACTTCCAGTTCATTAATTCTTGTGCATAGATCAAGATAATAAAAGTCATAAATGATATCATCTTTTAATTGATGATTTTCTCCCCCTAATGTGGGGAACACTATGCCAATCAATAGATTGTATAATGAGGATATCTTCTGATAAAGAAATACATATAGCAAGTACAGCTACGAATAGAATTTCTTCATATATGGACATACTCAATCATTCTTTTAATAAAAATTCACTAAGAAAATCTCATTATGTTCTACATGAACAATTATATCCTTCAAGCATATCGAGTCCGTCAGGGACTTCAAATATAAGTACTATTATCAAATGATAACAAATATAAATACATATTAAGTGCTATCATTCACCATTATATCCAGCACTAGAAATATATTTCTTCGTTATCAGTACCAGGTCTTACGAAAAATCATACACCATAACTCATAGCAAATTTTCACTTTTATAGTTCGCATTTTATAAGCAAATATTAATTGTTATCTCTTTGTATTACACTTCAGGTATATAATTCTTGTTGGGAATACATGTACACGTAAGCGTACTTGTGAATTGTTTAAAATTTTCATATTTCTCATGCGAACTTTATCATTTCGAGTCTGCAGACCTCGATTTGAAAATATTCAATATCTTATGCGCATTAATATCTTTAAAGTCATATACTTGTGCGCTTCTAATAGTTTCCCAATCATATTGAGATCTCATCATTTATCACAATTTTCAGGTACCTGAATTTCTTTTGGAAATAATATATCAATGATATTTGGAGAAAAATTCTGCTGGAATTTTAATCTCCTCAACATAACATATATGACCATCTTAAACCTTTGCTCCAGTGAGGAGTTTGTATCTTTGGAAACCGACTTATCTACCACATTTCAGTTGTATCTCAAATTTATTTGTAGTGGTAGATTATCCTTCAGGAATATCAAATAGGAGCATTCTTTGCTGGATGTTGGTCAATTAATATACCTGGCTATATAAATTATCCTTTGAACTTCTAGTTCAAGGTATCTTCTATGAGGATTGAAATACCTAAGAGGGGGGGGGGGTTGAATTAGGTATTTGGCTAATTATGGCAAATTCAAACTTTATATATGTATAGACCTATTGCAGATTATACGAATAAGAAAGAAACAGTTTATGGCACAGCAATATAAGAAATGTAGACAAAAGAACACAAGCAATTTATAGTGGTTCGATCCTCAAGATCTACCTCCACTACCTTAAGTCCACACTTAAGGATTTCAATAACTCTACTATGTGCTCAAGTTCACAGATTACAAGAGAGGTTCACCACACTGTGGTTTTACACTTATAACCTCTTCTAGTAATTTTACAAACAAGGCTCACCAACCTATGGTTTTATATCTCCAACAACCTTGAATCACAACGTCAAGGATCACCCTTATCTAAAGGGTTTTATGTTATCAAGATAACCTTGCTAGAGCTAGTAGATCAACACAATTGAATAAGTAAAGATGAGTGTGTAGATGTTACCACTTGTTGGTAGAAATTACAGAAAGTTGCACCTTCACACTTTGATGTCTTTGGATTGATCAATTGAATGCACAATACATAAGAGAGCTTGAGAAATGTTTGTGATAGACTTTAGAAAGCTTAGAGTATTCAAATTATTCAAAACTTACAAAAGATTGCACGTTTATAGCTTTTATAGAATTTGAAAATCAGTTGAAACAGCTATAAAACGGCTAGTTAACGGCTATTTTCAGGAAATTCGGACGACCGAATTCTGCGTCCGAATTTTTCGGAAGACCAAATTCTTCCTGCTTCGTCCGAATCTTCGTCCGAATTTCTCTGGAAGAACAGTGACCATGCTGAAGACCAAAATTCGGACGACCGAATTTTTCTTCATGCGTCCGAATCTTCTTCTGAATTTTTCTGGAAGAACAGTAGCAAACTTTTGCTACCAAATTCGGACGACCGAATTTTATGGAATTGTGTTCAAACTTTGTAAAATCATTTGAAATCAATCTTCCAAGTATTTGATATACATTTGGTATATATAGATAACTTATTTTTACAAACATAAGTTTGAAAACCAAAATCAAACTCATTTGATCATATAAAGTTATCTTAAAAACTTTTAGGACACAAAACCACATTTACTAAGAATTCATTCAAACAAAAAATACTTTTAAACTTAAGAAACCAATTTTATGCTCTCTTATGCATTCAATAGACTCCAAGACATACAAGTGTAGAGTTTACATAGATATTACCTATCATCATACCTACTCTACACTTCAAGTCTTCAATGCCTTGAGTTCATCTTTGAATAAGCCTCAAAAGACTCATAGCTTACTGAGGTTGTTCTTGCTCTTTGTCTTGAAGGCAATGAGACTTCAAACTTCTTTCTTCATAAATCCTATCACACAATATAAACATATTAGTTCTCATCAATATTTGTCATGAATCAAAATTACATGATTTGCCCTTAGGGCTTACAATTTCCCCCTTTTTGATGATGACAAACTTTGATGCAATATGTGATGGATTTAAACCGATTAACACAAAGAAGTATTCATGTCAATGATAGAAAACAAGCAATTTAGCATATTGACATATACAAGGCTCATTATGAGCCTATAACCCAACCAACCTCCATTTACCTCCTTCCTTCGAACATTTAGGATAGAAGATATAGCATTTAAGCATTTAGAAAAAGTTCTAAGAGAGGTTTTAAGGTTGTTAAAAGCTTATCAAAGCTCCCCCTTAGATTGTGCTCATTTTTCAACAAGTTTGGACTAGATATACTATGCATCCAAATTTTGACATATCAAATCCAAACTTTAAAATAAGATAAATGAAAGCTCCAAATTTTGTAAATAAGCTTTCCTAAGGTTGTTCAAACATATAGTAAGAGATTAAAACATATTTGAATCAATTTGAACAACAAAAGAGCACATTTTGACAACACAATATGGATGCATCCGAATTTTATAGCATGCATCCGAATTTTGAATCACATGCGTCCGAATTTTGAATCACATGCATCCGAATTTTTAATCTCATGTCCAAACTGCAACAGATTCAATATAATTGAAGTTTTGAAATGATATAAAGGTTTCATAATGTTGTTCAAACATAATGGAATAGATTAAGACAGATTTGAACCAATGTGGGTAAACAGAAAAAAATTTTGACCATAAATAAGAATGCATCCAATTCTTAAAACCTTGCATCCGAATTGTAATGCATAAAAATTCATATTGTAGCAGATGCAACATTTAGTAGCATTAAATACTAAGTTCATATAAGACTAAGTTTTCACATGTATTGCATCATATTGCATCATATTTTCTCCCCTTTTTGTCATCATAAAAAATAAAGGGATCAATGAAAATGAGATGTTCAAGTTAGCATATAAAAGAAGCTCTCATCACTGGGATTTCATCATTGAGCTTCACTATTACATAAAAAATAGCAAAATATTTAACAAATTAAGAATAGAAAATGCAGCAAAATGCTTAGAAAACTTAACAAAATACAGTAAAGAGATTAGAAAAGAAGGCTTAGTCTTGTGATGGAGATGTTGATGGGGAGGCTCGGCTCACTCCTTTCTTGATTGCCAAGTGCTTAACTCTTCCTTGACTGAAAGAGATTGTTGCTGGAGATACAATTGCAGCTTGAGCTACTTGACTTCCTGCCACTGGTAGATCTTCATGAGCCTGTTCTTGTTCTTTTTCTTCTGCTGTAGTCTTATCATTTCCACCCTGATCATCCTCTTCATTACTGCTATCCTCATTGTCTTCTTTCTCTGCTTCTCTATCTCTTTCTATTCTTTTCGGAGGGGTTTCTCTTTTTGTCCTCCAAACATTATCCTCATCATGAACTAATTGCATTCTCTTAAAAGTTTCATTTGTGTAAATTTCACCACTCTTAAAGGCTTGCCCTCTTCCAGGAAGTTTGATCTTAAAATTCATGAAGATTCTGGTTAATAATCTTCCAAATGGGAATGCCTTGGTTACTGTTTTTCTGGCTGCAATCATATGTTTCAAGGCTATATACCCAAAGTTCATTCTTCTATGCTCATGCAGGGCTAACATGATTACCATATGCATATTTCCAACTGATGATTTGTGTCCAAAATTAGGAACAATCATTGTAGTCACCATGTGATGCAAAACTCTACCTCTAGCATCCAAATTCTTAATTCCCCTTTCCTTTATGGCTCTAAACTCTCCTCCATTTGTAAATGCTTCTTCAAATCTAACATGTGTGAAGAGTTCACGATCATAGCAATGCATGGATGCTGAATAATATCTAGCTCCTTCGTCACCCACTCCACAAATTCTATTTATCAATCCTTCATTGAATTCAATGTCTATTTGTGATACTCTAGATGAATACCATTGTATCACATTATCCCCTATCATCTCAATTCTATCCTCTTTCAAGTTTGCATAGAATTCATATATCAAAGTAGGATAAAATTCTTCATCAATGAATAGCAAACTACTCCAACCAATATCATTGAAATGAGATAGAACAATATCCATGTTTGACAGTTTATCAATATCCACCTTATATCCAGGAATGATTTTTCTACTACTCTTATTCCATTCATCAAATTCATGAGTAGATTTAATAGAGATAAACCTGTCAACTCCAGATTGTGTTTGAGGAATGCGAATCCATCTTGGCTGATTGAGGATTGGGTCTCCATCTCCTTCCTTAGCCTTTCCTTTTCCTTTCTCAACATTGGGCTTCTTTGTTCTCACCATGATGTTTTCTCTTGAGAAGGATTGGTTTTCTGTATGAAATTAGGGCTTGGAAGTTTAAAAATGAAGGAAAATCGGGATGAGAATGTGTGATTTTGAAGGGATTTTGATTCGGATGTGAATGGGTATGAGAGGTTTTAAAAAGGATGTGAAATTCGGAAGTTGAAATGTTGAGAAGATTGTTTAATCTTCATTTAAAGAGTTATGTCCGTAAAATTCGGTCGACCGATTTTTCAGGTCTGCGTCCGAATTTTCAAGTAAAAGTTTCTGTTTCGTCAGTTCAGAAAATTCGGTCGACCGAATTTTCTGACCTGCGTCCGAATTCTTGATCAAAAGTCTCTGTTTCTTGACACTCAGAAGATTCGGTCGACCGAATCTTCTGCAGTGCATCCGAATTTTGAATCAAAATTTCCTGCATTCACCAAAACTTCAATACACACATTAATCATTGAATCTTGAAATTCCTAAGAGTCTTCTTAGGTGATTGAACCTTTCCTCAGCCAAAGGCTTTGTAAATATGTCAGCAATTTGATCATTTGTATTTATATATTCTAAGCATATATCCTTTTTAATTACATGGTCACGAATGAAATGATATTTTATCTCTATATGCTTAATCCTAGAATGTTGAATGGGATTTATGCTCAAGTTAATAGCACTAGTATTATCACATAATATGGACACACAATTGAATTTAAGACCATAATCAAGTAAAGTATGCTGCATCCATAACAATTGTGCACAACAACTTCCTGCAGCTATGTATTCAGCTTCTGCAGTGGATAAAGACACACAAGATTGCTTTTTACTAAACCAAGATACAAGACAACTACCAAGAAATTGACAATGACCACTTGTGCTTTTACGTTCAACTTTACAACCAGCATAATCCGCATCAGAATATCCAATAAGTTCAAAAGATGAAGTTTTTGAAAACCAAAGGCCATAGTCATGAGTATCAATTAAATAACGAAAAATTCGTTTGACATAAATTAGATGAGATTCTTTAGGACATGATTGGAATCTAGCACATAAACATACAGCAAACATAATATCTGGTCTACTAGCTGTGAGATAGAGTAGGCTTCCGATCATACCTCTATATAATTTTTCATCAATACTCTTACCTTTCTCATCTTTATCAAGTTTAGTTGATGAACTTATTGGAGTACTTATCCCTTTTGCTTGATCCATTCCAAACCTTTTCAATAGCTCCTTAGTATACTTTGCTTGATTGATGAATACTCCATCCTTGGTTTGCTTAATTTGCAACCCAAGGAAGAAACTTAGTTCTCCCATCATGCTCATCTCAAATTCATTTTGCATAGTTTTAGCAAACTCTTCACAAAGAGAAGTATTAGTAGCACCAAAAATGATATCATCAACATAGATTTGTACAAGTAAAATATCATTTTTAGATGATGTTTTAATAAAAAGAGTTGTATCTACTTTTCCTTTAGTAAAACCTTTTGAAAGAATAAAACCACTTAATCTTTCATACCAAGATCTTGGAGCTTGTTTCAGTCCATATAGAGCTTTAGTTAATTTGAAAACATGATTTGGAAATTTTTCATGAATAAAGCTAGGAGGTTGTTCTACATAAACTTCTTCTTCAATAAAACTATTTAGAAAAGCACTTTTGACATCCATTTGAAATAGTTTAAAGTCTTTAAAACAAGCAAATGCCAAGAGTATTCTGATAGACTCTAATCTGGCCACTGGAGCAAAAGTTTCATCATAATCAATACCTTCTTCTTGATTGAAGCCTTGAGCAACAAGTCTAGCTTTATTTCTAACAACTTCTCTTAGTTCATTTAACTTATTTCTAAATATCCATTTTCTACCAATAACAGAATGATCATGAGGTCTAGGAATAAGAGTCCAAACTTTATTTCTCTTAAACTGATTTAACTCTTCTTCCATAGCAATAATCCAGAAATTATCACACAATGCATCATCAATATTTTTAGGTTCAATATGAGATAAAAAGGCAAAATTATCAATAAAGTACCGTCTTGTTTTGACTCCTTGAGAGACATCACCAATGATTTGCTCCTTAGGATGACTTCTTGCATATGTGAGATCTTTTGGAAGTTCTTGATTATTGCTTGATTGACCATCATGTTCTTGCTCCATTATTTCCTCTTCTTTAGCATGATCTTCCAATGTAGGTACTTGGTGTTGAGTTTGATTTTCGACCATTGAGGAACCTGCATCATCTTCATTTCTTCTTTGGAGATAAATATTAGATTCATCAAAAGTTACATGAATAGTTTCTTCAACACATAATGTCCTTTTGTTATAGACTCTATATGCCTTTTTATTTGATGAATAGCCTAGAAATATGCCTTCATCAGATTTTCTATCAAACTTACCAAGATTGTCACTAGTGTTTAAAGTAAAGCACTTACAACCAAACACTTTAAAATAGACAATTGATGGAGTTTTATCAAATAAAAGTTCAAAAGGTGTTTTTCTTATAAAAGGTCTTAGTAAAACTCTATTCATTACATAGCATGCTGTATTTACAGCTTCAGCCCAAAAGTATTTAGGTAAAGAATTTTCACAAAGCATTGATCTAGCCATTTCTTGCAATGTTCTGTTTTTCCTCTCAACAACACCATTTTGTTGAGGTGTTTTGGCAGCTGAAAAATTATGAGTAATACCATACTCATCACAGAATTTAGTAAAATCTTGGTTGCAAAATTCTCTTCCATTATCACTTCTAATAGAGATTAAGTTGCAGTTAAGAGAAATTTGAACCTTCTTGAAAAGTTTTGAAAATTCATAAAATGTTTCATCTTTTTGTGATAAAAAGATTACCCATGTAAATCTGGAAAAATCATCAACAATCACATAAGCATATCTTTTACCACCAAGACTAGTAGTCCTCATAGGTCCAAATAAGTCCATATGAACTAGTTCAAGAGGTTTTGAGGTAGAGACCATTTTCTTTGGTTTGAAAGATGTTTTTGATTGTTTTCCATATTGACAAGCATCACAAATATGAGTTTTATCAAAATGCATTTTTGGTAATTCTCTAACTAGTTCTTGAGTAGAAAGTTTGTTTAATAAATCCATGCTTACATGTCCTAATCTTCTATGCCATAGAAATCCATCATTGTCATGAATAGCAAGACATTTAATATCATTAGTGATAAGCTCATCAAGATATAGCACATATACATTACTAACTCTTTTAGCTACAAAAATAGTTTTATTACTTGCACTATCAAGAATGGTACAAGTATCACATTTAAACTCTACTTTGCAACCATTGTCACATAATTGACTAATGCTAAGTAAATTATACTTTAAACCATCAATAAGTAGAACTTGCTTGATAAGAGGGAAGGAACCTTTACCAATGTTACCTATTCCAAGTATTTTCCCTTTCTTCTTATCTCCAAAAGTAACAAAACCTTCACTTGTAGCTTGAAGCTCACTAACAAGTGATGCATTCCCAGTCATGTGCCTTGAGCAGCCACTATCAAGAAACCATTTAGTGGCACTTGATCTTGAGGCAAATTGTACCTATACCAAATTGGAAAGAGTGATTTTGGTGCCCATATCTTCTTGGGTCCAAGAGGGTTAGTAATAGCTCCTTTAACTCTCCAAATGGTCTTCACTCCATTTTCTATCTTTCTTTTTATAAAGCATGTAGAAACTTTGTGTCCATGCTTACCACAATATGTACAACAAGTATGAGACCTATAATGAGAAGATTCATTAACAAATAACCCTTTAGGTTTTGGATCAAAACAATCATGTGTAAAACCGAGACCATGCTTTACAAATGAGGATCTTTGATAACCAAGTAATTTATTTAAATTTTCTCTTCCATTTGTAAATCTCTCAATGCATAAAGTAAGATCATTTACTTTCCTTTTTAAAATCTCATGATCTTTTAGCATTGATTCAAGAGAAGTAATTTTTGAAGAAAGCTTTTTGTTTTCAAAGGATACATATTGTATGGTAGTATTCAAAACATCCTTTTCAATGATAAGAGAATTAATGGTCTCAAGATGTCTATCATTTTCAATACATAGTTTTGAATTTACATTTGAAAGATCATTAATTTTGGATTTCATTTCTTTATTTCTTCTTGAAGCCTTTTTCAGTTCTTCATACAATTCTACAATTAAGTCACTAGAATTAATATCATCATCACACAAATTTGAAATAGAAGGAGAAGATTGTACCTCATCATCAATGGCCATAAAGCATATGTTGGCCTTCCCTTCACTTTCATCCTCACTTTCTTGTTGATCCCATGTTCCAGCTAGTCCTTTTCCTTTCTTGGCAGATTTCTTTCTGTTTTTGCTTTCTCTTTCCCTCTCTAACACTTTGGGACAGTCAGCAATAAGATGCTCTGTACTCTTGCATTCAAAGCATTGAGGTTTATATGATGAAGATTGTCCACTCTTCTTGACTGGCTTTCTTCCTTTCTTGAGAAATTCCTTTTTGTAGAATCTCTTGAACTTTTTCACTGCCATTGCAATTTCTTCTTCTCCACTGTTTCCTCCTTCTTCTTCACTTGAAGATTGTTCTTGTTCACTCAAGTTGTTTGAGGCATTAAGAACTACTCCTTTTCTTCCCTTTTCCTCATCTTCCTTATCATTCAACCGTTTCATCTTCATTTCATGAGTAAGTAGTGATCCAATAAGCTCTTCAAGAGGAAGAGTTTTTAGATCTTTGGACTCCTCAATAGCAAGCGTTTTTGGCTGCCAAGATTTTGGTAGAGCATCCAAAAACTTTCTGTTTTGTTCTCCCATAGTATATCCTTTACCATAAGCTTTCAAGCCATTGAAAATATTAGTAAACCTTGTAAACATATCACTAATATTTTTACCTTTTTTCAAAGTAAACAGTTCATAATCTCTAACAAGCATAGCAAGTTTAGATTCTTTAACTTGATTAGTACCTTCATGTGTAATTTGAAGTAATCTCCACCTATCATGAGCAGAATCACATCCACTAACTCTATTATATTCAGTAACATCTAATGCACAACTTAATATATTCATGGCCTGATAATTTAGTGTCATTTTCCTTGAATCATGCTCATCAAATTCATCAGTGGATTTGGGTTCTGAGGTTACTCCATCTGCTCTCATTTTCATTGGGACATAGGGACCTTTCTCAATTATATTCCATAAATCAAAATTGATAGAACAAATATATATTTTAACTCTAGACTTCCAAAAAGTATAATTTGTTCCATCAAACAATGGAGGTCTATTTGAAGAAGATCCTTCTAGGTAAGGTAGGTTTGAAATATTAGCCATAGGATCTTTGCCTTGTAGGTTGTAAAACCACACAAAGAAGTTCTAGCTCTGATACCAATTGAAATACCTAAGAGGGGGGGGGGGGGTGAATTAGGTATTTGGCTAATTATGGCAAATTCAAACTTTATATATGTATAGACCTATTCCAGATTATACGAATAAGAAAGAAACAGTTTATGGCACAGCAATATAAGAAATGTAGACAAAAGAACACAAGCAATTTATAGTGGTTCGATCCTCAAGATCTACCTCCACTACCTTAAGTCCACACTTAAGGATTTCAATAACTCTACTATGTGCTCAAGTTCACAGATTACAAGAGAGGTTCACCACACTATGGTTTTACACTTATAACCTCTTCTAGTAATTTTACAAACAAGGCTCACCAACCTATGGTTTTATATCTCCAACAACCTTGAATCACAACGTCAAGGATCACCCTTATCTAAAGGGTTTTATGTTATCAAGATAACCTTGCTAGAGCTAGTAGATCAACACAATTGAATAAGTAAAGATGAGTGTGTAGATGTTACCACTTGTTGGTAGAAATTACACAAAGTTGCACCTTCACACTTTGATGTCTTTGGATTGATCAATTGAATGCACAATACATAAGAGAGCTTGAGAAATGTTTGTGATAGACTTTAGAAAGCTTAGAGTATTCAAATTATTCAAAACTTACAAAAGATTGCACGTTTATAGCTTTTATAGAATTTGAAAATTAGTTGAAACAGCTATAAAACGGCTAGTTAACGGCTATTTTCAAGAAATGCGGACGACCGAATTCTTCCTGCTTCGTCCAAATTTCTCTGGAAGAACAGTGACCATGCTGAAGACCAAAATTCGGACGACCGAATTTTTCTTCATGCGTCCGAATCTTCTTCCGAATTTTTCTGGAAGAACAGTAGCAAACTTTTGCTACCAAATTCGGACGACCGAATTTTATGGAATTGTATTCAAAATTTGTAAAATCATTTGACATCAATCTTTCAAGTATTTGAAATACATTTGGTATATATAGATAACTTATTTATACAAACATAAGTTTGAAAACCAAAATCAAACTCATTTGATCATATAAAGTTATCTTAAAAACTTTTAGGACACAGAACCACATTTACTAAGAATTCATTCAAACAAAAAATACTTTTAAACTTAAGAAACCAATTTTATGCTATCTTATGTATTCAATAGACTCCAAGACATACAAGTGTAGAGTTTACATAGATATCACCTATCATCATACCTACTCTACACTTCAAGTCTTCAATGCCTTGAGTTCATCTTTGAATAAGCCTCAAAAGACTCATAGCTTACTGAGGTTGTTCTTGCTCTTTGTCTTGAAGGCAATGAGACTTCAAACTTCTTTCTTCACAAATCCTATCACACAATATAAACATATTAGTTCTCATCAATATTTGTCATGAATCAAAATTACATGATTTGCCCTTAGGGCTTACAAGGATCAAAATAGAAGATCAAGATGAGACACATACTAATATCTTTATCTAGCATCATGATTTCTCCTCTTTATGTTGGGGCAACATATTCAAAATTAATAAAATATGAATCTCTCCCTTGAGATTCGCTCCCAACATATTTGATAATCTCTGTAAGAGCCCATCTCATTACCATTGTGGTGGAGCAACATACATAGTGCATCTCTAAATTTAGTATGAGAAATATTTGGTTTCTGACCACAAGCTAACTATGTTGAGGAGAATCAAAATGTGTTGACAAAATACAAAATAATTGCTAATACATCACAGTCATGAACATTCTGTAGGATGTTCAATATTTATCTCAATACAACCAGTATTATTAGGACAAATTATGTCTTTGGGAGAATCTTAAAACATGAGCTCATTATCAATGAATTGTGCAAACTACAGGTTGCAAAAACAACAATATTCATAAAATTATTAGTTGATGCATCAACTAATAATTTCTCCATATTCATCCCAAAATACACATTCAACCCCAAGTAATACTGACAACTTTTAAATAAAACAAGTAGCACATATAAATTCATCATATTAGGAAACTTCTGGTTTCATAATAAATTCATAATTATTCTTCGTATTTTAATGATACGGAATGGTCCAACCGATCAATTAGTTCTTTAGGAACCTTGAACTACCATTTATACTTTGGACATATGTTTTAAATTTTGTTCAAATAAACAACAAATATTGTTTAGACAAATTGAATCTTCACCATTCTTGATCCAAAATAAACTAAAATAATATTCAAATACTAGAATATAGTATTTAAAACTTTTCAATAATAATCACAGAATGATAAAATAGAAAAGTAACAATTCGATAATTTAAAATTTTAATTAATATTCAAAATGCTAAAAGCTCTTTCTGGATATTCAAAAGAACTTGCTACGTTCACATATGCCATATCAATATTATCGACATAAGCATTATTACTATCAGTAGCATAATTTAGGAAAGTAAAGAATTATCAATAATTAATAGAGATTCATAACATGCTTGACGTACTACAAGTATGTGACAAACTTTCATATTGCATTAATAACATGTTAGAACTATTACTTTTCCTTTTTCCACCTCATTATTTTGTCACTTCTGGTGAGTATCTATTTTCTATGGATTTAATGAGTCATTCTTATAGTATAAGAACAAAGTGTATTTCTATTAGCCACGACCAAAATCTCGTACATAAATATATTATAATTTCTAATATCATTCACTTCAGGGAATGACATATAAATATTTGATCGAACATCAAAATATTTTATCCAGGACACATTTAGTCTCAGAATATATAAATTTAAAATTCTTCTGAAAAAATTCTTCTCGATATTGCTACTACACGACCATGTTAGAAATATGAGAAAGGAAAAATCTTTTATACTGATAGACATAAAATCTTTTAGGCACACTTATAACAAATCATCACTAGCATTTATATAACAATCATCTTCTGGTAATTGTATGTTTCATTCATAATTTGCTAGTAATCAAGTGGCTTTGATGTTTTATATTATTTTAAATGGTATTTTCAGGACCCACAATATC
This sequence comes from Rauvolfia tetraphylla, assembly GCA_030512225.1. NCBI lineage: Eukaryota > Viridiplantae > Streptophyta > Magnoliopsida > Gentianales > Apocynaceae > Rauvolfia > Rauvolfia tetraphylla. The sequence continues at coordinate 5,092,609 of JAJQKT010000004.1, read as the reverse complement.
CAGATGTATATATTCTAATCGCTATAATTATATAGATTATTCTTACCATATCCGCGTCTATGTCGACGACTTCGACCATGATTATGACCTCTTCTAGGGTCATAACCATTAGTTCTAATGCATTCACTCACAGATTTAAAGTAAACTGTGCTTTGGGTAGAATGACCATCTTCTGGTGGTCAAATCTTTCTTTTAAATCCTTCCACAAAATAAGTGGATTTGTCACATTAAGATATTTCGCCTTTAGATTCTCATGAAAATAATGGCGGAGAAAAATCATGTTTTTATACAATTTTGATGCATTATTTTCAACAATGGTATCTGCCAGACCCATTACATCTCGATAAACTTGAGCATCTATTGTGTATGACATATAGTTCTTTCTATAAATATCAAGAGTAAAAAAATGAGTTTTGAAAGGTTTGCCATGTGAATTCAAAGGTAGAAAAAATACCTCTTTTTTCTCTTGATTAAACTCTCAACTTCGGTGGCAGAGACTCGTGCTTTTCTGACTTCATGTAAACTTCAAAGATGCAACGATAGAGTCTCGTGCTGATAACGTGTTATGAATTTAAGTGTTCGTACCGCAGAATTAAAGCAAAAACGTCACTCAATATGTCTAGAGAATAACAATATAAAACTAAAGAAAAGAGAAGATATAATATAGAGAGAGAAAATATAACTCAAGAATCAGGACTAAATTCATTATCTTATTAATGTCATCATATGGTCCTATATATAGGCTCATAATACAAGAGTTTATGCAAACCCAAAATCTAATAGGGAAAGGAAATCAAATCTGATTAGGAGTCATATTTTGGGAGTCTAGTTTTCTTCAGAAAACTGACTAATATGAACATCCACATATTATTTCATAACAAAGATATACTAATTTGAAAAATTAAGCTATCGTTTTTACTCAATCCATTGTACACAGTTACAGTTACAGTTGCTAATCAATCCACCTCAGAATCTGCGTCGCGCTTTGCAAACAGTTACAGTTTCTCCCTGACTTGATAACTTGTTTTGCAATTTGCCGAGAAAGGTGATTCTGCATTTTCAAAAGTTTCCATGGAAATCACAAGAGTCGTCTAAGCTGTGATTAATCGAAGTGACTTTGGTTTTTCTGTGATTTTCTTGGGGTTGATTTAGAACCTTCTGCGCGAGGCAAAGTATAAAATCAATCTATTGTAAGATTATTGACTTACTGCTCTTCAATAATTGGTAGCAATAAAGGTTCAGGGAAATACATTCATCCCAGTGTTCCATTATGTATATGGTACTTGTAATGTCCAATAATTCTTTGTATTCTATTCGTCAAAATAGTAGCTCAATCGGTAGATCACTCTATATTAGATCGGAAGTGAGGTGCTTGCAGCCATGCATGCAATGATGACAGCAAAAAGAAGTGCAGAGAAAAACGTAAGCCGAGGAAGTGCCTGAATTTTTTGTTTCGCCATCGGCAGATTGGTATAAGTCGAAGGTGTTGCGGAGGTGGTTCAGTAGGGAGGGACGTAAATGGAATTTCTCGTAGGTAGCTGCTGCTGGGGAATTGGCCGGCTTTTTCCTAAGATGATAGCTTTCCTTTTTGCTTGGGAGTTTAATGCAGTTGGATAAGCCTTTCATGGCTGATCTGTTCTCATTTTTCATAGCAGAAGAAGAGAACACACCATGAACAGAATAAGTTGTTTTATTAGCAATAAAAGAAAGTTACAAGCTTGGACAAGATCAAAACAGTAGACTATAGAACTAACAATATTGGCTAGCTCTCCCCATAAGCAGATCGAATTAGTCGTGTGAAGGGTAAAACAAACATAGATAACAGTTAAATAACTATAAAAAGAACAATATTGGCTAGCTAAGAAAATCTTTTATTAGTTGGATAAGCCTTTCATGGCTGATCTGTTCTCATCTTTCATAGCAGAAGAAGAGAACACACCATGAACAGAATAAGTTGTTTTATTAGCAATAAAAGAAAGTTACAAGCTTGGACAAGATCAAAACAGTAGACTATAGAACTAACAATATTGGCTAGCTCTCCCCATAAGCAGATCGAATTAGTCGTGTGAAGGGTAAAACAAACATAGATAACAGTTAAATAACTATAAAAAGAACAATATTGGCTAGCTAAGAAAATCTTTTATTAACGAAATCTGAAAACTAAAACAAGAACAATGTAAAATTAAAAATCGCCCTCATAATTATTTGCAAGGTCTGCAGTTTCTTCTAATATCTGGGACGTCTTGGAAGAAGTTTGTAAGACCGTTGTCATAGTTGTAGGAATCAAGATCTGCCGGAATGTTCCCCGGAACTTGATACTCAGACAACGGCTTGGAACATGCACAGCTATCCTCTGATCTTTTGGTCCTTGGCTTTGTAGTATATTGCTGAGGAAGGAGGTCATTAGGTTCACCACCCTTCTTGCTCTTGCTACCTCCCCTTGAAGACTTTTCTTGAGTGCTCGACATATTGCAGAACTTCAAAAACTATTCAGATCAACTATGTGGTTTCTTTGAATTCCTCAGAGGATTTCACTCACAATTCTTAAAGCAAACACTGTAAATAGGCACTCAAAAACTAAGGTTTGAGTGATCAGTTCTTGAATTAGAAAGTTGAATTAATAAGGATTGCTCAAAGCGAACTAAATAGGAAACTTATAAAATAGGACTTGCTTCAACGAACAATTTAGGAAATTGATTAATAAGGCATGCACTATGTGGAAAGAAGAGGAAACTGAAAAAAGAGGACTTACGCCTACAAACAATTTAGGAAATTGATATTTATACGTAGTAACTAATTATTTCAAAGGAGGGAAAATTTTTTGAAAGAAGAATTTAGGAAGATCTTTAATTTATATACTATTCATAGAAACATGAAAGTACAACTCACTTATGGGGCATTATTTACCAATTCATTTCTTATCTATCTGGTGTCTGAAAAATAAAGTACAAAAGTACGTGCACACAACCTTAAAAAAATTTTAAAATTTTTAAGAAAAAGTTTATCTCAAGGGATAACGTCGTACCAAGTTAGCTCTGAATGATACCTCAAGTATAGTTGTTATATTTCAAGCAAAAGAAAAAGAATATATAGTTGTCATGTTTAGGTGATATTCTCGATTATTGAATTTTTATTAATTTTTTAAAAATAATTTCTTTTGAAAAATTATATTTAAGATTAAAATAAAATTTTTATTTTTAACGATTTCAATAAAAAAATGTTGTTTAAAATGTAGCTCTAAGGTACCTTTTCTAAAGTAGCTTATTTTGATTTATTTAAGTTAAAATAAAAATGAATAAGCAATTGATCAACTCAAATCAGCTTTTAATTTAAAAAATATAAGCAGTATATTTTAAATAATTAAAAATAATCCCTTAATAGAAGGTGATTTTGTGCAAATGTCCACTATCTTTTTAGAAAACTTCTTAAAAAGAAAAAAACATAATTAAAGATTTTGATATGTATAATTTAAATATAAAAGTAAAAAAGACGTAAAATTAATTAGTTAATTTAAAAGATTAAACTTTTCAACCAATCTATAACTTCTCTAATTGATCAGTAAGTTCAAATGCAAGATTCATTGAAATCATAATAGTTTCAAAGAGGCCATAACAAAACCTCTTCTACAATATTTGTAAATTTTAGTATGCTTTAAAACATATTAACACTTTTTTAGGTTCAATGAGGAGAGGGGGAGAGGGAAGGGAGGAGGAGTGGTAATGCCTTTACTTCTATTTTGTCAGGTATAAGCGGAGAGAAGTAAATTATAAATACATCTCCTTATTTGGTTGGAGTAAAAAATGGAAGAAAAAAAACTATATTGCGATGATTTTATCATTTTACCCATTACACTATATTTGTTGTTCTTTTTAAAATTTTTATTCTTGTCTTTTATTTTTTCTGTTCATATTATTACATTCTTCCATTAATATTGTCGTATGCACAATATTTTTAATTATATGATGGTAGAAAATTTATTCAAAAAACAATTATTGGCACGAACAAGATGATAGTCCTTATATTTATAATAATCAGGAAACAAAACAAAAACAGTGATGAAAATAATTTTCTTTTCCAGGTTTCATTTATTGATTGAATAAGTCCATTCAAATGAGAACTATGATTAGCTATGATTTGTTACTAAAAATTTCAAAGAGTATTTGATCTTTTAACTCACCAAATAGATTCCAATTCCTTCAATTTTCGAGGTTTTAACTTCGCTCTATTTTACATTTATTTCCCGTCCGTATTATCATCCAATCAAATGAGTGAATTTCTTTAAATATCTCCTCATTTACTTCCTCTCTCCTTTTACTCCACCCTCCCACCCTAACCAAACATAGTGTAAGAGACAAAGGTATTTAGCATTTTATTTTATTCTCTAGGAATTTTACAGGAGGATCTTTTAATTTGTATTCTCTTTTCAATTATATAAAAAGTATTTGCCATCTTGAGAAGTAAGTAACTAAGTTGGTGCCGGGTTAGCACCCTCACCCCAGGACTACTTCTTGGGGGCTAAAGCCTCAAGTATTTTCACGATTTCCCTTTTTCCCTTTGCCTGTAAATAGTTTAACTTAATCGAACACCCCGCTTGGAGGCCTGTAAATGGCGGGGTCTAGACCTGGATCTGTCCCTATTCCAGAATAAACGGTACCACAATGTTACAACATACGTACTCCTTTATCTTACCCGGAATCGGATCCGTTTATGAGACTTAAAAATCGGATCCGTTTATTTTTTAATCTATTTGAATCCAAATCCGTTTTCTATTTATGCTATTATGAGTTATTTTTAATTAATTAAGAAGAAGTGTTTTGTAGAGTTATGAAAAGTATATTTATTTTTGTTTAATGTTCGCATATATTTTATTAGGTAATTTGAAGTATTCCAAGAAATGAGATTAAAATGTTGATGATTGAAGGATAAAAGATTCTGTTTAATCTGTTCAAAAGTTTATTTCTTAATGATTAATATTAATTAAATTCTAATATTGTGATTTGAATTATATTACTTAATATTAATATACGTCAAATTTTATGCTAATTATTATGGAAGATTTTCCCAATTAAATTAGCACATTTGTATTGTAATTTAATCATTTTTAAAAATTTTAATAAATTTATCTTAAAAATATTATCTAACTAGCACTACAAGAAAACACGCAATTAGCGACGGATATTAGCGAGAAAAAACCTACCAATGCCATATTTTGACTAAAAATACAAATCCGTCGCTAATGCCTCACAAATTTGTGACGGATTAGAGACGAATTCTAAAATACGAATTGAAGTAAAATAAATTATACTGAATAATAGATATCTATTACTGAATAAGATTATTCTTATGTAGTACACATGTAATAAACCATGCATCTTCGGTGGTATAATATATTAATAACACATACATATAAGATAATATTTATAAGTGTAAAATAAGTATAATATAACATACATGTGTAGTATATATTTGTAGAAATAGACATATATGTACATTAATAGAAGAAATGGTAATTAATATATAGTTAGATACTTTAAACTATAAGTCAATGTCAATTCAAAAAAAGTAGTACTTAATACTCTGTCATAAATTAGGGTTTAAGATAAGTGAGGTCAGAGTAAATTTGCGATGGATTAGCAATGGATACGAACAGAAAAAAGTAAAAAATCTATATTAATTTATAAATTAGATATAATAATAATATAATTATATTATACTATGTTATTATTAATATAATAATATGTAATAAAAAATATATAATATAAGGATATTGTATGGTGAAATAAAACACAAGAAGTGACTTGGCCTAATAGCGGAAGACATCCTTCAACTGTTCTAAGAGAACAATGGTTTGAATCCTCCTTCAAGTAAAACAAAGTATTTAGGAGAATTGAATTTGGATCCAAATTGGTTGGGTTAGCCTAATCCATATTATTTTTAAAAGTTAATTTCAAAATTTTTAAATAATAAATTATATATTTCATTTTATTATTTATTTTTAAATTATAATTTTACTTTTGGACGAAATTGGGTCGGGTTAGCCCGATCCACATTATTTTTAAAATTTTATTTTAAAAATTATTAAATAATAATTTATATAGTATAAAAATATTATTTTTTTATTTTTTCTTAATTTGTAGTTATTAGTTTTTAAATTTTAAATTTTTAAAATTATAATCTAATTATAATTATTAAAAATAATTGAAAATTTGACTATAATCAGTAAAAGTCAATTGATAAAATTCATGAACAACTAAACACTTGTTATCCACTCATATAATACTTATTTGGTAAGAAATCGATAATTTATATGAAAATAATTTAAAAACTTTCTCATTTTATTTTATCTTCAAATACTCTATCATTCTAAAATATAAAATATATAAAAATATTAATGCTAATTAATAATAATTTTTTTTACACAGCACTAAAAACAGTTTCTTGAACATGCAATCAAAAGGGAGCTCCCATTTCAGTAATGCGTCCAAGGCTTCTAGACCATCCAAGTTTACAAGAAGCAACGGCTGAAATTCATCACTTGAATCTCATAAGACGACTAGGCCAAATTGGAAGTACAATTCGAACTATTGATTCCACGATCCAAGGGTTCAATTTCACCCCAAGCCTTGGGTTAATTTAATCCCAAGAAAAGAAGAAAGAAAATTGACATAGTTGCCTCCATTCTTAATTAGATTTCAACCATCCATCTAAGATCCAACAGTGCAATTTTCTCCCACAAGAGGACAAACCAAAATCATTCAGCAATCTCAACAAGCCAATTAAGATCTCAACCATCCATTTTAGATCCAACGGTGTAATTTTCTCCCCACAAGGGAACAAAGCAAAATTTTTAAGTAATCTCAACAAGCCAATTAGTAATATATATATAAATCTCAACAAGCCAATTAGTAATATGTATATTATATGTAAAAATCGGATTAGAGACCTTAGAGGATAGGATATGGTCTACAAATTGTAGACCCGAAGGATCCAGATCCAGTACCCTTTAATTAAAGACGGGTCCGGGTATGAAACACCTTGTTCCAAATCCAACTTTGAACCGGTTTGAAGGCCTACCTATTTGGTATCAGGACTGTCAATGGGTCGGGTCTTACTCGGACCCAACCTGATAATCTCGGGTCCGGGATAACATTCATATCCGTTTACCCGGACCCCGATCTGGACCCGATAATACATATTCTAAATGGATACGAGTACGGTATACAAAGTTCTGGACCTGATAGACCTGATTACCCGATTAAATTTTGAATAATAAATATTTTATATACTTAAATTTTTTATAACTGTTAAATGAGTTTGATCTAATGGTTAATTATCTATAAATTTATATTAAAATATCTTATCGGGTCTATCCGGACCCGGCCCGAAATCATATAGGGTAGGGTACGAATCCACCATATTTGGACCCGTCGAGTAATCGGACCTGATCCAGTACCATAATAATTAATCGGGTCCGGGTCCAGAATAGGGTATCCCAGACCCGTTTGGACCCGTTTATACCCCTACTTGGTATGCCTTCTTGAGAAAAGTTGCGGTAAATAAAAAAAAAATGGCCCACTTGATCCTCCAAGAATGGGTCAAAATGTTTTAAAACCAACTAGTTTTCAATGTATTTAAGAGTGACTGAAAGAGTAATGTTATGACTTCTGATCTCTAACCAGATTAAGTATACTTGGATCATACTGTCATTTTTTAGAGATAAAATTTTCACCAAGATCAATTTCCCTCCAAATTTGCACCTATTCTACCTTACGTATGCCAAAATTGTCATTAAAAAAAAAATTAAAAGACTCTTGCGTTTTACACCTTTAGCCTTCAAACTAATTTGAAGGAAGCTAATTGTTATGACAAATTTTACCTCTAAAACTTGGTCACATGATTGGAGGATGCTTATTTTGATTTGAGATTAATGCCGCAAGTGATGTTGGTATTTATTTTTGCCACTTGTAAATACATTTGGCACCTTTTTAGGGGTGTTCATTCTGTTATTCGGTTCGGTTTCGGTGGGATAATTTAGTTTTCGGTTCGGTTCGATTAAAAATCAAAATTGAAGAAAAAAAAAAGTAAATAACACATTTCGGTAATAGGTTCTTGAGATAATTTTATTTTTTAAAAAGTAATTTTTATTAAAGAACGAATTACTAAAATGCATTCATATATAATTTTTTTAAAATTTTAGTTTTTCGGTTCAAGAATAAAAACTAAAAACTGAACCGAATTAAATTCTAATCCAAAAGATCGAACCGAACCAAACTAAAATTAATATTTCGGTTCGATTCGATTCGATTTTTTGGATTGCACCAAATAATGAACACCCCTAAGCATTTTGGTTGAAAAAAAAAATCTTTCAAGATGTAAAGGAATTCTATCTGATATTTTAAGGACTAAGCAGACCATTTTCCCCGAAAGCAAAATTATCAATTGTAAAGAAGTAGGGTAAAGTTGGGGAAAAAATCATAATGAACTATTTATTCGGAAATAAGACAAATAATTTGAATAAATCAAAAAGAAAATTATAAACCAAAGACATATATCTAAAAGGTGCTAAACACAACGACACAAATTTCTAATGCAATAAAATTATACTTAGTTTTTAGACTTCCTCTCTCTCTCTCTCACTTCTTTCCTGTTTCTCCCTCTCTCCTTAAAATCTTTACATGTTTTCTCCAATATTCACAGTTTTGGAATACCATTGGCACCTAAACACAATGAAAGATGACCCCACATCAAATATTGATGATCTAGAGGTGAGAAATTAACGAAAAGGGACAAAAATATGAACTTTTAGGGTTTCTGTATTATTACCAAAAAAAAAAGGAAAAAAAAATGTCCTATCCCCTGTAGTTTCCTAGGGCGAACAATGGCATGCCCAACGAAATTATTTGGGTGCCGAGACAGGGTTAATAAAATATAAATGCTAAACACATAACTATTTTATTAATATAAGATAATTTTTATATAATGTTAATATTTTTATCCTTCAAATATTTTATAAAATTTTTAAATTTTGTATGTGACATTTATTTCATTTATTTTCTAATTAACTATAATCAATTGAAATCTAATTTTTAATTAATTTAAAATGATTGTAAGTGGATCATAGTTTTAAATCTTAATATAAAAATTTAAAATTAAAAATAATAACTAAAAATTTAAAATTAAAATTAATAAAATAATATTGATTAAATAATAAATTTTAACACGCTGGCCAACCTCTTTTGTGCTGGGCGCCACTCCAAGCTAGGCGTCTGTATCTGTGCTGGCTGAGTAGTCACATGGATTGCCCCAGTGGTCAAACGGATTGACCATGTTGCTTCCGATCAATTTTTGTGGGACAGCCCTAGGAAATTTACGCGCGTAGCTTTACGTTTTCCCTTTGTCTTCGGTGACTGCACAAAACCTAAAAAATTCAAAATTTTCTTTATTTGACCGATTTTTCACCCACCTAATATAACCCGATAATTATGAAGAATTTCAAAAGTTTGTTAGAAACATTTAAAGGTATGTATTTAAATAGCAGCGGAAAAATAACATAAAAACATACCTTTAGTGATAGTTATAATTGTTCAACTAAAATTAAAAGATATTCTCACCAACTTTGTAATCCACCATAGAAACCCTGGAGTCTTCTAACCTATATCTATCGAAAAAGAAAATCCCATCAATTGATGAATGCCACAAGCATCATATATATAGGTTAGGGACCCTCAGAGTAAATAGCTTACGCACGTGTTTCCGTCCATCAAGAAAACTAATTGGTATGCATAATTTAATCAAAAATAGAATCTTTATCCTATCCAACTTCTCATTAATAACAGACATTAGTTACCTCAACTATTATGATAACATAATGTATGAGTCATACTTAAGTCCCTAAGTAAATTAATGATAATTTCTAACATTCTCACACTTTGCCCATACATTGAAAGTTAGATAATCGCATTGAGTGACAAGACATAAACATGGCCATATAATAATGTAGTCACTCAATACTGTAAGATTATGTAACATACACTCAAAATGAAAATATAATACAAGAATTATAGCGGTCATGCTCTATAACAAACATTTCCTTCCATGTATTACTATGCATAATATTTTCTAATCAAGTGTAAAGATGTTATGAATGTACTTAATATAAGCATCATTCAGGGTCCACTTTAGTGGATCTAATATAGATCACACTTTAATAAATAAAAACCATATGCGCATAGTCATGTAAAACAAAGAAAAACAATAATTTGTTTAGACAAAAGAATCCGAGAAAAGCAAGTCAAAATGAGCTACAAAGTCCCATATGGGTTACATGATCCTGAAAAACAGTAGCTGGTAATCCTTTAGTCATAGGATCTGCCACCATCAAGGTGGTACTAATATGCTCAATTGATAGAGCTTGCTTTTTGATGTAATTTTTGACTATCAGATACTTGATATCTATGTGTTTACTATGGCTACCACTCTTTTTATTTTTGGAAAAGTATACAGCAGCCAAGTTATCACAATAGATCCTTAATGGCCTTGAAATGGAATCAACTATATAAAGGCCAGTAATGAAGTTCTTTAACCATAACGCTTGTGATGTAGCTTCATAGCATGCAATAAACTCAGCTTCCATTGTGGATCTTGCAACAATGGTTTGCTTAACACTCCTCAATGATACGGCCCCTCCAATGAGAAGGAAAATGTATCCTGAAGTAGATTTATCAATGTCCTTACATCCACCTAAATCTGAGTCCGAATATCCAATCACTTCTAAGGAATCGGAATATTTGTATGTGTAAGTTTCAAATCCTTGATTCCTTGCAAATATCTCAAAACCCTTTTAGCAGCTTTCTAATGATCAAGACTAGGGGTGTTCACTATATGGGTTGATCCGAAAATCCGAACCGATCCGAACCGAATTTGGAAATTTGGTTAAGTTCTTTATTAATTCGGTTCAATTCGATTCGGATTGCCAAATTTTGAAGAATTTCGGTTCGGTTTTCGGTTCCAAAAATTAAACCAAAAATCGAACCGAAAACTGAAATATAAAATAAGAACGCATATTTATAATGTGTTCAGTGGTTAAAAAAAATTCAAACGCATTAATAGAATGCGTTTATTCACGATCGAAGACTTCTGAATTAGGGCTTTCAGTCTTCTGTTAGACCATTCTCTTCTCTTCTTGCCGACGCCGCCTCCATTCTGGCAACGTTGCGTTTCACAGTGTTTGGTCTCTCAGAGGAAGAATCACTAGGGCAGGCTCGAAACTTCTTCAGATTCTGATTTCTATTACTTCCGTGGCTTTGGGTTGTTAATTGCTTCCACTTCTGGTCGGTTCTCAGAAAATCCAGTTCTCATTCTTATCCTTAGCTCCGTTATTGTAACCTCTCTCTCTCTCTCTCTCTCTCTTTCTCTCTCTGCATCTGTTATTTAATATCCATATTTATGATTCGAGAACTGAGGGGGATTAAGTTTCCTAATTGGATAAAGTATGGTTGATTTGAGAAATCTCTCTGCATACTCTTCACACTTCCGCTGTTCACTCTATCTGATTCTTTCCACATTCCTAAACCGCACTTTTTTCCCTTCTCAACTCAATCCAAACAAAGAAAGGGATCCTTTTGCGGAATGGAAGGGAAGAGCTCATCTTTAGTCCATTTGCTGGTGATCGTCTTGAGCTTGACGGCTTTTGGATTTGCCATTGCCGCTGAATGTCGCAGAAGCACTGTAAAATCTCTTCTTTTTACCTTTTTATCTCTTTTTCCAGTCAAAGTTTAACTTACTATCTGTATGTTAGTATGACTACTCTGAGCTTAAGTTTATGGAAGGTTCTTGAATTATAATTGAAGTGGGTTTTGTGAATCCCAGTTGAATCTCGCACTTTTTAAGCTTGGATTCTGTTTGGTTAAGTAATTTCTGTTGCAAGATCTGATCTTTTTGGCGAAGGAAATAGTTTTCCTGAATTTCCTACTGATTAATTAAGGTTGAGTTTGTTTGTGCATTTGTGGTTCTTTTCCCATTCTGTTTTTGTTCAAACCGAACCGAACCGAAATTTATTATTCGATTCGGTTCGGTTCAGTTTTCTAAAAAAAAAATAATACTGAACCGAAAACCGAATTATCACACCAAAACCGAACTGAAAAACCGAATGAACACCCTAATCAAGACCAGGGTTACTTTGATATCTGCCAAGCATTCCTACTGCAAAAGCAATATCAGGTCTAGTGCAGACCTATGCATACATAAGGCTTCCAACAAGAGAAGCATAAGGAATGCCTTTCATCTGCTCTAATTCCAATACATTTTGAGGACATTGTTGCAGACTAAACTTGTCACATTTTGCAATAGGTGTTGTAGTAGTAGAGCAGTTTTTCATTCCAAATCTTTCCAAAACCTTTTCAATGTAGGCCTTTTGAGACAATCCAAGTGTCCTTTGGGATCTATCTCTGTGAATCTCTATGCAAAGGACATAAGAGACTTCACCCATATCCTTCATTTCAAAGTTTTGAATAAGAAACTACTTGGTGTCATGCAACAAACCAAAATCACTACTTGCAAGTAATATATTATCTACATAAAGGACTAAGATAATATATTTGCTCCCACTTATCTTGAGGTATATACATTTATCAACAATGTTCTCCGTAAATCAGTATGAAGAAACAACGTTATGAAATTTAATATACCATTGGTAGGAAGCTTGTTTAAGTCCATAAATAGATTTTTTTTATCTTGCAAACAAGGTGACTATTGTTATCTACAAAACCCTCTGGCTAACGCATGTATACCTCTTCTCCGAGATCCCCATTCAAAAATGCTATTTTCACATCCATTTGATGTAACTCTAAATCAAAATGAGCTACTAAAGCCATGATTATTCTGAATGAATCTTTCTTTGAGATTGGAGAGAAAGTTTCGTGGTAGTTAATGTCTTATTTTTGAGTGAATCCCTTAGCTATAAGTTGGGCTTTATATCATTCGATATTACCTGAAGGGTTTCTTTTGGTTTTGAAAACCGATTTGGATCCTATAGTAGAGGCTCATTCTGGTAATTCCACAAGATCCCAAATTTTATTTTTAGCCATGGATTCCAACTCGTCTTTCATGGCATCATACCAAAATATGGAATGCTCTCCACACTACAAGAAAATGGAGCATTAGCGAAGGACAAATCCGTCGCTAATCGGGCATTAGCGACGGAACGATCCGTTGCTAAAAAAGTCGTCGCAAATTGCGACCGATCCTATTTTCCTGCCAATTAGCGACCGATTTACGAGAGAAAAAATCATTGGTCAACGACAGCGGGTAAGATTGTAGCGACGGATTTTGCGACGGACAAATAATTTAAAATAAAAAATTTTGAATATCCGTCACTAATTTGCGAGGGATTAGCGACAGAAATGAAGAATTTTTTATTTTAATTTAACTGTTCCGTCGCAAAATGCCTCGCTAATTTGCGAGGGATTAGTGACGGAACTTCATAAATTTTTATTTAAATTAATTTATTCCGTTGCAAAATCCGTCGCTAAGCTAAGTTGCGACGCATTAGCGACGGCTTTTTATTTATGAATTATTTAAATTTTATTATTCCGTCGCTAATCCCTCGCTATTGTTTAATTTTAAAAATTAATAATCCGTAATTAAATTTTAGTATTTTTTTAAAAAATTAAAAATATTATATATAATTTTCCTGTAAAATTTCAAAACTTAAAACCTTATAACCTGCTGTATGTGAATAAATATAAGTGTAATACTCTTGCAAATATAAAATGATAAATAAAATATTTGTAAAATATGAAATATCAAATAAATTTATATATTTGTAAAATAAAATTCTAATATATTAATTTGCCATCACGGCAGATGCCGGAGTTGGGGCTGAGGGCGGTGGCGGTGGTGGTGGCGGTGGCGGTGGCGAATCTGTTGGGCCCTGGGGAGGAGGATGGTCATCCGGTGGGTCAACAGTGTATTCGTCGTCATCCTCATCATCCGTATCATCATTGTCACCAAGCAACGGAGGCCGGGGCAGATTCAGAGTTTGTGACAGAAACGATAAATAATCTATCATAGTCTGTTGCAAGTGACGCAACTTCTTCTCAACTTTTCTCCGCATCTTCGTCTCATCATTCAACTTCTTCTGCAGCTGGATAACATCGTGGGACAAGGAAGTAGTCGCTCTCTCAGAAGTAGATGAATGATCTAACCTCCGTCTTACCTTCGATCCCTCAGAGCCTAATCTGAAGACGCGATTCTTCTTGAATCCTCCCCCAACCTCAAGGAATAGTGACTTCTCATCAGGCGGTTGTCGAGAAGTCACAGAACATTTAGACTCTGTCTGAGAATAAGGTCCCTTAATTGCGTTAACATTATCCTGTAGAAATAAAAAATAAAAAACATTGTATAAATTATTAACAACTATAATTGCTATTTTATAATAGTAAAATAAAGTTAATTCATACCAAAGTTTGTCGTGACTTCTCATTGACAAACTCGCCCTACTTTGACCCTCTTTGAAAAGTGTGCAGTTTCTTAAATAACTCCACATAACGAAAGTCCTCACCTTTTTCTTTCCGCTATAATTTTAATATAAAAAATACAAAATATTAATTTTTGTTAAAAATATGTAAGAACAAGTTTTAAAAAATGTGAACTAATGACACGTACCATTCGATTCTCATGCTCTGTAAAAGATATAGACCCTCCCGTGTGAGATGTGCCACTAGCAACAGCTCTATTCCGTTTAGCTGCAGAAGAAACACGTTGAAACCCCTCAGTTGTCCACTCCTGTAGCATCTGCTCCCAAAATTCAGGTGAAATCCAATTTGGACGTTTTTGTTCAGCGCGTGCCTTGCTTAACTGATCAGAGAGTCGCTCGCGACATTTCTTGTTCCAAACCTCCCGTATCTGAACGCTGTGCTCTGGGAGCCACCTAAAGCGACTCTACAAAACCATTAGATTAAAAAACGTCTGTTATATAATTAGTAGGATCATTATATTAACACCTACCTCCAGAATATGAAAAGAATAAAATCTATATGTTTTTATACTTACAGTCCATAAATCGAACCACATGTTCCTAACATCTACAGGAATATCTGCAAATCTGGCGTAAGGGGCAGTATAATGTCGTTGAAATATCAGTGATACCTCTCTAACAGCCTCCATCGATGGCGAGAAACTGTTTCATCAGAATGAATTTCAAAAAATTATTTTAAAGATTATTTAACACATTGACAATCTGATACGCTTTTCAAAGATAGCTTCGGTGTCTAACAAGTCGAAATAATTTTTAAAATAGTTAGTACTTACCTGTCACCATCAGGTGCAATCAAAATGCGTGTCTCTGAGATATCTGCTCCAGGCGCAGATGCAGCTGTGGAAGGTATCGATGTAGGCGTTCGTTGTTGTCCTGAAGAGTCTGGAGAGTGTAAAGGTAGCATCCTATGTATCTGCGAACCCGGAATTAGAGACGGAGTCCGATCATCCCTAGACTCCAGGGGATCTGGTACTGCTCTGCCGGTAGATATAATCTAACTATACATAACAGTAAACAAGTTAGAATATAAATATAATGATATGAAATAAAAGGGCAAACAAATTAATGTAAAATGTTAGCTCACGTTTGAAAGAAACCAATCCTATTCATGTTCTTCATTATCTAATAAATCATCACCCAAATCATCTTCCGTGGAAGAATCCGTATCCGAATTGGCTTCTTCTGCATTCACATCCACATTTTTTTGTGTTCCCAATTCTTGAATATCAACTATTTCACCTTCTCCCGCTTCACTTGCAAGTCCACCAATCATCTCAACATCAACGGTTACATTAACGGCCATGGAGTCATCAACCTCCTCTTGATATGGTCGATCCACTATTGGTGCGTCGGTTACGTGACGATCTTTCAATTTACAAACAGTTAACCAATCAGACTTGTTCTTTTTATAGCCTGGGTAGGGTGCATAATATACTTGATTGGATTGCTGAGCTAACACAAATGGATCGTACTTTGGGTATTTCCTCCGGTAGTTAATGTCTACGATTTTAAACTGTGGATGCACTTTCACTCCCTTATTAACATTTATATCAAACCAATCACATTTGAACAAGATAACCTTCTGACAGGGAGACCCATGGAATTGCACCTCAATAATCTCCTTTAAAATTCCATAATAGTCACCCATATTCTCTTCTCCTCCTTTGACGCAAACTCCACTATTGGCGGTTTTCTTTCCCATTTCATAATCAACCGTGTGAAATCTAAAACCATTTATGAAATACCCATTGAAAGATTTCACCTGCCTCGAAGGACCCCAAACTAAGCTTTTAAGATTTTTGTCACTCACGTGATTATTAGGATGGTTAACCTATAATAAAATTACATGTTAGCCAGATAATACGAACGGTCAATAAAACATTACTGGATAAAAGGGACAAGTTGAAGAATTACATAAGTTCTAAACCATCCTGGAAAGTCATCCTCCATTCTCTTGTCAACTTCCATGTCTATTATATGTTGTGTATCGCCTTGTAATTCGCTCTTGAATTTACTATATGGCAATCATTTAAACTTGAATTAGTCTATAATATTTGATGCAACACATGATTTATGTAGTGGTAATATTATGCAAACTTACTTAATAAACGGTTACAACTCCTCGCAATTGAGAAAGATATAAGTCGTAGCTGCCTTAAGTTCCTCTGATGTTAGATATCTAGTGTGAACTTGCCCAATCACCCGTCCTGGAGCATTGCATATTGACAAACTAGTGCCATGCGATTTATTCTCGTTGACATCTTCATCATTTCGAGCAATGGTTGTATACCTTGTCTGCATGTGAGGTTCAAAATAATAGGAGAAAAATGTTGACGCTTCTTCAATTAAGTAAGCATTGTAAATAGATCCTTCAACCCTCGCCTTTTTCTTAACCTTATTTTTCAAGCGATACAAGAACCTGAAATATCAGTAAAAAGTTATTTATACCAGTAAAAAGTTATTTATATTAATCTCGTCAAACAAATAGTTACCTCTCAAATGGATACATGCAGCGGGACTGAAGCGGGCCAGCAACCCTGCCTTCATAAGGCAAGTGGATCATAAGATGCTCCATCACGTCAAAGAACCCCGGCGGAAAAACCTTTTCTAACTTACGAACCAGGACTGTAATGGTTTTCTCCCATTCTCTCATGCGAGATACTGATAGTTTAGGAGAACACAAGTCACGATAAAAAATACTTAGCTCTGTCACAATGTTCCATATTGGTATCGGAAGAAATTCTCTGAACGCAATTAGAAGTAGTCTCTCCATAAATACATGACAATCATGAGATTTCATACCTGACATTTTTAACTCTTTCATATCAACGCATCTTCCCAAATTAGAAGCATATCCATCAGGAAGCCGAAGCTCCTTCACCCAGTCGAGAATAAGTCTCTTTTGTTCTGGTGTAAGTGAATATTTGGACTTTGGAATGACTACTTTCTTTTCACCGACGCTAATAACGTGTAGCTCAGGTCTATCACAATATACTTCAACATCACGACGAGCTTTTACGTTGTCTTTTGATTTACCTTTCACATCCATTACAGTGTTAAACACATTATCGAAGACATTTTTCTCATTATGCATCACGTCTACATTATGACGAATCAAATTAGTCTCCCAATATGACAAATCCCAGAAGATGCTCCTTTTAGCCCAATTGTGGTAGAGGCCCCTGCCTGCGTCCCTTCCAACTTCTGTTGCAGTTTCCACTATCTTAGGCAAATTGCACACCCTTTGCCACATGTCATTTCCAGAAGCTCGCCTTATGGTTGCAGAAGTCTCTCGGCCCCTATCTTTTCGAAATGACTTTGTATCCTTCCGGTATGGGTGCTCTGAGGGCAAGAATCGCCGGTGACAATCGAACCAAGATTGTTTCGAGCCATTCTGCAGCTGAAATGATTTTGTTAACTCCATACAATAAGGACATGCTAATCTTCCTGCTGTACTCCATCCACTAAGCATGCCATAAGCAGGAAAATCGTTAATAGTCCACATAAGTGCTGCACGCATTTGAAAATTATTTTTCTTCAAAATGTCATACGTCGGAACACCACTACACCATAATTGTAATAATTCATCTACCAAAGGCTGGAGATAAACATCGATGAGCTGTTTCGGGTTCTTTGGCCCTGGGACAATCACTGTGAGAAACATTACTGGATCTTTCATACACAGCCAAGGCGGCAAGTTGTAAGGAGTAACGATAACTGGCCAGCTAGAATATTGCTTTCCCGACATCCCAAAAGGAAAAAATCCATCGGTGTATGCAAGACGAACATTTTGAACTTCCTTGGCGAATTCTGGATATGTCCGGTCGAAGTGGTGCCAGCTTCACAATCTCTTGGATGGCTCATAACTCCCGACTCCGACTGACTCTCTGCATGCCACCTCATATGTTCGGCGGTCGTTTTAGATGCAAATAGTCTTTGGAGTCTTGGTGTTAAAGGAAGGTAATACATCTTTTTGAAAGGAACGTCCTTATGTTGTTTATTCTTTCCAATCTTCTTCTTTGGCATATATCAGGCATGACCACAAAATTTGCAATCTTTTCTATTTATATCATCTTTCCAGTAAAGCATACAACTATTCGGACAAGCGTCTATCTTCTGAACAGGCAAGCCAAGTCCTGAGACCATCTTCTTTGTCTGATAATAATCATCTGGAAGCTTATTATTACTTGGCAAGACCTCCTTCATCAGTTGCATCACCTGATTAAAACAGCGCTCTAAAATATTATTCTCTAATTTAATATTTAACCTTCGGGAAACAACCGATAACAACGAGTGCTTTGTGCATCCCTCCCATATAGGAGTGTCAGCCGCTTTCAACATATCATAAAAGCTCTTAGCTACTGCATTAGGTGGTTCCTCACATCTGCTGCAATTGATTCACTGAGGCTGGGCGAGATGAGGTTTCAAGTACTGTTGACGTACGCTGCCCCGAATTCATGTCCTCACCATGACTTGTCCAACAATAGTAATCCGAGAGAAAGCCAAACCTATACAAGTGCATCTCCACCTCATCGGGAGATAGGTGATCTCTATTCTTACATTTTGCACATGGACATCTTAGCCACGATGTCCAACCCTTGGACAAACAATAGGCAATAAAACCCTTTACCCCTTGTTAATATTCTATTGTAATCCCTTTGATCCCCTGCACGTGTCTCCTATACACCCAACTACGATCATCCATCTACATTAAAATTTATTGGTTTAATAAACACATAGAATGATAATGGGAATGGTAGGAGCGATAAATCTGTTCAAAGTTAATTTTCCAATTCAAATTTCTCGATTGCTATAGCTTTTTTTAAAAAAATGGTGAAAAATAAATATTTTTAAAAAGTTATACTTGGAATTAAAATAACATTATTATTTGTAACAATTTCAAAAAATAAAATACTACGCTATTTTTAGATTAAAATTATAAAGAGAGTTTCAAAGCAGGTTAGTAATTCTCTTGAGTAGGAATTGTCACTTCAAAAGTTTCAATCCTTGTCCACTCAAAATTCAATCTTGAGTAGGAATTAAAATACTACGCTATTTCAGTGCATTAATTTTTGTGTTTCTTCCCAGTAAGTCATTTGTGAGGTTCTACTGAAGATAATTAAAGGAAAAGTGAATAAAATGCTCAGTCTAAGCTAAGTATTGGTGTATTGTTTACAGAATCTGTGGACCAATTTTGAGATATGATTGGCCCTAAAATTTTTCTCTTTAATAAAAATCGATAGCCCTCACCAAATTATACTCACAAGCCATCTTGCAGAACTAAGTCTAAGAGGAACTAAAGATCCCATTGAGCTTTATTCTCTCAGGAACCTTCATCTGCAGCCAAGTATTTGAAATTTTCCAGTAAGTTTTCTCATTAGTTACTTGATGACAGGTTTTGGCTCTATTTCCATCTTCTCAAGGTCTGGAGGTTACTTGGTTGTCTGTTATGAAAATTGGGCAGTCTTTATACCGGGAAGGACCTGGTAAAGATCGTTAATAGTTCTGGTAAAAATTGGGCAGTGACGCAAGGTAGAAAAACAGGAACCATTTTCATCGCACTAGTCTTCTATGGTAATATCGCAGAAAATTTTGGCTCACCATACTCTTAATGCACGCAAAAGCTCAAATTTCTGAACCCAAGCCAAGCTTCAATTACTCTACGAACAAATTTAAAACCCAAAACTCCTGTTAATACATCAAACAAATTAACCCCACGGCCATCCCCAATTGAATCGCATTTTTCGACATAGTTCGCAACCGTTTCAAAAACTAAAGCATTCCAACAGCTTCCTAACATCCGATTTACCTTCTTATTTCATTAGATGAAAGGGCAACAAATCAAATTTTATAAAGCCCAATTGGAAGTTCGATGCAATCTACCTCCCAAAAGCAGAAAACCGTAGCAAATCGCAAATCCCACATTACAAAGCAAAATACAAACCATTCCAAGAATTCAATAAAGCTAGATGAGGTAAAAATTTTACCTCTTCGTTGTCGAATTGACACGCCTGAATCTGTGGCCGAATTTCGTCAACAGTTGATTGGGAAGAAAGGGTTTGGTTGCCGCCGTTGAATGCTCTGCACAGAACTCAGTCCTTTCTGCCCGAAGTTCACCAAATCCATACTAAAAACGCATTTCACGAATGCGTTCTCTATAGTTGAAATAAGAACGCACCAAACTCATGATGCGTTCTTACCGCGTTCGACTAAAACGCATAACAATGATGCGTCTTTTATGTATCCCTCGCTAATCCCTCGCTAATTAGCGAGGGATTAGCAACGGCAAATTAAAATTTAAATTAGAAATATTTTTCCTACTAATGCAATCACTGTTCCGTCGCTAATCCCTCGCTAATTAGCAAGGGATTAGCAACAGAAAAGTAGATATTTAAAGTATAAATAATTTCTAATAATCCAATCACCATTGCCTCGCTAATCCCTTGCTAATTAGCGAGGGATTAGCGACGGCCATTGTATGAATCAGATAAAATGCCACCATAAATTTTTATTTTTATTTTAATTTTCGTCGCTAATCCCTCGCTAATTAGCGAGGGATTAGCGACGGTAAAAGTTTTCGGTCAACGTCACGTTATTCCTCGCAAAGTCGTCGCTAATATAGCGACGGATATTGGCCATCGCTAATATTCGTCGCTAAACGCATATTTTCTTGTAGTGCCACTCATGGCCTGTGAAAAAGAATATGGATCATTCTTTATTCCAAGATTATATTTAGATTCTTGGAGGTATACAACAAAATCATTAGAAATGGCTGGTTTCTTTATTCTTGTGGATATCCTAACTCCCACTTGTTTATGCATTTCTGCTATGAGAGTAGTTAAAGTGGGTTGTTCCGTATGTGGTTCTGTAGAAAGTGGTAGATCTTGAAATTGTTGTTCTTCAACTAACTCATGAGAATTAATTTTAGAAGTGTTGAAGTAAAAAAGGTACCACTGGGACAATAGCTGGCTCCTTTATTTCTTCAAGTTCCACCTTTTGTGGTAAACCACTCCTACTTTCTTCATGATCTTCAAGAAATTTAGCATTTCTAGCCTCCACAATATTAGAAACGTGAAAGGGACAATAAACCTAAAACCTTTGTAGTTGACTGCATAGCTTATAAAGTAACCGCCAGTTGTTCTTTCATCCAACTTCCTTAGTTGAGGATTATAAATCCTAACTTCAGTTGGACACCCCCAAATGTGTAAATGTCTTAAACTAGGTTTTCATCCATTCCATAATTCAAAAGAAGTCTTAGGGACAACCTTGGATGGAACTCTATTTAAAATATACACAGCAGTTTTTAAGGCTTCACTCCATAAGGATAAAGGTATACTCGATCTGCTTATCATGCTTCTTACCATATCCATTAAGGTGTGGTTTCTCCTTTCAGCCACACCATTTTGTTGTGGTGTTCTTGGCATAGTATATTGGGCAATAATATCCTCACTTTCAAGGAACTCAACAAATAGACCTTTGGTTTGCCCTTTTTCTGTGTACCTTCCATAGTATTCTCCGCCCTATCAGATCTTACAATTTTGATCTTATTTTTCTTTTATTTCTCTACTTTTGTTTTGAATACTTTAAAAGCATTGAGTGCTTTAGATTTTTCAAACAAAAAATAGAGATACATATATCTTGAATAGTCATCAATAAACGAGATAAAATATCTCTCACCATTCAAACAAGGGATAGGAAAAGGTCCACAAATATCTGTGTGTATTATTTCAAGTATATGAGAGCTTTTTTTGGCAGCTTTAGAGGACTTGTTAATCTGCTTTCCTTTATGCAGTCCACATAAGTGTCAAAGTTAGAAAAATCAAGAGATTTTAAAACTTCATCAGTTACTAACCTCTTATATCGATCAATTAAGATATGACCTAATCTTTTGTGCTAAAGACTTGATGGGTTCTCATTGATAATACATCGTTTAGTGCCAATTTTTTTATCATGCAAAGTTAAAATATTGCACTCATATGTGGGGTCTAGCTCAAATTTGAATAAATATCCATCCAAAATTCCAAAACCAACAACGTTATTGTCTTTCAAAAGTTTCATAGAAGAAGAATGAAAAGAAATACAATATCCAATTTTTGACAGTTTTGAAATAGAAACTAAATTTCTCGAAAAAGATGGAACATAAAAAGTATTTTCAAGATCTAATTGAAAATCATATTTTAAAATGAGCCTATAGGTCCCCACGCCTACCACATGTGAACGCTTCCTATAGCCAGAATAGATGTCTTGTTCACTTCCCACCGGCTTCCTTAGATTCAGAAAGCCCTGCATGGTTTTGGCGATGTGAATTGTAGAACCAGAATCAATCGACCATGTATTATCAGAAATCTCAGTAAAATTCAATTCATAACACACAAAACTGAGATCACCTTTCTTTTCGAGCCATTTCTTATATTTTAGGCAATCCTTCTTGAAGTGTCCCTTCTTTTTGCAAAAATGGCAAAGATCTTTGTTCTTGCCTTTTTTCTTCATAGGAACAGCTTTGCCTTTCAGTGGCTTTCCTTTATCATGAGTTACAAGATGAACACTTTCAAGTCGCTCATGTTTCAATCTCACTTCCTCTTGAACACACATGATCAAAAGTTCATTAATTGACCATTTTTCCTTATGTGTGTTGTAGGAAATTTTGAACGGCCCATATTCTGTAGGAAGAGAATTGAGAATGAAATGCACAAGGAATGACTCAGACATCTCAATTTCAAGGGCTTTAAGCGTAGCAGTAATATCCCTCATTTCCATAATGTGCTCACGCACAGATCTGTCTTTATCAAGCATCAAACTAGAAAGCTTTTTCATTAAGGTGCTGGCCAAGGCTTTGTCAAAACTCACAAATTGGGCATCAATTGCCTCCATGTAAGATTTGACTTTACTGCAATCAGGGATTGAACCCCTAATGCTTTTATTAATATGAGCTTTAATGAGCATTAAACTTATGCGATTAGATTTTTCCCACCGCTCATAAGCAATTTTAGCCTCTGGCATATTTGATTGCGTGGGGACGAGTGGTTCGTCCTCGCGAAGTGCCAAATCCATATCCATGCACCCTAAAGTTAGAAGTACTTTATCTTTCCAATCAGAGTAATTATCGCTTGTAAGCATTGGAATACGAGCATTTTCATTAAATAATGCAGTAGGAAAAGCTGCAAAAATCAAGAATAAACACATAAACTATAAAGTACAACCATTAGAAAAGAATCAACCATAATGATTCAATGTAAATTCTGACCTTCCTGTGGGTAAAGGTTGCATCTCAAGCGTAGAATTTATATTAACTTTATAATAAGACTAGTAAATTGGAAACACAGAAATAATCCACACTTGTGGACAAAGGAAAATTTCAAATTAAAGGTTTACCGTCTCATTCCAATTAATCTTAACCAAAATAGTTACCTCTCTATGGGGTCGAGTTACTATTTTAGTAAGATAATTATACTTTATGAATGTCATTAAAATAATTTCTAACTTAAATGTGATTTACTTTTCTTTACATATCAAGCACTTAAGATGCTATGGCTACTCATAAGTACATGACATGAAGACAACTTATAAAATGGCATTCAGAATTTGAATAATCAACTTAATCAAAATATTGATTTAATCCATATGGACATTACATGAAAATGCTAAATAAGAATCTCCAATTGCCCTTATATTAAAATGGGCAATTTTGGTAATCATACTTAATATTACCAAACTTATTTTTTTATTATTATTATTTTAAAAAGAATACTAGATAACTGAGTGAAGCAACTTGTAGAAGAAAAGTTTCACAAGTAACTAACCAAATAAGTAACCTACATGGTTTTATTATAATTTAACAAAATTCTATTCACTAAAAACAATAGTAAACATGGATTTTGTCTTACTCTCAGTGCTTGCATACGAAAGCAAAACAAACCTTCAATTTTCATAAAGCAAACAATTTTCATAAAAGTTTCATCTTTTAGCAAATTTAATAACTAACTAAATCACAATACACTATAGTATACATTATGAATTTCTGACAGGAGAAATTATTACATGACATATATACCAAACAATATAGCTGACGATGACTCTGATACTAAATGTTAGAAACTTTTAAAGGCATGTATCTAAATAGCACCCGAAAAATAATATAGAAACATACCTTCAACGATAGCCATAATTGTTCAAGCAAAATTGATAGATGTTCTCACTAACATTGTAATCCACGACAGAAACCCTAGAGTCTTCTAGCCTATATGTATCGAAAAAGAAAATCACGCCGACTGATGGATGTCACAGGAGTCATATATTTAGATAGGCTAGAGACCCTCAGAGTAAATAGCGTACGTACGTGTTTCCGTCTATCAATGAAACTAACTAGTTTGCATAATCTAATCGAAAATAGAATCCTTATCTTATCCAACTTCTCATTAATAAGAGACCATAATTACTTTAACCATTGTAACCTAACGTTTAGGCCATAATTAAGTCCTAAGTAAGTCCTAAGTAAATTTATGTGAAGGAAAAGTATGGGTTTCTATAAGTCCAAGAGTATGAATTCATCTTGTTGTCTTCTTCACAAATGAAACCATTTATGTGAAGGAAAAGTATGGGTTTTGTTAGCCCTAAGTGCAAATCATGTAATTTTGATTAATGAAAAATATTGATGAGAACTAATATGTTTATATTGTGTGATAGGATTTGTGAAGTAAGAAGTTTGAAGTCTCATTGCCTTCAAGCCAAAGAGCAAGAACAACCTCAATAAGCTATGAGTCTTTTGAGGTTTATTCAAAGATGAACTCAAGGCATTGAAGACTTGAAGTGTAGAGTAGGTATGATGATAGGTAATGTCTATGTAAACTCTACACTTGTATGTCTTGGAGTCTATTGAATGCATAAGAGAGCATAAAATTGGTTTCTTAATTTTAAAAAGGCTTTGAATAAATTCTTAGTAAATGTGATTTTGTGTCCTAAAAGTTTTTAAGTAACTTTATATGATCAAAGCAATTTGATTTTGGTTTTCAAACTGATATATGTCTAAATAAGTTTTCTATATATACCAAATGTGTTTCAAATCCTTGGATGTTAAATCTCAAATGATTTTACAAAGTTTGAACATAATTCCAAGAAATTCGGTCGTCCAAATTTGGTAGCAAAAGTTTGCTACTATTCTTCCAGAGAAATTCGGAAGAAGATTCGGACGTATGAAGAAAAATTCGGTCGTCAGAATTTTGGCCCTCAACATGGTCACTATTCTTCCAGAGAAATTCGGACGAAGATTCGGACGCAGCAGGAAGAATTCGGTCGTCCAAAAAAAATTCTGACGCAGAATTCGGTCGTCCGAATTTCCTGAAAATAGCCGTTAACTAGCCGTTTTATAGCTGTTTCAACTGATTTTCAAATTCTATAAAAGCTATAAACGTGCAATCTTTTGTAAGTTTTGAATCCTTGATTACTCTAAGCTTTCTAAAGTCATTTACAAACATTTCTCAAGCTCTCTTATGTCTTGTGCATTCAATTGATCAATCCAAAGACATCAAAGTGTGAAGGTGCAACTTTGTGTAATTTCTACCAACAAGTGGTAACATCTACACACTCATCTTTACTTATTAAATTGTGTTGATCTACTAGCTCTAGCAAGGTTATCTTGATAACATAAAACCCTTTAGATAAGGGTGATCCTTGAAGTTGTAATTCAAGGTTGTTTGAGATATAAAACCATAGTGTGGTGAGCCTTGTTTGTAAAAGTTACCAGAAGAGGTTGTAAGTGTAAAACCATAGTGTGGTGAGCCTCTGTTGTAATATGTGAACTTGAGCACATAGTAGAGTAATTGAAATCCTTAAGTGTAGGCTTAAGGTAGTGGAGGTAGATCTTGAGGATCGAACCACTATAAATTGCTTGTGTTCATTGGTCTACATTTCTTATATTGCTTTGCCATAAATTGTTTCTCTCTTGTCCATATCATCTGTTATTGATCTATACATATAAAAGGTTTGAATTTGCAAAAATTAGCCAAATACCTAATTCACCTCCCCTCTTAGGTATTTCAGGTTTCTATAAGTCCAAGAATTTGCTTTGTCGTATAGATGCCTTGATTGTATTTCAACATGAATTTCTGACTTTTTGATGCAAAAATATGAATGTTGTGGTGGGGCAAAATAGTTAAATGTTCTATTGAAGGTAGTTGACTTAAAAATTGCTAATATAATTGGATCTCCAGAAAGCAAGGTAATGGTCTAGATAGTCAAGGAGTTGAAAAATATTGCAGTTAAGATATGCTTATACAGTATCACTACAAGAAAAAAGTGAATTTGAAATGAAATAAGTAGTACAAAAAAATATTTGAAACCACACAACATACTTGTATTCTAATGATTTCAAAACAAGGATTTGAAATTACACAAAATTGGTGATCGCGGCTCGATGTTGAAACCGATTTTGAAACCCACTAGAGTTGGTTTCAAAATTGAACTAAAAACCTACTAGAGTCAGTTTAAAAACCTCTTTAGAAATGATTTGAAAATGAATTTAGAAAAAAATTTGTAGAAGTAAAGAATGAAATAAAAGAATTTTATCAAATAGACGGGTAGGCTGAGCAGTTATGAACTGACCGAAAGGACACAACCTAGATCAATTGGTCGGATTACATGCGTGCATGAACACACCTAGCGTGTGCCCAAAGGAACACGTGCATGCACGCCAATAATCTTTAGAAAATTGCCTCTGTAATTAAGGTTGTAAACTGGTTCCAACGGGCTAGGAACTCTCTGTCTCGGACCAGAACCCTTTAACACATAGGCAGTACACAACCCGATTACCCAACGAGTCCATAAAGTGTGGACCTGTATGCGACCTTATAGGGTATTTGGCAGGGTCCGGATATACCCGATTACAATAAGGATTAAAAAAAAGTTACACTATAACTTATTAAACTCATTATCAAAAATAAAATTCTAATGTAATATATTATCTCTTTAAGAAATCATAACTATAATATTCATAACTTTCAAGATTAACTATTACAAAAAAGTTTAAGTAGAACAGAAGATATTAAAATATTTACTATTTTACCAAAATAACAACCGTAATCAATATGCTAACTCAAGAGTCACTTTGTAATTTCATATACAAAAAGAAGATCAACTTTCAAAGAAAGTCCATGAGAAAAATTACTAATCTAAAATATATTTATAACTTTAGTGTGTGTGTATATAATAGATGTAGAACTTATATATAATTGCAGATCAATTTATTTTTTCAACTTAAGACATATAATTGCTCTCTTCAAAAAGAGATATTAGGAAAGAATTAATATTGCAACAAGAGTTTTAACACACACTAGTATAATAAATAAATTATACAAAATATTTATAATATATATTAATCGGGTCCGGAACATGATGTACCGGACCCATACCCAATAGACAAGGCCTTATCAGGTCGAAGTCAGGGTCTCAGTAGACGGACATATCTCTTTGTCCATACCCGGTCTTATCGAGTCGGAACCGAGTAGGGTCTGGGTTCCTACCTGGCCCGTTGATAGCCCTATTTGTCTTGGTTCGAACCCGCATTGCTAGTGTAGGGAGCATGTACTCATCCAGAGGCTAAGCTTGTTGTTGTGTAATTCTTCTACAATTAATATATTTATACTATATATGTATATATTATAAATTTAAATCAATATACATTATTTATTAAATAATAGATGATATAGAGCTTTTTAAATAATCTTATTCATAATAGAACTTAGAGAAATAAAATATTATAAGATGCAACTTATTGTATTATATTTTAATATATTATTTTAAAACCAACCATGTAGATTTGAAATCTATTTGAATCCGTATAGAAACCAACTTCTATCTTTTTAATATCCCTAAACTAACGAAATGGAAAAAATCTAAAATTTTTAATAAATTTAATTTTTAATGAAATATTTCTAATTTTTATTAGGTTATAAACCAATGTTATTAACTTATTAAGCGTGTCTACCAATTAATAAAAAATTTATAATTGTATTTATATAGATCAAACATATTGCTGTTATATATAATTACTATTTTACATAGTTGTAAACCTACACGAGTGTTAATTATAGATCAATTGTAAGATATTAGATAATACTTGTATAATAATTGAAATAAATATAAATAAACATATATCTTAGACATAAGTAGTATAAAACAAATATGTTACATAACTGTTTGCTTGTATATATATATATATATATATGCACACACACACATTTACTAATTATATATCGATCATAATAATTTGTCTAAATCTGTCAAAAGTTATAGGATATCACGTAATAAACCGTAATTATAATCTATAAATCATAATATTAAATATTGGGTTTGAAACTTATTTTGGATTGCCAACCACATGAAACGGATTTGAAATTGCATTAGGGTTTTGAAACCGATTTAGAACCGCTCTAGGGTATAAGGTTTAGAAATCAATTTGAGATCGAATTTTAAAATTGAATTGATTTCTAATTAGAAATTGATTTGAAACCAATTTCTTTTGAAACTTAATTTTGAAATATAAATGCATCAGTTTCTGATTAGAAACCGGTTTGAAGCCAAAATTAGTCAATTTTTAATTAGAAACTGATTTTCAAAACCTCTTGGAAAAGAAAACAATTTATTTCGAATCCCAATTTGTCAAACCAAAATACATTGGTTCTAATTAGAAACTGATTTGAAACAAAAAGAATTGGTTTCTAATCAGCAACCGATTTTCAAAACCTCTTGAAAAAAAAAAAAAGAATTTATTTTGAAACCAATTTGAGATTAACTTTTGAAATTGAAAAAATTGTTTTCTAACTAGAAACCGATTTGAAACCAAATGATTTAGAAAACAATTTGAAACTGATTTTAATAACCTCTTGAATCATAAAAAATTAGTCATTTAGAAGCCAGT
The DNA here is from genome assembly GCA_030512225.1 of Rauvolfia tetraphylla. Taxonomy (NCBI): domain Eukaryota; kingdom Viridiplantae; phylum Streptophyta; class Magnoliopsida; order Gentianales; family Apocynaceae; genus Rauvolfia; species Rauvolfia tetraphylla. The sequence continues at coordinate 5,063,162 of JAJQKT010000004.1, read as the reverse complement.
TGTGTTTGAAATCAATTCAAAATAGATCTAAGACCGATTTTTGAAACTGAAGGAAATCGTTTCCAATTAGAATATGCTTTTAGGCAATTTCAAATTGGTTTCCAATTACAAGCTCTATTTTTTAGTTTAAAAATTTTGTTTCTAATATACTATTTTCTTTTAGTATATCAAATAATATTATTTACACAAATTTAGGCTCACCATTACTATATACAATTTGTTTATATAGAGTTTAAAAATCAAACATTTTTTAACTTCTTCCCATTACAGTAATGATTGGTGACTATCAACCATTGCATTTGATTTTTTATTTACAAATTATTTTTAAAACATTATGTCTTCTTTCTCTACTTTATTGTAATGGAAATTGCGCACGTCATATCGTGAACCAGTAGAAACTTATCAAAAAACAATTCGTGAGGGTTCACCCTGTATTTACCATTTGCAGTTGTGATTCACAAAACTCTCCTCATTTCACCGAGTGGCAGCTCCCTAGTAGTTGTGCCTTAGGTGGCTCAGGTATCAAATTTAGCCTACCCTTAAAGGCTAACCAAAAATCTAAGCAACAACAATTGCTGCCTCTGTTGTCTTTCCACAGTCTCTTTCGATCGACAATGCATAGTCGACTATCCATTTCGTGGTCGATCCTCGGCATGGTTCTCCCCTTCTCTTAAGCACAACTGGATGCCTTACATTCCTCTCCAAGCGGAATACCAAGGAAAAAGAACCTAATTGCCCATTGTGGTGTCAACAACTGCCAAATAGAGCTTCATCAGCGCATCTACCCTCCAGATTTTGATGTCGAACAGCGACCTCCCTATCACTAAGAAATTCAAGTCAATCTCTGTCGCTAGGCCGGACCTTTTCGTGTGTCTGGCTGGTTTAAGTCCAAGTTTTAGAGGAGAAGCAGAGCCTCGAGGCAGGGGCCAAAGATGGCTGAGCTCCATGATGTGGAAGGCTTGTTAGACATAGTTTAGTACCAAGAGTGAAGGAAGTTGTTTCGAAACCAATTGACGAACTCCAACCTAGTTAGGTTATTTTATGCAAACGTGCGAACGAACCAAGGACTGCCAGCCGTGGCCTTGGTCGTATATGAAAGGTACTGAAATTTCCTTAATGACATCCATGATTAACTAGATGTTTGACTTAATGGACGATGGTTTCTACGTATCATTGATCGAGGACATTTCAGTTGAGGAGTACAATGCTTTGAAAGAAAGAGTGTGCCTTCTTCTCTTCGGTGTTCTTGAGAGGAAGGCCAACAAGATGACCTTGACTACATGAGTAGCTGGTGTAATAGTCATATAGTACCTGTAGTGCCATTTTGACAAGAACCTATTTGAGTTAGATACTATTCTAACATATATGGTGATGGACTAAAGGTAGATCAACTTTGGATACATCTTCACCCACAGCCTTGAGTTGGCGTTGAACAATCGAAGCACAAGACTGCCCTATGGTGCACTACTTACTGCCATGTTCGAGAAGTGCAATGTCAATTTGAAAGGTGTTAAAATTGTAGACAAAAGTGACAATATGGGATCACTTTAGGATATGCTTTCCTCATGTGTATTGTGTACTTCTTGGTATTTTTACTTCATGTGCTGTAAACCCTAAAATAGGAGTAGCTGTACAACCTCCTAAATTTTCTCTTTTGTTTTCTTTATATATTGTAACACTTACAGATTTTAAAGGTGTGTGAAATACAAGAGTTTCTTCCAGCTACTTTGCTCTATTTTTTCTATCATGGTATCAGAGCTTAATTTTCACATAGAGTAAATTCCTTCTAGGGTGTGTTCTATTACTTTGCTATTTTTTTCCTCATACAATGGCGAAAGAGGATAATACTTCTTCCAATCCTTATTTTGTATCTCATAATGAGAATCCTTCAATGTCTCTTGTCACTGTGCCGTTAGCATCAAACAATTACCATTCTTGGTCTAGGGCCATGCGGATGGCATTAGAATCCAAGAACAAACTGGGTTTTATTGATGGCAGTCTCCCTCGTCCAAGAACGGATGATTCACTTCTAAGCAGATGGAAACAGTGTAATAGTACCGTCTTGTCATGGATTGTAAACTTAGTGGAGAAACCAATTTCTCAAAGTGTTATGTTTATGGAATCAGCCTCGGAGGTTTGGGAAGATCTACGGAGTCGATATGCAAAAGGAGATCAAGTGCGACTCTCAAATCTATTGCAAGAGTTTCACTCCATCAAACAAGGTACTCTCGCTGTCACAGACTATTATACTAATCTAAAGATTCTTTGGGATGAAATCAGCATTTTGCGTCCTATTCCTCATTGTACATGTGATGTGCAATGTTCTTGCGGTGGATATCGAACTATGCGGGGTTATATGGAGTTGGATCATTCTATTAGGTTCTTGATGGGATTGAATGACAATTTCTCTCATGTTAGATCTCAAATTTTTCTGATGAATCCTTTCCCCTCAGTTAAGGAAATTTTCAGTATGATTATTCAGCATGAAAGGCAACTCCAATCACCCTCTTCAGTGATTTTTGGGGAACCATCTTTGTTGGGTTCACCTATAAATAGTACCAGTACTTTACCTGTTTTACAGACAAACTCAATACATGCTAATGCTGTTCAAATCAAAAGGTCTGGAAATTTTTCTCAGAAATGAACTATTGTTTGTACTTTCTGTGGAAAAACCTGTCATACCCATGAATAATGTTATAAGAAACATGGGTATCCTCCCAAAGGAAAAGGTTCGTCATCTGCAAGCATCAACCAAGTTTCTCCACTTTGTTCAATATACCTTTTGGCAAAGCAGAAACGTGCTTCTTTTCCTTTACATGAACGCTCTACTTCTTCTTTTTTTGATTTGATAAATGTTGATATTTGGGGACCAAGTAAAATTCAAAGTGTTCATAGTTATAGTTATTTTCTTACCATTGTGGACGATTTCTCTCGATGCACTTGGGTTTTCTTAATGAAGCAAAAGTCCCAAACACGTGAATTTTTTGCAAACTTTCTGTACATTTGTCCAAGCCCAATTTCACAAGACAATAAAAATTATCCGTTCTAATAATCGTACAGAGTTTATCATGCCTGAATTTTATAATTCAAAGGGCATTATTCATCAACGAACTTGTGTTGAAACACCTCAAAAAAATGGGGCGGTTAAGCGCAAACATCAACATATTTTAAATGTTGTTCGCGCCCTAAAATTTCAATCTTCTCTTCCTTTAGCATATTGGGACTACTGCATTCAACACGCTGTCCTTCTCATTAATATTACTCCTACTCCCTTGTTACACAATAGAACTCCCTCTCAAATTCTATATACCAAAATTCCGCCTTTTAAATCTCTTAGAGTTTTTGGTTGTCTGGCATTTGCTTCTACCACCACCCAAGGACGTTCTAAGTTTGATCCTCGAAGCCGAAAATGTGTCTTTATAGGATATCCATCTAGTACTAAAGGCTATTTACTTCTTGATATCCAAAGTCGGCATATATTCACTTCCCGAAATGTTCTTTTTTATGAAAATGTATTCCCATTTTTTAATTCATCTTCTATTGGTATAGCTGATCATTCCATTTCAAATCCTCTTGATAATTCTATTCCTTTATCAATTCCAGTTCTTGAAACAGATTCTTTTCCTATATTTCCGTCTCCATCCACCATACCATCACCAAATGATTCTAGAATGCTTTATTCCTCTAATCATGATAGTCATACTGAACAATGTTCTTCTCAATCTCCTCCTTCCATATTCGTTCAAGGATCCTCCTCTCAAAGCATCCCTAGGCGTTCCACACAAATTACGCAACAACCTTCATATCTTCAAGAGTATGCTTGTAATATGCTTCAAGATTCCACTCCTTCTCCTTCTGTTTCTACACCCCATTCTCTATCTAAATTCATTGGTTATGATCTCTTGTCATTCGAACATAAATCCTTTGCATTAAATGTGTTGACTACAGAGGAACCTAGTTCCTATCATGATGCTGTTTTGCAGGAAAAATGGAGAGATGCTATGCAGCAAGAACTTATGGCTCTTGCTGATAATGATACTTGGCATTTGGTTCCTCTCCCTAAAGGCAAGAAACCCATTAGTTGTAAATGGGCTTTTCGGATTAAATATAAGGCCGATGGTTCTGTTGAACGTTATAAAGCACGACTTGTTGCAAAAGGGTACACTCAACAGGAAGGCCTTGATTATGTAGAAACCTTTTCACCAGTTGCAAAAATTACCACAATACGAACACTTGTCGCTGCTGTCCGTGGATTATACATAGAGCAATTGGACGTCAATAATGCCTTTCTCCATGGCGATCTTGATGAAGAGGTCTTCATGCAACCTCCGTTAGGATATTCTTGTCCTTCGGGTTTTGTCTGTCGATTGAACAAATCTCTTTATGGTTTAAAGCAAGCTAGTCGACAATGGCATCACAAGCTTACTCAAGCTCTTATTTCTCAGTGACCCGAGCTTATATCTTCGGAAATCTCCTTCTTCATTCATGGCAGTTTTAATCTATGTTGATGATCTTATAATTGCAGGTGATGATAAGTGTGCTATTCAATCTTTCAAGTCATTTCTTCATCATTCTTTTCGCATTAAAGATCTTGGTAAGTTGAAATACTTCCTAGGCTTGGAAGTAAGTCGTTCCTCTAATGGCATTAATCTCTGTCAACGCAAGTACACACTTAAATTACTTGAGGAAGCTGGTTTTCTTGGAAGCAAACCTGCATCTACTCCCTTGGACGTTGCTTATTCTCCTTCGGCTGGTGATTCTGACCTGTTAACTGATGCCATTGGTTTTCGTCGATTAATTGGCAAATTGTTATTTCTTACTCATACTAGACCAGACATCAGTTTTGCTGTCCAACGATTAAGCCAATTTTTGGACAAGCCAACTATCTTACATTTACGAGCTTGTCATCGTATTCTTCGCTATTTAAAGGGTACACCTGCTCTGGTCTTCATTTTTCTGCTCAAACATCTTTATCTCTGTCAGCTTATTCTGATTATGATTGGGCTGGTTGTCCTGATACACGAAGGTCTGTCACCGGATATTGCATGTTTCTAGGATCTTCCTTGATTTCATGGAAGTCCAAGAAACAACCTACTGTGTCTCGAAGTTCTTCTGAAGCTGAATATCGTGCTATGGCTTCCGCTACTTGTGAAATTCTTTGGTTATTATATCTTTTACAAGATCTTCATGCTCCTCACCACCAAGCCATCCCTCTTTTTTGTGATAATGATAGTGCTCTTCATATAGCAGCCAATCATGTATTTCATGAACGTACAAAACATCTTGAAATTGACTGTCATCTTGTTCGCTAAAAGGCTCAAGCCAGCCTTGTGAAACCACTGCCTATTCCATCCCATTCTCAAGCTGCTGACATCTTGACCAAAGCTTTGCATTCTTCACGCTTTGCTTTCTTGGTAGACTGTCTTGGTCTTACTAGTATTTACCCACCGTCTAGCTTGCGGGGGGTGCTAAAATTGTAGACAAAAGTGACAATATGGGATCACTTTAGGATATGCTTTCCTCATGTGTATTGTGTACTTTTTGGTATTTTTACTTCATGTGTTGTAAACCCTAAAATAGGAGTAGCCGTACAACCTTCTAAATTTTCTCTTTTGTTTTCTTTATATATTGTAACACTTACAGATTGTAAAGGTGTGTGAAATACAAGAGTTTCTTCCAGTCACTTTGCTCTATTTTTTCTATCAAAAGGTGAAGTAACTGAGAAAATCAAAGTGTTTTTTAGTAGGGCTAGCATTACTGTGATTCAGCTATGGAAGAGCAAGGTAGCAAAGGAAGGTCATAAAGCGGCAGGGGAGAAAACGCGCTATTTGCTGGTACATGCATTTCCAATAGAGGGAAGTCATTGATGTACACTATGAAATTTTTGGCAGACTTACAACAGGAAGTTTAGAAGCTAAAAAGAGCCTAGAAAGAGTAGAGGAAGAGTTAAAGTCCAAGCTAAGGAAGGTCAGGGAGGATTTGAGGAGGATCTTGTAGGTGCCGTGTATGAAGGATGCACTGGAGGTAGAGCCAGGGGCAGCAGACGACATGTTTGGGCTAGGAGGTGCATACAATGGGTAGGAGGAGGGGGACAGCCCAGGTTCACCACAAAGTGTAAGCGACACTACGATGGCTGAACTTTTATTAATGTTTTTTTATATTTTTACAATGTTTTGCAAGAATCTTGATAGAAATTCCAATATGTGTCCAATTTTACTAATAATTACTATTGTTGAATTAGTTTGATAGATGCAAAGGTTGGACGTCTTTTTCTTGTTGAAGCTACAACAAATTCTATTTAATTTGAAGAAGGGGTTGAAATTATCGCTTGAAATGGAAGCATGTTTATCTTCCCTATTGTCATTACTTTTTTGTGAGTTGAAACTATGTGTAGGTGATGAAGAGCAGAATGTTAGGATATGTTTGGCAGTCTGACCTTTCGAGATATTGGTCGATTGGGAGGTGTTCATCGAAATGGAACATATTTACCAACCATCCATGAGCAACTATGCTGCTGGTTTTTATAAATTTGGATAAAAATGACGAATACTTTGTTTAAAAAAATTGGTGTATTTATAGTTTTCCATTCTTGTTACCATAAGGCGAAGCGATCCATCTAAATGATAGGCAGAAGAATTGTTTTTGTTTTGACCTTCATGCATGTAGCCGTAGTAGTCAACCATAACATGTTCAATGAAGCCAAGCCTCATAGTTACGTAACTATTTTCCAGTGTTAAGCAGTGAGCATAAATTGTTTCCTCATTCCTTTTATCCGCAACACATTGTTGTCGGTTAATCCGACTAATGTCACTGCTACTCAATTTTTTGTGTTACGTAGTCATGCATGTTGCGATAGTAGTCGACTATGAGGTATGCAGTCTAGCCAAACCTTATAGTCCACCCACCCACTTGCGGTGTTGGTTTCTTTGAATGTTGGAGAGTAGTTATGTAGTTTTTTTTTTTGCGGGTTCATATTTGAGTAAAATGATTTCAATCATGTTATCCGCAGCACATTGTGATTGGTTTTCCCGAATCGTGTCGCTGCCCCTCTTTTTCATTTTTCCCTAGGCAGACAAGCCTAGCAAGAATTGAAACCTCATAGTCATTCCAAATCCCAGTCCAAGAAGAGCTCAATGTTTTTTCTGTTTCGTTTTTTAATCCAGTTGATTTGACCCCGTTGAGAGAACCATTTGTATATGTAACTTTCTTTTACCATGTCCAAGCGTTGGGCCAGTATTTCTACAATGTGTGGGCTGATAGCATGTTTATTAGTCAACAACCTTTTTTAATTTGGGCCCACGCATCCACGTTGACTGAGGAATGGAGAAATTGGTTTCGGATGCTACCCAAGTACAATGTCTTTCATTTTTTTTCTCAGACAAGCTACCATTTTTGGTTGAGTGAGGAAATTCAATTTTACCCAAAGCAAAAGCCAATCTAAGCTATACCTAAGTGAATTACATTTTTAGTGTTTCTTTCTTCCTTTTTCTTTTTATCCTTTTTCTCCATCTCCTATAAATGGCAATCAAACCCCTCTTCGATCTCTGAAGGAAGTACATTTAGTTTCTTAAAGAATTTGTTTGTTAATCAAAATCCTTTTTCAATCATTGCATATTAAAGAAAAGTAACAAAGAAAAAGACAAGTTCTAATGGGGAAGGTGTAGTTTTGATTTTGAAGGTCTTGTCTATTACTATGATCTTGTTAGTTGAGCAATTAGTGGAAATATAATATGGTTTTTGTTAGCCCTAAGGATAAATCATGAGATTTTGATTAAGTTTTGATTAATAACAAACATTGATATGGACTAATCTTGATGCCAATTGTGTGATAGGATTGTTGGATTAAGAAGTTTGAAGTCTCATTGCCTTGAAGCCAAAATGCAAGAACAACTCCAATATGTCAAAGTGATTGAAGATTGAAGAGTTTGTTCAAGATGATTGAAGGTTTTGAAGACATGAAGTGTAGGTTATATGTGCTTAATAGGTAAACTTTGTAAACCCTACACTCTTAAGTCTTGGAATCTACAAGTTGCATTTGAGAGCACAAAACTTAATTTGAAAAGTTTCACTGGTTTTGAACTTACCTTAATTATCAAGTTTTCATCAATGGTTTTTGCACTTAAAAGGTCTTTAAAGACTTATCTTATATGCTAGAAGGTTTTCCAACTTGTTTCAATTGATTTGAATATGTTTTGACAAAGTTTTAAAAGTTCGGATCCAAAGTTCGGACATCCGAACTTTTCCTGCACTGTGAACAATACAACTATTTTTCCAAAAAAATTCGGACACAAGTTCGGACGCAGAAGACCAAGTTCGGACGTTCAAACTTGTGAACAGTAATAGTGAACAGTACGTGAACAGTATTTTCCAAAAAAGTTCGGATGCAAGTTCAGACGCAGAAGAGAAAGTTCGGACGTCCGAACTTTTCTGAAACTAGCCGTTACTAACCGTTTTATTACTGTTAAAGCTAATTTTTCAAATATAAAAAAGTCATAAACTCCAGATTTTTTGTAGAACTTTTGAACATTCAAAATCCTTCAAGCTCTAACTTGTTTTACATCAAAATTATTTGAAAAGCTCTCAAATTGTCTTGTGCTCAAAAGTTAAAATTCAAGATTTCAAAGGCAAGAAGTGAAGTAGTGCTAGCTATTGTATTGATCCACCAAGTAGTGTTGGTAACATCCAAGCTCTATCTTTACATTATTGTTGTGATTGATACAAGGTTGACAAGAGACTTAAAACCCTTGTGGAGGGTGAGCCATAGACTAAATTAATCAAGGTTGTTGAGTAAAACCCATTGGTAAGGGTGAGCCTTGAATTAGATTGGTCTAGGTTGTCTAGTGACATAAAACTCTTTATGATAAGGGTGAACCTTGTTTATTAGATTGTAGAAGAGGTTATTGTGGTAAAACCCACTGAAGGGTAAACCTCTTGTGTAATTGCTTGATTTAAACATTTAGTGAATTGGTGGAAATCTTTGAGTGTGGACTCAAGGTAGTGGATGTAGATCTTGGAAAGATCGAACCACTATAAATCGTGTGTTCATTTATTTATAGCTTTACTTGTTTACATACTTGTGTTATTATTATTTGTTCTTAGTTGTTGATTGATTGGTTGTGATTTTATTGTTTGATCATCTTGTCTCAACCATTAAATCACATATAAACTTAGAGTTTGTGAATTTGAAGAAGATCTTTTATTACGGCAAAGGATTTGCAAAATGGGAAAATATTTTGATAATTAGTCAAAGACCTAATTCACCCCCCCTTCTTAGGTCTTACAGTTTTGTTGGCAATTTTGATCTTTAGTCATGATTGGTTTGGGCACCATAGTTTCATATGGTTTTCAGATGCAATTTGATGGCTTGTTTTGTAATAGTATATATTATGAAATATTGATATATGTTATTCATGCTTTTTTTATGATTCGGTTGATTTTTTGTGTTTTAATAAACATTTATACTCCCTTTCTTTCTTTCCTTATTTTATATGAGTTTATTGAAGATTTAGAGTGCAAAGAAGCAAGGATAAAGATGCTACAAACTCGCAATGAATTTGGAAGATAAAATTACCCTCGACTGAAATTTTGGAGCAAGTGGCGCCGCCTAGATGCATGCAGGTGGCGAAGCCTGCAACCAAGATCTTAAATCTAAGATTTTTGGGCCAAGCGGCGCCGTTTGGACCATCCTAAGCAGTGTTGCTTGAGTTGAATTACAGATTTTTTGAACTTTTCTCTCTTATTTTTTGGACTGCCTAACCATATCCTAACATGAAAATGAGCATTATCTATTCTTATTCTAGTGTTTTTTATTATCTATTTTGTAATATTAGGAGCTAGAATCTTGAATACTTGGATGGTGATGGACCTTGTTTTTATCTACATGAATGAATTATTTTCTTGGTTAATTGAGCCCCAATTTCCTATGTACTGTTTGTGGATTCGATTGTTTGAATTAATTCTGGTTGCTAATTGATTCATGAATTGGGGTTTTCAATTGGAATTGAGAAAGGAAAGGTGAAACAAAACATAACACAAATAATGGGGGTGATTTAGGTGACTAGAGATAGGGACCTTAACACCTTTTTGGTAATTAGAGTAATTTAATTGGGATTCACAAATCTAAATACATTCTTGGGTTAAATTAGTTAGAAAGAAATTTCAACTAACTAATCTAAGGGTAGAAGACTCTCATCTAGGGATAGAGTAAGCCCTAATATAGCAATTTCACCAAACATAAGAAAGGAAAACTAAATAACCAAGTGATTTTTCTATCACATACTTAATTCTAGGGGATTTTCCATTCAAGTATTATTTTTTGAATTGAATGTCCTCTGCAACCAAGGCTATTTAAGGTAATTTTAATTAGATATATTAGATCTTTTGCTTCTAACAATTTATTTTAATTCAAAATTTTCATAATTAAATTGGTAGGCTAAACAGTAGAACAAATGTGAGTAATAGTATTTAATCATCCCCAAGGATATGCCATTTGATTTACTTTCCATTAACTAATCTGAACAATAGGTGTGCTTGCCTTGTATTTGTTTGTTAATGTGTAGAGATTGTAAAAGAATTGTGTATAAGGGCACAAAATATATCAAATATTATGGTGCTTTGAGACTTTGTGTGCAGATATTTGAAAGATGTATCTTACAACTTCCTTAACAAGCTCATTAGTGCTGATAATTCATCTTTTTCTGGTTGATGAAAATCATTAAAAATGGTAAAAGAGAGAATAATGTTTTGAATTGAAGTGAAGTTTCGAACGAATGACATTTAATTTTTTTCCTTTAGATTTTGCTATTGTTTTTGTTTTATTTCTGCTCCTGTTCTGCTGCCACACTAATATTTGGTGTTTGCACGCATGAAACTTCAATAGAGGAACTGCTTAGATTAGGAAACTAGAGCCAAGGAAACAACAAGTCGGAGCAAATTGTTTGATATCATTGTCTTAAGCATCAGTTGAGTAGCCTTTTGTTTCTTTCCTTCCAATTATATCAGAGAATAGGTTCTTAAGCTTTTATGTTCCTCCTCTGGAATCCTATTCCTTTTATCTTTGTTTTTTAGGACAGCTTGAATTTAGATTTTAGGTGTGACTATGTGACTTGTCAAAGCTGGAACTTATTTATCCATTTTTATCTATTTTCCTCACCATTCTAATCCTCTGCGTTTTGGTTAAGTTAATTGAATGTTAAGGTAAATGATTCACTTCACAAACATGATGAGATTTTTTCGTCCTCATGTTGAATCTAGCATTCTACTTGATATATGTTAAATCCATATTGGAAGTTAGCAATTCTCGAAGTCAAATTGCTTTACTTGACTCATGTTTAATTTAGTTGCCAACGGTTGTATTTTAGCGTACTTATTTAGCTACATATTAATTTTGTGCTGTAATTAGCAATTCTTAATGTTCAACCGATGCTGCTGTTTTTAGATGGCATCACTGCAATATAGTTAAATAAATTTAAAAGACAACAAAAGAAGTGTTGTTTGGCACAACCATTGCAAAGCAGAATTTTATTCAAGTCATCCAAAATTGTGGGATAATTTCCAACTCATTGGTCCCACAAATAATAAATGCAAGAAGAAAAAATTCAACAAGGCAGTAGGTCTTCCTGAAAAACTTTGTGTAGAGCAATAGTATTTGCAACCTATTGCAATAGAAATTTTGCAAAGACTTTGCGTGAAGAATTAGAAAAGGCCATCTGAAGTTGAAAATTTTGGCTGAAGAGCATGGAAAACCATTCTGCGCATACTATTTTTTGGTGGATGGTGTCTGCATTTCTGGCCTATAACTACCAGGCATTCTGAAGGAGTGGATTTTACTAGCAAGAAGAAGAGAAAAAAGAGAGAGTAAGAGAGTAGAGAACGACAAAAAACTTTGAGAGTAATCAAAGTGAGATAGTAAGAAAAATTGAGTGTTTGATTTTTCCAAGTTTGTTTAGCCACTCTGATTTTTCATTCTCTTGTTAGATTATTTTAATCTCTCAATTGTTGGTATCCACCTAGTCTAATGAAGATATTTGTAGTATCTTCTAGTATATTTAGAAGAGGAATTTGTTACCCCGTTTTCATAATAGAAGTTTTGGTAAGTGTTTGACTTGTAGTTTTTACCTGTTTTGGGGTTTTTCACATAAATCCTGCTCTCATTACATTTTCTATATTTTTGTTTCAAGAATTATTTTTGTTAGTGGTTATTGATAAATTCTCATTTTATCAATACCAGATTTTTGGAAAAGTCATTTTTAATCCTAGTAGAGTCATTTTCTCATGATCAATCTTTCTCCATTAGTTCCTTTGGGTGGCGATATTCCACAAAGAATTTGGATTGGAAAAAATGTCTCCTACAACTATTTTAGAGTATTCAATTGCAGAGCATTCGTTCATATTCCCAAGTGTAAGATGCCTAAACTTGATAGTAAGACTAAACAATGCATTTTTTGGGATATAGACATGAAGAGTTTGGGTACAGACTCTGGGATTCTGTTGATAAGAAATTGATTAGAAGCAGAGATATTGTCTTTTTTGAAGATCAAACAATTAAAGACCTAGAAAGATGATAAGCCAAAGACCTGCTCCAGAAATTCTAGTTAACACAAATCTAGCACCTTAATAGATCAATCATGACGAGCATGAGGGAGTGGAGGTAGAGCTGGGCAATGACGATGATGTTCCTATAGCAGTACCACCAGTTCCATTACCACAACCAAAAATTAGGATATCCATTAGAGAGAGGAGGCCTTTTACTAGATATGATTCTTAACAGTACATATTGCTTGCTGATTGTGGGGAGAGGGAGAACCAGTGACCTATGAAGAAGTTTTAAACCTGAAAGAAAGAAGAAGTGGTTGAAAGCTATGCAAGAAGAGATGAAATTCTTCCATGACAGCTACATATATGATTTGGTGAAACTTCCTAATAGGAAAAGAATTTTGAAGAGCAAATGGGTTTACAAGTTGAAGCTTGAAGAAAACAGCTCCAAACTAAGACTGGATTGGTTGTGAAAGGCTTCTGTCAAAAGAAAGGTTAGTTAAGGTAATTTTAATTAGATAAGTTAGATATTTTGTTTCTAGCAATTTCTTTTAATCATTTTCATAATTGAATTGGTAGGCTAAACAATAGAACAAAAGTGAGTAATGATAATTGATCATCGTTGAAGATACGGCATTTGATTTACTTGCCATTATACTAATCAAAATGATAGGTACACTTGGCTTGTGTTTGCATGGTAATTGTTGGAGCTTGTCATAGAATTGTATATAAGGGCACTAAATACATCAAGTTTTTAGCCTCGTTGTTAGGGAGTTATTGGTCAGTATTAGGAAAACTCAAACTCTATTGATTTAGTCAATTTAACTTGTTAGCTTTTATATTACTTGTGTTAGCATTTATTTTCTTGTTTGTAATTTTGTCAGTTATAGGTGGTTTGAAGTGTTTAGCTTGTGTTCTTGTGCATTTGCTTTGTTTTAGTGAGAATTCCTTCTGTTGAACTTTTGTTTGTATTGGTGATGAAGCTGAAAGTTTTAGTTCATGACCCCGAGTAATCTAGAGGAATTGGTTGGGGTTGAGTAAACATTCCAAAGGAACCTAAGTGGTACAAATCTTGAAATGATACTTGAAGAAGTTGAAACTGAAGTTGAAAATCCTCAATAAGAGAACCATATGATGCATAATGGAAATAGTGGTAATGGCAATGGGAGTGGAAATGCAAGGCAAAGAATAATGGGAGACTATGCACAACCTTCTTTGTCAAGGGCGAAGTCAACCGTAGCCCAACCAAGAGTTGAAGCGAACAATTGTGAGATCAAGCCGAAATTATACAAATGATTCAACAATTGGTACAATTTGATGATTTGTAGAACGAAGACCCAAATGCTCATTGTCAATTTCTCAGAGATATGTGATACTTTCAAGATCAATGGGCTTCCCAATATAACATCTGCATTCGACTATTTCCATTCGTATTGAGAGATCGAGCCAAGTCCTGGTTGAAATAACTTTTACCGGGCTTTATTACAACATAGAATAATCACGCCAATTCTCGCCAAATACTTCCCTCTAACAAGGATGGTAAAGCTAAGACATGACATCTTCTCATCAAAAAATGAAGAGCGAAAGTCTATATGATTCTTGGGAGAGATGGAACAAGCTCTTGAGAAAATGTCCACATCATGGTCTAGATTTAGGGCTTCGAATGCAAACATTTTATAGTTAGTTAAAGTTCCCTTCCAAGCAACTTATTGATGCCTTTCCGGGAGGGACCACTGGTTTGAAGACCCGAAAGTGTTACAAGACCTCATTGAAAACATTGCCACGAACAACTACCAATGGGAAAATCCTAAACCAAAAGCCAATGCTAGTGGAGTACACAATGTAGATATGATGATGGCATTAGATGCTAGGTTTGATAGCCCAAATATAAGGATTGAGAGCTTGAGCCTGTCACCTCAAACCTCTCAAGTGATGATGGCTTGTAAATTTTGCGGAGGTGATCATCCAAAATCATGAGTGTCAAACCATAGAAATTCTAATGCATCACCAACGGAGCATGTGGATTTTTTTTGGAGTAGGAAAGCAAGCTAACAATCCTTAGAGCAATACTTATAATCTAGGTTGGTGCAATCATCCAAACTTTTTGTGGAGCAATCAAGAAAACAAAGACCGTTACACCCTCCTGGCTTTTAAGCTTCATCAAGTTCCCGACCCCAAGCATCCCTACCTTACCAATTGGCAAAGTCTAGCCTTGAAAATTTACGACAAGTTTGTAGCAGCTACTGAAACTCTATTTGAATTTGAAGAGGCATGCTATCAAGGCATTGAAGTATCTCTAAGGAACCAAGAGGCCTCAAACCATAACTAAGAGAATCAAATAGGCCAATTGGCAAGGCACATCTCGAAAAGATAAATGGGAAGTTTACCTTGCAGCGTGAAGAGAGCATGTAAATATGGTGACTTTGGGAAGTGAAAATAAATTGAAATTTTGAGAGTGCAATGTGGAGTCCCAAGGCATGGGGCAAGGAGGAAATCAAGTTGAAGAAAAGTTTCTTAAGAAGAAGGAAGAGCATAAGAAAAAGGCAGTTTCGGAGTACAAACTTAAGTGCTAGCATTAACTTGTTGCGATTTGATGTTTTCAAACAATTAGACCTAGGTGAACCAAAACCTACTAGAATGAGTATTCAATTTGCCGATGGTTCGGTTAGATATCCTAGGGGCATTGTTGAGGATGTGCTTGTAAAGGTTGAAAAATTCAAATTTCTAGTTGACTTTGGGATACTTGACATGGACGAGGATATTGAGGTTTCTTTGATCTTAGGAGGACCTTTTCTAGCTACTGCTAAGACTAATATAAATGTGAGTGACGGAAAGTAAATCCTTAGGGTAGAAGATGAGGAGGTCATCTTTAGAAGTTTGAAATCTTTGAAGCATTCTTTAGATCCTAATCATTCTTGTAGTAAGATTGATGATGTAGATGCTCATGTTTCTAATTCTTTGCAGGAAACTTCGGTGGAAGACTCTTTGAATCTAGCTTTAATCCAAGGTAATGATGCAAAGAAGAATATAATCAATTAGTAGAGGAGATTGTTGCTTATGTAGATATCTTTAACTAAAATGAAGGATACTATTATGCAAAAGAACCTTCGTCAAAGATGAAAATGAGGCATGACCAAAACATTGACCAAAATCAAGATTTCAAACTAGGAGAGCAAGTGCTATTGAATGACTCTCGATGGAGGTTATTCATAAGTAAGTGTAAGTCTAAAATGGACTAGCCCGTTCTTGGTAAGTAAGCTACTCTCATATAAAGTGGTGGAAATCTATCCCCTGAAAAAAGAGAATATTAATGCCAAGAAAATATAGACTGAAACTTTATCATGTTGGATTGAGCAAGAAGTTAGGAAGAGAGTCTCCAAGCTCCCGTGACCCAGGGGATGAGTAAGTTTTGCAAAATAAGATTTATCAATTGTACATAGTTTTCTTTTATTTTGATTTCTATTTTGTATGGTTAGTTTTTGTTTGTGTGATGGGGCTTGTTTTTTTTTATGTTGTTGTGGTATTTTCATATATTTTTATGTTTAAGTTTGGTAAATTGTTGGTGTTACGATGTCATGTTCTTGTTCGATGAAAGGGTATTGAAGGAGGATTTGAGTTCTCATTTTATTGTGTTTCTCTAGAAAGATTTTTGTACTTCATACTAAGTTGGATGAAAATTTTGCTATAAAAAAAAGTTCCTAAACAGCACTGTTGCACTGTCACAAGAGCCAGTTTGCAGTGACTGGTTTAAAGCGGTGTCGTTTGGACTATTCCACGCGACGCCACCTTACTATTCACCGAATTTCTTTTGATAAAACACAAAACTGCAATTGCAGCTTCAATTTTTTGTATCTTTCTTACTCTCGCTCTCTCTTCAATTCCAAAATTTTCCTTCTCCTCTACTCCCTTAAATCTTTGCCAAAATCCATCCTTCAACTTCCATTTTTGAAGATGCCCTTCCTTTTGCTAACTTTGGAGTTTCAATTTCAAGAGCTTTAAAAAACTCCAACCTAGGGCTTGTTTGTTCTCTCACTCTCTTGTTTTATTTTCCATGATTTTGATGATTAATGGCTTAAATTGTGATTGTTGAGTTTACTTGTGTTGTTGGTGGCTTGAATCTATTTAAATTTAATGTTTCTTACCTAATTTGTTTTATGCCTATCATGTGCTTGACGAAGCACACAATAAACTTTACTTGTTAAATTTGTGATTTTCTTTACAATTTTTGCATTCCATTAGCGAAGTTTAGTTCTTTTTTCTTTAATATAGTAGTTAGTTTGCTTGATTTTTGTACTTTGTGTGCTTAATATTACATGTAGTTTATTAACTTTAGTTTTTAATTCTAGTAGTAACTAGTTTCTAATTGCTTAGTGAACTTACAATTTTTTTTTGTTTTAGTTGTAATATTTATTGAGGCACTTGTGTTTAACCTTTGGTAGAGTACTTGTTCTTAAACTTAATTGTGGGAACCAAAACATGCCTAAAAAAACTACCTCCCTCCCAAAAGGCCTACACGAACAAGAGATGTGGCTTCCTCTTCAGGAGTTCTATCTTTTATATTTGTGTCCATTTTACTTCTTTCTTTACTATGCTTTTATATTTGTTTCTTTTGTTTACATTATTCTCTTTACTTTCATTTTTCTCTTTGCTTTCATGTTTCTATGTTGTAGTCTTTTGTGTATCGCTCTCCTAACATTGCATACAATGTTGTCCTAAGTATGGGAGAGTTAGTAGTAGTATAGTTAATTTTCATGATTTCATGTTCAATCTTTCCTTGGAGAGTTTCTATACAAGAAATCAAATGGTCATAACTAGTATCTTAAACCTAGATTAAGTAAGCACCCCTTATATTCATTTCTTTTATGGAATTCTTTTTTTTAAGAAAATTCTCCTTTGCTTTTGTTTTGACGATTATGGAGTTGAATCTTGTGTTATTAGCCTTAGAATTCATCAAAGTTTTTGCTCTTATGTCCCGGTACCTGAACTCACACCCACTGACCATGAGGCTCAATGAGTAAGTAAACTTAGTTTGATCTAGAAATGATTGTAATGGGCCTTCTTTGTCTTGATTGAGCTTTTCATACCATCACTTTCTATTTTATCTATAGTACCCTTTTTGAAGGCTTTATGCATAAATTTTTCAATTTCTATTTTTTTTCTTCTTTCAAATTTGAACTCCACTCTTTATATTTAACCCTTGTTTGCTAGAGATAAATGTATTTTTACTCTTAAGTAGGTAAAGAGTGATGTGGAGATTGGCATAAAGGATGGAAGGGGGGATGAGAGAGAAAATGGCTTTATGGGTTGAACTATTAGAAAAAAAAAGGGTGAAACTTCTTTATATGATCGGGAATTGTAATATACCTCTTTCATTATTGTTTTTAGTTAGTTACCTATATTTTCCTTTGGAAAAAGGAAAAAAGAAGAAGAAAAAAGAAAAAAGAGAAAAAATTAATTTTGTAGATGTATATTGTTTTGAAGGCTTACTACATCCCTTGATGCCTTCATTGTGTTTATTGAAAATTTATCATTATTATTGTGAATTTTTTCATAAAAAAGAAAAAAGAGAAAAAATTAATTTTGTAGATGTATATTGTTTTGAAGGCTTACTACATCCCTTGATGCCTTCATTGTGTTTATTGAAAATTTATCATTATTATTGTGAATTTTGCCATCATTGAGGTATACACTTGTGGGTTAACAAAGATGGGTGATGATGGGAAGTTGTGGGTTGAACAATGATTTGTGCAAACTCGTTGATTTTAAAGTGAGGGGATGCTGAAGAGGATTAGAGTTTGTCATTGGATGCATGGGAATGGTGACATTCCTTTGCGGATAAAAGGGTTATTACTTTTGCTTTATATCCCATTCCTTTCTCTTTAGCTGTCATTTCTTTGACTTTGAGTTCCATATCCTTCATTAGGTAACCTTCATTTTTCCTTAGCCTAAAGTTACAAACTTTAAAGTCTTACCTAATCTAGGTTGAACATTGGTTACTGTATTAGTGGAGAGGTTTTGTAGATGCCAGGCTTATGGGGTATTAAGCATTCTTGTTTGTGAATTCCTTGGCCAATAATCTAAAATTCACCCCCATAATTGTTGAGCACTCACATTTGTTGGTAACACACTCACCCTCATGGATTCTTACTTGCAGTACAAGAAGAGGGTGATTGTTTGATCTTTGTGATAGATATTTGGGATGACTTTTAGATTGATTGTGTAGACAAACTTAAAATTTTCCCTAGATTTAATACTCTCCTTATTTTTTCCTTCTTCAAAATGATCTTCAATATACTCTCGTTATTTCTTGTGTTTGTCTCTTAGTAGTTTTGTAGTCATATTGCTTGAGGGCTAGCAATGTAAAAATGTGAGGGAAGTATAATATATGCTATTAGTACTCCTCCATTTTTATGATTATTTTGAATTTCAATTTCCATTAAATTTGTCTGTTGTACTCACCATTTATGCTCCCTTACTTTCTTCCCTTGTTTTAGATGAGTTTATTGAAGATTGAAAGTGCAAAGAAGCAAGGATGAAGATTCTACATATTTGGAACGAAGTTAGAAGACAAAACTATCCTTGGCTTTATTTTTGGAGCAAACTGTGCCACCCAAATCCATGCAGTGCAACTAGTTTTCAAAAACCCTGAAAAATTGGGGCCAAGTGGAGCCACCTAAGGTAGACCAGGCAACACCGCTTAAATCGAATTGCACATTTTCTACAATTTTCCTCTCTCAGTTTTTGGGGATATATATATATATATGTGTGTGTGTGTGTGTGTGTGTGTGTGTGTTTTCCCTGCTTTTCTCACACAAGAAGTAGATGGCTAGGGTTTCTTGAAGGGCAAAGAAGGGTCATTTTCATGGAGAAGAAATCCTACAAAATCTTGATCTTTGCAAGAGAAATCAAGAGAGAAGATTATATCTTTGAACAAGGGAAGCCTTAATCTTGAGGATTCTAGTCCAAGCTCCAACTTTTGCAAGGCCAAAGCGGCGATCTAGAGCATAGAAGAAGATAGGAGTTCAAGACATGAAAATGAACATTCTCTATTCTTCTTCTAACATTTTATGTTCTCTATTTCGTAATATTATGAGCTAGAATATTGGATACTTGGATGGTTATAAACCCTAGTTATTATCTATGTGAATAAATTACTTTCTTGGTTAATTGAGCTCCAATTTCTTTTTTATTGTTTGTGGAATTGATTGCTTGGATTAATTTTGATTGCTAATTGATTCATGAATTGGGATTTTGCACTTGGAATTGAGAAAGGGAAAAGGTAATATAGATCATAATACAAATAATGAGGATGATTTATGTGACTAGAGATAGGGCCTCAATACCTTCTTAGTAATTATAGTAATATAATTGGAAATTTACAAATCTAAATGCATTCTTAGGTTGGATTAGTTAGAAACATATTTCAACTAACCAATCTAAGGGTAAAGGACTCTCATTTAGAGATAGAGTGAGTCATAATATAGAAATTTCACCAAACATGTGGAGGGAAAACTAATTAACCAAGGAATGTTTCTATCACATAGGTAATTCTAAGGGGATTTTTCACTCAAGTATTATTGTTTCTATTGAATTTCCTATGGAAACTAAGAATAGCTAAGGTAATTTTAATTAGATACGTTAGATCTTTTGTTTCTAGCAATTTCCTATAATCATTTTCATAACTGAATTGGTAGGTTAAACAATAGAACAAAAGTGAGTAATAGGATTTGATCATCCTTGAGGATATAACATATGATTTACTTGCCATTATACTAATCAAAATGGTAGGTGTGCTTGGCTTGTATCCGTGTGCTAATTGTTGGAGATTGTGATAGAATTTTGTATAAGGGCACAGAATACATCAGTGATGTAAGTAATTTGGGGATCTTATAAAATGTTTGAAGAACAAAACATCAACATTATGTAAAAATCATCCTGTATCAGTAAAATTATCAAAATTTATGTTTCTTTTTGGGTGCTCGAAATACTCAGAAGTAACATCAATAGACAATGCTGTAAATGGTCGACTAATTATTAATTTATTATTTCCTTAAAAAATTGCAAATGAAATCTCCCACTTAATTACAAAAATTTTCTAACCCCAATATATATATATATATATATATATATATATAATTATAATGTAATTGAACGTAGGAACAGACTATGTAACCTCTATAAGAAAAAGCATCTCTATTTTATAAAAAATATAAATTATTTGAAAAATTATTATACTAATTAAATAATTTAGATACTTTTTTAAATTTAAATATGAAATTATACAAATAGATTTAGTGATTTTGAATGAAAACATTTTTGTCATTATTAAATAACATTTTGCCTTATTAGAATAAATTAATTCGTTAAAGGATAAAAAATTGAATGACATTGATTTCTTATAAAAAACTAAAAGAACCACGAGAAATAATTATTGAAATTTAAAATTTAAATACTAATATAATTTATAAAAATGCTCAAAATATAATTGTAGGAAGTAAGAAAGACTATTTAATCTTTCATAAAAAATGTATTATATCCAAATATCATGAAAATAATTACAAAAATGGTAGAAAATGTAAAACCACAAATTTTACTTTTTCTAAATAAATTTTTCTAGAAGTTTTAATCTAACATGTGTATATATATGATAATTATAAATTGTAAAAAAATCTATTTTTACACATTCTTAAAATAAAGAGAAAATATACATTATAAGTTTTGAGGTAAATCTATAATTATAAAAAAATTGAAGGATAGTTTTCCAAATTATTTGTAAAAAAAAAAAAAAGATCAGCCATACGGCTGATCCCCTTCCCCAATTTCCCCCATTTTCCCATTTCCTCTCTTTTCTCTCTTCTCTCTCTTCTCTATCCCTCTCTTCAATTCTTCACCAAATCTTCACTAATTCTTCACATAAAAATTAAATTCTTCAAACCCAGATTTAGAACTACATCAAAAGTCTCCAAATCAAGGTAGAATCTTACATTTTTTCTCATTATGGTTGAGTTTAATTATTTTCGGGAATTACTGTAGCAGTAATTTTGTATGACTTTTAATAAATTGTTGGATATTCCGATTTTGTTCAATTTTTGAACGAAGGTTCTTGTTGTCATAGTCTACCTACTAAAAACATTTCGTTAATGTTTAAGCATGTTTGATATTTTTTTGAACTTTTAAAAAATCTAGACAGATTTATTTATTTTTTAAAATTTTTGTTTTCATTAAATATTGAATATTTAAATGTATATTAGATTGTTATAATGCAAAAGGAGTATAAAATTATATAAAAAGAATAAAACAGAATATTATTCTGAATTACGGATTTTATTAAAATAAATTATTTTAATTTTCCTAAATTGGTATATTAGGAATAAAATGAAATAATTGAGATTTTTTTGAAGAATGGTGGATTTTATTAAAATTAATATTTTCATATTTTTATTCCCTGAAAAAAAACAGGTAGTTTCTATTTTAAAATAATTTAATCAAATGCATTAATTTTTAGCTCTAATTAATATTAATCATGCATTCATTCATGTATTATATATATATATATATATATATATATATATATATATATATATATGTCAATATTTGAACATTTTAGAATGACATTAAATTTGATTGTTACTATGTAATTATATATTAGGTCCCGAGATTGCCGAGGTAAAACTAAGGGTGGAGTAGTGTAGGTTTATGCCTTTCGCTTGAGGTAAGATTTCTAACTTACTCGTGGAGGTTGAGGACCACAAAATCCTAACATTTTAAGTTATGTTTTTTTATATATTTTATTTATTTAATTTGTGCTAAGTAAATATTTATTTTGCCATGGCTCGGCTTTGTGAATATATGTTGTGGAAACTTTGAATTTGTTATTTGTCGTGGCTCGGCTTTGTTAATAAATGTGTTGTTACTCTGGAAATTGTTATTTTTCCGTGGCTCGACTTTTGTGAATAAATGTGTTGTTACTGTGGAATTTGTTATTTGCTGTGGCTCGGCTTTGTGAATAAATGTGTTGTTACTCTGGAAATTGTTATTTTGCCGTGGCTCGGCTTTTGTGAATAAATGTGTTGTTAACTTTAATTTCTTATTATGCTGTGGCTCGGCTTTTTGTGAAAGTATATAGTAGTAATATAAGTTGTTATTTTGTCGTGACTTAACTTGTATATTTATATAATATACTAAACCATGAGAATTGATTGGTTGTTAATGAGTTGTAAATGTGAATTATATGTAAACTCCGCTGCCGGGATATGAATGGAGTCCCCTACAGGGTGAGATTATTGATTTGTGTGGAGAGTCCCTTTGTGCCGTATGTGAGAAGGCCATTAGGAGATGTTTTGTGGAGAGTCCCTTTGCGCCGTGTCTGAGAAGGCCATTGGGAGGTGTTGTGTGGAGAGTTCCTTTGTGCCGCGTGTGAGATGGCCATTGGAAGGGCGACGGAAGTTTTTATGTGCTTATATGGACTCGAAAGAGTCGTATGAATTGTGTTTGTTGATTTGACAGTTATTTTTTTTGAAATGGTGATTGTTACTTGAATGTATATATATATAAATATATTCTATTTTACGTGATTTTTAAATCGGACTATTTTGTTGTACTAAACGAAGTTATTCTCATAAAAAGTCAAGGATAACTTATATCTATTTTAAAAATGTTATAAACTCAGTACGGTATATTTGTTTTCAAACTGTACAAGTATCTAGAAATTTCAGTGGGCTTCGTAGCTCATTATTCTCTCATTATATTTCAGGATTTTAATAGTTGAATTCAGAGTATAGTTCTCTTTCTACGTCACACGTCACAGTTGAGTCCTCAGCAGCAGCTAATATTGTAGAAACTTTTATCATTTGTACTTATTTTGGTTTGTCAATGCATTGTAAAATTTCAAGTGGTTATTGATTTAATTAGTACGTGTATAGAGAGATCTCAATATTTCGAAACAATTATGTCTTGTATAATTTATTTTATGTACTCTTTTGCTATAGAACGGCCGGTGCGCCTTATATTATTTTTGTTGTTATTTGCTTAGACAATATTAGAATTTATACTCGTATCATATAGTGGTATTACATGTTACATTACACCTCTGGAACAGGAAAGTGATGATTCACTCCTAGGTAGGGCCCGCCTGGGAGTGGGTTATTACAATTTTGGTATCAGAGCTTAAGTTATAGATTCTGTAGACTCTTTAGTTACATGTATCATGCAAGTTTTGATAGTGAGTCTCGGTTTTGTAAGCTGCTGAGGATGTCACGTGGTGAGGTAGGACGGAGAGGTCGTGCTAAGGGATGCACTCGCGAAAATGTACGCGATAGGGCTCTTTGCATTGGTAGCCTACCCCATGCTCCCCTATTGAGGATATACACTGACTTTTGTAACGGACTATCAGTAGATATTAGATATTGACTATGTAATATTTCTTATAATGGTTTCTTAGACTTGTTGGCAAGTAAAGCACTTAAGGTGGAGACTAACATATTTGAGAGAGGAGGATACGAGTCACATTCTAAGAGGATTATGACTGATTTTAGGAGAGAAATTGGATAGAAATAGAGCAGTCAGTTTGGAAATTCAAATCAAAGAGGTGGTAGTCCATCAAGAGGGTTTTCTAATCAAAGACCATTTTTATCAAATAGACAAAGTGGACATCCAAGATTTATTACTTAGAGTACAACTGCATTTCCTCAGAGACAACTAGGTAAAACAGCAACTAGCAGTAGTACTGGAGCACTTCGAGCTAGCGGATTATGCTTTAAGTGTGGGAGATCCGAACATATAGCAGTTAATTATTATGATGGTGGTATTGTGTGCTATATATGCCGCTAGGTAGGACACACATCTAGAGATTGCCCTTAGAGTCAGATAGGAAATTGTTGCACAGAAGGGACAAAATACATCAGTATTCAGAGGTCATTAGAGTCGAGGAAGCCATTCTAGTTGACACAAATTATATTAGAGTAGAGGAGCAACCCTATTGAATGGCAGAGGTTGAGGTCAGGTTTATGTAGTGATTCATCAACTAGCACAACATGTCAATGTGTTATTACGAGTATTGCAATTTTTTTTATAGAGATACTAAGCTATTATTCGATTCTGGAGAATTGCATTCTTTTATATCTTCATCATTTGCATCCTATGCTACATTACCCATATCTAGCCTAGCATATCGTCTTGTGATTGAGACCTTACAAGCACTGAATTTATTATTAAAGATGTGTATCGGGGTTACAAAAAAAAAATTGTCTTGGAGATCGTGTACTATTTGCTGACTTGATACCTTTTGCGATTGTTGATTCTAATTTGATACTTGAGATGGATTGGCTTAGTCATCATCATGACTTGATTGACTGCAATAGAAAAGAAGTAATATTTAGAGTTCCTAGACAAGAACCATTTCTCTTCTTTGGTGATCGACAGATTCTTCCTTCCAGCATCATCTCAGTTATTTCTGTCAAAAAGTTGTTTTAAAAAAAAAGTCACAACAAAATGGATAATGGTAACCCCTAACTACTTCATTCATGAATTTCATAGTAATAGAAATACATGTCCTACCGAGACAAAATTTGTAACTTGCTATCCTCTTGCCCAGAAGGCAGAGATTGACCTTTGTAGAAAGGACGATTCATTCAGAACGACATGAGAGTCCAACGACATTACATTGTCAGAATCCATGTTGTATATTTTAAAGAGGTGGACCTTCTTGCTTCTCTCATGGCACACTCCTCTTCTCACCAAGCCCCTTTTCTCCTCGGTCCACAGAGACAAAATGTAGGACTGTTTTGATTAGATTAGATCCACCCCTGTTTAGTATCCCAAAATTGAGTATCTCAAAATTTCCTATTCCTCTCACTTTCTATTGTATTGAAAAATCAAATGTGGGTTTTCATTCGCAAAAGTCAAAATTTATGAAAAATTGGAACCATTAACTATTAACTGCTGACTACGAATTCATGAACCATTTGAATTTTCAAATTGGATTTTCTTTCCTAATGACATGAAAAAATACAAATTGATACATCAGTATCCTTCTCTATTTCAATTATAACAACAATTTTGAGTATATGTAAACCCCAGGGCAGAAATTGTTGCACAGATATTTATTATTTTATTTATATATGTTGCCCATAAGTAATGAAAAGTAATTCCCATAAAATTATCATATTTCAATTTTCAATTGAATAGAAAATCGCAATTTTCTTTTAATAAAGCACAGCCCGTGCTGCCCAAAAAGAATGGCAGTACATTTATCAAATTCAAAGTGGATTCGGCCTCGAAAACGTTTTGTTGTGATTAGTTTTTCGTAGGGGTATTGAACAGTTATAGGTAAACGATTTGCTTGTAACAGAGTAATCATAAAATCTTGACCGATGTACCTAGCAGCTCGTATTGTTCGTTGACCATCATTCATATTCTCCCAATTTGTGGCCGACCAAGCGATCTGTTATATAAATAGGCAGATGTTCCTTTTCATTGTGGATAGCATTAGTATGTCTGACCATTGTGGGTATAATAATAGATGCTCTGGACCATGTTACGTTAGGTTTAATAGTACATCCCACCAGGGGACAACCGTATTTTTTCAATTTATCTCTCTCAACCTGGATGCCATGAGGCGGGCCTTAGAAAGTTTTAATATAAGCCGGAGGGATTAGCAGATCTTCCAAACCTAGAACGCGTAGGGCTTTGAACCCAAATACATTACCTATAATGGAATCTGTATATTTTATGTAATTGCGTTGAGTATTGTCCAACAAATTATTTATCAATGATTGTAGAATATGAACTTTCAAGTTATGATTGTCACAGATTCAATTATAATCAAATTGCTTTGGGTCGGTTACCAATGTCAATAGTTGATTATTACACCATTCGAACAATTTCGAAATCACCTCAAATAAAAAAAAAAAAAGCTAAACTTCTCAATTCAAAAAAAAAATCAGTTAAAATTAAATTAAGTTACAGTTTGGATCTAAAAGAATAAGGTTTTCTTTGATAATCCAAAAGTTGTTTAAACTTATCGTTTAATTAGTATTAAAAAATCTCTTTCTATATTTAGAGAAATTATTTGAAAATATATATTTTTAAACCATTTTTGCAGATATTGAATGACGGGGTTCCAATAACACTATACACATCAACTCATTGGTGCTAAGCTAACTATAGTGCAAAGTTGTATCTCTTTGGTCAATAAGATCCATCTTGTTTGGAATAACAAGAGCATCTCTCAATACTCAAAGTTTCATATCTGAAGCAAGTTTTCAAGAAGCTGTTTCAGTTTTACCACAGGCAGCTCTCCGGGGACGTATCTATTGGTTGAAAGGTTTGAAAGAGAACGTTGTTTTTTTTGGGGGGGAGGGGGATAATACCCGTGGGGACCGGGTTCAAAGGATTAGTGCACCCTTCAAAATCAAAACAACATAACAAGATTTCTTTGAAAAAAAAAATCTATTCGAGGGGAAAATGAGAGATATTTTGTTTCACCTTAGTTGATTCTTGCCTTTCAAATTAGTTGATTCTTCTTTTTCAAAGAATTTCCACAATACATAAGAACAATCATTGAAATCATAGGATTTACTAATTCCTAATAAGGGAGTCATTCCTTTCACTACCTTCTTTGATTTGGCGCATTCATTTGATTTAGTAATAAAAAGAATAATGGCTGGAGTTGTGTATCTATAGCCAATCTAGGGTAGAGCAGAAGGTTCCGTCGGAACAATTTTGTATTTCATCTATTCACTAGAAAAATTAGTAGAAATTTTTGTCAAGAATATATTGAGATTGCATAGAGTACCGATCAACATAGTGTCAGATCGGGATCCTGGCTTCACTTCCAGATTTTTGAGAAGTTTCCAACCAGTAATTGGGACTAAACTTAATATACGTACAGTCTTTCATCCACAGATAGATGGGCAATCATAAAGAGTTATACAAATCTTGGAGGATATGCTGCGTGCTTATGTTATGAGTTATTCCACTGGTTGGGATGATGATTTGTCGCTCATTGAATTTGCCTACAATAATAGATTTCAAACTAGTTTAGGTACAACACCGTTTGAGGCTTTGTATGGGACGAGGTACAGGACTCCAGTATGTTGGATGGAGGTTGGAGAAGTCTAGATATCCAGTGTAGAGTTAGTGTAGCGCACCACAAAAAAAAAAACAAGAGCGATTCCAATCATTAGAGGACATCTCCGATTAACACAAACTCGGCAAAAGAGTTATACGGACAAGAGACGTAGAGCATTGGAATTTTAACTAGGAGATTAGGTATTTTTGAAAGTATCACTATATAAGGGCATTCTTAGATTTGGACATAAAGGAAAACTAGGGCTGTGTTATATTAGAGCTTAGGAGATCACTGAAAAGGTTGGCCCTGTTGCATATAGATTGTCATTACCTGCAGAGCTTAGTCGCATCCATGATATCTTTCATGTATCGACTCTTTGAAAGTATATAGCGGATCCTTCGCATATGTTGATTGAATAACCAGTAAATTGGGAAGAGGATTTGACTTATGTGGAGCAGCCGATGCAAATAATTGATCAGAAGGTGCAAGTATTAAGAAATCGAGTCATTCATATGGTTAAAGTACTTCAGAGAAACCATGGTATAGAGGAGTTTACGTGGGAACGTGAGGAGCTAATGAGAAATCAATACCATCATCTTTTCACTTGTGAGGTAGCATTTATTTTAGAGGGTTAGATATGATTGCCTCATACATTGCATAGACATTTTAACATTCATTATTATTTAATGAATCGTCATTTCTTATATACATATGCATTAGTTTTAAAAATATTTTTATACATGTGTACTTTTTTTTCTTTGAAATTTCGGGGACAAAATTTATTTTAGAGGGTTAGAATTGTAAAACCACAAATTTTACTTTTTCTAAATAAATTTTTCAAGAAGTTTTACTCTAACATGTGTATATATATGATAATTATAAATTGTAAAAAAATCTATTTTTACACATTCTTAAAATAAAGAGAAAATATACATTATAAGTTTTAATGTAAATCTATAATTATAAAAAAATTGAAGGATATTTTTGCAAATTATTTGTCAAAAAAAAAAAGATCAGCCATACGGCTGATCCCCTACCCCAATTTCCCCCATTTTCCCATTTCCTCTCTTTTCTCTCTTCTCTCTCTTCTCTCTTTTTTCTATCCCTCTCTTCAATTCTTCACCAAATCTTCACTAATTCTTCACATAAAAATTAAATCCTTCAAACTCATATTTGGAACTACATCAAAAGTCTCCAAATCAAGGTAAAATCTTCCATTTTTTCTCATTATGGTTGAGTTTAATTATTTTTCGGGAATTACTCTAGCAGTAATTTTGTATGACTTTTAATAAATTGTTGGATGCTCCGATTTTGTTTAATTTTTGAACAAAGATTCTTGTTGTCATTGTCTACCTACAAAAAAATATTTCGTTAATTTTTAAGCATGTTTGATATTTTTCTGAATTTTTGAAAAATCTGGACAGATTTATTTATTTTTGTAAATTTTTGTTTTGATTAAATATTGAATTTTTAAATGTATATTAGTTAGTTATAATGCAAAAGGAGTATAAAATTATATAAAAATAATAAAACAGAATATTATTCTGAATTGTGGATATTATTAAAATAAATTATTTTAATTTTCCTAAATTGGTATATTAGGAATAAAATGAAATAATTGAGATTTTTGTGAAGAATGGTGGATTTTATTAAAATTAATATTTTAATATTTTTATTCCCTAAAAAAAAGGTAGTTTCTATTTTAAATAATTTAATCAAATGCATAAATTTTTAGTTCTAATTAATATTAATCATGCATTCATTCATGTATTATATATATATGTCAATATTTGAGCATTTTAGAATGACATTAAATTTGTTTGTTACTACATAATTATATATTAGGTCCCGAGATTGTCGAGGTAAAACTAAGGGTGGAGTAGCGTAGGTTTATGCTTTTGCTTGAGGTGAGATTTCTAGCTTACTCGTAGAGGTTGAGGACCACAAAATTCTATCATTTTAACTTATGTTTTTTATATATTTTATTTATTTAATTTACGCTAAGTAAATATTTATTTTGTCATGGCTCGACTTTATAAATATATGTTGTGGAAACTTTGAATTTGTTATTTGCCGTGGCTCGGCTTTGTTAATAAATGTGTTGTTACTCTGGAAATTGTTATTTTACCGTGGCTCGGCTTTTGTGAATAAATGTGTTGTTACTGTGGAATTTATTATTTGCCGTGGCTCGACTGTGTGAATAAATGTGTTGTTACTCTGAAAATTGTTATTTTACCGTGGCTCGATTTTTTGTGAAAGTATATAGTAGTAATATAAGTTGTTATTTTGTCGTGACTTGACTTGTATATTTATATAATATACTAAACAATGAGAATTGATTGGTTGTTAATGAGTTGTAAATGTGAATTATATGTAAACTCCGCCGTCGGGATATGAATGGACTCCCCTACAGGGTGAGATTATTGATTTGTGTGGAGAGTCCCTTTGCGCCGTGTGTGAGAAAGCCATTGGGAGGTGTTGTGTGGAGAGTTCCTTTGTACCGCATGTGAGATGGCCATTGGAAGGGCGACGGAAGTTTTTATGTGCTTATATGGACTCGAAAGAGTCGTGTGAATTGTGTTTGTTGATTTGATCGTTATTTTTTTCAAAATGGTGATTGTTACTTGAATGTATATATATATAAATATATTCTATTTTACGTGATTTTCAAATCAGATTATTTTGTTGTACTAAACGAAGTTATTCTCATAAAAAGTCAAGGATAACTTATATCTATTTTGAAAATGTTATAAACTCAGTACGGTATATTTGCTTTCAAACTGTACAAGTATCTAGAAATTTCACTGGGCTTCGTAGCTCATTATTCTCTCATTATATGACTCCCCTTCCAAACAGAAAAAAGAAAGAAGACTCTACTTTCAAGACTTTTAAGGCCGAGTTCTTAATGGGGAGGAATCCTTCCGGGGCTTCGATCAAGCAAAAAGAGTCCCTGTAATCCTGCTTTCAAGATTTTAATAGTTGAATTCAGAGTATAGTTCTTTCTACGTCGCACGTCACAGTTGAGTCCTCAACAGCAGCTAATATTGTTGAGACTTTTATCATTTATACTTATTTTGGTTTGTCAATGCATTGTAATATTTCAAGTGGTTATTGATTTAATTAGTACGTGTATAGAAAGATCTCAATATTTCGAAACAATTATGTTTTGTATAATTTATTTTATGTACTCTTTTGCTATAGAACGGCCGGTGCGCCTTATATTATTTTTGTTGTTATTTGCTTAGACACTATTAGAATTTACACTCGTATCATATAGTGGTATTACATGTTACATTACACCTCTGGAGCAGGAAAGTGATGATTCACTCCTAGGTAAGGCCCGTCCGGGAGTGAGTTGTTACAGAAAATGTACTTAAATCTTTTCCACTGCAAAAGAAAAAAGAAAGAATATTATTATTTTATAAAAAGAAAAGTTAAAATGACAAAAAATTATTATGTTAATTCAAAGTCTCAAATATTAATGTTATTTAAGAAAACGTATAGTGTCATAAAATGTAAAAAAATTACAAAATATTTATAACATAATTTATATAATTAGTGAAAGCACGTATCCTCTTAGAATATTTTAAAAATAATTAACTAATAGATAAAAAGTACCCTTTATCATGTCACTAGAAAAACAAGATAGAAAAAAAATATTATTTTAAGAAAGCACCTACTTGGTGCTATTTTTTACTAAAGCAACAAGTTCTAAAACATTTTTAAGAAAAAAAATTTAATCATACAAAGAGAACAAGAATCTGAGGGCACAATATCTTTCTCCCTACCTATGTTGCAAATGTGGAACATATCACGTACTCTTTCGGATACTATATACGCTTGACAAATGACACTTCATACTTTATATATACAACTAGGATCCATTTTCTCCAACAAAGAAATACTTTCTTAATATTTACTTTTATTAAGGTTTTTCCTTTCAAGTTCTAGTAACTGCTTGAAAGCATGTTGCCACCAAAGTATATATTCTATGAATTTACTCGCTATGTTTTATAAAATCTTTATGATCTTAAGTTATTCCCTGCTGTTTCAATTCAAGGACTTATTACAATGACATGGAGGTGATAGAGAATAGGGGAAGCATTTGGCTTTACTCAA
Organism: Rauvolfia tetraphylla; assembly: GCA_030512225.1. Taxonomy (NCBI): domain Eukaryota; kingdom Viridiplantae; phylum Streptophyta; class Magnoliopsida; order Gentianales; family Apocynaceae; genus Rauvolfia; species Rauvolfia tetraphylla. The sequence continues at coordinate 5,031,439 of JAJQKT010000004.1, read as the reverse complement.
TGGTCAACAAGGAAATCACGTCCGAGCTAGGATTTACATCTTAAGGGCTCATCTAAAATATAATATATTTTTTTATTTTTAGTCTTAACTTGTTTGTTTAAGTCTTTGTTCTACACATTATGAGATTTCAAAAAGATCATATAGACTAATTCCTTTGAGATTTTTTGAGGCAAGACGATAAGAGTTTTATTAATTTTTATATATGATGAATTTTTTATATCTCATTTTATATTATCACCTAGTGATTTTAGAGAGGTAAAGTTATTTTTAGAAAATAAAAAATCTTAGAAAAGTAAAGTTATGATTTAACTATTTAGAACATCTTTCTTTAATAGAAAGCTATTTTCACAAGTATTACTAACTTGTTTTAAAAGGCGACAATTTTTATTTAAAAAACTATATGTAAATTTTTTTTAAAATACATATGATATTGAAGGTTTTCCTCCAAATCTTAGGGGACTAAGGCCCCTTCGACTCCTTAATAGCTCCGCCACTGAAGGAAATGATCAGATTAAGAAGTTATGTATTAGCCAGATAAATCATATTCATATTTTTTGGAAACAAATAAAATACATATAATTTTAATCAAATTACAGCATTCATTCAAGAGAATTGAAGTCAACATGAAAAAGTTGTATATTATTTAACTTTTAAAAGTTGTTACCATTTCATACAACATTTTAAAACTCAGTATCTATTACAATAAGTGGGCTTGAATGATACACGTTTTCTTACAATGTCATACCCTACCAAATAATTTGTTTGCGCGATATTTCCGAATATGGCAAAGTCTATAGAGGGGACGATTGCTAGGCACACAGACGAAGGAGAAGTTCTCATGAATATGTTTGCTGTCTTTAGCTTCACATCTGCGCCCAAGAAATGCAATGTAACCTTCGGCACATAATAGAACCCTCTTGTTGGATAACATAGAGTAAAGGGTTTGTCTGGATATGGTAATGGCATTAGACGGATTTGACCTCTCAACATTTCTTCAAAATGTGTATAGAGACCTGTTGGAAACAATGTCAAGGTTGTCCCTGAGTCTATGATAATGTTACCTCCGCCCAATTTCCTCAAACCATTCGATGGAAAATGCTGGTCGGTAACTTTCAACATTTGAGTTCCAACAGTAACTCCTCTAAGATTCAGATTATAATGTATGCCGCTATACAGTGGGGTAGAAACCACATCAGGACCGAAAACATCGGCCTCGTCTCCAAAACTAAGCTTACCAGCTGGCTTAGAGAATTGTCTAAATGGAGCCAAGCAAAAGGAGAATTTTCCACGAATAAATGGACTTAGTTGCGAGACAAGAGATTTCTCTCGATTAGTTAGCCCTATTATACCAGACATCAATTGGGAGTACGTACCAACATTGTCATGTCCACATCCAAAAATAAAGTTGCCGAAGGATACCTTTTGAGAACGAGAACTTAGTGTGATGGTATCTTTAACAAGATTTCCACGAGTATAGGAATTATCTCCATATCTTAATTCATACGTACAAAGGGATCCATTCATAGGCATATGTGAAACATTTTTTGGGCTCAACTGTTGACAATTGTTTGAAGCACAGACCAGAGCACGAAATGTAGAAGAAGATCTTGGCTCAAAAGGGGGAAATTTTGAGGGGTAGCAATTGATACAAGGCAAACATTGAGTCCAAGTAAGCTCACTACCGGTGTCAACAATGGCAAAGGACACAACCGGTGGCGTACCATAACCTATTTTTATTAGATATGAGCCACCAGTTGCCATTAAATTTGAAGCAAATTTGCTTGAACGCTCTAGCGAACGTTCAAAAGCATTCTTTAGACGTTCAAAATGGGATGAGTTAGGATTGTAGAAGGGAGATTGAGGTGAATCTCGATGAATGAGGTTGACTGTGAAACCGCCATTATTTGCTTCAACTGGAGGAAACTCAGAGAAACATATGAGAAAGACAATTGCTACTAAAGAAGAGGACCACAAATAGCTTTTCATGATAGGTTAATCAAATAACCAAGAAGTGTTTGAAAGCTGGCTGCTCATGTAATGAACAGAAGCTGAGAAGAGGGTATAATATTTATAGCATTAGCTCATAGTTCTCTTTTTTCTTGTTGGATAAAAAAAAGTAGTATAGAATGCTAGGTTCTACTTCATACCTCACTTTATAGAAAAGTACAAATATAATATAATGTAATCTGTAGTATTTTTAAAATCTTGACTAATGGATACAAAAGGGTACACAAAAATCTAAACAATTACCCCCCCTTGCTTTTAAATCTCTTATCCAAAATCTGTGTAAGATCCCCAATTTGGATTAAATATATTTATACTTTTATTTTGTTTCTATTGAGCATTCTCAACTATACAAGATGACTTTGGATGAGCAGTATTGAAATAATTGATCAGTTTATAGGGAATCATTATCTACACTCCCTATCTATCATCCTTAGTAAATTGTTACTTTAATATACATATATTACCTGTTCCATTTATGAAGTTTAAGGAGTAAAATAATTATTGATTAACTCATACGTTAACTATTTTTTCTTAGGAAACAATGTACAGATTTTATTTAAGATCATCACAAGAAATAAAGGTTACTATAGAGATGGGAACTATTATTAGTGTTTTCTATCTATTGTTGATACTTAGTCGGTTCTTGATTTAATTTACACTATCTCCTTCGAGTGCAAAGTTAAAAATTTTCTCTATTAAATTTATGAAAATTAAATAATTATAGTTATGAAGAAATTAAAACTTCACTGTGCTAATAATTATAGTTATTAGTGTTTTCTTTTTTAGAAAGATACTTTTGATGTTGACGGGTTTGACAGGAGTCCTTACATATTTACTAAACAAGAAAACAGTAACGGGGGGGGGGGGGGGGTGAAGCCTTACATCAGAATGTCGGTGGAAACACAAACACATTCACTTACCTACTACCAAAGGAAAATGCAAGCTGAGAAAATCATTTATCCTCCTGGGTCATAAAAGTATGGAGACAATTTTCTTTTCTTTGTAACTCTAACATGATAAAGTTTAAGTCTACGTTTGCTTACCACTAATGTCCCTTTTTTTGGATGATAGCTTTCCACAACTTCATATGGAAGTATTTTACTTACCAAGAATGGGGAAGTCTATTTAGACTTAAACTTACTCGTGAACCGTTGAGAGTTATTCAATAACACTTGATCTCCTGGCTTGAAAACTTGATTTTGGCCATGCCTCCCTTGGGGTTGAACCACAGGTTTGAAGCCTTCTTCCATTAATATATAGTGAGTCCAAAATGGAGGACTAATAATCTTGAATATTGGTAGTTTTGGATCGTCCACAAGGAAAGCATAATCCAAGTGATTTGGTAGCTTCTTCAATTCCAATTCTAAAGGATCTTCACTGAAGGACTTCATTCTACTTTCCTTTTCCTTTTCAAACTTTTCAAACTCTATCTCTTTGGTGTTGATTGACGATGATTCCACATGTGCAATTATTTCATCAATCTCACATCATCCCTTTCTCGCTTCTTCATCTTGAACTAAGGTGATCTCCAAAGGTTCTTCATCCTTTTTCTTCTGCCCTTTATTCTTTTCAATTCCTTCTTGTTCATCTTCAACATGTAGTTTCTCTCCCATCTTTCCTTCTCTTTTTTCTTGCACGTTAGGCTTTGGGACCTTCAATTCCGCCCCATTCCTCAAAGTAATAGCTCAACACATTCTATAGGATTTGGCTCAGTATTGTTTGGGAGAGTCCCAACTTGTCTTTCTGAAACAAACTTCACCAAGTTGTGAAGGGTGGCCTCTTGATTCTGTAAGGATGCTTCAATTCTTTGGTTACGTGCTTTTTGAGTTTGAACTTGGGTTTCGGTATCCGTTATGAACTTTGTCATCAACTCTTCAAGGATAGATTTTACTAATTGTTGAGAAGGTGGAGGAGGTTGGTATTGGTAAGGAAAGAATACTTGGGGTTGGGAACTTGATGAAGTTTGGAAACCGGGAGAATGTGTTGGTCTTTGTTGCCCTTGATTGCTCCATGAGAAGTTCAAATGATTGTGCCACCCTGGATTATAAGCATTGTTGTACGAATTGTAGAGTTGCTCCCCATCTCCAAAATAGTCCACAAGCTCTGTTGATCATGCATTAGAATTTCCCATGGTTTGGTACTCATGAGTTGGATGACCACCTTCCCAAAATTCATAAGCCATCATCACTTGGGAGGGTTGAGGTGCCAAATCATGAACCAAAAAGCTCATTCCTTAAGTACAAATACAAACAAATTCAACACAAGAAATGCTCACTAAAAATTCAACCCAAGGATTTCTAACTAAAACCGGACACTTCAATTCACCAATAATTTAAAAAATCACAAACAAGAAATTAAATGCTAACACCAGTAACAAGTATTACAAAAAATAACAAGTAAAATGACTAAATCAATAAAGTTCAAACTTTCCTAATATTAACCAATTATTCCCTGGAAACAGCACCAAAAACTTGTTGTGTTGATTCTATGCCTTATTCTCAATTTTGCTTGTGAAAATGATTGAAATTACTACTAGGAACAGAAGTCTAACTTAACTAATTAAACCAACTTAACTAATTTTTATTTGCAAGATAAAATTCAATTGAGAAGAAAATACTTAAACGGTTAATCCCCCTAGAATTACCTATGTTTTATGAAATTCCTCAATTAAAACTCACTCTATCTCTAGATGAAAGTGCTCTACTCTTAGACTAATTATTTGAAATTTCTTTCTAACTAATTCAACCCAAGAATGCATTAAGATTTATGAATTTCCAATTAGATTTCTCTTATTACTAAGAAAATGTTGAGGTTTCTATCTCTAGTCTCCTAAATCATCCCCATTGTTTGTGTATGGTCAATTTCACCCTTCCTTTCTCAATTCCAAGTGAAAATTTCTAGATTATGAATCAATTATCAATCATCCTTCCTTTCTCAATTCCAAGTGAAAATTTCCAGATTATGAATCAATTATCAATCACCCTTCCTTTCTCAATTCCAAGTGAAAGAATTCCAGATTATGCATCAATTATCCACTAAATCAATTCAACCATTCAAACCAAGAAACAATCCACAAGAAATTTGAATTCAATCAACCAAGGAAACAATTCATTCACATAGGTAAAACCTAGGATTCATACCCATCCAAGTATTCAAAAGTTTAGCTCATCAACATATTACAATTCAAAGAATATAAAGCAACAAAGAAAGAGGAAGAATTGCTCATTTTCATGGTGGAAATCTTCTCTTCTTCAAGTTTTTGTTGAGAAAATTGCAGCTTTTGTCTTGAATCTTTAAGGTGGATGTTGTCCTTCTTCAAAGATTCAATCTTCTCTCTTGATTTCTCTTGCAAGATTGATGGAATTGGAGGAGAATTTTGTGTGTTTTCTTTGTGTTTCATAGCCTCTCCAGCCAACCCTCGCCGTCTCCCTCTTCTTGCCCTTAAAGTGTATTTAAATCCAGCCCAAAAGTGAGAGAAAAACAGTAGGAAAACAGGTTCTGCACAACACAAATGGCACCGCTGGTCCACACCAAGCGGCACCATTTGGTCCATACCAAGCGGCACCGTTTGGTCCAAGTTTTTGGTGAAGTGTTCTGCTGCACGACTGTGACCGTGGTTTTGCGTTCTAGGTGCATTCTGAGAATGACATCATTTGAACTACGTCTTGATGTCTTTCTAAAAGTTGTATCATGATCTTAGCTTTCCATAGATCTTTGAATCTTAGCTTCTAAAAGTGGATACCTATAACTCAGGTTATAATCATTCTACCAAAATGTATCAAAACTGGAACAAAGTCCGGAACAAGTGAATTTGAAACATAAGCAGGGTAGGCAAATGAACTTGGATTGACATAAATTTTACCATTCTGAAAACGTCAGAATGTCCTCTATAAGTGTCTAGAAGATCACTTTTGCATTTGAAATCTCTATAGAGGTCAAAATCGCACTTGTAAATTCTCTACCAAGCTTTTTTCTTCTTCATCTCTCTGTTTTCTTCATTGTGTAGAATCTCCTTATTTGTTTCATTGTATTCCAAATCTTTAATAATCTCACCTTGTTAGCCCTAAGGGCAAATCATGTAGTTTTGATTAATGACAAATATTGATGAGGACTAATATGTTTATATATTGTGTGATAGGATTTGTGATCTAAGAAGTATGGAGTCTCATTGCCTTCAAGCAACCATGAAGTGTTATGAAGGTTATTCAAAGATGAACTCAAGGCATTGAAGACTTGAAGTGTAGAATAGATATGCTAATAGGTAAATTTCTATGAATCTCTACACTTATATGTCTTGGAGTCTATTGAATGCATAAGAGAGCATAAAATAAGTTTCTTAATTTTAAATGACTTGGAATGAACTTTTTGATGAATGTGATTTTGTATCTTAAAAGATTTTGAATAAACTTTGCATGATCAAAAAAATTTGGTTATTGTTTTCATGCTTATATATGTCTAAATGAGTTATCTAGGCATATAAGATGTTTTCAAATTTATTAAAGTTAAGTCTCAAATGATTTTACAAAGTTTGAAAATGCTTCCAAAAAATTTGGTTGTTCGATTTTTGTAGCAAAGATCATTACTGTTTTTCCAGAGAAATTCGGACGAAGATTCGGACGCATGAAGAAAAATTCGGTCCTCCGAATTTTTGTCTTCAGCATAGTTACTGTTTTTTCAGAGAAATTCGGATGAAGTGAAAAAAATCGGTCGTCCGAATTTTTCTAGAATGAGTAACAGCAACGTCCGAAAAATTCGGATGCAAAATTCGGTCATCCGAATTTTTTGAAACTATTCGTTTTATAGCTGTTAAAACTGATTTTCAAATTCTATAAAAGCTAGAAACTTGAAATCTTTTGTATGTTTTGAATCTAAGTGAACTCTAAGGATTGCAAAGTCTTTAGCAAACATTTCTTCAGCTCTCTTGTATCTTGTGCATTCAATTGATCAATCCAAAGACATCAAAGTGTGAAGGTGCAATTTTGTGTAAGACATCTACCAACAAGTGGTAACATCTACACACTCTTTTCTTCTTATCAAATTGTAGATATAGTAGATTGGTTGAAATCCTTAAGCATAGGCTTAAGGTAGTGGACGTAGATCTTAACGATCAAACCACTATAAATTGCTTGAGTTCTTTGCTCTTACATTCCTTATTGCTTTGCTATCAACTATATTTAATTTGATATATAGAATTTGCTCTTTACTTAGATTAATAAAAGGTTTTTGTTTGTGAAAATTAGCTAAATACCTAATTCACCCCCCCCCCCCCCCTTAGGTATTTCAATTGGTATCAGAGCAAGAACTTCTTTGTGTGGTTTTACAACCTAGAAGTTAAAGATCTTATGGCTAATATCTCAAACTTACCTTATCAAGAAGGATCTTCCACAAATAGACTGCCTTTGTTTGATGGAACAAATTACACTTTTTGAAAATCTAGAGTTAAGATATACATTTGTTCTATCAATTTTGATTTGTAGAATATTATTGAAAAAGGTCCTTATGTTCCTATGAAAATGAAAGCAGATGGTGTGACCTTAGAACCAAAATCTATTGACGAATTTGATGAGCATGATTCAAAGAAAATGACTTTAAATTATCAAGCTATGAATATCTTGAGTTGTGCTTTAGATGTTACTGAATATAATAGAGTTAGTGGTTGTGACTCTGCTCATGATATGTGGAGATTACTCAAAATAACTCATGAAGGCACAAATCAAGTTAAAGAATCTAAACTTGCTATACTTGTTAGAGATTATGACCTGTATACCATGAAACAAAGTGAAAATATTAGTGATATGTTTACACGGTTTACTAACATTTTTAATGGCTTAAAAGCTTATGGTAAAAGTTATACTATGGGAGAGCAAAACAGGAAGATTTTGGATGCTCTACCAAAATCTTCGCAGTCGAAGACACTTGCTATTGAGGAGTCCAAGGATTTAAAAACTCTTCCACTTGAAGAGCTCATTGGATCTCTGCTCACACATGAAATGAAGATGAAGAGATTAAATGACAAAGAAGATGAAGAAAAGAGAAGAAAAGGAGTTGTACTTAAGGCTTCTAATCATTTGAGTGAACAAGAAAAAATCTTCAAGTGAAGAAAAAGAATGTAACAGTGGTGAAGAGGAAATTGCTATGGCAGTTAGGAAGTTCAAGAGATTCTACAACAAAAAGTTTCTCAAAAAGGGAAGAAAGCCAACCAAGAAGAGTGGACAGTCTTCCTCATTCAAACCTCAATGTTTTGAATGCAAGAGTACAGAGCATCTTGTTGTTGATTGTCCCAAAGTTTTGGAAAGGGAAAGAGACAGCAAGAACAAAAAGAAATCTGCCAAGAAAGGAAAGGACTAGCTGGAACGTGGGATCAACAAGAAAGCGAAGATGAAAGTGAAGGAAAGGCCAACATATGTTTTATGGCTATTGATGATGAGATACATTCTTCTCCTTCTATTTCTAATCTTTATGATGATGATGTTGATCCTAGTGAATTGCTTATAGAAATGTATGAAGAGTTAAAAAAGGCTTCAAAAAGAAATAAAGATATAAAATTAAAAATAAATGATTTGCCAAATGAGAATTCGAAATTATGTGCTGAAAATGGTAAACTTCTTGAGACCATTAATTATCTTAATATTGAAAAAGAAGTTTTAAATGCAACCATACAAAACACATCTTTTGAAAATAAAGAGCTTTGCATAAAAGTTACTTCTCTTGAAAAAATGCTCATTGATCATGAGATTTTGAAAAGAAAAGTTAATGATCTTACTTCATGCATTGAAAAATTTACAAATGGAAGAGAAAATTTAAATAAATTACTTGGTTATCAAAGATCTTCATTTACAAAACATGGTCTTGGTTTCACTCATGATAGCTATGTTCCTAAATATAAAAATACTTTTGCTAAAGAAACTCTTAATTCTAGGCATCATATTTGTTGTACATATTGTGGCAAGCATGGACACAAGGTATCAAAATGTTTTGTAAAAAGAAAGATAGAAAATGGTGTTAAGACCATTTGGAAAGTCAAAGGAACTATCACTAACCCCCTTGGACCCAAGAAAATATGGGTACCAAAAATCACTATTTCTAATTTGGTGTAGGTTCAATTTGCTTCAAGATCAAGTGCCACAAAATGGTTTCTTGACAGTGGGTGCTCAAGACATATGACAGGAAATGCCTCACTTGTTAGTGAGCTTCAAGCAACAAGTGAAGGCTTTGTCACATTTGGTGATAAGAAGAAAGGAAAAATACTTGGAATAGGTAACATTAGTAAAGGGTCCTTTCCTCTTATTAAACAAGTATTGCTCATGGATTGTTTAAAGTATAATTTACTTAGCATTAGTTAATTATGTGACAATGGATGTAAAGTAGAATTTAAATGTGATACTTGTACTATTTTTGATAGTACAAGTAGCAAAACCATCTTTATTGCTAAAAGAGTTGGAAACGTACATGTGTTATATCTTGATGAACTGATCACAAACGACATCAAATGTCTTGCCATTCATGATAACGATGGATTTTTGTGGCATAGAAGATTAGGACATGTAAGCATGGACTTATTGAATAAACTGTCTACCCAAGAACTAGTTAGAGGATTACCCAAAATGCATTTTGATAAAACACATCTTTGTGATGCTTGTCAATATGGAAAACAATCAAAAACATCTTTTAAACCAAAGAAAATAACTAGTTCACATGGACTTATTTGGACCAATGCGGAGCACTAGTCTTGGAGGTAAAAGATATGCTTATGTAATTGTAGATGATTTTTCAAGATCTACTTCAAAATGGTGTTGTTGAGAGGAAAAATAGAACATTACAAGAGATGGCTAGATCAATGCTTTGTGAAAATTCTTTGCCAAAATACTTTTGGGCTGAAGCTGTAAATACTGCTTGCTATGTAATGAATAGAGTTTTTTTAAGACCTTTCATAAGAAAAATACCTTTTGAACTTTTATTTGATAAAACTCCTTCAATTGTCTATTTTAAAGTTTTTGGTTGTAAGTGTTTTATCTTAAACACTAGTGATAATCTTGGTAAGTTTGACAGAAAATCTGATGAAGGTATATTTCTTGGCTATTCTTTAAATAAAAAGGCATATAGAGTCTATAACAAAAGAACATTATGTGTTGAAGAAACCATACAAGTAACCTTTGATGAATCTAATACTTACCTTCAAAGAAGAAGTGAAGATGATGCAGGTTCCTCAATGGTTGAAAATCAAACTTATCATCAAGTACCTACTTTGGAAGAACATGCCAAGGAAGAAGAAATAAAGGAGCAAGAACAAGATGGTAAACCAAGTAATGATCAAGAACTTCCAAAGGATCTAACATACGCAAGGGGCCATCCTAAGGAGCAAATCATTGGTGATGTCTCCCAAGGAGTCAAAACAAGGCGGTACTTTATTGATAATTTTGCTCTTTTATCTCATATTGAACCTAAAAATATTGATGATGCCTTGTGTGATAATTTTTGGATCATTGCTATGGAAGAAGAGTTAAATCAGTTTGAAAGAAATAAAGTTTGGACTCTTGTTCCAAGACCTAGTGATCATTCCATTATCAGTACAAAATGGGTTTTTAGGAATAAATTAAATGAACTAGGAGAAGTTGTTAGAAATAAGGCTAGACTTGTTGCTCAAGGGTTCAACCAAGAAGAAGTCATTGATTATGATGAGACTTTTGCTCCAGTAGCCAGATTAGAGTCTATAAGAATGCTTTTGGCTTTTGCTTGCTTTAAAGGTTTCAAATTATTTCAAATGGATGTCAAAAGTGATTTTCTAAATGGTTTTATTGAAGAAGAGGTTTATGTAGAACAACCTCCTGGTTTCATTCATGAAAAATTTCCAAATCATGTGTTTAAATTAACAAAAGCTCTATATGGATTGAAACAAGCTCCAAGAACCTGGTATGAAAGATTGAGTAGTTTTCTTTTGTCAAAAGGTTTTGCAAAAGGAAAAGTGGACACAACCCTCTTTATAAGAACATCTAATAATAATGATATTTTACTTGTGCAAATTTATGTTGATGATATTATCTTTGGTGCTACTAACACATTTCTTTGTGAGGAATTTGCCAAATCTATGCAAAATGAATTTGAAATGAGCATGATGGGAGAACTGAATTTCTTTCTTGGGCTGCAAATTAAGCAAACCAAAGATGGAGTGTTCATCAATCAAGCAAAATATACCAAGGAGTTCTTGAAAAGATTTGGAATGGATCAAGCAAAAGGAATAGGTACTCCAATGAGTTCATCAACTAAACTTGACAAAGATGAAAAAGGTAAAAATGTTGATGAGAAATCCTATAGAGGTATGATTGGAAGTTTACTCTATCTCACAGCAAGTAGATTAGATATTATGTTTGCTGTGTGCTTATGTGCTAGATTTCAATCTTGCCCTAAAGAATCTCATCTAATTTCTGTTAAACGTATCTTTCGTTATTTAATCGATACTCATGATTATGGTCTTTGGTTTTCAAAATCTACATCTTTTGAGCTTGTTGGGTATTCAGATGCTGATTATGCTAGGTGCAAGGTTGAACGTAAAAGTACAAGTGGTCATTGTCAATTTCTTGGTAGTTGCCTTGTGTCTTGGTATAGTAAAAAGCAAGCTTGTGTGTCATTATCTACTGCTGAAGCTGATTACATAACTGCGGGTAGTTGTTGTGCACAATTGTTATGGATGCAGCATACATTACTTGATTATGGTCTTAAATTCAATTGTGTGCCTATACTATGTGATAATACTAGTGCTATCAATTTGAGCGTAAATCCCATACAACATTCTAGAACAAAGCATATAGAGATTAAGCATCATTTTATTCGTGATGATGTGGCTAAAAAGGATATATGTTTGGAATATATAAGTACAAATGATCAAATTGCTGATATTTTTACAAAGCCTTTGGCTGAGGAAAGGTTTAATCACCTAAGAAGGCTCTTGGGAATTTCTAAATTCAATTACTAATGTGTTTGTTGAAGTTTTGTGAAAACAGAAAGTTTCGGACGCAGAATTCGGAAGCAACACAGAAAATTGGGTCGACCGAATTTTTTGAGTTAAAAAGACAGAAACATTCGATCGGAAATTCGAACGCACTACATAAAATTCGGTTGACCCAATTTTCTGAGCTGAAGAAACAGAGACTTTCGATCGAAAATTCGGACGCATACCTGAAAAATCGGTCGTCCGAATTTTACGGATTCAGCGATTTAAATAAGAATCAAACGGTTTCCTTGACATTTCAACTTCTGAATTTCTCTTCCATTTTAAATCCACTCATACCCATTCACATCCGAATGAAAATCTCTCAAAGATTTCACCATATTTACTTCGATTTGTCTTCATTTTCGAATTCCAAGCCCTAGATTTATTCTAAAATTCACTAGTTTTCACACATTCACATCATGGTGAGAACAAAGAGGCCACATGTTGAAAAGGGGAAAGGGAAAGCAAAGGAATGAGATGGAGACTCAATCATCAATCAACCAAGAAAAGTTCGAATCCCTCAAACATTGCTTGGAGTTAACAGGTTTGTTTCAATCAAAGCTACTCACGAATTTGATAAATGGAACAAAAATAACAGAAAAATTATCCCTGGTTATAAGGTGGATGTTGATAAACTGTCAAATATGGATAATGTTCTATCATTCTTTGCTGATATTGGTTGGAGTAGCGTATTGTTCATTGATGAAGAATTCTATCCCACCCTCATATATGAATTTTATGCAAACCTCAAGGAAGAAAGAACTGAACTGGTAGGGGATGATGTGATTCAATGGTATTCATCTAGAGTATCCCAAGTGGACCTTGAATTTAGTGATGCTTTGATTAACAGAATTTGTGGAGTAGGTGATAGTGGAGCAAGATATTACTCACCTTCCATGCATTGTTATAATCGTGAACTCTTCACAAATGAAAGATTTGAAGAGGCATTCACTAATGGAAGGGAATTTAGGTCCATTAAAGAGAGGGAAATCAGGAACTTAGATGCTAGAGGTAGGGTATTGCATCACATGGTTACTACTATGATTGTTCCAAACTTTGGGCATAAGTCATCTGTTGGTAACATGCACATGGTAATCATCTTAGCCCTGCATGAACATAGGAGGTCTAATTTTGGATATATAGCCTTGAAGCACATGATCACTACAAGAAAGATTGTAACCAAGGCATTCCCATTTGGAAGGATGTTGACAAGGATTTTTAAGCATTTTCGGGTTAAACTTCCAGGGAGAGGGCAAGCATTTAAGAGTGGGGAGATTTATCTAATGAAACTCTTAGGAGAATGCAGTTAGTTCTTGATGATGATGGTATATGGAGAACTAAAAGAGATACCACTCCAAGAAGAGAAGAGATTAAAGAAGGTGAAGAAACTGAGGAAGAAGAAGATGAAGAAGAAACTCTTGCTAGAGAGATGAAGACAAAGAGAAAGCATGATACCTCAAGTGAGGGGGAGCAACCTCCCACAAAAAGAAGATTATTTGAAGAAATGCCTCAACCAAATGTTGAGACTGATCCAAGAAGTGAAGAAGTAACTAGAGGTGACACCATAGTAGCTAAGGCATTCCAAGAAGCCTTGAATAATCATGTCAAGGAAATGGAGAAGATGTATAAGTTCTTCGAATCCTTTGCTCCAATGGTTCTTGAAAAGCTGGATGGATTAGAGAGTAGAGTGAAGAATATTGAAGAAATTCTAATAAGGAATACACAAAGTAGTGAAGGAGCCTCTAGGCATGAAGATAAAGATAAGGATGATGAAGATAAGAAAGGCAAGACAGAAGATGAAGATGATAACAGTGATGATGGAGATGATGATCAAGGAGGCGATGAAGAGAATGTGGCAAGGCAAGAAGAAGAAAAAAGTGAACCAGTTCATGAAGTGCCTCAAGAAGAAGGAAGTGAGCCTCAAGAAGGTGGAAGTCAAATAAAAAAGGCAAACATTGTCTCACCTTCAACAATATCCTTCAACAAAGGAAGAGTAAAGCATTTGGCTATCAAGAAAGGATTTAGCAAAGCTTCTCCATCAACTTCACAAGACTGAGCATTTCTTTACTCTCATCCTTTTTTTTTTACTGCTTTTACTTACTTATTTGTACTAAGCTTTATCTTCTATGTTTTAAATACTCATCTATGCTATTTGCTTTTATGCTACAGTTGGTGTAATAGTGAAGCTCAATGATGAAATCTCAGTGATGAGAGCTTCATTTAAATTTTTATATATGCTACATTATTTAGTCTCATTTTCTTTGATCCCATTTTTTGAGTGATGACAAAAGGGGGAGAAAACTGGATGACTGTGACTGTTTGTGTGCAAAATGTACTACTTGTGTTTGTTTGTGGTTTATTTTGCTAGGACTTAAAGTTTGGGTGCATAAGTTTTGTGGTTTTGCAAAGATCAACTAAGTGCTTTTGTGGTTATACATATTTACTTTTGAATGCAAAATCATCTTTTCAAACTTGTTGCCAAAAAAATTTGGACAAAAAATTCGGATGCATGTTTTAAAATTCGGATGCATCCATATTTTGTTGCCAAAATGTGCTCCTTTGTTGTTCAAATTGATTCAAATATGTTTTAATCTCTCATAATATGTTTGAACAAACTTAGGAAAGATTATTTACAGAATTTGAAGCCTTTGATTATCTTATTTTAAAGTTTGGACTTGCTATGCAAAAAATTCAGATGTACAATAATTATAGTCCAAATGTGTTGAAAAATGAGCACAATCTAAGGGGGAGCTTTGTTAAACTTTTACAACCTTAAAACCTCTCTTAGAAGCTTTTCTAAATGCTTAAATGATTGTTTATTCAATCCAGTTGTTGAAAGGAAGGAGGTAAACGGAGGTTGGTTTGGTCATAGGCTCATATTGAGTCTTTTATATGTCATTGTGCTAAATTGGCCATTTCTGTCATTGACATCAATACTTCTTTGCGCTACATTGCTTAAATCAATCACATTTTGCATCAAAGTTTGTCATCATCAAAAAAGGGGAGATTGTTAGCCCTAAGGGCAAATCATGTAGTTTTGATTAATGACAAATATTGATGAGGACTAATATGTTTATATATTGTGTGATAGGATTTGTGATTTAAGAAGTATGGAGTCTCATTGCCTTCAAGCAACCATGAAGTGTTATGAAGGTTATTCAAAGATGAACTCAAGGCATTGAAGACTTGAAGTGTAGAATAGATATGCTAATAGGTAAATTTCTATGAAACTCTACACTTATATGTCTTGGAGTCTATTGAATGCATAAGAGAGCATAAAATAAGTTTCTTAATTTTAAATGACTTGGAATGAACTTTTTGATGAATGTGATTTTGTATCTTAAAAGATTTTGAATAAACTTTGCATGATCAAAGAAATTTGGTTATGGTTTTCAAGCTTTTATATGTCTAAATGAGTTATCTAGACATATAAGATGTTTTCAAATTTATTGAAGTTAAGTCTCAAATGATTTTACAAAGTTTGAAAATGCTTCCAAAAAATTCGGTTGTCCGATTTTTGTAGCAAAGATCATTACTATTTTTCCAGAGAAATTCGGACGAAGATTCGGACGCATAAAGAAAAATTCGGTCGTCCGAATTTTCTGTCTTCAGCATAGTTACTATTTTTCCAGAGAAATTCGGACGAAGATTCGGACGTAGTGAAAAAATTCGGTCGTCTGAATTTTTCCAGAATGAGTAACAGTAACGTCCGAAAAATTCGGTTGCAAAATTCGGTCATCCGAATTTTCTGAAACTAGCCGTTACTAGCCGTTTTATAACTGTTAAAACTGATTTTCAAATTCTATGAAAGCTAGAAACTTGAAATCTTTTGTATGTTTTGAATCTAAGTGAACTCTAAGCATTCCAAAGTCTTTAGCAAATATTTCTTAAGATCTCTTGTATCTTGTGCATTCAATTGATCAATCCAAAGACATCAAAATGTGAAGGTGCAATTTTGTGTAAGACATCTACCGATAAGTGGTAACATCTACACACTCTTTTCTTCTTATCAAATTGTGTTTTTCTACTAGCTCTTGCAAGGTTATCTTGATAACATAAAACCTTTTAGTTAAGGGTGATCCTTGAAGTTGTGATTCAAGGTTGTATGTAGATATAAAACCATTGTGTGGTGAGCCTTGTTTGTAAAAGTTACTAGAAGAGTTTGTGAGTGTAAAACCATAGTGTGGTGAGCCTCTCATGTTATTTGTGACCTTGAGCATATTGTAGATTGGTTGAAATCCTTAAGCATAGGCTTAAGGTAGTGGAAGTAGATCATGACGATCGAACCACTATAAATTGCTTGAGTTCTTTGCTCTTACATTCCTTATTGCTTTGTTATCAACTGTATTTAACTTGATATATAGAAGGTTTTTGTTTGCAAAAATTAGCTAAATACCTAATTCACCCCCTCCCCTCTAAGGTATTTCACACCTAAAGTAAATAAGAGATAAAGGGAGTGTAAATGGTGATTGTACACCAAAAGTTAATATAAATTTTGCTCAAAATGATCATTATACGAAGCACAAATATGGAATGTCAAAGTCCCTTTGAAAGCTTAAACATACTAGTATGGTTTGTGACTATGTTAAAGACTTTAGTGTATTGTTGTTGGAAGTGAAAGATATGTACGAGGTGGACAAATTGTTCAACTTCATGGCTAGTCTTCAGCCTTGGGTCCAGAGGAGTTGAGACGGCATAGGGTCAAGGATATTGCACAGGCTATCGTGGAGGCCAATGGTCTGGCCGACTTTAAAGTCCTTTCAGGAAAGATAGATGAAAGGCAAAGACAGATAAATTCAAACAAAAAATGGTAGCCTCGCTCAGTGAAGAGGCTTCCAAACGTGTGCAGCTAAAGGAATGGGATGGCTGTTACATCTACGGTGGACCGGACGTTGGTAGAAAATGCCTAGACCATGCATAAAGGGTAACTACCTTGCAGGCCAGCAAGCACGGTTCTAGCGCTCCAGCTAACTGTAGCAGATATAGTGCAGCTTTTGGGTCCCAAGTTCATGCCAACCCTTTGTAGTTATTGACTACACTCACAACTAGACCAAATCATTCTAAACGATAAGATCTGTTGTATATTAAGGTCCTTGTAAACGGGATAGAGGTGCAAGCGATGGTTGATAGCGGTGTCACCAATAACTTTGTGGCAGAATAGGTGGTGCCTAAGCTGAAGCTCAATTTGGCATAAAGTTCACTTAAAGATGAAAGTTGTTAATTTTGAGGCTAGGTCCATGAAAAATGCGACGAATGTGTCCCTAGTTGTTGGAATGTAGCAAGGTAAGTGCAACCTTACTACAGTCCCTTTAGATGATTTCCATGTCATTTTGGGGATGGACTTTCTCCTTACTGCCAAGGTTTCTGTGATGTTTCATTTGAGTCAGATCTTTATTTGAAAATTTGGTGGCCGATGCACTTTGCTGTAAATCTATGGACGATTTTTCTACCCAAAGTGAAAACGGAGGCCTTGAATGATTCTGCCTACCAGTAGTTGCTGAAGCAAGTCACAGAGGGTTTCGTGCAACGATACTAGGCAGAAAATATCTTCTGCAGGCCAAAAGGAATCAAGTCTATGTGCTGGCTAGAACGTTGAGGCATCAACTCCTAAAAGAGACGTATGATACCCAGTTGGCTAGATATCCAAGTATGGAACGCATATAGGCTTTGTTGTTCCGACGATAGTATTGGTCCAAAATGATAGACGATATGGAAGTCTATTTTAAGACCTATCTTGTGTGTTAACGGGAAAAGTTGGAAGGGAAGAAACAGGTGGGGTTGCTGTAGCCCTTGCCTATTCTGGATGGTTGGTGGCAATCAGTTTCCGTGGACTTCATCTCTAACTTACCCTTGGTGAACTGGATGGCGTCCATCTTTGTTGCCGTCGATCGGTTCTCTAAGTATGTTGTTTTCATGGCTGCCCCAAAGGCATGCCTTGCTGATGATATTGCTAAACTGTTCTTTAGAAATGTGGTGAAACCTTTCGGCTTGCCACTAGATATTGTGAATGATCGAGACACAAGGTTCACTAGTCGTTTCTGGACAAAACTGTTTGAGTTCCTTAGAACAGAACTGAAATTTTTCACTGTTGTGCATCCCGAAACTTATAGGCAGACGGAACCGATCAATGCCTTGCTGGGGGATTATTTGCGATACTTTATGATAGCAAGCCAGAAGAATTGGGTGGATTTACTTGATGTTACCCAATTCAGCTACAACTTGCATCATTTGTCCTCTATAGGGATAAACCCCTTCGAGTTGGCTTGTGGACAGTATCCAATAACGCCGCACGATGCTGCTGTAGGGCAGATCTACACTAAGTGTCCTACTGCCTACCAATTCGTTCTAGCTAAGTAGGAGATGGTCGATGAAGCGCAGAACAGACTTAGCTGAGTGTGAAAACTAAGTTTGCCAAACCCATTGTAAGAATTGTCCTTGTATTTTGTGGTGTTAATGCAAGGTTGGCCTTATTGCCTGTAAAACAATGCATTCTTGTTCTTTCATTGCTGGTTTTCTATTTTCCTTTGAGAATTCACTCAAACTAAGTGTTGTTAAGGATGATTGACATCTTTGGTCAATGCCGGTATGAGACTAACGTGAATGGTTCGAATTAGTCTAGTGACAACTAGTATGATGACATTTTATTTTTTTAAATAATAAATATCCATAGCAAATTTTTGATAAATTTTAATTCTTTTTGCATCATAATATTGTCTCAAATTCTTTTTTATTTGACCAACAAACTTTTGTCACGTATTCATCGTAAATTTATGACAGAAGCCGATTCCATCATATCCGTCCTAAATTTGTGACGGATTTTGTATCCGTCTCAAATTTGTGACTTATTATTTTACGACAGAATATTTCGGCACAAATAAGGTTTGCGATGGGTTTACTATGGAATGGTCTATTGCAAAATTGCCATTTTCTTGTAGTGTTTGAAGAAAAAGGAGATCAAACTTGAAGATTCAAGTTCAAGAACTCACAACTCAACAACCGTGTTGAAAAACTCCAAACATTGAAGGAGAGAAGATTTGAAGCTATGAGAATAAGCAATTCTTTCTCTTTCATTGTTGCTTTATGTTCTTTGATTTGTAATATGATGGCAAAACATTTGAACATTTTGATGGTTATTGAAATACCTAAGAGGGGGGTGAATTAGGTATTTGGCTAATTTTCGCAAAAACAAACCTTTTATCCGTTTAAACCAAGAACAGATTATATGAGCAAAATAGAAACAATTTATAGCAAAGCAATGAATGAAGGAAATAGCAAAGAACTCAAACAATTTATAGTGGTTCGATCCTCAAGATCTACGTCCACTACCTTAAGCGCACACTTAAGGATTTCAAACAATCTACTATATGCTCAGGTTTACAAATTACAAGAGAGGCTCAACACACTATGGTTTTATACTCACAACCTCTTCTAGTAACTTTTACAAACAAGGCTCACCACACACAATGGTTTTATATCTCAAACAACCTTGAATTACAACTTCAAGGATCACCCTTATATAAAGGGTTTTATGTTATCAAGATAATCTTGCTAGAGCTAGTAGACCAACACAATTTAATAAATAAAGATGAGTGTGTAGATGTTACCACTTGTTGGTAGATATTACACAAAGTTGCACCTTCACACTTTGATGTCTTTGGATTGATCAATTGAATGCACAAGACATAAGAGAGCTTAAAAAATGTTTGTAAAAGACTTTAGAATACTTAGAGTATTCAAAGATTCAAAACTTGCAAAAGATTGCACGTTTATAGCTTTTATAGAATTTGAAAATCAGTTATAATAGCTATAAAACGGCTAGTTAACGGCTATTTTCAGGAAATTCGGACGATAGAATTCTGCGTACGAATTTTTCGGACTACCAAATTCTTCCTACTGCATCCGAATCTTCGTTCGAATTTCTCTGGAAAAACAGCGACCATGCTGAAGGCCAAAATTCGGACGACCGAATTTTGCTTCATGTGTCCGAATCTTCTTCCGAATTTCTCTGGAAGAACAGTAGCAAACTTTTAATACAAAATTCGAACGACTGAATTTTTTGGAAGCTTATTCAAACTTTGTAAAATCATTTGAGATTTAACTTCCAAAGGTTTGAAAAACATTTGGTATATATAGAAAACTTATTTAGACATATATAAGTTTGAAAACCAAAATCAAATTCCTTTGATCATATAAAGTTTACTTAAAAACTTTTAGGACACAAAACCACATTCATTAAGAAATGTATTCAAAGCCTTTTAAGATTAAGAAACCTATTTTATGCTCTCTTGTGTATTCAATGGACTCCAAGACATACAAGTGTAGAGTTTACATAGATATTTACCTATTATCATATCTACTCTACACTTCAAGTCTTCAATGCCTTGAGTTCATCTTTGAATAACCTTCAAAAGACTTCATAGTTTATTGAGGTTGTTCTTGCACTTTGTCTTGAAGGTAATGAGACACCAAACTTCTTAGTTCACAAATCCTATCACACAATATAAACATATTAGTTCTCATCAATATTTGTCATTAATCAAAACTACATGATTTGCCCTTAGGGCTAACAATCTCTCCCTTTTTGATGATGACAAAGTTTGATGCAAAATGTGATGGATTTAAATAAAGTAGCACAAAGAAGTATTGATGTCAATGATAGAAATCAACCAATTTAGCACATTGACATACAAAAGGCTCAATATGAGCCTATGACCCAACCAACCTCCATTAACCTCCTTCCTTCCAACACAACTAGGATAGAAGATATTGTAATTAAGCATTTAGAAAGCTTCTAAGAGAGGTTTTAAAGGTCAGAAAAGATTAACAATGCTCCCCCTTAGATTGTGGTTATTTTTAAACATATTTGGACTTGAGATGTTGTGAATCCAAATTTTGACATATCAAGTCCGAATTGTAAAATAAGTGAAATGAAAGCTGTAATTTTTGAAAATAAGCTTTCTTAAGGTTGTTCAAACATATTAGAAGAGATTAAAACATATTTGAATCAATTTGAACAATAGAGGAGCACATTTTGACAATGGAATATGGATGCATCCGAATTTTAGAGCATGCATCCGAATTTTTAAACTCATGCATCCAAACTTTGAAGTTTTAAGTCCAAACTGCAATAGATTCAATATAATGGATGTTTAAAGTGAGATAAAGCTTTCATAATGTTGTTCAAACATAATGGAAGAGATTAAAACATATTTGAATCAATTTGAACAACAAAAGAGCACATTTTGGCCACAAATATGGATGCATCCGAATCTTTAAACCTTGCATCCGAATTTTAAATCCAAAGTTTTTTGCAACTCAGTTTATCTCTACAAAAATTAAAGACTCATATTGCAGCATCATTGCAGTCATCATATCATTATTTTTCTCCCCCTTTTGTCATCACTCAAAAAAAATAAATAGAGGGATCAATGAAAATGAGACTATCAATTTAGCACATAAAAGAAGCTCTCATCACTGGGATTTCATCATTGAGCTTCACTATTACATAAAATGCAGCAAAATACTTAACAAGTTCAGAATTACAAAACAAATATAGTTAAGCAAATTAAAAACAGTAAAGAGAATAGAAGAAATGAAAGCTTAGTCTTGTGATGTTGATGTTGATGGAGAGGCTCGGCTCACTCCTTTCTTGATGGCCAAGTGCTTCACTCTTCCTTGACTGAAAGAGATTTTTGATGGAGAGACTATTTCAGCTTGAGCTACTTGGCTGCCCGCTATTGGTGGCTCTTCATGAGCATGTTCTTCCTCTTCTTCTTCTCCCACAGTTTCTTCATCTCTACCTTGATCATCATCTTCATCATTGCTGTCATTATTATCTCCTTTCTTTCCTTCTTTATCTCCTTCTTTCGCATTTCCATCTTAAGGCTTAGAAGGTCCTTCACCACTTTGAGTATTTCTCATAAGGATTTCTTCAATGTGCTTTACCCTACTCTCCAGTCCATCTAACTTTCCAAGAACCATTGGAGCAAATGATTCAAAGAACTTATACATTTTCTCCATTTCCTTGACATGATTGTTCAAGGCTTCTTGGAATGCTTTGGCTACTATGGTGTCACCTCTATTTACTCCTTCACCACTTGAACCAATTCCAGTTTCTTCTTCAAACAATCTCCTTTTAGTTGGAGGTTGTTCCCCCTCACTTGAGGTGTCATGCTTCCTCTTTGTCTTCATTTCCCTAGCAAGGGTTTCTTCTTCATCCTCTTCTTCTTCCTCCTCTTCACTTTCTATCTTTTCTTCTCTTTCTATTCTTTTTGGAGGGGTTTCTCTTTTTGTCCTCCATACATTATCCTCATCAAGAACTAATTGTATTCTCTTAAGGGTTTCATTAGTGTAAATCTCCCCACTCTTAAAAGCTTGCCCTTTTCCCGGAAGTTTAATCTTAAAGTGCTTAAAGATTCTTGTCAACAACCTTCCAAATGGGAATGCCTTAGTTACTGTTTTTCTTGCAGTAATCATGTGTTTCAAGGCTATATAACCAAAGTTCATTCTCCTATGCTCATGCAAAGCTAACATGATTACCATATGCATATTTCCAACTGATGACTTATGTCCAAAATTAGGAACAATCATAGTAGTTATCATGTGATGCAACACTCTACCTCTAGCATCCAAGTTCTTGATTTCCCTCTCCTTTATAGATCTAAACTCTCTTCCATTGGTAAATGCTTCTTCAAATCTAACATATGTAAAGAGTTCACGATCATAGCAATGCATGGAAGGTGAATAATATCTAGCACCATTGTCACCCACTCCACAAATTCTGTTTATCAATCCTTCACTAAATTCAATGTCAACTTGGGATACTCTAGATGAATACCATTGTATCACATTATCCCCTACCATCTCAATTCTTTCCTCTTTCAAGTTTGCATAGAATTCATATATCAAGGTAGGATAAAATTCTTCATCAATGAATAACAAACTACTCCAACCAATATCATTGAAATAAGATAGAACAATATCCATGCTAGACAATTTATCAATATCCACCTTATATCCAGGAATAATCTTTCTGCTACTTTTATTCCATTCATCAAATTCATGAGTAGCTTTAATTGAGACAAACCTGTCAACCCCAGATAATGTTTGAGGGAGTCGAATTCTTCTTGGTTGGTTGAGGATTGAGTCTCTATCTCCTTCCTTAGCCTTTCCTTTCCCTTTCTCAACATTTGGCTTCTTTGTTCTCACCATTGATGTTTTCTGTTGAGAAGTATTGATTTTCTGTATGAATTTAGGGTTAGAAGTTTAAAAGTGAAGGCAAATCGGGATGAGAATGTGTGATTTTGAAGGGATTTTGATTCGGATGTGAATGGGTATGAGAGGCTTTAAAAAGGATGTGAAATTCGAAAGTTGAAGAGTTGAGAAGACTATTTAATCTTCATTTAAATAGTCACGTCTGTAAAATTCGGACGACCGAATTCTCAGGTCTGCGTCCGAATTTTCGGTCGAAATTTTCTGTTTCATCAGTTCAGAAAATTTGATCGACCGAATTTTCTGACCTGCGTCCGAATTCTTGATCAAAAGTTTATGTTTCCTTTCACTCGACCGAATTTTCTGTAGTGCATCCGAATTCTGGATCGAAAATTTCCTGTTTTCATCAAAACTTCAATACACACATTAGTCATTGAATCTTGAAATTCCTAAGAGTCTTCTTAGGTGATTGAACCTTTTCTCAGCCAAAGGCTTTGTAAATATGTCAGCAATTTGATCATTTGTATTTATATATTCTAAGCATATATCGTTCTTAATCACATGATCACGAATGAAATGATGTTTTATCTCTATATGCTTAGTCCTAGAATGTTGAATGGGATTTATACTCAAGTTAATAGCACCAGTATTATCACATAGTATAGGCACACAATTGAATTTAAGACCATAATCAAGTAAGGTATGCTGCATCCATAGCAATTGTGCACAACAACTACCTGCAACTATGTATTCAGCTTCTGCAATGGATAAAGACACACAAGCTTACTTTTTTACTAAACCAAGATACAAGACAACTACCAAGAAATTGACAATGACCACTTGTGCTTTTACGTTCAACTTTGCATCCAGCATAGTCAGCATCAGAGTATCCAATAAGTTCAAAAGATGAAGTTTTTGAAAACCAAAGGCCATAGTCATGTGTATCAATCAAATAACGAAAAATGCGTTTGACAGAAATTAGATGAGATTCTTTAGGACATGATTGGAATCTAGCACACAAGCATACAGCAAACATAATATCTGGTCTACTAGCTGTGAGATAGAGTAAACTTCCGATCATACCTCTATATAATTTCTCATCAATACTTTTACCTTTCTCATCTTTGTCAAGTTTAGTTGATGAACTCATTGGAGTACCTATTCCTTTTGCTTGATCCATTCCAAATCTTTTCAGTAGCTCCTTGGTATACTTTGCTTGATTGATGAAGACTCCATCCTTGGTTTGCTTAATTTGCAGCCCAAGGAAGAAACTTAGTTCTCCCATCATGCTCATCTCAAATTCATTTTGCATGGATTTAGCAAACTCTTCACAAAGGGAAGTATTAGTAGCACCAAAAATGATATTATCAACATAAATTTGCACAAGCAACATATTATTTTTAGAAGATGTTTTTATAAAAAGAGTTGTATCTACTTTTCCTTTTGTAAAACCTTTTGAAAGAAGAAAACCACTTAATCTTTCATACCAAGCTCTTGGAGCTTGTTTCAGTCCATATAGAGCTTTGGTTAATTTGAAAACATGATTTGGAAATTTTTCATGAATAAAACCAGGAGGTTGTTCTACATAAACCTCTTCTTCAATAAAACCATTTAGAAAAGCACTTTTGACATCCATTTGAAATAGTTTAAAAATTCTAATAGACTCTAATCTGGCCACTGGAGCAAAAGTTTCATCATAATCAATGCCTTCTTCTTGGTTGAAGCCTTGAGCAACAAGTCTAGCTTTATTTCTAACAACTTCTCCTAGTTCATTTAACTTATTTCTAAAGACCCATTTTGTACCAATAACAGAATGATCATGAGGTCTAGGAACAAGAGTCCAAACTTTATTTCTCTTAAACTGATTTAACTCTTCTTCCATAGCAATAATCCAGAAATTATCACACAATGCATCATCAATATTTTTCGGTTCAATATGAGATAAAAGGGCAAAGTTATCAATAAAGTACCGCCTTGTTTTAACTCCTTGGGAGACGTCACCAATGATTTGCACCTTAGGATGACTTCTTGCATATGTGAGATCATTTGGAAATTCTTGATTATTGCTTGATTGACCATCTTGTTCTTGCTCCATTATTTCTTCTTCTTTGGCATGATCTTCTAATGTAGGTACTTGGTGTTGAGTTTGATTTTCAACCATTGAGGAACCTGCATCATCTTCATTTCTTCTTTGAAGATAAATGTTAGATTCATCAAAAGTTACATGAATAGTTTCTTCAACACATAATGTCCTTTTGTTATAGACTCTATATGCCTTTTTATTTGATGAATAGCCAAGAAATATGCCTTCATCCGATTTTCTATCAAACTTACCAAGATTGTCACTAGTGTTTAAAATAAAGCACTTACAACCAAAAACTTTAAAATAGACAATTGATGGAGTTTTATCAAATAGAAGTTCAAAAGGTGTTTTTCTTATAAAAGGTCTTAGTAAAACTCTATTCATTACATAGCAAGCTGTATTTACAGCTTCAGCCCAAAAATATTTTGGTAAGGAATTTTCACAAAGCATTGATCTAGCCATTTCTTGTAATGTTCTGTTTTTCCTCTCAACAACACCGTTTTGTTGAGGTGTTTTGGCAGCTGAAAAATTATGAGTGATGCCATACTCATCACAGAATTTTGTAAAATCTTGGTTACAAAATTCTCTTCCATTATCACTTCTAATAGAGATCAGTTTGCAATCAAGAGAAATTTCAACCTTTTTGAAAAGTTTTGAAAACTCATAAAATGTTTCATCTTTTTGTGATAAGAAGACTACCCATGTAAATCTTGAAAAATCATCAACAATCACATAAGCATATCTTTAACCACCAAGACTAGTAGTCCTCATAGGTCCAAATAAATCCATGTGAACTAGTTCAAGAGGTTTTGAGGTAGAAACCATTTTCTTTGGTTTAAAACATGTTTTTGATTGTTTTCCATATTGACAAGCATCACCAAGACAAGTTTTATCAAAATGCATTTTTGGTAATCCTCTAAATAGTTCTTGTGTAGAAAGTTTGTTCAATAAATCCATGCTCACATGTCCTAATCTTCTATGCCATAAAAATCCATCATTGTCATGAATGGCAAGACATTTAATATCATTAGTAATAAGCTCATCAAGATATAACACATATACATTACCAACTCTTTTAGCAACAAAAATAGTTTTATTACTTGCACTCTCAAGAATAGTACAAGTATCACATTTAAACTCAACTTTGCAACCATTGTCACATAATTGACTAATACTAAGTAAATTATACCTTAATCCATCAATAAGTCAAACTTGCTTGATAAGAGGGAAAGAACTTCTACCAATGTTACCTATTCCAAGTATTTTCCCTTTCTTCTTATCTCGAAATGTGACAAAACCTTCACTTGTAGCTTGAAGCTCACTAACAAGTGATGCATTTCCAGGCATGTGCCTTGAGCAGCCACTGTCAAAAAACCATTTAGTGGCACTTGATCTTGAGGCAAATTGTACCTATACCAAATTGGAAAGAGTGATTTTTGGTACCCATATCTTCTTGGGTCCAAGGGGGTTAGTAATAGTTCCTTTGATTTTCCAAATGGTCTTAACACCATTTTCTATCTTTGTTTTTATAAAACATCTAGAAACCTTTTGTCCATGCTTGCCACAATATGTGCAACAAATATGAGACCTAGAATGAGAAGATTCTTTAACAAATAACTTTTTTTGTTTTGGATCAAAACAATCATGTGTAAACCCAAGACCATGTTTTACAAATGAAGATCTTTGATAACCAAGTAGTTTATTTAAATTTTCTCTTCCATTTGTAAATCTCTCAATACATAAAGTAAGATCATTAACTTTCCTTTTCAAAGATTCATGATCTTTTAGTGTTGATTCAAGATAAATAATTCTTGTACTAAGCTTTTTGTTTTCAAAAGATACATTTTGTATGGTTGTATTCAAAACTTCTTTTTCAATGGTAAGACAATTAATGATCTCAAGATGTTTATCATTTTCGACACATAACTTTGAATTCTCATTTGATAAATCATTGATTTTGAATTTCATTTCTTTATTTCTTTTTGAAGCCTTTTTTAACTCTTCATACAGTTCTACAATCAAATCATTAGAATCAATATCATCATCACAGAAATTTGAAATGGAAGGTGAAGATTGTACCTCATCATCAATGGCCATAAAGCATATGTTGGCTTTCCTTTCACTGTCATCCTCGCTTTCTTGTTGATCCCATGTTCCAGCTAATCCTTTTCCTTTCTTGGCAGATTTCTTTCTGTTTTTATGTCTCTTTCCCTCTCTAACACTTTGGGACAGTCAGTAATAAGATGCTCTGTGCTCTTGCATTCAAAACATTGAGGTTTATAGGATGAGGATTGTCCACTCTTCTTGACTGGTTTTCTTCCTTTCTTGAGAAACTCCTTTTTGTAGAATCTCTTGAACTTCTTCACTGCCATTGCAATCTCTTCTTCTCCACTGTTTCCTCCTCTTCTTCACTTGAAGATTGTTTTTGTTCACTCAAGTGATTTGAAGCATTAAGTACAACTCCTTTTCTTCCCTTTTCTTCATCTTCCTTATCATTCAACCGTTTCATTTTCATTTCATGTGTGAGTAGTGATCCGATAAGCTCTTCAAGAGGAAGAGTTTTTAGATCTTTGGACTCCTCAATAGCAAGCGTCTTTGGCTGCCAGGATTTTGGTAGAGCATCCAAAATCTTTCTGTTTTGCTCTCCCATAGTATAGCTTTTACCATAAGCTTTCAAGCCATTGAAAATGTTAGTAAATCTTGTAAACATATCACTAATATTTTCACTTTGTTTCATAGTATACAGTTCATAATCTCTAACAAGCATAGCAAGTTTAGATTCTTTAACTTGATTAGTGCCTTCATGTGTAATTTGGAGTAATCTCCACATATCATGAGCAGAATCACACCCACTAACTCTATTGTATTCAGTAACATCTAATGCACAACTTAATATGTTAATGGCCTGATAATTTAATGTCATTTTCCTTGAATCATGCTCATCAAATTCATCAGTGGATTAGGGTTCTGAGGTTACTCCATCTGCTCTCATTTTCATTGGAACATAAGGACCTTTCTCAACTATGTTCCACAAATCAAAATTGATAGAACAAATATATATCTTAACTCTAGTCTTCCAAAAAGTGTAATTTGTTCCATCAAACAAAAGTGGTCAATTTGTAGATGATCCTTCTAGGTAAGGTAGATTTGAAATATTAGCCATAGGATCTTTCTCTTCTATGTTGTAAAACCACACAAAGAAGTTCTAGCTCTGATACCAATTGAAATACCTAAGAAGGGGGGTGAATTAGGTATTTGGCTAATTTTCGCAAAAACAAACCTTTTATCCGTTTAAACCAAGAACAGATTATATGAGCAAAATAGAAACAATTTATAGCAAAGCAATGGAAGAAGGCAATAGCAAAGAACTCAAACAATTTATAGTGGTTCGATCCTCAAGATCTACGTCCACTACCTTAAGCTCACACTTAAGGATTTCAAACAATCTACTATATGCTCAGGTTTACAAATTACAAGAGAGGCTCACCACACTATAGTTTTATACTCACAACCTCTTCTAGTAACTTTTACAAATAAGGCTCACCACACACAATGGTTTTATATCTCAAACAACCTTGAATTACAACTTCAAGGATCACCCTTATCTAAAGGGTTTTATGTTATCAAGATAACCTTACTAGAGCTAGTAGACCAACACAATTTAATAAATAAAGATGAGTGTGTAGACGTTACCACTTGTTGGTAGATATTACACAAAGTTGCACCTTCACACTTTGATGTCTTTGGATTGATCAATTGAATGCACAAGACATAAGAGAGCTTATAAAATGTTTGTAAACAACTTTAGAATACTTAGAGTATTCAAAGATTCAAAAATTGCAAAAGATTGCACATTTATAGCTTTTATAGAATTTGAAAATCAATTATAACTGAATTCTGCATCCGAATTTTTCGGACGACCGAATTCTTCCTGCTGCGTCCGAATCTTCGTCCGAATTTCTCTGGAAAAACAGTGACCATGCTGAAGGTCAAAATTCGGACGACCGAATTTTGCTTCATGTGTCCGAATCTTCTTCCGAATTTTCCTAGAAGAACAGTAGCAAACTTTTGCTACAAAATTCGGATGACCGAAATTTTTGGAAGCTTATTCAAACTTTGTAAAATCATTTGATATTTAACTTCCAAAGATTTGAAAAACATTTGGTATATATAGAAAAATTATTTAGACATATATAAGTTTGAAAACCAAAATCAAATTCCTTTGATCATATAAAGTTTACTTAAAAACTTTTAGGACACAAAACCACATTCATTAAGAAATGTATTCAAAGCCTTTTAAGATTAAGAAACCTATTTTATGCTCTCTTATGCATTCAATGGACTCCAAGACATACAAGTGTAGAGTTTACATAGATATTTATCTATTTTCATATCTACTCTACACTTCAAGTCTTCAATGCCTTGAGTTCATCTTTGAATAACCTTCAAAAGACTTCATAGTTTATTGAGGTTGTTCTTGCACTTTGTCTTGAAGGCAATGAGACTCCAAACTTCTTAGTTCACAAATCCTATCACACAATATAAACATATTAGTTCTCATCAATATTTGTCATTAATCAAAACTACATGATTTGCCCTTAGGGCTAACAGTTATGAACCCTAGTTATTGTCTATGTGAATGAATTTGTTTCATTGGTTAATTGAGCTCCAATTTCTTTTGTGTTGTTTGTGAAATTGATTGCTATTGATTCATGAATTGGGTTTTTTCTTGGAATTGTGAATGGAATGGTGGAATAGACCGTAACACAAATGGTAGGGATAATTTAGGTGACTAAAGATAGGGGGCCTCAACACCTTCTTGGTAATTAGAGTAATCTAATTGGGAATTCACAAATCTAAATTCATTCTTAGGTTAAATTAGTTAGAAAGAGATTTCAACTAACTAATCTAAGTGTAGAGGACTCTTATCCAAAGATTGGTGAGCCGTAATATAGGAATTTCACCAAACATGAGAAGGGAAAACTAATTAATCAATGAATTTTTCTATCACACAAGTAATTCTAGGTGGATTTTACATTCAAGCATTATTTTCTCAATTGAAATTCCAATTGCAACCACGGTAGTTAAGGTAATTTTAATTAGTTAAGTTATATTTTTATTCCTAACAATTTATTTTAATCAATTTCATAATTGAATTAGTAAGCTAAACAATAGAAAAAAGTGAGTAATAGCATTTGATTATCCCCGATGATATGATATTTGATTTACTTACTATTATACTAATCAAAACGATAGGTGCTCTTGCCCTGTGCTTGTGTTTTTGTGCTATAAAATATGCTAAACTTTTTGAAAAATCAAACAAGATAACAAAAATGTTTCAAATTTAACAAACATTTTTTTGTAGGTAGAGAACAATATATAAAAGTTTCGTGCAGAAAATGCTTAAAATCAGAGTTGTAAAAGAATTAATAAAATTCACGAAAATTTATTGATACAGTAATTTCTAAAAAAAATTGAAATCACCTATAAATAATAAAAAATTGAAGTCTTTATCTTGATTTGGAGACTTTTGATTTTGCTCTATATTTGACTTTAAAATCTTTTGTTAGTATATGAGGTTTTGGTTAAAATTAGGAGTTTTCAAGAAAGTAGAGGTAAATGAAAGGAGGGTAAAAAATAGAGCAAGGGAAAAATATAAGAGATTAAGAAAATCACCCACAAGCTTTAGTTGACCAGCCATCTCCAACCCCTCTTTCTATTTCAAACTAACTAATTACCCATGAGCTTTTATAGTTTATAAATATTTGCAAGCTGATAGATAAGAGTTGGTCCAAATAAAAGGAGCTTAGTATTCCTCATGTACGCTCCCAAGTTCAACTTTGTGTATGGTGAAATCTCTATTGAAAACTCCCTCTTTTAAGGGCTCTGACAAATTAGATTAGTTGTAAACTGTAAAATGGACACAATTACTGATTGGGCAATGAAAGAAAAAAACCACTGGCTGAAATTGAAGGACTATAGAACTTGTTGATGAAAACACCAATAGAAGCCTATAAAAAGCACTCTGCATGTCAAATTTAATATTTGAAAAACTTACGAGGGAGGTGAATTAGGTTTTTGGCTAATTTTTGAAAACTTTCTCCTTTTAGAATCTCCCTTTTTCAAATTCACAACCTCCAAGATTTTATGTGTTTGGAAAAAAGTGGTTGAGATAAGAGGAGTAATTAATAAGTCCACAACCAATATTAACAACCACAAAGAACAAATAAAAAAAGCACAAATAAAAAAGAGTGTAGAGAAAGAAACACAACGATTTACGGTGGTTCGCTCGGTCTACGATCTACATCTACTACTTTGAGTCCATACTCAAGGATTTCAACCAATCCACTAAATGCTCAAGTTTAGCAAATACACAAGAGACTCACCGTCAAAGGGTTATCTAAATTTAAACCTTTGTGTAGTATCTCTGAAAATTTAGCGGCTAGAAACAAGTCCATTTATACTCAAATTCAGACGTCTCGAACTTTTCCTAACTTTGCAAAATAATTTGAAACTTAACTACAACAAGTTTGAAATCATTTTGGACTAATATATAAGTCATTAAAAAGCTTTGAACTATAAGTCGTTATCAAACACTTTGTTTTTCAAGGAATTATGAAAACCCTTTAAGCTCAACATCAAAGTTTAGGCAAGGTCAAAATAGTTTGTGCTTCAACATGTAATGCATAGATTCCATTATACAAGGAGTGTAGAGTTTACAAGATGTACCTCTCAAACAAAAATAAACCTACACTAGAGTGTCTTCAAAGCCTTCAATTTCTTGGACATACTCTTCATCCCTAAAGAGGTCTCTCAAACTAAGCCTGAACTTCCTGTTCCTTAGGCTACTCCAGGCATTCAAATTGGCAGAAGTATCCCCAAACCTCTTGATCTCAAACTCACCCTTGTCATTCCTAGCCCAGCTTCTGGTAACATTATCTCTATACGCTATCTTTGTCATTCTATTGCTATTTATGTCACACCTATTCGAGCAATCCCATCTAAAATGTTTTTTACTCTAGGTTCTGCTCCTGCTCAAGCCATTCCTATTATAGCTCTATCTGCAGGCCTCTCTACAAGGAGAAGAAAAGCCACAACGGGTGTAGTTCTTGATTCTAATTGCTAGAAGAGATTTAGCTAATTGAAATTTCTGATATATTGATTTTTCTTAGGTTGGATGAATGCCTCTGAACATTTGTCTTTGTTGTTCTTCTGACATTTTCTTGTGGATTTGAGCTGACATTTTCTTTCTTGTTATGTTTTTTATCCCTCTTTGATGCATTATAAAAAAGATAGTATTAGGACTTATTTTGATATTCTGCTCATTTTGAGCCTTTTGTTATTTTTGCTTATTCGGGATAATACAACTTGTTATGTTTTGTAGCTAATCTTTTTTGTTGTCAAGCTACTCTATCAAGCTAACCTCTTCGCTTCTCCTCAGAGACATTCTAACTATTGACTAGATATCAAAACTATTTACAACAAGAGAGTATTCATGAATTCAGGGGGATCAAAAACATTTGTCTTGACCTTCAGAAAAAAAAACCAAAAATAATTTTCATTTGCATATGTACTTTTAAAATCCAAAAATATTTTTCAAGCAAACATGATCAAGCTACTTATTGATTTACCGTTCTGATTTTGTTTGGTTTTACTTAACAAGTTTTCTCATTCATCAAAAATGGGAGAATGTTAACTCAAGGATACAGCCTTCCAGATTTGATAACTAACAAAAAAAAAATTAGTAATCTAATGAATTTCTGTTGAGATAATTTTAGAATGTGCTTTGGATGATCATGGTTAAACCAAACAAGTTCAAGAATCAAGCACTGTGCTTTCTGGGTATAATTTTTAGATTCTTGTTAATAATTGAATTGACATAAATACGTCCCAATGTGTGCTTTGGTCAAATTTAAATTTGCAATTCTTAAAAGTGTGCCTCAAAAATTTTTTACCTCAAAAATACATTTTGAGAATCTTCAAGAAAAAGGCAAAGTGTTTTCACTTTGATTTTTCTATCAAACTACTTTCAAAACTACCAAGCTAGATGCATTTGTGTCAAGCTACTTTTACCAGACTACAAAGTCTAGAGGCGAGTCAACTTGACAATGATTAAATACTGTTCACTTGATAGTGCGTCAGAGTATGATTTTTTTAACTTTAGAGCTAGCTAAATTTACTTCTCTAAAAAGAGTCACATATCACTTTTTTAGAATTAAACAAAAATAGAAAAAAAGTGTTTTGAACTATTTTTTGGGACAAAAGTGTTTCCAAAATAATTGAAAGTCATACATTAAGTTCAGCAAAACTCTTATTAGATACTCAAGCTTATAGTATTCTAGGTTAACTAAATCTGAAAAAATAGCTTGATATTTAATCTGGACTTCAACTTTCGTTTTACCAACCAGCTAATAGTACATCAACTTTTGTATTTTTAATTCCGCTTTAAATAGGTCAATATATTGATAAAGTCTAATTCATCCCCTTCTTGGGCATTGTTTGGGACCTACGATTCTATTGACTACACAATAAGATATGATCACAAGATTGTTGTTCATGAAGAGAAACTAAGGTGAGCCATAATTGTCTACCAAAAAAGTTCAACTCAAACATTGTCTAAAAGAACTATTTATGGGAATCAAGACCCTTTTGTTTATATTTATTTATGCTATAGTAAAAGTATGGGAGGGGGTTATGAAGATTTAAATGTAAAAATGTCCTTTGTTGGTTGAATTATTTGATGATCCAAATACGCAAAGTTACATATGAAATTGGGACAAATTTTTTGTGCCCAAAATACTCAAAAGTAACATCTTTGGACAATACTTTAAATGCTCTACTAACTATTAATTTATTATTTCCTTCAATAAAACTACTAATTAACTCTGCAACTTAATTACAAAAATTTTCTAACCCCAACATATATATAATGCAATGAAACATAAGAACAAACTATCTAACTTTTATAAAAATAAAAGATATTTCTATTTTAGAAAAATATAAATTACTTGAGAAGTAATTATACTAATTAAATATTTTTAGATACCTTATAATTTAAATATGAGACTATAAAAATAGATTCAATGATTCCTATTAGAATAAATTAATTAGCTAAAGGGTAAAAAGTGAACAACATTGATTTCTTAAAAAAAATAAAAGAAATATGGGAAATAATTATTGGTATCTAAAAGTTTAAATACTAATATAATTTATGACAAAGTTTAAAATATAATAGCAGGAGATAAAAAAATCTTTAATCTTTGAAGAACCAAAATATGTATCATATTCAAATATCATGAAAATCTTTAGCACCGCAAAAAAAGAAAAAAAGATAATATAATTATTTTATAAAAATTTAAAATCATCACAAGAAATTATTATGTTAATTGAAAATTGAAATATTGATGTTCTTTAAGGAAATATATAATGGCATGAAATGTAAAAGTAAATTACAAAATATTTATAAAATAATTTACATAATTAGTGAAAGCGTCTACCTTGTTGAAATATTATAAAAATAGTTAAATAGTAGATAAAAAGTACCATTTATCCTATCACTAGGGTTAAATGAAAATATTATTTTATAAATAAACTAAATAAAATATTGAATACCTACAATTGCATGTACATGGTGCTAATTTATATCAAAAAAGTGGCAACATAGTGTAATGAAGAAGATAAAAGGGATCCTTTTCTATATCTTTCTTTTGGGAAAAGAATAATAAAAAATGCGTTTTAGGATCCCATTCCTCGTTGGTTATGAGAAAGTATAACAGGAAAATTGTGCATAGATGGACTATGGACTAATATTGATATCCAGATGGGCACGGCAGCGTGATTCTTGAAATATATATTAAATCCCAATTTGCACTAGTAATAAGGAGAGGAGCTTACTTGTCTTTCTTTTGGAAAAGAGTAATAAAGAATGCATTTTAGGATCGTATTCCTGATCAGTTATGAGCGAGTATAACAGGAATGTTCTGTGATATACTTGAATTCCTTAAATAAATGAAGTTAGATATTAAAGTTTAGAGAGAAAATATATTAGTTTGAAAAAATTAAATATTCATTTTCAAACCTTGCAGGTGCAAAAATTATACTTCCTTTGTTTCCAGATGTAGAGCCTTTTGGTCTTCTTTTTTTTTCAAAAAAAATAGTTTGTTTTTTAAATTTTAACAATTATTTATTTAAAATTATCCCCACTTATAAATATTATTCTCATATTTTCTCATGTTAGTGAAGAATAAATTAAATTACTAGATGATATAATATAAAAAATACTTCTTATTCTTTTCCTTAATCTATGTAAAAAGGGTCAAAAGATCCTATATTTTAAAATAGAGAAAGTATTATGAATACTAAAGTCTTTTTATTTTTGAAAAATAACTATCTTCTTTGGAAACGATGAAAAAAATTTCGAACAGAAATATAATCCAAAAACACCAATGTTTCTACTCAACGCAGGCCAGCTTCATCCGAAGACTATCACCTTTTACCTTTTTCTCTCCAACCAGACAAATTAAATGTTTATCTTCTGCATGCTTCGGTAGGAATAGCTGCAAGGGAGTCCCAAATTCGTCCTTCCATGTGAGAAGCACGGCATTTCTTTAATGGAATTTGATTTTGATGAACTGATAGAATCCATCTCCAATGTAGTATTACCCTAGGCAATGTCTGATGTGCGTTCAGCTTTTTCATATGAACGCAATAGCGGCTGTGTTGAGCTTGATTCTTCCCCTTCAAATTCTGAAGGCCGAAAACAAGGTGGGGAATAAGCATCAATTACATTTTGAAGGTTGGCTTCAGTCAGTTCATTCTTCTGATCAAGTTCATCGTTTTCCATTGCGTCCTGACATAAGAAATTTCAGCTTCGAATGTAAAATTTTACAAAAATTGTTTCATCAACTTGAATTGGAATACCACTTCAGTCAACCAATTTTTCAAATAAATCTAGATCATGTATTCATTTGAAATCAGGTGTTAACACTGATATAACTCACTAGAACTTCTGCAAAGAATGCTATACAAGCTCTGTTGTGTCCTATTGCAGAGAAATTCAGATCATTGAAGAATGAAAAATTCAATGGCCCTCAAGTCTTTGGAAACTATTCTATTATCAATCTCTTTTAGAGTGATGCATATAAACATCTTACCAACAGTAAAAGAGAGGTGGATACCATTAGTAAAGCTCCTGAAATATTAATTATTTGATATTCAGAAGCTGCTATCCACATGTAACAAAGCAGTCTCAAAGAGTTGTGCATCCTATGGAGGTAATCTTTCGCTTATCAACTCAAGTGCCAATCTCCCTAAAGGATCTATCAGATTAAATATTTTATCACGGATTAGATTCGATGACGAAGAATATACAAATGTTATAATCTGTATTCATAAATACTCGACCAATCTTCCGTACGGTATTTCATTGACTAGACCTTTCCCCCATATCTGCCCAGCACCTAGAGATAGACACTTAAGCAGACCTATATATTCAAATCTGTGAACTAATAGCAAACCATATGCTTTATCAGTGCATATCTGTTTATACTCCATTCAAGCTGGGAAGCAGCTTCTGCAATAAGCATCTTGATATTCTCAAACTCAGAATATACCATGATTACTAATTACTTTACTGCAAGAAATTTACTGGAAGTAAAGAGTTCTACGCTACGGCCTCATGAAAACACATAGGCTTAGGATAGTAAAAGCAACAGAATACTGGCATAAAATTACTAGTGGTCGGAGATGGACCTGTACAAATTGAAAGATGGATAGGTTGGTGATCCTGTGCATCATATCCTTACAATCAAAAGACGAATAGGATGACTGTTCAAACCCAAGGTATAAAGAGCCATAGTAAACAAGAAATCATGACACCAAAACATTTCAAAGTCATTTTGAGTAGTAAATGATTTGCAGGCTAAGAAATAGGGCAAAATGGGTCCTAACTTCCAGGAATACAAGGAGAAAGGACATGTCCGTACCCAGGGCTTACATGATAACTCTCACGGATAACTAGAAACTTCATTCCCCCCAAAAGAGAAAAGAAATGGATCCATGTGCACAAGTAAAGGTAACGTTTTCAAGAGCCTGGTAAAGATTGATATAGAATCTTTTCCCCCGTTTTAAACAAAAGAAACAGAGCCACAACATATGAGCAATGAGTATAGATTTCCTGGAAAAAGCAAACCAAAAGATATGATACATACTCCAATTAAAGCAATCAAGTGATGTTAGCTGAACATAGCGCATATATACCAAAAGTGCTGTATTATCCCCATTAATAGTAGAGACAAATAATACCTGCACAGGGATGTTATGAAATGCGGGAAGGAATCTGATCTTGCAGTATTCATTGAAAACTACAGTGCAAACAAGAAGAGGAACGGTGGAAAAGGATGCTGATGGCTTTGACTTCAGACCGAAAAGCCCAATCATAGTTATCTGCATAAGAATGATCGCCAGCAGAATGTATTGATGAATGCATGGCCAAAATTGACCGCAAGTCTCATAAGTAGTTACATAGACATCTTGAATCTGTAGCAAGAGAAACATTCATGCTGTCAACATTTTTGTTGTAACATTGAAACAGGAGCAACTGCATTAAGTCTTTTAGAGTATGAAGGATAGGAAGAACGTGACTGTTTAGATCAAGACAAAAAAGAGAATAAAATTAAGATTACATACCATCATAGAAATGTAAGTTCTATATATTGCATCTGGAAAGAAGAGTTAACACTAAAAATTCTAAAACATTCAAAAGGGCCAGGAGAATTGGAGCCAAACCTTCCAAAACTTATACTATAGAATCCACGGCAAACCAGAGATTAAAGCCACCATTTTGTGTACTGCACCAATTTAAATATGTACACCAAATCCTTGCCAAAAATATAAAAATTTTGTTGTTCAAGATGTATTTAGGAATATTTAGTAACCTGGGGCGTCGCAAATATTTCAAATATCATAAATAGTAAAGAAAGTTCTGCTTAAATTGAAGACATGTTCTAGTGTGAAATCCTTTCTTAACATGGTGTGAGCCCATGAGACAAAACAAGGAAGCAGCTGCTTTCTCTTATCTTTGTCAGGGACAGAAATTATCATGACACAGAGCCTCCAAAAACGATAAGCCCGAACAAAAAAATAACTGTTCTCAAGTTTCCTGACTAGCAGGCACTTATGAAGAATCACATGATCGCATATTAAAGTCAAGCACATTTGAACATCATCACATGTAAAGAAAAGAGAGTTCACCTGATTAATGAAAATAACGTAGCCCAAAAGGAAGTAACAGGCTAGAAATGGGAGAAGCAAGGGCGACACAACTGCATATACCATGCCAATCAGTATACATAGAGCAACAAAAGGGATGATTCTGTAATAAGGTAAAGAGTAAATGTATGGAGTTTTCTTATTTCTTCGATCCCATGAATGTGACTTTAGAAAATCCCACATGAGCAATCCAGGCTGGAGAATCTCCAAAGAAAATCCAGCAAGTCCATTTGTCAATATGTAAGTTATAAAGAAGTCCCCCTGAAAAGAAAAAGAAAAAGAATCAGGAAAGAATAGCAAATCATGGCCAAGACTGATAAGCTAAATGCTGAATGCTTGAGATTTTCGAAGAAAGCTTGGAAAAATGAGAATGAATTCCTAGTTGAAACTGAGAGCAGATGAAAGAACATTACTTGAGCTGTGACAGCGCTAGCAAGGTGGCTAGGAAAATCTTTAGGATGCGCAAAAGATTGACCGATCTGATCTAGCAATGACCCTGATAATAAGCTGAGGAAGAACACATTTCCAACAAGAAAATAGAAGACCATATCACAAGCTTTTCTGTCCCTCTTACTCCTTGATATATAACCTGCCAATTTTGCCATAGCAATCATGCAAAAAGGAACGACATAGATGAATGCACTGAGAATGACACTTGGAAGGTACCCAGTCACAATGGACCTTAGTCCAGGTCTGTATGAAATCAGAAAAATTACAAAATCAGCTCAAGGTTTGTCCAACAAGTAACTAAGTCACTTAGAATCATTCAGCTGCAAAATAACCCCAAAAAATTATAGCAAAACAGATATGGACCACTGGGAGAATAAATGTAGATTGTCCATCTCTCAAGCCACCACAAAACTGAAACATGCCTTACCTGATTATTAATATGAACAATAGATAATAAAAGAGAACCAAATGCCAAAGAAGAATACCAAATGTTACCTCGAATGAAAGATTAAAGATCCATCTACTAATTAATCTCACAATTTGGAGACCTACCAATGCTCAGTCTTTTACCACCACAAAATGGGTTCTCAGATTTCATTTTAAAACGAAAAGCAACAGGGAAAAAGCGGACAGCAGAGTTCAAGATAAACTGAATAATATTCAAACAAATGTCTATAGATCACAGGTTTTGCAAAGCTCAAGCTATTATGAATTCGAAAATATGAGGTGGGATTTTCAATTCCTGCTGCATTAAAAACCACATAGGAATTCAAAATCCATCTTTGAGTATGTCTACCATGCTCTTACTATTGTATTGCTGCTAATACTATTCATCATAATCTATACAAGAACATTGCATCTATAGTTCCTGAATGCATACTGTTAGTCCTAAAGGCAAATCATGTAGTTTTGATTATTGACAAATATTGATGAGGACTAATATGTTTGTATATTGTGTGATAGGATTTGTGAACAAAGAAGTATGGAGTCTCATTGCCTTCAAGCCAAAGTGCAAGAACAACCTCAATAAGCCATAGTAATTGAAGTCTTATAAAGGTTATTCAAAGATGAACTCAAGGCATTGAAGACTTGAAGTGTAGAGTATATATGCTAATAGGTAAATCTCTATGTAAACTCTACACTTGTGTGTCTTGGAATCTATTGAATGCATAAGAGAGCATAAAATAAGTTTCTCAATTTTAAATGGCTTGGAATGAATTTTTTTATGAATGTGGTTTTTTATCTTAAAAGATTTTGAGTAAACTTTGCATGATCAAAGAAATTTGATTATGGTTTTCAAGCTTATATATGTCTAAATAATTTATCTATACATATAAAATGTTTTCAAACTTATTGAAGTTAAGTATCAAATGATTTTACAAAGTTTGAAAGTGCTTCTAAAAAATTCGGTCGTCCGATTTTTATAGCAAAAACTGGTTACTATTTTTCCAGAGAAATTCAAACGAAGATTCGGATGCATGAAGAAAAATTCAGTCATCTGAATTTTCTGTCTTCAGCATGATTACTGTTTTTCCAGAGAAATTCGAACGAAGATTCGGACCTAGGGAAAAAATTCGGTCGTCCGAATTTTTCCAGAATGTGCAACAGCAACGTCCGAAAATTTTGGATGCAAAATTCGGTCATCCGAATTTTCTGAAACTAGCTGTTTTATGGCTGTTAAAACTGATTTTCAAATTCTATAAAAGCAAGAAACTTGAAATCTTTTGTGAGTTTTGAATCTAAGTGAACTCTAAGTATTCCAAAGCCTTTAGCACACATTTCTTGAGCTCTCTTGTGTCTTGTGTATTCAATTGATCAATCCAAAGACATCAAAGTGTGAAGGTGCAATTTTGTGTAAAGCATCTACCAACAAGTGGTAACATCTACACACTCTTCTCTACTTATCAAATTGTGTTTTTTTACTAACTCTTGCAATGTTATCTTAATAACATAATACCCTTTAGGTAAGGGTGATCCTTGAAGTTGTGATTCAAGGTTGTTTGTAGATATAAAACCATTGTGTGGTGAGCCTTGTTTGTAAAAGTTACTAGAAAAGGTTGTGAGTGTAAAACCATTGTGTGGTGAGCCTTGTTTGTAAAAGTTACTAGAAAAGGTTGTGAGTGTAAAACCATTGTGTGGTGACCCTCTCATGTAATTTGTGAACTTGAGCATATAGTAGATTGATTGAAATCCTTAAGTGTAGGCTTAAGGTAGTGGACGTAGATTTTGACGATCGAACCACTATAAATTGCTTGAGTTCTTTGCTCCTACATTCCTTTATTGCTTTGCTATCAACTGTCTTTAACTTGATACATATAATCTGTTCTTTGCTTAAGACTAATAAAAGGTTTTTGTTTGCGAAAATAAGCCAAATACCTAATTCACCTCCCCCCCCCCCCTAGGTATTTCACATACAACTGTTAAACATTTCCAAAAGATCAGCTAAAGAAGCCTAAAGTTATTTCACAGTCTAGAAACAGACAGATACAGAATGTATATCTACTTTACAATAGGAAAGACATCCTAAAAGAATCTTCTTCTTGCTACAAAAATATCAACCAAGAGTTGAAGACTACTTCAGCAGCAATTTTTATAGTATAGAAATAAAGAGAATAGGTATTCTTTTTCTTTCAGGCCAAGCAGAAGAAGTGTCGATATGAAGCTTTAGATTAGATTTGTTAGATTGTACTTGGTAAAGCTGATCAAACATGAGAAGATTAATCAGAATTTAATTAGTAAAAGAAAAAAATAAGAAACTGTAAGCAACTCAAACATCAGCTATAGAAAATTCTTACATCAATTCAATAGCCATTGCAGGTGGAAACCATTTTCTTAATCTCTCAAATTTGGCGATTCCTTGAACAGCTGTAACTGGAATAGCGAAGAAAATAGTAAACACTGATGCCACAACAAACATAGCAAGTTTATAAAATGGCATGCTCCTATATGGAACTGCTAAATTACTCCATAATACATCCCCTGGCTCTGGAGCCGTCTCTGTGATCCACAACAATGGATTCACATGCTGTTGAGATTGAGCAGCTAAAGCAGCACCCCAACGAGATTTGAATGTAACAAAAGCTACTGGCAACTCCTACAGAAAA
Source organism: Rauvolfia tetraphylla (assembly GCA_030512225.1). NCBI lineage: Eukaryota > Viridiplantae > Streptophyta > Magnoliopsida > Gentianales > Apocynaceae > Rauvolfia > Rauvolfia tetraphylla. The sequence goes on along the minus strand of JAJQKT010000004.1, from coordinate 4,989,327 downwards.
TTAAAACATTTATCAAAAAATAAAAATCATGATTCCAAATTTCATCATGAACTTGATAGGAGCTTTGTGAATTGTGATATTGGTATCCAACATACAGTAGAATCATATATCTCTTATCTTCAGAACAACTACAGTTTATAGCCATAGTCTAATAGACTTAAAAGAGAATATAACTAGTGAAATTCTGCCCGGACAAAGAAATGTCTAAAAGCCATTCTACAAGGAGAATTTTGCATGAATCTATTTTTTCCATATTCTGATAGCAATTCCTTTCTAGTTGTCTTCTACATCCTATACTCTGTAATTGATAATACACAAAAATCCAACAAACAGATCCTGCGTATCAACCTGCCAGGTGATAGCACTTACAATCCATGCCCATGTTAACGAGAAATTATATGACAAGGCAAGCATTTTGCTGAAAGTTTGACACATTGTCAGCATTGACATGAGCTTACAAGTTCCCTACAAGAATTGCTTTTAGTAATTCTGGAACTCATGTTATGACAATAATTGGAGAAACTGATTTAGATTCATTAATAGGCAAATGATTTGTTGATTGCACAGGAAAGGATTCTATGGGACTGTAGTGAGGCTATGGAGTATACAATTACCCTTCCCCAATGAGTGGGTACATAATGTGAGTTCTATGTACAGGAATGTTGCAATCATTAGGTCAAGCTTCCTAAGCTTGATTTTCCTTCTTCTGATCATAGCTCACTGGGCAGATACCGTAAAGCAGCATAAGCCAGTGGGTTAAGAAGGTAACAAACATTTTTTGCCAGTGGGTTGTTGATCCATGCAAACTAGGAGTAACTGAACTATAAAGAAAGGGTATACTTGGCTTATGAGAGATATTGCCACCCATGGGAATGCAACATTTAGAAGTTCTCCATTGCTGCATCTACATGGTACACTGATAGTTTGTCTAAGAATGCTCTGGGGAGATACTGTAAAATGAGCAATTCAAAACATGGGAATCAATGCTCTGTGGTTATGTGCTCTTTGCCTAATTTGACTGAGGAGAATATGTTCTGTGCATTCTGAGGAGTCTCATTAGCTAAGCTGCAAGCCTACAACCTGAGAAAAAGACAGTAGCTGTATCCACATCTCAAGCTTGATGTCGGACAAAAACCCCTCAAGTTCAGTTCTAAGACTTTCTCCGGAAACTCAAGACCAGAAAACCTCCTTTAGAGATCAGAAGTTATCGATTAAACCTAAACAAACAAGAGACAGCCTATATCTACCAGTTCTGGGACCACAGAACATTCAATGTTTAAGAAGATGACTCCTGCAGAATCCCAATCTAGATGAAAGAAAGGATTGTGCTAAAAACTTGCAGAAAAATATACATTGGATTTTCTCTGCCTAAAAGAGTTCACTTCATCGCTGAATGGTTCATGAAATGAACAGATTGCAGGACGAACAGTGGGAGTTTGTGGAAGCTGACAGCTTCATTATTGAATGGAAAGATAATATGATGAAATGGTGTAAATTTCTGTTATGCCATAGAAGATTGTGGCACAGATAATATGACTAGCATTGATGGTGAAATCAAGAGGAAAGGAACATCTGAGTCCTATTGGAAATCATAATAGCCATAGCTTTGAAGATGCCAGTATCGTGGAGGAATTTAAATGCTGGAAGAATGCGACCAAAACACTTTTATTCATTGTGCCAAATGGAAATAAAAGGCTTAGCAAATGAAGATGCAAAAAAAGATTATGTATCAGAAAGAATTCACATGTGATTTAATGGTACATAACTAGAGGAGGTGGTATGATCATCTTTGTAGATTGGCTCGAAGCTTACAGCCCCATTATTTTTGGCTTTGAGGAATCATCCTCTAAGAAAGATAGACGTAATGCTTCGTGGAAAGGAGTAGAAGGCTTCCGTCAAGTCTATAATGGCAAAATCCCTGCAACAGTTGTTGAGAACTAGCACTGAAAGATGTTTATGCTCTTAAGTTAAAAATAGTTTAGCACCTAGTTTCCTCCCGAATTTCTGGAACTAGAAGAAGACTTTTATGAAGTACTTTCAACACCTAAAGGTGTTCCATCTTAAAGGAAAAGTGTCAATCACATTCCTTTAATTGAGATTTCAGTGTGTCAAACAAAAGCCTTCTAGTGTTCAGAGGTACGGCAGGTAGAAATTGATTAGTTAAGGAGACGTTTCAAGATGCAGTTACTTCGGACACTATAGCCTTACCTATTCCATTGGTAAAAAGAATGGATCGTGGAAATTCTATATGGCTTTCAGCAGGTAGTTGGAACCTTTCATTGTTGAAAACAAGTGCCCAACTCTTATAATTAATGGGATTCTAGATTAGGTATAGTGGCCTAAGTACTTCTCAGATACAGATTAAGATCCGAGCATTTTCAATATACCAAGGCCTGATTCCAAACTGATATAGGACATTATGAATTTAAGCTCTTGCCGTTTGAGATCACTACTGCTCCATCCACTTTCCAGTACTTAAGGAACAAGATATCATTAGAACGCTGGGGAAATCTGTATTTGTACTTTTTGATAACTCCTGGTTTATGATCCTAATCTTAATTCACATTTGAAACATGTAAGGATTGTGAGGGATATACTTCGAGAGAATCAATGTTTGTAAACTTCAGTTAAGTGAACATTTTGTCTTGGGGAAGGTAAAATACCTTTGGAAACTTCTGGACTAGATTTCATTTCCACTCTTAAAACAAAAAATTTCCAGTCACACATTTTCTCTCAAAAGAATTCACTTTTTCAAAAACCAGGACAAATATTTCCATGCCTTTCAACATAAAGGGCTAATCCAAATACAGCAATGATATAGATTCAAAAGTAGAAGCTGGAACATATGAAGAAATGTTCCCCGAGACTATGGGAAGATGCTGAAAAGTTGACTACCTGATTATACTGTTCAAAATGGAACCATTCAACTTAAGTAACTAGGTCCTTTGTCCTGTTTGGCTCTCCTTTATAGCAAGTCTAATTGAAATATCTTCTTTTTGCAATTAAAGGCAAGTAGATAAACTAGAAAACGTCAGATCTATGCTACCAGAAGAAACCCTAGCCTGAACTCCAGAACAGAGAAGGTAAGCTTAACAAACAAGGATATCTCTGAAGAAGGTAAAGAATCCTTCTAACAATAAGATGCTAAGTGAAGGGCATCTCAGTACCCTAACGGACAGGACACCAGTAATTCCAGTAGTTTTAAGTATATATGCAGACATTAGGGCATGTGATTTATTTTTCCTTCTGTAGCAGCAGAAGAAACTAAAAATTTTGGAAATCTTAAGAAAGAAATTCAATTTAATACTTTTTATAAGCAGAAGCTGATTCAGGAAAGCATTTCCAAGGTGTACTATAATAAAAAAACAAAAACAAATCAGGATGGGGAAAAATAAATCAAATCCTAAAGATAACTTTTAAGTTAGATAAAACTAAGATCATACTAATTGAACTTTCATGTAAATAAAAGCATACCACTATTTACCTTCTGTTCTGCTATCTTCTCAGACCTAACACGCCGTATCTTGCCAGAGACCACAGCAAGCATTTCTTCAAGCCTCTTTAATTTTGCATCCGCGCTCCATGCATTCAATAAAGGTGACCACCTGTGTGGTTTCTCGGTCATGGAATCCTGCCTTAACTCCTCAATCCTTTCTCTGATGGTTTTAGCCTGAACCTGCGCATAACGCTCACTTCAGTCGTGAATGCTTCAGAAAGGAAAATGGAATTTTACTGAGGAAAAAAGTAAAAGCAGATACAGAATGATTTTTACAATTTACTCTTGCAAAATGCATATAGTCCATCCAGGATAGCGCAAGAAGATGAAACAGAGAACTATAAAATTTTGCAGTGATATGTTCAGATTCAATTACCAATTTGTTCACCTTCAATCTTTTAACTACAGAAGGGAAAATAAAGTCATCAGGGCACAATAATTTTCATATGTATTTTCCACTTTGATAGAAATTCCTAAAATTTGTTAAGCAATGCTTACAAGCACCAAAAGATGGAGATCTGAGAGACTTCTTAGTAAAAATGAATTAGCCATAAAAAATTGACCACCTTAAAAGTTACTGTTAAGCACTCCTGTCTACTTCTGGCGTTCAATGGCACAAATAACATAGAAAGAGCCCTACTTCCAGAATAAAAGACCAACAAGCACGCAGCGTATCAAGATAATTGAAATGCAAGACAAGAAAATCTAATTTCACTTTCTGTCCCTCCTTCCCAACCAAATTAGCCATCCAAGTATAGAAAACAAGCTTAAAAACCTTACCGCAGAACATTTAAACTACATGCTTATTGGAATGGGCTGAATTATGACTATTGTATCAAAATGCAATAGAGAACTTAGCATGAGTATAGCCTTACTAGCAACCTTTCAAGTTCCCTGCTATCATAAAGAATCTGATAAGATTTATAAGAATGCGGATGGTATTTTGAGAAGAAGTGATGAACCGAGCAACCATGAGTCTCGTGTTCAATGCATATTGGTATTTCCCGTACTAGAACAGTAAATTGATCTGGTCTGTCCCTTATATGGCGGAATTGCTGAGTCCTTCTAAGCCAGATGTCTTCATATTCCTGGATAGAAAAAGGAGCAAAAGTCACTCATTACAGCAACTTATCTAAATATACAGTCCAACCAAAGTTCGGCCAAGAAAGATGGGGAAGGAACAATATAGAAGAGCAACTCCAAACTGATATGGAATTGCAAAAAGCAATGACTATTACAAGTATTAGCAGGATCATGATCAGATTGAACTTGTTTACTAGACCGCCATTCCTTTTTTTTTTTCCTTTAATGTTACCGTAGATAAAAGAAGATATGTAATTTATTTTTCAAAAGCACTTCCTGAAACCCATTCTTCTCTAGCTACTGCTTTGAAACTTCTTTGAAAATTATCAAGCTACTCTGCAGGTAAGCAAATATTTCGTGCTCTTTATTGCTTTCCAAATATAACTTAATGTGTAGCCTGTATGCATATTTGCACAACACAAACAATGTATATTTCATTAATTCTTTACTATAGTAGAACACGTAATACAAAGAACCCATAATTAGTGTAGATCGTTACTATACTAATAACACTAATTATGCTTGATGGTAATTTTTTGTTCCCTATTAATTTCTTAAGTTCAAATTATTTAAACTATAATTTGTTCTTTTAAAACTATATACTTTTTAAAGAAAGAGAAAGCAAGAATACTTAAAGAGAATGTAGATGGTTCAATACGCATGGAACAAGATGAAAGGAATTTTTTAATACAAAAAAAATGATAATTTCAACCGTGACCTAGTATCTGATCCCACTAATTTAAAAATAAGTAATACTGATCAACTAGAATCTATATGAGAAACTTGGTCCACTGTGAGAAATGACATTAAGGAGTTTAAAGAATGTTTTAAACATTTAGTACTTAAATTGAATTCTTATTTCCGGTGGCTGAAACTCAAAGTCAACGCGTAGGCCAAAACTTTCCACGGAGACCTATCAACCCAAGCAGATACAGTTGGGAAGACTATATATTTGACTGTATAAAATTTAGAAAATGCTTGTGTATCCATTTTATAGTTTAAATACCAAAACCTAGAGTTGCAGGAGACCCCTAACCTTCGGTAAACAGGGGCTGATCAGCTAGAAGAATACAAGGAAACTAGTCTTACCCCCTCCCTTTGGACTGAGGAAAATGGAAGGAGAGGAAAGGAGAGGTACAGAGGGATTAAAGTTTTAGTGTTTGAATTGTTTTTTCATCAAGGGAAGGTGATGCAAAACAAACTTTCGAAAGCTATCCCGCAAGAAAACGCCATATTCTACTAAGTTATGCAAAAACAAAGTGTCTGAATTTAGTGCTGGAAACAGTGAATTTGCGGTAAAAGGAAGGAAAGCACTTAGTGTCACACTAAGGAATAAACCTAGGCATCACACCTAGGAAACTTAAGGCGTTGCACCTTACGTTTGATTGCATCACACAACCGAGATTTACAGAAACATTCTGTAAGTTCTATCAATTATCTAGGGCAATGGTACCATACAGTATAGAGCAGTCTATTTATAGACTCTACAACTAAATCCTAAACTATGTAGGAAAGACTGTTTACCAAATCCTATATTATCTAACGAAGAATCTTGACTAAACCCGAATAAATCATAACTAGGAAAAATAAATTAAGACTCACCAAGAATTTTAAATTAACAAAAGACACTAGTACCAGAATTCCAGCTAAATTATTCTAAATCCTATAGAAGCTGTCCATCTTCTAAAGTATGCCAAATTAAGGTTTGAGCATTAGAGGCATCTTTTCCCTGCACTTTTATAAACCTTAATTGGTTGTTGCCAATTGTCTTTATGAGAAGGAAATGAATGGGAGGGAATGAAAGGATTAGTTTTATATTAAAACATGTCTCTCCTTCCAGAAGTGGATGGAAACAGAGGGAAAGGAGATCAACTTTAATGAATTTTTTTCACTGATAAAATTACCCTTATCCTAAGATGATTATACCTAAATAAAAACACAGATGAAGGTGTAAATAGAAGCTTACCTTCCATTTCTTTCTATTAACAATCCAAACACAATAAAAATTCAGTCCTCTCCTTCCCTCTCCTCTCCTTTCCTCTGTCCCTCTATTACTCTCCTTTTCTCTCCATTGCTTTCCCTCAATCTAAACAGAGTGTTCGAGTGGAAACAGTTTTCCAGCGGACAGTAGATTCTAGACTTCAGAAGGGACTAAGAATTACGTAATAGCGACCCAACTCATATACAAGCATGTCTGAACATTTAAGCACAAGGATAGATCTTATGTCAAAAGGTTCTTTTGCCCCTTAACTTTCAGTGTTACAGCACATTCTTCCATCATACACAGTCAGCTAAAATATAACAGTAAGCAATTAAAATACTTCCGTTATTGTTGATCAGTTAAATTAATCCATTTATCGAGATAAATCATATTTTACATCATTTACTAAACAAAATTAATCTAAAGTAGACATAATAAAATTCCAGTTCAACCAAGAAACAACAAGACTTCCTCAGTAAAAGCTGCAGCCTTTCTTTATTTAGTCCCCATATTCTTCCCGGGAATGGGAAATATGTCACGTCTTTGCATAGAGCAATTCGTCTGAGCATAAAATGTCTCTTTTCTGAAAGACTTTATTCTGAAGAAGAACCACAAGTAGTGCCCAGAACCACTTTGGAATTTCCATCTCCTTTTAATAGTAAATATTAACTCAAAGATACGTAAATCTATAACATAACTGACCTTCTTCTGTAAATTAACAAGCCAGAACGACAACAGCAAGCTGCTGGAGGAAAAAAAGGAAATATTTACCCTAGTCATTGGCTCAAAGGTCAGAGTGGAATGATACCTTGTATAGTAGATATAAACCATAGCAGGAAACAAAATATAAGCAAGATAAATGCACCCAAAGCCTGTTGAAATAGAAAGAAAAAAATTATTGAGTCTGATTTAAAAAATAATCAGGAATTCAGATTTTAAAGACTCTGAACAAAAGTAGAAAAAAGAACCCAAGCAAGTAAGACTAGAATGAATTCCAGTACACCAAAATTTATATCTGCATATTATATATTAGATCACACACAATTACATACAATATGAAAAAATAGAACAGAGGAGTTGCAAAACGGATAGGACTACTGCCCTCCACAGATTTCCTTCAAGATTTTTAACACTGACAAATTTGGTACAAAATAGCTTTAGTTGACATTGAGAAATAATCCAATAAAAAAGAATGCAGAATGCATTTAGTAATTTAAAACTCTAAATGAGCATGTTCTCATCAGTTGCAGTCAAGGTCAAGCGAGCAACATTTTGAACATGACTCCTTATGAGTAGTTCGTCTTCCACCTTTCCTCTACCCCCCACGCCTTCTTTTCATTCCCCTAGAAAGTGATGAAATATGATAATATATTCTACAAGACTGAGAATTACTAATTCACATGTTCATACTTTTCGTTTCATACTCAATTAGTAACAGATGTAGATCTTGTCTCTACATTTTTCTCATCTATGCTGCACCATGAATTTGATTAGCAAAATTTTGATGTAAGACTTTGTTTGGAACTGTATCAGTTTCTTAAAGAGAATATGCATCTGAATTTCATAATAGATACTCTTTTCTTCGATCCTCACTATGATCCCTCCTCCAGGTCAAAAGAAGAAGGGAGGATCAACAATGTCAGACAGATCTACTTCCAATCTTAAAATATTAGCACACTGCAATATCACATAACCAGAACAGCGTAGCATTTTTACACACAAGTCACTATAACTTTCTAATGAAAAGACAATGAACTGCCATAAAAGAAAATCAAGCTAAAAGATATACTATACTGTAAATAGGTTGCGACAGCTGGCACTTAAATTATGATGAGAAATGAAGTACATGCCAACACATTCAACTTTTATTGGTAGAATAATAAAGAGTAAGGGTAGAGCTTTTGAAATACAATATGTTGCAAAATCATTTCACCGAACATATTAATAATATATTTGATATGGGATAAAAAATAAACCGGTGCCAAAACTAAGTTTATCCGACCATATGGGATATTGAAACCCTATGTCTCTAATACTGCATAAAACAAACTAGATTAGAAGTCAGAGACATAGCAGCAGATACATGTACCAAAATTAAAAATTTATATTACTGCTTTTTCCAGTTCTGCTAATAAAGAGTATTTTTCAAAAAAGAATTAGAAAAATTTTTACTAGAAACTGCAAATCAACAAGGGCCAGAGGACCGTTTACCAACCCTAAGTCAAAAATCTAACAAGGCCATTTGCTTCAAGCAACAATCAATCGAGTCTTCAACCAGTCCATATGTTTTTGGATGATCTTCAGTGAAACGTAACATGTTTCTCATACTTTAGATGAGTTTACCAGATGTCAGGTTACAGGTTACAACAACATGCATAAACAAACTAAATCATCTCCCCTTAAGTGATAGACAGAGATATAGAAGCACCAGTTTTTGAAGCTAATTATGATTTCTCTAGAAAATGTGAGGAATAATTCATTTGTACTTTGAGTCTATCACCCAAATCAAATTAATATGCAACCTATGCATTCTTGAATAGGGAAATGTGCACAACAGTATTGTACATTGAGCTACAAACACAAAATTTGTGCGATCTCACCTATTAGATCCACGTCTAATATTAGATATAGTAAAAGAATCCATGGAATGAGGCTTTGTAGAGGGTCTTCCACTGTCTGTATAATTTAGTGGAAGCAATATCAACAGACTAACAACACAGGAAACCGCAAAAAAGTTGATCCTGAAAGTTTATAGAATATAAAAAATCAGAGTAGGTTGTTTAGGAAAAACATTACTGGAAAAACAGACAAAAAAAAATTCAACATATAGACAGAAATACGATATTAATCATACTGTACATCACGTCTCCGGCATAAAATGACCTATGCTGAGTTCAATGTTGATTTAAACACAAGTAAGTTAACTTAGTCAAGTACTACTTTCCCAGACAAGCTATAGTGAGAGGTGCAAAATTCAACATCTCTAGCACAAAATCAGATATCGCAAACAAGTCAAGAAGGAAGATGTAAATCAACTATTGGTCAAGGTTATCCTGACATAACTATTCCCAGAGTAAGTTCTAGAAGAACATTTTTTGTTATGTAAATTTGGAAACCCCTTGGGGTTTCGTGAGATAGCAGTATTTTACCTTTCTTACAATTTCATTAGGATAAAATGAAACTCTTTTTCTTTAGATTATTAGAACAAAACTCTATCTTGAAAGGAAACTTTATAATGCCCTTATCACCACATATATCCTAAAGCATTCATAATTTCTTGGCGCTATATATCTAAGTTGGTCCTTTATCAACTGGCACTTTTAACCTGTTAAACTTAAAACCTGTAATATGACTTTTCTAACCTATTTGAAGAGGACACACAAACACATTGGAAAAAAGAAGGGCAGAATTTATATTGTAAGAAGTGCCCTGGGTTATATATATGTGTTCACTAATTCTTTTGTATCAAGTAAAGGAAAATTTTGAATTAAGTATTGTTGCCTATATTTTAACTTCTTGTTGCTTCAAGTTGGTTATTGGAATTTTGGTTTTAAATACATCATTCTCTTTGCCACCTTTCCTTTTTCTCAATTCCATTCCCAATTCACATCACCATATTTGTAGCGGTTAAAGGGCAGCACGGATGATAGACTAGGGGCATAACATTCCTGCCAAAAATTTCACCAGCAAATTGATCTAAGGTTCCAGATTCCATTTATTTATACATGCTTGGGCATAACAGAAGATCAAAGATAATAAAATGACGGACTAGGCTCACAAACATATAAATTTGCGAATACTTAACATATGTTTCCCCAAGTGCTCCATTAGGCTGCCAAGGTAATACCCCTGATACACTCTTCAGCAGGACCAGTGGTCAATCGTGGAAAACCGAAGTAACAAAATAATGTCATCTCTCTTCCTAACAAATTAAGATCTTTTTCTTTATTATATTTTGTTCATGGGATTACTCTCGCTTTCATTTACCGGCTTGAGCTCATCCCTTTCCACGATTTGGCAGTGGGAAAAATTACACTCGTAATCAGTACAAAGAATTAATCAAAATAAATTTCTCCGCCATTTCAACTTGAGAAAAAAGAACAAACACTGTACAACGCATCAATTAGTTCAATTCACTTAGAACTCGTTTTGAACAACTAACAATTTAATGAAAAAATTTACAAAAAGCTGAAAAGATAATTCAAGCAAGGATAGCGTCAATAACAAATGTACATTCATCCTCGTACGTAAAACTCACAGATTTACCCGCAATAGAAAACACCTATCCATAGCTAGAGCATGCGAAAATTCTCACCCAAATTTGAATAGTCTGATAAAGATAAGGACATCAAGGCCACATTGCTCCAATATCTCCTCCTCAGTCACATGAAGAGCCCGGCGAACCCAATCCACCGACGGAAGTAGTCTTCCAAACGTGAACCGCTGCTCTAAAGGAACCAGTCGATTGAGAGAAATGTGACGAGGATAGTATATGGGCGCATTTGAAGGCTGCTTTTTCAGTATAGCGAACAGTGACAGCATCAATGCCGCTAGACCTATATTAATCGCCACTGAAACAAGCAAATTTTCTGCTTTCATGTTTTTCTGGTAGGAACCAAAAGCCAAATCCTCCTTTGCACGCAAAATTACAAAATTTGGAAAACTTCTGTAGTAGCTGTTCTTAGAGAGAGAGAGAGAGAGAGAGAGAGAGAGAGAGAGTGTGTGTGTGTGTGTGTGTGTATGTGTATGTGTCTGAGGGAGCAGTTTTGCCACGTTTCATATTATTAAAACGTGGCACTATATGCAGAGAAATGGTCGCACGGCATTGCGGCGGCAAAGCTTAACCGCATGCATGATGGGGAAATTGAGAATTCTATTTTTGGGTAAATTTGTCATTCCAGCCAAAGTGTTGGAAGGTTGTGAAAATGGACTCTCATTATTCATTTATTTATATTAATGTTGTTACCACCTAATTCTAAATTGTGAGTAAAATATATGACTATTAAATTATTACTAACAGTATTCGATGTGTGATCAAGCAACAGATATTTATAAATTTTTAAGATTATATAAAATAAATATAATAACTATTTTTATATAATGAATGTAACTACAAAATTATAATATTATATTAATATAATATTGTGATAAGAATAAAATAGTTAAATAAATATAAAATATGTCATAATATTAGTTTATTCAAATATGATCATTAAAAAGCATATAACTACTTTTTAATTTTCGATAATAAACACTTCTTCTTACACAACATTTTTGTGTTCTAGAGGCGAGCATTGTTTTACATTACTGAACAAGCATATATATTTGTAAATAAATTATTACCTGACAAAGAATATTAAATAAAAATTCTTAATCTATTATGAATTTATTGGTACATAATAGTTGTTGGCACAATGAAATTGAAATTGAAGTAACAAATAAAAAACTATAATGGAAGAGAACAGAAAGAAATTTCTACATAAAAAATAGAGAGAGAATACAAGAACTTTATTAATCTTCTCTGAGAGTGCATTAGATAGTCCAACAGTTCAGTGTATAACTCTGTTTATAAGGCTTAGGAGTGCATATCAACGAGAAGAGATAGGAAGGAAATAAAAGATAAATCCTATCAATAATTAAAAATATAATAGAATTCTATCATCTATCTTTTAGTAGAATAAAATATCTATATCACTAATATTTGATTATCTCTTTGATATCAAATAATAGATATCTATAATTATATTAATTTGATAACATTCCACCTTTGATGTCCATTACATAAAGAATATACCTTATTAAAATCATGCTAGGTAAAGAAACGCAATGGAAACATATTTTAGTGAAAGAAAAAAATATGTTATTTTTTATGTCATTATTACTCCCTCCTAATAAGATAATCTCTTGATATTTCTTAACCAACACATTCCAATAAAATCTTGTTGTTGGTAAGGTTTTAATAAATAGATATATTAAGTCATTATATGATTGAATTTATTACACATCAATATCGCATCGTTCATCAGCAAAATGAATCTCTTGAAAATATATTTTATCATATTTTCTTTGATATATTTTCAAACTTTATAATCATTCAGAAATATAGTTGGAATTTCTTCTTTAAGGATATGTTTATCTCAAATATAATAAAATATTATCACATTATCTAGAATATAGTCAAAGAAATGGCAACTATAAATTATATATAATTTGACATTATCACCACATACATAACATGATTTGTGAGGATCATATTGATAAGTCATATCATGCACATCCATCTCAAAAGGAGTTGAATTTTTTCAATATTCGAGATAAACTATATTGAGGAACTACAATAAAATTTGAATTTTGTGACAAATATTTGTGATAGAATTGTGATAAAAAAACCTACAGGTAATAAAGTTAACTAAAATTGCGATGAAACCAATATCAGTCGCAAATCCATCACTAATTAGAGACAGAAAAAAAGGATAACTTAAAATAAAATTTTAACAATTGTAGCAAATCTATCACCAATTAGCAAGGGATTTACAATAGAAAGTTAAAAAGATAACAATTTTAAATTAAATTTGAATTTTAGTCACAAAATTGCAATGAAATTGCGATGAATTTTAAAAAGTTAATTTGTAATTAAATATATTAAATACCATTGAAAATCTGTCACAAAATAGCAACAGATTTGTGATGGATAAAAAATGATAACAATTTAAAATGAAATCTTAAATCTCATAGCAAATCTGTCGCAATGTGGCAACAACTTTGTGACAGAGTAAAAAAATAATTTTAAAACTAAAAGTTTAAATTCCATTGCCAATTAGCAATGGATTGCGATGAAAAGAAAAAAATAACAATTTCAAATCAAATTTTAATTTCCATCACAAATTTGCAATGGATGAAAAAATAATTTGGAATTAAGTTTTAAATTTTGCCTTAGATCCATCGCTATTGTGCAATAGTTTTCCGGTGAAAAGAAAGAAATAACAATTTTGAATCAAACATTAAATTTCGTTGCTACTTTGCAATGGTTTTGCGACCAATATCGTTATTTGCGACAGAATAGCGACAAGTTTGCTACAAATTGTGTTTTCTTTTTCTTTTTCCATCTTTTTTTACTTGCCCCCATGTTAAATTGGTGATGCATAGATAGTGGTGTTCATAAATGTATTATTTGATTATTGTGTAGATAACATGCAGTCAAATATTACATGTAAATATATAATTAGTGAGAAACATTACATATGAGTAAACAATCCATAATTTGTTTTCTCATAATATATTTAATGATTATAATAACATATTGTACAACATATCTAAAAGTGTATTACATATGCATACAACACAAACAACTTTAGGTGTGATCATTCCGTAATATATAACAGTATACAACATTTTATGTTAATTTTTGAGTACATATTTTAGTTCAACATCTATGACAATTACATATGCATATTTAAGAAATATGAGCAATTAAAAAGTGTTCATGGCAAACTTATTCGAGAATCAGGGAAAAAAGAAACATATAGAGAAAAAAATCAAATTTTTATGGTCATTGCAAATCTGTAGTAATATTGTGATGAACTATACAGTTTGTGACTATCTATGGCAAATTTGTCATAAATTTGTAATATATGGTCAATCAATTAAGCGACATAACTTGAAATTCAAAATTTTCACAAATCTGTAACAAATTTGTAATCAATTTTTAATTTTTCAGGTCGGAGAGGAACCACCAACTTGAAATTAAAATCCATTACAAATTTGTAACACAATGGTAACAGATTTTTTACCCAATTTAACAATTGTAAATGATCTAATCAATAATTCCTCTATCACAAATACATCTCTATTTTGCAACAAATTTGCGATGGAGTTTTTACCATTATAAAAGAATTTATAAAATGTTTATACAATTCTATTGTAAATCTAGCATAATTTTGAGATAGTTTTGCTGTAGAATTTTTACCATTATTAAAAAATTTTTGATAAATAAATTCTGCGCCGTGGCAAATCCGTCCCAATTCAATGATGGATTTGCGATGGAATTTAGCCGATTTCTATCCATCCAATCCATCCCATTCTCTCTCTTCTTGATTTCCCTCTCTCTCCATCTTGCTCTCCTTCATTTTCCCTCATTTTCTCTTTCTCCTCTATTCTTTCTTCTTCTCCCTACTGCGTTTTACCATGGGTTGCGCTATCGTTAATGTGCCGCAGCTGTTAGCCGGCTCTATATTCAATATGTATTTTTGTTTTACTTTATGTTATTTATGTTTTAGCTATTTTTATGTTTAACTTTCAGTTATTGTTGTTTTTATTTTATGTAATTTTGATTTTTTAAGTTTTAGTTACTTTTATGTTTGATTTTTTATTTTTTTCCAATATATTTATTGTTTTTAATTTTCTAAATTTCTTGTTGTTATAGTTATTTTTATGTCTACTTTTTTTATTATTTATTTTATGTAATTTCTATTTTTAGTCATTTCTATGTATATTTTTTATTTTTGGCAATATATTTATTTTTTATTTTCTAAATTATTTTGTTATTATGTTTATTTTTCTGTTTCTATTTTTTTTTCAATTTAGAGTTTAGATTGTTTGTGCGATTTTGTTGAAGAATATGCACTTTAGTTTCAATTGTGGATGGAACATACTGTGTAGAATTTATTGTGGTTGTTGGGGGTGGCCTTATGCCTTAAAAATGTCTATTTTTTAGGAGGAACTCTACAAATTTTTTTAAGCTAGTTTTACAATTGTCAAACAACTTGGACAGTATTTGTGACTGATATCTGAGTCACTACCTCTACCTCTCTCGCTATCTCCACCTCCACGTTTTTTCTGATGCTAGATTTTGATGAGCAGTGGATGATTTTGATAAAGATTATATGATCAACCAGATTGACGACCATCTTCCACTGACTAGGTCTCCAGATCCACCTTCACTTCTTTCCCTAACTACAAAGCCACCTTCTATAGTGATGTAGAATTTTGTAGAATATTTTTCAATGTTGTACAATATGCTTTATTGACATTTAATTTTTAAATTATATTTATTTATATTCATATCTTTATATCTTTTTTATTATTATATAATTATCTTGATTTCTAAAAAATTCAAAATTTTAGATATCATTTAAAAGTAAAAAACAAATAATTTAAAAATCAAAATTACAAAAATTAAACTAATCTAAAAATTAATTATAGCAATACAAAAATTTTTAAGACAGATTAGTGACGGCAATTCATTTTCATTTTTAACTAAGGTAAACTTCATTATAAAATTGTGTCAAATTTATTACGAAATTTTATAATAATTTAATATTTTTTATTTCTGTCACAAATCTGTTGCACAAGGCTGATACTTTGAGCAAAATCCATCCGTTGCAAATATATTGCTCTTTACGACAAATTTGTTTTTCTTTGCAAATTTACGACTTGAAATTTTGCGACGGTCACAAATGAGGATTTGTGATAGATTTACTGTGAAAACGTCTGTTGCAAAAGAATTCTCTAATATCCCTCTATAGATATAAAGTATTTTTATCGCGTATAATAACATAATGGCCATTGATGTGCTATGTTCGTGTGAAATATTTTTAAGATGTTTAACTGAAACAAAATATTAATTTTTCAAAACTATTAGTCATAATATTGACTTTTATAAATTCTTCAAGAACAATATCATGATCATCAAATCATTTTCTCTTTTGAAGATTTTATTTTGAAAAACATGAGATCACTCACACTTCAACTGTGCTTCAAAATCATATAGTTATAGAATTTATATATTTTTCTTGTTAGCTTATCCAAATAGGAATATATGTAACTAAAATATTAGGTCAAAAACTTTAGAAAAGTTGTTCAAACAATCAATTTAAAATTCAATACAAATGAAAAATCTTTTGAACTTCGAGGTCCTTAATGCTTATGCGTAGATGAAAATAATAAATTGCATAGATGATATCCTTTTTCGATTGATGATCTTCTCCCCTAATGTGGAGAGCACTATGCCAATTAACAAATTATGCAATAAGGATATTATCTTATAGAGAAATACATATGGCAAGTATAGCTATGTATAGGTTTCCTCATGCATGGACATAATCATTCTTTCAATAGTAATTCGCTAAAACAATCTCCTTATATTTTACAAGAACAATCCAGTCATATGCTTCAAGTATATTGAGTCCATTAAGCACTTCAAATATAAATGTCATTATCAATTTGACTATTTCAGTGATTGGAAGGCTTTTAAAATAGTAAGTTTGACTATTTTCAAAATCTAAATGACTAATTAATAGTTTAAGAAAGTCACCACTTGATCCTTAAAGTAGTAAAACAAGAAACAAAATTTATGATAGAATAATTTTTCTTTGGGCTACTGGGCCTCTCGAGCAGGCATAGTAATGGAATCAGGGTTAGCTTGGGATGCCTTTCCACCACTTTCAATTTTCTCTTGAATTATAAATTCAAGAAAATTATAGTATTTAGATAAATAAAAAATGTAAGGTAAACCACAACAAAGAACATTGTCGATAAAGCCATCTTGAAGACTATGATGAAAGGGAAAAAGGGCACAAATGAAAGAGCAAAAAATGTAATGTGCCTAATTGACTATGGTGGTCTTGTGCCTGAAAAATGTTTATTTACTCTAATAATTTTTTAATTTATAATTATTTATTTGTATAATTAAATAGTTTCTTCCCCGCTAGAGGGGATAGTGCATCGATATCAGATACATTCCATAGGTATTTTACTAGACTGTACCCTACTTTCTAGGTGGTCCATTGGAATTGTTGAACACCCTAATTTCAGATGTGGAGTGTAAGTATCAAATTATAAAGCTTAGTAAACTTTTATATATTTGACGTTTTTATTTTTTATGATTTTACAGAGACATTATCGGTGGCTCCTAGAGCATGCTAACCAGATATGGGAGATTTGAGACAACAAATGCACCCATCATCAAATTTATGATTTATGTACTTTAAAGAATAGCATTAATAGATTGAAGGAACGCTATTCATAGTTGGAGTCTCAAAACACCGTTACTTCTCAACAACCACCTGATGAGAAGTCACTATTTGTAGAGTTTGCTGGCGGTGTTTCAAAGAACTGCATCTTTTGGTTGGGTCCCAAGGCAATTAACATGCGACTGAGATTACATCAATCCATGTCGACTTCTCCACACCCCGCTTGCTCGATCACTTTACATCTAGAGTACGCATTGCTGTAGAGCCAGTTCCAGATAGAGAGGTCGATGCGTGATTATTTTTAGCAGTGATTTGCGAGCTTGGACCAGTATTTACAGCGATATCCGAGACGCTGCATCTGCCTCCGCCACCGCCTTCTCCTCTACCTCCTTTTTTGATACCGGATTCTCAAGACGTAGTAGAAGATGTTGATGAGGATTACACAATTGACCCACCTAATAACCATTGTCCAACAACTGGCCCTTTCGATCCACCAATTAGAGCACCTCCTTCTGTAATGACAGATTTTGCATAATATTTTTCAATGTTGTACATTTATAATATTGGCATTTATTTTTTGAATTATATTTATTTGATTTATATTTTTTTATTTTGTATTATAATATGAGTATCTTGATTTCTAAAATAATTAAAAAAATTTAAATTATCATTTCAAAATTTAAATACATTTAATTAGAAATAATAAATTTTGTTGTAAAATCACCGCAATATTGTTACAAATTTGTGAAGAAATTTTATTTTTTAAAAAACTAAAATTTCATCCCAAATTAGTTGCAAGTTGTGACAACTTTGTGCCAAAAGTTGTTAAAAAGGTACTATATTTCCGTCCCAAATGTGTTACAATTTTGCGACAAAATTTTATTTTCTTTTTAAAATAACATATTTCCATCGCAAATTCATCGCGCAATTGCAACAGAAATATATTTTCTTTTTATAAAATAATATACTTCCGTTGTAAATACGTCGCAATTATACGATGGAATTTTATCTTCTTTTTTTTAAAAATAATATATTTTGTGGCAAATATGTCGCAAATTTTATTTTTTTCATTGTAATGTTACGCAAGCTCTTGTTTATTTAATTACAAAAATTCGTCACAGTTTCATAGCGAATTTGAGATGGACTTGTTTTCCATTGCAAATTGTGATGAAATATGTATCCGTTACAAATTTGTGACTTCTATTTCTGCTATGGATTTTTCTTTCGGAAATCATAGTTTATGACGGATTTGCTACGGAATGGTCCGTCGCAAATTTCTATTTTTCTTGTAGTGATGGGCTGCAAGAACTTTTCCTTCATCGATTTTGGCATGTTATAGGTAATGACACAGCATTTGTAGATCTAAACTTGCTAATTAATGGGACAAGCATTCATGAATTGAATTCCACTTACATAGAGTTGGTACCCAAAATTAAGAACCAAAGAGAGTGCAGACTTTCACCCAATCAGCCTTTATAACCCGGATTACAAGGCTTGTTTATTAGGTTATATCTCATGCCACAAGTATTGGGGACAGTAATTGATAAGTCTCAGAGTGCTTTTTTGAAGGAACGGCAAAACACAAATAATGCAATTATTTCCTTTAAAGCCTTTCATATTTTAGAAACTTCTTCGACTACTAATATGTCTTACCTAGCTTTGAAATTAGATATGCAAAAGGCTTTTGATAGGGTTGAGCGGGATAATTAGATTTGCGGTAGATTTTAGATAACTAGATTTGCGACAGAATAGCAATAGATTTGCGGTAACAAAAATATCATAATTTAAAGTTGGTCGCGATCTATTGTAAATATTGCCACAACTTTGTGAAGGACATATTTAAAAAATGAAATAATTCATCTTTCGTATCAAATTCATCGCTCTATAGAGACATAGTTTCTATGGATAGTAGTATCATATTTTAACAAAATAGAAATTAGAATCGACTTATGCTATCACAATTTTATTGCAAGATAGTGACAGATTATAATATATATTTAATAAATATAATATATTAGAATCTTTTTTTGTTATAATATATTTAATAAATATAATAACATATTATACAAGACATATAGAAATGTAACACATATGCATACAACACTAACAAATTTAGCTTCAATTGCTCGGTAATATGTAATAATATACAACATATTACGTTAATGCATTGAGTACATATATTAAATCGATATCTATTGTAATTACACTCGGATATTTAATAAATACGAATTATTAACAAATGTCCATCGCAAACTTATTTGAGGATTAGGGAAAAAATCAGAAATTCCACGTTGTCCCAAGTTTGTAGACAATTTTCTACGGACAAAATTTTTTGTGGCAATCCATCACAAATCCATCCCAAACATGCAACAAATACTCAATTTTTTAGATGGGAAAGGAAGAAGCAACTTGAAATTCAAATCCATTGTAAACTGTCAACGGTTTGTTCAATGGACATTTGACCATTTTATTTAAAATAATTTGTCTCATATCTATCGTACATTGCGACATATTTTACCCATTGTAAATAATTTGCAACAAATTCATCGCTATTTTGAGATAGATTTCTGACAAATTATTTTACCGTTGTATAAGAATTATATAAATACCACTCGTTACAGATCTGTGATAGATTTCCAATGTTTACTAGTTGTTGTGAAATTCTAAATCTATATCGGCAGGCACCTCCTTCTTCTCCCTCTTTTATGTTATTTCTGTTTGTTTAATTTTTTGTTCTATATTAATATATTTATAGCTTTTATTGGAAGGGTGGTATTGATTTGCGAGAATGCAAATTTTGTGGGAGTCTTTGGTATATGCCGAGAAGGAAAGTTTGGAAGAATAGACAACAAAAGGAAATACTTTTTAAGAAGATGTACTATTTCCCATTGACACTGAGATTGCAATGATTGTATGCATCAAAAATAACTTGTAGGACATATGAGGTGGCATGTTGAAAGTCTATAAGAGGAGTGATTGATGAGCCATCCATATGAAGGTGAAGCCTAGCATCACTTTAATCTCACCCACGTTGAATTTGCAAAGGATGTTTGGAATATGCATTTCGTGTTGTATATTGATGGGTTTTAGCCATTTGAGATGTCAGGAAAGCAATACTCTAGTTGGCCCACAATTCTTAAACTTGCCTCTATTGATGTATGAAGAATCTTGTGATGTTTATTACAGTAATTATTCTGGGCACAAGGAATACAAAGTATAATATTGACGTCAAACTACAACTGCTAGCGGATGAATTGCAACAGCCATAGTTAGTAGGTCCTATAACATATGACTTTCCAAAGAAACACAAATTTTAGATACGAGTGGCGTTTTTATGGACTATTAATAATTTTCCAGTGTATGCCATGTTTAGCGATTAGAGCACTATTCAAAGATTGGCTTGTCCGTATTGTATGGTGCAAAGAAAAACAATTCAGTTACAATATGGCTCAAAGAAGTCTTGGTTTGACTGCCACTGCCAATTCTTGCCAATGCTGAATCATCCATACAGAAAGGATGGTAAATAATTTCAAAAGAACTAGGTAGCAAGATTTATTAACCCCTTAAGCAAGCAACCGAAGATGAGATGTGGTATAGAGTGTGCAGTTTGTCGTGAATTATAGATATAGCGGCAGAGATGGACAAGGATGAGGGTAGAAGAATCTATCACAATTGAGCTAAGCGTAGCATATTTTGGAACTTACCCTACTAGAAAATAAATTTAATTTTCCATGATGATGATGTCATGCACAATACAAAAAACATGTTCGACAACATGCTTAACATTTTGACGGACATGAAGGGCAAATTGAAGGATAATGTAAGGCTCATTGCTATTTGGAAACGTATTTTAATAGGCCGTAGTTACATATTAGCAGTGTTGGAGATGAGAAGGTTTCTATACCAAAGGCCTGTAATGGATGGGGTGGAGGATCTATAGTTGCCCAATGGATATGCGTCTAATTTATTAAGGCGCGTTGATTTGAAGGAGTTAAAAATGTTGAGCATGAAGACTAATGTTGTGTATTTTCTGTGCCCTTATACTCAATTCTATTTCAATCTTCAATAATTTGCACACAAACATAAGGCAAGTGCACCTGTTGTTATGATTTGTATAATGACAAGTATTATCAAATGTCGTATTCTCGAAGATGGTCAAATAAAGTTACTCACTTTTGCTCTATTGTTTAGTCTAACAATTTAACTATGAAAATGGTTGAAATAAACTACTAAGAATAGATATCTAACTTAACTAATTAAACTAGCTTAACTAATATTGCTTGCAAGAGAGAATTCAATCAAGAAACCAATACTTCAATGGAAAATTTCCCCTAGAATTACTATGCGAATAGGAAAAATCTCTTGGTTGATTATCTTTCCTTTCTTATGTTTGGTAAAATTTCTATATTATGACTCACTCTATCTCTAGATAAGAGTCTTCTACCCTTAGATTAGTTAGTTGAAATCTCTTTCTAACCAACTCAACCTAAGAATGCATTTAGATTTATGAATTTCCAATTAAATTTCTCTAATTACCAAGAAAGTGTTGAGATTTCTATCTCTAGTCACCTAAATCACTCGCATTATTTGTGTCATGGTCTATCTCACTCTTCCTTTCTCAATTCCAAGTGAAAATTCCAACTCATGAATCAATCAACAACCAAATCAATTCAAACAATCAAATCCACAAGAATTTGGAATTCAATCAACCAACAAAACCAATCATTCACAAAGATAAAAATTAGGGTTCATAACTGAAAGACCTAAGAAGGGGGGTGAATTAGGTCTTTCGCTAATTTTTGAAAACTATTTTCTTTTTGTGAACTTAGTTTGGAAAGATTGTATTCACTTGTTTCAATGAGAGAATAAAGAACTCAATGGCAAAGCAATAAAAAATTGAAGAGCAATGAACACAAGCAATTTATAGCGGTTCGATCTCTTCAAGATCTACATCCACTACCTTGAATCTACACTCAAGGATTTCAACCAATCTACTATATGCTCAAATTCAATCAATTACATAGGAGGCTCACTACAAAAGGTTTTACAGCAACCACCTCTTTTGCAATGCTACAAACAAGGTTCACCCTATCACAGGATTTTACCTAAAGGATTTTATGTTACAAGATAACCTTCTATTGAGCAAGTAGATAACAAGATTAAATAGATAATGTATGAGATATTACCACAACTTGGTAGGTGATTACACAAGTTAGCACCACTTCACCTGGTTGTTTTTGGAATCTTGAATAATCACATGAAAGCACAAGACAAAAAAGAGCTTTGATCTTTTCAAATGATTTTGGAATGTTAGGATTTTTCAAGTTTACAAAAGTTACAAAAATTTTGACGTTTATGCCTTCTATAGATTTTGAAAATTAGTTCAAATGGTCATAAAATGACTAGTAACGGCTAGTTTTTGAGTAGTTCGGATGACCAAACTTGATTCTCTGCGTCCGAACTATTGTCCAAACATTACTGTGACATGTTGTTTGGGAAAGTTCGGACGACCGAACTTGCATCCGAACTTGCATCCGAATTTCTCTGGACGACTGAACTTGCATCCGAATTTCTCTGGAAAAATAGTAACTATGTTCACAGTTTGAACGTCCGAACTTGCATCCGAACTATTCAAACTTTGTCAAAACATTTGAAAATCAGCCTCAATAAGTTTGAAATCATTTTGTACTGAAAGATAAGTCATTTAAAATCTTTTGAACTCAAAGACCGTTACCAAAGTATTTGATCATTCAAAGTTTACTTAAAACCATTTAAGATTCAAAAACAACACTTGGTAACAAAAAGTTAATTCAAAGCCATTTAAGATTCAAAAACAAGTTTTGTGCTCTCTTATGCATTCAATAGATTCCATGAAAAAGAAGTATAGGGTTTACAAGAGTATACCTATTTAGCAAGTATAAACCTACACTAGTCTTTAAAGCCTTCAATCCATAAGACATGCTCTATATTCTTGATCCTTGAGTACACTTGAGTTGTCCTTAGCACTTTTAGCTCAAAGGCAATAAGAACTCTTTACTTTTTAATCCAAAAATCCTATCACACAAATAATATATGAATTAGTCCTTATCAATGTTTGTCATTAATCAAAACTACATGATTTGCCATTAGGGCTAATAATAACCATCCAAGTATTCAATAATTTAGCTCATGATTTTACAAAATAAAAAAGACAAAACATTAAAAGAGTTGAGAATGGTCATTTTCATCGCTGAAACACAAATATTTAATCTTGAGTTCTTCACTTTGGCGTTGGAAAAATTGCAGCTTAGACTTGAATCTTCAAGATAGATGTTCTTCTTCTTCAAAGATTTGATCTTCCCACTTGATTTCTCTTGCAAGGGTTGAGGATTTTGGATGGGATCTTGCAACATCCCACTCTAGAGAGGGTATAGGTATGTTTGTTTTGAAGTATGGTTTATAATTTTTTTATACATAAATTATTTGAGAAAATATATTCTTGCACATTTTTAGCCACCTTAGAATTTTCTAGGTTATTGTAAAAAAAAAAAAAAAACTAGCATGCCAAATATTGCGTTAGCATGCTACAAAATCCAATTTGATTCTTCCATGTGGCATGCCAAATTGCCACCACCGACTTCCTCCTTTACTATTTAAACTTTTGCTTCTTTCTTTTCTTCTTTCATTTTTTCTTTGGTTTCTTTCTTCTCTCGGTTGCTTCTTTTGTTTTTTTTCCTCTTCCATTTCAACTAACTTTCTTCTCCTTTATTTGTTTCCTTCATTTCCTATCCTTTCTTCCTTTTCTCTAGGTTTTCTTCCTTTTCTCTTCTTCTTGGTTTGTCTTTTTTTCTTTTTCTTCTCCTTGAATTGATTTCCTCCTTGTTAATTAAGGTAAGATTTCATCTAATTTTTGTTTATAATTTCTTTAATTTATTTTATAGTTTCCTTAAGAATTATGGTAGAAATTATTTGTTTACTAAAATTAGTATATTTTGATTTAAAGTTTTTGTTTTAGTTTAATTTGAGTTTAATTTCTTTCTTTTAGTTGCAACTTTTATATTTGAGAATTTGAAATATTAAAAGAGATTAAATATTGAAATTTTGTGAGTTGAGATTTAAATTATAGTGAAATTTTTATTCTCTTAAAATGATATTTTCATTCTATATATTTTTTCTCTTAAACATTCAATATTTAGTATTTGTGAAATATCATTTAAAATATATATATTATATTAAGATATAAATTTAAATATTTGGGAAAAAACAATAATACTATTGTATTATTTTATGATGATGTAATGATAAATAAATAAATAAATAAATAAATAAATAAATAAATATATATATATATATATATATATATATATATATATATATATATATATATATATATTTATGTATTGGTCGCTAATCAATATTTAATTTTTTATTTTAATTTACTTTTCCGTCGCTAATCCATCGATAATTAGCAAAGAATTAGCAACGAATATTTAAATTGTAAAAATATTTAAATTTTAAGTTTTCGTCGCTAATCTGTCACTATTATTTTATAAAAATTAAAAATAGCCATCGCCAATCCGTTGCTAATGCGTTGACATCTTTTTAGAAATCCGTCGCTATCATCTTAAAATATCTGTCTCTAATCCGTCACTAAAGGGTCGTGATAATCTGACACTATTGTCTTAAAAAAATTTAAAAATTTCCGTCGCTAATTTTTTAAAATTTTTAAAATATTTTTTAAAAATTATGTACAATTAGCTTGTAAAAATTCAAAAATTAAACCTTTTAAAATGAAAATATTCTACGTGAATAAATATCCAAAGAAAGCAATATTCTTACAAATACAAATTAAAAATTAAATATCTGAAAAATATCGAATAGCAAATAAAGTCATACATTTGCAAAATCAAAATCTAGTATATTAATTAGCCTGGACGGCAGATTCTAAAACTGGAGCTGAGGGCGGTGGCGGTGGTGAATCCGTGGGGCCCTGGGGAGGAGGATGGTGATTCGGTGGATCAACTGTGTAGTCGTTGTCATCGTCATCATTCGTATCGTCATTGCCACCAAGCAACGGAGGCAGAGGCAGATTCAAAATTTGTGATAGAAATGATAGACAATCTGTCATACGATGTTAAAATACGCAAGTTAGAGATAGCTTGAATGTTATCCAATTCAAGTAATAAATTGGAACGATGATAAAAAAAAACTTGTAACGATGTTAAAATACGCAAGTTAGAGATAGCTTGAATGTTATCCAATTCAAGTAATAATTAAAAATAAATAGTACTTGTCGCCATCAGGTGCAATCAAAATTCGTGTATCTGAGATGTCTGCTTCGGGCGCAGATGCAACTGTGCAAGGTCTAGATGTAGGCATTTATTGCTGCCCTGACGAGCCTGGTGAGTGCATTGGTGGCAACCTACGTAACTGCGAACCCAGAATTGGAGACAGAGTACCGTCATTTCCAGTCTCTCAGACTGCTATGGTAGTCGTTTGCCAGTAGACATAATCTGGTTTACACATAACAATAAAAAAGTTAGAGTCTACATCAATAAATATGAAATAAATCATTCATCAAATTGTAAAATATTAGCTCACGTCTGAAATCAACTAATCATATTCATTTTCTTCATTATCTAATAAATCATCATCCATATCATCAGTAAGAGAATCCGTATTCGAATTAACTTCATCTACAACCACATCCATGTTTTGTTGCGTTCTTTATTCTTCAATAGCTACTACTTTGCCTTCGCCTGCTTCATTTGCATGTCCACCAATAATCTCATCTTCAATAGAAACATTAACAGCCACAAAATCGTCTGACTCCTCTTGATATGGTCTATCCACTATAGGTGCGTCAATTACGTGACGAGCCTTCAACTTGCAAACGGTTACCCAATCAGACTTGTTCTTTTTATAGCCTGGATAGGATGCAGAATATACTTGACTGACTTGTTGAGCTAACACAAATAGGTCGTATTTTGGGTACTTCCTCTTGCAATTAATGTCTAAGATTCTAAATTGTAGATGCACCTTCACTCCCCTATTAATAGTTGGGTCAAACCAATCACATTTGAACAAGATAATCTTCTGACAATGAGACCCAGGGAATTGCACCTCAATAATCTCCTTCAAGACTCCATAATAGTCTCTCGTATTTTCTTCTACACCTTTGATGCAAACTCCACTATTAACGGTTTTCTTTTCCATTTTGTAATCTTACGTGTGAAATCTAAAACCATTTATCAAGTACCCATGTAAAGACTTCACCTGCCTCGAAAGACCCCAACTCAAACTTTTAAGATTTTTGTCACTCACATGATTGTCAAGATGGTTAAGCTATAACAAAACTACATGTTAGCTAGATGATATGCACGTTGATTACAAAATACTCAAAAAATAATATGAGAGAGAAACAATTACATAAGTTCTAAACCATGCTGGAAACTCGTCCTCTAATCTCCTGTCAACTTCCTGATCCATTATATGTGGTGCAACAGATTGTAATTTGCTCTTGAATTTACTGTATAGTGATCAATCCGACTGGAATTAGTCTATAATCATTGAGGTAATACGTAACTTATGTAATAGTAATATTATTATAACTGACTTAATAAATGGCAGCAGCTCCTCGCAATTGAGAAATATATAAATCGTAGTTGCCTTAAGTTCCTCTGATGTTAGATATCTAGTTTGAGTTTGTCCTATCACCCTTCCTGAATTACTACATATTGACAAACTAGGGCCATGCAAGTTTGGACCACTAACAACTTCATCGTTTCGAGCAATATTTGTATATTTTGTCTGCACGTGAGACTCAAAATAATAGGAGAGAAATGGCGATGCTTCCTCAATTAAGTACGCATTGCAAATAGATCCTTCCACCCTTGCTTTATTTTTAACCTTACTTTTCAAGTAACACAAGAACCTGAAATATCAGTAAGAAACTGAAGTTTATTATCTCACACAAGAAACAAAGCAATTGAGAATTGGACATTGTCAAACAAACATTTACCTCTCGAATGAATACATCCATCGGTACTGAACAGGGCCAGCAACCCTGGCTTCATAAAGCAAGTGGATCAAAAGAAGCCCGGTGAAAAAATCTTTTCTAACTTACAAACCATAATTGCAATGGTTTTCTCCCATTCCCTCATACGAGATACTGATAATTTAGGAGAACACAAGTCACGGTAAAAAATACTTAACTCTGTTAGAATGTTCCATATCGGTGTTGGAAGAAATTCTCTGAATACAATTGGAAGTAATGTCTCCATAAAAACATGACAGTCATGAGATTTCATTGCTGACATATTTATCTCTTTCATATCAACACATCTTCCCAAATTAGACGCATATCCATCAAGAAGTCGAATATCCTTCACCCACTCGAGAACAAGTTTCTTCTGTTCCGGTGTTAGCGAATATTTAGCCTTTGGAATGAAAACTTTCATATCACTAACACTAATAACATGTAACTCAAGCCTGTCACAATATATCACAACATCACGGCGAGCTTTCACGTTATCTTTCGATTTACCTTTCACACCCATTATGGTGTTAAAACACATTATCGAAGATATTTTTCTCATTATGCATCACGTCTATATTATGGCGAATCAGATTAGTTTTCCAATATGGCAAATCCCAAAAGATGCTCCTTTTAGCCTAATTGTGGTAGATGTCTCTACCTACGTGCCACCCAACTTCTACTGCAGTGTCCACTATCTCATCTCTAGAAGCTCGTTGTATGGGTACGGAGGTCTCACGTCCCCTATCTTTTCTGAATGACTTAGTATCCTTGCGGTATGGGTGCTCAGAAGGCAAGAATCGCCAGTGTCGTATGTCTATTTTGCAACTGAAAAGATTTGGTTAGCTCCATACAATAAGGACAAGCTAATCTTCCTGCTGTATTCCATCCACTTAGCATGCCATAAGCAGGAAAGTCGTTAATAGTCCATAGAAGTGCTGCACGCATTTGAAATTTTTTTTCTTTGAAATGTCGTATGTCGGGACTCCAATGCACCATAACTGTAATAATTCATCTACCAAAGGTTGTAGACAAACATCGATCTTATGTTTTGGATTCTTTGGCCCCGGGACAATTACTGTGAGAAACATTATTGGATCTTTCATGCACATCCAAGGAGGCAAGGTGTAAGGCATAACAATAATCGGCCAAGTAGAATATTGCTTTCCCGACATACCGAAATGTGAAAACCCATCGGTGCATAGAGCAAGACGAACATTTCAGATTTCTTTGGCAAATTACAGGCTTCACAATCTCTTGGATGGCTCATTACTCCCATCTCCGACTGACTCTCTCCAAGACACCTCACATGTTCGGCAGTCGTTTTAGATGCAAATAGTCTCTGGAGTCATGGTGTCAAAGGAAGGTAATACATCTTTTTGAAAGAAACATCCTTATACTGTTTATTTTTGGCGATCTTCTTCTTTGGCATATATCGAACATGACCACAAAACTTGAAATCTTTTTTGTCTGCATCGCCTTTCCAGTAAAGCATACAACTATTCAATCAAACTTCTATCTTCTGAACAGGCAGGCCAAGTCCAAAGACCAGCTTCTTTGTTTGGTATAAATCATCCGGGAGCTTATTATTGCTTGGCAAGACCTCTTTCATCAGCTGTATCACCTGATTAAAACACCGCTTTGAAATATTATTCTCTAATTTAATGTTTAACAATCGAGAAACAACCAATAACAATGAGTGTGATGTGTATCCCTCCCAAATGGGAGAGTCAGCCGCTTCCAACATATCATAAAATCTCTCAGCTACTGCATTAGGTGGTTCGAATGTCTCCACCAACTGCATCAATTACCATCTGCTACAGTTGATTATCTGTGGCAGGCCGAATAGAGGTACCGGCTACTGTGGACGTAGGCTGTACCGGACATCTAAGCCATGACATCCAACCTTTCGCCAAACAGTACGCAATAAAACCCGTTACCCCTTGCTCATACTCTAATGTAATCCCTTTGATCCCTTGCACGTGCCTCCTATACGTCCAACTACGATCATCCATCTACATTAAGTAGCATTGCCTTAATAACTTTTTAAAGTTTTCTACCTGGGAATCCTCGGTTCTCAATTAAGAAATTCTTAAGTAAAACTGGTTAGAGCCTTCCATAAAATATTAACTTCTTCTAGGCTCATAGGAGGCTCCAAATTACAAAAAAAAAAAAAAAACACCACATATCTTTTTTACAGGAAAAAAGAAACGGGAAAATAATTGACTGTTCTGTAAGCACAAATACGAAATGGAAAAATCTTCCAAAATAGCACAGCTTAACTTCAGTTCAAAAATATTTTCCAGTTCCCATCATTTGTTTCTTAATTTAGTATCACATTTGTCAGTATCCTCTCATTCCATTAAACAAACAATAATCAACATAAACAATCCATCTAGTCCATTGAGTTTAGTATAATACACTCCAAAACTGTTCTTGTTGTTCTTGTTATATTTTCAAAAGAAGGAATATTTCCCTTTGATACAGAGATTTTTTGCTTTACATAAACTAGTGAAGTTCTGAGTAAACACAATCTGATTATTCTACTCAATCAATTATGAAAATTATGCTTCAACCATATATTAAATTAGGAAAACGGCATTGGCTTTTTGCACCAAAAAGACAATAAAAATGAAGTGCAACTAAAGAATTTGTTAGACCAACCACTCCCTGGAAGGGGAGTGATTGTCCATTACTGCAACCCACCCCAACAATTATCATTAAAATTATACTCTCTCACTACCTTAATAAACTATTTTCAACATATCCTCCATTCTCACATCATACGTTCGAAAACAGCTCTTTAATTTAATTGTTAAAGCACTATTTATTAAATTATAAGGTCTCAAATTTAATACTAGTCGTTGAGAGTAATATTTATTTTATTGTTCTATCTCATGTGTAATAGTATTATTGTGACTTCTTATCTTTAATCGAAGCAAAATCCTTTCTTCTTACTAGACCATCACATAGATAACAGTATATTTTTTTAACAATATAATTGATCTTATGGATTTATCATGCCATTTCGAGCAATAAGTTCATACAATAATTTTCTAATAAAATAGAGAAGAGAGACAAATATGATGATAAGCTCAAACTTAATTCCCACTCTCTCTATTTTCATATATATATACTATAACAACCTAGAAGAATACATAAGATATGCTTTGATCACAAGAAAAGCTCCACTTGTGTTTGGAAGCAGAAAAAGAGAAGCGTTTTCCTCTCACAACCCTACAAATAAACTTTACAACATTCTTTGCCAATTCTTTCCCAAACATTGTTCAAAATATATTCTGCAGCCAAAGATTATGTGCTTTTATTCACAGGAACTATGTTTCAAGACCATCCATCTACATTATGTCTCTTCACTTTGAAAGTTCTCAAGATTCTCTCTCGGCACAACAACTCGTTAAATCATTAACTAATATGATAGTGCATTTGAACTTAACATGTCAAAGTGAAACTCATCAACCACGGCCAGCTTGAAACAAGTTATAGGCCTATGCAATTAAAGAATTCAGATTCATTCAGTTACGCTAGTCTACTGCCAAAACCCACTGCCGCATTTGATTCCTAAAATTTCCTCTGAAAAAATACCTAAAACCGCCTGCTAAAACCCAGCAGAAGAAATTGCTTCTAATTTCTCTCCCACCTAACAGCATTCATCTCTATCTCTTATTAATTCAAAAGCAAAAAGAATTTATTTACAACAAACAAAGAAACAACAACGCGAGGAAAGCCTGCCACAAAACCCGGAATTTCATCTCAGCAATAAGAAGAAAATTAGCAAAAGTAAACAGCAACACGAGGAATTAACACCAAAGAAACCGAATTCCGTAAAAATGCTAGATGAGCCCAGAATTTTACCTCTTCGTTTCGCCAAAGATTGGCCTGAATCACTGAATTTCTGCTGTTCTGGAAGGGGAGGTTCTCCTTTTTTGGTTTAGTGCTATTCAAAGGGCAAGTCTGCAATTCAACTCGACTAGTGCTGGTAAAGGAGCATAAGACGCATTTCCGTAGTGCTCCCTCGCACTTAAATTGGAACGCATGCAGCTAATGCGTTCTCACGCGTCACGGCAAGTAACCACCGCTAACAACACATTCACATGCTACGTCTTTAAAATGCCGTCGCTAATCGCTCGCTAATTAGTGATGGATTGGCGACGGATAAATTGGAGAATTAAAAATTTTTTTTGATATTAAAAATAGATTTTTGTCGCTAATCCCTCGCTAATTAGAAAGAGATTAGCGATGGCACAATTGGAGAATTAAAAAAATTGTTTATGATATTAAAATTAGCTTTTCGTTTTTAATTTGCCGTCGCTAATCAATATAAGTTGTACTTTAACATAATTGAATCTTTATTCCACGATTAATATAGAATAAACATTGCCAAAAATTAGTGAGGATAATCTATGAAAGATTATTAATAGTATGAGAAATTTATCAAAGTAATATATACATCTATTCCAAATAACTTCAATTTCTGATAGAAAACATAATAATTGAACCATAGAATAATTAAAGCCATAAAAATTATAATATGTTACATTAAATTAATACATCTTTAATGTAATACAACAAATTTTCTCCTGACATAAAAATTGTAATAGGGATTGGACAATTGCAACATTATTTACACTAAAACTTAATTATTCCGTCACTAATCCGTCAATAATCATAAACGAAGTTAAAGCAAGTTGTACCTAGATGCTTGATATGTCAACAAGTTAAAGCAAAGCACCGATATCCCGCTGAAGTATTGCAACCACTTCTTGTCCCGAAGTGAAAATGGGAACATGTTACCATGGACTTTCTATCAGAATTACTGTAAACTCGCGTTGGACATGATGCAATAAGGCCAATAGTTGATCGACTGACCAAATTTGCTCACTTTCTTTCGATACGATTCACCTATTCGCTAGAAAAATTGGTAAAGATTAATGTCAAGAGCATAATGAGATTCCATGGAGTACTAGTCAGTATAGTGCCAGATCGGGATCCTCGCTTCGCTTCCAGATTTTGGAGAAGTTTCCAACAAGCACTTGGGACTAAACTTAATATGAGCACAACCTTTCCTCCATATATAGATGGACAATCAGAGAGAGTTATACAAATCTTGGAGGATATGTTGCGTGCTTACGTTATGAGTTATTTTACTAGTTGGGATGATAACTTGCCGCTCATTGAATTTTCCTACAACAATAGTTTTCAAACTAGTTTGGGTACGGCACCGCTTGAGACTTTGTATGGGAGAAGATGTAGGACTCTAGTATATTGGATGGGGGTGGGAGAAACCAAGATATCCAGTGTAGAGTTAGTGCAGTGCACCACAGAAAAGATTCCAATCATTAGAGAACATCTCTGGGTAGCACAAAGTCTACAAAAGAGTTATGCGGACAAAAGACTTGGAGGATTGGAATTTCACTAGGAGACTGGGTATTTTTGAGAGTATCACCGCGGAAGGGCATTCTTAGATTTGGACGTAAAGGAAAACTACGGTTGCGTTATTGATATTCCATATTTATGCTCTGTATAATTATCATTTTGAACTTAATTTTATCTTAAATTATGGTGTTTTAAACACCATTTATACTCCCTTTATCTCTTATTTGCTTTAGGTGAGATTATTGAAGATTTGGAATTAAGTGAAGCAAACAAGGGGAATTTATACAATGAAGAAAAACAGAGAAATGCAGAGAAAAATAGACTGGTATAGAATTTTCAAGTGTGATTTTGACCTCCATAAAGATTCCAAATGCAAAAGTGGTATTCTATACAATTATAGAAAAAATTATGAAGTTTTCAGAATGGTAAAATTTGTGTCAATCAGAGTTCATTTGCCTACCTGCGTATGCTGTAAAGTCACATGTTCTGCATTGTGTTCCATTTTTGACAGTTTGGTATAATGATCATATATTGAGTTCTAGATGCCGAATTGCGGTGAATCAAATCTCTGTGGAAAGCTAAGATCCTGATCTACAACTTTTATGAAGACAGCAAGACCTATATCAGCCGATATAATGCTCTGAATTCACCTAGATGTCAAACTAGTGTCACAGTCGGGCAGCGGAACCTTGCACAAAAACTGGGGGCAAGCGGCGCCCCTTGGTGTGAACCAAGCACACCATTTGTGTCGATCTGAAGCTATTTTTAAGCTAATTTTCTCTCTCTTTTGGGGCAGATTTTAATACCCCTTTATGGCAAAAACAAGAGACCCAGCTGGAGTGGAAAAAAGGGCTGCAAAACACCAAGAAAACACACCAAATTCTTCTTCCAATCCATCAATCTTGCAAGAGAAATCAAGAGAGAAGATTGAATCCTTGAAGAAGGTGAACATCCACCTTGAAGATTGATGGAAAAAGCTGCAATTTTCTCAACAAAATCGTGAAGAACTTCAACCTTGAAGAAGAGAGGAGATTTCAACCATGAAAATGAGCAATTCTTCCTCTTTCTTTGTTGTTTTATGTTCTTTGATTTGTAATATGTTGATTAGATAAACTTTGAATACTTGGATGGGTATGAACCCTAGATTTTACTTATGTGGATGAATTGTTTCCTTGGTTGATTGAATTCAAATTTCTTGTGGATTGTTTGTGAGTTTGAATGGTTGAATTGATTGAGTGGATTAATGATGCATAATCTGGAATTTTTGTTCACTTGGAATGGAGAAAGGAAGAGTGATTGACAATTGATTTATAATCTGGAAATTTTCACTTGGAATTGAGAAAGGAAGGGTGAAATAGACCATACACATACAATGGGGATGATTTAGGTGACTAGAGATAGAAACCTCAATATCTTCTTGGAAATTCACAAACCTTAAAGCATTCTTGGATTAGATGGGTTAGAAAGAGATTTCAACTAATTAATTTAAGAATAGAGAACTTTCATCTAGAGATAGAGTCAGTTCTAATTAAGGAATTTCATCAAACATAAGAAGGGCAATTCATCAACCAAGGGACTTTCTATCACATAGGTAATTCTAGGGGGATTAACCATCCAAGTATTGTTTTCTCTATTGAATTCTCTCTTCCAAGCAAGATTTAAGTTGGTCTAACTAGTTAAGTTAGATTCTTTTTCCTAGTAGTTATTCAAAACATTTTCACAAACAAAATTTGTTAGGCTAAATAATAGAGTAGAAAGTGAGTAATGGTATTTAACCACCCCTGTGGATACGACATTTGAATTTACTTGCCATTGTACTACTCATAACGATAGGTGCACTTGCCTAGTGTTTCTGTGCAAATTGTTAGAGATTGTAATAAAATTGAGTATAAGGGCATAGAAACAAAACACAACAGTTATATTGGACCTTACAAGATCACTGAAAATGTGGGTCTTGTTGCATATAAATTGTCATTACCTACAAAGCTTAGTCGCATCCATGATATCTTTCATGTATCTACTCTCCGAAAGTATATAGCGGATCCTTCGCATGTGTTGATTGAACAACTGGTAAATTTGGAAGAGGATTTGACTTATGTGGAGCAGCCGGTGTAAATAATTGATCTAAAGGTGCAAGTATTAAGAAGTCAAGTCATTCCCATGGTTAAAGTACTTTGGCGAAACCATGGTGTATACGTGGGAACGTGAGGAGCTTATGAGAAATCTATACCCTTATCTTTTCTTGGATTTTGCCTAACTTGTGAGGTAGCATTTATTTTACAGGGTTAGATATGATTGCCTCATACATTGCATAGGTATTTCAATATTCATTAATAATTAACGAATTGACATTTCTTATATAAATCTGCATTAGTTTCAAAATATTTTAGAGGGTTAGAATTGTAAAACCATAAATTTTAATTTTACTAAATAATTATAAATTACTAAAAATCTACTTTACACATTCTTAAAACGAAGAGAAATAGATACATGATAAGTTTTAAGGTAAATCTATAATTTTAAAAAATTGAAGGCTAATTTTGCAAACTGTTTATAATAAATAAAAAAATTGAGGATCAGCTGGATGACCAATCCTCATTTCTCTATTTTCCTCCATTTCCCTTCTCTTTTCTCTATCCCCCACTTCAATTTTTAACCAATTTTTCACACACAAATTAAATCCTTTAAACCCAAGTTTAGAGCTACATCAAAAGTCTCCAAATCAAGGTAAAATCTTTAATTTTTTCTCATTATGGTTGAGTTTAATTATTTTCAAAAATTACTATAAGAGTAAATTTATATGAATTTTAATAAATTGTAGGATGCTTCGATTTTTGTCAATTTTTGAACGAAAGTTCCTATTATCATATTCTACATACAAAATTGTTTTGTTAATTTTTAAGTATGTTTGATATATTTGATGAATTTCTAAAAAATCTGGACAGATTTACTCATTTTTATGAATTTTTGTTTTGATTAAACGTTGAGTATTTAAAGATTTATTAGACTGTTATAATGCAAAAAAGTATGAAAATATGTAAATGGAATAATTTTCCTACATTGGTGAAGAATAGTGGATTTTATTAAAATTAATCATTTTAATATTTTTATTCCCTTGAAAATAGTTAGTTCCTATTTTAAAACAATTTTATAAAACTCAATAATTTTTAGTTCTATTAATATTAATCATGCATTTATTCATGTATTATATATATGTCAATATTTGAGCATTTTAGAGTGATATTAAATTTATTTGTTACTACGTAACTATATGTTAGGTCCTGAGATTACCGAGGTAGAACCAAGGGTGGAGTAGCATAAGTTTATGCTTTTCACTAGAGGTGAGATTTCTATCTTACTTCTAGAGGTTGAAGACAATAAAATCTTGTCATTTTAAGTTACATTATTTTAATATATTTTTATTTATTTATTTTATTCTAAGTATATATTTATTTTGCCGTGGCACGATTTTGTGAATAAATGTGCGGTTAATCTTCAATTGTTATTTTGCCGTGGCTCGCATTTTGTGAATAAATGTATTGTTAACTTTAAATTGTTATTTTATTGTGGCTCGACTTTTGTAAAAATATGTAGTACTAATATAAGTTGTTGTTCTACCGTGGCTCGGCTTGTATATTTATATAATATATTAAACCATGAGAATTGATTGGTTGTTGATGAGTTATAAATGTGAATTATATGTAAACTCCACCGTTGGGATATGAATTGACCCCCCTACAGAGTGAGATTATTAATTTGTGTAGAAAGTCCCTTTGCGCCTTGTGTGAGAAGGCCATTGGGAGATGTTATGTGGAGAGTCCCTTTGCGTCGTGTATGAGAAGGCTATTGGGAGCTGTTGTATGGGGACTTCCTTTGTGCTACGTGTGAGATGGCTATTGAAGGGCGGCAGAAGTTTTTATGTGCTTGTATGAACTAGTAAGAGTCGTTTGACTTATTGTGTTTGTTATTTTTTAAAATGATAATTATTACTTAAAAGTACATATATATAAATATATCCTATTTCACGTGATTTCTAAATCAGACAATCTTGTTGTACTAAACGTAGTTATTCTCATAAAAAGTCAAGGATAACTTATATATATTTTAAAAGTGTTATAAACTGAATACGCTTTATTTACTCTCAAGTGTGCAGGTATATAGAAAATTCATTAGGCTTCGTAGTTCATTATTCTCTCATCATATTTCAAGATTTTTATAATTGAATTGAGAGTATAATTTTTCTTTTACGTCGCACATGACAGTTGAGTCCTCAATAGTAGCTAATATTGTGGAGGCTTATCATTTGTAACTATTCGTGACCTGCCAATGTATTAAAATATTTTAAATAATTATTTATTTAATCAGTATATATAGAGAGAGATCTCAATCTTTCGAAAAT
Organism: Rauvolfia tetraphylla; assembly: GCA_030512225.1. Classification (NCBI taxonomy): domain Eukaryota; kingdom Viridiplantae; phylum Streptophyta; class Magnoliopsida; order Gentianales; family Apocynaceae; genus Rauvolfia; species Rauvolfia tetraphylla. The sequence continues at coordinate 4,951,989 of JAJQKT010000004.1, read as the reverse complement.
ATTTATGTTTTGTATAAACTATTTTATATAATCTTTTGCTATAGAACGGCCGATGCGACTTATATTATTTTTTACTGTTATTTGTTTTGAAATTATTAAATTTATACTTTTATTATATATTGATATTACAGGTTATATTGCACATCTAGAACAAGAAAGTGATTCACTCTTAGGTAGGGCTCGCCAGGGAGTGAGTCGTTACATTTAAAAAAAAAAAAGGTGCCACAAAAAAGAAGGAAAAAAATATCCTGTGTCTCAAAGATATTGCCTAAACTTAGATTATGAGGAACTTGAGTGAGATAAATGTATACCTTCTACTAAAATCTAAAAGTTAATGTCAATACATACATACGTTCAATTTGCTGTTACATCTAACAAATATAAAAGGTATTTTTTGAAAGGGTTTTTATGGAGTTCAAAGTAGTATACCGTATTCTTTTTAAGAAAAGAAAGAAAGAAATATATCATTTATGTTATGAAATTAATATTGTCGATCGCCATTATCTGATATCAAAGAGGTAATCCAATATTAGAATTATAGAGATATTCCAACTATCCACAAGATAGATGGTAGATTTCTATTACATCTTTAATTAGTAATAGGATTTGTCTTCTGATTACTCTCTACCCCTTCTTATTCATATGTACCCCTGAACCCTATAAATAGGATTTTAGACTGATATATTATACACACATTGATTTATTTATTTATTCTCAAGAGAATCAATAAAAGCTCTTGTTTTTCTCTCTATTTTCTTTCTAGTTTCTCTCTATATTCTTCATTATAGTTTTCTATTCATTTCCCTATATTACTATTACGATTTCGTTGTGACGACGACTATTGTGCGTCAACAAATTCATAACACATTATCAGCACGAGTCTCTACCACCGAAGTTTAGAGCTTAATCAAGGGAAAAAGAGGTATTTTTTTTTATATTTAAATTCCTATGGCAAACCTTTCAAAACACATTTTTCTTTTACTCTTGATATTTATAGAAAGAACTATATGTCATAGACACTAGATACTCAAATTTATCAAAAAATAATGGGTTTGGCAGACACCATTCTTGAAAATAATGCATCATCATCTCAAAATCACATAAAAGCCATAATTTTTCTCTGCCATCTTTTCCATGAGGATCTAAAGACGGAATATATTACCGTGAAAGATCACTTATTTTGTGGAAAGATCTAAAAGAAAGATTTGGTCGCCAGAAGATGGTCACTCTATCAAAAGCACAATTTACTTTAAATCTATAAGTGAATGTATTAGAACCGCATGGTTACACCCTGTAAGAGGTCGTGGTCGTGGTTGAAACCGCAGACGTAGACGCAGCTATGACGTAGTACCAATATCGAGAAGAAGTTTTTTAAAATTATTTTGAATTTATATCTTTTGAGACTAAATGAGTCCTAGATAAAATATTTTGACGCTCGACCAAATTTTTTTATGCCATTCCGTGAAGTGAATGACATTAGAAATTATAATATATTTATGTATGAGATTTTGGATATACTTTTTTCTTATGCTATAAGAATGAATCATTAAATTCCCAATGAATAGATACTCACCAGAAGTGAGAAAATAATGAGAAGGAAAAAGAAAAAGTAACAATTCTAACATGTTATTGATGCAATATGAAAGTTTGTCACATACCTGTAATACATCAAGCATGTTATCAATCTCTATTAATTATTGATATTTCTGTACTTCCCTAAATTATGTTACTGATAGTAATGATGCTTGTGTTGATAATATTGATATGGTACATGTGAATGTAGCCAATTCTTTTGAATATCCAGAAAGAGTTTTTAGCATTTTGAATGTCAATTAAAATTTTGAATTATCAAATTACTATTTTTCTATTTTTTTCATTTTGTGATTATTATTGAAAAGTTTTAACCTTATAAATTTATATTCTAGCATTTATATATTATTTTAGTTTATTTTGGATCAAGAATGGTGAAGATACAATTTGTCTAAACAATATTTGTAGTTTTTGGACAAAATTTAAAATATATGTCCACAGTGTAAATGATAACGCAAGGTTTTTGAAGAACTAATTGATCAATAACTCTAGAAGAGTTAATTGATTTAAAGCTCCAGAAGAGCTACATGATCTTCACCTAATGGTCAATTCCGTAATACATTATTTTCCATATAGTCTCATTATTTTAGCATTAATGATATTATTATTCTATCGAGACATTGGACGAATGAACTTTTAAGACATATGTATTACTATTATGACCAAGAATATATGTCAATTATAGATACTACCGTTCATTTCTTCTAGTTTATATTACATAAAATTTTTGAAATTGAGATGCAATATTAAGTAAATCTGAAGTTTATTAATAATTTATTGGTCGGCATGACCGGTTGGACCATCCTGAATCATTAAAATACGAAGAAAGCTTATGAATTTATTATGAAATCGAAAGTTTCCTAATATGACAAATTTATATGTGCTACTTTTTTATTTAAAAGTTATTAGTATTACTTGGGGTTGAATGTGTTATTTTTGGATAAATATGGAGAAATTATTAGTTGATGCATCACCAAACAGTCGTGTGTATATTATTGTCTTTGCAAACTGTAGTTTACACAATTCATTGATAAGGAACTCTTGTTTAAACATTCTCCCAAAGACATAATTTGTCCTAATAATACTGGTTGTATTGAGATAAATATTGAACATCTTGCATAATGTTCATGAATGTAATATATTAGCACTTATTTTATATTTTGCCAACACACTTAGATTATAGTGGTTAGTTTGTGGTCAGAAACTAAATATTTTCCATCCTAAATTTAGAGATGCACTATGTATGTTGCTCTAACACAAAGGTAATGAGATAGGTTCTCAAAGAGATTCAAATATGTTGAGAGTGAATCTTAAGAGAAAGATTCGTATTTTGTTAATTTATGAATATGTTGCCCCAACATAAATAGGAGAAAATATGAGGCCGGATAAAGATATTAGTATGTGTCTCATCTTAATCTTCTATTTTAATCCTTATAGAAGATACCTTGAACCAGAAGTTTAAAGGATAATTTATAAAACCAAGTATATTAATTGACCAACATGCAGCAAAGAATGTTCCTATTATATTTGATATCCCCCGAAGGATAATCTACCACTAGAAATAAATTTGAGACACTATTGAAACGTGGTAGATAAGTCGGTTCCAAAGATACAAACTTCTCACCAGAACAAAGACTTAAAATAGTCATATATTTTAAGTTGAGAAGATTTAAATTTCAATAGAATTTTTCTCCAAATATGGTTGATATATTATTTCCAGAAGAAATTCAGGTACCTGAAAACTTTAATAATGATGAGATCTAAACATGATTGGGAAATACTAGAATTGCACAAGTATATGACGTTAAAGATATTAATGCACATGATATATTGATTTAAAATGAGGATTTCCAAATCAAGGTCTGCAGACTCGAAATGATAAAGTTCACATGAAAAATATGAGAAGTTTAAACTATTCACAAGTACACCTGAAATGTAAACCAAAGAGATAGCAATTAATATTTGTTTATAAAATACGAACTACAAAAGTAAATATTTGCCATAAGTTATGGCATATGATTCTTCGTAATGCCTAGCACTGATAACACTTAATATGTATTTATCTTTGTTATTATTTGATAATAGTGCTTTTATTTGAAGTCCCTGATGGACTCCATATGCTTGAAGCATATAATTGTTCCAATAGAACATAATAAAATTGTCTTAGTGAATTTTTATTGAAAGAATGATCGAGTATGTCCATATATATAGAAATTTTATACGTAGTTGTACTTGCTATATGTATTTATTTATCAGAAGATATCCTCATTGTACAATCTATTGATTGGCATAGTGTTCTCCACATTAGGGAAAAAAATCATCAATTAAATGAGGATATAATTTATGACTTTCATCTATGCACAAGCATTAATGATTTGGAAGTTTAAAATATTGTTTATTTGCATAAAATTACAAATTGATTATTTGTCTGACTTCTGTAGAGTTAGTCCATATAATATTCTAGCTATAGATATTCTTATTTGGATATATGTTTTAGCAAGACAAATATATGAATTCTATAATCATGTGATTTTGATACACGTCTGAAGCGTGATTGATCTCTTGATTTGGCTCAAAAGAGAAAAGAATTTGATGATCAAGATATTTTCCCGAAGAATTTAGAGAAGCAAGTATTATTATCAAAGTTTTGAAAAGTCAGCATTTTGTTTTGATTGAACATCCTAAAGATATTTCACATGGACATAGCGCATCAATGGTCATTGGATTATTATAGTGAGATCCTTTATATCTATTAAAGGATAGTGAAGAACTATTTGGTCTTGAAGTACCACAGTTCTGTAATTGAGTACATGAATACACTTGTACATGTGTAAGTAGATATCTATTCTAGTTCTTATCTACCTAATGAATTTTGAGATGGCATTAAATTTGCATTTGGATATCTCCTTGAGATAGTTTATCTCGAATATTGAAAAAAAAACAATTCAACTCTTGTTGAGATGGATATGCAAGGTATAAGTTACCTATATGATCCACATAAACCATGTATTTATAGGCATGTGGTGATTACAACAACCACATCTTCGATTCATATTAAAAAAATAGAAATTTATGATGTTGGCGGAGAATATGTGTGATCATGATTAATATATTCGAGATAAATCTATATCCTCTAAGAAGGAATACCAATTGTATTGTTGGATGATAATAAAGTTTGGAATATATCTAAGAAGATACGATAAAGTATATTTTTATTTATGAGCTCAATAAAAGATGTGATATTGATGTGCAATGAATTTGATCATTTGATTATTTGACAAATCTATTCAGTAAAACCTTACCGATAGTAATATTTGATTGGAAAGTATCGGTTAAGAAATTTCAAAAGATTATCTCATCAGGGGGAGTAAATATGGCATAAAGAGTAGTGTACTCTTTTTCCTTCACTATAGTTTTTCCCACAAAGTTTTTTATCTAGTAAAGTTTTAATGAGGCATACTCTAATGCAATAGACATCCAAGAGGGATTGTTATAAAATTAATATTGTGGATGTCCATTATCTAATATCAAAGAGGTAATCCAACATCAGAGTTATAGAGATACTTTAACTATCCAGAAGATAGATGGTAGATTTCTATCACATCTTTAATTAGTGATAGGATTTATCTTCTGATTACTCTCTATTTCTTCTTATTGATATGTACCCCTAAACCCTATAAATAAGGTTTTAGACTGATATATTGTATACACATTGATTCATCGTTTACTCTAAAGAGAATCAATAAAAGCTCTTGTTTTTCTCTCTATTTCTTTCTAGTTTCTCTCTACGTTCTTCATTATAGTTTTCTTATTCATTTCTCTATATTATTATTATGATTTCGTTGTGCGTCAACAAATTCATAACAATTTATGATATCTTGCTACAAATATTTATATCCTCGATTGTGTGTTTATTTTGTTTTCTAAAGTGGTAGAGCCTTGACAAATATATATCTATATATTTATTTGTTATATTTAATTAATAATAACAATTTTCTTAGTATTTTTTATTTTTTAGGATATCCTTTAAAATTTCTTATTTCTTTCTTCCAGATACAATTTTTTCTCTTGATACTTTTCAATAGTTTATATAAAGTTTCTGTGCATCACACCGGTTATTACCCTATTATAATATAAGCATAAACGAATACGGTCGAGCAAACGAATTTGTTAGAGTATACAATACATATGTTGTACTGTATCTGTACTATTAATTTATTTCAGAACCGAGATAGATTCGGGTCTAGACTTGCCCCATTTACAGGTCTGTTGGTGTAGCTTTTGAACCCAACGGTAGATGGTTTCCATCTTTTCCATTGGAGTTTCTACAGCAATATTGTTACTTTATATAAGATCGAAAGAAAATTACCACTTATCTAAATAGAATTTACAATGAATAAAATCTCCGCAACTAATCCCTCTTTCATTGCCACAAATCTTTATGAATAAAATTTCCGCAATAAATCCCTCACGAAAAAAAAAAAACAGATCACCTCAATTAATCCCTTTTTCAGGAAAACATATCTTTCTGACTGGGAAATGGGAAATCTTTCTCCCATTACATAGATACAATTTTCATTTAGTATAGGAAAAGCCAACTTTTTCTCAACAACATCTTTGTCATTTGATCCGATAGCATTCCATTGAAAATAAGTAACCGACTTGACGAAAACTTATAAATTCGAAAGAGGAAACGACCTAACACATTTGGAAGCTGAATTAGTTAATCGATTGGGAATATTTTTATTCTACAAATATTTGAATCACAACCATATCAAAGGACAATATCCATTCTCATCTACGATCCGTTACAATCATTCAAGAACAAACGGTAGGTTTGTTGCACACAAAAAGATTTATAAGTTGTAGATCAACCAGAACAAATTCGTTATTTTGGGTAGTAATGGCTGGAAACATGTTAGGAATTGCCGGAGGTGTGTTCCAAGTGTTGATACATTCTTGAATGGCATCCAACGCTGTTCCAAGCACTCTGTTTATAGTCGGATAACTGGCCTTATTGATCACGTTACAGTTCACTTGTTCAGTTGCCAGAGCAACGGTTTTAGCGCGATCTAAACAAAGGTTAAGACTAGTTCGCTGCCTTGGTGTTGGATTTTTTGCCAAAAGACCTCGAATTAGTGCCTGAAAGCCCTGAGCAAAATTTTCAGTAACATCCATGACTATGGCGCAGACGCCATTCGGAGTAGTCTTTGCTCCAGGGTTAGGGTATGAATCGATCATCTGGTTGCATCGGCTGGCCACGCTCGTTCTTTTACAAAACTCGTGATAATCAAATCGTTGGGACTTTACAGGAGAGAGTAATGTGACACAAGAAAAGAGAAACATGAAGGAAATTCTGAAAGCTGCCATGGTTTTGGCTAATGGTGAGAAGTCGTTGCTTGGATGCAAGAAAGTATTCCTCTGTTATGAGGTTTATATAGAAAAAGGTTTCGCTTGAATCCCAGAATACGTTCCATACGAGTATGGAATAGGGAAATGGAAATTCATTTTTTCTCTTGGAAAGGAGTTATGGTAAATGGACATTGCACTAATAAGTAATAAATGGATTTGGTCCAGAAATACTTTTGCTATATTTTCAATTTTTTTTTTGGGTTTATGCAACTCTAAATTTTCAATGTTTTCCTTCTTCTTTTATCTGTCCTACCTTTGCTCTTCTCCTATTGTTTTCTTCAATTTGTTAACAATGATGACATATACACTTGCATCATTATTGAAGAATAAGTACAGGGAGGACAGGATGTTAGTCTCACTCTATTTTTTTATAGATTAATAAAAACTAATAATATTTTTTATTATATTATTAACTAATTTAATTTATTTTTTATTATCATAAGAAAGAATAAAAAATTATATTTATAATGAGAGTAATTTTTTAAAAATAATCTTTCAAATTTATCAAAATCCAAAAGACCTTATATTTTGAAATTTTGAAATAGAAATAAAAATTGAAAAAATACTAAATACAATATAAGATGTACAAATAAGTATTTTTTTATGCACTCGTAAATATCTTTTCGCATACTAGTGTTCCAACACTATTATTAGTATAACAAAATACAAAATATGTCCTTGGTACATTTTCTTTTTGTTGTTACCAACTTACCTTACTGCTCCCAAGGAATGTATCCTACTAATTAAGACTTAGTAGCTTCTGTTCATGTTTGATGATTATTTTTTGACTGCTCCTCCTTCAATCAAAAATAGAATGTCTACATTTCTGTATTGAGTCCTGAACGAATATCCTCTTTTCTGATGTTAATATACTTTTAATCTAAAACTTCTGCTTGACCTCCTTAGTTTAAGGATATCAGTTATACTAACACATATCACTCCACTGTCCTCTTAAGTTCTTCTTTTGCAACAGACAAAGACGAAAAATGTGAATCAAACTCAAAACCTATCACCTCTATAACCTATGAAAGAGTGCTCTTAATCAACTAAGATACTTAAGTTTTAAGAATAAGATGATTATTCGATATAAGTTCAAATGCTCTCTTAAAACTTTGTCTTAATTGTTAGATATGTAGTTTTCCTGGTTTGGATCCTCTTCCCCATAAATGTAATATATATTGTCACATGGTTATAAGAGAAAATTTTAAAAATATAAAAAAATTTTAAAAGTAAAGATTTTAAGAGAAATGAAGTAATATAAAAATACGTGGCAACTCAAGACTGGTAGAGGAAAGAATGGGGGAGGAATTTGGGAGAGAGGATTCTGAGTATAATTTCACTTTGGGCGGAGGGAGTGTAAAAATATGATGTGTTTGGTATTGAGTTTTCGTTATTTCAAAATCAGCCTTCGCAAGTGATCAGGACTGTTTTTTTTAGTTCCTTTTTTTGATTCTTTGGAATCTGCAATGAAGATAGTAATTTTCAGGTTCTTTTTCTACAACTAAGCGAAAAAACTATTTTTCTTTTCACTTTGAGCAAATCAGTAATAACTTAGTAAGTTGAAAAAAAAAAGCAATTATTAAGCAATGCTACAACAGGTCTTTTTTTGTCCTTTTCCCACCATAATAAAATTAAAGTTTCCTGTAATGAAGATACTCTATAGCGACAAATCGTTTTGTCTACATTAGGGTATGCCTTTGGGGAAATTCTTAGATGTACCCGGTCCACTGCGCCACCTGTGGACCGAATTCACCATAAGAAACCACGTGTCAAAGATAATTTAGTCATGGGTACTTCCTTTTACCATCTCAAATTCCCTCTCTCTCTCTCTTCCTCCCCTCGTTTTTCACAGGTAGATCAAACAGGAGATGCGATCCAAAGAAGCAAAATTCTGACTTCCCAATCACGGGCCAAGATCAAGAGGAAAGTAAGAAATGGCTTTCCTCCTTCAATTTCTTTTTGTTCTTCTCTCTATGCTACCAATACTTAACACTCTTTAGAACTAGAGTTCCACGATAGAGATGTGGGAACATTGCAATAGGCAGTGTGCAGATGATGGCTGGATAGGGGAGCATATTTCACTTAGATGGAGAGAAGAGATGAATGGTAAAATTGAGTTGTGGATATAAGAAGCAATTGTAGTGGCCGAGGTGGTTGAATGGGGAAAGGAAGAAAATGGTAGATATCATGGTGAATCTAGCTGTTTGTTTTAATCTAAGTGAGATGGTGCCAGTGGCAGTGAGTAGCTGCGGCAATTGAGAGGAAGAGAAGAAAATGCAGTAGGCATAATGCGTTGGACAACAAGACTACGGTGGTGGTGGTTGAGAAGACTTTGGCTCTGTCGCCAACTCTTTCTTTCCTTTATTTATTTTTTTATTTTAAGAAAATAAGAATAAAAGGGGATACAAGTTTTCCAGAATTCTTCTGAAACTAACAAAAATTATAAAATTTAATCAACAAAATATCATGTAAGTCAAATTGCATTGACAAAAATGAAAGTCGTCACAACCTTTTCTCACTAAGCCTTCCCATCAATTTAATTTGAGAATCGACAGTTGCAACTCACTTAGTATATTAGTAGGATTGAATAGCAATTAAATTTGAAATTTTTCTTAAGTTTTATAATAATTAATGAATTATTTGTAAGATAAAATATATATTTTAAATATAAAATTTTGTATTGAATTTTGAAATGTGATGCTACCCAAATACACCATACACAAAGGGCTGGTAATATTGCCCGAGTACATGTCCTCCAGCTAGGGCAAATTTTCAGCAAATGTCCATTTTGTCCTTTCGGTCAACATCCCTAGTAGTCTCACTAATTGCAAACTCTCTTTCTCACACAGCCTTGTTTTTCTTCCTATCCCTCCCTCTTATTAAAGATATGATTTTCAATTTTAAGTTTCGTAAAAATAAATTTTTTATGAAAAAATGAGTGAGACTCAAAATAAAAATTCCGTATTAGGTTTCGTAACAAAACTAATCCAAATACTCCCTACGTTTCAAAATAAATAATATTTTGGCACGTTTCAAATTATATGACTTATTTCTATATTATGAGTTCATTTATTAGTTTTTTTTTTCTATTTTGCCCTTATCTCTAACAATCCACTTTAAGTACTTTTATTTTCAAAATATTCAAAAACACCAAATCGAATGTTAATTGTTAAACTCTCAATAAAGAAAATGTTGACATTTTGTAATGGAAGAAATTAGCAGAATTTGACTATTATTAAATAAGGGGATAGATAAAAAATGGTATTTTAGACATTTTCTTAGTTTTTCATGAAAATTTATCAAAACTTTAATAATCATATAAAGAAGAAATATGACAAATATTTTGAGATGGAGGAAGTACATCCTAAAGGTGGTATTGGATAGAGTTTGGATTTGAAATTTTCTTTTTTAAGTTTTATAAAAATATATTTTTTTGCATAAATGAATGGAATTTAAATAAAAAATTTGTACTGAGTTTCGTAATCAAAATACACCCTAAATCTGTTTCCTCCGATAATCAAAACGAAATGAGGATTGAGATAAACAAAAGAAAACTGTGGGAGTATGACATCTGTAATGGATTTTGTTTGACAATTTGGCTTCAGAAGATTGATGTGTAGAGTGCTTCGGATCCTTAACCCAGATCCGTGTAAGAGAGAGTTTTACAAAAGGATTTCTAAAAGTTCCATGAAAAATAATAAAAATTCTTTAAATAGCCAAAAACTTCAGGGCAGAGGTTGGAGAGATGGGAATTACTTTATACATGATGATTTTATCGCATTAATGCAGGACAGTTTCTGATAATTTTAACATTTTATAAATTTAATTTAAAAAATGGTGGTGTGCCCAAGTAAATGGGGGCACTCAGCTCTCCCTTTTTTTCTTTTTGTTTTTTTCTATAATAAAAGTTTATTTTTAATAAATATTATTTTATTATTTTTTAAATTTTAGATTTAAATTATAATTCAGTAATAATGATTCAAAATTAATTTAAAATTTAATTACAATCAATTAAAATTTTAAATATCCTATTTTTATTTTTAAAATTTTTAAAAATTTAAATATATGATGGAATTCAATTGAAATTTGTATCCTTGTCCTATTTCAATTAATTAAAATATCATTCAAAACTAATTGAATATTTGATCACAATTAACAATAATGTTCTAAATTCTCCCTATTATCTCTTGCTTTGAAGACTTAAATAGGTGATCAAATTCAATTACGATTTAAAATTCTTTTCCAATCACAACTAGTTTGTATTGGTATACTCTTGCACTTATATAAGAAAGCTTTTCAGTCAAGAGGTGGAATAGACAAAGAAGCAAAGAGCTCTACAGATAGAAGACAAAGAAAAAAAAGCAATTGCAAATTTGGAATAATATTTTCAACTTCAATTTTGGTCTAGGTTTGTTCTCTTGTCTTTTATTTTTTATTTTCAATTTGTAATTTCTTCATAGTTAATATGACTTTCATGTCTGTCTTTTATAATATACAATGCTAATTAAGATTAAAAATTATGTCTTTTAATTAGTTTCAAAAATGAAATTTTAGTACCAAAAAAGAGATAACCAAGGTTTGTTTATTATGTCATCCTTAATTCTATCAAGGTTTGTTCTCTTGTCTTTTATTTTTTATTTTCATTTTGTAATTTCTTCATAGTTAATATGACTTTGATGTCTATCTTTTATAATATACAATGTTAATTAAGATTAAAAATTATATCTTTTAATTAGTTTCAAAAATGAAATTATGTCCACCTTAATTCTATCCTTAATTCTCAGATGGAGGGGGTCCACGGGATCATTGTTTGTGACTTAGCCTTGGTGGCCACGTTGTTTCTGCTATCTATCATAATGAGATATGTTTGCTTAACTATTTTTATTATTTTCCTCTTAATATAGTAAATTTTTAATAGTATTATTTATGTCTCTTAAGAGGAGTGGGGAGTTCTTACATGTCATGGGCATTATGGTACACTAACACGATGGCCATTAAGAAGTTTACCCAGTAAAGAGGCATGAGATTAGGTGGAACAATCAAAACTTAGCCACCTACAAAATTGGATGCTCTAGCAGTTAAGACATGCCTCTTTTACCAGTATCCGTGGAGTGATGGCACCCAGAGACAAATAGTTTTCATATGCCATTTGGAGAGATGTGTATCACACTACATGATGTCTGGACGATCCTACATATTCCTATCGAGGGATTGCCCATAGAGGTGATACAAAAGTAGAGTGAGACAGTACAAAGGTTGCTAGCATGTTTGGCCTAAGTAAAGAGTAGCCTGAGAGCTTAAAGCTTTCGGTGATACAACACCAATGCACTCATTTAATTGTTTCAATGAAAGAATGATTAAATCAATGACAAAGCAATGAACAATTTAAGAGTAATGAACACAAGCAATTTATAGTGGTTCGATCTCTTCAAGATCTACGTCCACTACCTTGAGTCTACACTCAAGGATTTCAACCAATCTACTATATGCTCAAGTTCAATAATTACATAAGAGGCTCACCACACAATGGTTTTACACCAACAACCTCTTTAGTAATTCTACACACAAGGTTCACCCTACCAAAATGATTTTACATATACAAACCTTGAATCAATATTCCAAAGATCACCCTTACCTAAAAGATTTTATGTTTACAGGAAAACCTTGTAATGAGCAAGTAGAAAACAAGATTAAATAGAGAATAGATGAGATGTCACCACTTCTTGGTTGATGATTACACAATATAGCACCACTTCACTTTGTTGTCTTTGGAATCCTGAATGATCACTTGCAAGCACAAGACAAAAGAGAGCTTTGATGTTTTCAAATGATATTCGAGTGTTAGGATTTCTTTGATGTTCAAAAGTTAAAAAAAATCTGAAGTTTATGGCTTTTATAGGTTTCAAAAATTGGTTTTAACAGTCATAAAACGGTTAGTAACGGCTAGTTTCTTAGGAGTTCCGACGATCGAACTTGTTCCTCCACTTCCGAAGTGTCGTCCAAACTTTATTGTTACATGTTGTCTGGGAAAATTCGGACGACCTAAATCATTTGAAAATCAACGTCAATAAGTTTGAAAATATTTTGTATAAAGAGATAAGCCATTTAAACACTTTTAAACTCAAAAACCATTACCAAAACACTTTGATCATTCAAAGTTTACTGAAAATCATTTCAGACTCAAAAACACACTTGTTAATCAAAAGTTCATTCAAAGCCTTTTAAGAATCAAAAACAAGTTTTGTGCTCTCTTATGCATTCAACAGATTCCAAGACAAACAAGTGTAGAGTTTACAAAAGATATACCTATTTAGCAAGTGTTAACCTACACTAGAGTCTTTAAAGCCTTAAATCTCTATATGCTTAGTCCTACAATGTTGAATGAGATTTATGCTTAAATTGATAGCACCGGTATTATCACATAATATAGGCACACAGTTAAATTCTAGACCACAATTAAGTAGAGTGTGATTCACCCATAATACTTGAGCACAACAACTACCGGCAGTGATATATTCAGCCTCAGCGGTAGATAAAGACACACATGCTTGTTTTTTACTATACCGAGATACAAGACAACTACCAATAAATTAACAATGACCACTAGTACTTTTACGCTCAACTTTACATCTGGCAAAATCAAAAGATGAAGATTTTGAAAACCAAAGGCCATAGTCATGCGTATCAATCAAATAACAAAAAATGCGCTTGACAGATATTAGATGAGACTCTTTAGGACAAGATTGGAATCTAGCACATAAGCACACAACAAACATAAACTAGTCTACTTGCTGTGAGATAAAGTAAACTTCCAATCATATCTCTATATGCCTTTTCATCAACATTTTTACCTCTCTCATCTTTATCAAGTTTAGTTGATGAGCTCATTGGAGTGCCTATCCCATTTGCTTGATCCATTCCAAATCTTTTTAATAACTCTTTGGTATACTTTGCTTGATTTATGAAAACTCCATCCTTAGTTTGCTTGATTTGTAGTCCAAGAAAGAAATTCAGTTCTCCCATCATGCTCATTTCAAGTTCATTTTGCATTGTTATGGCAAATTCTTCATAAAGAGATGGATTAGTAGCACCAAAAATAATGTCATCCACATAAATTTGCACAAGTAGAATATCATTACTGCTAGAGCATTTTATAAATCGTGTTGCGTCCACTTTTCCTTTTGAAAATCCTTTTGAAAGAGGAAATCTACTTAGTCTTTCATACCAAGCTCTAGGAGCTTGTTTCAATCCATATAAAGCCTTAGTTAGCTTGAAAACATGATTAGGAAACTTTTCATGAATAAAACCAATTGGTTGTTCTACATAAACCTCTTCTTCAATGAAACCACTTAGAAACGCACTTTTGACATCCATTTGAAATAGTTTAAAACCTTTAAAACAAGCAAAAGCCAAAAGTATTCTTATAGATTCCAATCTAGCTACAGGAGCAAAAGTTTCATCATAATCAATTCCTTCTTCTTGGTTGAAGCCTTGAGCAACAAGTCTAGCTTTATTTCTAACAACTTCTCCTAGTTCATTTAATTTATTTCTAAAAACCCATTTTGTACCAATAATTGAATGATTGTTAGGTCTAGGGACAAGATTCCACACTTTGTTTCTTTCAAACTGATTTAACTCCTCTTGCATTGCAACAATCCAATAATCATCACACAATGAGATAAGAGGGCAAAATTATCAATAAAGTACCGTCTTGTTTTAACTCCTTGGGAAACATCACCAATGATTTGCTCCTAAGGATGACCTCTTGCATATCTTAGATCCTTTGAAAGCTCTTGGTCATTGCTAGGTTGGCCATCTTGTTCCTGCTCTATTATTTCTTCTTCTTTGGTGTGTTCTTCCAAAGTAGGTGCTTGATGATGAGTTTGATTATCAATCATTGAGGAACCTGCATCATCTTCATTTCTTCTTTCAAGATAAATGTTAGATTCATCAAAGGTCACATGGATAGTTTCTTCAACACATAATGCTCTTTTGTTATAAACTCTATAGGCCTTTTTATTTGATAAATAACCAAGAAAAATACCTTCATCCGATTTTCTATCAAACTTTCCCAGATTGTCATGAGTATTTAAGATAAAACACTTACAGCCAAATACCTTAAAATAAACAATTGAAGGAGTTTTATCAAATAGGAGTTCAAAAGGTGTTTTTCGTATGAAAGGTCTTAAAAGAACTCTATTCATTACATAGCAAGCAGTATTTACAACTTCAGCTCAAAAAATATTTTGGCAAAGAATTTTCACAAAGCATTGATCTAGCCATCTCTTATAAGGTTCTACTTTTCCTTTCAACAAGACCATTTTGTTGGGGTGTTTTAGCAGCAGAAAAGTTATGAGTAATACCATATTCATCACAAAATTTTGTAAAGCCTTGATTACAAAATTCTCTTCCATTGTCACTTCTAATAGAAATTAGTTTGTACTCAAGGGAGGTTTGGACCTTTTTGAAAAGTTTTGCAAATTCATGATAATTTTCATCCTTTTGAGCTAGAAAGATCACTCATGTAAATCTAGAGAAATCATCAACAATCACATAAGCATATCTTTTACCAACAAGACTAGTAGTCCTCATTGGTCCAAACAAATCCATATGAATTAGTTCAAAAGGTTTTGAGGTAGAAACCATTTTCTTTGGTTTAAAAGATGTTTTTGATTGTTTTCCATGTTGACAAGCATCACAAAGACGAGTTTTATCAAAATACATTTTAGGTAATCCTCTAACTAATTTTTGTGTGCAAAGTTTATTCAATAAATCCATTCTCACACGACCTAATCTTCTATGCCATAGATGTCCATCACTATCATGAATGACACGACATTTGATATCATTTGTAATAAGCTCATCAAGATATAGTACGTATACATTTCCAACTCTATTTGCAACAAAAAATAGTTTTTGCTACTTGCACTATCAAGAATAGTACATGTGTCAAATTTAAATTTAACTTTACAGCCATTATCACGTAATTGACTAATACTAAGTAGATTATACTTCAAACCATCAATAAGTAATACTTGCTTAATGAGAGGGAAAGAACCTTTACCAATGTTACCGATTCCAAGTATTCTTCTCTTCTTCTTATCACCAAATGTGACAAAACCTTCACTTGCTGGTTGAAGTTCACTAACAAGTGAGGCATTTCCTGTCATGTGTCTTGAGTACAACTCTTTTTTTCCCTTCTCTTCATCTTCAATATCATTCAATCTTTTGACCTTCATCTCATGTGTAAACAGTGATCCAATAAGCTTTTCAAGTGGGAGAGTTTTCCAATCTTTTGATTCCTCATTAGCAAGTGTTCTCGGTTGCCAGGATTTTGGTAGAGCATCCAATATCTTTTTGTTTTGCTCTACAATTGTGTAGTTCTTCCGATAAGCTTTTAAACCAATAAAAATGCTAGTAAATCTTGTAAACATGTCACTAATATTCTCACCTTGCTTCATGGTAAATAGCACATAATCCCTTACTAGCATAGCAAGCTTTGGCTGCTTTACCTGGTTTGTTCCTTCACGTGTCACTTGAAGTAATCTCCATATATCATGGGCGGTGTCACATCCACTAACTCGATTATATTCAGTTACATCTAGTGCACAACTTAAAATGTTCATGGCTTGGTAGTTCAATGTCATTTTCTTTGAATCATTCTCATCAAACTCGTCTATAGGCTTTGGCACTAAAGTTACTCCATCAGCTCTCATTTTCATTGATATGTAAGGACCTTTCTCAACAATATTCCACAATCAAAGTTAATAGAACAAATATATATCTTAACTCTAGATTTCCAAAATGTATAATTTGTTCCATCAATTAAAGGTGATCTATTTGTGAAAGATCATTCCAAATAAGGTAAGTTTGAAATATTAGCCATAAGATCTTAACTTCTAGGTTGTAAAACCACACAAAGAAACCCTTGTTCTGACACCAATTGAAAGACCTAAGAAGGGGGGACGGGTGAATTAGGACTTTGGCTAATTTTCAAAAACTATCTCCTTTTTATAAATTGAGTTTGGGCAGATTATATTTACTTGTTTCAATGAAAGAATGATTAAATCAATGACAAAGCAAGAAAAAATTTAAGAGCAATGAACGCAAGCAATTTATAGTGGTTCGATCTCTTCAAGATCTACGTCCACTACCTTGAGTCTAGACTCAAGGATTTCAACCAATCTACTATATGCTCAAGTTCAATAATTACATAAGAGGCTCACCACAAAATGGTTTTATACCAACAACCTCTTTAGTAATTTTACACACAAGGTTCACCCTACCAAAATGATTTTACATCTACAAACCTTGAATCAATATTCCAAAGATCACCCTTACCTAAAAGATTTTATGTTTACAGGAAAACCTTGTAATGAGCAAGTAGAAAACAATATTAAATAGAGAATAGATGAGATGTCACCACTTCTTGGTTGATGATTACACAATATAGCACCACTTCACTTTGTTGTCTTTGGAATCTTGAATGATCACTTGCAAGCACAACACAAAAGAGAGCTTTGCTGTTTTCAAATGATATTGGAGTGTTAGGATTTCTTTGATGTTCAAAAGTTAAAAAAAATCTGAAGTTTATGGCTTTTATAAGTTTCAAAAATTGGTTTTAACAGTCATAAAACGGTTAGTAACGGCTAGTTTCTGAGGATTTCGGACGACCTAAATCATTTGAAAATCAACGTCAATAAGTTTGAAAATATTTTGTATAAAGAGATAAGCCATTTAAACACTTTTAAACTCAAAAACCATTACCAAAACACTTTGATCATTCAAAGTTTACTGAAAATTCAGAATCAAAAACACACTTGTTAATCAAAAGTTCATTCAAAGCCTTTTAAGAATCAAAAACAAGTTTTGTGCTCTCTTATGCATTCAACGATTCCAAGACAAACAAGTGTAGGGTTTACAAAAGATATACCTATTTAGCAAGTGTTAACCTACACTAGAGTCTTTAAAGCCTTTAATCTCTATATGCTTAGTCCTACAATGTTGAATTAGATTTATGCTTAAATTGATAGCACCGGTATTATCACATAATATAGGCACACAGTTAAATTCTAGACCACAATTAAGTAGAGTGTGATTCATCCATAATACTTGAGCACAACAACTACCGGTGGTGATATATTCAGCCTCAGCGGTAGATAAAGACACACATGATTGTTTTCTACTATACCAAGATACAAGACAACTACCAATAAATTAACAATGACCACTAGTACTTTTACGCTCAACTTTACCACTAGTACTTTTACGCTCAACTTTACATCCGGCAAAATCGAAAGATGAAGATTTTGAAAACCAAAGGCCATAGTCATGCATATCAATCAAATAACGAAAAATGCGCTTGACAGATATTAGATGAGACTCTTTAGGACAAGATTGGAATCTAGCACATATGCACACAACAAACATAATATCTAGTCTACTTGTTGTGAGATAAAGTAAACTTCCAATCATATCTCTATATGCCTTTTCATCAACATTTTTACCTCTCTCATCTTTAGCAAGTTTAGTTGATGAGCTCATTGGAGTGCCTATCCCATTTGCTTGATCCATTCCAAATCTTTTTAATAACTCTTTGGTATACTTTGCTTGATTTATGAAAACTCCATCCTTAGTTTGCTTGATTTGTAGTCCAAGAAAGAAATTCAGTTCTCCCATCATACTCATTTCAAGTTCATTTTGCATTGTTATGGCAAATTCTTCATAAAGAGATGGATTAGTAGCACCAAAAATAATGTCATCCACATAAATTTGCACAAGTAGAATATCATTACTGCTAGAGCATTTTATAAATCGTGTTGCGTCAACTTTTCCTTTTGAAAATCCTTTTGAAAGAAGAAATCTACTTAGTCTTTCATACCAAGCTCTAGGAGCTTGTTTCAATCCATATAAAGCCTTAGTTAGCTTGAAAACATGATTAGGAAACTTTTCATGAATAAAACCAATTGGTTGTTCTACATAAACCTCTTCTTCAATGAAACCACTTAGAAACGCACTTTTGACATCCATTTGAAATAGTTTAAAACCTTTAAAAACAAGCAAAAGCCAAAAGTATTCTTATAGATTCCAATCTAGCTACAGGAGCAAAAGTTTCATCATAATCAATTCCTTCTTCTTGGTTGAAGCCTTGAGCAACAAGTCTAGCTTTATTTCTAACAATTTCTCCTAGTTCATTTAATTTATTTCTAAAAACCCATTTTGTACCAATAATTGAATGATTGTTAGGTCTAGGGACAAGATTCCACACTTTGTTTCTTTCAAACTGATTTAACTCCTCTTGCATTGCAACAATCCAATAATCATCACACAATGAGATAAGAGGGCAAAATTATCAATAAAGTACCGTCTTGTTTTAACTCCTTGGGAGAAATCACCAATGATTTGCTCCTAAGGATGACCTCTTGCATATCTTAGATCCTTTGAAAGCTCTTGGTCATTGCTAGGTTGGCCATCTTGTTCTTGCTCTATTATTTCTTCTTCTTTGGTGTGTTCTTCCAAAGTAGGTGCTTGATGATGAGTTTGATTATCAATCATTGAGGAACCTGCATCATCTTCATTTCTTCTTTCAAGATAAATGTTAGATTCATCAAAGGTCACATGGATAGTTTCTTCAACACATAATGCTCTTTTGTTATAAACTCTATAGGCCTTTTTATTTGATAAATAACCAAGAAAAATACCTTCATCCGATTTTCTATCAAACTTTCCCCTGATTGTCATGAGTATTTAAGATAAAACACTTACAGCCCAAATACCTTAAAATAAATAATTGAAGGAGTTTTATCAAATAGGAGTTCAAAAGGTGTTTTTCGTATGAAAGGTCTTAAAAGAACTCTATTCATTACATAGCAAGCAGTATTTACAACTTCAGCCCAAAAATATTTTGGCAAAGAATTTTCACAAAGCATTGATCTAGCCATCTCTTATAAGGTTCTACTTTTCCTTTCAACAAGACCATTTTGTTGGGGTGTTTTAGCAGCAGAAAAGTTATGAGTAATACCATATTCATCACAAAATTTTGTAAAGCCTTGATTACAAAATTCTCTTCCATTGTCACTTCTAATAGAAATTAGTTTGTACTCAAGGGAGGTTTGGACCTTTTTGAAAAGTTTTGCAAATTCATGATAATTTTCATCCTTTTGAGCTAGAAAGATCACTCATGTAAATCTAGAGAAATCATCAACAATCACATAAGCATATCTTTTACCAACAAGACTAGTAGTCCTCATTGGTCCAAACAAATCCATATGAATTAGTTCAAAAGGTTTTGAGGTAGAAACCATTTTCTTTGGTTTAAAAGATGTTTTTGATTGTTTTCCATGTTGACAAGCATCACAAAGACGAGTTTTATCAAAATACATTTTAGGTAATCCTCTAACTAATTTTTGTGTGCAAAGTTTATTCAATAAATCCATTCTCACACGACCTAATCTTCTATGCCATAGATGTCCATCACTATCATGAATGACACGACATTTGATATCATTTGTAATAAGCTCATCAAGATATAGTACGTATACATTTCCAACTCTATTTGCAACAAAAATAGTTTTGCTACTTGCACTATCAAGAATAGTACATGTGTCAAATTTAAATTTAACTTTACAGCCATTATCACGTAATTGACTAATACTAAGTAGATTATACTTCAAACCATCAATAAGTAATACTTGCTTAATGAGAGGGAAAGAACCTTTACCAATGTTACCGATTCCAAGTATTCTTCTCTTCTTCTTATCACCAAATGTGACAAAACCTTCACTTGCTGGTTGAAGTTCACTAACAAGTGAGGCATTTCCTGTCATGTGTCTTGAGTACAACTCTTTTTTTCCCTTCTCTTCATCTTCAATATCATTCAATCTTTTGACCTTCATCTCATGTGTAAACAGTGATCCAATAAGCTTTTCAAGTGGGAGAGTTTTCCAATCTTTTGATTCCTCATTAGCAAGTGTTCTCGGTTGCCAGGATTTTGGTAGAGCATCCAATATCTTTTTGTTTTGCTCTACAATTGTGTAGTTCTTCCGATAAGCTTTTAAACCAATAAAAATGCTAGTAAATCTTGTAAACATGTCACTAATATTCTCACCTTGCTTCATGGTAAATAGCACATAATCCCTTACTAGCATAGCAAGCTTTGGTTTGCTTTACCCGGGTTTGTTCCTTCACGTGTCACTTGAAGTAATCTCCATATATCATGGGCGGTGTCACATCCACTAACTCGATTATATTCAGTTACATCTAGTGCACAACTTAAAATGTTCATGGCTTGGTAGTTCAATGTCATTTTCTTTGAATCATTCTCATCAAACTCGTCTATAGGCTTTGGCACTAAAGTTACTCCATCAGCTCTCATTTTCATTGATATGTAAGGACCTTTCTCAACAATATTCCACAATCAAAGTTAATAGAACAAATATATATCTTAACTCTAGATTTCCAAAATGTATAATTTGTTCCATCAATTAAAGGTGATCTATTTGTGAAAGATCATTCCAAATAAGGTAAGTTTGAAATATTAGCCATAAGATCTTAACTTCTAGGTTGTAAAACCACACAAAGAAACCCTTGTTCTGACACCAATTGAAAGACCTAAGAAGGGGGGACGGGTGAATTAGGACTTTGGCTAATTTTCAAAAACTATCTCCTTTTTATAAATTGAGTTTGGGCAGATTATATTTACTTGTTTCAATGAAAGAATGATTAAATCAATGACAAAGCAAGAAAAAATTTAAGAGCAATGAACGCAAGCAATTTATAGTGGTTCGATCTCTTCAAGATCTACGTCCACTACCTTGAGTCTAGACTCAAGGATTTCAACCAATCTACTATATGCTCAAGTTCAATAATTACATAAGAGGCTCACCACAAAATGGTTTTATACCAACAACCTCTTTAGTAATTTTACACACAAGGTTCACCCTACCAAAATGATTTTACATCTACAAACCTTGAATCAATATTCCAAAGATCACCCTTACCTAAAAGATTTTATGTTTACAGGAAAACCTTGTAATGAGCAAGTAGAAAACAATATTAAATAGAGAATAGATGAGATGTCACCACTTCTTGGTTGATGATTACACAATATAGCACCACTTCACTTTGTTGTCTTTGGAATCTTGAATGATCACTTGCAAGCACAACACAAAAGAGAGCTTTGCTGTTTTCAAATGATATTGGAGTGTTAGGATTTCTTTGATGTTCAAAAGTTAAAAAAAATCTGAAGTTTATGGCTTTTATAAGTTTCAAAAATTGGTTTTAACAGTCATAAAACGGTTAGTAACGGCTAGTTTCTGAGGATTTCGGACGACCTAAATCATTTGAAAATCAACGTCAATAAGTTTGAAAATATTTTGTATAAAGAGATAAGCCATTTAAACACTTTTAAACTCAAAAACCATTACCAAAACACTTTGATCATTCAAAGTTTACTGAAAATTCAGAATCAAAAACACACTTGTTAATCAAAAGTTCATTCAAAGCCTTTTAAGAATCAAAAACAAGTTTTGTGCTCTCTTATGCATTCAACAGATTCCAAGACAAACAAGTGTAGGGTTTACAAAAGATATACCTATTTAGCAAGTGTTAACCTACACTAGAGTCTTTAAAGCCTTTAATCTCTATATGCTTAGTCCTACAATGTTGAATTAGATTTATGCTTAAATTGATAGCACCGGTATTATCACATAATATAGGCACACAGTTAAATTCTAGACCACAATTAAGTAGAGTGTGATTCATCCATAATACTTGAGCACAACAACTACCGGTGGTGATATATTCAGCCTCAGCGGTAGATAAAGACACACATGATTGTTTTCTACTATACCAAGATACAAGACAACTACCAATAAATTAACAATGACCACTAGTACTTTTACGCTCAACTTTACATCCGGCAAAATCGAAAGATGAAGATTTTGAAAACCAAAGGCCATAGTCATGCGTATCAATCAAATAACGAAAAATGCGCTTGACAGATATTAGATGAGACTCTTTAGGACAAGATTGGAATCTAGCACATATGCACACAACAAACATAATATCTAGTCTACTTGCTGTGAGATAACCTTTTCATCAACATTTTTACCTCTCTCATCTTTATCAAGTTTAGTTGATGAGCTCATTGGAGTGCCTATCCCATTTGCTTGATCCATTCCAAATCTTTTTAATAACTCTTTGGTATACTTTGCTTGATTTATGAAAACTCCATCCTTAGTTTGCTTGATTTGTTGTCCAAGAAAGAAATTCAGTTCTCCCATCATACTCATTTCAAGTTCATTTTGCATTGTTATGGCAAATTCTTCATAAAGAGATGGATTAGTAGCACCAAAAATAATGTCATCCACATAAATTTGCACAAGTAGAATATCATTACTGCTAGAGCATTTTATAAATCGTGTTGCGCCAACTTTTCCTTTTGAAAATCCTTTTGAAAGAAGAAATCTACTTAGTCTTTCATACCAAGCTCTAGGAGCTTGTTTCAATCCATATAAAGCCTTAGTTAGCTTGAAAACATGATTAGGAAACTTTTCATGAATAAAACCAATTGGTTGTTCTACATAAACCTCTTCTTCAATGAAACCACTTAGAAACGCACTTTTGACATCCATTTGAAATAGTTTAAAACCTTTAAAACAAGCAAAAGCCAAAAGTATTCTTATAGATTCCAATCTAGCTACAGGAGCAAAAGTTTCATCATAATCAATTCCTTCTTCTTGGTTGAAGCCTTGAGCAACAAGTCTAGCTTTATTTCTAACAACTTCTCCTAGTTCATTTAATTTATTTCTAAAAACCCATTTTGTACCAATAATTGAATGATTGTTAGGTCTAGGGACAAGATTCCACACTTTGTTTCTTTCAAACTGATTTAACTCCTCTTGCATTGCAACAATCCAATAATCATCACACAATGAGATAAGAGGGCAAAATTATCAATAAAGTACCGTCTTGTTTTAACTCCTTGGGAAACATCACCAATGATTTGCTCCTAAGGATGACCTCTTGCATATCTTAGATCCTTTGAAAGCTCTTGGTCATTGCTAGGTTGGCCATCTTGTTCTCGCTCTATTATTTCTTCTTCTTTGGTGTGTTCTTCCAAAGTAGGTGCTTGATGATGAGTTTGATTATCAATCATTAAGGAACCTATATCATCTTCATTTCTTCTTTCAAGATAAATGTTAGATTCATTAAAGGTCACATGGACAGTTTCTTTAACATATAATGTTCTTTTGTTATAAACTCTATAGGTCTTTTTATTTGATGAATAACCAAGAAAAATACCTTCATCCGATTTTCTCTAAAACTTTCCCAGATTGTCATGAGTATTTAAGATAAAACACTTACAGACCAAATACCTTAAAATAAACAATTGAAGGAGTTTTATCAAATAGGAGTTCAAAAGGTGTTTTTTCAGTATGAAAGGTCTTAAAAGAACTCTATTCATTACATAGCAAGCAAGTATTTACAACTTCAGCCCAAAAATATTTTGGCAAAGAATTTTCACAAAGCATTGATCTAGCCATCTCTTATAAGGTTCTACTTTTCCTTTCAACAAGACCATTTTGTTGGGGGTGTTTTAGCATGTAGAAAAGTTATGAGTAATACCATATTCATCACAAAATTTTGTAAAGCCTTGATTACAAAATTCTCTTCCATTGTCACTTCTAATAGAAATTAGTTTGTACTCAAGGGAGGTTTGGACCTTTTTGAAAAGTTTTGCAAATTCATGATAATTTTCATCCTTTTGAGCTAGAAAGATCACTCATGTAAATCTAGAGAAATCATCAACAATCACATAAGCATATCTTTTACCAACAAGACTAGTAGTCCTCATTGGTCCAAACAAATCCATATGAATTAGTTCAAAAGGTTTTGAGGTAGAAACCAT
This sequence comes from Rauvolfia tetraphylla, assembly GCA_030512225.1. NCBI lineage: Eukaryota > Viridiplantae > Streptophyta > Magnoliopsida > Gentianales > Apocynaceae > Rauvolfia > Rauvolfia tetraphylla. The sequence continues at coordinate 4,927,076 of JAJQKT010000004.1, read as the reverse complement.
TTTCTTTGGTTTAAAAGATGTTTTTTGATTGTTTTCCATGTTGACAAGCATCACAAAGACGAGTTTTATCAAAAATACATTTTAGGTAATCCCTCTAACTAATTTTTTGTGTGCAAAGTTTATTCAATAAATCCATTCTCACACGACCTAATCTTCTATGCCATAGATGTCCATCACTATCATGAATGACACGACATTTGATATCATTTGTAATAAGCTCATCAAGATATAAGTACGTATACATTTCCAACTCTATTTGCAACAAAAATAGTTTTGCTACTTGCACTATCAAGAATAGTACATGTGTCAAATTTAAATTTAACTTTACAGACCATTATCACGTAATTGACTAATACTAAGTAGATTATACTTCAAACCATCAATAAGTAATACTTGCTTAATGAGAGGGAAAGAACCTTTACCAATGTTACCGATTCCAAGTATTCTTCTCTTCTTCTTATCACCAAATGTGACAAAACCTTCACTTGTCTGGTTGAAGTTCACTAACAAGTGAGGCATTTCTCGTCATGTGTCTTGAGTACAACTCTTTTTTTTCCCTTCTCTTCATCTTCAATATCATTCAATCTTTTGACCTTCATCTCATGTGTAAACAAGTGATCCAATAAGCTTTTTCAAGTGGGAGAGTTTTCCAATCTTTTGATTCCTCATTAGCAAGTGTTCTCGGTTGCTGAGATTTTGGTAGAGCATCCAATATCTTTTTGTTTTGCTCTACAATTGTGTAGTTCTTCCGATAAGCTTTTAAACCAATAAAAATGCTAGTAAATCTTGTAAACATGTCACTAATATTCTCACCTTGCTTCATGGTAAATAGCACATAATCCCTTACTAGCATAGCAAGCTTTGGCTGCTTTACCTGGTTTGTTCCTTCACGTGTCACTTGAAGTAATCTCCATATATCATGGGCGGTGTCACATCCACTAACTCGATTATATTCGAGTCACATCTAGTGCACAACTTAAAATGTTCATGGCTTGGTAGTTCAATGTCATTTTCTTTGAATCATTCTCATCAAACTCGTCTATAGGCTTTGGCACTAAAGTTACTCCATCAGCTCTCATTTTCATTGATATGTAAGGACCTTTCTCAACAATATTCCACAATCAAAGTTAATAGAACAAATATATATCTTAACTCTAGATTTCCAAAATGTATAATTTGTTCCATCAATTAAAGGTGATCTATTTGTGAAAGATCATTCCAAATAAGGTAAGTTTGAAATATTAGCCATAAGATCTTAACTTCTAGGTTGTAAAACCACACAAAGAAACCCTTGTTCTGACACCAATTGAAAGACCTAAGAAGGGGGGACGGGTGAATTAGGACTTTGGCTAATTTTCAAAAACTATCTCCTTTTTATAAATTGAGTTTGGGCAGATTATATTTACTTGTTTCAATGAAAGAATGATTAAATCAATGACAAAGCAAGAAAAAATTTAAGAGCAATGAACGCAAGCAATTTATAGTGGTTCGATCTCTTCAAGATCTACGTCCACTACCTTGAGTCTAGACTCAAGGATTTCAACCAATCTACTATATGCTCAAGTTCAATAATTACATAAGAGGCTCACCACAAAATGGTTTTATACCAACAACCTCTTTAGTAATTTTACACACAAGGTTCACCCTACCAAAATGATTTTACATCTACAAACCTTGAATCAATATTCCAAAGATCACCCTTACCTAAAAGATTTTATGTTTACAGGAAAACCTTGTAATGAGCAAGTAGAAAACAAGATTAAATAGAGAATAGTTGAGATGTCACCACTTCTTGGTTGATGATTACACAATATAGCACCACTTCACTTTGTTGTCTTTGGAATCTTGAATGATCACTTGCAAGCACAACACAAAAGAGAGCTTTGCTGTTTTCAAATGATATTGGAGTGTTAGGATTTCTTTGATGTTCAAAAGTTAAAAAAAATCTGAAGTTTATGGCTTTTATAAGTTTCAAAAATTGGTTTTAACAGTCATAAAACGGTTAGTAACGGCTAGTTTCTGAGGATTTCGGACGACCTAAATCATTTGAAAATCAACGTCAATAAGTTTGAAAATATTTTGTATAAAGAGATAAGCCATTTAAACACTTTTAAACTCAAAAACCATTACCAAAACACTTTGATCATTCAAAGTTTACTGAAAATTCAGAATCAAAAACACACTTGTTAATCAAAAGTTCATTCAAAGCCTTTTAAGAATCAAAAACAAGTTTTGTGCTCTCTTATGCATTCAACAGATTCCAAGACAAACAAGTGTAGGGTTTACAAAAGATATACCTATTTAGCAAGTGTTAACCTACACTAGAGTCTTTAAAGCCTTTAATCTCTATATGCTTAGTCCTACAATGTTGAATGAGATTTATGCTTAAATTGATAGCACCGGTATTATCACATAATATAGGCACACAGTTAAATTCTAGACCACAATTAAGTAGAGTGTGATTCATCCATAATACTTGAGCACAACAACTACCGGTGGTGATATATTCAGCCTCAGCGGTAGATAAAGACACACATGATTGTTTTCTACTATACCAAGATACAAGACAACTACCAATAAATTAACAATGACCACTAGTACTTTTACGCTCAACTTTACCACTAGTACTTTTACGCTCAACTTTACATCCGGCAAAATCGAAAGATGAAGATTTTGAAAACCAAAGGCCATAGTCATGCGTATCAATCAAATAACGAAAAATGCGCTTGACAGATATTAGATGAGACTCTTTAGGACAAGATTGGAATCTAGCACATATGCACACAACAAACATAATATCTAGTCTACTTGCTGTAAGATAAAGTAAACTTCCAATCATATCTCTATATGCCTTTTCATCAACATTTTTACCTCTCTCATCTTTATCAAGTTTAGTTGATGAGCTCATTGGAGTGCCTATCCCATTTACTTGATCCATTCCAAATCTTTTTAATAACTCTTTGGTATACTTTGCTTGATTTATGAAAACTCCATCCTTAGTTTGCTTGATTTGTAGTCCAAGAAAGAAATTCAGTTCTCCCATCATACTCATTTCAAGTTCATTTTGCATTGTTATGGCAAATTCTTCATAAAGAGATGGATTAGTAGCACCAAAAATAATGTCATCCACATAAATTTGCACAAGTAGAATATCATTACTGCTAGAGCATTTTATAAATCGTGTTGCGCCAACTTTTCCTTTTGAAAATCCTTTTGAAAGAAGAAATCTACTTAGTCTTTCATACCAAGCTCTAGGAGCTTGTTTCAATCCATATAAAGCCTTAGTTAGCTTGAAAACATGATTAGGAAACTTTTCATGAATAAAACCAATTGGTTGTTCTACATAAACCTCTTCTTCAATGAAACCACTTAGAAACGCACTTTTGACATCCATTTGAAATAGTTTAAAACCTTTAAAACAAGCAAAAGCCAAAAGTATTCTTATAGATTCCAATCTAGCTACAGGAGCAAAAGTTTCATCATAATCAATTCCTTCTTCTTGGTTGAAGCCTTGAGCAACAAGTCTAGCTTTATTTCTAACAACTTCTCCTAGTTCATTTAATTTATTTCTAAAAACCCATTTTGTACCAATAATTGAATGATTGTTAGGTCTAGGGACAAGATTCCACACTTTGTTTCTTTCAAACTGATTTAACTCCTCTTGCATTGCAACAATCCAATAATCATCACACAATGAGATAAGAGGGCAAAATTATCAATAAAGTACCGTCTTGTTTTAACTCCTTGGGAGACATCACCAATGATTTGCTCCTAAGGATGACCTCTTGCATATCTTAGATCCTTTGAAAGCTCTTGGTCATTGCTAGGTTGGCCATCTTGTTCCTGCTCTATTATTTCTTCTTCTTTGGTGTGTTCTTCCAAAGTAGGTGCTTGATGATGAGTTTGATTATCAATCATTGAGGAACCTGCATCATCTTCATTTCTTCTTTCAAGATAAATGTTAGATTCATCAAAGGTCACATGGATAGTTTCTTCAACACATAATGCTCTTTTGTTATAAACTCTATAGGCCTTTTTATTTGATAAATAACCAAGAAAAATACCTTCATCCGATTTTCTATCAAACTTTCCCAGATTGTCATGAGTATTTAAGATAAAACACTTACAGCCAAATACCTTAAAATAAACAATTGAAGGAGTTTTATCAAATAGGAGTTCAAAAGGTGTTTTTCGTATGAAAGGTCTTAAAAGAACTCTATTCATTACATAGCAAGCAGTATTTACAACTTCAGCCCAAAAATATTTTGGCAAAGAATTTTCACAAAGCATTGATCTAGCCATCTCTTATAAGGTTCTACTTTTCCTTTCAACAAGACCATTTTGTTGGGGTGTTTTAGCAGCAGAAAAGTTATGAGTAATACCATATTCATCACAAAATTTTGTAAAGCCTTGATTACAAAATTCTCTTCCATTGTCACTTCTAATAGAAATTAGTTTGTACTCAAGGGAGGTTTGGACCTTTTTGAAAAGTTTTGCAAATTCATGATAATTTTCATCCTTTTGAGCTAGAAAGATCACTCATGTAAATCTAGAGAAATCATCAACAATCACATAAGCATATCTTTTACCAACAAGACTAGTAGTCCTCATTGGTCCAAACAAATCCATATGAATTAGTTCAAAAGGTTTTGAGGTAGAAACCATTTTCTTTGGTTTAAAAGATGTTTTTGATTGTTTTCCATGTTGACAAGCATCACAAAGACGAGTTTTATCAAAATACATTTTAGGTAATCCTCTAACTAATTTTTGTGTGCAAAGTTTATTCAATAAATCCATTCTCACACGACCTAATCTTCTATGCCATAGATGTCCATCACTATCATGAATGACACGACATTTGATATCATTTGTAATAAGCTCATCAAGATATAGTACGTATACATTTCCAACTCTATTTGCAACAAAAATAGTTTTGCTACTTGCACTATCAAGAATAGTACATGTGTCAAATTTAAATTTAACTTTACAGCCATTATCACGTAATTGACTAATACTAAGTAGATTATACTTCAAACCATCAATAAGTAATACTTGCTTAATGAGAGGGAAAGAACCTTTACCAATGTTACTGATTCCAAGTATTCTTCTCTTCTTCTTATCACCAAATGTGACAAAACCTTCACTTGTTGGTTGAAGTTCACTAACAAGTGAGGCATTTCCTGTCATGTGTCTTGAGTACAACTCTTTTTTTCCCTTCTCTTCATCTTCAATATCATTCAATCTTTTGACCTTCATCTCATGTGTAAATAGTGATCCAATAAGCTTTTCAAGTGGGAGAGTTTTCCAATCTTTTGATTCCTCATTAGCAAGTGTTCTCGGTTGCCAGGATTTTGGTAGAGCATCCAATATCTTTTTGTTTTGCTCTACAATTGTGTAGTTCTTCCGATAAGCTTTTAAACCAATAAAAATGCTAGTAAATCTTGTAAACATGTCACTAATATTCTCACCTTGCTTCATGGTAAATAGCACATAATCCCTTACTAGCATAGCAAGCTTTGGCTGCTTTACCTGGTTTGTTCCTTCACGTGTCACTTGAAGTAATCTCCATATATCATGGGCGGTGTCACATCCACTAACTCGATTATATTCAGTTACATCTAGTGCACAACTTAAAATGTTCATGGCTTAGTAGTTCAATGTCATTTTCTTTGAATCATTCTCATCAAACTCGTCTATAGGCTTTGGCACTAAAGTTACTCCATCAGCTCTCATTTTCATTGATATGTAAGGACCTTTCTCAACAATATTCCACAATCAAAGTTAATAGAACAAATATATATCTTAACTCTAGATTTCCAAAATGTACAATTTGTTCCATCAATTAAAGGTGATCTATTTGTGAAAGATCCTTCCAAATAAGGTAAGTTTGAAATATTAGCCATAAGATCTTAACTTCTAGGTTGTAAAACCACACAAAGAAGCCATTGTTCTGACACCAATTGAAAGACCTAAGAAGGGGGGACGGGTGAATTAGGACTTTGGCTAATTTTCAAAAACTATCTCCTTTTTATAAATTGAGTTTGGGCAGATTATATTTACTTGTTTCAATGAAAGAATGATTAAATCAATGACAAAGCAAGAAAAAATTTAAGAGCAATGAACGCAAGCAATTTATAGTGGTTCGATCTCTTCAAGATCTACGTCCACTACCTTGAGTCTAGACTCAAGGATTTCAACCAATCTACTATATGCTCAAGTTCAATAATTACATAAGAGGCTCACCACAAAATGGTTTTACACCAACAACCTCTTTAGTAATTTTACACACAAGGTTCACCCTACCAAAATGATTTTACATCTACAAACCTTGAATCAATATTCCAAAGATCACCCTTACCTAAAAGATTTTATGTTTACAGGAAAACCTTGTAATGAGCAAGTAGAAAACAAGATTAAATAGAGAATAGATGAGATGTCACCAGTTCTTGGTTGATGATTACACAATATAGCACCACTTCAATTTGTTGTCTTTGGAATCTTGAATGATCACTTGTAAGCACAAGACAAAAGAGAGCTTTGATGTTTTCAAATGATATTGGAGTGTTAGGATTTCTTTGATGTTCAAAAGTTAAAAAAAATCTGAAGTTTATGGCTTTTATAAGTTTCAAAAATTGGTTTTAACAGTCATAAAACGGTTAGTAACGGCTAGTTTCTGAGGAGTTCGGACGACCGAACTTGTTCCTCCTCGTCCGAAGTGTCGTCCAAACTTTATTGTTACATGTTGTCTGGGAAAATTCGGACGACCGAACTTTCCCCAATGCATCCAAACTTGCATCCAAATTTCTCTGAAAAAACAATAACCAAGCTTGCAGGGAAAATTCAGACAGCCGAATTTTAACCCTCGCACCTGAACTTGCGTCCGAATTTCTCCGGAAGTACAGTAGCCAATTTCAAAGTTTTGACGTCCGAAGTTGCGTTTGAACTATTCAAACTTTGTGAAATCATTTGAAAGTCAACCTAAATAAGTTTGAAAACATTTTGTATAAAGAGATAAGTCATTTAAACACTTTTACACTCAAAAACCATTACCAAGACATTTTGACCATTCAAAGGTTACTCAAAATCATTTAAGACTCAAAAACACACTTGTTAATCAAAAGTTCATTCCAAGCCTTTTAATATTGAAAAACAAGTTTTGTGCTCTCTTATGCATTCAACAGATTCCATGACAAACCAGTGTAGGGTTTACAAAAGATATACCTATTTAGCAAGTGTAAACCTACACTAGAGTCTTTAATGCCTTCAATCCATAGGAATGCTCTACATTCTTGATCCTTGATCACACTTGAGTTGTCCTTAACACTTTTTGCTTCAAGGAAATAAGAACTCTGAAATACCTAAGAGGGGGGTGAAATACCTTTTATACGTCTAAGAAAAGAACAGATTATATGGGTCAAGTTATAAGCAATTTATAGCACAGCAATACAAGAAAGTAAGATCAAAGAACACAAGCAATTTATAGTGGTTCGATCCTCAAGATCTACGTCCACTACCTTAAGCCTACACTTAAGGATTTCAATCAATCTACTATAAGCTTAGGTTTACAAATTACAAGAGAGGCTCACCACACTATGGTTTTATACTCATAACCTCGTCTAGTAACTTTTACAAACAAGGCTCACCACACACAATGGTTTTATATCTCAAAAAACCTTGAATCAAAACTTCAAGGATCACCCTTATCTAAAGGGTTTTATGTTATCTAGATAACGTTGCAAGAGCTAGTAGAAAAATACAATTTGATAAAAAGGTAAGAGTGTGTAGATCTTACTACTTGTTGGTAGATTTTTACACAAACTTGCACCTTCACACTTTGATATCTTTGGATTGATCAATTGAATGCACAAGACATAAGAGAGATTAAGAAATGTTTGTAAAAGGCTTTAGAATGCTTAGAGTTTTCAAGAATTCAAAACTTACAAAAAATCTGAAGTTTATAGCTTTTATAGATGTGAAAATTTAAATGCAACAGCTATAAAACAGCTAGTTTCAGAGAAGTTGGGACGTCCGAACTTCATGCCATTCGTCCCAACTTGCGTCCGAACTTTACTGTGCCAAGTTGTCTAGAAACGTTCAGACGTCCGAACTTTTCCTCATGCGTCCAAACTTGCATCCGAACTTCTCTGGAAAAACAGTGACCATGCTATCAGAGAAAGTTTGGACGTCCGAACTTTACTCCATGCATCCGAACTTGCGTCTGAACTTCTCTGGATGCACAGTAACCATTTCCAAAGTTTGGACGACCAAACTTGCATCCAAACTTATCAAATTTAGTCAAATCTTTTGAAAATCATTGTTAATAACATTGAAAACGTTTTGGATGAATGGACACATCATTTAGGCACATTTAAACACAAAAACCGTTACAAAAACATTTTGATCATACAAAATTTTCTTAAGATCATTTGAGATTTAAAAAATCTACTTGTTATCACAAAGTTTATTGAAAACCATTTTAAAAATAAGTTTTGTGCTCTCTTATAAATTCAACTGATTCTAAGACATACAAGTGTAGAGTTTACAAAAAAATATGTATTTAGTATAAGAACTCTACACTTTAAGTCTTCAATGCCTTCAATCACCTTGAACATACTCTTCAATCTTCGATCACCTTTGGTATGTTTGAGTTCTTCTTGCATTGTGACAACAAGGCAATAAGACTTCATGCTTCTCAATCTATCAATCCTATCACTCAAACATACAAGCACATTAGTTCTCATCAATGTTTGCCATTATTCAAAACTAATCATAACTTCATGATTTGCCCTTAGGGCTAACAATCTCCCCCTTTTTGATGATGACAAACTTTGATGCAAAATGTGATGGATTTAAACAATTTAGTACAACGAAGCATTAATGTCAATGATGAATAATAGTCAATTTAGCACATTGACATACAAAAGTCTCAATATGAGCCTATGACCCAACCAACCTCCATTTACCTCCTTCCTTCCAACTAGATAGAAGATATAGCATTTAAACATTTAGAAAACTTCTAAGAGAGGTTTTAAAGGTTGTAAAAGTTTAACAATGCTCCCCCTTAGATTGTGCTCATTTTTCAACAAATTTGAACTTGAGATACTAAGCATCCTAACTTTGACATATCAAGTCCAAACTTTAAAATAAGTAAAATGAAAGCTGTAATTTTTGAAAATAAGCTTTCCTAAGATTTTTCAAACATATTAGAAGGGATTAAAACATATTTGAATCAATTTGAACAACAAAGGAGCACATTTTGGAAATAAATTATGGATGCATATGAATTTCAGGACATGCATCCGAATTTTTAAATTTCAAGTCCAAACTGGAAAATATGTGAGATGAAGGCTTTAATTCTTGAAAGTAAGCTTTTCTAAGATTGTTCAAATATGATAGGGAGGAATGAAACAATTTTCAAACAATTTGAACAGCTGAAAAATCAATTTTGGCAAGACAGTTTGGATGCGTCCGAACTTTTGGTTTGCATCCGAACTTCAAGTCCAAACTTTTGAACTCTATCCTCACATATAATAAATCTTCCAGTTTTAAATTTCAAATGCACCAAAATAGTCAAATATACCACAAAACAATACACACTCATATCAGCATACACATTGCAGCACATTGCATCACACATTGCAGGTACATATAGAAAATATCAGCACATTGCAGCCATCATTTCTTCTCCCCCTTTTGTTATCAATCAAAGTTGGGGTAAATGAAAATGAGGCTGACAATTACTAAAGGAAGCTCTCAACTCTAAGGTTTCATCATTGAGCTTCATAAAAAGAGACTATTACATAGACTGTAAAAAAAATTGATAAAGTGCAGAAACAGAAATTTAAAGTGCAAATCAGAGAAATTTCATAAAAACATACTGGTAAGTGTTCATAATAATAAAAGCAGTAAATGAAGAGAAGAGTGAAGATATGCTTAGTCTTTGGATGTTGATGGAGAGTCCTTTCTTGGGTTCTTCTTGACAGCAACATGCTTGACTCTTCCATGGCCAAATGCTGGATTAGATGGAGTAGATATTTCAGCCCTTGCAATTTGGGCTCCTTCTTGACTGATTTCAGCTTGCTGCACTTCTTGATCTCTTCCTTGAGACTCCATGATCTGCTCCTTGCCATTCCCTTGATCACCATCATTATCATCATCTCCACTGTCACTGTCACTGCCTTCTTCATTCTCCTTGTTTTCTTCATCATCCTCATCATCATTTCTTCTTGAGTTTTAGAAGGCCCTTCACCACTTTGAGGATTTCTTATCAACATTTCCTCAATATGCTTGACTCTATTTTCCAAGCTGTCCAGTTTTCCAAGCACCAAAGGAGCAAATGTTTCAAAGAATTTATACATTTTCTCCATTTCTTTCATGTGATTGTTTAGTGCTTCTTGAATTGTACCTCCTCTTGAAATCTCTTCAGCGCTAGGCCCTTCTCCAACCGTAGGATGTGACTGAGAAGTAGGCTCTTCTTCAAAAAGTCTTCTCTTGGTGGGAGGTTGCTCCTCCTCACTTGTTGAATCATGCCTTCTTTTAGTTTTCATTTCTCTAGCCCATATTTCTGCCTCATCTTCTTCCTCATCAGTTTCCTCAACTTCAACTCTCCTTGGAGGGGTTTCTCTTTTAGTTCTCCACACTCCACTCTCTTTTAGTTAATTGCATTCTCTTGAGGGAATCATTGGTATAAATTTGTCCTCTTTTAAAGGTTTGTCCTCTAACAAGCAGCTTGACTCTATAATGCTTGAAAAATCTTGTCAAGAGTCTTCCATATGGTAATGCCTTGTTATCAGTTTGTCTAGCCCCATACATATGCTTCAATGCCATGTATCCAAAATTTAAATTCCTATGCTCATGCAAAGCAAGCATAATCACCATATGAATGTTCCCCACAAATGTTTTGTGACCAAAGTTAGGAATGATCATGGTTGTAATCATATGATGCATTATTCTTCCTCTTTCTAAAGCCTTAACTTCCCTTTCCTTATGGTCCTAAACTCTCTACCATTTGTGAAAGCTTCTTCAAATCTAGCATTTGTAAATAGTTCTCGTTCATAGCAATGTTGTCCCAAAGAAAAATATCTTGCTCCAACATCACTCACTCCACAAATTCTATTCACTAGTGCATCATTGAATTCAAAATCCATTTGTGATACTCTAGAGGAATACCATTGATTTACATTCTCTCCCTCATATTCTATTCTTTCTTCTTTTAAATTTGCATAGAATTCATACACTAGGGAGGGATAGTATTCTTCATCAATAGCTAATAGATTGCTCCAGCCAATATCACCAAAAAGAGATAGGACATTACCCATGCTTTTGAGCTTTTCAAAATCAACTCTGTTTCCAGGGATGATTTTTCTTGATTTCTTGCTCCATTCTTCAAACTCGGTTGCAGCCTTGACAGAAAAGAACTTGTCTGCTCCAAATGAGGACTGTGGAACCCTAATTCTCCTTGGTTCATTGAGAGCTCGTCCTCCTTCACTGACTTTTCGTTTCCCTTTTCCTTTCTCAATGTTTGCTCCCTTAGTTCTCACCATGATGATTTCCCTGATGAAAAGCAGAGAAATCTGAGAAGTATTTAGAGTTAGGGCGTCAAAAATCCAAGTGATTTGATGTGAAAATGGTGAAATTTCAGAAAGATTTCAGTTTGGACGCGAATGGGTAGGCAAGCAAGGGTTTAAAATAGGAGAGAGTTCGGATGTATAAATTGTGAGTAACGGCTATTTTGGTTCCTTAAAAAACTGCTGTAACTGCTGTAAACCGCAAAGTTCGGACGTCCAAAGTTTTTTGGTCTGCGACCGAACATGCGTCCGAACTTCTCTGTTTCTTCAGTTTCAGAAAGTTCGGACGTCCGAACTTTCTATCATGCGTCCGAACTTTTCTGTCCAGAATTTTCTGACAAAGTTTGGACGATCAATTTTCACTCAATGCATCCGAATTTTTCCTACTTTTGACACACTTAAACAAACACATTAGTAATTAAATTTTGAAATTCCTAAAAGCCTTCTTAGATAGCTAAACCTTTCTTCAGCCAATGACTTGGTAAAAATATCAGCAATTTGATCATTAGTGTTTACATATTCCAAGCATATATCCTTTTTAGCAACATGATCACGAATAAAATGGTGCTTAATCTCTATATGCTTTGTTCTAGAATGTTGAATGGGATTTATGCTCAAGTTGATAGCACTAGTATTATCACATAGAATAGGCACACAGTTAAATTTTAAACCATAATCAAGTAGAGTGTGTTGCATCCATAAAATTTGAACAGAACAACTACCAGCTGCAATGTATTCAGCTTCAGCAGTAGACAAAGACACACAAGCTTGTTTTTTTACTATACCAAGACGCAAGACAACCACCAAGAAATTTACAATGACCACTTGTACTTTTTCGTTCAACTTTGCATCCAGCATAATTAGCATCCGAATATCCAATAAGATCAAAAGATGAAGATTTTGAAAACCAAAGACCATAGTCATGTGTATCAATCAAATAACGAAAAATACGTTTGACAGAAATTAAATGAGATTCTTTAGGACATGATTGAAATCTAGCACATAAGCACACAACAAACATAATATCAGGTCTACTTGCTGTGAGATAGAGTAAACTCCCAATCATACCTCTATATGACTTCTCATCCACATTTTTACCTTTTTCATCTTTGTCAAGTTTAGTTGATGAGCTCATTGGAGTACCTATCCCTTTTGCTTGATCCATTCCAAATCTTTTCAAAAGCTCATTCGTATACTTAGCTTGATTTATGAAGACTCCATCTTTGGTTTGCTTAATTTGCAGTCCAAGAAAGAAATTCAATTCTCCCATCATGCTCATTTCAAATTCATTTTGCATAGATTTGGCAAAGTCTTCACACAGAGATATGTTAGTAGCACCAAAAATTATATCATCAACATAAATTTGCACAAGTAAAATATCATTATTGGTAGATATTTTTATAAAAAGAGTTGTGTCTACTTTTCCTTTTGCAAAACCTTTTGAAAGAAGAAATCCACTCAATCTTTCATACCAAGCTCTTGGGGCTTGTTTCAATCCATAGAGAGCTTTGGTTAACTTGAAGACATGATTTGGAAATTTTTCATGAATAAAACCTGGAGGTTGCTCTACATAAACCTCTTCTTCAATAAAACCATTTAGAAAAGCACTTTTGACATCCATTTGAAATAGTTTAAAACCTTTAAAACAAGCAAAAGCCAAAAGTATTCTTAAAGATTCCAATCTGGTTACTGGAGCAAAGGTTTCATCATAATCAATGCCTTCTTCTTGGTTGAATCCTTGAGCAACAAGTCTAGCCTTATTTCTAACAACTTCTCCTAATTCATTTAATTTATTTCTAAAAACCCATTTTGTACCAATAATGGAATGATCATGGGGTCTTGGAACAAGAGTCCAAACTTTATTCCTTTCAAACTGATTTAACTCTTCTTCCATAGCAATAATCCAAAAATTATCACTCAATGCATCATCAATGTTTTTAGGTTCTAAATGAGATAAAAATGTAAAATTATCAATAAAGTACCGCCTTGTTTTAACTCATTGGGAGACATCACCAATGATTTGCTCCTTAAGATGGCCTTTTGCATAGGTTAGATCCTTTGGAAGCTCTTGATCATTGCTTTGTTGACCATCTTGTTCTTGTTCCATTATTTCTTCTTCCTTAGCATGTTCTTCCAAAGTGGGTACCTGAAGATGAGTTTGATTTTCAAACATTGAGGAACCTGCATCATCTTCATTTCTTCTTTGAAGATAAATGTTAGATTCATCAAAAGTTACATGAATAGTTTCTTCAACACATAATGTCCTTTTGTTATAGACTCTATATGCCTTTTTATTTGATGAATAGCCAAGAAATATACCTTCATCTAATTTTCTGTCAAACTTACCAAGATTGTCACTAGTGCTTAAAATAAACCACTTACAGCCAAAAACTTTAAAATAGACAATTGATGGAGTTTTATCAAATAGAAGTTCAAAAGGTGTTTTTCTTATAAAAGGTCTTAGTAAAACTCTATTCATTACATAGCAAGCTGTATTTACAGCTTCAGCCCAAAAATATTTTGGTAAGGAATTTTCACAAAGCATTGATCTAGCCATTTCTTGTAAAGTTCTGTTTTTCCTTTCAACAACACCATTTTGTTGAGGTGTTTAGGCAGATGAAAAATTATGAGTGATGCCATACTCATCACAAAATTTTGTAAAATCTTGGTTACAAAACTCTCTTCCATTGTCACTTCTAATAGAAATCAGTTTGCAATCAAGAGAAATTTGAAGCTTTTTGAAAAGTTTTGAAAATTCTTAAAATGTTTCATCTTTTTGTGATAAGAAGACTACCCATGTAAATCTTGAAAAATCATCAACAATCACATAAGCATATCTTTTACCACCAAGACTAGTAGTCCTCATAGGTCCAAATAAATCCATGTGAACTAGTTCAAGAGGTTTTGAGGCAGAAATCATTTTCTTTGGTTTAAAAGATGTTTTTGATTATTTTCCATATTGACAAGCATCACAAAGATGGGTTTTATCAAAATGCATTTTTAGTAATCCTCTAACTAGTTATTGTGTGAAAAGTTTGTTCAATAAATCAATGCTCACATGTCCTAATCTTCTATGCCATAAAAATCCATCATTGTCATGAATGGCAAGACATTTAATATCATTAGTAATAAGCTCATCAAGATATAACACATATACATTACTAACTCTTTTAGCAACAAAAATAGTTTTATTACTTGCACTGTCAAGAATAGTACAAGTATCACATTTAAACTCAACTTTGCAACCATTGTCACATAATTGACTAATACTAAGTAAATTATACTTTAAACCATCAATAAGTAAAACTTGCTTGATAAGAGGGAAAGAACCTTTACCAATGTTACCTATTCCAAGTATTTTCTCTTTCTTCTTATCTCCAAATGTGACAAAACCTTCACTTGTAGCTTGAAGCTCACTAACAAATGATGCATTTCCAGTCATGTGCCTTGAGCAGCCACTATCAAGAAACCATTTGGTGGCACTTGATCTTGAGGCAAATTGTACCTATACCAAATTAGAAAGAGTGATTTTTGGTACCCATATCTTCTTGGGTCCAAGGGGGTTGGTAATAGTTCCTTTGACTTTTCAAATGGTCTTAACACCATTTTCTATCTTTCTTTTTATAAAACATCTAGAAACCTTCTGTCCATGCTTACCACAATATGGGCAACAAGTATGAGACCTAGAATGAGAAGATTCTTTAACAAATAACTTTTTTTGTTTTGGTTCAAAACAATCATGTGTAAAACCAAGACCATGTTTTACAAATGAAGATCTTTGATAACCAAGTAGTTTATTTAAATTTTCTCTTCCATTTGTAAATCTCTCAATGCATAAAGTAAGATCATTAACTTTCCTTTTTAAAGACTCATGATCTTTTAGCATTGATTCAAGAGAAACAATTCTTGTACAAAGCTTTTTGTTTTCAAAAGATACGTTTTGTATGGTTGTATTCAAAACTTCTTTTTCAATGGTAAGGCAATTAATGGTCTCAAGAAGTTTATCATTTTCAACACATAATTTTGATTTCTCATTTGATAAATCATTGATTTTGAATTTCATTTCTTTGTTTCTTTTTGAAGCCTTTTTCAACTCTTCATACAGTTCTACAATCAAATCACTAGAATCAATATCATCATCACAGAAATTCGAAATAGAAGGTGAAGATTGTACCTCATCGTCAATGGCCATAAAGCATATGTTGGCCTTCCCTTCACTGTCATCCTCGCTCTCTTGTTGATCCCACGTTCCAGCTAATCCTTTTCCTTTCTTGGCAGATTTCTTTCTGTTTTTGCTGTCTCTTTCCCTCTCTAACACTTTGGGACAGTCAGCAATAAGATGCTCTGTGCTCTTGCATTCAAAGCATTGAGGTTTATAGGATGAGGATTGTCCACTCTTCTTGACTGGCTTTCTTCCTTTCTTGAGAAACTCCTTTTTGTAGAATCTCTTGAACTTCCTCACTGCCATTGCAATCTCTTCTTCTCCACTGTTTCCTCCTTCTTCTTCACTTGAAGATAGTTCTTGTTCACTCAAGTGATTTGAAGCATTGAGTACAATTCCTTTTCTTCCCTTTTCTTCATCTTCCTTGTCATTCAACCGTTTCATCTTCATTTCATGTGTGAGTAGTGATCCGATAAGCTCTTCAAGAGGAAGAGTTTTTAGATCTTTGGACTCCTCAATAGCAAGTGTCTTTGGCTGCCAGGATTTTGGTAGAGCATCCAAAATCTTCCTGTTTTGCTCTACCATGGTATAGCTTTTACCATAAGCTTTCAAGCCATTAAAAATGTTAGTAAACCTTGTAAACATATCACTAATATTTTCACCTTGTTTCATGGTAAACAGCTGATAATCTCTAACAAGCATAGCAAGTTTAGATTCTTTAACTTGATTAGTACCTTCATGCGTAATTTGGAGTAATCTCCACATATCATGAGCAGAATCACACCCACTAACTGTATTGTATTCAGTAACATCTAATGCACAACTTAATATGTTCATGGCTTGATAGTTTAATGTCATTTTCCTTGAATCATGCTCATCAGATTCATCAGTGGATTTGGGTTCTGAGGTTACTCCATCTGCTCTCATTTTCATTGGGACATAAGGACCTTTCTCAACTATGTTCTACAAATCAAAATTGATAGAACAAATATATATTTTAACTCTACACTTTCAAAAAGTGTAATTTGTTCCATCAAATAAAGGTGGTCAATTTGTAGATGATCCTTCTAGGTAAGGTAGGTTTGAAATATTAGCCATAGGATCTTTGTCTTCTAGGTTGTAAAACCACACAAAGAAGTTCTAGCTCTGATACCAATTGAAATACCTAAGAGGGGGGTGAATTAGGTATTTGGCTAATTTTGGCAAATTAAAACCTTTTATACGTCTAAGCAAAGAACAGATTATATGAGTCAAGTTATAAGCAATTTATAGCACAGCAATACAAGAAAGTAAGATCAAAGAACACAAGCAATTTATAGTGGTTCGATCCTCAAGATCTACGTCCACTACCTTAAGCCTACACTTAAGGATTTCAATCAATCTACTATAAGCTCAGGTTTACAAATTACAAGAGAGGCTCACCACACACAATGGTTTTATATCTCAAACAACCTTGAATCACAACTTCAAGGATCACCCTTATCTAAAGGGTTTTATGTTATCGAGATAACCTTGCAAGAGCTAGTAGAAAAACACAATTTGGTAAAAAGATAAGAGTGTGTAGATGTTACCACTTGTTGGTAGATTTTTACACAAATTTGCACCTTCACACTTTGATGTCTTTGGATTGATCAATTGAATGCACAAGACATAAGAGAGCTTAAGAAATGTTTGTAAAAGGCTTTAGAATGCTTAGAGTTTTCAAGAATTCAAAACTTACAAAAAATCTGAAGTTTATAGCTTTTATAGATGTGAAAATTCAAATGCAACAGCTATAAAACGGCTAATTTCAGAGAAGTTGGGACGTCCGAACTTCACGCCATTCGTCTGAACTTGCGTCCGAACTTTACTATGCCAAGCTGTCCAAACATCCAAACTTTTCCTCATGCGTCCTAACTTACATCCGAACTTCTCTGGAAAAACAGTGACCATGCTATCAGAGAAAGTTTGGACGTCCGAACTTTACTCCATGCGTCCGAACTTGCGTCTGAACTTCTCTGGATGCACAGTAACCATTTCCAAAGTTTGGACGACCAAACTTGCATCCAATCTTATCAAATTTAGTCAAATCTTTTGAAAATCATTGTTAATAACATTGAAAACGTTTTGGATGAATGGACACATCATTTAGGCACATTTAAACACAAAAACCGTTACAAAAACATTTTGATCATACAAAATTTTCTTAAGATCATTTGAGATTTCAAAAACCTACTTGTTATCACAAAGTTTATTGAAAACCATTTTAAAAATAAGTTTTGTGCTCTCTCATGCATTCAACTGATTCTAAGACATACAAGTGTAGAGTTTACAAAAAAATACGTATTTAGTATAAGAACTCTACACTCTAAGTCTTCAATGCCTTCAATCACCTTGAACATACTCTTCAATCTTCAATCACCTTTGGTATGTTTGAGTTGTTCTTGCACTGTGACAACAAGGCAATAAGACTTCATGCTTCTCAATCTATCAATCCTATCACTCAAACATACAAGCACATTAGTTCTCATCAATATTTGCCATTATTCAAAACTAATCATAACTTCATGATTTGCCCTTAGGGCTAACAAACTCCTTACTTCTTAATCCAACAATCTTATCACACAAATGACAGAAGAATTAGTCCTCATCAATGTTTGTCATTAATCAAAACTAATCATAACTACATAATTTGCCCTTAGGGCTAGCGATAAGCCTGAAGACAATGTGTCCCCTATCGAATTTTGGATGGCTATCAAGGATATTGTACAAGTTGGCTCATTCTCACGGTGATCAGCCACCCTTGCTCTATTATATCTCCAATTGGGAGAGCAACGAGGATTAGGTCCAGGCAGATGGCTGACAATCTTACTTTGCTACAACCATAGATTTATGAGTATTTTTATATAGTCGCACCACCTGTACATCCTAATTGGGGCCTCAAACAGTCAAGACATTAGCTAACTCTCATAACAACCTCCTACAATATAGGATGCAGGTAGATGCTCTCATGCGAGATTGGGTACTGATAATTAATTAATTATAATTTTATTTATTTATCTTCTCTAAATAACATTATTTTCCTTTACTAATTATTTTCACGTAGGTTTTATGAATTCCATTCAAGAGTGTTGACACAACATTCATATCGATGACTTTTTTCAAGGGTACCATTAGAGATGGGGATGTAGTTGAGTCGTACACTCCAGATCGAGTGTTAAGACAATTTGGATTTGTCCAGACTATTTAATGTACCCTATATTACCGATTGGCTGCTATCGACTAGTTGATGAAAAGAAGTATTGTGTTACTTACTCATTCATAGCAATCGCTTGCACCAGATCAAATTATCATAAAATCTCACCTCGATACCTAGCAGAGATTGCATATCAAACTATCTAAGAGTAAAATCATTGCATATGCACACACGGGTTCAAAATCCCATGTATATTCTAATAGGATCCTTCTATCCTCAACAACATGCTGCACCAGCTAAGACAGTATATTTTTTTGGTTATGTTTATAGTATTTTATATTGTTATGCAATTAATTTTTATACACCAAATAAAATATGTTGGTAGGTACTCGTAAAAATTGGTTCTTACTTGAAGCAGTCATTTCCACATAATGCAGCAATATGAGCAATGAAGAGCAATTATCTTTAGTCTACAATACTGCCCCCATCCATAAAGGTCACTTGAAAGATTGTTATGGAGAGGATTCTGATGAAAACATTTTACCATGTGGCACAACTGAAAATCAACTTAGGCATAAGTGTAGAATAGATTGATAATTAATATATTTTTACACTATAATTTTACAATTACTTTCTTTTACTGTTGTATTAGAACATAGTTTTAGCATGTATTTTTAATTTCTTATGATGATTTTATTAATGATCAATATTATAATTTAATAATAGATAAATTAATAAAAAATGAAATAATATAAAATGACCATAATATTCTTGGTATAATATGATGAAAATGCCCTTGATGTAATCATTTCATATACAATTTTTAAAAAATAAAATAAATAACAATTAACGAATACAAAATCAACACATCTCTATTGTTTGTGCTTGGGTCATCTGGAGGTACAATCATCTATGAAGTTATTTCATTCGCAGATACTCAAATCTACATAACACTGCCAACTTGAATCTAGGGAGGTAATGGACAATCATGGGATATCTTTAACACCACAAAATGCCTTATTGTATCCAAGTGTCCAATCGTGTAAATGTATGACGACTTCTCTTGATTGCTTCACAATGGTAAGAATGTTATCAGATTGACCATATATATAGATGAGCAAATAACATTATATTTTGTTGCTATAACCCAACCTACCTCTAATATATCGATCTAATAACCTTCAAGTGCTCTACTTGTAAAGGACTGCCAGCTATTATTTGATTATTTATCCTTGCACACCTAACATAACTTGACCATATAATGATTTTCTTAACAGTATATCATGCACCAACTCAGCTCTCACTATGGACCAATATAATTCCCTACCATATAAAAAAATATGATACAACTTTGTATCCACAATTGCCATCAAATTGAACATCTAGGAAGTCTTCAATATACAAGTGAATATCAAGCGATAAGTCAGATGTATATTGATCTTTGTCTTTGCCTCCAAAAAAATAAAATAAAATTACATATTGATCTCTAATATGGTCTAGAACGTAGATGGACAAAATGATTTACTTTTTTTATACATGTTCTGGATACATTCTTGCAGTATACTCCCATGCTGATTTATCTCTTTTAATACTTAAGTTTTGCTTCAGTCGGCCTTTAGGGTTCCTTACAACTGGCTCATCATGATCCTCCTTGTTTGACTGCAGTATTCTCCTAATTCGTACCATGTAATCTCTTTCGACATCAAAACCTCTTGAACTTGATCATATGGACTTGTTTGGACCAATGAGGACCACTAGTCTTAGTGGTAAGAGATATGCATATGTGATTGTTGATGATTTCTCAAGATTTACATGGATGATCTTTCTAGCTCAAAAGGATGAAGTTTTTCATGAATTTGTAAAACTTTTCAAAAAAGTCCAAATCTCCCTTGAGTGCAAATTGATTTCTATTAGAAGTGACAATGAAAGAGAATTTTATAATCAAGACTATACAAAATTTTGTGATGAAAATAGTATTACACACAATTTTTCAATTGCCAAAACACCCCAAAAAATGGTGTTGTTGAAAGGAAAAATAGAACTTCACAAGAGATGGCTAGATCAATGCTTTGTGAAAACTCTTTACCAAAATATTTTTGGGCCGAAGCTGTAAACACGGCTTGCTATGTAATGAATAGAGTTCTTTTAAGACTTTTTCTACTAAAAACATCCTTTATTGACAACTTTGCTCTTTTATCCCATATTGAGCCTAAAAACATTGATGATGCTTTATGTGATAATTTTTGAATTATTGCCATGCAAGACGAGCTAGATCAATTTGAAAGAAACAAAGTTTGGACTCTTTTTCCAAGAACTCATGATCATTCCATTATTGGTACGAAATGGATTTTTAGAAACAAATTAAATGAACTAGGAGAAGTTATTAGAAATAAGGCTAGACTTGTTGCCCAAAGATTCAATCAAGAAGAAGGCATTGATTATGATGAAACTTTTACTCTGGTAGCTAGACTTAAATCCATAAGAATACTTTTAGCTTTTGCCTATTTTAAAGGTTTTAAACTATTTCAAATGGATGTCAAAAGTGCATTCCTAAATGGTTTTATTGAAGAAGAGGTTTATGTGGAATAACCACCCAGTTTTACTCATGAAAAGTTTCCTAACCATGTTTTCAAGCTAACCAAGGCTTTATATGGATTAAAACAAGCTCCTAGAGCTTGGTATGAAAAAATAAGTGGCTTTCTTCCCTCAGAAGGATTTTCAAAAGGAAAAGTTGACACAACACTAAATAATGATATCTTACTTGTGCAAATTTATGTGGATGACATCATATTTGGTGCTACTAATACGTCTCTTGGTGAAAAGTTTGCCAAATTAATGCAAAATGAATTCGAAATGAGCATGATGGGAGAGCTCAATTTCTTTCTTGGGCTACAAATTAAGCAAACTGAGGATGGAGTCTTCATAAATCAAGCAAAGTACACCAAAGAACTATTGAAAAGATTTGGAATGGATCAAGCAAAAGGGGTAAGCACTCCAATGAGCTCATCAACCAAACTTGAAAAAGAGGAGAAAGGTAAAAATGTTGATGAAAAGGCATATAGAGGTATGATTGGGAGTTTACTTTATCTTACTGCAAGTAGACCATATATTATATTTGCTGTATGCTTATGTGCTAGATTTCAATCTTGTCCTAAAGAGTCTCATTTAAGTTCTGCAGAACGCATCTTTCGTTATTTGATTGATACACATGACTATGGCCTTTGGTTTTCGAAATCTTCATCTTTTGACCTTGTTGGATATTCGGATGCTGATTATGCCGGATGTAAAGTTGAGCGTAAAAGCACTAGTGGTCACTGTCAATTTCTTGGTAGTTGTCTTGTATCTTGGTATAGTAAAAAACAAGCATGTGTGTCCTTATCTACCATTGAGGCTAAATATATCGTCGCCGGTAGTTGTTGTACTCAGGTGCTATGGATAAAGCACACTCTGCTTGATTATGGTCTAGAGTTCAATTGTGTGCCTATACTATGTGATAATACCAGTGCTATCAATTTAAGTATAAATCCCATTCAACATTCTAGGACTAAACATATAGAGATTAAACATCATTTTATTCGTGATCATGTAGCTAAAGGAGATATATGCTTGGACTATATGAACACAAATGATCAAATTGCTGATATATTTACCAAGCCTTTGGCTAAGGAAAGGTTCAGTTACCAAAGAAGGCTTTTGGGTATTTCAAAATTCAATTACTAATGCATGGTAGAAGTAGGGAATATTCAGACACACAAGTCGGATGCATTGAGTGAAATTCAGATGTCCAAACTTTCTCTAGAAAATTCTGGATAGAAAGATTCGGGCGCATGTTCGGATGCATGATAAAAAATTCGGTCGTCCGAATTTTCTGAAACTGAAGAAACAGAGAAGTTCAGACGCAAGTTTGAATGCAAACCTGAATATTCAATCATTCAAATTGTGCGGTTGTAGTGGTTTTAAATAAATCCGAACAGTCATTTTTCACACTTTTTAAATCCCAAACTCTCTCCTCTCTCAAAACCCACATTACCCACCTGCGTCCAAACCCAAATCTCTCTGAAATATTTCCATCTTCACTTCAAATCACTTGTACTTTTGAGTTATAAGCCGTAAATACATCTTATAATTCACTTTCTCTCAAATAAAAACATCATGCTGAGGACTAAGAAAGCAAATATTGAAAAGAGAAAGGGGAAAACAAAGGAAGGCGATGGTGGATTGATCATCAAAGAACCAAGAAGAATCCGAATTCCTCAAACATTATCTGGAGTGGACAAATTCATCTCCATCAAGGTTGCCTCTGAATTTGAAGAATGGAGCAAGAAGAACAGAAAATCATTCCTGGAAACAAAGTAAACTTGGAAAAAGTCTCGAATATGAGTAATGTTCTATCTCTCTTTGGTAATATTGGATGGAGCAGTTTACTAGTAGTTGATGAAGAATTTTATCCTGCCCTTATATATGAGTTTTATGCAAATCTTAAAGAAGAAAGAGTTGAACATATGGGAGATAATGTAGTTCAATGGTATTCATCTAGAGTGTCTCAAGTAGATTTTGAGTTTAATGCTGCTTTAGTTATCAGAATTTATGGAGTAGGTGATAATGGGCCAAGGTATTACTCATTGGGCATCATTGGTTTATTCATGAATTGTTCACAAATGAAAGATTTGAAGAGGCTTTCACAAATGGTAGAAGATTTAGGTCCATTAGGGAAAGAAAAATTAAAGCCTTTGATGCTAGAGGAAGGGTTATGCATCACATGATTATCACCATGATCATTCCTAATTTTGGACATAAATCATCCGTTGGTAATATGCATATGTGGTTATGATTACCTTGTATGAGCATAGAAGACTAAAATTTGGATTCATGGCATTAAGGCGTATGATTAGTGCAAGAAAAACAGCCAGCAAAGCTTTACCTTATGGGAGGTTATTAACAAGGATTTTCATACACTTCCAAGTCAAACTTCCCCTAAGAGGACAAGCTTTCAAGAGTGGAGAAATATACACTAATGATTCTCTTAGAAGGATGCAATTAGTTCTTGATAAAGATGGTATATGGAGAACAAAAGAGAAACTCCTTGAAAAAGAGAAGAGGTTGAAGAAAGTGAAGAGATTGAGGAAGAAGAAGATGAAGAAGAAACATTGGCAAGGGAAATGAAGACAAAGAGGAGACATGATTCATCAAGTGAGGGGGAGCAACCTCCCTCCAAGAAAAGACTCTTTGAAGAAGTTCCTACTCCTCAATCACATCCAAATGTTGAAGAAGCTCCTAGTGGTGAAGGTATTACTAGAGGAGACACCATCGTTGCTAAGGCATTTCAAGAAGCCTTGAACAACCGCATCAAGGAAATGGAGAAAATGTACAAATTCTTTGAATCCTTTGCTCCAATGGTTCTTAGAAAACTAGATGGTTTGGAAAATAGAGTGAAGCACGTAGAGGAGATTTTAATGAGAAATGTTCAAAGTGGTGAAGGAACCTATAGGCCTCAAGAAAGAGAAGAAATGGATGATGATGAAGATAAGGAAGATAAAAAGGAAGAGAAAGATGACAGTGATGATGATAATAATAATGATGATTGTTAGCTCTAAGGGCAAATCATGTAGTTATGATTAGTTTTGAATAATGGCAAACAATGATGAGGACTAATGTGGTTGTATGTTGAGTGATAGGATTGATGGATTGAGAAGCATAAAGTCTTATTGCCTTGAAGTCACAATGCAAGAACAACTCAACTATGCCAAAGGAGATTGAAGATTGAAGAGTATGTTCAAGATGATTGAAGGTATTGAAGATTTAGAGTGTAGAGTCCATATGTTAAATAGGTATATTTTTCTGTAAACTCTACGCTTGTATGTCTTGGAATTAGTTGAATACATAAGAGAGCACAAAACTTGTTTTTCAAATGATTTTTAATGAACTTCTTAACAGCAAATATGTTTTTGAAGTCTCAAATGATCTTAAGTAAACTTTGATGATTAAAATGTTTTGGTAACGGTTTTTGTGTTTAAAAGTGCCCAAATGACTTATCTATTTATACAAAATGATTTCACTATTATTAAGGATGATTTTTACATGATTTGACAAAATTTGATAAGTATGGATGCAGGTTTGGTCATCCAAACTTTGAAAATGATCACTGTGCTTCCAGAGAAATTTGGACGCAAGTTCGGACGCATGGAGTAAAGTTCGGACGTCCAAAGTTTCTCTAATTGCATGGTCACTGTTTTTCCAGAGAATTTCGGACTAATGTTCGAATGCATATGAAAAAGTTCGGACGTCCGAACTTTTCCAGACAGCTTGGCACAGTGAAGTTAGGACGCAAGTTCGGACGCATGGCAGAATGTTCGAACGTCCGAACTTCTCTGAAAATAGCCGTTACTAGCTATTTTATAGCTGCTGAATTTGATTTTTCAAATCTATAAAAGCTATAAACTTCAGATTTTTTGTAAGTTTTGAATACTTGTGAACTCCAAACATTCCAAAGCTTTTAGTAAACATTTTAAGCTCTCTTTTGGCTTGTGCTTTCAATTGATCATTCAAGATTCCAAAGACAACAAAGTGTGAAGGTGCAACATTGTGTAAACATCTACCAACAAGTGGTAACATCTACACATTGTTCTTTCTCTATTAAACTGTGTTTTTCTACTAGCTCATTCCAAGGTTATCTTGTGACGTAAAATCCTTTTGATAAGGGTGAGCCATTGACTAGATTAATCAAGGTTGTGGTATAAAACCTATGTATGGGTGATCCTTGGATTAGATTAGTCTTTAGGTTGTCTTTAGATATAAAATTCTTGTGGAAGGGTGAACCTTGTTTGTATAATTACTAAAAGATGTTCTGAGTGTAAAACCATTGTGTGGTGAGCCTCTTATGTAATCTGTAGACTTGAGCTTATAGTAGATTGTTTGAAATCTTTAAGTGTAGGCTTAAGGTAGTGGACGTAGATCTTGAAGATATTGAACCACTATAAATTGCTTGTATTCTTTGTTCTTATATTGCTCTATTGCTTTGTTATTAATTGCCTTACTCTTCTATTGAACCAAGCACATACAATCTGTTTTTTGCTTAGACTTATAAAAGGACTGTGTTTGCGAAAGATTAGCCAAATACCTAATTCACCCCCCTCCCTCTTAGGTATTTCAATTGGTATCAGAGCAAGGACTTCTTTGTGTGGTGTTACAACCTACAAGTTAAAGATCTTATGGCTAATATTTCAAACTTACCTTACCTAAAAGGGTCTTCCACAAATAGACCACCTTTGTTTGATGGAACAAACTATATGTTGTGTTTTGTTGTCTATGCCTTTATACTCAATTTTATCACAATCCTCAATAATTTGCACACAAACACAAGGCAAGTGCACCCATCGTTTAAATTAGTATAATGGCAAGCAAGTTTAAATATCGTATCCACGGGGATGGTTAAATACCATTACTCACTTCTACTCTATTGTTTAGCCTAACAAATTTGTTTGAGAAAATGGTTGGAATAATTACTAGGAAAAGAAATCTAACTTAACTAATTAAACTAGCTTAACTAATCTTTGTTTGCAAGAGAGAAATCAATGGAGAAAACAGTACTTGAATGGTTAATCCCCCTAGACTTACCTATGTGATAGAAATGTCCATTGGTTGATAAATTTCACTTCTTATGTTTGATGAAATTCCAATGATAGAACTCACTCTATCTCTAGATGAAAGTTCTCTACTCTTAGATTAATTAGTTGAAATCTCTTTCTAACCAAATCAACCCAAGAATGCATTAAGAATTGTGAATTTCCAATTAGAGAATCAAGAAGATGTTTAGGTTTCTATCTCTAGTCACCTAAATCATCCCCATTGTTTGTGGATGGTCTATTTCACCCTTCCTTTCTCAATTCCAAGTGAAAAATCCAGATTTTGAATTAATTATCAATCACCCTTCATTTCTCAATTCCAAGTGAACAAAAATTCCAGATTATGCATCCATAATCCACTCAATCAATTCAACCATTCAAACCCACAAACAATTCACAAGAAATTCAAATTCAATCAACCAATGAAACACTTCATTCACATAGGCAAAATCTAGGGTTGATACCCATCCAA
Source organism: Rauvolfia tetraphylla (assembly GCA_030512225.1). Lineage (NCBI taxonomy): Eukaryota > Viridiplantae > Streptophyta > Magnoliopsida > Gentianales > Apocynaceae > Rauvolfia > Rauvolfia tetraphylla. The sequence goes on along the minus strand of JAJQKT010000004.1, from coordinate 4,900,078 downwards.
GTATTCAAAAGTTTAGCTCATCAACATACTACAAATCAAAGAACATAAACCAATAAAGAGTAAGAATTGCTCATTTTCATGGTGTAAAATCTTCTCTTCCTCAAGGTTGAAATTCGTCACTGTAGCATGGAGAAAATTGCAGCTTTTTCCATGAATCTTCAAGGTGGATGTTCTCCTTCTTCAAGGATTCAATCTTCTCTCTTGATTTCTCTTGCAAGATTGATGGATTGGAAGAAGAATTTGGTGTGTTTTCTTGGTGTTTTGCTGTTTTCTGTCCACTCCAGCCCTCTCTCTCGTTTTTGCCCTAAAGGGGTATCAAAATCTGCCCCAAAAGAGAGAGAAATGCAGCTTAAAAGCAGCTTCAGGTCGGCACAAACGGCGCCGCTTATATCACACCAAACGGCGCCGCTTGCCCCTAGTTTTGGTGCAAGTTTCTGCTGCCCGACTGTGACACTGTTTTGACTTCTAGGTGAATTCAGACCACCAAATCCGCTGATCTAGGTCTTGATGTCTTCATCAAAGTTGTAGAGCAGGATGTTAGATTTCCACAGAGATTTGAATCACATCCATTGAGCATTTAGAACCCAAGATATGATCATTATACCAAACTGTGTCAAAAATGGAACCCAATGCAGAACAGGTGAATTTGCAGCATAAGTAGGGTAGGCAAATGAACTCCGATTGACACAAATTTTACCATTCTGAAAACTTCAGAATGTCTTATATAATTGTATAGAATACCATGTTTGCATTTGAAATCTTAATAGAGGTCAAAATCCGACTTGAATTATATCTACCAGTCTTTTTTTTCTCTGCATTTCTCTATTGTTCTTCATTGTGTAAATTTCCCTTATTTGCTTCATTTAATTCCAAATCTTCAATAATATCACCTGAAGCAAATAAGAGATAAAGGGAGTATAAATGGTGATTAAAACACCAAAATTTAACATAAAATCAAGCTCAAAATGATAATTATATTAAGCACAAATCAAGCTCAAAATGATAATACTTTTACCCCAGGAATGCTACAGTGAAACGCGATGAACAGTACTTTTGCCTCTTTTTTTTTTTTTGTCAAACTCAACTACAAATTCAATAACAAAATTTAACAAAATAATTGGTTACAAACTTAAAAATCATACCAAACAACACATTATAAAACTCTTCACAATTCAAGGAAATTAAAATTTTCAAACTCAAAACCACATTAAACACAATTATGTACAAAAAAAACATTATACAACAAGTCTCAAACACAAGAACGGAGTAACAACATAAAATAGAAATTAAAACCAAAGAAAAAAAAATATGCACAAATGAAAAACGTTGCTTGAAGAAGCTTACTCATCCCCTAAGTCAAGGGAGCACAAACATGATCGTCCCAAGTTCTTGCTCACTACAGTATGATGAAGTTTGAGTCTATGTTTGCTTACCATTAAGGTTCCCTTTTCCGGATGATAGATTTCTACTACTTCATATGGGAGTACCTTACTTACCACAAATGGACCAATCCACTTAGATTTAAATTTACTTGTGAACAACCGCCATTGCAAGTCATTCAATAAAACTTGCTCTCCCGACTTGAAATCTTGATTTTGGTCAATGTTTTGGTCTTGCTTTATTTTCACCTTTAATGACGAATCTCTTGTACAATAGTTTTCCGCATTTCCATTGGAACCTTTCACATCAACCGCAATCTCTTCTACTAACTTATTCTTCTTCTTCATTGCATCATTGCCTTTGATTAAAGATGGATCCAAAGAATCTTTCACCAAGGTTTCCTGTAAAGAATTAGAGACATGAGCATCTATATCATCAATCTTACCATGAGAATGATTAGGATCTGAAGAATATTTCAAAGGTTTCAAAGCTTTAAGTACGACCTCCTCGTCTTCTACCCTAAGGGTTAACTTTCCTTCACTCACATTTATATTGGCCTTAGCAGTAGCTAGAAAAGGTCTTCCTAAGATCAAAGGAATCTCACCACTCTCATCCATGTCAAGTATCACAAAATCAACAGGAAATACGAATTTATCAACTTTGACAAGGACATCTTCAACAATACCCCTAGGATGTCTAACTGAACCATCTGCAAATTGAATACTCATCTTAGTATGCTTTGGTTCACCTAGGCCTAATTGTTTGAAAACATTAAATGGCAGCAAGTTGACGCTAGCACCCAAGTCAGCCAATGATTTATCAAAAGAAAGACTACCAATATTGCAAGGAATATTAAAACTCCCTGGATCTTTTAGCTTTTGAGGTAGCTTTCCTTTGTTTTGAAGGATGGCAGAGCATTCCTCATTCAATGTTACCGTTGAAAGTCGAAGCCTCTTCCTTTTCGAAAGGACATCCTTGAGGAACTTAGCATATTTCGGCATATCTGAAAGAATTTCAACAAATGGTAAGTTAATGTGCAATTGTTTGAATAGTTCAAGAAATTTACCAAGTTGCTCATCCTTTCTATCTCTTAGAAGTGCAGCGGGGTATGGAATTCTAGGCTTGTACTCCGGAACCATCTTCTTCAAATGCTCTTCCTTTTTCTCAAGAACTGTTTCTTTAACTTGATTTTCATTTTCCCCCATGCCTTGGGATTTCACCTTACATTCCAAAGCATTTGATTTATTTTCACTTCCCAAAATCACCATATTCACATGTTCTCGCGGATTGGTAACTGTGTTGCTAGGTAAACTGCCCATTTGTCTTTTCGAAACAAGCTTTGCCAATTGACTTATTTGATTTTCCAAATTTTGAATGGAAGCTTGTTGGTTCCTCAGGGATGCTTCTTGATTTTGGAACCGGGTTTTGGTAGTCTCAATGAACTTTGTCATTAATTCTTCAAGGCTAGGCTTCACCGGTTGTTGAAGAGGTGGAGGAGGTTGATGTTGATAAGGAAGAGGTATTTGGGGTTGAGAATTTGATGAAACTTGGAAGCCGGGAGGTTGAAATGGTCTTTGTTGCCCTTGGTTGCTCCATGGGAAGTTTGGATGATTCCGCCACCCCGGATTATAGGTATTACTATAAGGATTGTTGGGTTGCCTTCCTCCTCCAAGGAAATCCACATGCTCCGTTGATGATGCATTAGAAGTTCCCATGGTTTGGCACTCATGGTTTGGATGACCACCTCCACAAAAATCACAAGCCATCATCACTTGGGAGGTTTGAGGTGACAAACTCAAACTCTCAATCTTCTTGTTTAAGGCATCGAATTTTGCCTCCAAAGCCGTCATCATGTCTGCATTGTGTATTCCACTAGGCTTGGCTTTCGGTCTAGGATTCCCCCATTGGTAGTTGTTCATGGCAATGTTTTCAATGAGGTCTTGTAACTCTTCCGGTGTCTTCAAACTAGTGGTACCTCCCGAAAAAGCATCAATGAGTTGCTTGGAAGGGAAATTTAATCCACTATGGAATGTTTGCATTTGAAGCCCCAAATCTAGACCATGATGTGGACATTTCCTCAATAGCTCCTTCCATCTCTCCCAAGAATCATATAAGCTCTCACTCTCCATTTGTTGAAAAGAGAAGATATCATTCCTTAGCTTTGCAGTCCTTACCGGAGGGAAATATCTAGCGAGGAACTTCTCGGCAAGATTGTTCCATGTAGTGATAGAACCCGGTGGAAGTGATTTCAACCATGACTTGGCTCGATCCCTCAATGAAAATGGAAATAGCCGAAGGCGGATGGCATCTTCAGAAGCCTCATTAATCTTGAAAGTATCACATATCTCCAAAAAGTTGGCAATATGAGCATTCGGGTCTTCGTCCGGTAAACCATCAAATTGCACCAATTGTTGAACCATTTGGATGATATTCGGTTTGATCTCAAAATTGTTGGCTTCAACTCTTGGTCGGGCAATGCTTGACTCTGCTCCTAACAACGAAGGTCGTGCATAGTCTCCCATTGTCCTTGGTCTTGTGTTTCCGTCATGTGCCATAGTGTTCTCAATTTGAGGATTTTCACCTTCACCTTCAATTCCTTCAAGTATCACCTCTAGATTTATACCCCTCCCTCTTAGGTATTTCAATTGGTATCAGAGCAAGGACTTCTTTGTGTGGTGTTACAACCTACAAGTTAAAGATCTTATGGCTAATATTTCAAACTTACCTTACCTAAAAGGGTCTTCCACAAATAGACCACCTTTGTTTGATGGAACAAACTATATGTTGTGTTTTGTTGTCTATGCCTTTATACTCAATTTTATCACAATCCTCAATAATTTGCACACAAACACAAGGCAAGTGCACCCATCGTTTAAATTAGTATAATGGCAAGCAAGTTTAAATATCGTATCCACGGGGATGGTTAAATACCATTACTCACTTCTACTCTATTGTTTAGCCTAACAAATTTGTTTGAGAAAATGGTTGGAATAATTACTAGGAAAAGAAATCTAACTTAACTAATTAAACTAGCTTAACTAATCTTTGTTTGCAAGAGAGAAATCAATGGAGAAAACAGTACTTGAATGGTTAATCCCCCTAGACTTACCTATGTGATAGAAATGTCCATTGGTTGATAAATTTCACTTCTTATGTTTGATGAAATTCCAATGATAGAACTCACTCTATCTCTAGATGAAAGTTCTCTACTCTTAGATTAATTAGTTGAAATCTCTTTCTAACCAAATCAACCCAAGAATGCATTAAGAATTGTGAATTTCCAATTAGAGAATCAAGAAGATGTTTAGGTTTCTATCTCTAGTCACCTAAATCATCCCCATTGTTTGTGGATGGTCTATTTCACCCTTCCTTTCTCAATTCCAAGTGAAAAAATCCAGATTTTGAATTAATTATCAATCACCCTTCATTTCTCAATTTCAAGTGAACAAAAATTCCAGATTATGCATCCATAATCCACTCAATCAATTCAACCATTCAAACCCACAAACAATTCACAAGAAATTCAAATTCAATCAACCAATGAAACACTTCATTCACATAGGCAAAATCTAGGGTTGATACCCATCCAAGTATTCAAAAGTTTAGCTCATCAACATACTACAAATCAAAGAACATAAACCAATAAAGAGTAAGAATTGCTCATTTTCATGGTGTAAAATCTTCTCTTCCTCAAGGTTGAAATTCGTCACTGTAGCATGGAGAAAATTGCAGCTTTTTCCATGAATCTTCAAGGTGGATGTTCTCCTTCTTCAAGGATTCAATCTTCTCTCTTGATTTCTCTTGCAAGATTGATGGATTGGAAGAAGAATTTGGTGTGTTTTCTTGGTGTTTTGCTGTTTTCTGTCCACTCCAGCCCTCTCTCTCGTTTTTGCCCTAAAGGGGTATCAAAATCTGCCCCAAAAGAGAGAGAAATGCAGCTTAAAAGCAGCTTCAGGTCGGCACAAACGGCGCCGCTTATATCACACCAAACGGCGCCGCTTGCCCCTAGTTTTGGTGCAAGTTTCTGCTGCCCGACTGTGACACTGTTTTGACTTCTAGGTGAATTCAGACCACCAAATCCGCTGATCTAGGTCTTGATGTCTTCATCAAAGTTGTAGAGCAGGATGTTAGATTTCCACAGAGATTTGAATAACATCCATTGGGCATTTAGAACCCAAGATATGATCATTATACCAAACTGTGTCAAAAATGGAACCCAATGCAAAACAGGTGAATTTGCAGCATAAGTAGGGTAGGCAAATGAACTCCGATTGACACAAATTTTACCATTCTGAAAACTTCAGAATGTCTTATATAATTGTATAGAATACCATGTTTGCATTTGAAATCTTAATAGAGGTCAAAATCCGACTTGAATTATATCTACCAGTCTTTTTTTCCTCTGCATTTCTCTATTGTTCTTCATTGTGTAAATTTCCCTTATTTGCTTCATTTAATTCCAAATCTTCAATAATATCACCTGAAGCAAATAAGAGATAAAGGGAGTATAAATGGTGATTAAAACACCAAAATTTAACATAAAATCAAGCTCAAAATGATAATTATATGAAGCACAAATATAGAATATCACTATACCTTTTGGAAATCTAGAGTTAAGATATATATTTGTTCTATCAATTTTGATTTGTGGAATATTGTTGAAAAAGGTCCTTATATTCCTATGAAAATGAGAGCTGATGGAGTAACCCTAGAACCAAAGCCTATTGACAAATTTGATGAACATGATTCAAAGAAAATGACATTAAATTATCAGGCTATGAACATCTTAAGTTGTGCATTAGATGTAACTGAATATAATAGAGTTAGTGGTTGTGATACTGCTCATGATATGTGGAGATTACTCCAAATAACACATGAAGGTACAAATCAAATTAAAGAGTCAAAGCTTGCTATGTTAGTTAGGGACTATGAGCTATTTACCGTGAAGCAAGGTGAGAATATTAGTGATATGTTTACTAGATTTACTAATATTTTTAATGGTCTGAATGCTTATGGGAAGAACTATACAATTGGAGAGCAAAATAGAAAAATCTTGGATGCTTTACCAAAATCTTGGCAACCAAAGACACTTGCAATTGAGGAATCAAAGGATTTGAAAACTCTTCCACTTGAAGAGCCCATTGGATCACTCCTCATGCATGAGATGAAGATGAAGGGACTAAATGACAAAGAAGATGAAGAAAAAGGAAGAAAAGGAGTTGTAATTAAAGCTTCAAATCACTTGAGTGAACAAGAAAAATCATCAAGTGAAGAAGAAGATGGAAACAGTGGAGAAGAGGAGATTGCCATGGCTGTTAGGAAATTCAAAAGATTCTACAAGAAGGAGTTTCTCAAGAAAGGAAGATTGCCAACCAAGAAGAGTGGACAGTCTTCATCCTTCAAACCTCAATGTTTTGAATGCAAGAGTACAGACCATCTTGTTGCTGATTGTCCCAAAGTTTTGGAAAGGGAAAGAGACAACAAGAACAAAAAGAAATCTGCCAAGAAAGGACAAGGACTGGCTGGAAAATGGGATCAACAAGAAAGTGAAGATGATAGTGAAGAAAAGGCCAACATATGCTTTATGGCAATTGATGATGAGGTACAATCTTCTCATTCCATTTCTAATATCTATGATGATGATGTTGATCCTAGTGAATTACTTGTAGAAATGTATCAAGAATTAAAAAAGGCTTCTAAAAGGAATAAAGAAATGAAATTCAAAATCAATGATTTCAAATCAGAATTCAAAATTACGTGTTGAAAATGGGAAACTTCTTGAGACCATTAGTTGTCTAAACATTGAAAAAGAAGTTTTAAATGCAACCATACGAAACATATCTTTTGAAAGTAAAGAGCTTTGTATAAAAGTTGTTTCTCTTGAAACAATGCTTTATGATAATGAAATTTTAAAAAGGAAAGTTAATGATCTTACATCATGCGTTGAAAAGTTTACAAATGGAAGAGAAAATTTAAATAAATTACTTGGCTATCAAAGAACTTCATTTGCAAAACATGGTCTTGGTTATACTCATGATAGCTATGCTCCAAAATATAAAAACTCTTTTGCGAAAGAAACTTTTAATTCTATGCCTCATATTTGTTGTACATATTGTGGTAAGCATGGACACAAGGTATCAAAATGCTTTGTAAAAAGAAAGATTTAAAATGGTGTTAAGACCATTTGGAAAGTCAAAGGAACTTTCACTAACATTAGAAAGAGTGATTTTTGGTACCCATATTTTCTTGGGTCCAAGTGCCACAAAATAGTTTCTTGACAGTGGCTGTTCAAGACATATGACTGGAAATGTCTCACTTGTTAGTGAGCTTCAAGCAACAAGTGAAGGTTTTGTCACATTTGGTGATAAGAAGAAAGGAAAAATACTTGGAATAGGTAACATTGGTAAAGGTTCCTTCCCTCTTATTAAACAAGTATTGCTTAATGATGGTTTAAAGTATAATCCACTTAGCATTAGTCAATTATGTGACAATGGATGTAAAGTAGAATTCAAATGTGATACTTGTACTATTCTTGATAGTGCAAGTAGCAAAACCATCTTTGTTGCTAAAAGAGTTGGAAACGTATATGTGTTATATCTTGATGAACTTATCACAAATGATATAAAATGTCCTGCCATTCATGATAATGATGGATTTTTGTGGCGGAGAAGATTAGGACATGTAAGCATGGATTTATTGAATAAACTTTCTACACAAGAGCTAGTTAGATGATTACCCAAAATGCATTTTGATAAAACCCGCCTTTGTGATGCTTGTCAATATGGAAAGCAATCAAAAACATCTTTTAAACCAAATAAAATGGTCTCTACTTCAAAACCTCTTGAACTAGTTCACATGGACTTATTTGGACCAATGAGGAACACTAGTCTTGGTGGTAAAAGATATGCTTATGTGATTGTAGATGACTTTTCAAGATTTACTTGGGTGCTCTTCTTAGCTCAAAAGGATGAAAACTTTCATGAATTTACAAAACTTTTCAAAAAAGTTCAAACATCCCTTGAATATAAACTGATTTCTATTAGAAGTGACAATGGAAGAGAATTTTGCAATCAAGAGTTTACAAAATTTTGTGATGAATATGGTATTACTCACAATTTCTCAACTACTAAAACACCTCAACAAAATGGTGTTGTTGAACGGAAAAATAGAACTTTACAAGAGATGGCTAGATCAATACTTTGTGAAAATTCCTTGCCAATATACTTTTGGGCTGAAGCTGTAAATACTGCTTGCTATGTAATGAATAGAGTTTTATTAAGACCTTTTATAAGAAAAACACCTTTTGAACTTCAATTTAATAGAACTCCTTCAATTGTTTATTTTAAAGTGTTTGGTTGTAAATGTTTTATTTTAAATACCAGTGATAATCTGGGAAAATTTGATAGAAAATCAGATGAAGGAGTATTTTTTGGCTATTCATCAAATAAAAAGGCATATAGGGTTTATATCAAAAGAACATTACGTGTTGAAGAAACCATACATGTAACTTTTGATGAATCTAACATTTATCTTCAAAGAAGAAAAGAAGATGATGTAGGTTCCTCAATGATTGAAAATCAAACTCATCATCAAGTACCCACATTGGAAGAACATGCCAAGGAAGAAGAAATAATAGAGCAAGAACATGATGGTCAACCAAGCAATGATCAAGAGTTTCCAAAGGATCTAACATATGCAAGAGGCCATCCTAAGGAGCAAATCATTGGTGATGTCTCCCAAGGAGTTAAAACAAGGCAGTACTTTATTGATAGTTTTGCCCTCTTATCTCATATTGAACCTAAAAATAGTGATGATGCATTCTGTGATGATTTTTGGATTGTTGCAATGCAAGAGGAGTTAAATCAGTTTGAAAGAAATAAAGTTTGGAATCTTGTCCCTAGACCTAATAATCATTCAATTATTGGTACAAAATGGGTATTTAGAAATAAGTTAAATGAACTAGGAGAAGTTGTTAGAAATAAAGCTAGACTTGTTGCTCAAGGGTTCAACCAAGAAGAAGGCATTGACTCTGATGAAACATTTGCTCCAGTTGCGAGATTGGAATCCATAAGAATACCTTTTGCATTTGCTTTTTTAAAGGATTTAAGCTATTTCAAATGGATGTCAAAAGTGCATTTCTAAAATGGTTTTATTGAAGAAAAGGTTTATGTAGAACAACCTCCCGGTTTTGTTCATGAAAAGTTTCCTAATCATGTTTTTAAGTTAACTAGAGCTCTATATGGATTGAAACAAGCCCCAAGAGCTTGGTATGAAAGATTAAGTGGTTTTCTTCTTTCAAAAGGATTTGCAAAAGGAAGAGTAGACACAACACTTTTTATAAAAACATCTAGTAATAATGATATTTTACTTGTGCAAATTTATGTTGATGATATTATATTTGGTGCTACTAACACATCCCTTTGTGAGGATTTTGCCAAAACAATGCAAAATGAATTTGAAATGAGTATGATGGGAGAACTAAATTTCTTTCTTGGGCTGCAAATTAAACAAACTAAGGATGGAGTTTTCATAAACCAAGCAAAGTATACCAAGGAGCTTTTGAAAAGATTTGGAATGGATCAAGCAAAAGGAATGGGAACTCTAATGAGCTCATCAACCAAACTTGATAAAGATGAAAAAGGTAAAAATGTTGATGAGAAGTCATATAGAGGTATGATTGGAAGTTTGCTCTATCTCACAGCAAGTAGACCAGATATTATATTTGTTGTGTGCTTATGTGCTAGATTTCAATCATGTCGTAAAGAATCTCATTTAATTTCTGTCAAACGTATTTTTCGTTATTTGATTGATACACATGACTATGGTCTTTGGTTTTCAAAATCTTCATCTTTTGATCTTATTGGATATTCGGATGCTGATTATGCTGGGTGCAAAGTTGAACGAAAAAGTACATGTGGTCATTGCCAATTTCTTAGTAGTTGTCTTGTGTCTTGGTATAGTAAAAAACAAGCTTGTGTGTCTTTGTCTACTGCTGAAGCTGAATACATTGCAGCTGGTAGTTGTTGTGCTCAATTATTATGGATGCAACATACACTAGTTGATTATGGTCTTAAATTTAATTGTGTACCAATACTATGTGATAATACTAGTGCTATCAATTTGAGCATAAATCGCATTCAACATTCTAGGACAAAGCATATAGAAATCAAGCATCATTTTATTCATGATCATGTTGCTAAAAGAGACATATGCTTAGAGTATATAAATACAAATGATCAAATTGCTGATATATTTACAAAGCCTTTGGCTGAGAAAAGGTATAACTATCTAAGAAGGCTTTTAGGAATTTCAAAATTCAATTACTAATGGGTTTGTTTAAGTGTGACAAAAGCAGGAAAAATTTGGATGCATTGAGTGAAAATGGAACGTCCAAACTTTGTCAGAAAATTCTGGACAGAAAAGTTCCGACTCATGTTCGGACGCATGACAGAAAGTTCGGACATCCGAACTTTCTGAAACTGGAGAAACAGAGAAGTTCGGACGCATGTTCGAACGCAGAACAAAAAGTTTGGTCGTCCGAACTTTGCGGTTACAGCAGTTTTTAAGAAACTGAACTAGCCGTTACTCACATAATTTATCATCCGAACTCTCTCCTTTCCAAAATTTCTCTCTACCCACTCGCGTCCAAACTTAAATCCCTCTGTGATTTCACCATTTTCACATCAAAATACTCGGATTTTTGAATTCCCAGCCCTACACACCTCTCAAATCTCGCTGCTTTTCTGTTAGAAAATCAAAATGGTGAGAACTAAAGGAGCAAACGTTGAAAAAGGAAAAGGGAAAGCAAAGGTCAGTGAAGGAGGACAAATTCTCATTGAACCAAGGAGAATTAGGGTTCCTCAATCCTCATCTGGAGCAGACAAGTTTATCTCAATAAAAGTTGCATCAGAATTTGAAGATTAGAACAAGAAATCAAGGAAAATCATCCCTGGAAACATAGTTGATTTTGACAAGCTCACCAATATGGGTAATGTCCTATCTTTATTTGGTGATATTGGGTGGAGTAATTTGTTGGCTATAGATGAAGAGTATTGTCCCTCTCTTGTATATGAATTTTATGCCAATCTAAAAGAAGAGAGAATAGAATATAAGGGAGAAGATGTTAATCAATGGTATTCATCTAAAGTATCTCAAATAGATTTTGAATTCAATGATGCATTGGTGAATAGAATCTGTGGAGTGAGTGATGTTGGAGCAAGATATTTTTCTTTGGCACAACACTGCTATGAACGGGAACTGTTTACAAATGCTAGATTTGAAGAGGCTTTCACCAATGGTAGAGAGTTTAGGACCATTAAGTAAAGAGAGGGCAAGGATTAGTTCCAACTTTACCAGTTCCTATGATTTTACCTTTGTTATTGTCTCAAAAGCTAACAGTTCCAGTTGTTTGAATTTCTTTTGATCACCCGTCATGTCCCTAGAGCATCCACTATCTATGTATCATCCATTTTTGATTACCTTGCTCTTTAGGCACACCTACAAAACAAATTACTTCTTTTTAGGTACCCGAATTGAATTAGGTCCTTTTCTTTCTGTAGAAGTTAGCTTTATGTCCTTCATGACCACATGAAAAGAAAATTATGTGTGAGTGACTGGAGGATGTTACCTTTACAAAGTGGGATACATACTTTCTCTGAGAAAATGAGAGATCATATCCTAATCCAGATTTTTCATATGAATGCCTTTGACGTCCAAGAAGCAAGTCAAGATTTTCTTTTCCTTTTGTGAACTTAGTCAAAACTTTTATCAAAGAGTCCACTTTTTTTTGTAAAATATTATTTTCCTTCAAGAGTTCAGTATTCAAATAATTTGCAATGACAAGTTTGTTTCTCAAGTTTTTCAGCTTATAACCAAGGGGACTGACTAGCTTAAGAAGTTTCAGAGAAGTTTCATTCAAAACATTCTATTTGTAGCACCTATTTTTAATATTCCAATGACTTGAAATCTTTCTTGAGTTGACATATTTTTTTGTGAGATTTTTGTTCTCTTTGTAAAGTTCATTGTAAACATCTTCAAGTTTCTCATAAGTTATAGAATCAAAAATAGTATACCTCATCTTTGGTTTGGTCAAGCCAGCTATCATCCTTGTCCTTGTCGTTGCTGCATTCTCGAGACATGGATTCTTCTTTCAATGCTTTCTTCTTCCTCTTCACTTGAAGAGTTGGAATCATCACTTTCATTCCAAGTGCCAGCTACCATGGCTTTCTTTTTCTCCTTTTTTCCCTTTTTTTGAGCTTTGACAGTTTGCTGTGTCCAACCTTTTTGCATTCATAGCATACTGCGTCTATTCCTTCTTTCTTTGGTTGTGTTAGCTCTAAGGGAAAATCATGTTGTTTTGAGTAATGACAAACATTGATCATTGCATAGTCTTAAGAGAATATTGTTGATTACTTTGATTTGGACTCATGTGTTTGATTATTGTGTGATAGGATTTTTGGATTGAGAAGTATACAAGTCTCATTGCCTTAAAGCTACAATGCAAGAACAACTCAAATATGTCAAGGAGATAGAAGAGTTTGTTCAAGATGATTGAAGGCTTTGAAGACCTTAGTGTAGGTATACTATGCATTATAGGTATATCTTTGTAGACCTTGCACTCTTTTGTCTTTGGAATCTAAAAGTTTTTCAAGAGAGCTTCAAACTTGCCTTTTAAACTTCAAGTGATCTATCTTATAAATATTTTTACCAAGTTCTCAATAACGGCCTTGTACTAAAGGACATTTAAATGATCTATCTCATGGTCCAAAATATTTTCAAACTTATTGTGGTTGATTTAATGTTATTCTAAACTAAGTTTGAAAAAATCATCATGAAACTTGAATTTCAAGAGAAATTCAAACTACAATTTGGACGCAAGAGTCCAAATTAAGTCGACCGAATTTTACTGTTACTAGTCATCACTAGCCGTTATTTAAACGTTTCAACCAATTTTCAAACCTTATAAAAGATATAAACTTTAGATTTTTAAGTAGTTTTTGAGGTTTAAAGATTCTTAACACTTCCCAATCATTCTTTATCAAAAGTTCTCTTTTGTCTTGTGCTAAAAAGTTCAAATTCAAGATTTCTTAGACAAAAAAATTAAAGGTTTGCAAAATTTTCATCATCTACCGTGTTGTTGGTAACTTCCCTAGATGAAGCTTTTAAAGCAATGTCACCTCTTTTCCTTTTCTCACTGGTGGACCTTAGCGAATGAGTTCATCATATCCATATCTAGTTAGATCCTCAGCTTCACACAAATAACTTTAGCTTCCTATTTTTTACTTAGGGATCTAAGAATCTTTTTAACCATCTCTTCTTCAGTTAGCTCTTTGCCCAGAGCTTTCAGTGAGTTCATTTTAGACACAATCTCATCATGTTTCATAGTGAGCATTTCGTAATCTTTCCAAAACATGTTGATTTTACTCTTTCACTTGATTAGTTCCTTCATAGGTGGCCTTAAGTTTGTCCCATACTTTTTTAGCCATTTTACAATTAGAAATTTTGTTATATTTATTCACATCAAGAGCACAGTGAAGAATATCCAAATCTTTGGCATCAATTTGGATGTTTTTCTAGTCAGCTTCAGAATATTCAGATTATGGGTTGACAAATTTCACATCCTCAAAAATGATTGTTGGAATGACAGGACCATTTACAATTACCTTCCAACATTCAATATCTATGGACTATATAAAATTTCTCATCCTAGATTCTCGATAGGAGTAGTTCAAGCCACTAAAGAGTGGTGGACCAGAAATGGACTATCCTTCTAGTAAATTGTAACCAGCAACCCCAAATGTGCCAACCATGGATCCTTTCTAGGATGTTAAACCTTTTGCATACAAGAGACAAGCTCGGATACCAATTGTAGGTCCCAAACAATGTCCAAGAGAGGGGTGAATTGGACTTTATCAAAAATTGACTTATTTAAAGCAGAATTAAGAAAACACATAAGTTGAAGTGCTACTAGCTGGCTGATAAAACAAAAGTTGACGTCTAGTCTCAATATCAAGCTATTTTTCATTAGCTAATCACAGGGTGATATTAGCTTATATATTAGAGCTTTGCTAGACTCAATGTATACCTTTCCATTATTTTTGGAGGATGCATAGACGTAAATTTCCAAGCTAGTCATTGTAGTTTAAAACTAGCTTCAAAAAGTTATCAAGTTAATTGTTCCAACAGACAGTTTAAAGGCGACTTTCGCGATATTGTCAGAACAATAGTTTTAGCGTGTCTTTCCACTGTGAGGAGAGTATTCTGTAACTTTATCATTCTTACACAAAATCGGTTTGCCTAATAAAAAGTAAGTGAAAGTAAAACAACAAACAATCAAGGCTACGTAAAGAAATAAATGAAAGAGACACTGAGGATTTTTATGGCGGTTTGGTAACATGCCTACATCCACTCCTTGATTATCCCATCCCAAGTACTTTCACTGAACACAATTTCTTTAACAGTAGAGATCAAACCAAAAACCCTAAGTATCTTGAACCCAAGAAACTCTCAAGTTGTACATGCTATTTTGACATATATATTTAGCAACTGTATCACCACTAGTTTTCAATAAATCTAGCAACTATTTTCCATCCACAAACCTCTTCGACCTTGCTAGCACAAGTTTTACAACTAGTACTTGTGAACCATGAAGAGATGAAAATGAAAAGATTGAACCTTTTGGTTGCTTCCAATTTCAACTCACACTTTGCAGATTTTCTTCATCTCTGGCCGGATGAGTTAATCTCACTAATTTCATCTTTGTGCTCTCTATTCTTGAGAAACTCTCATCTCTTAGAAATTTTTTTTGTTGAAGTTTACATATATAAAAGATATAGAAAGCCTTTGAAATGATAAGAGCTAGCGTGAAATAATGTCCCTTCGGCCTAATTGAAGATTCAAGAAAATTTTGATTTTGTTTCTTGTGTGAACCGTCACTTGTACAACGAGCAAAAGTCTTCATTTTGTTAAGCCCATGTGAAGATGCAGCCTTTCTTTCTTGTCAAATCTTCCTTTTACAAGATCAAAGTCTCCAACCATTATTGTCTATGTGAAAGTGTAGAAATCCTTTGGGAAATCTCCTTTTCACAAGACCAACCTTTCAACTAGTCATACCCATGTGAAGGGTAATTCTTCTTTTTAGAAGACCACGATTCAAACTTTCCAATTAGTCATTTACCCCGTGATGAGGTCTAGAGATCTGTTAAGTAATTCTCCAAAAGTACAAGAAAAAGGGGTATCTTGTTTGGCTTTTGAACAAAAGTTTTCTTTCATGAAATAGTTACAAAAATACTTTTTGTGTTCCAAAATTCTGAATAAAACTACCAAATATACTTTTTATTACTTTTTATTACTTTTTATTTTGAGAAGAGAATTTTGATTGGCATAAGACATGCAAAGTTGCTACGGATTTGCGACAGATTTGCAATAGATTTGCAACAGATTAGTTTTTTTCCTTCCTATTCTTGCATCCTTATTTGTTTTTTGTGAGCCATACCTCACGGTGTTCATAAATGAACTATTTAATTAAATATTTAATAGTATTTATATAAAGGCACATACGAATATGTACTTTGTAATTTATTTTGATATAACATATCTATTGACTATAATGACACATCATACCAAAACATATAAAGGTATATTACATAAGTGTGTAACATTAATAGTTAAAGCTTTAAGTATGACTAACTTATAATATGTAATAATGTTCTACAACATATAGTGTTGATGAGGTAAATACATATACTAGCACAATATATATGGTAACTAAAATGAATATATGTCATAATTATTAATTATTAACAAATTCTAACCATAAACTTATTGGAGGAGTGGAAGAGAAAGAAAAGAACTTAAGAAACACATTAGAAATTAAATTGGGTCACAAATCCGTCGTAAATGTGCTATGAATTTGCGACGGCTTTTTTATTGTTAATAAATAAAATTACAAATAAATTCCATCGCAAATCCGTCGCAAATGTGCTACGGATTTACGACGACATTTGAAATTAAATAACCCGCAGAAAGAGCCGGCAAATTGAAATTAATTTTGTTGCAAAATCGTCGCTATTTTGCGACGGAATTTTTAGCCGTTTGTAAAAAAATGAAAAAAAAAATTCTGTTGCATTTTTGCGATGGATTTACGATTGATTTTTTACCGTTAACAAAAAAAATAGGAAAAAACTTCCGTCGTGCCTGCCCAGCGCCCGCCCCTGCTGCGGACCGAGGTAATCAAAATTTTCCCCTTTTTGTTTTTTTTTTTGCAAATTTTAATTCTTAATTTTCTGTTTCTTAATTTTCTATTTTTTATTTTTCTGTTTTTTCCTATTTTTTCTATTTTTCTTGTAATATTGGGACATATTTTTTCTGCTTCTTTATTTATTTTGGCGGTATATGTTTTGCCTTTTTCTTTTAATTTGGAAGATTTCTTATTTTTCTATTTTTTCTGTTCTCTTTTTTGGTCTTTTTTTAACTGTTTTTTTTTATTTTTCTTGTAATTTTTTACACATGTTTTTTTCTGCTCTTTAATTGTTTTGCAGTGTTTTTAAATTTTTTAATTGAGCCTGTTTTTTAATTTTGTGAAGATGTTTATAATATTTTTGAGGTGGCGTTATGAAATGTGGATATATTTACTTGGAATTAATTTTTGGGAGAATTAAATTTTGCTGTGGAGATGAATTGTGGTGGCCTTGTGCCTGGAAAACGTTCATTTTACAGCGGAGATGCTGCCGAAATGTTTTTATGCTTGCTTAACACTTGTCTAAGTTTTCGACAATATTATAACAAGACATGCCGAACTCCTAAATTTTTTTCTGGAATTTGGTAAAATTTAATAGAAAATTTTTTTTAATGTAGATGGATGATCGTAGTTGGATGTATAAGCGACATACGCAAGGGATTAAGGGAATCACAAATGAATATAAAGATGGGGTTAAGGGTTTTATAGCGTACTGTTTGTTGAACGGGCACACTTAATGGTTGAGATGTCCTTGTGCGAAGTGTAAGAACAAGGTGCACCTTTCTCCCGATGAAGTGCAGGTGCACTTGTATAGATTTGGATTTGTCGCCGATTATCACCGTTGGACTAGTCACGGTGAGAGTCTTACTCCGTTGCATCCATGGATAGTTCCAACCAATTCTCAATCTCAATCTATCTCTAATAATCCATTTCAACAGATGGTAATGGATGGCGTTGGTTTGGAACATCTATTAGACCCGCCGGCGGGTGTCGACGATGAAGAACCTCCTAATGCGGAAGCCAAGAAATTTTATGATATGTTAAAATCTGCCAATACTTCTTTGTGGGATGGATGCACACACCACTCGCAGTTATCATTTGTTGCTCGCATGCTGAATATTAAATCTGAGAATAATATTTCAGAAAGATGTTTTAATCAGGTAATGCATCTGACTAAGGAGGTTCTACCAAAGGATAATCTACTTCCAGAGGACTTGTACCGTACCAAGAAGATGGTTTCTGGACTCGGTTCGCCAGTGGAGAAAATAAATTGTTGTCCCAATAGTTGCATGCTTTATTGGAAGGCAGATGTTGGTTTGCGGGAATGTAAGTTCTGTGGGAGTCCCCGGTACATGCAGAGGAGGAAATTTTGGAAGAATAGACAGCAAAAAGAGGTCCCTTTTAAGAAAATGTACTACTTTCCTTTGACTCCGAGATTGCAGAGGTTGTATGCATCAAAAACAACTGCAGAACACATGAGGTGGCACGCTGAAAGTGTACAGAATGATGGATTGATGAGTCATCCACAGGACGGTAAAACATGGCATCATTTTGATCGTGTGCATGTTGAATTTGCAAAAGAGGTTCGTAATGTGCGTTTAGCACTATGCACTGATGGGTTCTCACCATTTGGAATGTCGAGAAAGCAATATTCTAGTTAGCCCGTCATTTTTACTCCGTACAACTTACCACCGTGGATGTGTATGAAGGATCCTGTGATGTTTTTTACAGTAATTATTCCAGGGCGGAGGAGTTGGCATGCCGACTTATGACATCTCCAAAAAATAGAATTTTCAAATGCGAGCAGCCCTCTTGTGGACTATTAATGATTTTCCAGCTTATGGTATGTTGAGCGGTTGGAGCACTACCGGAAGACTGGCTTGTCCCTACTGTATGGAGCAAACAAAGTGATTTCATCTATAACATGGCTCAAAGCAATCTTGGTTTGACTGTCACCGTTGGTTTTTGCCATTAGATCATCAATATAGAAGAGACGGAAAATCATTTCGAAGGGACCGCGGTCGTAAGATATCTCAACCTATAAAGTGATCGTGCGGGGATGAGATGTGGCATAGAGTAAGCAGTTTGTCGAGAATTGTCGATACTGCAGAGGAGGTTGGCAAGGATGATGGTAGAGGGGTTTACCTTAATGGAAATCAAATTTAATTTGCCACAGTGTTGATGTAATGCACAATGAAAAAAATGTGTTCGAGAATGTGTTTAATACTGTAATGGACGTGAAGGGCAAATCAAAGGATAATATAAAGGCTCAGCGAGATTTGGAGGTGTATTGTAATAGGCTGGAGTTACATATTACCTCTGTTGGAAATGGTAAAGTTTCTATGCCGAAGGCTAAGTACTCTCTAACGAATCAACAAAAAAGGGCTTGTATTGGAGTGGGTTAGGGATCTGAGGTTGCCTGATGAATATGCGTCTAATTTGGGTTGATGCGTTGACTGTCACGTATTTATACAAAGATTGCTTCCTTTTTCATTTAGAGACCATTTGAAATGTGCTAACGGAATTAAATCTTTTCTATCGGGATTTATGTGCTCCAAGACTATCAAAATCTCGTATGAGAGAGTCGGAGAAGAACATAGTAATCCTACTGTGCAAGTTGGAAAGGATATTCCCTCCTGTATTTTTTGATGTGATGGAGCATTTAATGATTCACTTGCCTTATGAAGCAAAGGATTGTTGGTCCGGTTCAATATAGATGGATGTACCCATTTGAGAGGTTAGGCCTTTTGACATGAACATTTAAACTGTTTATTTGAGCTACTCGATGTAGAATTTCTAACCCTTATATCGCCTGAAGTTGAAAGTAAAAAACAAGGCAAGGGTCGAGGGATCAATTTACAACGCATATTTGATTGAGGAGGCGTCTACATTTTTTTCTTACTATTTCGAGTCGCATTTCCAGACTAGACATACAAACCTGGCTCGCAATGACGAAGGTGTTTCAGATAGATGTGGTTTGTCCATATGTAATGCAGCGGGAAAGGTGATCGGAACACAATTATCAGATACCTTTCACCCGAGGAATTTAAGGCAGCTATTAATTACAATGGTTAAGAAATATTATCCTAAATAGTGAATAACAACGTTTATATGTTGCAGGTGCAAGATCATCAAAACAACGTAATAGATGAAAATATTAAAAGTTTGTAGTGGGGACCTTCAAGACAGGTGAAATCTTGTAAGGGATATGTAATAAATGGCTTCAGATTTCATACACAAGATCATGGAGTCGGAAAGAAAAATATTAATTGTGGAGTCTGGGTTAAGGGCGAGGACGAAGATATTGGCAGCAGGAGCCACTATTATGGAATTTTGAAAGAGATCATTCAAGTGCAGTTTCCGGGGATTCCATCTAGGGATGTTGTTTTATTTAAGTGTGACTGGTATGATCCTGTGCTTAACAGGGGTGTCAGGATTCATCCACATTATCAAATTGTATATGTTAATTGCAGGAAAAGGTACCCCAAATATGATCCATTTGTATTAGTTGTGCAAGCTCAGTAAGTATACTATGCCACTTATCCTGGAAGTAAAAGAAATAAGTGTGACTGGTATGATCCTGTGCTTAACAGGGGTGTCAGGATTCATCCACATTATCAAATTGTATATGTGAATTGCAGGAAAAGGTACCCCAAATATGATCCATTTGTATTAGTTGTGCAAGCTCAGCAAGTATACTATGCCACTTATCCTGGAAGTAAAAGAAATAAGTCTGATTGGCTGGGAGTATGCAAATCGAAGCCGTGTCATGTCATTGATGCACCTGTTGTTGAGAGAACATACCAGGAAGATGTAGATGAATTGATGACATTTAGTGTATGTGGTGAAGATGATATAATCGGTGAACTTGTGCATGAAACGGGTGAAGGGGAGATTCTGGATGATAATGAACCAGGAAACACGGAATATGATGACGTGACTGATTCTGATGCTGAAGCTGAAAGTGAAGGAAACAGAAGTTGATTCGAGTGAGGACGAAAATAGTGAATAATTTATTATATGTATGCACACGTATATATATATGCTACGTCACTTATTTAATTTTTAAATTTAATTTATATTATTTTTTACATATTACTAATGATTACATAGCTAACGAAAATTTTATTCTTTTTCAGATGCCTCCACGTAGATCACGTTCGATTGGGATGCGTGATTGTACACCTTCTCCGTCTTTACCCGGGCCGATGTCTTTACCGAGCGAGGATGACACACGTGCAGTGGAGTCTGAGCATACGCCTTTGACCACAGCTTCTGCAGTACCCTCTAAGGCTGCTTCTACAGGTAGGACTCAGATAGAGGAAGTTCGCATTCTGATAGCCCCGAGTGGCAACGAGTAAGTTTCTATTTACTGTTGCAAAAATTTGTTCGAATTTTTTGTTGAATAACTAACTGTTCATTTGTGTAATGGAACAGTTTCTTCCCAGCAGAGGGGACGGTGCATTCGATATCGGATACATTTCACCGTCGTTTCACCATCATTTCACTGGACCGTATCCTAATTTTGAAGCGGTCCCATTAGAGCTTCGGGACATGTGGTTCTAAATGTGGAGTGTAAGTAACAAATTATAAAATATATATTTATATATTTATATATTTATATATATATATCTATATATATTTTATATATTTGATTTTTTTAAATGACTTTGCAGAGACGTTATCGATAGCTTCCAGAGCATGCTGATCAGATACGACATATTTGGGACGACAAATGCACTCGTCATCTATCTGATCAGCTATCAAAGGCTCGGTGTAAGGGGAAATGTCCACCATGGATATCTCCTGAAATTTGGAGCCAACTCTAGTGGGATCACTGCAGCATGGAACAATTCAAGCGTGTTTTAGCCGCTGCTAAGCATAATAGAGCAGCCGCTCCTGGACCGACTCACACCGGAGGATGAATTTCCTTCAGCGAGCACGAGCGTCGGATGGTAATTATTATTTTTATCCTTGTTATTTAATTCTAATATAATTACTTAATATTCACGAGCGTCGGATGGTAATCATTATTTTTATCCTTGTTATTTAATTCTAATATAATTACTTAATATTTATAGTAATGTACCTGTAGCGTAAGTAGCGCGTAGATGACTTCCACTTCACCGATATGTACGAGGCGACGCACACATATAAGATTAGCCCAAAAAAGGGCACGTTTGTCAGTGAGAAATCACAACATACGTTGGTAAGTTTACAGATTATATTACTCCGTATTTTATATTAATTATTTTATTGTTAGACACCGTTATAAATTTATGATGTATACAATTTGCAGGATAGCGTCAACGCTTTGACGGAGCGCTATTCGCAGGTGAAGTCTCCGGATTCGGTGACTTCTCAACATCCACCGGATGACAAGTCCCTATTTGTGGAGGTTGCTGGCAGTGCTTCGAAGAATCGGATTTTTGGATTGGGTTCCGAGGTAGTTCACACGCGACGGAGGTTTTATCAGTCCACGACGCCCTCTGCTCCAACAGCTTGCTCAATTATATCGCATCCAGAGTACGCATCTCTTCAAAGTCAGTTGCAGAGAGAGAGGTCGATGCGCGGTTATTTTAAGCAACGCTTTGCTAGTTTGGACCAGTATTTGCGAGTAATATCCGAGGCACTACATCTGCCTCCACCGCCTTCTCCACCTCCACCTCCTTTTCCGATACCAGATTCTGAAGAGCAGACAGACGGGGCTGATGAGGATTACACGATCGATCCGCCTGACGATCATCCTCCAACGACTGGTCCTCCAGATCCACCTCCGCCTCCTCCACCGTCTGCAGCGCCGCCTTCTATAGTTACATAGATTTTGTTTCATTTTTTTCAATATTTTACACATAAAACATTGACATTTAACGGATTAATTATATTTATTTAAATTTAATTTTTTACTTTTAATTATTCTATTAATTATGCTTATTTTTTAAATTAATTATTTAAAAATTATTGAAAACTATTATTTAAAAATTTTAATAATTAATAATTAAAATTGATTTTCGACGGATAAATTTCTGTCGTAAATCTGCGACGGATACTGTCCGTCGCCAATCAGCGACGGATATATTTTCGTCGCAAATTTGCGATGGATATGCTGTCCGTCGCAAATTTGCGACTTATATTTTTGTGACGAACTGTTCCGTCGTAAATCCTTCACAATTTATATTTTTGCGACGGAATATTCCATCGCAAATAATTAAATTTCTTGTAGTGTTCAAACCCATGGCCTAAAGCTTTCTTTTCCTTTTTATTAAAGTTTTATTGGGTTTACATACATATACATATAAATTTGAGAATGTATAAACAAATATCGTAATTCATTATTATCTAAGGAACATACGCAGTATTAGAATAATGCTATCCTAGAATTTTCTAAACCAGGAAAAAAAGAATTAGACAATCCTAAAGTTTACGCAATTACCTAATTGGGAAGTGTCTGACTCATGTAAGAGAGTACAAGTTATCCCTTACAACTAAACGGAAAAAAGAAAGAATTAGATAATCTTATACAATAAATTTTGGATGTCATTTTGAAGTTATGAATTATTTAAGGTAATTACATATACATTAAAAATAATATTTATCATAAAATCAAACAAGTAAAATTACTAGCTTCACAATATACCTTTATATATAATACCAGATTTCATTCTTTTTCTGGCTATCTTGCAGTGAAATTCTTCTTCCTACCTAAAGTTTTAGTACACAATAATTATGCAAGCCTTTGTGATCAAATTTGTCCTTTTCTTCTTGGAAGTTAAAAAGTATTGGTAACAAATCTATAAATCTTTAACTCGAAGAAAATTTAAGGAAAAAATGTAGAAAATGAAGTTATACCGTAAATAATAAATATGATTTTTCTTGCAAATTTTGAAACAGTTAAATGAACTTGACTTGATAATCTCTTAAACAACGAATGGATTTTTCCAGTGCGGATTATCCTAAAAATCTTAATTCAAAAACCTTATGCAACAGTTACATAACATTGACATTTTTTATCATTTAAACATTTATAAGATCTCAAAATTTCTAATGCAACACTTCCTAAATTGTAATTGATTGTAAATTGTAAGTGGTGCCAAACTTGGCTTTGGCATGCCGTGGAACTTAATTTTTGTAAAAAATATAAATAAAAATTAAAAAATATGAAAAATATAAAAAATTTCTCATGTGTCAGTACAATAGTCTGTGCTTAGCAATTCACATAATTAATTATCATACATATCTCTATCTATTTATTCAAAATTCTCTTCCCTTCTAACTATAAAGGCAAATTATTTGAAGTAGAAATAAGAAAGATTGTCTGGCTGGCCTAAATTCATAGCATGGATTCCCTCAAAGTCAGTTTGTTCTTTCTCTTCTCTCTTCCGCTTCTTCTCTCTTCCACAAATTCTGCAAACGCAACAGAAGATTATCACAAATGGTGTGGAGAAACAACTCAGAGCGAAATTTGCATTTCCATTATCTCAAAGTACGCTGGTGATCACTTGAAGACAGATCCCGCTGGGTTTTGTTCGATTCTCAATGATAAAGCTAGAGAAATTGCTGGTTCAACGCTTGGGAGAATCTCTGATCTACTGCAGGGTTCCGTTAGCTCTTCTGACAAAGAACTTCTTCAAAATGCCGCTGCTCTCTATACTGAAATTGATTATATAGTATATAATCTTGTTTTCTCTGTGCTTAATCACCAGATTTATCCATCTTATATCAGAGATCTCAAGAAAGCAACGACTGGGGTTTCTCAGAGCAAGACTGTTTTTGGCAAATTGTCATCCTATGGATCTTCTTTTACGACAGATAATGAGACTCTTGGGATTGTCATTGAACTGATGTCTCAGATTTTGAGTCTTAACGAGTGTAAGAAGGTTGAAACTTGTACCAACTGAAGGGATAGTTTTGTACTGTTCTTATCGTTATCTCTAGTTTGTACTAGTAATAATATGAATGGATAGTCACATTATTTTGCTCTATATTAAATGTATAACGTAATGGATTTTGTAGATTTTATTTGACAAGTAATTTCCTATATTTTATTTTGATCCAAGAAGATAAGACCTAATTTATTGTTCGGTTTGAGATTCATTAGGTACATGCAGGAAGAACAAATAGGAAAATTTATTGCATTCTTTGTTCTCAATGAAATGATAAGTTCCTATGCCCCGGAAATCCTTAATTAATAGGATTCTACATTATTTTGGATGTCTTTATGTGTTAAGAATCGCACTGTGAATTTGATTGGTTGCGAAGGAAAGTGTGTTCCATTTATGATTTTGTGATACATAAGAAACAGAAGGTCGGTTCAGTTAAAAAAGAAGAGAGAGAAGGCTGAACCTAGAAATTTACCTAAAATACCAAACAATAAATATTATGTAGATTACAGAATTTGGAAACTTCATTGGTAACCACTTTTTCGTAGATGGAGGGTAAAAATGTTTTTAGGCCGAGGTTGTAATTTTTAAGGGTAAGAAATCTCAATCGTTGGAAAGTGAGTCTACCAAATCAACAAGTACCACTCCGTAATGTAATTTTTTTTTTTTGGAGCAGAGTAGTTGCTGGGCTATTATTTACATCTATATCAATGTGGTTAGGTAAGTACAGTATTTTAATATATAAAGGCATCTTAGTTAGAGCAAGAGATTTATTAAAATTGATTTTTATTTTCTCTCTTTTGGTCCACTTTTTTAAAGAAAGGAGACTTATAATTTTATACAATAGCTAATCTCTTCATTTTCATTCCATTCATTTCCTTTCTTTCTCCTCTCCTTTCCTGTCCTTCTATTGCCGGCAATCCAAATGATAATAAGCACTAAAATCTCTTTTGAGCCAACAATTCTATGTTCCCTTTATTTTTTTTTTGGGTTAATTGCAAAACACCCCCTTGAAGTTGGGGGGGGAGGTGTCTGGAACTTTAGTACCAGAAGTCAAAATATATGTAGTTTATCTCCATTCGTCAAAGTCCATTAGTTAGGGTTTTAAAAAAGTTGACGTAAGCCCCAACTGAATTTGTAAAATTATATAATTGTCGCTAAAATTATATATTGCAAAACACCCCCTTGAAGTTGGGGGGTCGGGCAATTTAGTGTCAGAAGTTAAAATATATGCAGTTTACCCCCAATGACCGTCAATCAAGAGTTAAACAAATCAGCAACCATTAGTCCACAAAAGATTTAGAGGAGGAAAAGATGGTCAAAGTGAGTGGTAGCGGCTAATCTCACTCAAAAAGTTTTAGAAAGAGGAGAAAGAAGAGATAATCAAATCGTTATTATGAAATTAAAAATATATATATCAGAACTAAATAATCACCGAAGGTGAAAATTAGGTGCAGTGGCTTCTCTCTAAAACTCCTCTGTGTGAAAATTAAAAAAATATATATCAGAATGAAATCATCACCGAAGGTGAAAATTAGATGCAGTGGCTTCTCTCTAAAAACTCTTCCATGTGGCTACCTAATTCCTCTACCATCTCTTCTCTCTTCTTTCTCCTCTTTCTAAAACTTTCTGAGTGAGATAAGCCACCACTACTCACTTTGACCATTTTTTCCTCCTCTCAATCTTTTGTGGACTAACGGTTGCCAATTTGTTTAACTCTTGATTGACGGTCGTTGGGGAAAAAGTGCATATATTTTGACTTCTAGTACTAAGTTGCCCGACCCCCCAACTTCAAGGGAGTGTTTTGCAATATATAATTTTAGGAACAACTACGTAATTTTACAAGTTCAGGTGTGGCTTACGTAAACTTTTCTAAAACCCTAACTAACGGACTTTGACGAATAGAGATAAACTGCATATATTTTGAGTTCTGGCACTAAAGTGCCAGACCCCCCAACTTCAAGGGTTTTTTTTGGCAATTTAACACTTTTTTTTTTGTCAAAAGTTAGTAATATTTCCAGATGTAAATTTTCAAAATTTAATATTTAGTTGCTCTCTTTCTCTCGACCCAAACATTAAGTGTCATCTAATTTCGATTATTTTTACCCTACTTCCTTTCCAAATTTAACTTAAAATTCCTGACTAACTACTTACTATATTCCTCCCGTGACCAGAGGTGAAAATTACGATGATTAAATCATCGCTGCGTAAAAAAATGATTTTTGTTTCCTATTTAGTCCGGAAATATTGAATTTATTAAAAATATATGATCGGTCTAATTGGCTGATACCACAAGAAAATGTCATTGGCCAACTAGCAATTATTAAAGGCTCGCGTATTTTTAAAAGCTCTCTGCACTCATTCTAAGATGGATAGAATAAACAGCTAACTTTATATGACCTTTTCAAGAAATAGGAAGAAAATTTATGAATATAGTACAGAAATCTGCATGAGACTACACAACAGTCGGAGGATCAAAAGAAGTTTTCCGAATTGCTTGATAAGAAATATTGAAACTACTCGTACTCTATGCTTGGCTTAGAAAAGAAAAAACTAAACTGTATGTATGTATGTATATATATATATTTCATTTTTGCATGTTCTTTGATTTTAGATCCTGTAGAAAATCGAAATTTTTAACTTCTGAAGATTGATAGTGAATTCTCAAGCCTTTACTAATTGGATAGCAAATTTCTTTTTTAAAAATATTTTTTTTTTCAAAATGCCAATTTTAAACCTTACATATTTTCTCACAACAATTAAACTGTAAACACTAAAAATTAAAAATTTTATCAGGGAAAGAACACCAATTCAAGTATATGTAAGTGTGTATCGATACATGTCTTTAATATCTAATTATACTGAAGTTCACCTATATAATTGGAAAGACCGTTTAGGTTGCTTTATTGGAGAAAAATGATCCATTGGTGTTCATGCAAATCTAAGAGGGGGGTATATAGGATTTTGATAAATTGAAAAAGTTTTTACTATTTAAGATCGTCTATGAAATATGACCTCCTAGTGTGTTTGAAAAGACTAATTTATGCATTAGGATTATGATAAAAGACTATATATATATTAAATCTTTCTTCTTAAATTTTGCATTAGTCATCATTAATTTTCAATTTGTTTTCCTTAAATAAATATACATATGTATTATCCGTAAATTTTGTATTAATCATCATTAAATTAGACTTACTTACCTTCTATAAAAATTAGTGAAAAAAGGCATGTGACAAAAGCTTTTTGTCACTAAATAAATGATCTAGCAACGAATTTTAGTCATGACTTTGAAGTAATCACAAAATATTGTCACTATAACTTTCCCGCTAACCCATCGAAAGGTGAGAGCATCAATAGTGACCACATTGAAAATGTTGTCACTAAACAGTTTCATTATAGTGACAACATTTTTATTTGTCATTAACTAACTTTTAGTGACAAACCAATTCTTGTCACCATAATGTGAGCATATTTGATTATATATCAGTGACAATTTATTTTTCTCACTAAATATATTTTTATTATCATACACACACACACACACATATATTGGAATAAGGTTTACACATATTGGAATAAGATTTACGGTTTAATAAATAATATATTTCTATAAATTCTTTAAATATTCTTCGTAAAAATAATTTATGTATATATTTTCACAAAAGTAACACTACAAGAAATTTGATTTTTTACGACGGACTATTCCGTCGCAAATCTGTAAAAAATCACAAATTGCGACGGATTTGCGACGAAATAGTTCGTCGCAAAAATATAAGTCACAAATTTGTGACAGAAAAAATATCCATCGTCGAATAGTACGTCGCAGAATTGCGATGGATTGTATTCGTCGCAGATTTGCTACGGATTATCCGTCGCAAATCAATTTTGATTATTAATTATTAATTATTAAAATAATTATTAACTATAAATATAATTTAATTTGAAATGTTAAATTTTAATTAAATATTTTAAATTTTTTAAATAATTGTTTTCAATAATTTTAAATACTTATTTAAAAAATAAGCAGAATTAAATAATAAATAAAAATAATAAATTAAATTAAAATAAATAAAATTAAGCCATTAAATGTCAATATTTTATGCATATAACATTGAAAAATAGTATACAAAATTTATGTAACTATAGAAGACGGCGCTGCAGAAGGTGGAGGGGGTGGAGGTGGATGTGGATGTGGAGGGCCAGTCGTTGGAGGATGGTCGTCAGACGGATCAATCGTGTAATCCTCATCAGCCCAATCTGCCCGTTATTCAGAATCTGGAATTGGAAAAGAAGGTGGAGGTGGAGAAGGCGGCGAAGGCAGATGTAGTGTCTCAGACATCACTCATAAATACTGGTCCAAGCTAGTAAAGCGGTGTTGGAAATAATCGTGCATCGACCTCTCTCTCTCCAACTAACTATGAAGAGATGCGTACTTTGGGTGTGATGTAATCGAGCAAGCAGTTGGAACAGAGGGTGACATGGACTGACATAACCTCCGGCGCACGTGAGATGCCTCGGAACCCAATCCAAAAATTCGATTTTTCGAAACACCTCTAACAACTTCGACAAATAGGGACTTCTCATCTGGTGGATGCTGAGAAGTTACTGAATCCTGAGACTCTATCTACGAATAGCGTTCCTTCAGTGCGTTAACGCTATCCTATAAATTATCTGCATCGTAAAATTATGACAGCGTATAATAATAAAACAATTAGTATAAAATATTCTTAATATAATCTATAAACTTACAAGCGTATGTTGTGATTTCTCACTAATAAACTTGCCCTTTTTTGGGCCGTTCTTATATTTGTGCGTCGCCTCGTACATATCGGTGAAGTGGAAGTCATCTCCTCACTCCTTACGCTGCAATTATATTAATATAAATGATAGGTAATTATATTATATTTAAATAACAATGATAAAAATAATGGTTACCATCCGACGCTCGTGCTCGCTGAAGGAGATACATCCACCCGTGTGAGTCGGTCCAGGAACGGCTGCTCGGTTCCGCTTAGCAGTGGCTGAAACACACTTGAATTGTTTTGTTTTCCAGTGATCTCGCCAAAGTTGGCTCCAAATTTCAGGAGATATCCACGGTGGATATTTTCCCTTGCACTGAGCTTTTGATAGCTGATCGAATAGACGACGAGTGCATTTGTCGTCCCAAATACGTCGTATCTGATCAGCATGCTCTGGGAGCTATCAATAACGGCTCTGCAAAGTCATTAAAAAAATATCAAATATGTAAAATAAATAAATAAATAAATAAATAAATAAATATAAATATATA
This sequence comes from Rauvolfia tetraphylla, assembly GCA_030512225.1. Classification (NCBI taxonomy): domain Eukaryota; kingdom Viridiplantae; phylum Streptophyta; class Magnoliopsida; order Gentianales; family Apocynaceae; genus Rauvolfia; species Rauvolfia tetraphylla. The sequence goes on along the minus strand of JAJQKT010000004.1, from coordinate 4,870,287 downwards.
TATATATATCTATCTATAAATTTTATATTTTTCTACTTACACTCTACATTTGGAACCACATATCCCGAAGCTCAAATGGGAGCGCCTCAAAATTAGGGTACGGTCCAGTGAAATGCCAGTGAAACGTATCCGATATGCAATGCACGGTTCCCTATGATGGGAAGAAACTGTTACATTAATCAAATAAACAGTTAGTAATTCAACGAAATATTCGAATATTTTCTTTTGAAAGTAAATAGAAACTTACTCGCTGCCTCTCGGGGCTATCAGAATGCGGGCATCCTCTGTTTGAATCCCCCCTGTAGAAGCAGCCGTAGAGGGAACCGCAGAAGCTGTGGTCAAAGGCGTCCCCTCAGACCCCACTGCTCGTGTGTCATCCTCACTTGGTAAAGGCATCGGTCCGGGTAAAGAAGGAGACGGAGTACGTGGAGGCATCTGAAAAGTAATAGAATATTTCGTTAGCTATACAATAATTAATTTAAAATAAATTTAAACAAGTGTTAAGCAACCGTAAAAAAAATTTGAGCAGCATCTCCGCCGTAAAATGGACGTTTTCCAGGTACAAGGCCACCACAATCAATCCTCCACATCCAAATTTAATTCTCCCAAAAACTTAGTCCACGTAAATATACCTAATATGCTAATACGTGCATAAACACACTGTTAAGTCTTGCATTGATATTCAAATGGTACATTTCCATTGTTCTTTTTTCCGAATTGATATTTTAACCCCAAAATCATTAGAAATGTAATACGAAAAAAGATCCACTTATATTTACAGTTCGCAGAACTACAATGGAATATGTTTAAGTGCAAAGAACACTCCTAATCTAAAAAAATGTACCAGAACAGAGTAGCTACATCAAATGCATGCTTCATACAAGAACAACTTAGATCTAATACAAAATAAAGGAAAAGCAGAACAATAAAATTCTTGGAACAAAATAAAAAAAATAAAAAACAGAAAAAAGGGGACAAAAAAAGGAAGAAAAAACAAGAACCATACATTGACCTCGGCGTACCAGCGGCAATGGAGGCTCAGGGCGAGGCGCGACGTGAGGCTGGCAAGACGCGGTGCGGTGCTAGGCGAGCTACGGCGGCAAGGCGCTGGCGGAGGGAAGGTTGGCTGGCGAGGGGAGGCTGGCTAGCACTTGCGGTGGGCTGGCTGGCGAGCACTGGTGGGGGGAGGCTGGCTAGCGAGGCAGCATGCTGGCGAGCACTGGCGGTGGGCTGGCGAGGGGAGGCTGCAGAGCACTTGCGGTGGGCTGGCTGGCGAGCACTGGCTGTGGCGGATGGGAGTAATATACGCCATTGCAAATCCGTCGCTATTCTGGGACGGATTTGCAACAGATTATTTTTTTAGATTTAATTAATTTATGCCGTCGCAAATTCGTCGCTATTTTTAGTGGGGGGCAAAATTTAATGTGACAAAATTAATTTCAATGTGGCGGATTTTTTGGCGAGGGCAAAATTTTCAAATTTTATCACAAATGTGTCACAAATTTGCGACAAAATTGCGACGGATTTGTGACAAAAATTAATTTCTATTGTTTTTCTTAAGTAATTTTCTTTTTCTTCCACTCCTCCAATTAGTTTATGGTTAACATTTGTTAATAAACAATATTTATAAAATACACACATGTAATTATCATATATGTTGTACTAGTGTATATATTAACCTCATCAACACTATATGTTGTATACCATTACATATTATAAAGTGGTCACACTCAATATTATAAGTATTAGTATTATACACATATGTAATATATTTTTATATGTTTTGTATCATGTGTTATTATAGTCAATAGATATGTTATATCAAAATAAATTACAAAATATATATTCGTATCTGTCTTTATATAAAGACTGCTAACTATATATAGAGTACCAATTAATATTTCATAATACATATTACAACCAACGTTCATGCTATATATGTTTAATTAAATAGAACATTTATAAACACCACAAGGTATGACTCACAAAAAAAAAAAAAAGAAAAGCATGTAAGAATGGGAGGAAAAAAATATTTCGTTGCAAATCTGTTGCAAATCCGTCGCAAAAAAAAGTTCCGTCGTAAATCCGTTGTTCATTTACGACGGATTTGCGACGGAAAAATATTTTCTATTTTATTTTTTACCTATCGTCGCAATTTCGTCGCAATATTTCCACAGATTTGTGACGCAAATAATTTTTTTATTTTTATTGCTGTATAGCTACAGATTTGCGACAAATATTTTAAATATATTTTTATTTTTTCCATCGCAAATCCGTAGCTACATGGCAACGGATTTGCGATGGAATATAAAATTTTTTTCTTTTTTTTTAATTCCGTCGCAAATTCGTAGCAATATGGCGACAAAATATTTTGTCGCAAATCTGTAGCTATATGGCGACGGATTATAAAAATATTTTCCTCTTTTTTTATTACTGTCGTAAATTCGTAGCAATATGGCGACGAAATGATTGGTCGCAAATCCGTCGCAATATGGCGGCGGATTTGCGACGAACTATAAAAATATATTTCTTTTATTACGGTTGCAAATTCGTAGCAATATGGCGACGAAATGATTGGTCGCAAATCCGTCGCAATATGGCGGCGGATTTGTGACGGATTATAAAAATATTTTTCTTTTTTTATTACCGTCGCAAATTCGTAGCAATATGGCGACAAAATAATTAGTCATAAATCCATCGCCATATGGCGACGGATTTGCGACGAAAAATCCATTTTTCCGTATCCGTTGGTCTAAAATAATATATTTTATTTTATTTATTAGATTATATATTTTTATATTATATAGATTAATATATTTTATTTATTTTATGACTAATTTACAATCTGGACCCTTGGTCTAAAATCGTTCTCCCTTTTTTTTATGGATGGACTTAAGATCCAATTGTTAAAAAAAAAAACAAAAGAAGAAGAAGAAGCCGGAAGTCCAATTTGGAACTATGGTCTAAAAAATAACTTTTTATTTTTTTTAATATAGTATTTGGGCCTAAGGTCCTACTTGGGCTTATGGCTAAATCGTTATATATATATATATATATATATATATATATATATATATATATATATATAACTATCCTTGTATATGTATAACTATTATGCTTGTGGATATATAATGGTATGTATTGTAATTATTGATTCCAATAATTGATATACTAATCTATTAAGTTTTTTGAATATTTTAGTAATACACACACACATATCTATAATGTTTAAAAATAGTATAAAACACATAGCATATATATTTTAAAGCATAATATATGCTTTATTGTATGTAGCATTCTAAAATGGGCCAACAGTGTGCAGGTTGACCCGTTTGCAGTATATATGGGTGGACCTAGATATAGTTGTGCCAAGCGTGTTTAAATGCTTGTTAGAATGGGCTAGTTTGCCAAATTTTTTTTATATGAAATGATGTTATTTAGTACATTAGTGGGTGAAATTAAAAAAAAATAGATTTGTTTGCTTTTAAAATTGTTAAAAATTTTACAATTTTCTTTAGGAGAATATGACATTTTATTTTACTTTGTTTACTATTTTCTTTCGTATTCTAAAATCTTTACATAAATTGACTATTTCTTATCATTTTTATATATCTAGAATTTTATTTTTGCACAAAAGTAAGGTGTTCATTCAAGAAAAGTACATGTAACATCAAATCACAAAACATTAGTTCAAATTAGACATTCAAAAATTTAGTTTGAGAAAAAATAGAAAATATGTTACAAGAAAAAAGCTTTCTGCCCTATTTGGCCTATATGCTTGCTAGGATAGGCACGATCTAGGAATTTCCCAACTCGTGGGAAAACTGACTAGACCTACCTGCTTCATCTGTGGTTAGCCCATCGCAGATCGGTTCGTTTGACACTACTAATTGTATAGAGTATATATGTATGTATGTATATCTACACACACACACACACACACACACACACACACACACACACACACATATATATATATATATATATATATATATATATATATATATATATATTGTTGTAAAATTTGATTTTATAGGGACAAAATTAACTATAAACTAACAATGAAGAAGGCTTTGAGCTATAGCAAAAGAAAGAAAGTTAGAACTTAGGAAATATAAAAGTTAGAATTTTATTGAGAGTTTTTCAAAATATATTCACACTACTACAAGCTTCTACTATATATTGCTAATAAGTTCACGAAAAATGATATATTAGGTCTTGTGTTATTAGCAAGATAGATTAGTGCACCAATTGTACTAAGATAAGGAGATAAGGTACTTTAGGACCAAATAGTTGTTCATCTTCTTCTTGTGGTCAAAATGGATCTTTAGAAGCATTTAGGAATCAAACGATCATTGGAGTACTTAAAGCATGTGCCTTGTCCATGTAAAACCTTTTAGGACTTTCTAAGTATATGTTAATTGATGAATAAGGATTCCATCTTTTAGATGTTCAATTTGTAAACTAAGACAAAACTTAGTCCTTCCAAAATCGTTAATCTCAATTTCTTTTTTCAAATAATCTCTTGCTTGATGGAGCTCTTCAGTAGTCCCACTAATATTAATATCATCAACATATATCACAATTATCACGAAGCCTCATTCAGGATTCTTAATGAAAACACATGGACAAATCAGATCATTTTTTATTCCAGCTTTTATCAAGCTCTCACTGAAATGATTATACCATATTTTTCCAGATTGCTTCAATCCATATGGGGATTTTTGCAATTTAATGGAATAATTTTCTCGAGTGCTTGATGTACATGCTTCAGACATGTGAAATCCATTTGGGATTTTCATGTAAATTTCACTATAAAGATTCTCGTACATATATGCAGTAACTACATCCAGAAGATGCATATCAAGTTTTTCATGTACTGGCAAACTTACAAGATATTAGAACACGATTGCATTAATCACAGGAGGATGTCTCCTCATATTCTATTCTAAGCATTTGCAAAAATCCTATGCTGCAAGTCGTGCTTTATATCTCATGACTTCATTTTGTTCATTTCATTTTTGCACAAATACCCCTTTTATAACCAATTGGTTTTACATATTTTGGGATTCAGACTACATGTCCAAAAGCCTTGCATTTGGTAAGTGAATTTAGTTTTGATTGAATCACATCTTTCCATTTCAACCAGTCAGGTCTATGTCGACATTCCTCAGCTCACCATGGTTCAGAATCTTCATTATGTATTAAAACATCAAATTCTACATTATATACAAAAACATGATCAGGAATCTTATTTATTCAAATTCAACTTTCATCTGTAATAACAAAGTTAATGAAATTCTCCATATTTTCATTATTTCCAGAATCCTAAACATTAAGATCAATAATCTCTTGGTCCTTTTGTTTTAACTGGAGTAGCATTTTGATCATTTAATCTTCTTTTCTCCAGAGGATTTTTATTTTTAGAACCAAGAGGTCAACCACACTTTATGCGTACTTTTAGAATCGATAGCTATGATATTTATATTTTATCCTATATTGACATCAGCCTGAATAGGAGCATTTATAGTAAGAATATGCAATTTAGTTACTTCTGTAGAGTCGGCAAAAGCATCGGGTAATTGATTTGTAATTTTCTACAAATGGAAGATCTTTTGAATTTCTAGTTCGCTAGCGCTTGTGCATGCATCAAGATTATTTAAAGAGGATGTTGTTTTTGCTACTTATTTTCTCCTGCTAATGTAAATAAAATTGTCTCACCAAATTGATAATCATCAAATCTTGCAGTAAATACATCTCCCGTTAATTATTCAAGATATCTTATTATAGAGAGAGATTCATAACTAGAGGTGTTCATTTGGAATGCGATTCAGTGTTCGGTGCAATAATTCAGTTTTTGATTTAGTTTCAGCAAAATTTTTTAAAAACCGAACCAAATCGAATTTCTGCCAGAAAGAACCGAACCGAATTGAATCGAAATAATTATTTCGGTTAGGATCCAAAACTAAATTTCAAAAAAAAAAAAGTGGCAATTCGTCAAAAGTAAAGCTAAAAGAAAAATCTTTGCTGGTAAATAGAAAGTACTCAAAGTAGAAACTAAAATGAACATAATATCCAATCCTTATACAATTAACTTGTATTTTTCCTACTTTCTAGTAAAGAACCAAAATCAACATCTAGAACTAGAAGCTCTATGGAGAAAAATCTTGCTCTGCAATCTACACCCTTTTTTGGTAATCAAAGCAAAGAGAGTTTAGTACATCTGTATATAATATTGCAATCAGTACCTAAAGAAACCCAAAAGAAAGCAAGATAATATTTTTAGTTTATTCTCTATCCAATGGATGCTTGTTAGCTCTAAGGGCAAATCATGTAGTTTTGATTAATGACAAATATTGATGAGGACTAAAATGCTTGTATGTTGTGTTATAGGTTTTGTGAACTAAGAAGTATGAAGCCTCATTGCCTTCAAGCCAAAGTGCAAGAACAACCTCAATAAACTATGAAGTCTTTTGAAGGTTATTCAAAGATGAACTCAAGGCATTGAAGACTTGAAGTGTAGAGTAGATATGATAATAGGTAAATCTCTATGTAAACTCTACACTTGTATGTCTTGGAGTCTATTGAATGCATAAGAGAGCATAAAATAGGTTTCTTAATCTTAAAAGGCTTTGAATGAATTTCTTGGTGAATGTGGTTTTGTGTCTTAAAAGTTTTTAAGGAAACTTTATATGATCAAAGGAATTTGATTTTGGTTTTCAAACTTATATATGTCTAAATAAGTTTTCTATACATACCAAATGTTTTTCAAACTTATTGAAGTTAAATCTCAAATGATTTTACAAAGTTTGAATATGCTTTCAAAAAATTCGGTCGTCCGAATTTTGTAGCAAAAGTTTGCTACTGTTCTTCTAGAGAAATTCAGAAGAAGATTTGGACGCATGAAGAAAAATTCGGTCGTCCTAATTTTGGCCTTCAGCATGGTCATTGTTTTTTAGGAGAAATTTGAACGAAGATTCGGACGCAGCAAGAAGAATTCGGTTGTCCGAAAAATTCGGACGTAGAATTCGGTCGTCCGAATTTCCTGAAAATAGCCGTTAACTAGCCGTTTTATAACTGTTAAAACTGATTTTCAAATTCTATAAAAGCTATAAACTTGAAATTTTTTGTAAGTTTTGAATTCTTGAAAACTCTAAGCATTCTAAAGCCTTTTACAAACATTCCTTAAGCTCTCTTATGTCTTGTGCATTCAATTGATCAATCCAAAGACATCAAAGTGTGAAGGTGCAAGTTTGTGTAATATCTACCAACAAGTGGTAACATCTACACACTCTTCTTTATTTATTAAATTGTGTTGGTCTACTAGCTCTAGCAAGGTTATCTTGATAACATAAAATCCTTTAGATAAGGGTGATCCTTGAAGTTGTGATTCAAGGTTGTTTGAGATATAAAACCATTGTGTTTGGTGAGCCTTGTATTGTAAAAAGTTACTGGAAGAGGTTGTGAGTGTAAAACCATAGTGTGGTGAGCCTCTCTTGTAATTTGTAAACCTGAGCATATAGTAGAGTGATTGAAATCCTTAAGTGTAGGCTTAAGGTAGTGGAGGTAGATCTTGAGGATCGAACCACTATAAATTGCTTGTGTTCTTTGATCTTACTTTCTTATATTGCTTTGCTATAAATTGTCTCTATTTTGCTCATATAATCTGTTATTGGTCTAAACGCATAAAAGGTTTGTTTTTGCGAAAATTAGCCAAATACCTAATTCACCCCCCTCTTAGGTATTTGAATTGGTATCAGAGTTAGAACTTCTGTGTGTGGTTTTACAACCTAGAAGACAAAGATCCTATGGCTAATATTTCAAACCTACCTTACCTAGAAGGATCATCTGCAAACAGACCACCGTTGTTTGATGGAACAAATTACACTTTTTGAAAGTCTAGAGTTGAAATATATATTTGTTCTATCAATTTTGATTTATGGAACATAGTTGAGAAAGGTCCTTATGTCCCAATGCAAATGAGAGCAGATGGAGTAACCTCAGAACCCAAATCCACTGATGAATTTGATGAGCATGATTCAAGGAAAATGACATTAAACTATCAGGCCATGAACATATTAAGTTGTGCATTAGATGTTATTGAATACAATAGAGTTAGTGGGTGTGATTCTGTTCATGATATGTGGAGATTACTCCAAATTACACATGAAGGTACTAATCAAGTTAAAGAATCCAAACTTGCTATGCTTGTTAGAGATTATGAACTGTTTACTATGAAACAAGGTGAAAATATTAGTGATATGTTTACAAGGTTTACTAACATTTTTAATCGCTTGAAAGCTTATGGTAAAAGCTATACTATGGGAGAGCAAAACAGGAAGATTTTGGATGCTCTACCAAAATCCTGGCAGCCAAAAACGCTTGCTATTGAGGAGTCCAAAGATTTAAAAACTCTTCCTCTTAAAGAGCTTATCGGATCACTACTCACACATGAAATGAAGATGAAAAGGTTGAATGATAAGGAAGATGAAGAAAAGGGAAGAAAAGGAGTTGTACTCAATGCTTCAAATCACTTGAGTGAACAAGAACAATCTTCAAGTGAAGAAGAAGGAGGTAATAGTGGAGAAGAAGAAATTGCAATGGCAGTGAAGAAGTTCAAGCGATTCTACAAAAAGGAGTTTCTAAAAAAAGAAAGAAAGCCAGTCAAGAAGAGTGGACAATCCTCATCCTATAAACCTCAATTCTTTGAATACAAGAGCACAGAGCATCTTATTGCTGACTGTCCCAAAGTGTTAGAGAGGGAAAGAGACAGCAAAAACAGAAAGAAATCTGCCAAGAAAGGAAAAGGATTAGCTGGAACGTGGGATCAACAAGAAAGCGAGGATGACAGTGAAGGGAAGGCCAATATATGCTTTATGGCCATTGATGATGAGGTACAATCTTCACCTTCTATTTCAAATTTCTGTGATGATGATATTGATTCTAGTGATTTGATTGTAGAACTGTATGAAGAGTTGAAAAAGGCTTCAAAAAGAAATAAAGAAATGAAATTCAAAATCAATGATTTTTCAAATGAAAATTCAAAATTATGTGTTGAAAATGATAAACTTCTTGAGACCATTAATTCCCTTACCATTGAAAAAGAAGTTTTGAATACTAGCATACAAAATGTATCTTTTGAAAACAAAAAGCTTTGTTCAAGACTTATTTCTCTTGAATCAATGCTAAAAGATCATGAGTCTTTAAAAAGGAAAGTAAATGATCTTACTTTATACATTGAGAGATTTACAAATGGAAGAGAAAATTTAAATAAACTACTTGGTTATCAAAGATCCTCATTTGGAAAGCACGGTCTTGGTTTTACACATGATTGTTTTGATCCAAAACAAAAAATGTTATTTGTTAAAGAATCTTCTCATTATAGGTCTCATACTTGTTGCACATATTTTGGTAGGCATGGACACAAGGTTTCTAAGTGTTTTATAAAAAGAAAGATCGAAAATGGTGTTAAGACCATTTGGAAAGTCAAAGGAACTATTACTAACCCCCTTGGACCCAAGAAGATATGGGTACCAAAAATCACTCTTTCTAATTTGGTATAGGTACAATTTGCCTCAAGATCAAGTGCCACTAAATGGTTTCTTGACAGTGGCTGCTCAAGGCACATGATTGGAAATGCATCACTTGTTAGTGAGCTTCAAGCTACAAGTAAAGGTTTTGTCACATTTGGAGATAAGAAGAAAGGGAAAATACTTGGAATAGGTAACATTGGTAAAGGTTCTTTCCCTCTTATCAAGAAAGTTTTATTTATTGATGGTTTAAAGTACAATTTACTTAGTATTAGTCAATTATGTGACAATGGTTGCAAAGTTGAGTTTAAATGTAATACTTGTACTATTCTTGACAGTGCAAGTAATAAAACTATTTTTGTTGCTAAAAGAGTTAGTAATGTATATGTGTTATATCTTGATGAGCTTATTACTGATGATATTAAATGTCTTGCCATTCATGACAATGATGGATTTTTATGGCATAGAAGATTAGGACATGTGAGCATGGACTTATTGAACAAACTTTCTTCACAAGAACTAGTTAGAGGATTACCAAAAATGCATTTTGATAAAACCCGTCTTTGTGATGCTTGTCAATATGGAAAACAATAAAAAACATCTTTTAAACCAAAGAAAATGGTTTCTACCTCAAAACCTCTTGAACTTGTTCATATGGATTTATTTGGACCTATGAGGACTACTAGTCTTGGTGGTAAAAGATATGCTTATGTGATTGTTGATAAGTTTTCAAGATTTAAATGGGTAATCTTCTTATCACAAAAAGATGAAACATTTTTTGAATTTTCAAAACTTTTCAAAAAGGTTCAAATTTCTCTTGATTGCAAACTGATTTCTATTAGAAGTGATAATGGAAGAGAGTTTTGTAACCAAGATTTTACAAAATTCTGTGATAAGCATGGCATCACTCATAATTTTTCAGCTGCCAAAACACTTCAACAAAATGGTGTTGTTGAGAGGAAAAACAGAACATTACAAGAAATGGCTAGATCAATGCTTTGTGAAAATTCCTTACCAAAATATTTTTGGGCTGAAGCTGTAAATACAGCTTGCTATGTAATGAATAGAGTTTTACTAAGACCTTTTATAAGAAAAACACCTTTTGAACTTCTATTTGATAAAACTCCATCAATTGTCTATTTTAAAGTTTTTGGTTGTAAGTGCTTTATTTTAAACACTAGTGACAATCTTGGTAAGTTTGATAGAAAATCAGATGAAGGCATATTTCTTGGCTATTCATCAAATAAAAAGGCATATAGAGTCTATAACAAAAGGACATTATGTGTTGAAGAAACTATTCATGTAACTTTTGATGAATCTAACATTTATCTTCAAAGAAGAAATGAAGATGATGCAGGTTCCTCAATGATTGAAAATCAAACTCAACACCAAGTACCTACATTGGAAGATCATGCCAAAGAAGAAGAAATAATGGAGCAAGAACAAGATGGTCAATCAAGCAATAATCAAGAACTTCCAAAGGATCTCACATATGCAAGAAGTCGTCCTAAGGAGCAAATCATTGGTGATGTCTCCCAAGGAGTTAAAACAAGGCAGTACTTTATTGATAATTTTGCCCTTTCATCTCATATTGAACCGAAAAATATTGATGATGCATTGTGTGATAGTTTTTGGATTATTGCTATGGAAGAAGAGTTAAATCAGTTTGAGAGAAATAAAGTTTGGACTCTTGTTCCTAGACCTCATGATCATTCTGTTATTGGTACAAAATGGGTCTTTAGAAATAAGTTAAATGAACTAGGAGAAGTTGTTAGAAATAAAGCTAGACTTGTTGCTCAAGGTTTCAACCAAGAAGGCATTGATTATGATGAAACTTTTGCTCCAGTGGCCAGATTAGAGTCTATAAGAATACTTTTGGCATTTGCTTGTTTTAAAGATTTTAAACTATTTCAAATGGATGTCAAAAGTGCTTTTCTAAATGGTTTTATTGAAGAAGAGGTTTATGTAGAACAACCTCCTGGTTTTATTCATGAAAAATTTCCAAATCATGTTTTCAAGTTAACCAAAGCTCTATATGGACTGAAACAAGCTCCAAGAGCTTGGTATGAAAGATTAAGTGGTTTTCTTCTTTTAAAAGGTTTTACAAAAAGAAAAGTGGATACAACTCTTTTTATAAAAACATCTTCTAAAAATGATATTTTACTTGTGCAAATTTATGTTGATGATATTATTTTTGGTGCTACTAATACTTCTCTTTGTGAAGAGTTTGCTAAATCTATGCAAAATGAATTTGAGATGAGCATGATGAGAACTAAATTTCTTCCTTGGGCTGCAAATTAAGTAAACCAAGGATGGAGTCTTCATCAATCAAGCAAAGTATACCAAGGAGCTACTGAAAAGATTTGGAATGGATCATGCAAAAGGAATAGGTACTCCAATGAGTTCATCAACTAAACTTGACAAAGATGAGAAAGGTAAAAGTATTGATGAGAAATTATTTAGAGGTATGATCGGAAGTTTACTCTACCTCACAGCTAGTAGACCAGATATTATGTTTGTTGTATGCTTGTGTGCTAGATTCCAATCATTTCCTAAAGAAGCTTATCTAATTTCTGTCAAACGCATTTTTTGCTATTTGATTGATACACATGACTATGGTCTTTGGTTTTCAAAAACTTCATCTTTTGAACTTATTGGATACTCTGATGCTGACTATGCTGGATGCAAAGTTGAACGTAAAAGTACAAGTGGTCATTGTCAATTTCTTGGTAGTTGTCTTGTATCTTGGTTTAGTAAAAAGCAAGCTTGTGTGTCTTTATCCACTGCAGAAGCTGAATACATAGCTACAGGTAGTTGTTGTGCACAATTGCTATGGATGCAGCATACCTTACTTGATTATGGTCTTAAATTCAATTGTGTGCCTATACTATGTGATAATACTAGTGCTATGAACTTAAGCATAAATCCCATTCAACATTCTATGACTAAGCATATAGAGATAAAACATCTTTTCATTCGTGATCATGTGATTAAGAAAGATATATGCTTAGAATATATAAATACAAATGATCAAATTGCTTACATATTTACAAAGCCATTGGCTGAGGAAAGGTTCAATCACCTAAGAAGACTCTTAGGTATTTCAAAATTCAATGACTAATGTGTGTGTTAAAGTTTTGATGAAAACAGGAAATTTTCGGATCCAGAATTCGGATGCACTACAGAAAATTCGGTTACAGTAAATTCGGTCGACCGAATTTTCTGAGTGAAAGGAAACAGAGACTTTTGATCAAGAATTCGGACACAAGGCAGAAAATTCGGTCCACTGAATTTTCTGAACTGAAGAAAAAGAAACTTTCGACCAAAAATTCGGACGCAGACCTGAGAATTCGGTCGTCTGAATTTTACGGACGCGTCTGTTTAATTGAAAATTTAAACAGTTTTCTCACCACTTCAACTTCTGAATTACACATCTTTTTAAAAGCCTCTCATACCCATTCACATCTGAATCAAAATTCCTTCAAAACCACACATTCTCATCCCGATTTTCCTTCACTTTTAAACTTCTAACCCTAAATTCATACCGAAAATCAATACTTCTCAATAGAAAATATCAGTGGTGAGAACAAAGAAGCCAAATGTTGAGAAAGGGAAAGGAAAGGCTAAGGAAGGAGATGGAGACTCAATCCTCAACCAACTAAGAAGAATTCGAATCCCTCAAATATTATCTGGGGTTGACAGGTTTGTTTTAATCAAAGCTACTCATGAATTTGATGAATGGAATAAAAACAGCAGAAAGATTATTCCTGGATATAAGGTGGATGTTGATAAATTGTCTAGCATGGATATTGTTCTATCTTATTTCAATGATGTTGGTTGGAGTAGTTTGTTGTTCATTGATGAAGAATTTTATCCTACCTTGATATATGAATTCTATGCAAACCTGAAAGAGGAAAGAATTGAGACTGTAGGGGATAATGTAACATAATGGTATTCATCTAGAGTATCCCAAGTTGACATTGAATTTAGTGAAGGATTGATAAACAGAATTTGTGGAGTAGGTGAAAATGGAGCTAGATATTATTCACCTTCCATGCATTGCTATGATCGTGAACTCTTTTACATATGTTAGATTTGAAGAAGCACTTACAAATGGAAGAGAGTTTAGATCCATAAAGGAGAGGGAAATCAAGAACTTGAATGCTAGAGGTAGAGTGTTGCATCATATGGTAACTACTATGATTGTTCCTAATTTTGGACATAAGTCATCAGTTGGAAATATGCATATGGTAATCATGTTAGCTTTGCATGAGCATAGGAGAATGAACTTTGGTTATATAGCCTTGAAACACATGATTACTGTAAGAAAAACAGTAACCAAGGCATTCCCATTTGGAAGGTTGTTGACAAGAATCTTTAAGCATTTTAAACTTCCGGGAAGAGGGCAAGCTTTTAAGAGTGGGGAGATTTACACTAATGAAACTCTTACGAGAATGCAATTAGTTCTTGATGAGGATAATGTATGGAGGACAAAAAGAGAAACCCCTCCAAAAAGAAAAGAAAGAGAAGAAATGATAGAAAGTGAAGAGGAGGAAGAAGAAGAGGAGGAAGAAGAAGAGGAGGAAGAAGAAACCCTTGCTAGAGAAATGAAGACAAAGAGGAAGCATGACACCTCAAGTGAGGGGGAGCAACCTCCAACAAAAAGGAGATTGTTTGAAGAAGAAACTGGAATTGGTTCAAGTGGTGAAGAAGTAACTAGAGGTGACACCATAATAGCCAAAGCATTCCAAGAAGCCTTGAACAATCATGTCAAGGAAATGGAGAAGATGTATAAGTTCTTTGAATCATTTGCTCCAACGGTTCTTGGAAAGTTAGATGGACTGGAGAGTAGGGTAAAGCACATTGAAGAAATCCTTATGAGAAATACTCAAAGTGGTGAAGGACCCTCTAAGCCTCAAGAAGGAAATATGGAAGAAGGACATAAAGAAGAAAAGAAAGGAGATAATAAGGACAGCAATGATGAAGATGATGATCAAGGTGGAGATGAAGAGACTGTGGCAGAAGAAGAAGAGGAAGAACATGCTCATGAAGAGCCACCAATAGCAGGCAGCCAAGTAGCTCAAGCTGAAATAGTCTCTCCATCAGTAATCTCTTTCAGTCAAGGAAGAGTGAAGCACTTGGCCATCAAGAAAGGAGTGAGCCGAGCCTCCCCATCAACATCAACATCACAAGACTAAGCTTTCTTTCCTTCTATTCTATTTACTGCTTTTAAGTTGCTTATCTATATTTTTTTAATTTTGAACTTGTTAAGTATTTTGCTGCATTTTATGTAATAGAACTCGTTAAGTATTCTGAAGCTCAATGATGAAATCCCAGTGATGAGAGCTTCTTTTATGTGCTAAATTGATAGTCTTATTTTCATTGATCCCTCTATTTATTTTTTTTGAGTAATGACAAAAGGGGGAGAAAAATAATGATATGATGACTGCAATGATGTTGCAATATGAGTCTTGAATTTTTGCTGCAATATGAGTCTTGATTAATGACATGCAAATCATGTAGTTTTGATTAATGACAAATATTGATGAGGACTAAAATGCTTGTATGTTGTGTGATAGGTTTTGTGAACTAAGAAGTATGAAGCCTCATTGCCTTCAAGCCAAAGTGCAAGAACAACCTCAATAAACTATGAAGTCTTTTGAAGGTTATTCAAAGATGAACTCAAGGCATTGAAGACTTGAAGTGTAGAGTAGATATGATAATAGGTAAATCTCTATGTAAACTCTACACTTGTATGTCTTGGAGTCTATTGAATGCATAAGAGAGCATAAAATAGGTTTCTTAATCTTAAAAGGCTTTGAATGAATTTCTTGGTGAATGTGGTTTTGTGTCTTAAAAGTTTTTAAGTAAACTTTATATGATCAAAGGAATTTGATTTTGGTTTTCAAACTTATATATGTCTAAATAAGTTTTCTATACATACCAAATGTTTTTCAAACTTATTGAAGTTAAATCTCAAATGATTTTACAAAGTTTGAATATGCTTTCAAAAAATTCGATCGTCCGAATTTTGTAGTAAAAGTTTGCTACTGTTCTTCCAGAGAAATTCGGACGAAGATTCGGACGCAGCAGGAAGAATTCGGTCGTCAGAAAAATTCGGACGCAAAATTCGGTCGTCCGAATTTCCTGAAAATAGCCGTTAACTAGCCGTTTTATAGCCGTTAAAACTGATTTTCAAATTCTATAAAAGCTATAAACTTGAAATTTTTTGTAAGTTTTGAATTCTTGAAAACTCTAAGCATTCTAAAGCCTTTTACAAACATTCCTTAAGCTCTCTTATGTCTTGTGCATTCAATTGATCAATCCAAAGACATCAAAGTGTGAAGGTGCAAGTTTGTGTAATATCTACCAACAAGTGGTAACATCTACACACTCTTCTTTATTTATTAAATTGTGTTGGTCTACTAGCTCTAGCAAGGTTATCTTGATAACATAAAATCCTTTAGATAAGGGTGATCCTTGAAGTTGTGATTCAAGGTTGTTTGAGATATAAAACCATTGTGTTTGGTGAGCCTTGTATTGTAAAAATTTACTGGAAGAGGTTGTGAGTGTAAAACCATAGTGTGGTGAGCCTCTCTTGTAATTTGTAAACCTGAGCATATAGTAGAGTGATTGAAATCCTTCAGTGTAGGCTTAAGGTAGTAGAGGTAGATCTTGAGGATCGAACCACTATAAATTGCTTGTGTTCTTTGATCTTACTTTCTTATATTGCTTTGCTATAAATTGCCTCTATTTTGCTCATATAATCTGTTATTGGTCTAAACGCATAAAAGGTTTGTTTTTGCGAAAATTAGCCAAATACCTAATTCACCCCCCCCCCCCCTCTTAGTTATTTCAATGCTGTTAAGAGAACAAGGAAGGAACAAAATGAACCAATGATTTCAATTCTGAAAACATAGTGAGGACACAGAAGGGAACTTATGAGTGAAAATGTTGGCATTTTTCTTTTACCACTTTTTGATTAAGGAAATTTCAGTTTCATTGATACTGTTACTGAATAATGGAGTGAGAGAAAAGATGAGACATAGGAATAACCATCCGCCCACAAAATGCAAGTTATCACATGAAAAGGAAAAGTAGATTTGAGGTATACTTCACCCATGTAAACATTTTTAAATCTGGAATCAGATAAACAAGATTACTCACAATTCATTTTGACCTATAGTCAACAGAAAAGCATTTCTAATGGAAGACACGGTCAACATATTATCCTAGACCATAGTGTGTTTCATTCTTCTTTGCACATGCTAAATTCTTGTAGTAAAAAAATATAATGCATAAGAAAATAAAGAAAAGGAAAGTTATAATAACTTTACACTCGGAATGCAAGAAAGCAAATTCCTCTTTTAGGAGCATACAACATCAATAGTACTAACAAATCCAATGAAATTATTTCACCAATAATTAGAAAGCATAATTTAAATTTGAATATCTCCTGTACTGCAATAAGAACAACCCTAGATCACGCTCAAATTTCTTAACTTCTTAGGAACAATAGCAAGCTCAAATTATATTAGCAATAAATTACAATAAATTAAAGTGGCAATAACACTCTTCAGAACAGGTAAATTACAGTAGCTATAAATTTACGCCAAATATAAAATGGCAACACTCTTCATAACAGGTAAATAGAAGTATAGAACATGACAACAACAAATATAAAGTTAGAAGTAGAGACCATGAAAATGAGACTTTCGGGATTGCAATCATGAATGTTACCTTAATCACTACAATAGCAGAGGCCAGAGGGGAGCAATGGTGGTGACTCAGGGGCAAGGTAGTAGTGCTGGCAGTGACGGAAAAGCTGAGTAGTAGCGTGAGTTAGGAGCTGAGCAACGGTGTTGAGAAGACTGAATGATAATTGACAATTGCAAAAGGCTAGAATCTAGAGAGCCTGAGGGTGGAGGAGACAAGGAGAGCTGGAGAGTTAAGGGCTTAAGGCCAGTGCACTGGAGTTGGAGACTAGAGAGCAGAGGATACAGAAAAGGAAGAGTGGAGACTGGAAATAGAGAAATGATGAAAACCCTAGTCTTCGATCTATTGTTCACAGAGATCAAGCATTCTATTGAACGCGTTACTGTAATGGGTTATCTTTCTAAAGTAAATAAATGCATTTTTGTAATGTGTGCGGCAATATTTTTTTGAAAAACTATTGAAAATGCGTACAGTTTTGCCACTGCCATGATCTTTCATATTCTCTAAGATAATAGAGGTAATGGAGAAAGTGGTCTATAAAGGATAAATATTACAACTTTGGTTGTAACCCTTAACCTCTCATATTTCATATCTTAGATGAATTATCTCTTGTAGTAATGGACATTTATAATATTTCACAACAGATACATATTACTTTAAAAAGTACTTAATGTATACATATATATACTAAATGTAGTATGATATATATAGTATATATACACACGTAACCCTCCAACATATATAAATATTTAAATGTAAATATAAAATAGGTCATTAAATATTTGACCTCTTAAACCTTTAACCCCCCCAAACTTTTAAGAAATACCAAATTCATTACAATTTTGATAAAATTTTAATTTGGTTCAAGAATAATTGCAAAATACTATATATTGTTTTGAAAATATTTCTTACCCTTAAATTGAGGACTAAATTAAAAATAAATACAAAATAGAGCTGTTAAAATAGTAATTCTAAGAACTAGAGAGATTAATTTTGTAAACATCATTGGACCAAAGTAAAACTTATCAAAGTTTTAGGGATCAAATTCTTATTTTCCTAAAATATTGGAATTGGGAGGGGGTTATATATATTTGTGTGTGTGTGTGTGTACGAAACAAATTTATATATTATACGTATAATATATATAGTATATGTAATACATAAGATATATTTAGTATTTTTTTTGGTGTTATGTATATGTTGTATATAGTTTACATTAGAGTTTATGGCCCTGGCACACAATTCTTTGTATTTTCAATTGCATAGTTTGTGCTATTAATTGGTTTGGTTTTAGGTTAGTGTAGTTCGAAACTAAAAATTTGGTTTGAATTAGTTTAAATGGGTCCGAATTGGGCAATTTTGGGTTTTCCAAAACATCCCTAGCACTAGCATCTATTTTAATGCATATGTAATTATTTTTTGAAGACACATATAATAATAAGTACTTTAGAATGTTGTAAAATTTGGTCACAATAGACAGAAAACTAACTATAAAATAACAATGAAGAAGACATTGAACTATAGTAAAAGAGAAAAAGAGCGAAAGAGAACATACAAGAAATGTAGAAACTATAATTTTATTGAGTGCTTTTCACAATACATCAATTTACAAGCTAATCCATATGGTCCTATTTATAAAGTTGTAAGTGGCTCTTTCCATCATAGGTCATTAGTAAGCTCCTGTATAACTTACATCGATTACCTCTCGTGATCTTATATGTTCTCTAAGATAATGGAGGTAATAGAGGTAGTGGTTTATAAAAGATGGATGTTACAACATTGGTTGTAACCCCTAACATTTCCTATTCCATAACCTCAAATATGAATTAATATTTGGAATAATAGACATCCACATAATTGATACATTTATAGCACTCCCCCTTGGATGTCCATCACATAAAGAATATGTATCATTAAAACCTTACTAGATAAAAAATCTGTGAAAAAAAACTCTAGTGAAGAAAAAAGAGTACACTATTCTTTATTCTTTTCTCCCGTTGTTTTGAATATCATTGAACCAACGCATGTAAAACTTAAAAATCTCAAATTTTGCAGTCAGTAATATCTTAGTGAATAAATCTTCTAAATTTTCACTTTTGATCAAACATGTGGCACATCAAATTCACCTTCTTATGAAGGGACCATGAATTATATCTTCCATAGTATATTCTCAAACTTTATTATCATCCAACAATATGAAATTCTTTTCTTAGAGGATACAATACAGTAATCTCGGATAATACTTAGTTATTAATTTTGATCACTCACATTCTTAGCCAACTTCATAAATTGCTATTCTCTTTGACATAAGTTAAAGAAGTGGCTGCTATGAATCATAATATTACCAAATGTTTATTCATGACATGATTTGTGTGGATCAAATAAATATGCATCACAATATATTCATTTCAATAGGAGTTGGATTTTCTTAATATTTGAGATAAATTATGTCAAGAAGATATCAAATGACAAGTTTAAGGTCATCTAAAAAATCATGGGCTAGAGAAGTACTAGAATAGATATCCACTTGCATGTAGGTTAGTATATGCACCAACGATGCATAGCTATGGTACTTCAAGATCAAAGAGTTCTTTAACATCCCTTTATAGATATTGTGTTATTATCTAATGACTATTGATGTGCCATGTACATGTAAAGTATCTTCAAAATTGTCAGCTTATTTATCAGAACAAAATATTGGTTTTTCAAAACTTTGATCACAATACTTGCTTTTCTAAATTTTTCAAGAAGAATATCTTGATTATCATATCCTTTTCTCTTTTGAGAATTTTATTTTCAAAATCTAGAGCTTAGCTCTAGAATTCATATATTTGTCACTTTGGGACATTTACAGAAATAGGAATTCATAAACAACATTCGATTTGCAATTCTATGCAAATAAACAATCCTTTGAACTTCTAGTTCATTAATTCTTGTGCATATATCAAGCTAATGAAGATCATAAATAATATCATTATTTTTTACTGATGATATTCTTCCAATAAACAAATTATGCAATAAGAATATTTTCTAACAAAAAAACACATATAGCAAGTATAACTACGTATAGACTTCCTTTTACATGGACATACTTGATCATTCTTTAACAAGAATTCATTAAGACAATCTTATTATATTCTGTAACAATAATCTACTTGTATGCTTCAAGTAAGTCGTGTCCATTAGGGATTTCAAACATAAATGTCATTATTAAATGACAACTAAGATGAATATATATTTAAGTATATTGTGTGCTATTAGCTATATCCAACACAAAAAATATATCTATTCGTAATCAATACCAAGCCCTTATGAACAATCTTATGCCACAAGTCCGAGCAAGTTCTCACTTTCTATAGTTCACAATTTATAAGAAAATATCCATTACCATCATTTTGGAATTATACTTTAGGTGCATAATTCTAATTAGGAATTCATGTACAATTCATGTGTACTTGTGAATCCTCCAGACTTTTCATATTTTTTATGAGAACTTTATCATTTCAAGTCAACAGACTATGATTCCAAAAATTCTCATTCGATTCAACATATTGTGTGCAATAACATCATTAACGTCTTATACTTATGCGGTTCTAGTAATTTTCAATCATGTTGAGATCTCATCATTGTCATAGCTTTTAGATACATGAATTTCTTCTAGAAATAATACATCAGTCTTATTTGGAAAAATTATGCTGGAATTTACATCTTCTCAACTTAAAATATATGACCATCTTAGTTTTTGCTTATTTTATGTGCGAGGAATTTGTATCCTTCACCTGACTTATCTACCATGCTTTAGTTATATCTTAAATTTACTGTCAGTGGTAGATTGTTCTTTACGGACATCAAATATAATAGGAGCATTCTTTGCCAGATATCAATTAATATGCCAAACTGCATAAATTATCCTTTTAACAAGGTATTTTCTATGAGGATCAAGATGAGACACAAACCAGTAGCTTTACCCAGCCTCATATATATATATTTTTTCTTTATGTTAGGACAACATATTCAAAATCAACAGTTATGAATGTCCCCCTTGAGATTCGCTCCGAACATATTTGATAATCTCTTTAAGTGCCCGTCTCATTACATGGTATTGGAACAATACATATAGTGCAATTTTAAATATTAGATGAGAACTCTTAGATAGAGATAATTTGGTTTCTAATGAAAAATTAATTACAAAGAGAAGTATTTGTAATATGTTCACAAAATATGAAACAAGTGCTACTACATACAAAATAAATTAGAATCATGAACATATTTTACAGGATGTTTAACATTTATCTCAATATAACCCATATTATTAGAATAAATTGTGTCATTGAGAAATATAACTTCTGAGCTCATTGTTGATGAATTGCAAACTACATGTTATATTTATAAGACGTTAATGATGTTATATTTACAATCATGTTGAGATGTCATCATTGTCATAGCTTTTACATGAATTTCTTCTAGAAATAATACATCAGTCTTATTTGGAAAAATTATGCTGGAATTTACATCTTCTCAACTTAAAATATATGACCATCTTAGTTTTTGCTTATTTTATGTGCGAGGAATTTGTATCCTTCACCTGACTTATCTACCATGCTTTAGTTATATCTTAAATTTACTGTCAGTGGTAGATTGTTCTTTACGGACATCAAATATAATAGGAGCATTCTTTGCCAGATATCAATTAATATGCCAAACTGCATAAATTATCCTTTTAACAAGGTATTTTCTATGAGGATCAAGATGAGACACAAACCAGTAGCTTTACCCAGCCTCATATATTTTTTTTTTTTTATGTTAGGACAACATATTCAAAATCAACAGTTATGAATGTCCCCCTTGAGATTCGCTCCGAACATATTTGATAATCTCTTTAAGTGCCCGTCTCATTACATGGTATTGGAACAATACATATAGTGCAATTTTAAATATTAGATGAGAACTCTTAGATAGAGATCATTTGGTTTCTAATGAAAAATTAATTACAAAGAGAAGTATTTGTAATATGTTCACAAAATATGAAACAAGTGCTACTACATACAAAATAAATTAGAATCATGAACATATTTTACAGGATGTTTAACATTTATCTCAATATAACCCATATTATTAGAATAAATTGTGTCATTGAGAAATATAACTTCTGAGCTTATTGTTGATGAATTGCAAACTACATGTTGTAAAAATCAGCAATATACATGTGAGTATTTGTTGATGCATCAACTCAAAATTTCTCATATTCATCCCAATATAACACTTCGACCCCAAGTAATATTGATAGCATTTACATGTAAAACAAGCAGCACATGAGAATTCGTCATATTAGGAAACTTCTGGTTCCATAATATTTGCACAAATTCCTAATCATTATTTGTATCTCAATGATTTTGGATAGTCCAACTGATCATAGCAACTAATAAATTATTTAAATAAAAAATCTTTGAGTTTGCTCAATATTGCATTCAATTTCATAAGATTTATGTAATATAAAATAGAAGAGAAGAATGATAGTATTTATAATTGACATTTATTGTAGGTCATAATATTAACGCAAAGATCTTAAGAGTATATTCATCCAATGTCTTGACATAATAAAACTATCATTAACACTCAAAGTTTTTCTATGAGACTATATAGAGAATGATACATTAAAAGAATTTACCAGTAAGTGAAGATTTTCTAGCTCTTTTGGAGCTTTTAATCAAGAACTTAGAAAGCCAATTAACTCTTCTATGTTCTTGATTAACTAATTCTTAAAGGGCTTTGCACTGCCATTAATACTTTGAACATATATTTTAAAGATGTCCCAATCAACCACTACTTGATTTTGTACATTGTATCTATACTGTTCTTGAATCTAAAACAAACTAAAGTAATATAACAATACTAGAATATGAATACTGATATTCTATATTTGTGCTTTATATAATGATCATTTTGAGCTCACATTTCTACTAAATTTTGGTGTTTTAATCACCATTTACACTCCCTTTATCTCTTATTTTCTTTAGGTGAGTTTGTTAAAGATTTGGAAGAAAATGAAGCAAACAAAGAGATTTTACAAAATGAAAAACAATAGAGAAATGCAGAGGAAAAATAGACTGGTAGAAACTTTTCAAGTGTACTTTTGACCTCTATAAAGATTCCAAATGCAAATTGGTATTCTAGACAATTATAGAGGACATTCTGAAGTTTTCAGAATGGTAAAATGTGTGTCAATCGGAGTTCATTTGCCTACCCTACTTATGCTGCAAATTCACCTGCTCTGCATTGGGTTCTATTTTTGATACAGTTCGGTATAATGCTTATAGCTTGAGTTCTAGATGCCCAATGGAGGTGATTCAAATCTCTGTAAAGATCCTGATCTACAACGTTTATGAAGACATCCAGACCTAGATCAGCTGATATAGTGCTCTAAATTCACTTAGAAGTCAAAACAGTGTCACAGTCGGGCAGCAGAAACTTGCACCAAAACTGGGGACAAGCGGCGTCGTTTGTTGTGATATAAGCGGCGCCGTTTGTGTCGATCTGAAGCTGCTTTTAAGCTGCATTTCTCTCTCTTTTGGGGTAGATTTCAATACCCCTTTAGGGCAGAAACAAGGCAGCCGATTGGAGTGGACAGAAAACAGCAAAACACCAAGAAAACACACCAAATTCTTCTTCCAATCCATCAATCTTGCAAGAGAAATCAAGAGAGAAGATTGAATCCTTGAAGAAGGAGAACATCCACATTGAAGATTCATGGAAAAAGCTGCAACTTTCTCAACAAAATCGTGAAGAACTTCAACGTTGAAGAAAAGAGGAGATTTCAACCATGAAAATGAGCAATTCCTCCTCTTTCTTTGTTGTTTTATGTTCTTTGATTTGTAATATGTTGATGAGCTAAACTTTTAAATACTTGGATGGGTATGAACCCTAGATTTTACTTATGTGAATGAATTGTTTCTTCGGTTGATTGAATTCGAATTTCTTGTGAATTGTTTGTGGGTTTGAATGGTTGAATTGATTGAGTGGATTAATGATGCAAAATCTGGATTTCTTTCACTTGGAATTGAGAAAGGAAGGGTGAATTAGACCATACACAAACAATGAAGATGATTTAGTTAACTAGAGATAGAAACCTAAACATCTTCTTGATAATTAGAGAAATCTAATTGGGAATTCACAATTTCTTAATGCATTTTGGGTTGAATTGGTTAGAAAGAGATTTCAACTAATTAATCTAAGAGTAGAGAACTTTCATCTAGAGATAGAGTGAGTTCTATCATTGGAATTTCATCAAACATAAGAAGTGAAATTTATCAACCAAGGGACATTTCTATCACATAGGTAATTCTAGGGGGATTAACCATCCAAGTATTGTTTTCTCAATTGAATTCTCTTTTGCAAACAAAAATTGGTTAAGTTGGTTTAATTAGCTAAGCTAGACTTCTATTCCTAGTAGTAATTTCAATCATTTTCACAAACAAATTTGATAGGCTAAACAATAGAATAGAAAGTGAGTAATGATATTTAACCATCCCCGTGGATACGATATTGAATTTAATTGCCATTATACTACTCATAACGATAGGTGCACTTGCCTTGTGTTTGTGTGCAAATTGTTGAGGATTGTGATAAAAATTTAGTATAAAGGCATAGAAATAAAACACAACAAATACATAGTATCCAAGTTTCAAATAATAATCACAAAATAATAGAAAGTAGAAAGACAATAATTCGATACTTTGAAAATTTTTGTCAATATTTGAATCACCAAAAGTTCTCTCTAGATATTAAAAGAAATTGGCTACATTCACACTTGCCATATCAATATTATTGATACTAGCATCATTACGATCAATAGTATAATTTAGGAAAGTAAAACAATATTGTTATTTCTTTTAAATCAATACATACTAGAGATTCACAACGTGTTAGATGTACTATAGGTACGTGACAAAAATTCTTTTATATCGCATCGATAATATATTGAAATTATTACTTCCCTTTTCCTTTCTCATTATTTTCTCACTTCTAGTGAGTATTTATGCATTGAGAATTTAATGAGTTATTCTTACAACATAAGAATAAAATGCATTTCTACTATAATTATGATGGCAACCAAAATCTCTTTTATAAATAAATTATATGTTCTAATGACATTCGCTTTAGGGAATGACATAAGATCAGTTGATCAGGTATCAAAATATTTTATCAATGACGTATTTAGTCTCAAAAGATATAAATTCAAAATACTTCTGAAAAACATTCTTCTCAATATTATCTATATCATATCACTAGCATATTTCTCCTTACAACTTTGATGGAGGAGAAATTATAAATGTGATAAAATTTTGTATTCTAATAGAAATATTTGTAGACAAACTTATAATAAATCATAACTAGCATTTATATAACAATCATCTTCTAGTGATTGTATATTTC
This sequence comes from Rauvolfia tetraphylla, assembly GCA_030512225.1. Classification (NCBI taxonomy): domain Eukaryota; kingdom Viridiplantae; phylum Streptophyta; class Magnoliopsida; order Gentianales; family Apocynaceae; genus Rauvolfia; species Rauvolfia tetraphylla. Next base: position 4,844,608 of record JAJQKT010000004.1, on the reverse strand, counting down.
CTTCAAAATTTGCTAGTAATCAAGTAGCTTTGATGCATTAGTGTTTCTTAAAGGTTCCTTCAAGATACACTATATCCAGATGGATCTTCGCATCATATATATAAAAAAAATGATCTCTTTTTAGAAATATCAAAAGTCAAAGGTTCAAGTTTTGAGGTTTACTATGCAAATTCAAATTTAAGCAAGAAAAGTACCTTTCTTGCTTGATTATAAACTTATAAATTTTGTCGGCAGAGTCTCGTGTTTCTTGCCTTTATATAAACCTTAAAACTTCAGTGGTAGATCATGTACTGATAACGTATTGTAAAATTCGATTACAACAGACATAAAGCCAACTATAAAATAACAATGAAGAAGATATTAAACTATAGCAAATAAGAGAAAGAGGAAACAGAAGAAATATAAAAACTAAAATTTTATTGAGAACTTTTCATAATACATCAATTTACAAGCTACTGCATATGATCTTATTTATAAAGTTGGAAGTGACCCTTGCAATCATAGGTCAGTAGCAAGCTCCTCTCTAACTTACATCACCCATCTCCCATGTTTTCTAAGATAATGGAGGTAATGGAGATAATTGTTCACAAAAGATTGATTTACAACTTTGGTTGCAACACCTAACCTTTAATATTTTAAAACCTCAAATATAAATTAATACTTGGGAAAATTGATGTTAGCCCTAAGGGCAAATCCTGTAGTTTTTATTATTGACAAACATTTGATGATGTATAACTTGTGTATTAATTGTGTGATAGAAATTTTAGTTGGAGAAGTAAGTGGTTTCATCGCTTTAAAGTTGTAATGCTAAGGACAACTCGAATGAACTCTAAGTGATTAAAGAATGAATAATATGTCCAAACAGTTGAAGGCTTTGAAGATACTTTAGTGTAGGTTTGCTTTTGTTTTATAGGTATATTTAATAAACTCTACACTCCTTTCGTTTAGAATCTAAGCAATGCATGTGGTAGCATAAAACATTTTCTAACTTGGTTATGAGTTTTAAAAGATATTTATCGTTCTTGAAATACCAAGTGTTTAATAACTACTTAGTGCTCAAAAACTTTTAAATGACTTATTTTTTAGTCCAAAATGATTTCAAACTTGCTGTGGTTAAGTTTTAGATGACTTGATAAAGTTTGAAAATTTTCAAACTCCAATTAGAACGTCTGAATTGAAACTTGACAACTAAATTTCCAGAGAAATATGGATACAATGATCCATATTCAATCGATCGAATTATCCGACAGCCTGGTATGCAGTAAGTTTGAATGACCAATTCAGACGCAGTAAGCCTGATTTGGCCTATTGAATTGCACTATTACTAGTCATTATTTGAACGCTGCAATTGTATTTCAAACCAAATAAATGGCTTAAACTTCAGATTTTTCATAACTTTTGCATTATCCACCAAATTTGTTGTTGAACGTTTTTCTCGCCTTCTTATCATTTTCTTTATTCAAGGTTGTCTTGAAGACATAAACTTTTTGCATAGGGTGAACCTTGATTATCGACTTGTAAAAGAGGTTTTGGAGTAAAACCGTTGTGGGTAAACCTCTTGTGTACTTCCGTGGATTGCGATTTTAGTTGATTTGGTTGAAGATAGTGAATGTAGATCTTGAAGAGCTCGAACCGATATAAATTAGTTGTGTTTTTTGTACCTATTACTTTAAGTATCTATTTATTGATCCCACTCAATTTCCTTTGAGAGTTGTTGGAGTTATTATTCTCTCATTAAAGTGCTATTCTCATTTCAACTTCTCTCTACCAAGGTTTCATAAAACTTGGAGGTTAAATTTTCTTAAATGTAAGTTTTCAAAAAGAAAAAAAATTTTAAAATTAGTCAAAAACCTAATTTACCCCTCTTACATCTTTCAATAGACATCCACATAATAAATATATTTATAACAGAGAAAACTTTAGAAAGCCAAAGTTTTATTTTTAAGAAGTTAAGAAAATTTAATGCAAATAATTATGGGAACAAATTTAGAAAATAATTAAAATAATGATCATCAAGAAAATATTTTCAAAATATTAAAAATTATTGAATAATTATAAATTTAGTATGCTATTTAATAAATTTTTAATACATATTTAATGCCTATTTAATTTAATTATAATTTTCATGTCATAATTATACAAAATTATGAGCAAATCATTTATATTCAATATTATTTATTATTAAAAAATCAAAGAAAAGAAATTATGCATTAGCACTTTTTTTCGTTGACCATAATTCATGCTCCTGGAATGTTGACCAGGCGGCGGAAATAATGAGCACATTCCAGATTCCAGTGCTAGAGATATGTGTGTATCTGCTTTTTGCTTTTTGGACAGTTAAAGATCAAACTCTCCCCCAACTTTAAAAAATAATATCAATTGAGTGGAAGAAAAAGTATTACAACATTCCTTTCTTCATGATCCCTATGTTGTCTGCAGTCTTTAATTAGAAACCTTACCTCATGTTCAACTACAGAATATTTGAAGTTGCTTTTCTAAAGTCTCATACTGCATATTGTTTTTTGGACCAATGAAATGTTTTGAAAAGGATGTTTGAGATGGGAAAGAGAGCAAATGATTTGAAATGCCAACCAAAATTGACTGAAAGTATTCACATTCCAACACAAAATGGGATTGAAAGGTAAATATTTTACGATTGATTGGAACTCTACTGTTAATGGATACTTGCAACAACCCACATAGTGAATTCGATTGTAATTACTTCCGTTGAGGAGAAAAATTATAGCAATTTTTGGGTATTAATTTGACAGTAGTAGTATGTTTCAACCAAAAAAAAAAATGTTTAGTAAAAATTCATCACTGTAATATAGTGAAGTTTAAAATTTGGAGTTTTTATCAAAACTTATTTTTACTATATAGTGAACCTCTTGTATGTTCCCCTTCTTCTTCTTCTTCTTATTATTATTATGAATTATTATAGGGTAGAACTTATTCTTTTTTTCAATTAATTACTCTGCAGTCACCAAAATATAACATTTTTTCAAAAAAATTTGAAGTTGCCACAATTCTGCAATAAAGTTAGATACTGTATTTCGCTAAGACATAGGCCATTGTCTTCCGAACATCTTAGTGTCAATTTTTCTAAAGGTGATAGAAGAAGCATAGTATATAGCAAGTTTCCATATAGACCAATCTGAAGAAAGGTAAGGAAGACAAAAGGTTGCTAGCTCTAGATATATCTTGCTTTTTCTTCATCCCATAATATGAAGAAAACAAAAGCTCCATCAAATTGAAGTTTCGCCCTAAGAATTTTCTCAAAATTCTTCGCAACAGAAAAAAGTAAAATACAAAACCTCATTATTGAAAGCGCTCTCTAAAGAAAATAATGAACATCAACATTCCGTTTTGGCCACTGATCCTATCCTCACCTTGAACATCAAAATATAATTGGAAAGACATAAATCTCTAAAAGAAAAGAAGAAAAAATTTTAATCAATCAACAAAAAGCCTAGCCAGCTTTTCTTTCATTTGAGAAGAACTAGTAGAAGTCATATATGTTGTTGCAGTCCTGCTCAACTCAGATGCTAAAGTTTCAATATAACTAGATTTGCAGCTTTAGAAGCACGTATTCTTGTTCAAACTGAAGGTTTGCAGAAGGAAGACTGCTAACAGAATCAATAAGAAGTAATTAATTAGCAGAGAATGGATTTTCTTTTCATCACTCATTAACCATGGAACTAGAAAATTACAAGTTTAAGAAAATGAAAATATATGAATAAATATATATTAATCAATCAAATACAAGTTTTTATTCTTTCTGATACAAATAAGGAACAATTCTGGCTATTTTATTTACAGCACGAAGTATAAATGAACAAATATCATTCTTGTCTTATTTGGAAAATTACTGTACAGTCTCTATGTTCACAATTTAAGGTGACCAATAAGCATATCTTCCTTATTATGTATATTGATCAAATGAAGTGTATCTCAAAAATAACTTGACTGAGCTTGCAAGAGCTCAAGTTGAGCTAGTAACCTGGCAATTTTAGGCTTCAATCTTGCATTTCCATGCTGTGCTAAATCAATAAGCACCATTTGAGCAGATCCGCCATGCTGTAATCTGTGAGACTCAGCTCTGAAAATCCTTTCCAGCATCTAGAGAGCCTTTTCTTGAGCCTTTATGCTTCCTGTCTCAAGAACATATATAATGGCTTTGATGCCTGAAATTTTACAATATAATTGATTTGCAAAAGAGTTGTAAGAGCACTAAGAACGGATTCATATGCTTCCTTGTCTCCATTTTCCAAGATGTGGACCAAATGAGAGACAGCATCTGCCTTCACCAAACAATATGTGCTCTTAATGGAGCAGTATCCTTCGTGCACTTTACAAATGTTGCCTTATTTGGAAGGATCTTCCACAAATAGACCTCATTTGTTTGATGAAACAAATTATCCTTTTTAGAAATCTAAAATTATATTTTACATTTGTGCTATTAACTTTGATTTGTAGAATATTATTGACAAAGGTCCTTATGTCCCAATGAAATTGAATGCCGACGGAGTCACAAGGAAGCATATGAATCCACATCATGGAAATTGGGTGAGTGGAGTGACACTACTCACTATTTGTGGAGGTTTCATCAAGTAACCCACGAAGGAACAAACCATGTGAAGGAGTCAAAGCTTGCTATACTCGTTAGGGATTATGAATTGTTCTCAATGAAGCAAGGAGAGAATATTAGCAACATGTTTACAAGATTCACAAACATCTCAAATGGCCTAAAGTCCTATGGAAAGAATTATTCCCTTGGTGAGCAAAATAGGAAGATGTTGGATGCTCTGCCAAAGTCATGGCAACCACAGACACTTACTATTGAAGAATCAAAGGACTTCCAGACTTTTCTTCTTGAAGAGCTCATAGGATCGCTTCTCACACATGAAAGAAGATCAAAAGATTAGATGATCCAAAAGATGACGAGAAAGGAAGAAAAGGAGTTGCACTCAAGGCCAATGAAAATCCTAGCAAACAAGAAGGTTCATCAAGTGATGAAGAAGGAGACGATGAAGATGATGAAATGGCAATGCCGGCCAAGAAGTTCAAGAAATTTTACAAAAAGGGATTATTCAAGAAGAGTAAAAGACCTTTCAAGAAAGGTATTCAATCATCATCTCTATTTAGACCACAATGTTAAGAATGCAAGAGCACCGACAATCTTGTAGCCGATTGCCCAAAAGCCTTGTAAAAGGAAAGAGAAGCTAACCAAAAGAAGAAAAAATCACTCAAGAAAGGGAAAGAACTAGTTGGGACTTAGGACTAACACGCCAATGAAGAAAGTGAAAAAGAGAAAGATGAAAGAGCTAATGTGTGCTTTATGACAATGAAACATGAGGTACAACCTATTCCTTCTATCACTACTTCTTGTGGTGATGATATTGATGACCCTATCAGCTACTTGTAGACATGTATAATGAATTGAAGAAGGTTTCAAAAAGAAACAAAGAAATTAGATTTAAGATTGATGAGCCCTTGAACGAAAATTCAAAACTATTTTGTAAAACTTCTTGAGTCTAATGAATGCTTGAACATTAAAAAAGAAGTTTTAAATGTTTCTTTGCAAAACATGTCCCTTGAGAATAAAACTCTTTGTGCTAAGATCTCCTCTCTTGAGAAAATGATTATTGATCATGAAACTTTGAAAAGGAAGGTTGATGATCTTACTTTGTGTGTTGAAAAGTTTACAAAGGAAAGGGACAATCTTGGAAAACTTCACAGATCTCAAAGATCCTCATTTGTTTAAAGTGGCCTTGGTTACAACCATGTAAACAATGTTCCTAAATATAAAAACTTCTTTGTTAGAGCTATCTCTACTTCCATGCCTCATACTTTTTGTACTTATTGTGGAAGACAAGGGCACAAGGCTACTAGATGTTATATGAAAAGAAAAGTGGAAAATAGTGTTAAAACTATTTGGAGAATCAAGGGAACCATCAGTAAACCCCTTGGACCCAAGAAAATATGGGTACCAAAATTCATTTCCTCTCATTTGGTATAGCTACATCTTCCTCCAAAATCTAGTGCCACAAAGTGGTTTTTTGATAGTGGATACTCAGACATATGACAGGGAATGCCTCATTTATTAGTGAGCTTCAAGCAACAAAGAAGGATTTGTTACTTTTGGCGACAAGAAGAAGGAAAAATCCTTGGTGTAGGCAATATTAGTAAAGATCCTTCACCTTTCAATAAACAAGTGTTGCTTATTGTTGACTTGAAATACAACTTGCTTAGTATTAGCTAATTGTGTGACAATGGACCCAAAGGTGAATTTAAATGTGATATATGTACTTTCCTAATAGTATAAGTGGTAAAACTATTTTGTTGCAAATAGAGTTTAAAATGTATGTGTGCTATATGTTGAAGAACTTGCTGCTAGTGATGTTAAATTTCTTGCCATTTAAGATAACGATGGTTATTTATGACATAGAAGACAAGGACATGTGAGTGTTAATTTGTTAAACAAACTTTCCTCTCAAGAATAAGTTAGAGATTCACCAAAAATGCATTTTGAGAAAAAAAATCATCTTTGTGATGCTTGTCAATATGAAAAACAAACAAAAACCTCTTTCAAACTCAAGAAAATGGTTTATAAGCAAAACCTCTTGAGCTTGTTCATACAGATTTGTTTGGACCAGTGAGGACCACTAGTCTTGATGGTAAGAGGTATGCTTATGTAACTGTTGATGACTTTTCAAGATTCACATGGGTACTTTTTCTTACATTTCATTAATTTGTAAGACTTTTCAAAAAAAGTTCAAACCTCCCTTGATTGTAAATTGATTTCCACTCGAAGTGACAATGGGAGAGAATTTAGAATCAAGGCTTTATAAAACTTTGTGATGAAAATGGTATTTCACATAACTTTTTAGCTACCAAAACACCACAAGAAAATGGTATTGTTGAAAGTAAAAACCAAACCTTGCAAGAAATGGCTAGGCCTACGCTTTGTGAAAACTCATTACCAAAATATTTTTGGATCAAAGCTGTAAACACCACATGCTATGTGATGAATAGAGTTCTTTTTAAGACCATTTCTAAGGAAAACACCTTTTGAACTTCTCTTTGGAAGAACTCCTTCAATTGCATAATTGATAGCTTTTAGTTGTAAATGCTTTATCTTGAATACTCGTGATAACTTAGGTAAATTTGATAGAAAATTGCATGAAGGTATTTTCCTTGGTTATTCTTCAGAAAAAAATGCCCATAGTCTATAAAAAAAGAACTTTATGTATTGAAGAAACTATTCATGTGAGCTTTAATGAATCTAACATCCATTTTTAAAGAAGAGATGAAGATGATGTAGGTACCTCAATGAAAAATGATCAAACTCTTCTTCGAGCAACAACTTTGGAAGATCATGCCAATGAGGAGGAAATGATTGAACAAGAACAAGAATTCCAACCCAGCGGTGCCCAAGAGCTCCCAAAGGATTTAAGATATGCAAGAGGCCACCCTAAGGAGCAAATTATCGGTGGTGTCTCCCAAGAAGTTAAAATAAGACAGTACTTCATTGATAAATTTGATTTTTTATCTTATATTGAGTCTAAAAATATTGTGATGACTTTATGTGATAATTTTTGGATTGTTTCTATGCAAGAGGAACTAAACCAATTTGAAAGAAACAAAGTTTAGAACGTTGTTCGTAGACTCCATGATCACCTTGTTATTGATACAAAATGGATTTTTAGAAACAAAATAAATGAATCTGGAGAAGTGAGAAATAAAGCTAGACATGTTACCCAAGGATTCAATTAAGAAGAGAGTATTGATTACGATGAAACTTTTGCTCCAGTAGGTAGACTTGAATACATATTGAAATACCTAGGGGGGTGAATTAGGTATCTGGCTAATTTTCGCAAATTAAAACCTTTTATACGTCTAAGTAAAGAACAAATTATATGAGTCAAGTTATAAGCAATTTATAGCACAGCAATACAAGAAAGTAAGATCAAAGAACACAAACAAATTATAGTAGTTCGATCCTCAAGATCTACGTCCACTACCTTAAGGCTACACTTAAGGATTTCAACCAATCTACTATATGCTCAGGTTTACAAATTACAAGAGAGGCTCACCACACTATGGTTTTACACTCACAACCTCTTCTAGTAACATTTACAAACAAGGCTCACCACACACAATGGTTTTATATCTCAAACAACCTTGAATCACAACTTCAAGGATCACCCTTATCTAAAGGGTTTTATGTTATCAAGATAACCTTGCAAGAGCTAGTAGAAAAACACAATTTGATAAAAAGATCAAAGTGTGTAGATGTTACCACTTGTTGGTAGATTTTTACACAAACTTGCACCTTCACACTTTGATGTCTTTTGGATTGATCAATTGAATGCACAAGACATAAGAGAGCTTAAGAAATGTTCGTAAAGCTGCTTAGAGTTCTCAAGAATTCAAAACTTGCAAAAGATTACATGTTTATAGCTTTTATAAAATTTGAAAATCAGTTTAACAGCTATAAAACGGCTAGTTAACGGCTATTTTCAGGAAATTCAGATGGCCGAATTCTGCGTCCGAATTTTTCAGACGACCTAATTCTTCCTCCTGCGTCCGAATCTTCGTCCGAATTTCTCTGGAAAAACAGTGACCATGCTGAAGGCCAAAATTCGGACGACCGAATTTTTTTCTTCATGCATCCGAATCTTCTTCCGAATTTCTCTGGAAGAACAGTAGCAAACTTTTGCTACACAATTCGGACGACCGAATTTTTTGGAAGCATATTCAAACTTTGTAAAATCATTTGAGATTTAACTTCAATAAGTTTGAAAAACATTTGGTATGTATAGAAAACTTATTTAGACATATATAAGTTTGAAAACCAAAATCAAATACCTTTGATCATATAAAGTTTACTTAAAAACTTTTAGGACACAAAACCACATTCATCAAAAAAAAAATTCATTCAAAACCTTTTAAGATCATAAGAATCATTTTATGCTCTCTTATGCATTCAATGATAACCAAGACATACAAGTGTAGAGTTACATAGAGATTTACCTACAAAGTATATACACTCTACACTTCAAGTCTTCAATGCCTTTAGATCCTTTAAGAACAACCTTCTTCAAACTTCAATCAGTTTGCTTTACTGAAGTTGTTCTTGCACTTTGGCTTCAAAGCAATGAGACTTCATACTTCTTAGTTCACAAAACCTATCACACAACCTACAAGCATATTAGTCCTCATCAATATTTGTCATTAATCAAAATTACATGATTTGCCCTTAGGGCTAACAATCTCCTCCTTTTTTATGTTGACAAACTTTGATGCAAAATGTGATAGATTAAAATAATGTAGTACATAGAAGTATTAATGTCAATGATAGAAAATAACCAATTTAGCACATTGACATACAAAAGGCTCAATATGAGCCTATGACCCAACCAACCTCCATTTTCCTCCTTCCTTCCAACAAACTAGGATAGAAGATATAGCATTTAAGAAAACTTCTAAGAGAGGTTTTAAAGGTTGTAACAGTTTAACAATGCTCCCCCTTAGATTGTGCTCACTTTTCAACACATTTGGACTAGAGATATCATGCATCCGAATTTTTTTGCATAGCAAGTCCAAACTTTAAAATAAGATAATCAAAGGCTTCAAATTCTGTAAATAATCTTACTTAAATTTGTTCAAACATATTATGAGAGATTAAATTATATTTGAATCAATTTGAACAACAAAGGAGCACATTTTGGTAACAAAATATGGATGCATCCGAATTTCAGAACATGCATCCGAATTTTGAGATTTCAAGTCCAAATTGCAATAAATTCAATATAATGAATGTTTAAAGTGAAATAAAGCTTTCCTATGGTTGTTCAAACATAATGGAAGAGATTAAAACATATTTGAACAACAAAAGATCACTTTTTGGCCACAAATATGGATGCATCTTTATTTTTAATCCAAAGTTTTTTTGCAACTCCGTTTAGCTTTACAAAATTTCAAGACTCATGTTGCAGTCATCATATCATCACTTTTCTCCCCCTTTTTGTCATCACAAAAAAAATAAAAAAGGGATCAATGAAAATGAGAATATCAATTTGGCACATAAAGGAAGCTCTCATCACTGAGATTTCATCATTGAGCTTCATTATTACATAAAATGCAACAAAATACTTAACAAGTTCAGAATATATAACTCATAACGACAGTAAATACAATAACAAATAAAAGCAGTAAATAGAATGGAAGGAAAGAAAGCTTAGTCTTGTGATGTTGATGTTGATGGAGAGGCTCGGCTCACTCCTTTCTTGATGGCCAAGTGCTTCACTCTTCCGTGACTGAAAGGGATTGTTGATGGAGAGACTATTTCAGCTTGAGCTACTTGGCTGCCAGCTATTTGTGGCTCTTCATTAGCATGTTCTTCCTCTTCTTCTTTTGCCACAGTCTCTTCATTTCCACCTTGATCATTATCTTCATCATTACTGTCATTATCATCTCCTTTCTTTTCTTCCCTATTTCCTTCTTCCTCATTTCCATCTTGAGGCTTAGAGGGTCCTTCACCACTTTGAGCATTTCTCATAAGGATTTCTTCAATGTGCTTTACCCTACTCTCCAGTCCATCTAACTTTCCAAGAACCATTGGAGCAAATGATTCAAAAAACTTATACTTCTTCTCCATTTCCTTGACATGATTGTTCAAGGCTTGTTGAAATGCTTTGGCCACTATTGTGTCACCTCTAGTTACTCCTTCACCACTGGAACCAATTCCAGTTTCTTCTTCAAACAATCTCCTTTTTGTTGGAGGTTGCTCCCCCTCACTTGAGGTGTCATGCTTCCTTTTTGTCTTCATTTCTCTAGCAAGGGTTTCTTCTTCATCCTCTTCTTCTTCCTCTTCTTCACTTTCTATCTTTTCTTCTCTTCCTATTCTTTTTGGAAGGGTTTCTCTTTTTGTCCTCCATGCATTATCCTCATCAAGAACTAATTGCATTCTCTTAAGAGTTTCATTGGTGTAAATTTCCCCACTCTTAAAAGCTTGCCCTCTTCCCGGAAGTTTAATCTTAAAATGCTTAAAGATTCTTGTCAACAACCTTCCAAATGGGAATGCCTTGGTTACTGTTTTTCTGGCAGTAATCATGTGTTTCAAGGCTATATAACCAAAGTTCAATCTCCTATGCTCATGCAAGGTTAACATGATTACCATATGCATATTTCCAACTGATGACTTATGTCCAAAATTAGGAACAATCATAATAGTTACCATATGATGCAACACTCTACCTCTAGCATCCAAGTTCTTGATTTCCCTCTCTTTTATAGATCTAAACTCTCTTCCATTGGTAAATGCTTCTTCAAATCTAACATATGTAAAGAGTTCACGATCATAGCAATGCATGGAAGGTGAATAATATCTAGCTCCATTGTCACCTACTCCACAAATTTGTTTATCAATCCTTCACTAAATTCAATGTCAACTTGGGATACTTTAGATGAATACCATTGTATCACATTATCCCCTACAGTCTCAATTCTTTCCTCTTTTAGGTTTGCACAGAATTCATATATCAAGGTAGGATAAAATTCTTCATCAATGAACAACAAACTACTCCAACCAACATCATTGAAACAAGATAGAACAATATCCATGCTAGACAATTTATCAACATCCACCTTATATCCAGGGATAATCTTTCTGCTATTTTTATTCCATTCATTAAATTCATGAGTAGCCTTGATCGAGACAAACCTGTCAGCTCCAGATAATGTTTGAGGGATTCGAATTCTTCTTGGTTGGTTGAGGATTGAGTCTCCATCTCCTTCCTTAGCCTTTCCTTTCCCTTTCTCAACATTTGGATTCTTTGTTCTCACCATTGATATTTTCTGTTGAGAAGTACTGATTTTTTGTATGAATTTAGGGTTAGAAGTTCAAACGTGAAGGCAAATCGGGATGAGAATGTGTGGTTTTGAAGAGATTTTGATTCGGATGTGAATGGGTATGAGAGCTTTTTAAAAGGATGTGAAATTTGGAAGTTGAAGTGTTGAAAAAACTGTTTAATTTTCATTTAAACAGACGCATCCATAAAATTCGGACGACCGAATTCTCAAGTCTGCGTCCGAATTTTCGGTCGAAAGTTTCTGTTTCTTCAATTCAGAAAATTCGGTCGACCGAATTTTCTGACCTGCGTCTGAATTCTTGATCAAAAGTCTCTGTTTCCTTTCACTCAGAAAATTCGGTTCCGAATTTTCTGTAGTGCATCCGAATTCTGGATCCAAAAATTTCCTGTTTTTATCAAACTTTAACACACACATTAGTCATTGAATTTTGAAATTCCTAAGAGTCTTCTTAGGTGATTGAACCTTTCCTCAGCCAAAGGCTTTGTAAATATGTCAGTAATTTGATCATTTATATTTATATATTCTAAGCATATATCTTTCTTAATGACATGATCATGAATGAAATGATGTTTTATCTCTATATGTTTAGTCCTAGAATGTTGAATGGGATTTATGCTCAAATTGATAGCACTAGTATTATCACATAGTATAGGCACACAATTAAATTTAAGACCATAATCAAGTAAGGTATGCTGCATCCATAACAATTATGCACAACAACTACCTGCAGCTATGTATTCAGCTTCTGCAGTGGATAAAGACACACAAGCTTGCTTTTTACTAAACCAAGATACAAGACAACTACCAAGAAATTGACAATGACCACTTGTGCTTTTACATTCAACGTTGCATCCAGCATAATCAGCATCAGAGTATCTAATAAGTTCAAAAGATGAAGTTTTTGAAAACCAAAGGCCATAGACATGTGTATCAATCAAATAGCAAAAAATATGTTTGACAGAAATTAAATGAGATTCTTTAGGACATGATTGGAATTTAGCACACAAGCATATAGAAAACATAATATCTGGTCTACTAGCTGTGAGATAGAGTAAACTTCCAATCATACCTCTATATAATTTTACCTTTCTCATCTTTGTCAAGTTTAGTTGATGAACTCATTGGAGTACCTATTCCTTTTGCTTGATCCATTCCAAATCTTTTCAGTAGCTCCTTTGTATACTTTGCTTGATTAATGAAGACTCCATCCTTGGTTTGCTTAATTTGCAGCCCAAGGAAGAAATTTAGTTCTCCCATCATGCTCATCTCAAATTCATTTTGCATAGATTTGGCAAAATCTTCACAAAGAGAAGTATTAGTAGCACCAAATATAATATCATCAACATAAATTTGCACAAGTAAAATATCATTTTTAGAAGATGTTTTTATAAAAAGAGTTGTATCCGCTTTTCCTTTTGTAAAACCTTTTGAAAGAGGAAAACCACTTAATCTTTCATACCAAGCTCTTGGAGCTTGTTTCAATGCATATAGAGCTATGGTTAACTTTAAAACATGATTTGGAAATTTTTCATGAATAAAACCAGGAGGTTGTTCTACATAAACCTCTTCTTCAATAAAACCATTTAGAAAATCACTTTTGACATCCATTTGAAATAGTTTAAAATCTTTAAAACAAGAAAATGCCAAAAGTATTCTTATAGACTCTAATCTGGCCACTGGAGCAAAAGTCTCATCATAATCAATGCCTTCTTCTTGGTTGAAACCTTGAGCAACAAGTCTAGCTTTATTTCTAGCAACTTCTCCTAGTTCATTTAACTTATTTCTAAAGACCCACTTTGTACCAATAACAGAATGATCATGAGGTCTAGGAACAAGAGTCCAAACTTTATTTCTCTCAAACTGATTTAACTCTTCTTCCATAGCAATAATCCAGAAATGATCACACAATGCATCATCAATATTTTTCGGTTCAATATGAGATAAAAGGGCAAAATTGTCAATAAAGTACCGCCTTGTTTTAATTCCTTGGGAGACAACATCACCAATGATTTGCTCCTTAGGATGACTTCTTGCATATGTGAGATCCTTTGGAAGTTCTTGATCATTACTTGATTGATCTTGTTCTTGCTCCATTATTTCTTCTTCTTTGGCATGGTCTTCCAATGTGGGTACTTGGTGTTCAGTTTGATTTTCAACCATTGAGGAACCTGCATCATCTTCATTTCATCTTTGAAGATAAATGTTAGATTTATCAAAAGTTACATGAATAGTTTCTTCAACACATAATGTCCTTTTGTTATAGACTCTATATGCCTTTTTATTTGATGAATAGCCAAGAAATATGCCTTCATCTGATTTTCTATCAAACTTACCAAGATTGTCACTAGTGTTCAAAATAAAGCACTTACAACCAAAAATTTTAAAATAGACAATTGATGGAGTTTTATCAAATAGAAGTTCAAAAGGTGTTTTTCTTATAAAAGGTCTTAGTAAAACTCTATTCATTACATAGCAAGCTGTATTTACAGCTTCAGCCCAAAAATATTTTGGTAAGGAATTTTCACAAAGCATTGATCTAGCCATTTCCTGTAAAGTTCTATTTTTCCTTTCAACAACACCATTTTGTTGAGGTGTTTTGGCAGCTGAAAATTTATGAGTGATGCCATACTCATCACAAAATTTTGTAAAATCTTGGTTATAAAACTCTCTTCCATTATCACTTCTAATAGAAATCAGTTTGCAATCAAGAGAAATTTGAACCTTTTTGAAAAGTTTTGAAAATTCATAAAATTTTTCATCTTTTTGTGATAAGAAGACTACCCATGTAAATCTTGAAAAATCATCAACAATCACATAAGCATATCTTTTACCACCAAGACTAGTAGTCCTCATAGGTCCAAATAAATCCGTGTGAACTAGTTCAAGAGGTTTTGCGGTAGAAACCATTTTCTTTGGTTTAAAAGATGTTTTTGATTGTTTTCCATATTGACAAGCATCACAAAGACGGGTTTTATCAAAATGCATTTTTGGTCATCCTCTAACTAGTTCTTGTGTAGAAAGTTTGTTCAATAAATCCATGCTCACATGTCCTAATCTTCTATGCCATAAAAATCCATCATTGTCATGAATGGCAAGACATTTAATATCATTAGTAATAAGCTCATCAAGATATAACACATATACATTACTAACTCTTTTAGCAACAAAAATAGTTTTATTACTTGCACTGTCAAGAATAGTACAAGTATCACATTTAAACTCAACTTTGCAACCATTGTCACATAATTGACTAATACTAAGTAAATTATACTTTAAACCATCAATAAGTAAAACTTGCTTGATAAGAGGGAAAGAACCTTTACCAATGTTACCTATTCCAAGTATTTTCCCTTTCTTCTTATCTCCAAATGTGACAAAACCTTCACTTGTAGCTTGAAGCTCACTAACAAGTGATGCATTTCCAGTCATGTGCCTTGAGCAGCCACTGTCAAGAAACCATTTAGTGGCACTTGATCTTGAAGCAAATTGTACCTATACCAAATTAGAAAGAGTGATTTTTGGTACCCATATCTTCTTGGGTCCAAGGGGGTTAGTAATAGTTCCTTTGACTTTCCAAATGGTCTTAACACCATTTTCTATCTTTCTTTTTATAAAACATCTAGAAACCTTGTGTCCATACTTTCCAAAATATGTGCAACAAATATGAGACCTAGAATGAGAAGATTCTTTAACAAATAACTTTTTTTGTTTTGGATCAAAACAATCATGTGTAAAACCAAGACCATGTTTTACAAATGAAGATCTTTGATAACCAAGTAGTTTATTTAAATTTTCTCTTCCATTTGTAAATCTCTCAATGCATAAAGTAAGATCATTAACTTTCCTTTTTAAAGACTCATGATCTTTTAGCATTGATTCAAGAGAAATAATTCTTGTACAAAGCTTTTTGTTTTCAAAAGATACGTTTTGTATGGTTGTATTCAAAAATTCTTTTTCAATGGTAAGGCAATTAATGGTCTCAAGAAGTTTATCATTTTCAACACATAATTTTGAATTCTCATTTGATAAATCATTGATTTTGAATTTCATTTCTTTGTTTCTTTTTTAAGCCTTTTTCAACTCTTCATACAGTTCTACAATCAAATCACTAGAATTAATATCATCATCACAGAAATTTGAAATAGAAGGTGAAGATTGTACCTCATCATCAATATAAAGCATATGTTGGCCTTCCCTTCACTGTCATCCTCGCTTTCTTGTTGATCCCACATTCCAGCTAATCCTTTTCCTTTCTAGGCAGATTTCTTTCTGTTTTTGCTGTCTCTTTCCCTCTCTAACACTTTGGGACAGTCAGCAATAAGATGCTCTGTGCTCTTGCATTCAAAGCATTGAGGTTTATAGGATGAGGATTGTCCACTCTTCTTGACTGGCTTTCTTCCTTTCTTGAGAAACTCCTTTTTGTAGAATCTCTTGAACTTTCTCACTGCCATTGCAATCTCTTCTTCTCCACTGTTTCCTCCTTCTTTTTCACTTAAAGATAGTTCTTGTTCACTCAAGTGATTTGAAGCATTGAGTACAACTCATTTTCTTCCCTTTTATTCATCTTCCTTGTCATTCAACCGTTTCATCTTCATTTCATGTGTGAGTAGTGATCCGATAAGCTCTTCAAGAGGAAGAGTTTTTAGATCTTTGGACTCCTCAATAGCAAGTGTCTTTGGCTGCCAGGATTTTGGTAGAGCATCCAAAATATTTCTGTTTTGCTCTCCCATAGTATAGCTTTTACCATAAGCTTTCAAGCCATTGAAAATGTTAGTAAACCTTGTAAACATATCACTAATATTTTCACCTTGTTTCATGGTAAACAACTCATAATCTCTAACAAGCATAGCAAGTTTAGATTCTTTAACTTGATTAGTACCTTCATGTGTAATTTGGAGTAATCTGCACATATCATGAGCAGAATCACACCCACTAACTCTATTGTATTCAGTAACATCTAATGCACAACTTAATATGTTCATGGCCTGATAGTTTAATGTCATTTTCCTTGAATCATGCTCATCAAATTCATCAGTGGATTTGGGTTTTGAGGTTACTCCATCTGCTCTCATTTTCATTGGGACATAAGGACCTTTCTCGACTACGTTCCACAAATCAAAATTGATAGAACAAATAAATATTTTAACTCTAGTCTTCCAAAAAGTGTAATTTGTTCCATCAAACAATGGTGGTCTATTTGTAGATGATCCTTCTAGGTAAGGTAGGTTTGAAATATTAGCCATAGGATCTTTGTCTTCTAGGTTGTCAAACCACACAAAGAAGTTCTAGCTCTGATACCAATTGAAATACCTAAGAGGGGGTTGAATTAGGTATTTGACTAATTTTCGCAAATTAAAACCTTTTATACGTCTAAGTAAAGAACAGATTATATGAGTCAAGTTATAAGCAATTTATAGCACAGCAATACAAGAAAGTAAGATCAAAGAATACAAGCAAATTATAGTGGTTCGATCCTCAAGATCTACGTCCACTACCTTAAGGCTACACTTAAGGATTTCAACCAATCTACTATATGCTCAGGTTTACAAATTACAAGAGAGGCTCACCACACTATGGTTTTACACTCACAACCTCTTCTAGTAACTTTTACAAACAAGGCTCACCACACACAATGGTTTTATATCTCAAACAACCTTGATCACAACTTCAAGGATCACCCTTATCTAAAGGATTTTATGTTATCAAGATAACCTTGCAAGAGCTAGTAGAAAAACACAATTTGATAAAAAGATAAGAGTGCGTAGATGTTACCACTTGTTGGTAGATTTTTACACAAACTTGCACCTTCACACTTTGATGTCTTTTGGATTGATCAATTGAATGCACAAGACATAAGAGAGCTTAAGAAATGTTCGTAAAGCTGCTTAGAGTTCTCAAGAATTCAAAACTTGCAAAAGATTACATGTTTATAGCTTTTATAAAATTTGAAAATCAGTTTAACAGCTATAAAACGACTAGTTAACGGCTATTTTCAGGAAATTCGGACGACCGAATTCTTCCTGCTGCGTCCGAATCTTCGTCCAAATTTCTCTGGAAAAACAGTGACCATGCTGAAGGCCAAAATTCGGACGACCGAATTTTTTTCTTCATGCATCCGAATCTTCTTCCGAATTTCTCTGGAAGAACAGTAGCAAACTTTTGCTACACAATTCGGACGACTGAAATTTTTGGAAGCATATTCAAACTTTGTAAAATCATTTGAGATTTAACTTCAATAAGTTTGAAAAACATTTGGTATGTATAGAAAATTTATTTAGACATATATATGTTTGAAAACCAAAATCAAATACCTTTTATCATATAAAGTTTACTTAAAAACTTTTAGGACACAAAACCACATTCATCAAAAAAAAAATTATTCAAAACCTTTTAAGATCATAAGACTCATTTTATGCTCTCTTATGCATTCAATGATAACCAAGATATACAAGTGTAGAGTTTACATAGAGATTTACCTACAAAGTATATACACTCTACACTTCAAGTCTTCAATGCCTTTAGATCCTCTAAGAACAACCTTCTTCAAACTTCAATCACTTTGCTTTACTGAAGTTGTTCTTGCACTTTGGCTTCAAAGCAATGAGACTTCATACTTTTTAGTTCACAAAACCTATCACACAACATACAAGCATATTAGTCCTCATCAATATTTGTCATTAATCAAAATTACATGATTTGCCCTTAGGGCTAACACATAAAAATGCTTTTGGCATTTTCTTGTTTTAAAGGTTTTAAACTATTTCAAACGGATGTCAAAAGTAACTTGTTAAATGGTTTTATTGATGAAGAAGTTTTTGGGGAACAACCTCCTAGTTTTACTCATAAAAATTTTCCAAATCATGTTTTCAAACTTCTAAAGCTTTATAAGGCTTGAAACAAGCTCCTAGAGCTTGGTATGAAAGACTATGTGGCTTTTTACTTTCAAAATTGAGGAAAGATTGACATAACACTTTTTATAAAACATCTTGTAACAATGATCTCTTAGTTGTACAAATCTATTGGATGATATTATTTTTGGTGCTATTAATATATATCTTTGTGATGAGTTTACTAAGATGATGCACATTGAATTCGAAATAAGCATGGGAGAACTCAACTTCTTTCTTGGCCTTCAAATTAAGCAAATAAAGGATGAAATATTCATCAATCAAGCAAAATGCACCAAAGAACTACTAAAAAGGTTTGCAATGGATAAAGCTAAATGAATTAGTACGCCTATGAGTACATCAATCAAGCTTGAAAAAGATAAGAAAGGCAAAAATGTTGATAAAAAGATGTATAGAGGTATGATTGGGAGTTTACTCTATCTAACTATTGGTAGGCACAATATTACGTTTGTCATCTATTTATGTGCTAGATTTCAATCATGTCCAAAAAAGTCTCACTTAATTTCTGTTAAACATATTTTTCATTACCTTATTGATATGCATGACTATGGGCTTTGGTTTACTAAATCTTCTTGTTTTGAACTTATTGCCTAAATAGATGTCGATTATGCCGGATGCAAAGTCAAACGTAAAAGTACTAGTGGTCATTGTCAATTTCTTGATAGTTGTCTTTGTAAGCCCTATGGGCAAATTTAGTAGTTTTGATTCATGACAAACATTGATGAGGACTAATTCATATGCTACTTGTGTGATAGGATTTTTGGATTGAGAAGCCAAGTGTTCTCATTGTCTCAAAGCTATAACTCTAAGGACAACTCAAGTATACTCAAATGATTGAAGAATATAGACCATATCCTAGAAGATTGAAGGCTTTAAAGACACTGGTGTAGGTTTTCTTTTGCTTGATAGGTATATCTTGTAAACCCTACACTCCTTGCATTTGGAATCTATGCATTGCATGTTGAAGCACAAACCATTTTGATCTAGCCTAAACTTTATTTTTTGTGCTTAAAAGTTTTTTATGATACTTTGAAAAACAAAGTGTTTGATAATGGCTTATAGTTCAAAAGATTTTAAATGACTTATCTTTTAGTCCAAAATGATTTCAAACTTGTTGTGGTTAAATTTCAAAAGATTTGACAAAGTTTTGAAAAGTTTGAACTCCAATTTAGATGTCCAACTTCAAACTTGGCTACTGAATTTCTAGAGAAATTTGGACGACCAATTAAGATACAAAGCTCCAAATTCGGACGAACGAATTGTTTAGATGCAAAGTTCGAATGACCAAACTTTTCCTGCAGCCTAGTAAACATAAAAGTTTGCATGACCAATTCAGACGCAGAGGTCCAAATTCGATCAATCGAATGACACTGTTACTTGCTATTTTTTTAACTTTGTATTTAAAATTTTAAGTTGTATAAAATGCTAGAAACTCAAATTTTGAGTAAGAATGATAAACTTACATGCTACTATCTTGATAACATCAAAGATCAAAGAAAAGATTTCATTGTTCATGTGTTTCATGTGCTTCATGTGATTATCCAAGGATTCTAAAAGCAAAAGTGAAGTAGTGCTAGATTTGTTGAATATCTACCATCTTGTTTGGTAATTTCTATCCTTATCTCATCTTTACTATGTTAAATCAAGGTTGTTTGGAGACATAAAACCCTTTTGATGAGGGTGAGCCTTGATTTGATTGTTCAAGCTATCTTGTGACATAAAACCCTTTTTGGTGAAGCTGAACCTTGTTTTTTGGATTGAAAAGAGGTAATTTGTGTAAAATCCTTTGAGGATGAGCATCTTGTGTAATTGTTTGACTTGAGCATTTAGTAGATTGGTTGAAATCCTTGAGTGTGGACTCAAGGTAGTGGATGTAGATTTTGGAGAGATCGAACCACTATAAATCTCGTGTTCCTTCCTCTACACTTATTAATTGCTTTTATTTGTGCTATCTTCATTTGTTCTTTGTAGTTGATAGTATTGGTTGTGGAATTATTGATTACTCTTCTTCTCTCAACAACACTTTTCCAAACACATAAAATCTTGAAGGTTGTGAATTTGAAAAAGGGGATTCGATTAAAGAAAAAGTTTTTGAAAATTAGCCAAAAACCTAATTCACCACCTCCTGCACTCTTTGGTTTTTCAATTTTGTCTCTTGGCATAGCAAGAAACAAGCATGTGTCCAAGTGCTTTGTATGAATATATCACAACCGGTAGCTGTTGTGTTGAAGTGCTTTGGATGAAGCACACTTTGGTTGAATTTTGCTTAGATTTCAAATGTGTGCCTATTTTGTATGGCAACACTAGTGCCATTAACTTAACAATTAATCCCATTCAGCATTCTAGGACTAAGCGTATAAAAATTAAACATCACTTTATTTGTGATTATGTTCTGAAAGGTGATGTGTGTTTAGATTTTGTTTGCACTAATGAGCAAATTGCTTGCATTTCTACTAAGCATTTGACCAAGGAAAGGTTTTACTATCTAAGAAGAAGCATAGGAATATCTAAATTTCATTACTAATGTGTGTATTCAAGTGTAAAAAAATAGGTAAAATTCGGACATGGTATTCGATTTGGCGCATGCCTTAAAATTTAGTCTTCTAAACTGGCTCTCTGAAGATTCTAGATAGAAAAATCCGGGTGACAGTTCGGATGCTTGGCCAGATATTTGGTTGCCCAAATTTGTTGAAGCTGAGACAACTCCGGGAATTTTAGATGCAGATTTGGAAGCACATCAAAAAATTCGATTGTCTGAATTAAGCGATTTTAGTGCTTTAAAGGGGTTCAAATGATAGATTTCTTCATTTCTTTTAAATCTCTCTTGACCGAACTCTCTCTTCTCTCAAAACCCATAAAACCCTCATATGTTCAAACCCAAATTTCACCCTTATTTCATCATTTTCTCTTGAAATCCTTCATATTTTCTTGCTCTAGACCTCCGATTTCCTCTTAAACTACCTTTATATCATAAAAATCCAAAATGGTGAGATCAAACAGAGCAAACATTGGGAAAGAAAAGGGAAAAGGAAAGCATGTAGATAGTGGGCTGATATTAAACGAACCAAGAAGGATTTGGGTTCCTCAAGCTTCCTCCAGAGTTGATCATTTCCTCTCAACCAAGGCTGGGGTTGAGTTTTAGGATTGGAGCAAGAAGAATTGAAAGATAATCCTCGAGCACAAAGTAGATTTGGAGAAGTTCACTAGTATGGATAATGCACTATCCCTCTTTAGTGTTTTTGGTTGGAGTAGCCTTTTTAGTTTTGGATGATAATTATTACCCTTCCCTTGTTTATGAGTTTTATGCTAATCTTAAGAAAGAAAGGGTAGAACATGTTGGTGATAAGATTGTGCAGTGGTAATCATCTGGAGTATCACAAATTGAGTTTGAATTCAGTGATGGTTTATTGAACCATATTTGTGGGGTAGTTGATGATGGATTAGATATTACTCTTCGAGACAACATTGCTATATTCATGAGACCTTCTCCTATGAGACCTTTGAAGGGGAATTTACAAATAAAAGTAGATTTAGAACTTTGAAGGATGGGGAAATCAAGGAACTAGATGCTAGAGGTCGTGTTTTGCATCATATGCTCATTACCATGATCCTTCCTATTTTCAGCCACAAGTCATCTGTAGGAAATATGCATATGGTAGTCATGCTTGCACTTCATGAACATAGAAGGATGAATTTTGGTTACATCGCCTTGAGACATATGTTGAATGCAAGGAAAATGAGAAACAATATCATATGAAAGATTGCTTACAAAGCTTTTCAAGCACTTTCAAGTCTAACTCCTGAGAAGAGGTTTGACAGTCAAGAGCGGGACCATCCATACAAATGAATCTCTCAAGAGAATACAACGAACTATTGATGATGATGGATATGAAGAACCAAGAGAGATGACTCCTTCAAAGAAAGAAAAACAAGAAGACAATGAAGAAATTGAGAGGGAAGAAGAAGAAGAAAAAGAGGAGGATGAAGAAGAGATAGAGGCTAGGAAAGGAAGACCAAAAGAAGACATGAGTCACAAAGTGAGGGGGAGCAACTGCCCTCCAAGAGAAAGTTATTTGAAGATGAACAAGCTCCTCTATCACACTTCAGTGAGGTGAATGGCTTTATTGGTGAGAGGATCACTCGTGGAGACACCGTACTTGCCAAAGTCTTCTAAGAGGCCCTCAACAACATGATAAGGAAATGAAGAAAATGTACAAGTTCTTCGAGACCTTTGCTCCTATGGTACTTGAGAAACTTGATGGTCTAGATGCGAGGGTGAGAAAATTGAAGAAATCTCGAAGAAAACCTCTCCACCTCTCGTGGAGAAGGAACTTCCAACACTCAAGAAGATGAAAAAGTAAATGAAGATGAAGAGAAAGAGGAGAATGATTATGAAAAAGAAAAATACAATGATTCTGATGAGAGTAAAAATAAAGAAAGTGATGATAATGATGAGGATAATGATGGAAATGATTTTGAGCTGGTGGCTAGAGGAAGTGGAAAGGAGGGAGAGAAGGAAGATGATAGAAGTACTCAAAATGAGGATCACAAAGGGGATGAACATAAACAAGTTAATTGAGATGGAGAAGACTTCCAAGAGGAAGCTTGTGAGGAAGGTGGCATGATTGAGAAAGTTGAAATTGCTACCCCCTCCACCATTTCATTTAGTAAAGGAAGAGTAAAATAATTAGTGAGAAAGAAGGGATCAAGAAGGTATTCTACATTGGCTACAAGTACAAAGCTAAATTACTCCGGCAAAGAACATGTAAGCGATAGTCTGCTTAACGTAGAGCTCAAAGGGAACATGGCCATCACCACCAATCAATATGGCGTGAGGACCGTGAAGAAAATTCAAGACTAAGAATTTCTCAACCTTATCTCATATATCATGTTCTTAACATATGAACTTCATTTTATGATTTAGTTTGGTCTTAAGTCTATGTATATAGTTTAGCTCATGTATTTCTACATTTCTATATTCCCATATTTCCATGTAGGTTTCTAGTCTATGTAATGTTTGTAGAAGCTCAATGATGATACAATTATGTTGAGAGCTTCATTTTGATTCTAACTCACTTTGAAAACTCCAAATTTGATTGATGATGAAAAAGAGAGAAAAGTGTATTGTTGATTGCAAAATGTATAAAATGTGGTTGATGTGTTGTGGTTGATATTGTTTTGATTGAATTGATGAAGTATTATGATTGAATGATTTGAGTTACTATGTTCATTGTGGTTGTATGTAATATGTTGAATCACAAAGCTTGATTGAGTGCAAATGTAGTCATATATGCATCATGGATGTCTCTACACCTATATACTTCATTTGAAGTTGAAAAGTTCAACCTTCGAAAATTTAACCAAAATTCGATTTAGTCTCAAAATTCGGATGTGGTCAAATTTTCTCATCAAAAGGCGTTTTGTTGTAGTCCAAACTATACAAAAACTATTTCAAATTTTCCTACAACCATTGGACAACATTAGGAAAGATTAGTTGCCAAAAATATAGCCATTACCTTATGCATTTCGTAATTCGGACTTGAAAATTCAAATTTTGGACTTATAATATTTCAATCCCAAACTTGTTGAAAAATGAGCACAATGTAAGGGAGAGATTTATTAACCCTTTGCTATCTTGTAAAACCTCTATTAAAAGTATTCTTAATGCTTAAATACTATATCTTCTATCATGATGGAAGGAAGGAGGAACATAGAGGTTGGTTGGGTCATCAGTTTATCATGAGCCATTGTATTATCGTCATCAGCAAAAAAGGGTGATTATTAGCCCCAATGACAAATCTTGTAGTTTTAATTAATGACAAATATTGATGATGCCTAACTTGAATATTAATTGTGTGATAGGATTTTTAGTTAAAGAAGCTAAGTGGTCTCATCATCTTAAAGTTATAGTGCTAAGGACAACTCAAATGAGCTCAAGTGGTTGAAGAATGAAAAGTATGACCAAGAAGTTGAAGGCTTTGAAGGCACTTCAGATGCATAATTCTCATTAGGAATTCATGTACACTTCATGTGTACTTGTGAATCGTCTAGACTTTTCATATTTTTCATGAGAACTTTATCATTTCAAGTCTACAGACTATGACCATCTTAGTTTTGCTTCTTTTATGTACGAGGAATTTGTATCTCTAGACCCGACTTATCTGCCATGCTTTAGTTGTATCTTAAATTTACTGTCAGTTGTAGATTTTTCTTTACGAACATCAAATATAATATGAGCATTCTTTGCCAGATATCAGTTAATATGCCTTATTGTATAAATTATCCTTTAAACAATGTATTTTTTATGAGGATCAAGATGAGACACAAACCAATAGCTTTATCTAACCTCATGTTTTTTCCACTTTATGGTGGGACAACATATTCAAAATCAACAATTATGAATCTCTCCCTTGAGATTTGCTCCCAACATATTTGATAATCTCTTTAATGACCCGACTTATTACATGGTACTGGAACAATACATATAGTGCACTTCTAAAACTTAGATGAGAAATCTTAGATAGAGATCATTTGGTTTCTAATGACAAATCAATTACAAACAAAAGTATTTATAATATGTTGACAAAATACAAAACAAGTGCTACTACATAAAAATAAATTACAATCATGAACATATTTTGTAGGATGTTCAACATTTATCTCAATATAACCAGTATTATTAAGATAAATTGTGTCATTGAGAAATGTAATGTATGAGCTCATTATTGATGAATTGTAAACCACAGGTTGTAAAAATCAACAATATACATGTGACTATTTATTGATGCGTCAACTAAAAATCTCTCGTATTCATCCCAAAATAACACTTGAATGCCAAGTAATACTGATAATATTTACACGTAAAATAAGCAACACATGGGAATTCATCATATTAGGAAACTTTTGGTCCCATAATATTTGCACAAATTCCTAATCACTATTTGTATTTCAATGATTCGGGATAGTCCAACTAATTATACCAACTAATAAATTATTTAATCCATAAACGTCGAGTTTGCTCAATATTGCATCTTAATTTCATAAATTTTATGTAATATAAACTAGAAGAGAGGAATGATAGTATTTACAATTGATATTTATTGCAGGTCATTTGCAAAGATCTTAAAAGTATATTCATCCAATTTCTCAATATAATGAAAATATTATTAACACTCAAAAACTTTCTATGAGACTATATAGAGAATGAAGCATTACAAAAATTTACCAGTACGTGAAGATTTGCTAGCTCTTTTGGAGCTTTTAATCAAGAATTTAGAAAATCAATTAACTCTTCTAAGTTTTTGATTAACTATTTCTTCAAGGACTTTGTACTGCCATTAATACTTCGAACATATATTTTAAAGATGTCCCAATCAACCATTACTTGATTTTGTACATGGTATCGACACCGTTCTTGAATCTAAAACAAACTAAAGTAATATATTAATATTAGAATATAAATACATAGTACGCAAGTTTTAAATAATAATCACAAAATAATAGAAAGTAGACAGACAATAATTCGATACTTTGAAAATTTTTATCAATATTTGAATCACCTTCCCTCTAGTTATTAAAAGAAATTGGCTATATTCGCATATGCCATATCAATATTATTGATATTAGCATCATTATAATCAATAGTATAATTTAGGGAAGTAAAACAATATTTTGCTTTTCTTTTAAATCAATACTTACTAGAGATTCACAACGCATTAGACGTACTATAGGTACGTGACAAAAAATCTTTTATGTCACATCGATAATATGTTGAAATTATTACTTTTCTTTTTCTTTCTTATTATTTTCTCATTTCTAGTGAGTATTTATATATTGAGAATATAATGATTTATTCTTACAACGTAAGAATAAAATGCATTTCTGCTACAATTATGGCGGCAACCAAAATCTTTTTTATAAATAAATTATGTGTTTTAATGACATTCGCTTCAAGGAATGACACAAAATTAGCTTACTAGGTGTCAAAATATTTTATCAATGATGCATTTAGTCTCAAAAGATATAAATTTTTAATATACTTTTGAAAAACATTCTTCTCAATATTACTACTAGAGGAGCATGTACAAGGTATGATAAAGGAAAAATATTTACTATATCATATCACCAGCATATTTCTCCTTACAGCTTTGATGGAGGAGAAATTATAAACGTGATAAAATTTTGTATACTAATAGAAATATTTGTAGCCACATTTATAATTAATTATAACTAGCATTTATATAATAATCATCTTCTAGCGATTGTATATTTCTTTCAAAATCTGCTAATAATCAAGTAGCTTTGATGCTTTAGTGTTTCTTAAAGGTGTCTTCAAGACATGCTATATCCAAATGGATCTTAGCATCATGCATATAAAAAAATATCTCTTTTCATAAACATCAAAAGTCAAAGGTTCAAGTTTTGAGGTTTGCTATGAAAATTTAAATTTAAGCAAGAGAAGTACCTTTCTTGCTTGATTGTAAACCTAAAAATTTGTTGACAGAGTCTCGTATTTCTTACCTTCATATAAACTTAAAAAATTCAGTGGCAGAGCCTTGTGCTGATAACGTATTGTAAAATTCGATCACAACAGACATAAAATAACTATAAAATAATAATGAAGAAGATATTGAACTATAGCAAATAAGAGAAAGAGGGAACACAAGAAATATAAAAACTAAAATTGTATTTAGAATTTTTCATAATACATCAACTTACAAGCTAATACACATGATCCTATTTATAAAGTTGGAAGTGACCCTTCCAATCTTAGGTTAGTAGTAGGCTACTTTATAACTTACATTACTCATTTTTCATGTTCTCTAAGATAATGTAGGTAATAGGGATAATGGTTTACAAAAGATAGATTTACAACTGTGGTTGTAACACCTAACATTTCATATTCTAAAACCTCAAATATAAATTAACACTTAGGAAAATCGATGTTAGCCCTAAGTGCCAATCCTGTAGTTTTGATTAATGACAAACACTGATGATGTCTAACTTGTGTATTAATTTTGTGATAGAAATTTTAGTTGAAGAAGCTAAGTGGTTTCATCGCCTTAAAGCTATAACGCTAAGGACAACTCAAATGACCTGAAGTAATTGAATAATGAATAGTACATCCAAGCAGTTGAAAGCTTTGATGATGCTTTAATGTAGGCTTGCTTTTGTTTTATAGGTATATTTAATAAACCTTACACTCCTTTCATTTGGAATCTAAGCAATGCATGTGGTAGCAAAAAATATTTTCTAACTTGGTTATGAGCTTTAAAAGATTTTTATCGTTCTTGAAATACCAAGTGTTTAATTACCACTTAATGCTCAAAAACTTTTAAAAGACTTATCTTTTAGTCCAAAATGATTTCAAACTTGTTGTGCTTAAGTTTTAGATGACTTGATAAAGTTTGAAAATTTTCAAACTCCAATTAGAACGTCTGAATTGAAACTTGACAACTAAATTTTCAGAGAAATATGGATACAATGATCCATATTCGATCGATCAAATTATCCGATAGCCTAGTGTATAGCAAGTTGAATGACCAATTCAGACGAAGTAAGCCTGATTTGGCCAACCAAATTGCACTATTACTAGTCATTATTTAAACGTTGCAATTGAATTTCAGACAATATAAATGGCTTAAACTTCAGATTTTTCATAACTTTTGCATTATCCACCAAATTTTTTGGTAAACTCTTTTCTCACCTTCTTATCATTTTGTTTATTCAAAGTTGTCTTGAAGACATAAAATCTTTTGCATAGGGTGAACCTTGATTATTAACTCGTAAAAGAGGCTTTGGAGTAAAACACTTGTGGGTGAACCTCTTGTGTACTTCGGGAAGGCATAGTTGGAAGAAAGACTTTTCATAGAATTGTATTAGTTAGTGATCCTGACTTAGTGAGTCCCTTCTTCCGCAATGAACCGTTGCCACCCGTCCTACATTTTGTCTCTGTGGATTGTGCTTTTAGTTGATTTTGTTGAAATCCTTAAGTATGGGCTTAAGGTAGTGGTTGTAGATCTTGAAGAGATTGACCCAATTAAATTAGTTGTGTTTTTTGTACCTATTACTTTAAGTATCTATTTATTGATTCCACTCATTTTCCTTTGAGAGTTGTTGGTATTTATTATTCTCACATCAAAGTGCTATTCTCCTTTCAACTACTCTCCATCAAGGTTTCATAAATACTTGGAGGTTAAATTTTCTAAAACGAAGTTTTCAAAAAGAAAAAGATTTTAAAAATTAGTCAAAATCCTAATTCACTTCCTCTTAGGTCTTTCAATAGACATCCACATAATTGATATATTTATAACAAAGAAAAGTTTATAAAGCCAAAGTTTTATTTTTAAGAAGTTAAGAGAATTTAATGCAAATAATTATGGGAACAAAATTAGAAAATAACAAAAATAATGATCATCAAGACAATATTTTCAAACTATTATAAATTATTGAATAATTATCTCTACTCGTAAAAATATATGTAAAAATGACATATAAATTTTAAGTAGTAAATTTCACTACTTAAAATTTATTATGCTAGTTAATAAATTTTTAATACATATTTAATGCCTATTTAATTTAATTATAATTTACATGTCACAATTATACAAAATTATGAACAAATCTTTTATATTCAATATTATTTATTATTAAAAAATCAAAGAAAATAAATTATGCATTAGTCCTTTTCTTTTTTTTTTTTTTTTTTTTGGTCATTGACCATCAGGTCATGCTCCTGGAAGGTTGGGAAGGCGGCGGAAATAATAGCACGTTCCAGATTCCAGTGCTAGGAGATACGTGTGTAATTGCTTTTTGCTTTTTAGACGGTTAAAGATCAAACTCTCTCCCGACTTTAAAAAGGAATATCAATTGAGTGGAAGAAAAAGTATTAGAACATTCCTTCCTTCATGATTCCTATGGTTGGCTGCAGTCTTTAATTAGAAACCTTACCTCATGTCCAAGTACAGAATATTTGAAGTTGCTTTTCTAAAGTCTCATACTGCATATTGTTTTTTGGACCAATGAAATGTTTGGAAAAGGATGTTTGACTTGGGAAAGAGAGCAAATGATTTGACATGCCAAACGAAATTGACTAAAAATATTCACATTCCAACACAAAATGGGATTGGAAGGTAAATATTTTACGATTGATGGATAGTTGCAAGAACCTACATAGTGAATTTGATGGTAATTACTTCAGTTGAGGAGAAAAAATATAGCAATTTTTTGTCATTAATTTGACACAAGTAGTATGTTTCAACCAAAAAACAAAATGTTTAGTCAAAATTTATCACTTTAATATAGTGAATTTTAAAATTTGGAGTTTCTTTATTAAAACTTATTTTTATTATTAAGTTACCATGAACATCTTGTAAATGCTCCTCCTCCTCCTCCTCATTATTATAAATATTATTATAGGCTAGAACTTATTGTTTTGATCAATTAATTACTCTGCAGTCACCAAAATTTAATATTTTAGCAGCAGTATAACAGTTTTTCAAAAAGAAATTGAAGTTGCCATAAGTCTGCAATAAAGTTAGATACTGTGTTTCACTAAGGCATAGGCAATTGTCTTCCCAACTTCTTAGTATCAATTTGTCTTAAGGTGATACAAGAAGCATAGTGTATAGCAAGTTTCTATATAGAACAATCTGAAGAAAGGGAAGAAGAAAAAAGAAAAAACAAAAAAAAACAAAAGGTTGCTAGCTCTAGATAGATCTTGCTTTTTCTTCATCCCATAATATGAAGAAAACAAAAGCTCCATCAAATTGAAGTTTGTCACTAAGAATTTTCTCAAAATTCTTCGCAACAGAAAAAAGTAAAACACAAAATCTCATTATTGAAAGTGCTCTCTAAAGAAAATAATGAACATCAACATTCCGTTTTGGCTACTGATCCTATTCTCACCTTGAACATCAAAATATAATTGGAAAGACATAAATCTCTAAAAGAAAAGAAGAAAAAATTTTAATCAATCAACGAAAAGCCTAGCCAGCTTTTCTTTCATTTTAGAAGAACTAGCAAAAGTCATATATGTTGTTGCAGTCCTGCTCAACTCAGATGCTAAATTTTCAATATAACTAGATTTGCAGATTTAGAAGCACATATTCTTGTTCAAACTGAAGGTTTGCAGAAGGAAGACTGCTAACAGAATCAATAAGTAATTAATTAGCAGAGAATGGATTTTCTTTTCATCACTAATTAACCATGGAACTAGAAAATTACAAGTTCAAGAAAATGAAAATATATGAATAAATATATATTAATCAATCAAATACAAGTTTTTATTCTTTCTGATACAAATAAGGAACAATTCTAGCTATTTTATTTACAGCACGAAGTATAAATCAACAAATATCATTCTTGTCTTATTTGGAAAATTACTCTACAGTCTCTTTGTTCACAATTTAAGGTGACCAATAAACATATCTTCCTTATGATGTGTATTGATCAAATGAAGTGTATCTCAAAAATAATTAGACTGAGCTTGCAAGAGCTCAAGTTGAGCTAGTAACCTGGCAATTTTAGGCTTCAATCTTGCATTGCCATGCTGTGCTAAATCAATAAGCACCATTTGAGCAGATCCACCATGCTGTAATCTGTGAGACTCAGCTCTGAAAATCCTTTCCAGCATCCAGAGAGCCTTTTCTTGAGCCTTTATGCTTCCTGTCTCAAGAACATGTATAATGGCTTTGATGCCAGAAAATTTTGCAATACAATTGCTTCCTTGTTCCCAAATTTGGTCCTGCAAAAGAGTTGCAAGTGCACTAAGAACGGATTCATATGCTTCCTTCTCACCATTTTCCATGATGTGGACCAAATGAGAGACAGCATCTGCCTTGACCAAACAATATGTGCTCTTAATGGAGCAGTATCCTTCATGCACTTTACAAATGTTGTCTACTGATGGAGGCATACAGAACCACCGCGATTTTCTTGATTTACTCAGAGATAGTGAATTCTGAGATAATTGAGCCAGACATGTAGCAGCTCTACTTTTAGCCTGTGCTGAACCATTGGAAAGCAACTTCACAAGAACAGATATCACCCCGTGCTCAGCTGAAAGTCGTTGTAAACTTTTGTTTGAAGGACTGGTAAAGCGAATTAGTACTCCTGCAGTACTCTCTGCTAACTGCATTGTTGCTTGTGTTGAATTTGAAGTTACTGAACTTAACATAGAGACCAAAATCGGCAGCAGATTTGTACTTCTTCGTATATCTGTGGCTCCCTTATCATTTGCTGGCAAATTGCTCAGTATACCAATGGCAGCAGCCTTTTCTCCCTCAGATGTCGATGATGAGATAATACTAGCAATTGTATTGATATTGGTTTCTCCCAACTGCTGTGTTAGATCTTCTTGCTCTTCCTTAGTAAGAGTAAATATTAACTCTAAAGCAAGAGTCCTAATTTTGGAATTACCATCCAAAAGGAACGGCAAGAGAAGCTGGATTGCACCATTCTCCTTCATTTTTTTTCTGATTTTCATGGCACTGCTATGAGTTGCAATGCTATTCAGTGCAGTTAACAGATGACACTGAATTATTGGGCTTGTAAGGTTTAACAAAGAGAGCATCTGCTGTGCAATATCTTGTTTGACCAGTATGCCTTCAGACTGAGCTATCATTGCAAGAATGGCTGATGCTGGTTCACGTAGAATCATGAGCACAGAAGTTACTGAGAAGAGAAGCTGAAGCAGAGGAGCAACGATCCTGGAGCTGATCAACTGTTGAATGTTTTCTTTTAAGCTAGATATATTTTGCAATGCATTTAAGGCTGCTAGCCTAGCCTCAAGAGTTCCTTTGTTGAACATTCGGACTAAAGGCTCTATTGCACCATCTTTTCCAAGGGAAGCCTTATTTTGATCTGTGAGCTCCATCTTTGAAAGTGCAGTTGCCATTAGAATCTTACTCATGTCAGAACCTGCTATACCAAGATGTCTATCAAATGACAGCCAACTGATATTTGCACAATCAAGAAAACTAGCAGTATCATCATACCAAGTTGCATTTTCCTTCTTAATTCTTTCGCTTTCTACAAATGATTAGTGGCTTCTTTAGAAAAACTTATATCGTGGTGCGGATATGCTTCAAATTTATTCCAAAATGGAACTGCTGATGAGTACCTCTACACTGCTGCAGGTACTTCAAGAAATTTTCCGATCACATAATAGGATTGATTGAGTAGTGTAAAAATGTCCATCATTCTCATTGGACATTCTTTTATCCTTCTCGGGTTAATTTTAGAACTGTATGATTATTGTTTACAATAATATCAATCTGAGCTAACAAGAATATTACACACTCCTCTATTACACACTCCTCTATAAGAAAATCAAAGATAAGAAAGAAACTATGCTTATCAATCAGAAGTTTCCTTGAACATAGTACCAAGTAAATAACATAAATATCCCACTGCAACAAATGAGAGTCATGACCAAAATACTTTTCTCAACCTTCTCCCTCTATTTCTCCACCCGCGCCCAAAACAACAACCCAAAGGCAAATGGAGTTCTACATCATCAGTTGCTCATAAATTAAGTTTTGGTCTTCAGCGAGTTCTTCATGAATGTAATTTGAATTTCGAACTACCAGCAATGTTAATTATCATCAATGAAGTAGAAACGAAGGAAGGATGAAAAGACAAGAAGGGAAACAAATGGTTGGATTACCTTCCTTCAGGTAGTGTACCAAAGGCTTGAAATAACCAGCTTCTGCCATGTTCAGAACATACTGAGAATTGCTTGACAAAGAGTTCAATAACCTTCCCGCATCATGTGATGCCACTCCACCATCTCCACTAAAAATTGAAACCAACATAAGAATACATCCTTGAATTCTCCCTATTCTTCTCTTAACTGCTGAAAGATCCGAAAGACTCGATAACAGCCCCACTGCCTCCCTCCGTTCTTGCACATCCCGTGCCAACGATTTCACCAATAACGATAAAAATCCGGCATCTGCCATTTGTTCCTGCGAACTAATGAAAATTGTAATTGATGATAACAACTAGTGACCTAGTTACAAAGAAATAAACAAAAATTTGAGCATCCAAAGTACCTTGTTTCCGACATTCTTTTCGATAAGGCTTCTTAGGAGCTGAATTATTAGTACTCTATCATTTGACTTACTCGAACTCAATCGATTGCACAAATTTGAGACAACACTTTCATCCTCAATTCTCTCATCTGTTATGATATTATCTTTAAGCAGCATGTGTAACACTATTAGTGCACCTCTAAATTCTTCATCATTCCCACAGCTGAGCTTTAAAAACACATCTCTAACATCTAAAGTAATTTCATCCTCCTTTACCTCCACTATCTCCCCCTGTATTATCTCCTCCTCTGCTTCTTCCCCTGTTTCTTCACCGCTGTTTACATCATTAGCGAACTCCGATTCGCGTTCGAAACTCAGATCAAACCTTGCATTCATCATCTCTGATTCAAGCTCGGAACTCAAATCAAACCTCGTATTCATCATTATCCTTCTCAAAGCATCAATGCTTTCTCTATTAGCCATGGAACCCTCATGACTAGCAAAGAGCACAAGACCTAAAGACCTCCCGAGATTTTGCGTCACGTCTTCGATGTGCTTTGCAGGGGATGACCGAACGCTCACGCTATTCATAACGACTTTCGCACGATTGAATTCTACTTCAAGGGATTCAATAGCTTTCTGAATTTCGTCTGAAGCCATTACCTTGCTCTCCTTCATTTTATCAAGAAGTGGACTCAATTTTTCAATGAAAACTGAGAATTCCGCAAAGCTATCTCCATGAATTGATACTGAGTACTTCGTCACAGAATCCACCTCGTCCATCGACGATCCCTGCTCAGAGACGAGCTCCGATGAGGTTTCACTTCCGGCATCCATGACACTTGACCTTCAAATCCAGCAATTACAAAGAAGCCAGACCAATTCTTGTGTAGAAAATGTTTATATTGAAAGAGACTACGCCATAGTCGAACTCCAGCGGCAGAAAAGACGAAGAAATTGGACTTTGACAAGATTAGAGTAATCAATTGAAACTGTGAGCTCGAGAAAGCTGGAAGGAAGCAAAGCAATAAACAAGGAGGTGAATTAAAACGACTAGAAGGGAAGACCAACTGACCAAGACTGGTTTATTCCTCTTGTCTTTTTTCTTGATTCAGGGCCCCAATTAACGTGGATTTCGAGAAATATTCCCGCAGGAGAAAAGATATTATATGGAAATGAGCGGCAAGAAAGTGCCCCGTTGAAGTGGTCGACGGAGTGGTATAATATGTGAAGACGGCAAAATTATGGTAAAAGTTATTACGGTTAATTCCGAATAACCTTGAAATCAAGAAGTCTTTTCAAATAAAGTTTAAACTTTTTATCGTAATAATGGGCTTATCTTTCAAAATTTTGGTGAAATTAATTGCCCATTTAGTATACAGTTCTATATATAAGTTGTTCTGAATTTGCATGTGAACGGATAAGATAAAAATCTGAATTCTATCCGATTCTAACGGGTTAAGATTGAATATAAATCAAAATGTATGTCAATTTACAAAGCCACGAAATCGATAAAGATTTATATAATAGATAGGATCCACAATAAAGATTTGTATAATACACCTTATTTTAGATTAAATAGATTTGAAACTTGATTTGTTATAAATTTGATGATGCGCAATCGTCAGTCTACAGACAAAGAAAATCGTAATACTAATGTAGGTAAACTTAATAAAGTTAAATTATAATATGTATAATAGTGAGAAAACTATCGGTAGAAAATAGAGAGAAAAAACAAGAGAGACTTTATTAATTCTCTCGAGAGTAATTTGATCAATGAATGAGTGAATATAACACCTCGCTCTGGAGCTCTCATTTATAGGGTCTGAGGTACATCCCAATCGTAAGAGGTATAGGTAGAATTATAAGACAAATCCTATCACTAATCAAAGGTATGATAGAACCCTCATCTTCCTGGATAGTTGGAGTATCTCTATAACTCTAATAATGGACATCCATAATAATATTAATTTCATAACACTCCCCTGGATGTCCATCGTATAAGAAAGTATGCCTCGTTAAAACCTTACTAGATAAAAAACCCAAAGTGGGAAAAACTCTAGTGAAGGAAAAAGAGTACACTACTCTTTTATGCCATATTTACTCCCCTCGATGAGATAATTTTTTAAGGTTTCTTAACCGTCGTATTCCAATTTTGTTCACCAATTTCTCAAATGTTGTGGTTGGTAATGCCTTAGTGAATAAATCGCCAGATTATCACATGATCGAATTTGTTGCACATCAACGTCACCACTCTTCAGGGAGCTCATGAAGTAAAGAAAAAATTTTGCGCGAAATATGCTTTGTCCTATCTCCTTTAATATATCCTCCTTTTAATTGAGCTATACTAGTTCGCATTATCCTCATATAGTAGGAGTTGGAATTCTATTTCCAGGAGGATAATCCACAATTCTCTTGAATATAATAGATCATGGATCTTAACCATACACATTCTCGACTAGCCTCATGAAGGGCTATAATTTCGTAATGGTTAGATGAAGTAGACTACCATGGATTGTTTTGCGTAACGCCATGAAATAGCAAAGTACCACTATGGGTAAATACATAACCCGAGCCCTGAGAACGTGCTTTCATGCGGATCGGATAAATATCCAAAGATCCGCATAACCAATCAACTTCAGAGTTGGTTTTATTTGAATAAAGTAATCCAAGATCTATAGTACTTGGAGATATCTAAAGACATGCTTAACACCATTCCAATGTCGCCTTGTGGGAGAAGAACTAAACCTTGCTAATAAATTTACTCGAAAATGATATATCGAGTCTTGTATTGTTAGCAAGATACATCGATGCACCAATTGCACTAAGATAAGGTACTTCGTGACCAAGTAGTTCTTCACTATCATCCCGAGAGTCGAAAAGGATCTTTATTCACATCTAGTGATCCGACGACCATCGGAGTACTTAATGGATGTGCCTTGTCCATGTAAAATCTTTTTGTGACTTTCGTCAGTATATGCTGATCGTGAATAAAACATCCATCTTCCGGATGGTCAATTTGTAGACCAAGGCAAAACTTAGTTCTTCCAAAATCTTTTATCTCAAACTCTTGTTTTAAATAATTCACCGCATCTTGAAGCTCTTCTAGAGTTCCAATAAGATTGATATCGTCAACATATATAGCAAGTATCACAAATCCCTGAAATATACTTTTAATGAAGACACATGGACATATTGGATCATTTTTTGTATCCTCGCTTTTAATAAAGCTTTCACTAAGACGGTTATACCACATGCGTCCCAGATCGCTTTAAGCCATACAATGACTTTTGTAACTTAATAGAGTAATTCCACGACAACCAGATTTACATGTTGCAGGGCATGTTGAATCCTTCCGGAATTTTCATATAAATATCATTATCCGGATTTCCATATAAATAAGCAGATCACTACATCCATCGACGATATTAACCTTTTTCATTTATCGCGGACTCACGAGGTATCGAAATGTAATTGCATCCACTACAGGGTGAATACGCCTCATCATAATCAATACCTTGTCTTTGTGAAAAGCTCTCGTGCAACAAGTCGTGCTTTATATCTCACAACTTCATTATTCTCATTTCGCTCAGTACAAATACCCATTTATAACCAATGGGCTTTACACCTTCAGGTGTTCGGACTACAGGTCCAAAAACTTCACGTTTTGAAAGTGAGTTCAATTCTGATTGAATCGCATCTTTCCATTTTGACCAATCATTTCTATGTCGACATTCTTCAACTGATATTGGTTCAAGATCCTCATTATCTTTCAAAACATCAAGTGCTACATTGTAAGCAAATGAGTTATCTATAGTCATTTTCATTCGATTCCAACTTCTGCCGGAAGTCGTATAATTGATGGAAATCTCTGTATTATTTTCAGAATCTTGAACATTTTCATCAATTATTTCTTGGTCCTTTTTCTCAGATTCTTCAATATGATCACTTTGATCATTTGTTCCTCTTTTCTTACGAGGATATCTATCGTTTGAACCAATAGGTCGACCACGCTTCAGGCGTGCTTTTGATTCAACAGCTACAGGTGTTGAATTTTGCTCTTTTGGGACTTCAATCCGAATTGGAGCATCTATAGCTGGTAAATGCGATTTTGTTACTCTCGTAGAGTCAGCAAATGCATCTGGCAATTGATTTGCTATCTTTTGTAAATGAATTATCTTTTGAACTTCAAGTTCACTCACGCTTGTGCGCGGATCTAGATAATTCAAAGATGTTGTCCAAACAAGCTCTTTTCCTTTTAGTTTATTGTCTCCCCCTAACTTGGGAAACATAGACTCATCAAAATGACAATCAGCGAACCTTGCCGTAAATATATCTCCCGTCATCGGTTCAAGATACCTTATTATAGAGGGAGAGTCATATCCAACATATATCCCCAATCTCCTTTGAGGACCTATTTTAGTTCGCTGATTAGGTGTTATAGGCACATACACCGCACATCCAAAAATTCTCAAATGAGAAATATTTGGTTCAAAGCCAAAGGCTAATTGTAAAGGAGAAAATTCATGATAACTTGATGGCCTAATACGCACAAGTGTTGCAGCATGCAAAATTGCATGTCCCCAAGCTAATACAGGAAGATTTGTTCTCATTAAAAGTGGTCTAGCAATTAATTGTAATCTTTTGATAAATGATTCCGCTAAACCATTTTGAGTGTGAACATGTGCTACGGGATGTTCAACAATAATGCCAATTGACATGCAGTAAGCATCAAAGGCTTGAGAACAATATTCAGCAGCATTATCTAGACGGATTCTTTTAATGGGGTGATATGGGAATTGTGCCCTTAGACGAATTATTTGGGCAAGTAATCTCGTAAACGCCAGGTTGCGAGTAGATAATAAACAAACATGTGACCATCCGGTCGATGCATCAATTAACACCATAAAATATCTAATTGCCCACATGGTGGGTGAATAGGCCCACATATATCACCATGAATCCGTTCTAAAAATGTAGGAGACTCAACTCCCACTTTTGCTTGGGATGGTCTAATAACCAGTTTTCCTTGAGAACAAGCAGCACATGAAAATTTATTCAATACCCTTTGATCTTTCAATGGGTGTCCATGCGTATTCTCAATTATTTTTCGCATCATAATTGATCCTGGGTGACCCAAACGGTCATGCCAAATGCTAAATGTAGCAAGATTAGTAAACTTCTGGTTTACTAAATGATGCGCTTCAACACAATTTAATTTTGAATAATATAGGCCGGAAGAAAGAGATGGAAATCTCTCTAAGATAGATTTCTTTCCGAAGACAGTTTGAGTAATGCAAAAATACTCAAATTTATTTTCCTCAATTGTTTCAACATGATATTCATTTCGGCGAATATCTTTAAAACTCAATAAGTTTCTTCTAGATTTTGAGGAAAACAAAGCCTTATTGATGGCAATTATTGTGCCTCCAGGCAATAAAATACTAGCTCTTCCGGAGCCTTCAATCAATTACGCACTACCATTTATAGTGTAAATATTTGTTTCTCCCATATTCAAACAAGAGAAATATCTCTTACTTTTAAGTATAGTGTGCGTAGTACCACTATCAATGAGACAAATATCTTCAGTGATACTTTGAGAGTCATAATAAGGAATAAGAGCCATCTGAACATATAAAAATATAAAGTTCTATTACAAAGGAAATTTGTAGTAGATCACTAAGGATTATTACAAAAGAAATATAACTAAACATGAACTAAACTAAAAATTTAGAAAAATATTGAATAGAACTCTCATTTCTTTTGGACACTTCCATCACCAATCAAATGGTCAATTCTTCCTTCTGGGTGCTCAAAAAAATCAGCCACATCTAGATGAGTTACATCGACAATGGCATCATTAAGATTCTTATTATCACCATCATCGGGAATGGAATTCTGAGAAGTAAAGTTTGCTTCAGGACTTTTACCCTTCTTCTTAATTGATGCTTGATAAAGCTCAACAAGGTGCTTTGCCGTACGACAGGTACGGGACCAATGGCCTTGCATACCACACCGATAACATTTATCTTCACGATCTTCTGGATCCACTTCCTTCTCTTTTCTTTTCTCATTGTTTTTGACTCACTTCTGGTGGATTTTGTTATTTTTCGCGCCTAATGTTCTATTTTGTTCGCCATGATTATATGGATGCTTTCTACCACGGTCGCGTCCGTATCTTCGGTTTCGACCATGACCATGACCTCTTCCAGGGCCATGTCCTCGGGTTCTAACTGCATTCACTTCAGGGAGTGGAGTAGAACCTGTTGGTCGAGCTTCATGATTTTTCATTAATAGCTCATTGTTTTGCTCGCAACAAGAAGGCAAGAAATTAATTCAGCATATTTCTTAAAGCCTTTCTCTCGATATTGTTGCTGCAGGACAATATTCGAGGCATGAAAAGTAGAGAATGTTTTCTCTAACATATCAGGGTCAGTGATATTTTCTCCACATAATTTTAATTGAGAAGTAATTCTAAACATTGCGGAGTTATATTCACTTACAGATTTAAAATCATGTAGCCGTAAGTGCATCCAATCATACCGTGCTTTTGGTAGAATGACCATCTTCTGGTGGTCAAATCTTTCTTTCAGATCCTTCCACAAAACAAGTGGATCTCTTACGGTAAGATATTCCGCCTTCAAATTCTCATGGAGATGGTGGCGGAGAAAGATCATGGCTTTTGCACGATTCTGAGATGATGATACATTATTCTCTACAATGGTGTCTCCTAGACCCATTGCATCTAAATGAATTTGAGCATCTAGTATCCATGACAAATAGTTCTTTCCAGAGATGTCAAGAGCAAAAAAATCGAGTTTGGCAAGGTTTGCCATGAGAATTCAAAGGTAGAAAAATACCTCTTTTTATCTTGATTGATCTCTAAACTCCCGTGGTAGAGACTCGTGCTGATAACGTGTTATAAATTTGATGATGCGCAATCGTCGTCGGCACAACAAAATCGTAATACTAATGTAGAGAACTTAATAAAGAAATTATAATATAAAGAATAGGAGAAAACTATCGAGAGAAAATAGAGAGAAAGAACAAGAGAGCTTTATTGATTCTCTGAGAGTAATTTGATCAATGAATGAGTGAATACAACACCTCAGTCTAGAGCCCTATTTATAGGGTTCAGGGGTACATCCCAATCAGAAGAGGTATAGGGTAATTATAAGACAAATTCTATCACTAATCAAAGGTATGATAGAACTCTATCTTCTGGATAGTTGGAGTATCTCTATAACTCTGATAATGGACATCCATAATAATATTAATTTCATAACATGATTAATATTTTAATAATATTTTTATATAATTTATTTAGCATACTCTATATTGCTTTAGCTATTACTTATATATTACATTACAGCTTTAGTTATTTATAATGGTTATCGGTTAAAGTTCTAACTAAGTTATCTTTTGTTTGCATTTGTTGCACTATAGTCTTTTATATATTAGGGAAGAAAATGTAAATCGAACATAAACTTATCTCCTAATAACTATTATTTTTCTAATTCAACTCCCCTTGGTCACCTACAAACAAAAGTTATAACTCAGTCAACAAATGTCAAAATTAAAATATTTAGAATTTTACGACAAGAATATTTCTAAATAGTAGATTAAATTTTCAGTAAAAAAAGAAAGAAAAAGAGAGAAGATATTGGTTTATATTTGTTTGATGACCTAAGTAGTATCCACGTCAATTTGTGGTCCGCAACTAATCCGATCTAAGAGCTCCCAATGGAAATTGTTTTTTCATACATAAAATTTGGATTGGAGATCTTGCTTAAAGAATACTCAATTCCTTACTTAGACAAACTCATATTGGTTGATTATTATTCATAGTTTTTAATATAAAAAATGTCATACTATTAGAGAAATTTAAGTAATCAATCATGAACAACAACCCTAGTTACAATACTTATAAATGGGTGGAAAATATCGTTGAACAGTAAACTTTAAGCTAGGCTGGAATTAAACCCTTAACCTTTTGATTAAAAACCTCAATTCTTACTACTCAAAAAAAGCTTCACGAGCGAGTATGGTGATATTGGTTTGAATTGAAACTCAAAGCTAACAAGAGAAAAGAGATTTGGGGAAAGATGGGGTATATCCCCAAGCATGTTTCGCTGCTTAAGTCAGTATCTAGACCAAAATAATAACAAAATAAAGGAAGTAAAGCAAGCGGCATATTCGTCATCATAATAGAACTTATAGGGGGGTACCATGTTTGTGCCTTGGGAGTAGACGGAACAACTGTTGTCGTTTATATGTGTATTTTACTGTACTTAAAATATGCTATATAGTATATTGATAGTGTAAATAATATATTATTAGTGATATTTACAATAACAGTATTATAATATTTCATAAAACATATCACTTTTAATATTATTGAATGATGTATTATTTATTTACATTATTGATATATTTGTACACTATAATATATTTCAATTATTATATAATGTACCAATTAGTAATAACAGTTGTCCTCTCCAGATCTGTGCGTATTGTGTACGAGTAGGAGAAGGTTCCTTTCATAGCATAGTAGGTCCTAACGAGGAATATAAATATTCATGTGAATTCTCCATTAGTCTCATTGAATTTCTTGAACCTTGTAAGAAGTATAGGCCAAGCTGCTATCTATCTTACGGTTTATATTTGTTTTCAACAAACGAAGACAAGCCTACCTTCGTATCTCTTCAAGTCCAACCATGACTCCTTTAAATGCTAAAGAATCCATTGGTCATTAGTGGTGACGACTTCCCTTCTCCGTCTCCGTGTTTGCTGACTATTGAAGCCTTTTTTAACAAATTTCCAATGAAAAAATAAATGATCCTAAACAAAGACGAAGTCAACTCCTCCCTCTCTGACCGAGTTTGACAAATTCTGCCTTTGGAAAACCTGTACTTTTCCAATAATTTTGGTAACTATCAACAAGAAGGGCTACAAATTTTTGTTTTTTTTTTTTTGGTTACTCAATGGTACTATTTGTATCTATTTTATGGCATAAAATTAATTAGATCTGCTCGATGGTTGGATTTCTTACAAGAAGATAGAGCTTAAATGACTTTTTTCCCCCCAACATAAGGTTCATATTCGATCTTATTTAAGCGATGCCAAACTCTTTTCATTTAGACCAGAATTCTCATCGGTAGTAACTCTTTTCGGTAGTATTTCTCTTGCACAAATGCAACCACCACTAGTCACACATTTGAATGAGTTGGAAGAATCTTATTTTATGTTATTACGAAAGTGATACATTGAGATAATCTCAAGCAGGATTCATTATTAGCTCATTTAAGATATATGTAACTTTCTTTTCCTTTGTTGCTTTTATGCAATATGTTAGGCACCAAGGGATTAGTTTTATCTTGGTAAGGAAGTAACTTCTATTATACAATTACTATTGAAAACAAGACACAATCGTTTCATAAAAAAAAAAAAAAAAACTAGTTCACCATAAGTGATTAACACAAGTTACTCGGTCTCCACTACAAGAAAATTGAGTTTTTACGACGGACTATTCCGTCACCAAAATTTTAAGTTGCAAATTTGCGACGGAAGAACAATCCGTTACCTTATTGCGACGGACAGCGTTTCCGTTGCAAATTTGCGACAGATTTGCGACGAAATCTCTTTAGCCAAATAAGTCAACTTCTTACGACAAATTTGCGACGAAAAAAATTTTAAAAATTTGTCACCATTTTGCGCTGGATTTGCGATGGATTTTTAATTTTTAAAAAGAAAATATAAAGGCGTTGCAAATTCGTCGCAAAATTGCGACGATTTTGCAATGGATTTTTTATATTTTTAAAAAGAAAATATATTTATATCGCACAATCGTCGCAATTTTGCAACCATTTTGCGATGCAAATTCAAAAAATTTTTTAAAAAAAATCTCTCGCTATTTTGCGACGATTTAGTGACAACATTATTTAATTAAAAAATATTAAAAATTCAATTCCTTCGTAAATTCGTTGCAAAATTGTTGCAAATTTGTGACGATTTTGTGACAATTTTTATTGTAATTATTAAAAATAATAATTATTTTTGTTACATATCCGTCGTAAATTGGTAATAATTTTGATATGAAAATTGGTCCAAAAATTATTAATTAATATAATTATTATCAAAAATTCATCGTACTGTTTTATTATAAATGCAATTTAATTTGAAATTTTAATTTTTAATTAAATTTTTTTAAAAATTTTTAAATAATAATTTAAATTTGTTAATTGTTTTAAAAATAACCATAATTATACAATAATTAAAAATAACAAATATAAATTAAAATAAATATAATTCAGCCATTAAATGTCAATATTATATACGTACAACATTGAAAAATATTATACAAAATTTATGTCACTATAGAAGGCGGTGCTGCAGATGGTGAAAAGGCGGAGGTGGATCCGGAGGGCCAGTCGTTGGAGGATGGTCGTCAGGCGGAACGATCGTATAATCCTCATCAGTCCCGTCCGCTCGATCTTTAGAATTGGTATAGAAAAGGAGGTGGAGGTGGAGAAGGCGGCGGAGGCATATGCAGTGCCTCGGACATTACTCGCAAATACTGGTCCAAGCTAGCAAAGTGTTGTTGGAAATAATCGAGCATCGATCTCTCTCTCTCTGCAACTGACTATGCAGAGACAGGTACTTTGGATGCAAGGTCGACGTGGACTGACATAACCTCTATCGCACGTAGCTGCCTCGAAACACAGCCAGCAACTTTCACAAATAGGGACTTCTCATCCAGTGGATGTTAAGAAGTCACTGAATCCTGAGACTCCATCTGCGAATAGCGCTCCTTCAAAGCATTAATGCTATCTTGTAAATTATATAAATTATAAATTTGTAACAATGTATAATAATAAAACAATTGGTATAAAATATTTTTAATATAATCCTTAAACTTACTAGCGTATGTTGTAATTTTTCACTGACAAATGTACCCTTTTTTGGGTCATTCTTATATGTGGGTATCGCCACGTACATATCGGTGAAGTGGAAGTCACCTCCGCATTCCTTACGCTACAATTATATTATATTTAAATAACAAGTATAAAAATAATAATTACTATCCGACGCTCGTGCTCTGTTCCGCTTAGCAGTAGTTGAAACACGGTTGAATTACTCTGT
Organism: Rauvolfia tetraphylla; assembly: GCA_030512225.1. Lineage (NCBI taxonomy): Eukaryota > Viridiplantae > Streptophyta > Magnoliopsida > Gentianales > Apocynaceae > Rauvolfia > Rauvolfia tetraphylla. The sequence continues at coordinate 4,799,646 of JAJQKT010000004.1, read as the reverse complement.
GCTCCAGTGATCCTGCAAAAGTTGGCTCCAAATTTCAGGAGATATCCACAGTGGACATTTTCCTTTGCACCGAGCATTTGATAGCTGATCCGATAGATGACGAGTGCATTTGTCATCCCAAAAATGCCGTATCTGATCAGCATGCTCCGAGATCCATCGATAACATCTCTGCAAAGTCATAAAAAAGAATGCCAAATTGGTAATATATATATATATATATATATATATATATATATATATATATATATATTATAATTTGTTACTTACACTCCACATTTGGAACCACATGTCCCGAAGCTCCAATGGGACAGCCTCAAAATTAAGGTACGGCCTGGCGAAATGCCAGTGAAACGTATTCGATATCGAATGCACCATCCCCTCTGATGGGAAGAAGCTGTTCTATTACACAAATAAATAGTTAGTTATTCAACAAAAAATTCGAATAAATTTTTTTTAAAGTAAATAGAAATTTACTCGTCGCCACTCAGGGCTATCAAAATGCGGGTATCCTCTGTCTAAACCCCACCCGTAGAACAGCCATGAAGGGTACTGCAGAAACTGTGGTCGAAGGCGTATGCTCAGACTCCGCTGCTCGTGTGTCATCCTAAATCGGTAAAGGCATCGGTCCGGGTAAGGATGGAGAAGGAGTACGATCACCCATCCCTAACGACGGTATTGAACGTGATCTACGTAGAGGCATTTAAAAAATAATAAAATATTTATTAGCTATGTACTCATTAGTTATTTGTAAAAAGTAACTTTAAATAAATTTAAACATTGAATAACTCACGTACCATATGTATACGTTGACATACAAGTTATTCACTGTTTTCGTCATCTAATAAAGTATCAACATCATCCTCGCCCGAGTCATCTTCTGATTCCCATCCACTTTCAACTTCAGTATCAGAATCAGTAACGTCATCATATCCCGCACTTCCTGGTTCATTATCATCCAAAATCTCCCCTTCACCTGATTTGTGCACAAGTTCACCAATTATATCATCTTCACCGCATATACTAAATGTCACCGATTCATCTGTATCTTCTTGATATGGTCTCTCAACAACGGGTGCAATAATTACGTGACGTGCCTTCGATTTGTATACTCCTATCCAATCAGACTTATTCTTTCTACTTCTAGGAAAGGTGGCATAGTATACTTGATGAGCTTGCACAACTAACACAATGGATCATATTTTCGGTACCTTCTTTTGCAATTAACATCTATAGTTTTGTAATGTCGGTGAACCCTGAAACTTTTTTTAAGCACAGGATCATACTAATCACACTTAAATAAAACAATATTTTGACATGGAATTCTTGAAAACTGCACTTCAATAATCTCCTTCAAAATTCCATAATAGTCGCTCCTACTGCCAATATCTTCGTCTTCGCCCTTAACCCAAACTCCACTATTTATAGTCTTCTTTCCAATTCCATGATCGTATGTATCTTACTTTTTTTTTCCATCCTATTAACTTTCCAAATGTGATAAACGCACAACCCCTCCCTCTCTTCTGAAAATTCCTTCCCTTCACCCATTGTCCCTTAATCAAAACATCTTCATGTCCAATATATCCAATTGTCACAACACAGACACAAGTAATGCAAAACAAAACCATAAATCAACAGAACCTCATACCCAAATGCTCTAATTTCCAAGCCATAAAATCCAGTTAAAAATTCTCATTCGAAACAACATACCCACTATAAATGTGTCTACAAAATCCAGTTAATGTTTAACAGAACAATTCTCATTAACAAAAAAATTCCCAAATCCAGTTAAAAATTCTCATTCATGGATTTATCTTGAAGTATTAAACAAACAAAAAAAAAACACAGAACAATAAAAAAGAACATACCCACTTTGCTTGAAATCCATGCAAAAAATAAAAAACAGAACATGCGGCTCAAGAAAACCATTCAATTTACCTTTGGCAGAGGCGGAGGTCCTGCAGCGAGGGGTAGCGATGGTTGAGATGGTCAGCGAAGAGCGGCGGTCAAGATGGGTAGCGGCGGCGGTGAGAGATGGGCAGTGCCGGCAGGCGGACAACTTAAAGCAGCGCCAGTGACGAGAGAGATAGAGAGAGGGAGAAAGGTGGGAGGAGGGAGACCGAGAGAGGGAGAAATGGAATGCAGAATCCTGTTAAGAAGACCAAGCTTGTGACGAATATATTTTTTCAATATTATTTATTAACGGTAGCAATTCCGTCGTAAATCCATCGCTATTCTGCGACGGATTTTTTCTTTTATTTTTAAAACAACAGTCAGAATATCCGTCGCAAATCCGTCGTAAATTTGCGACCTATTTTCGGCGGTGTTCGCACATGCGACGGACTTGTGACAGATTTCAATTTCAATATGGCGGCTATTTTTCGCGGCTGAAAATTTCAATTTTCGTCGTAAATGTGTCGCAAATTTGCGACGCATTCTCGACGGATTTGCAATGGTAGTGAATTTCTAATATGTTTTATAACTATTTTTCTTTCTCTTCTACTCCTCCAATAAGTTTATGGTTAAGATTTGTTAATAATTCATGTTTATTAAATATACATATGTAATTATCATATATGTTGTGCTAATACATATATTAACACTATCAACACTATATGTTGTATAATATTACGTATTATAAATTGATCATACTCAAAGCTATTAGTTTTGTATACATATGTAATATACTTTTTACATATTTTGTATCATGTGTTATTATAGTCAATAAATATGTTATATCAAAACAAATTATGAAATGCATATTTGTATCCTTACACAAAGAATACTAACTACACATTAACAATATTTGATAATACATATTAAAAGTGTACTGCATGCTATATATGTTTAATCAAATAGTACATTTATGAATACCGTGAGTTATGACTCACAAATTTAATATGGGTAACAAAAACAAATAAAAAGGTAGGAAAACAAAAGGAAAAAAATTCCGTTGCAAATCCGTCAATGTGTCGCAAATCCACCAATTGTCGCAAATCCGTAGCTATTTTGTGATGGATTTTCGACCGATAATTTTTTTGAATTTTATTTTTTTGCGACGGATTTGCGACGACAATATCCAACTTTTAATTTTTTCTTTTTATAATCGGTCGCAATTCCGTAGCGTTGTTGCAACGGATTTGCGAGAGCTAATTTTTCAAACTTTATTTTTTTTGCGAGAGCTATTTTGCGACAAAAAATATTAATATATTCATTTTTTCTTTCGTCGCAATTCCGTAGGTATACGGTGACGGATTTGTAACGGAACTATAATGGCAACAAGATCAGGAATGAGGAAGCTAATTTGGCAGATGGAGAAAAGGCTGCAAGTGTAGCTATGATAGCATCATCAAGAATAGGTGAAACCAGTAACACCTCTTTAATGACAATCTCTCCATCGAAGGAACCCCCGACTGACTCGACAAGCTCAGCCTTAGGAGGTAACTCATTAGGGTCATCCTCAATAGATCCTTCTATCATAGGGGCTCCTGCTATAGGCCCTTCCACCAATTCATCCTCAAACATATCTACCAACGGTGTTGTTGGTCTCTCTAGAACTATCTTTCGTAGGGAATAAGATGAGGATGGCATCGATCCACGTGCTGCATCGACAACTATACTTGCTTGATAAACCTATCTATGTTCTCTGTGCGATGCGACGCCACACTCATCCATACTGCTAACCTACAAAACAAATACTACCATCAGTACTAGCAATAACTAATCATCTCCGAATAGCAAAAAGCTACGTAATAAACTCCTATGGCTTTTCTAGGATATATCAATTTGAATATAATAACTACAAGAATATCAAAACTGTGGTTGACCTATTATTTCAAAAGATAAAAATATTTGTAAGAAAATAGGATAAACTGATCAAGGTGATCAAATTAAAGAATTAGAGAAAAAGACCAAGAGACAACTGATAAAAAGATCCAAGATTTTGAAACTAATACAGAGATTTTCATCAATTATAAACTTCTACAAAAAGTTGGAATCGAACGAAACTGATTGTTGATAACTCATTGGCTTACAATATAACACTTGATGTTTTGAAATATAATAAGGATCTTGAACTGACATTAGTTGATGTACATCTAAGAAAGATCCAATTCAATCATAATTAAATTCGCTTTCGAAACATAAAGCTTTTGGACCTATATTTTGAACACCTGAAGGTGTTAAGTCCATTGGTTATAAATTGGTATTTGTATGAAAATGAAATGAAAATAATGAAGCCGTGAGATATAAGGTACAAGTAGTTGCACAAGATATTTTGTAAAGATCAAGTATCGATTATGATGAGACATATTCACCTGTAATGGATGCAATCACATTGTGAGCATGCACCTAATGGAGGTAGTGACTACTTCTTTATATAGGAATCTTGACAATGACATTTATATGAAAATCCCAGAATGATTCAACATGCCCGCAACATGCAAATCTGGTTTTCGTGGAGATTATTCTATGAAGTTATAAAAGTCATTGTATGGCTTAAAGCAGTCCAGAAGTATGTGGTATAACCGTCTTAGTGAAAGCTTATTGAAAGCAAGATACAAAAATGATCAATTATGTTCATGCGTCTTCATTTAGAAATATATTTCGGGATTTGTGATACTTGCAATATATTCGGGATTTGTGATACTCGCAATATATGTGATGATATCAAACTTATTGGAACCCCAAAAGAGCTCCAAGATGCGGTGAATTATTTGAAACAAGAGTTTGAAATAAAAGATTTTGGAAGGACCAAGTTCTATCTTGGTCTACAAATTGAGCATCTGGAAGATGGATGTTTTATACACCTGAAAGACCTAAGAGGGGGAGGGGTGAATTAGGTCTTTGCCTAATTTTTGAAAACTATTTCCTTTTATAAATTGAGTTAGATCAGATTATGATTACTTGTTTCAATGAGAGAATGATTAAATCAATGACAAAGCAATAAACAACTTAATAACAATGAACACAAGGAATTTATAGTGGTTCGATCTCTTCAAGAACTATGTCCATTACCTTAAGTCTACACTTAAGGATTTCAACCAATCTACTATATGCTCAAGTTCAATAATTACATAAGAGGCTCACCACATAATGGTTTTACACCAACAACCTCTTTAGTAATTCTACACACAAGGTTCACCCTACTAAAGGATTTTATATCTACAAACAATCTTGAATCAATATTTCAAGGATCACCCTCACCTAAAGGATTTTATGTTTACAAGAAAACCTTGTAATGAGCTAGTAGAAAATAAAATTAAATGGAGAATGGATGAGATGTTACCACTTCTGGGTAGATAATTACACAATGTAGCACCACTTCACTTTGTTGTCTTTGGACTATTGAATGATCACTTGTAAGCACAAGACAAAAGAGAGCTTTGATGTTTTCAAAGGATTTTTGAATGTTAGGATTTCTTAGATGTTCAAAACTTTCAAAAAATCTAGAGTTTATGACTTTTATAGATTTCAAAAATCAATTTTAACAGTCATAAAATGACTAGTAATGGCTAGTTTCTGAGGAGTTCGGACGACCGAATTTTCTTCTCTGTGTCCGAACTGTCGTTCGAACTTTACTGTTACATGTTGTCTGGAAAAATTCGGACGACCGAATTTTGTCCAGTGCATTCGAACTTGCGTCCGAATTTCTCTAGAAGTACCATAGCCATTTTCAAAGTTTGGAAGTCCAAACTTGCATCTGAACTGTTCAAACTTTGTGAAATCATTTAAAATTCAACCTTAATAAGTTTAAAAACATTTTGTATAAATAGATAAGTCATTTAAACACTTTTAAACTCAAAAACCGTTACCAAAACACTTTGATCATGCAAAGTTTACTCAAAATCATTTAAGACTCAAAAATGCACTTGTTAATCAAAAGTTCATTCAAAGCCATTTAAGATTCAAAAACAAGTTTTGTGCTCTCTTATGCAATCAACATATTCCAAGAGAAACAATTGTAGGGTTTACAAAAGATATACCTATTTAGCACATGTAACCTACACTTCATGTCTTCAAAGCCTTCAATTATCTTGAACAAACTCTTCAATCTTCAATCACTTTGACATATTAGAGTTATTCTTGCATTGGCTTCAAGGCAATGAGACTTCATACTTCTTAATCTAACAATCCTATCACACAAATGACATAAACATTAGTCCTCATCAATGTTTGTCATTAATCAAAATTAATCAAACTTCATGATTTGCCCTTAGGTCTAACAACACCAATAGATATATACGATGAAAATCCTGAAAAGATTTTATATGGACAAAGCGCATCCATTGAGTACTCCAATGGTTGTTAGATCACTAGATGTGAATAAAGATCTTTTTCAACCTTGGGAGGATGGTGAAGACCTACTTGGTTCTAAAGTAACTTATCTAGTGCAATTGGTGCACTGATATATCTTACTAATAATACAAGACCCGATATATTATTTTCTATGAACTTATTAGCAAGAAATAGTTCTTCTATCATAAGACGACATTCGAATGGCGTTAAGCATGTCCTTAGATATCTTCAAGGTACCATAGATCTTGGATTACTTTAGTCGAATAAAACCAACCCTAAGTTGATTGGTTTTGCCAATGCTTGATATTTATCTGATCCACATAAAGCATGTTCTTGAACTGATTATATATTTACCTATTGTGGTACTACTATTTTATTTTGTTCTGCAAAACAATCCATGGTAGTTACCTCATCAGACCATTCTGAAATTATAGCCCTTCATGAGGCAAGTCGAGAATGTGTATGGTTAAGATTATGATCAATTATATTCAAGAGAATTATGGATTATTTTCTGGGAATAGAATTTCAACTCTTCTATATGAGGATAATGTAGCTTGTATATCTCAATTAAAAGGAGTATATGTTAAAGGAGATAAGACAAAGCATATATCATTGAAGTTTTTCTCTACTCATGAACTCCAAAAGAGTGGTGAAATTGATGTGTAACAAATTTGATCATATGATAATCTTGCAGATCTATTCACTAAGACATTATCCACAACAATAATTGAGAAATTAGTGAACAAAATTAGAATGCATAGGTTAAGAAATCATAGAGGATTATTTCTTTATTAGAGTTTTTCCTACTGGATTCTTTATCTAGTAAGGTTTTAACGAGGCATACTATTTATGTAATGTACATCCAAGAGGGAGTATTATTAAATATTATGAATCTCTATTATTCCAAGAGATAATTCTTCTAAGTTAGGAATATCAAAGGTTATGAGTTACAACCAAAGTTGTAATATCCATCCTTTATAAATAACTATCCCCATTGCCTCCATTATCTTAGAGAATACGGTAGATCATAGAAGGTAAGTTATGTAAGTTACAAGAATGCTACTAATGATCTATGATGGGAAGAATCACTTCCAACTCAATAAATAGAAGCTTGTAAAAGTGTGAATGTATAGTAAAAAGCTCTCAATAAAATTATAATTTCTACATTTCTTGTGTTCTCTCTTTCTCTCTTTTACTATAGTTCAAAATCTTATTTCTTGACATTTTATAATTAGTTCTGTCTATTGCGACTAAATTTTACAACAGGTACTTAACTATGGCCCCATATTTGTTTATCTTAAATTAAGATAATCTAATATTTCCTAATTATGTAAGATAATTAAGCATCCTACATTAGTTACGCATATCTATCAATTTCCTCTGACGGAAGGAAATACCTGAAAGGCCACTAACTTATCTATAGAACAACTCCTTTGATATCCACAGGCTAAAGCTTTTTATGATAGGCATAAGCTAAGAGACTTCTAAGATTTAGGGAAATTAGTTCCGAAATCTAAGGGACGCTTGCTGCAACTAGGTGCTCAAGAGACATAGTGATGAGAATAGAGTAATCTAGTGATACTTGAACGAATAACTTTTGCTTGATTCAGTTTTATACATAGACTATTTTTCAACAATTATTACTTATTTTTATTAGTTTATAATAATTGATTTCTTGCTTATGTATATTCATTCTGCCTCTAGAGTCATATATATATATATATATATATATATATATATATATATATATATATATATATATATGTGTGTGTGTGTGTGTGTGTGTGTGTGTGTGTGTGTGTGTGTGTGTGTGTGTGTGTGTGGAAGTTGTTATGAAATAATATGTGGATGTTAATATTAGTCAGTTTCCTGAAGAGAACTAAACTCCCAAAATATGACTCCTAATCAGATTTGATTTCCTTTCCCTATTAGATTTTGAGTTTTCATAAACTCTTGTATTATGAGCCTATATATAGGGTCATATGATGACATTAATAATAGATATATATTAGTCTTGTTTCTTGAGTTCTACTTTCTCTCTCTATATTCTATCTTCTATTTTCCTTAGTTTTACATTGTTATTCTCCAAACATATTGAGTGACGCATTTGCTTTAATTATGCATTACCAACACTTAAATTCATAATACATTATTAGCACGAGACTCTACCACTGCATCTTTGAAATTTATATGAAGGCAAGAAAACACAAGTCTCTACCACCAAAGTTGAGAGTTTACTCGAGACAGAAAAGAGGTATTTTTCTATCTTTGAATTCCCAAGGCAAACTTTTCAAAATGTTTTTTTATGCTTGATATTTATAGAAAGAATTATATATCATACACACTAGATGCTCAAATTTATCGAGATGTAATGGGTGTGGCAGACACCATTGTTGAAAATAATGCATTATCATTTCAAAATCATGTAAAAGCCATGATTTTTCTCTGCCAACATTTTCATGAGGATCTAAAGGCGGAATATTTTACCGTGAGAGATCTAATTATTTTGTGGAAGGATCTAAAAGACAGATTTGACCATCAAAGATGGTTATTCCACTAAAAGCACGGCATGATTGGATGCACTCACAGTTTACTTTAAATCTGTAAGTGAATGTATTAGAACCAATGATTATGATCCTCGAAAAGATCGTAGTCATAGTCAAAGCCGTCATAATAGACGTGAATATAGTAAGAATAATCCATATAATCATGACTATCAGAATAGATGCATCTAGATATGGTGGGTCCTGAAGATACCATTTAATAAGTACAAAGCATAAAAGCCACTTGATTACTAGCAAATTATGAATGAAACATACAATTATCAGAAGATGATTGTTATATAAATGCTAGTTATGATTTGTTATAAGTGTGCCTAAAATATTTTATATCTATCAATATAAAAGATTTTTCCTTTCTCATTTCTCTAACATGCTCTTACAGTAGCAATATCTAGAAAAACTTTTTCAGAAGTATTTTAAATTTATATCTTCTGAAATTAAATGAGTCATTGATAAAATATTTTAACGCCCATCCAATTGATTTTATGTCATTCCCTGAAGGGAATGCCATTCGAACTTATAATATATTTATGAAAGAGATTTTGCGGCTAGTAGAAATATACTTTGTTATTATGTTGTAATAATGACTCCTTAAATTCCTAGGGAATAGATACTCACCATCTGTGAGAAAATAATGAGAAGGAAAAAAAGAAGAAGTAATAATTCTAACATGGTATTGATGCAGTATGAATGTTTGTCACGTATTTGTAGTATGTCAAGCATTTTATAATCTCTATTAATTATTGATATTGCTTTACTTCCCTGAATTATGCTACTGACAGTAATGATGCTTGTGTCATTAATATTGATATGGAACATGTGAATATAGTAAGTTCTTTTGAATATCCAAAGAGAGTTTTTAACATTTTGAATGTTAATCAAAATTTTGAATTATCGAATTGCTACTTTTCTATTTTATCATTTTGTAATTCTTATTGAAAAATTTTCATACTATGTACTTATATTTTAGTATTTATATATTATTTTAGTTTATTTTGGATCAAGAATGGTGAAGATACAATTTGTCTAAACAATATTTGTAGTTTATTTGGACAAAATTTAAAATATGTGTCCAAAGTATAAATAGCAGTACAAGGTTCCTGAAGAACTAATTGATCAATAACTCTAGAAGAGTTAATTGATTAAAAGCTCCAGAAAAGCTACCAGATCTTCACCTAATACTCAATTGTTGTAATGCATCATTCTCCATATAGTCTCATAAAACATTGGAGTCTTGATTATATTATCAGTATATCGAGACTTGGATGAATGAATTTTTAAGGTATATGCATTACCTTTATGACATAAAATATATGTCAATTATAAAGACCACCATTCATCTCTCTTGGTTTATATTGCATAGAATTATGAAATTGAGATGTAATATTGAGTAAACTTGAAGTTTACTGATAAAAAATTATTAGTTGGCATGACTGGTTGGACCATCCTGGATCATTAAAATACGAAGAATGATTATGAATTTATTATGGAACCGAAAGTTTTCTAATATGACAAATTTATATGTGCTACTTCTTTTGTTTAAATGTCATTAGTATTACTTGGGGTTGAATGTGTTATTTTGGAATGGATATGGAGAAATTATTAGTTGATGCATCAATAAAATATTCATATATTTTGTTAATTTTTGCAACCTGTAGTTTGCAATTCATTGATAATGAGTTCATGTTTTAACACTCTCCCAATGACACTATTTGTCCTAATGATACCAGTTGTATTAAGATAAATGTTGAACAGCATATAAAGAGTTCATGATTGTGATATATTTGCACTTATTTTGTATTTTGCCAACTCATTTGATTCTCCTCATAGTAGTTGGTTTGTGGTTAGAAACCAACTATTTCCCATCCTAAATTTAGAGATGCACTATGTATGTTGCTCTACCACAAAGGTAATGAAATGGTTCTCAAAGAGATTATCAAATATGTTGGGATCGAATCTCAAGGGATAGATTTGTATTTTGTTAATTTTGAAAATGTTGCCCCAATATAAAGAGGAGAAAGCATGAGGCTGGATAAAGATATTAGTATGTGTCTCATCTTGATCTTCTATTTTGATGCTCATTCAAATGATAATTTAGATAATCAGGTATATTAATTGACCAACATCCAACAAAGAATGCTCCTATTATATTTGATGTCCCTGAAGGACAATCTACCACTATAAATAAATTTGAAACATAACTGAAATGTGGTAGATAAGTCGGTTTCAAGTATACAAACTCCTCATTGGAGCAAAGACTTAAGATGGTCATATAGGTTAAGTCGAGGAGATTTAAATTCCAGCACAATTTTTCCCCAAACGTGATTGATATATTATTTCCAGAAGAAATTCAGGTACATGAAAACTTTGATAATGATGAGATCTCAACATGATTAGAAAATATTGGAACCGCACAAGTATATGACGTTAAAGATATTAATGCGCATAATATATTGATTCAGAATGAGAATTTTCAAATCGAGGTCTGCATACTCGAAATGATAAAGTTCGCATGAGAAATATGAAAAGTTTAAACTAATCACAAGTACACTTGAAGTGTATATATATTTCCAGTAAGAATTATACACCTGAAGTGTAATCCCGAAGAGATAGCAACTAATATTTTATTATACAATGCGAACTACAAAAGTGAATATTTGCCATGAGTTATGACGTATGATTCTTCGTAAGACCTGGCACTGATAACGAAGAAATATATTTCTAGTGGTCGATATAATAGTGCATGATAACACTTAATATGTGTCTATCTTTGTTATCATTTGATAATAGTACTTATATTTGAAGTCCCTGATAGACTCGATATGCTTGAAGCATATAATTATTCCTGTGGAACATAATAAAATTGTCATAGTGAATTCTTATTGAAAGAATGATCGAGTATGCCCATATATAGAAATTCTATACATAACTGTACTTGCTATATGTATTTCTTTATTAGAAGATATCCTCATTGTACAATCTATTGATTGGCACAGTGTTCTCCACATTAAGGGGAGAGAATCATCAATTAAAAGAGGATATCATTTATGACATTCATTATCTTGATCAATGAAAAAGCATTAATGAACTGGAAGTTCAAAATGTTGTTTATTTGCATAAAATTACAAATTGATTATTTGACTGACTTCTGGATAGTTAGTCAATATAATATTCTAGCTATAGATATTTTTATTTGGATAGATGTCCCAGCAGGACAAATATATGAATTTTATAGTCATATAATTTTGATATACGCCTGAAGCGTGATTGATCTCTTGATTTTGAAAATAAAATCCTTAAAAGAGAAAAGGATTTAATGATCAAGATATTTTTCGTAAATAATTTAGAAGAGCAAGTATTGTGATCAACGTTTTAAAAAGTCAACATGTTGTTTTGATTGAACATTATGAAGATGTTTCACATGTACATAGCACATCAATGGTCATTAAGTTATTATACTGAGATCATTTATATCGGTTAAAGGATAATGAAAACTATTTGGTCGAAATAACTAGAAATAGAAAATATTAAAAAAAAAATTTATACCCCGTCACAAATCCGTCGCCTTATAGCTAAGAAATTGCGATGAAATAGGAAAAGAAAATATTAGAAAAAATTTTATACCCCATCGTAAATCCGTGGCAACACGGCTACGGAATTGTGACGGAAGAGAAAAAGAAAACATTAGGAAAAATTTTTATATTCCGTAGCAAATTCTTCTCAAACTAGCTACGAATTTGCGAGAGAAAAGAAAAAAGAAAAATAAAAAAAATAGCAGTCGTAAATCCGTCGCAATAAGGCGACGGAAGAGAAAAAGAAAATAATAAAGAATTTTTATATTCTGTAGCAAATCCATTGCAACAAAGCTACATAATTGCGGTGGAAGAGAAAAAGAAAATATTAGGATATGAAAGATTAACGAACCTTAAGTATTAAGTATATATGTATATTTAGTAAATATGAAAGATTAACAAATCTTAATCATAAAACTTATTGGAGAAGCAGGCGAAAAAGAAAAATACTTGAAAAACAGATTAGAAATTAAAAATCGTCGCAAATCTGTCACAAATTTGTGACAAAATTGGGACAGAATTTGAATTTTTCAGCCACAAAAAATAGCCGCTATATTGAAATTGAAATCTGTCGCAAGTCCGTCGCATATGAAATACCATCGCAAATCTGTTGTTTTACAAAATAACGAAAAAAATTCGTCGCAAATACGTAGCAGAATAACAACGGATTTGCGACAGATTTTTTACCATTGTTAAATAAAATAAAAAAATCTGTCACCATTATGCTACGGATTTGCGACAGATTTTTCTGTCATAATGCTCCTTCTTAAAAGAAAATTGAACTCCCTTTCCCATATTTCTCTCTCTGCCTCTCGCTCTCTCCACGCGTTGTCTACCTCACCACTAGCGCTTGCCGTGCCGCCGTTTTGCTGTGCCGCTGCCATTCTCTCTTGCCGTCTGCCGCTCCCACCGCCGTTCTGTCTTGCCGTTCTGTCGTGCCGTCTGCCACCGCCGTTGCCACTCCTGCTATCTGCCACTACCGGAGAAGGTAAGAATAACACAAGCAATGCAGAAATTCTGAAATTCAACATTATACTTTTATTTCTATCTTGGAATGCTTGAAATACATTCTTTTTTTATTATAATATCACAAAATAATTAAATTATAGGCACATTTTTGTATGCTTGAAATACACTCTGGAGATAGCATTTACCAAATATTTTACATGGCATTTTGATTTTACATGTGATGGCAAATGTAGATGAGAATTGCATTTTAGATGTTCAACCAAGCAATCCATATCTCAAAAAATGACGAAGATGACTGAAGTGATTAGTCCATTTGGATTGTTCTGTAAGAAGAAAATGGAATTTAGGTGTAGATGGATGTAGATATAATATATATTCATTGTTTGACAGTTTGTTCTGAACATGATACTTGGAATGAACAAATTCAGAAATATGATTATGATATCTATTCTCATCCTGGACTCAAGTTTCTCAATTTTGATTGATAGCCGCATTTTGTATTCTAAGGATCAAATTCAAATAATCGAAACTAAGAGTCAGACATAATTATAAGAGTTGAACAATCTTTTTAACAACAGAATCAATCTCAAATGGAAGAAAGTGTTCAAAGATTTCCTTCCCAAATGATCACAATATATAAAATTTGTTCAACTTATGAATTTTGGGTAAATTTATGTTAAATAAATTTTTGTGTTTATTAAATTGACATGTGGAGGATGTTTTATTATACAAATTTTATTCAAGCGTACAGTTTTTTACTTGGATTAATTATTTATTTGTGTACTTTGCACAATTGATTGTGGTGGCCTTGTATTTGGAAAATGTCCATTTTGTATGGGAGATGCTGCCGAATTTTTTTTTAGTTTAATGTGCAATTCACTTTGAAAAGATTATGTAAAGTTTGTTGATTTTTTTAAAATTTTTTTAATAGAAACTGTTTTTATGTTCTTTAGTTTTGTGAAAGTGTTTGTAATATTTTGGTTGAACTTACAAATTTTGGGTAAATCTATGTTAAATAATTTTTTGTATTAATTAAATTGACATGTGGAGAATGTTTTATTATACAAATGTTATTTAAGCATACGGATTTTTACTTGGATTAATTATTTATTTGTGTACTTTGCTAAATTGATTGTGGTGGCCTTGTGCCTGGAAAAAGTCCATTTTATAGGGAAGATACTGCCAGAATTGTTTTAGGATTTCTTAATGCTTCCCTAAGCTTTTGACGCTATTTCAACAAGAGATGCCTAACCCCTAAAATTTGTGTGTGAAAAAACCTAACACTTAATATGTAATATTTGTTAATGTAGATGGATGATCGAGTTGGATGTATAGGTGACGCATGCAAGGGATTAAGAGAATCACAAATGAATATAAGGATGGAGTTAAGGGTTTTATAGCGTATTGTCTATCAAAGGGACACAATGGCTGAGGTGTCCTTGTGCAAAGTGTAAGAACAAGGTGCACCATTCTCTTGATGAAGTGCAGGTGCACTTGTATAGATTTGGATTTGTCGTTGATTATCATCTTGGAATAGTCACGGTGAGAGTCTTGATTTGTTGCATGAAAATGACAAGGGATCAATTTGCAATGTATATTTGATTGAAGAGGCGTCTACATTTTTCTCTTACTATTTCGAGTTGCATGTCTAGACAAGACATACAAACATGGTGCGAAATGACGAAGGCGTTTCTGATGCCGTTGGTTTGTCCATGTGTAATGCATCGGGAAAGGTGATCAAGAACACAATGATCAGATACTTGTTGCTGGAGGAATTTAAGGCGGCTGTTAATTACATATATCTCAACTGTGATGAGGTGCAACTGAATGTCACGTACGTCTTTTTCTCTTATTTTCTCTGACTTACTAATTCTTTGTGTTTGACGCGTGACTCAACTCATGTAATGTTGAAATAAGAAATTCAGAGCTGATTTGCGATATGTTGACCCCTTTATAACGGAGGAGGAAATTGATAGGAGATTAGAGAATGAGTTTCTCATGTAGTTCAGGGTTTATGTAAGTTTGTCTTGGTCGAGTAGTTTTTCAACAACGATTAAGAACTATTCTATTAAATAGTTACTGAATTCATTCGTTGTTGTAGGCACAAGATCCTCAAAATAACGTTATCGATGAAAATATTAAACGTTTATCGTGGGGACCTTCAAGACAGGTAAAATTTTATAAAGGTTATATAATAAATAGCTTCAGATTTCATACGCATGATCATGGAATCGGAAAGAAGACTATAAATAGTGAAGTTTGGGTTAAGGGCGGAGAGGAAGATATTGGCAGTAGGAGCAATTATTATGGAATTTTGAAGAAGATTATTGAAGTGCAGTTTTCGAGAATTCCATGTCGGGATAGTTTTTATTTAAGTGTGATTGGTATGATCCCCGTGCTTAACAGAGCTGTCAGGGTTCAACCGCATTACAAATTGTGGATGTTAATTGCAGGAGAAGGTACGCAAAATATGATCCATTTGTGTTAGCTGTTCAAGCTCACCAAGTATATTATGCTACTTACCCTGGCAGTAGAAGGAATAAGTCTGATTGGATAAATTGGATTGATTTTTTTGTAGAAACAAAAAACTTCAGTTGTTACAAAGATATGACCGATATATCACATCTTGACTGGTTCTTTAGATCATTTGTTCCTGAATAGCTTCTTTCAGGAGTATGCAAATCAAAGGCACGTCACGTTATTGATGCACCCGTTATTGAGAGACCATATCAAGAAGATGCTGATGAATTGGCAACACTTAATATACGCGATGAAGATGATATAATTGGCAAACTTGTACACGAATCAGGTGAATGGGAGATTTTGGATGATAATGAACCAGGAAGTTCGGGCTATGATGACATTAATGATACCGAGACTGAAGATGAAAGTGAATGGGAATCAGAATATGACTCGGGCGAGGATGAAGTTGATACTTTATTAGATGATGAAAACAATGAATAACTTCTATCTCAACGTATACATATGCTACATCAATTATTCACTGTTTAAATTTATTTAAAGTTAATTTTTACAAAGAATTAATGAGTACATAGCTAATGAATCTTTGATTACTCTTCAGATGCCTCCACGTAGATCAAATTCAATACCATTGTCTGGGATAGGTGATCGTACTCCTTTTCTTTCCTTACCCAAACCAATGCCTTTACCGAGTGAGGATGACACCATGAGCAACGGAGTCTTAGCATACACCTTTGACCACAGCTTCTGTGGTACTCTACACGGCTGCTTCTACGGGTGGGGTTCATACAGAGGATACCTGCATTTTGATAGCCCCGAGTGGCGACGAGTAAGTTTCTATTTACGTTCCAAAAAATTTATTCAATTTTTTTGTTGAATTGATTAACTGTTTATTTGTATAATGGAATAGTTTCTTCCCATCAGAGGGGATGGTGCATTCGATATCAGATACGTTCCACCGGTATTTCACTGGATCGTACCCTAATTTTGAGGCAGTCCTATTGGAGCATCGGGACATGTGGTTCTAAATGTGGAGTGTAAGTAACAAATTATAAAACTTATATATATATATTTTACATATTTGACATTTTTTTTTATGACTTTGCAGAAACGTTATCGGTGGCTCCCAGAGCATGCTGATTAGATACGGCGTATTTGGGATATAATTATATTTATTATTACATCTAATTTATAAATTACTATAGATTTTTTATTTTTCTGTTGCTATCCGTGGCAAATCCGTCGCTAATTAGCGACAGATTAGCGACAGAATAGTGTTTTTAAATATAAAAAATATATTTTTTTAATTTTTAATTTTTTCGTCGCAAATCCGTTGCTAATTAGCGACGGATTAGCTACGGAATAGTGTTTTTAATCTCTAGCTAAAAATAAAAATACAAAATAGCAACGGCCTTCTTAGTAAAAATAGAAAAAGTCTTCCAAAATACTAATTTAGTCTGACTTCACTTATTTTAAACCTTAATTTATTAAGCATTACTTTTTTTGAATTGATATTACTTATAGTCTAAAGTATTTAAATATATATTAATTATCATTTCTTCTATTGATGTATATCTATGTCTATTTCTGCACATATATGCTACATATGTATGTTATACTATACTTATGTTATACTTATAAATATTATCTTATATGTATGTGTTATTAATATATTATACTACTAGAAATGCATGGTTTATTATATGTGCATTACATAGGAATAATCCTACTTAGTAATTGATATATATTATTCAATATAATTTATTTTACTTCAATTCATATTCTTATGTCAAGTAAAAAAATAATATTACTAAACTAAATAAAATAAAGTATATCTTAAATTAAAAAATTCTATTCCGTCGCTAATTAGCAACGGATTAGCGACAGAATAATTTGAGAATTTAAAAAATTTATTTTTAATATTTAAATTATTTTTCCGTCGCTAATTAGCAACGGATTAGCGACGGAATAAATTGAGAATTAAAAAAAATATTTTTAATATTTAAATTATTTTTCCATCACTAATTCGTCGCTAATTAGCAATGGATTAGCGACGGAATAATTTGAGAATTTAAAAAATTATTTTTAATATTTAAACTATTTTTCCGTCGCTAATTTGCAACGGATTAGTGACGGAATAATTTGAGACTTTTAAAAAAATATTTTTAATATTTAAACTATTTTTCTGTTGCTAATTAGCAACGGATTAGCTACAAAACAATTTAAGAATTTTAAAAACTTATTTTTAATATTTAAATTAATCTTCCGTCGCTAATCTTCGTCGCATTTAGCAATGGACGTTGGCCGTTGCTAATAGCCGTCCCTAATCCCTTATTTTCTTGTTGTGCACAAGTGTCGGATGGTAACCATTAATGAGGACTAATGTGCTTGTGTGTTGAGTGATAGGATTGATGGATTGAGAAGCATGAAGTCTTATTGCCTTGGAGCCACAATGCAAGAACAACTCAACTATGCCAAAAGTGATTGAAGATTGAACAGTATGTTACAGATGATTGAAGGCATTGAAGACTTAGAGTGTAGAGTTCATATGCTAAATAGGTATATTTTTCTGTAAACTCTACACTTTTATGTCTTGGAATTAGTTGAATGCATAAAAGAGTACAAAACTTGTTTTTGAAATGATTTTTAAATGAACCTTTTGACAACAAGTTTGTTTTTGTAGTCTCAAATGATCTTAAGTAAACTTTGGATGATTAAAATGTTTTAGTAACGGTTTTTATGTTTAAAAGTGCTTAAATGACTTATCTATTTATACAAAATGATTTCAATGTTATTAGGGATGATTTTTAAATGATTTGACACAATTTGATAAGTTTGGATGTAAGTTTGGACGTCCAAACTTTGTAAATGATCACTGTGCTTCCAGAGAAATTCGGACGCAAGTTCGGACGCATGGAGTAAAGTTCGGACGTCCAAACTTTCTTTGATAGCAATTTATAGTGGTTCGATCCTCAAGATCTACCTCCACTACCTTAAGCCTACACTTAAGGATTTCAATCACTCTACTATATGCTCAGGTTTAAAAATTACAAGAGAGGCTCACCACACTATGGTTTTACACGCACAACCTTTTCTAGTAACTTTTACAAACAAGGCTCACCACACACAATGGTTTTATATCTCAAACAACCTTGAATTACAACTTCAAGGATCACCCTTATCTAAAGGGTTTTATGTTATCAAGATAACCTTGCAAGAGCTAGTAGAAAAACACAATTTGATAAAAAGATAAGAGTGTGTAGATGTTACCACTTGTTGGTAGAATTTTACACAAACTTGCACCTTCACACTTTGATGTCTTTTGATTGATCAATAAAATGCACAAGACATAAGAGAGCTTAAGAAATGTTTGTAAAAGGCTTTAGGATGCTTAGAGTTTTCAAGAATTCAAAACTTACAAAAGATTGCTCATTTATAACTTTTATAGAATTTGAAAATCAGTTTTAACAGCTATAAAACGGCTAGTTAATGGCTATTTTCAGGAAATTCGGACGACCGAATTCTGCGTCCGAATTTTTCGGACGACCGAATTCTTCCTGCTGCGTCCGAATCTTCATCCGAATTTCTCTGGAAAAATAGTGACCATGCTGAAAGCCAAAATTTGGACGACCGAATTTTTCTTCATGCGTCCGAATCTTCTTCCGAATTTCTCTGGAAGAACAGTAGCAAACTTTTGCTACAAAATTCGGACGACCGAATTTTTTGGAAGCATATTCAAACTTTGTAAAATCATTTGAGATTTAACTTCAATAAGTTTGAAAAATATTTGGTATGTATAGAAAACTTATTTAGACATATATAAGTTTGACAACCAAAATCAAATTCATTTGATCATATAAAGTTTACTTGAAAACTTTTAGGACACAAAACCACATTCATCAAGAAATTTATTCAAAGCCTTTTAAGATTAAGAAACCTATTTTATGCTCTCTTATGCATTCAATAGACTCCAAGACATACAAGTGTAGAGTTTACATAGATATTTACCTATTATCATATCTACTCTACACTTCAAGTCTTCAGTGCCTTGAGTTCTTCTTTGAATAACCTTCAAAAGACTTTATAGTTTATTGAGGTTGTTCTTGCACTTTGGCTTGAAGGCAATGACACTTCATACTTCTTAGTTCACAAAACCTATCACACAACATACAAGCATTTTAGTCCTCATCAATATTTGTCATTAATCAAAACTACATGATTTGCCCTTAGGGCTAACAATGATAATGATGGTGATCTAGTGGATGGCAATGAGCAGGTCATGGAATCACAAAAAAGAGATCAAGGATTGCAGCAAGCTGGAATCATCCAAGAATGAGGTCAAATTGCAAGAACTGAAATCACAACTCCATCAAATCCAACATTTGGCCATGGAAGAGTCAAACATGTTGCTGTAAAAAAGAAACCAAGAAAGGACTCTCCATCAACATCCAAAGACTGAGCACATCTTCACTCTCATCTCTAAATTTTTTTTTTTTTTGGCTTAATATGACTTATGAACACTTACTGGTTTATGCAATGTATCTGTTTACTTCTTTGAATTTCTGCATTTTATTACTATTCTCATGTAGCTTATGTAATAGCTTTTCATGAAGCTCAATGATGAAACCTCAGTGTTGAGATCTTCTTATTATGATAATTTCCCCCCCACAAGCTTAATTGCTGTCATAAGAAGGGGAGAAAAAGTAATCAGTCTCATTTTCAAGTTCCCATCTCTGAGCGACGACAAAAAAGGGAGAAGAATGTGTGCTAAAATATGTGTGGCATAGTGGCATTGTGTGATGACAATGTGAAACTTTGCATATTGTGGCATATTTGATTGTATTTCTGCATTTGAAACTTAAACTGAAAAGAATCATAATATGTGAGGATAGAGTTCATAAGTTTGGACTTGAAGTTCGGATGC
The DNA here is from genome assembly GCA_030512225.1 of Rauvolfia tetraphylla. Lineage (NCBI taxonomy): Eukaryota > Viridiplantae > Streptophyta > Magnoliopsida > Gentianales > Apocynaceae > Rauvolfia > Rauvolfia tetraphylla. The sequence continues at coordinate 4,778,845 of JAJQKT010000004.1, read as the reverse complement.
AAACCAAAAAGTTCGGAAACATCCAAACTATCTTACCAAAACTGATTTTTCTGCTATTCCAATTGTTTGAAAACTATTTTAATCCTTCCCATCATATTTGAACAATCTTAGATAGGCATATTTTCAAATATTAAAGCCTTCACCTCACATATTTTAAAGTTTGGACTTGGAATTTCAAAGTTCGGATGCATGTTCTGAAATTCGGATGCATTCATATTTTGTTGCTAAAAAGTGCTCTTTTGTTGTTCAAATTAATTCAAATCTGTTTTAATCTCTTCTAACATGTTTGAACAATCTTAAGAAAGCTTATTTACAAAATTTGTAGCTTTCATTTCACTTATTTTATTGTTTGGACTTGATATATCAAAATTCGGATGCTTAGCATCTCAAGTCCAAATTTGTTGAAAAATGAGCACAATCTAAGGGAGAGCATTGTTAATTTTTTTTTTACTTTTAATTCCTCACTTAGAAGTTTTCTAAATACTTAAATGCTATATCTTCTATCCTAACTGTTAGTTGGAATGAAGGAGGTAAATGGAGGTTGGTTGGGTCATAGGCTCATATTGAGCCTTTCATATGTCAATGTGCTAAATTGGTTAGTATCAATCATTGACATCAATGCTTCTTTGTACTACATTGTTTAAATCCATCACATTTTGCATCAAATTTTTTCATCATCAAAAAGGGGGAGATTGTTAGCCCTAAGGGCAAATCATGTAGCTATGATTAGTTTTGAATAATGACAAACATTGATGAGGACTAATGTGCTTGTGTGTTGAGTGATAGGATTGATGGATTGAGAAGCAAGAAGTCTTATAGCTTTGCAGCCACAATCCAAGAACAACTCAACTATGCTAAAAGTGATTGAAGATTGAAGAGTATGTTCAAGATGATTGAAGGCATTGAAGACTTAGAGTGTAGAGTTTATATGCTAAATAGGTATATTTTTCTGTAAACTCTACACTTGTATGTCTTTGAATTAGTTGAATGCATAAGAGAGCACAAAACTTGTTTTTGAAATGATTTTTAAATGAACCTCTTGACAACAAGTTTGTTTTTGAAGTCTCAAATGATCTTAAGTAAAGTTTGGATGATTAAAATATTTTGGTAACGGTTTTTGTGTTTAAAAGTGCTTAAATGACTTATCTATTTATACAAAATGATTTCAATGTTATTAAGGATTATTTTTAAATGATTTGACACAATTTGATAAGTTTGGATGCAAGTTTGGACGTCCAAACTTTGAAAATGATCACTGTGCTTCCAGAGAAATTCGGACGCAAGTTTGGACGCATGGAGTAAAGTTCGGACGTCCAAACTTTCTCTGATAGCATGGTCACTGTTTTTCCAGAGAATTTCGAATGAATGTTCGGACGCATAAGGAAAATTTTGGACGTCCGAACTTTTTCAGACAGCTTGGCACAGTAAAGTTCGGACTAATGTTCGGACACACAGCAGAAAGTTCGGACGTTCGAACTTCTTTGAAACTAGTCGTTACTAGCCGTTTTCTAGCTGTTGCATTTGATTTTTCAAATCTATAAAAGCTATAAACTTCAGATTTTTTGTAAGTTTTGAATCTCTAAGAACTTTAAACATTCCAAAGTCTTTAGAAAACATTAAAGCTCTCTTTTGTCTTGTTCTTTCAATTGATCATTCAAGATTCCAAAGACAACAAAGTGTGAAGGTACAACATTGTGTAATCATCTACCAACAAAGTGGTAACATCTTACACATTCTCCTGTCCTCTTTAAATTGTGTTTTCTACTAGCTCATTGCAAGGTTATCTTGAGAACATAAAACTCTTTGGATAAGGGTGATCCTTGAGATATTGATTCAAGGTTGTTTATAGATATAAAATCCTTTGGTAGGGTGAACCTTGTTTATAGAATTGCTAAAGAGGTTGTGAGTGTAAAACCATTGTGTGGTGAGCCTCTTATGTAATTTGTAAACTTGAGCATATAGTAGATTGTTTGAAATCCTTAAGTGTAGGCTTAAGGTAGTGGATGTAGATCTTGAATAGATCAAATTACTCTAAATTACTTGTGTTCACTGATCTTACATTGTTTTACTGCTTTGCTATTAATTGACTTATTCTCTCATTTAACAAAGCACATACAATCTGGTATTGTTTAGAATTGTAAAAGGAATTTATTTGCGAAAATTAGCCAAAGATCTAATTCACCCCCCTCTTAGGTCTTTCAATTTATATTAATATAATTGTAGCGTAAGGAGCACGGAGATGACTTCCACTTCACCGATATGTACGACGCGACACACACATATAAGAATGGCCCAAAAAAGGGCACGTTTGCTAGCGAGAAATCACAACATACGCTAATAAGTTTAAAGATTATATTAAGATATTTTATACTAATTGTTTCATTATTATACACTGATGCAAATTTATGATGTAATATAATTTACAAGATAGCCTCAATGCTTTGAAGGAGCGCAATTCGCAGTTGGAGTCTCAGGATTCCGTGATTTCTCAATAGCCACCGGATGATAAGTCCTTATTTGTGGAAGTTGCTGGCGGGTTTCGAAGAATAAGATTTTTGGGTTGGGTTCCGAGGCAACTCACGTGCGATGGAGGTTACGTCAATCCACGTCGATCTCTGTTCCGGCAGCTTGCTAGATCATCTCGCATCCAAAGTACGTATCTCTGCATAGTCAATTACAGAGAGAGAGGTCGATGTGTGATTATTTCTAGCAGCGATTTGCTAGCTTGGACCAGTATTTGCGAGCAATGTCCAAGACGCTACATCTGCCTCCGCTGCCTTCTCCACCTCCTCCTCCTTTTTCGATAACAGATTTTGAAGACCAGGCGGACGGCGCTGATGAGGATTACACGATCGATCCGCCTGATGACCATCCTCCACTGTTTGGCCCTCCGGATCCACCTCCGCGTCCTCCACCATTTGTAGCGCCGCCTTCTATAGTGACATAGATTTTGTATAATATTTTTCAATGTTGTACGCATAAAATATTGACATTTAATGGCAGAATTATATTTAATTTAATTTATATTTTTTATTTGTTAATTATTATATAATTATCCTTATTTCTAAAATAATTTACAAATTTAAATCATTATTTACAAAATTTCAAAATAATTAATAAAAAATTGAAATTTCAAATCGAATTACATTTATAATAAAAAAATGTGCGATGGATTTGCGATTAATTTTTGACAATAATTATATTAATTAATAATTTGTAATAAATTTTTGTTTTAAAATTGTCATCAATTTGCGACGGATCAGTGACAAAAATAACAATTACATTTAATAATTACAATAAAAATCCGTCACAAAATAGTTGCAAATTTGCAATGATTTTGCGACGGATTATTATATTAGTTATAAAAGAAAATAAAAATGAATTTTTAATATTTTTTAATTAAATAATTCTGTCGCTAAAATTTTTAAAAGTTTTTTGAATATGCGTCGTAAGATCGTTGCAAAATTGTAACACAATTGCGACGGAAATATATTTTCCTTTTAAAAATATAAAATATCCGTTACTTTTTAAAAAATAAAAATCGATCGCAAATCCGTCACAAATTGCGATGCTTTTTAAAATTTTATTGGTCGCAAAATTGTTGTAAATAGCTGACTAATTTGACCAAACAAATTTTGTCATAAATCCGTTGCAGATTGCGAGGGATTTGTCAGTCGTCGCAGATTTGCGACTTAAAATTTTGCAACGGATATTTCTGTTGGAAATCTGTCGCAAATGATTTTTTATGACGAAATTGTTCGTCGTAAAAACTCAATTTTCTAGTAGTGAATGATAAAGTATATTTTTACTCACGAGCTGCAGAAGAAATATGATGTTGATGTGCAATGAATTTGATAAATTCACAAATCTATTCACTAAGACCTTACCGATAACAACATTTGATTAAAAAGTATTGGTTAAGAAATCTCAAAAGATTTTCTTATCAAGGGGAGTAATAATGAATAATGTACTCGTTTTCCTTCACTAGAATTTTTTTTACCGTTGGATTTTTATCTAGTAAGGTTTTAGTGAGGCATATTCTTTATGTTATGAATATCCAAGGGGGAGTGCTATGAAATAATATGTAGATATTTATATTAGCCAGTTTCTTGAAGAGAACTAAACTCCTAAAATATGACTCCTAATCAAATTTGATTTCCTTTCCCTATTAGATTTTGAGTTTCCATAAACTCTTGTATTATGAGCCTATATATAGGGCCATATGATGACATTAATAATAGATAAATATTAGTCTTGTTTCTTAAGTTTTACTTTCTTTCTCTATATTCTAGCTTCTCTTTCCTTAGTTTTATATTGTTATTCTCCAAATATATTGTATGATATTTTTGCTTTAATTCTGCTTTACAAACACTTAAATTCATAATAGAAGTAACAAAAAAGTTCAAAATTTTCCCCTGTTGTAAGGTTTAGTATTGAAAGACCTAAGAGGGGAGGTGAATTAGGTCTTTGGATAATTTTCGCAAATAAATTCCTTTTGTAATTCTAAATAATACCAGATTGTATGTGCTTTGTTAAATGAGATAATAAGTCAATTTATAGCAAAGCAGTAAAACGATGTAAGATCAATGAACACAAGTAATTTAGAGTGCTTCGATCTATTCAAGATCTACATCCACTACCTTAAGCCTACACTTAAGAATTTCAAACAAGCTACTATATGCTTAAGTTTACAAATTACATAAGAGGCTCACCACACAATGGTTTTACACTCACAACCTCTTTAGCAATTCTATAAACAAGGTTCACCCTACCAAAGGATTTTATATTTATAAACAACCTTGAATCAATATCTCAAGGATCACCCTTATCCAAAGAGTTTTATATTCTCAAGATAACCTTGCAATGAGCTAGTAGAAAACACAATTTAAAGAGGAGAGGAGAATGTGTAAGATGTTACCACTTTGTTGGTAGATGATTACACAATGTTTTACCTTCACACTTTGTTTTCTTTGGAATCTTGAATGATCAATTGAAAGCACAAGACAAAAGAGAGCTTAAAATGTTTACTAAAGGCTTTGGAATGTTTAGAGTTCTCAAGAATTCAAAACTTACAAAAAATCTGAAGTTTATAGCTTTTATAGGTTTGAAAAATCAAATTCAACAGCTATAAAACGGCTAGTAACTGCTAGTTTCAGAGAAGTTTAGACATCCGAACTTTCTGCCATGCGTCCGAACTTTACTGTGCCAAGCTGTTTGGAAAAGTTCGGACATCTGAACTTTTCCTTATGCGTCCGAACATTCGTCCGAAATTCTTTAGAAAAACAGTGACCATGCTATCAGAGAAAGTTTGGACGTCCGAACTTTACTCATTGTGTCTGAACTTGCGTCCGAACTTTACTCAATGTGTCTGAACTTGCGTCCGAATTTCTCTGGAAGCACAGTGATCATTTTCAAAGTTTGGACGTCCAAACTTGCATCCAAACTTATCATATTTTGTCAAATCATTTAAAAATCATCCTTAATAACATTGAAATCATTTTGTATAAATAGATAAGTTATTTAAGCACGTTTAAACACAAAAATAGTTACCAAAACATTTTAATCATCCAAAGTTTACTTAAGATCATTTGAGACTTCAAAAACAAACTTGTTGTCAAGAGGTTCATTTAAAAATTATTTCAAAAACAAGTTTTGTGCTCTCTTATGCATTCAACTAATTTCAAGACATACCAGTGTAGAGTTTACAGAAAAATATACCTATTTAGCATATGAACTCTACACTCTAAGTCTTTAATACCTTCAATCATCTTGAACATACTCTTCAATCTTCAATCACTTTTGGCATAGTTGAGTTGTTCTTACATTATGACTCCAAGGCAATAAGACTTCATGCTTCTCAATCCATCCTATCACTCAACATACAAGAACATTAGTCCTTATCAATGTTTGCCATTATTCAAAACTAATCATAACTACTTGATTTGCCCTTAGGGTTAACAATCTCCCCCTTTTTGATGATGAAAAACTTTGATGCAAAATGTGATGGATTTAAGCAATGTAAAACAGAGAAGCATTGATGTCAATGATTGATAATAACCAATTTAGCACATTGACATACAAAAGGCTCAGTATGAGCCTATGACCCAACCAACCTCCATTTACATCCTTTCTTCCGACTAACAGCTAGGATAGAAGATATATTATTTTAAGTATTTAGAAAACTTCTAAGTGAGGTATTAAAAGTCAGAAAAGATTAACAATGCTCCCCCTTAGATTGTGCTCATTTTTCAACAAATTTAGACTTGAGATGCTAAGCATCCAAATTCTGACATAACAAGTCCAAACAATAAAATAAGTGAAATGAAAGCTACAAATTTTGTAAATAAGCTTTCCTAAGGTTGTTCAAACATGTTAGAAGAGATTAAAACAGATTTGAATCAATTTGAACAACAAAAGAGCACTTTTTCGCAACAAAATATGAATGCATCCGAATTTCAGAACATGCATCCGAATTTTGAAATTTCAAGTCCAAACTTTAAAATATGTGAGATGAAGGCTGTAATATTTGAAGATAAGCTTATCTAAGATTGTTAAAATATGATGGGAAGGATTAAAATAGTTTTCAAACAATTTGAATAGCAGCAAAATCAGTTTTGGCAAGACAGTTTGGATGCGTCCGAACTTTTTGGTTTGCATCCAAACTTCTAGTCCAAACCTATGAACTCTATCCTCGCATATTATGATTCTTTTCAATTTAAGTTTCAAATGCAAAAATGCAATCAAATACAATCAAATATGCCACAATATACCAAAGTTTCACATTATCAGCACCACTATGCCGCACATTCTTCTACACATTCTTGCACACATCAATGCCACACATATTTTAGCACACATGTTCTTCTCCCCCTTTTGTCATCACTCAAAAATGGGAACTTGAAAATGAGACTGATTACTTTTTCTCTCCTTCTTATGACATCAATTAAGCATGTGGGGGGGAAACTATCATAATAAGAAGCTCTCAACACTGAGGTTTCATCATTGAGCTTCATGAAAAGCTATTACATAAGCTACATGAGAATAGTAATAAAATGCAGAAATTCAAAGAAGTAAACAGACACATTGCATAAACCAGTAAGTATTCATAAGTCATATTAAGCCAAAAAAAAAAATTTAGAGATGAGAGTGAAGATGTGCTCAATCTTTGGTTGTTGATGGAGAGTCCTTTCTTGGTTTCTTTTTGACAGCAACATGTTTGACTCTTCCATGGCCAAATGTTGGATTTGATGGAGTTGTGATTTCAGTTCTTGCAATTTGACCTCCTTCATGGATGATTCCAGCTTGCTGCAATCCTTGATCTCCTTTTTGTGATTCCATGACCTGCTCATTGCCATCCCCTTGATCACCATCATTTTCATCATCTTCATCATTATCACTATCACCGCCTTCTTCATTTTTCTTGTTAACTTCATCATTCTCATCATCCTTTTCCTCTTGAGTTCTAGAAGGCCCTTCACCACTTTGAGGATTTCTCATCATCATTCCTCAATATGCTTGACCCTATTCTCTAAACTGTCCAACTTTCCAAGCACCATGGGAGAAAATGTTTCAAAGAATTTGTACATTTTCTCCATCTCCTTGATGTGGTTCAGTGCTTTTTGAATTTTATCTCCTCTTGAGGTCCCTTCAGCACTAGGCTCTTTCTCGAACTTTAGGATGTGATTGAGAAGTTGCTCTTCTTCAAAAAGTCTTTTTTTGGAGGGAGGTTGCTACCCCTCACTTGTTGAATCATGCCTTTTCTTAGTTTTCATTTCTCTTGCCCATGCTTCTGCCTCTTCTTCTTCAGTTTCCTCAGTTTCAATTCTCCTTGGAGGGGTTTCTCTTCTAGTTCTCCACACTCCCTCATCATCAAGAGTCAATTGCATTCTTTTGAGAGAGTCATTTGTATAAATCTGACCTCTTTTAAAAGTTTGTCCTCTAACAGGAAGATTAACTCGAAAATGTTTGAAAAATCTTGTCAAAAGTCTTCCATATGGTAAAGCCTTGTTATCTGTCTTTCTAGCCCCAAACATATGCTTCAATGCCATGTAGCCAAAATACAATCTCTTATGCTCATGCAAAGCAAGTATAATCACTATATGAATGTTCCCCACAAATGTTTTGTGACCAAAGTTAGGAATAATCATGGTTGTTATCATATGATGCATAACTCTTCCCCTTGCATCTAAAGCCTTGACCTCCCTTTCCTTAAAGGTTCTAAACTCTCTACCATTGGTGATGGCATCTTCAAATCTTGCATTTGTGAATAACTCTCTAATGTAGCAATGTTGCCCCATAGAATAATACTTTGCTCCACTATCACTTACTCCACATATTCTATTCACCAATGCATCATTGAATTCAAAATCTATTTGAGATACTCTAGACGAATACCATTGATTAACATTTTCTCCCTCATATTCTATTCTTTCTTCTTTTAGATTGGCGTAAAATTCATATACAAAAGAGGGATAACACTCTTCATCTATAGCCAACAAGTTACTCCAACCAATATCACCAAATAAAGATAGGACATTACCCATATTAGTGAGTTTGTCAAAATCAACTCTGTTTCCAGGATTGATTTTCCTTGATTTCTTGTTCCAATCTTCAAATTCTGATGCAGCTTTGATTGAGATAAATTTGTCTGCTCCAGATGATTATTGAGGAACCCTAATTCTCCTTGGTTCATTGAGAGTACATCCTCCTTTTTTGTTCTGCACTTTCCCTTTTCCTTTTTCAACATTTGCTCCTTTAGTTCTCACCATTTTGATTTTCTAATAGAAGAGCAGCGAGATTTGAGACGTGTGTAGGGCTAGGAATTCTAAAATCTAAGTATTTTGATGTGAAAATGGTGAAATCACAGAGAGATTTAAGTTTGGACGCGAATAGGTAGAGAGAATTTTTAAAAAGGAGAGAGTTCGGATGAATAAAATGTGAGTAATGGCTACTTTGGTTTCTTAAAAATCGCTGTAACCACAAAGTTCGAACGACCAAACTTTTTGGTCTGCGTCCGAACAGGCATTTGAACTTTTCTATTTCTCCAGTTTCAGAAAGTTCGGAAGTCCGAACTTTCTGTCCTGTGTCCGAACTTTTCTGTCCAGAATTTTCTAACAAAGTTTGGACGATCCATTTTCACTCAATGCATCCAAATTTTTCTTGCTTTTCTCACACTCAAATAAACACATTAGTAATTGAATTTTGAGATTCCTAAGATCCTTCTTAAACGAGTAAACCCTTCCTCAGCCAAAGGCTTTGTGAATATATCAGCAATTTGGTCATTTGTATTTATATATTCTAAGCATATGTCATTTTTAACAACATGATCACGAATAAAATGATGCTTAATCTCTATATGCTTTGTTCTAGAATGTTGAATGGGATTTATGCTCAGATTGATAGCACTAGTATTGTCACATAATATTGACACATTATTGAATTTAAGACCATAATCAAGTAGAGTATGTTGCATCCATAATAATTGAGCACAACAACTACCAGCTGTAATGTATTCAGCTTTAGCAGTAGACAAAGACACACAAGCTTGTTTTTTACTATACCAAGACACAAGACAACTACCAAGAAATTGACAATGACCACTTGTACTTTTTCGTTCAACTTTGCATCCAACATAATCAGCATCCGAATATCCAATGAGTTGAAAAGATGAGGATTTTGAAAACCAAAGACCATAGTCATGTGTATCGATCAAATAGCGAAAAATACGTTTGACAGAAATTAGATGAGATTCTTTAGGACATGATTGAAATCTAGCACATAAGCACACAACAAACATAATATCTGGTCTACTAGCTGTGAGATAGAGTAAACTTCCAATCATACCTCTATATGACTTCTCATCAACATTTTTACCTTTTTCATCTTTATCAAGTTTAGTTGATGAGCTCATTGGAGTACCTATCCCTTTTGCTTGATCCGGTCCAAATCTTTTCAATAGCTCCTTGGTATATTTTGCTTGATTTATGAAGACTCCATCCTTAGTTTGCTTAATTTGTTGCCCAAGAAAGAAATTTAGTTCTCCCATCATACTCATTTCAAATTCATTTTGCATTGATTTGGCAGAATCCTCACAAAGGGATGTGTTAGTAGCACTAAAAATAATGTCATCAACATAAATCAACCTTTCCTTTTGCAAATCCTTTTGAAAGAAGAAATCTACTTAATCTTTCATACCAAGCTCTTGGGGCTTGTTCTACATAAACCTCTTTTTCAATAAAACCATTTAGAAAAGCACTTTTGACATCCTTTTGAAATAGCTTAAATCCTTTAAAACAAGAAAAATCTAAAAGTATTCTTATGGATTCCAATCTGGCTACTGGAGCAAAAGTCTCATCATAATCAATGCCTTCTTCTTGGTTGAAGCCTTGAGCAACAAGTCTAGCCTTATTTCTAACAACTTCTCCTAGTTCATTTAATTTGTTTCTAAAAACCCATTTTATACCAATAATGGAATGATCATGAGGTCTTGGAACAAGAGTCCAAACCTTATTTCTTTCAAACTGATTTAACTCCTCTTCCACAGCAATAATCCAGAAATTATCACACAATGCATCATCAATATTTTTAGGTTCAATGTGAGATAAAAGGGCAAAATTATCAATAAAGTACTGTCTTGTTTTAACTCCTTGAGAGACATCACCAATGATTTTCTCCTTAGGATAGCCTCTTGCATATGTTAGATCCTTTGGAAACTCTTGATCATTGTTTGGTTGATCATCTTGTTCTTGCTCCATTATTTCTTCTTCTTTGGCATGTTCTTCCAATGTGGGTACTTGATGATGAGTTTGATTTTCAATCATTGGAGAACCTACATCATCCTCATTTCTTCTTTCAAGATAAATGTGAGATTCATCAAAGGTCACATGTATAGTTTCTTCAACATATAATGTTCTTTTGTTATAAACCCTATATGCCTTTTTTTTTTTATGAATAACCAAGAAATGCACCTTCATATGATTTTCCATCAAACTTTCCTAGATTATCACTAGCATTTAAGATAAAACATTTGCACCCAAAAACCTTAAAATAAACAATTGAAGGAGTTTTATCAAATAAGAGTTCAAAAGGTGTTTTTCTTATAAAGGATCTTAATACAACTCTATTCATTATATAGCAAGCAGTATTTACAGCTTCAGCCCAAAAATATTTTGGCAAAGAATTTTCACATAACATTTATCTAGCCATCTCTTGTAGGGTCCTATTTTTTCCTTTCAACAACACCATTTTGTTGAGGTATTTTGGCAGCTGAGAAATTATGAGTTATACCATATTCATCACAAAATCTTGTAAAGTCTTGATTACAAAACTCTCTTCCATTGTCACTTTTAATATATATCAATTTATACTCAAGAGATGTTTGAACATTTTTGAAAAGTTTTGCAAATTCATGAAATGTTTCATCCTTTTGAGCTAAGAAAATCACCCAATTAAATCTTGAAAAATCATCAACAATCACATAAGCATATCTTTTACCACCAAGACTAGTGGTTGAAACAAGTCCATATGAATAAGTTCAAGAGGTTTTGAGGTAGAAACCATTTTCTTTGGTTTAAAAGATGTTTTAGATTGTTTTCCATATTGACAAGCATCACAAAGACAAGTTTTATCAAAAAGCATTTTAGGTAAGCCTCTAACTAGCTCTTGTGTGGAAAGTTTATTCAATAAATCCATACTCACATGACCTAATCTTCTATGCCACAAATATCCATCATTATCATGAATGGCAAGACATTTTATATCATTTGTTATAAGTTCATCAAGATATAACACATAAACATTTCCAACTCTATTAGCAACAAAAATGGTTTTGGTACTTGCATTATCAAAAATAGTACAAGTATTACATTGAAATTCTACTTTACATCCATTGTCACATAGTTGACTAATGCTAAGTAAATTATATTTTAAACCATTAATAAGCAATACTTGTTTAATAAGAGGGAAGGAACCTTTACCAATGTTACCTATTCCAAGTATTTTTCCTTTCTTCTTATCACCAAATGTAACAAAGCCTTCACTTGTTGCTTGATGCTCACTAACAAGAGAGGCATTTCCTGTCATGTGCCTTGAACAACCACTGTCAAGAAACCATTTTGTGGCACTTGATCTTGAAGTAAAGTGAACCTACACCAAATTTGAGAAAGTGATTTTTGGTACCCATATTTTCTTGGGTCCAAGAGGGTTAGTGAAAGTTCCTTTAACTTTCCAAATAGTCTTAACACCATTTTCTATTTTTCTTTTTACAAAAAATTTTGACACTTTGTGTCCATGCTTGCCACAATATGTACAACAAATATGAGGCTTAGAATTAAAAGTTTCTTTAGTCGAAATGTTTTTATATTTTGGAACATAGCTATCATGAGTGTAACCAAGACCATGTTTTGCAAATGAAGATCTTTGTTAACCAAGTAATTTATTTAAATTTTCTCTTCAATTTGTAAATCTTTCAATGCATAATGTAAGATCATTAACTTTCTTTTTTAAGATCTCATGATCATTAAGCATTGTTTCAAGAGAATGACATCATCAAAATAAATTTGCCCAAATAAAATATCATTATTGCTAGAGGTTTTTATAAAAAGTCTTGTGTCTACTTTTCCTTTTGCAAATCCTTTTGAAAGAAGAAATCCACTTAATCTCTCATACCAAGCTCTTGGGGTTTGTTTCAATCCATATAGAGCCTTGGTTAACTTAAAAACATGATTAGGAAACTTTTCATGAACAAAACCAGGAGGTTGTTCTATATAAACCTCTTCTTCAATAAAACCATTTAGAAAAGCACGTTTGACATCCATTTGAAATAGCTTAAATTCTTTAAAACAAGCAAAATCTAAAAGTATTCCTATGGATTCCAATCCGGCTACTGGAGTAAAAGTTTCATCATAATCAATGCCTTCTTCTTGCTTGAAGCCTTCAGCAACCAGTCTAGCCTTATTTCTAACAACTTCTCCTAGTTCATTTAATTTGTTCCTAAAAACCCATTTTGTACCAATAATGGAATGATCATGAGGTCTTGGAACAAGAGTCCAAACCTTATTTCTTTCAAACTGATTTAACTCTTCTTCCATAGCAATAATCCAGAAATTATCACACAATGCATCATCAATATTTTTAGGTTCAATATGAGATAAAAGGGCAAAATTATCAATAAAGTACTGCCTTGTTTTAACTCCTTGAGAGACATCACCAATGATTTGCTTCTTAGGATGGCCTCTTGCATATGTTAGATCCTTTGGAAACTCTTGATCATTGCTTGGTTGACTATCTTGTTCTTGTTCCAATATTTCTTCTTCTTTGGCAAGTTCTTCCAATGTGGGAACTTGATGATGAGTTTGATTTTCAATCATTAAGGAACCTGCATCATCTTCATTTCTTCTTTCAAGGTAAATGTTAGATTCATCAAAGGTTACATGTATGGTTTCTTCTACACATAATGCTCTTTTGTTATAAACTCTATATGCCTTTTTATTTGAAGAATAACCAAGAAATACACCTTCATCTGATTTTCTATCAAACTTTCCTAGATTGTCACTAGTGTTTAAGATAAAGCATTTACAATCGAAAACCTTAAAGTAGACAATTGAAGGAGTTTTATCAAATAAGAGTTCAAAAGGTGTTTTTCTTATAAAAGGTCTTAATAAAACTCTATTCATTACATAGCAAGCAGTATTTACAGCTTCAGCCCAAAAATATTTTGGCAAAGAATTTTCACATAACATAGATCTAGCCATCTCTTGTAGAGTCCTATTTTTCCTTTCAACAACACCATTTTGTTGAGGTGTTTTGGCAGCTGAAAAATTATGAGTTGTACCATACTCATCACAAAATTTTGTAAAATCTTGATTACAAAACTCTCTTCCATTATCACTTCTAATAGATATCAATTTATACTCAAGAGAGGTTTGAACCTTTTTGAAAATGTTTCATTTCATCCTTTTGAGCTAAGAAAATCACCCAAGTAAATCTTGAAAAATCATCAACAATCACATAAGCATATATTTTACCACCAAGACTAGTGGTCCTCATTAGTCCAAACAAGTCCGTATGAACAATTTCAAGAGGTTTTGAGGTAGAAACAATTTTCTTTGGTTTAAAAGATGTTTTAGATTGTTTTCCATATTGACAAGCATCACAAAGACGAGTTTTATCAAAATGCATTTTAGGTAATCCTCTAACTAGCTCTTGCGTGGAAAGTTTATTCAATAAATCCATGCTCACATGACCTAATCTTCTATGCCACCAATATCCATCATTATCATGAATAACAAGACATTTTATATCATTTGTGATAAGTTCATCAAGATATAACACATAAACATTTCCAACTCTATTAGCAACAAAGATGGTTTTACTACTTGCATTATCAAAAATAGTACATGTATTACATTTAAATTCTACTTTACATCCATTGTCACATAGTTGACTAATGCTAAGTAGATTATACTTTAAACCATCAATAAGCAATACTTGTTTTATAAGAGGAAAGGAACTTTTACCAATGTTACCTATTCCAACTATTTTTCCTCTCTTCTTATCACCAAATGTGACAAAGCCTTCACTTGTTGCTTGAAGCTCACTAACAAGAGAGGCATTTCCTGTCATGTGTCTTGAACAACCACTGTCAAGAAACCATTTTGTGGCACTTGGTCATGAAGCCAATCAAACCTACACCAAATTTGAGAAAGTGATTTTTGGTACCCATATTTTCTTGGGTCCAAGGGGGTTAGTGAAAGTTCCTTTAACTTTCCAAACAGTCTTAACACCATTTTCTATTTTTCTCTTTACATAATATTTAGATACTTTGTGTCCATGCTTGCCACAATATGTACAACAAATATGAGACCTAGTATTAGACATTTCTTTAGCAAAGGAGTTTTTATATTTTGGAGCATAACTATCATGAATGTAACCAAGACCATGTTTAACATATGAAGATCTTTGATAACCAAGTAATTTATTTAAATTTTCTCTTCCATTTGTAAATTTTCCAATGCATAACGTAAGATCATTAACTTTCCTTTTTAAGATCTCAAGAGAAATAACTTTTGTGCAAAGCTCTTTGTTTTAAAAAGATATGTTTTGTATGGTTGCATTTAAAACTTCTTTGTCAATGTTTAGACAATTAATGGTCTCAAGAAGTTTCCCATTTTCAACACATAATTTTGAATTCTAATTTGATAAATCATTGATTTTGAATTTCATTTATTTATTTCTTTTAGAAGCCTTTTTTAATTCTCCATACATTTCTACAAGTAATTCACTAGGATCAACATCATCATCATAAAAATTAGAAATGGAAGGAGAAGATTGTACCTCATCATCAATTGCCATAAAAAATATGTTGGACTTTCCTTGACTATCATCTTCACTTTCTTGTTGATCCCATGTTCCAGCCAGTCCTTTTCCTTTCTTGGCAGATTTCTTTTTGTTCTTGTTGTCTCTTTCACTTTCCAAAACCTTGAGACAATCAGCAACAAGATGTTCTTTGCTCTTGCATTCAAAACATTGAGGTTTGAATGATGAAGACTGTCCACTCTTCTTGGTTGGCTTTCTTCCTTTCTTGAGAAACTCCTTCTTGTAGAATCTTTTGAATTTTCTAACAGCAATGGCAATCTCCTCTTCTCCACTGTTTCCATCTTCTTCTTCACTTGATGATTTTTCTTGTTCACTCAAGTGATTTGAAGTTTTGAGCACAACTCCTTTTCTTTCTTTTTCTTCATCTTCTTTGTCATTTAGTCTCTTCATCTTCATCTCATGCGTGAGGATTGATCCAATGAGCTCTTCAAGTGGAAGAGTTTTCAAATCCTTTGATTCCTCAATTGCAAGTGTCTTTGGTTGCCAAGATTGTGGTAAAGCATCCAATATCTTTCTGTTTTGCTCTGCCATAGTATAGCTCTTTCCATAAGCTTTTAAGCCATTGAAAATGTTAGTAAACTTTGTAAACATATCACTAACATTCTCACCTTACTTCATAGTAAATAACTCATAGTCTCTTACTAGCATGGCAAGCTTTGACTATTTAACTTGATTTGTACCTTCATGTGTTATTTGGAGTAATCTCCACATATCATGAGCAGTATCACAAGCACTAACTCTATTATATTCAGTTATATCTAATGCACAGCTTAAGATGTTCATGGCCCGATAATTTAATGTCATTTTCTTTGAATCATGTTCATCAAATTCGTCAGTAGACTTTGGTTCTAAGGTTTCCCCATCAGCTCTCATTTTCATAGGAATATAAGGACCTTTTTCAACAATATTTCACAAATCAAAATTGATAGAACAAATATATATCTTAACTTTAGATTTTCAAAAGGTATAGTTTGTTCCATCAATCAAAGGTGGTCTATTTGTGGAAGATCCTTCTAGGTAAGGTAAATTTGAAATATTAGCCATAAGATCTTTAACTTCTAGGTTGTAAAACCACACAAAGAAGCCCTTGCTCTGATACCAATTGAAAGACCTAAAGGGGGGGGATGAATTAGGTTTTTGGCTAATTTTCTCTAATAAGTTTCTTTTACTATTTTAAGCGAGACTAGTTTATATGTACTTGAATCAATGAGAGAATATGTCAATTAATAGCAAAGCAGTAAAACAAGGTAAGATCAATGAACACAAGTAATTTATAGTGGTTCGATCTCTTCAAGATCTACGTCCACTACCTTGAGCCTACACTCAAGGGTTTCAAACAATCTACGATATGCTCAAGTTTACAAATTACATAAGAGGCTTACCACAAAATGGTTTTACACTCACAACCTCTTTAGCAATTCTACTAAAAAGGTTCACCCTACCAAAGGATTTTATATCTACAAACAACCTTGAGTCAATCTCTCAATGATCACCCTTATCCAAAGGATTTTATGTTATCAAGATAACCTTGCAGGAGCTAGTAGAAAAACACAATTTAATAAAGAAAGGAGAATGTGTAAATGTTACCACTTGTTGGTAGATGATTACACAATGTTGCACCTTCACACTTTGTTGTTTTTGGAATCTTGAATGATCAATTGAAAGCACAAGACAGAAGAGAGCTTAAAATGTTTGCTAAAGGCTTTGGAATGTTTAGAGTTCTCAAGGATTCAAAACTTACAAAAGATCTGAAGTTTATACCTTTTATAGAATTTAAAAATCATTTTAACAGCCATAAAACGGTTAAAAATGGCTAGTTTCAGAAAATTCGGACGGCTGAATTTTACTTGTGCGTCCGAATTAATCGTCCGAATTTTACTGCTGCACGTTTCTTGAAAAATTCGGATGACCAAATTTTTTTCATGCGTCCGAACTTTCGTCCAAATTTCTCTGGAAAAACAGTAACCATGCTGAGGACAAAATTCGGACTACCGATTTCTTTTCATAGGTTCGAACTTGCGTCCGAATTTCTCTGGAAAAACAGTAACCAATTTTTGCTATAAAAATCGGACGACCGAATTTTTTTGGAAGTACAATAGCCATTTTAAAATTTAGTTTTCAAACTTTGTAAAATGATTTGAGATTTAACTTCAATAAGTTTTAAAACATTTTGTACGTATTGATAAGTTATTTAGACATATGTAGACTTAAAAACCATAATCAAATCTCTTTGATCATGCAAAGTTTACTCAAAATCTTTTAAGATACAAAAAAGTTTATTAAAGCATTCAAGATTAAGAAAAATAGTTTTATGCTCTTTTATGCATTCAATAGATTCCAAGACACACATGTGTAGAGTTTACATAAAGATTTACCTATTTAGCATATACACCCTACACTTCAAGCCTTCAATGCTTTTTTAATCATCTTTGAAAAACCTCCTTCAAACTTCAATCACTTGGACTCATTGAGGTTATTTTTGCACTTTGGCTCGAAAGCAACAAGACTTTATACTTCTTCAATTCACAAATCCTATCACGCAACATACAATCATATTAGTCATTATCAATATTTGTCATTAACCAAAAGTAATCATAACTACATGATTTGCCCTTCGGGCTAACAGTGACCAAGGGGATGGCCTTGAGCAGGTCATAGAGTCACAAAGAGGAGATCAAGGAATGCAGCAAGCTGGAATAAGTCAAGAAGGAGGTCAAATTGCAAGAACTGAAATAACAACACCATATAATCCAACATTCATCCAAGGAAGAGTCAAGCATGTTGCAGTCAAGAAGAAACCTAGAAAGGACTCTCTAAAAGACTGAGCATATCTTCACTTTCAACTCTATTTACTGCTTTTATTCTTTTTAGCTTAACATGACTTATGAACATTTGCTAGCTTGGTTTATGTAATTTCTCTGTTTACTTCTTTAAATTTCTGCATTTTATTACTATTTTCATCTAGCTTATGTAATAGTTTTTCATGAAGCTCAATGATGAAACCTCAGTATTGAGAGCTTTTTTTTTTTTATGCTTTACCCCCCCTCCCAAAGCTTAATTGCTGTCATAAAAAGGGGAGAAAAAGTAAATTTACAGAATTATGCTATCATTGCATATCAGTCTCATTTTCATATTCCCATCTTTGAGTGATTACAAAAGGGGGAGAAAAGATGTTGTGTGTGCAAGAATGTGAAGAAGAATGTGAAGAATGTGTGGAATGTGTGGCATTGTGTGTTTGTGTGCTGTGTGTAAGAATGTGTGGCATTGTGTGCTGATAATGTGAAATTTTGGCACATTATGGCATATTTGGATGTATTTCTGCATTTGAAATTTAAACTGTAAAAGTTATAATATGTGAGGATAGAGTTCATAAGTTTGGACTTAACATTTGGATACAAACCAAAAGTTTGGACGCATCAAAACCTTGTTTGCCAAAAATATTTTTTTTGTTGTTCAAATTGTTTGAAAACTGTTTTAATCCCATATTTGAACAACCTTAAAAAGGCTTATTTTCAAATATTATAGCCTTCATCTCACATATTTTAAAGTTTGGACTCGAAATTTCAAAGTTCGGATGCATGTTCTGAAATTCGGATGCATTCATATTTTGTTGTCAAAAAGTGCTCTTTTGTTGTTCAAATTCATTCAAATATGTTTTAATCTCTTCTAATATGTTTGAACAACCTTAGGAAAGCTTATTTACAAAATTTGTAGCTTTCACCTATTTTATTGTTTGGACTTGATATGTCAAAATTCGGATGCTTAGTATCTCAAGTCCAAAATTTGTTGAAAAATGAGCACAATATTAGGGGGAGCATTGTTAATCTTTTCTGACCTTTAATACCTCTCTTAGAAGTTTTCTGAATGCTTAAATACTATACCTTCTATCCTAGTTGGTTAGTTGGAAGGAAGGAGGACAATGGAGGTTGGTTGGGTCATAGGCTCATATTGAGCCTTTTATATGTCAATGTGCTAAATTGGTTATCATCTATCTTTGACATCAATACTTATTTGTACTACATTGTTTAAATCTATCACATTTTGCATCAAAGTTTGTCATCATCAAAAAGGGGGAGATTGTTAGCCTTAAGGGAAAATCATGTATTTATGATTAATTTTGATTAATGATAAACATTGACAAGGACTAATATGCTTGTATGTTGTGTGATAGGATTTGAGGATTGAGAAGGAAGCAAGTTGTTGTGTTTTATTTCTATGCCTTTATACTAAATTTTTATCACAATCTCTAACAATTTGCACACAAACACTAGGCAAGTGCACCTATCGTTATGAGTACTACAATGGCAAGTAAATTCAAATGTCGAATCCATGGGGGTGGTTAAATATCATTACTCACTTTCTATTCTATTGTTTAGCCTATCAAAATTGCTTGTGAAAATGGTTGAAATTACTACTATGAATAGAAGTCTAAATTAGCTAATTAAACCAACTTAACTAATTTTTGTTTGCAAGAGAGAATTCAATTGAGAAAACAATACTTGGATGGTTAATCCCCCTAGAATTACCGATGTGATAGAAATGTCCCTTGGTTGATAAATTTCACTTCTTATGTTTGATGAAATTGCAATGATAGAACTCACTCTATCTCTAGATTAAAGTTCTCTACTCTTAGATTAATTAGTTGAAATCTCTTTCTAACCAATTCAACCCAAGAATGCATTAAGAATTGTGAATTTCCAATTAGATTTCTCTAATTATCAAGAAGATGTTTAGGTTTCTATCTCTAGTTAAGTAAATCATCTTCATTGTTTGTGTATGGTCTATTTCACCCTTCCTTTCTCAATTCCAAGTGAAAATATCCAGATTATGAATCAATTGTCAATCACCCTTCCTTTCCCAATTCCAAGTGAAAGAATTCAAGATTTTGCATCATTAATCCACTCAATCAATTCAACCATTCAAACCCACAAACAATTCACAAGAAATTCGAATTCAATCAACCAAGGAAACAATTCATTCACATAAGTAAAATCTAGGGTTCATAGCCATCCAAGTATTTAAAAGTTTATTTTTTCTCTGCATTTCTCTGTTTTTCTTCATTGTATAAATTTCCCTTGTTTTCTTCATTTAATTCCAAATCTTCAATAATATCACCTAAAGCAAATAAGAGATAAAGGGAGTATAAATGGTGATTAAAACACCAAAATTTAACATAAAATCAAGCTCAAAATGATAATTATATAGAGCACAAATATGGAATATCAAACTCCCCCACACTTAGACATTGCTTGTCCCCAAGCAATACTACAAAACAACTAAGATATTTGAACAATAATCCACAAGAAATAACGAGTGTTTTGAAGTATTACAAAGGAATGTAAAACAGAGAAAGCATTACTTCTTGAGAAATCTCGAGCAATCCACACAATCAATCTAAAAGTCATCCTAAGTATCCATCACAAAGATTAAACAATCACCCCTTGTCTTACAATGCAAGCAAGAATCCGCGTGTGTGTATATGTCCAGTCAATGCAAATGTTCAACAATTATAAGAGTGAATTTCATGTTATTGGCCAAGGAATTCTCATTAAGATAGTATAATACCCCATAAGCCCGTCATTCACAAAACCTCTCCACTAATACGGTAACCAAAATTTAACCTCGATTAGGTAGGACTTTTATGCTTGTAATATTTGGCTCAGGGAAAGTTTAGACTGCCAAACGAAAGATAAGGAATTCAAAGTCAAACAAATGAGAGCTAAAGAGAAAGGAATAAGAGATAAAATAAAAGTAATAACCCTTATTAGCCACAAGGAATACCACCATTCCCCTACATTCAACCACAAACTCCCATTCTCTACCAAATCCCTTCACTTTGGATTCAACCACTTGCACATATTAAGCTTCAACTCACAATCTTTCAATCATCGCCAGTCTTTGTCAACTCATAAATTTAACCTCAATCATGACAAATTTCACAATAATAACAATGACAACATATAGACATCTTGAAGGCATCAAGAAATGTAAGAAGCCTTCTCAATAATAGACAAATATATAACAATGTTTTTTTTTCTTTTGTTTTTCTCTCTTTTTTTTTTTCGATTGAGGTGTAATCCAATTCTCGATCATATAAGGTCATCTCACCTCTCTTTCCCCCCTCTCTCTCTCTTTTTTTTTTTTCCATAAAGCCTATTTTTCCTATCATCTTCTATTCCACCCATTGTTTCAATTTCCACAATACTCTTTGCTAACTTAAGGGTAAACAATGAATTTAGCTCATGCAAAGAAGGGTTAAATATAAAGAGTGGAGCTTAAAATTTGAAAGAAGGAAAAATTTAGAACATATATTGGAAAATTTATGCACGAAGGCTTCAAGAAAAGGTACTACGGATAAAATAAAGAGCGGTGGCTAGAAAGGCTCAATCGGGACAAAGAAGGCCTATTACCATCATTTCGAGATCAAACTAAGGTTACTTACTCATTTCGCCTCAAGGCAAGTGAATGCGGGTTCTAGGGTAAAAGTTATGTTGAATTCTAAGGCTAATAACACAAGATTCAATTCCATAATCTTCACAACAAAAGTAAAGTGGAAATGTGCTTAAAAGATGAATTCCATGCAAGTAAGGAATACAAGGGGAGCTTACTTAATCTAAGTTTAAGATACTAGTTATGACCTTTCGAATGCTTGTATAATTACTCTTTGAGAAAAGATAAAACATGCAAGTCTTAAAGCACCTTGAAGATTCTAAAAATAAAAACAAGCAAATTCAACAAAAATCATGAAAATAGTCTATACTACTAAAGCCAACTCCCCCACACTTAAGACAACATTGTCCACAATGTTGGGAGAGAGATAAACAAAAGACTGCATAAATAAAAATATATGACATAAACTACAGAAGAACGCCACACCATACCACCAAACACAAAACGGTTAAAAAAATGGCTGTTTCGTACGTGAAGGCTGAGCGAACCCATATGAGCAGCAAGCTGCATATTCTATATACTTCACAGCAAAAGGAAATAAAAGAAAATTAGAAATAATGACATAATAAAAACTGAATAAAAAAACATGAAAATAAATAAATCAAAGGTCAAAAATAGAAAAGAAAAAACTCCCCTTCGTTCATAGACTGCCAGTTCCACCACTCGAGTTTGGGACAGCCCTGGAAAAAGTTGCCGCCAAAGCCCGGTGAGATAGGCTTTATGGGTGGGGTAGTGGTTTTCTTTGACATGCTTTCTTTTCCAAAATCAATCGTTAAGAGAAACTAAGCTACCAATGTGAAAACAAAAATGCCACAAATAATGTTAAAAGTAAAACACCAAAAAAAATGAAAAATTGCAAATTGCTAAACAAGAAAAATAATTATCACTAAAATTTAAAACAAAGGCTAATTAACTCTTAAACATGCTAAGTAACAAAATTAAATAAACTAACCACTAAATTAAAGAAAGTCTATAGTAAACTAATGGAGTGCAAAGTAATAAAGAAAATCACAAATTTAACAAGTTTTATTGTGGCATTTCATCAAACACATGGTAGGTATAAAAGAAAGCAAGAAAGAACCAACAAAAATGGGAAAGCAGAAAAAAAAAAAAAAGAACAATAACCCATGAACAGTAACCCGCGCCGCTTGGAGCACACCAAGCGGCGCCGTTTTAGTCCAGGATGCTACAGTGAAACGATGAATAGTACTTTTTTTTTTTTTTGCCAAACTCAACTACAAATTCAATAATAAAATTTAACAAAATAATTTATTACAAACTTAAAAATCATACCAAACAACACATTATAAAACTCTTCACAATTCAAGGAAATTAAAATTTTCAAACTCAAAACCACATTAAACACAATTATGTACAAAAAACATTATACAACAAGTCTCAAACACAAGAACAGATTAACAACATAAAATAAAAATTAAAACAAAAGAAAAAAATATGCACAAATGAAAAACGTTACTTGAAGAAGCTTACTCATCCCCTAAGTCAAGGGAGCACAAACATGATCGTCCCAAGTTCTTTCTCACTGCAGTATGATGAAGTTTGAGTCTATGTTTGCTTACCATTAAGGTTCCCTTTTCCGGATGATAGATTTCTACTACTTCATATGGGAGTACCTTACTTACCACAAATGGTCCAATCCACTTAGATTTAAATTTACTTGTGAACAACCGCCATCGCGAGTCATTCAATAAAACTTGCTCTCCCGACTTGAAATCTTGATTTTGGTCAATGTTTTGGTCTTGCTTTATTTTCACCTTTAATGAAGAATCTCTTGTACAATAGTTTTCCTCATTTCCATTGAAACCTTTCACATCAACTGCAATCTCTTCTACTAACTTATTCTTCTCCTTCTTTGCATCATTGCCTTTGATTAAAGATGGATTCAAAGAGTCTTTCACCAAGGTTTCCTGTAAAGAATTAGAGACATGAGCATCTATATCATCAATCTTACCATGAGAATGATTAGGATCTGAAGAATATTTCAAAGGTTTCAAAGCTTTAAATACGACCTCCTCATCTTCTACCCTAAGGGTCAACTTTCCTTCACTCACATTTATATTGGCCTTAGCAGTAGCTAGAAAAGGTCTTCCTAAGATCAAAGGAACCTCAACATTCTCATCCATGTCAAGTGTCACAAAATCAACAGGAAATATGAATTTATCAACTTTGACAAGCACATCTTCAACAATACCCCTAGGATGTCTAACTGAACCATCTGCAAATGGAATACTCATCTTAGTACGCTTTGGTTCACCTAGGCCTAATTGTTTGAAAACATTAAATGGTAGCAAGTTGATGCTAGCACCTAGGTCTGCCAATGATTTATCAAAAGAAAGACTACCAATAGTGCAAGGAATATTAAAACTCCCTGGATCTTTTAGCTTTTGAGGTAGCTTTCCCTTGTGTTGAAGGATGGCAGAGCACTCCTCATTCAATGTTACCGTTGAAAGTTCTTGAAGCCTCTTTCTTTTCGAAAGGACATCCTTGAGGAACTTAGCATATCTCGGCATCTGTGAAAGAATTTCAACAAATGGTAAGTTAATGTGCAATTGTTTGAATAGTTCAAGAAATTTACCAAGTTGCTCATCCTTTCTATCTCTTAGAAGTGCGGCGGGTATGGAATTCTAGGCTTGTACTTCGGAACCATCTTCTTCGAATGCTCTTCCTTCTTCTCAAGAACTGTTTCTTTAACTTGATTTTCACTTTCCCCCATGCCTTGGGATTCCACCTTACATTCCAAAGCATTTGATTTATTTTCACTTCCAAAAATCACCATATTCACATGTTCTCTTGGATTGGTAACTGTATTGCTAGGTAAAACTGCCCATTTGTCTTTCCGAAACAAGCTTCGCCAATTGACCTATTTGATTTTCCAAATTGTGAATGGAAGCTTGTTGGTTCCTCAGGGATGCTTCTTGATTTTGGAACCGGGCTTCAGTACTATCAATGAACTTTGTCATTAATTCTTCAAGGCTAGGCTTCACCGGTTGTTGGAAAGGTGGAGGAGGTTGATGTTGATAAGGAAGAGATATTTTGGGTTGGGAGTTTGATGAAACTTGGAAGCCGGAGGGATGAAATGGTCTTTGTTGCCCTTGGTTGCTCCATGAGAAGTTTGGATGATTCCGCCATTGTAACATCTCGTCCTATAATAATTTTTGTGTGATTAGTGTGTAATAGAATATATAATTTTTGGTAATATTAAATTCGGTAGTTTAATTTTTTGAGTCTTTCAAAAAAAAAAGAAGAAAAAAGAAGAAAAAAGAAGAAAAGAAAAAAAGAAAAAAAATAAAATATGAAATCATCAACTCAAGTGACACTTGGCCACTTGAATTGATGATTCATCAATTCTCCACTCGGCGACCGACTATTAAAGATCCTGGAGTTAATATATATATATTTGGTGGCCTTGTTTGCGGATTATTTCAATTTGGTTTGGTTGCTGACCATTCCTTTTCTTCTTTCTTTTCTTTGCTGTCGGCTTTTCTTTCTTTACTTTTTTTCTTTGTTGCTCTCGGCTTCTTCAATTTGCTCTTCTTCTTAATATGAATGTACTTTGCAATTAAGGTACGAATGCCTTCCATTTTCTTCAATTTCAAAATTTCCTTGTTTGTTTTATAATTTTTTTATATTTATAGTATAAATTATTTATTTATTAAAAATTGTTTATTATATATATATATATATATATTTTTACAATATAAAAGTCTCTATGTTTTAAAATTTGAAATAGATTGGATATTTGTGACATTTCATAGTTGAGTAATTTTAATATTCATGATAATTGTGATATTTTATTAAATATTTAAACATTGGAATAAATTTAGTACTTTTGAAATTATGATATTTGATATTTGAGAAAATTTAAGAACAGTTGATATTTATGGTATTTATGAAATTTTTATTAACTATACCATATATTTGATGATAGAATAAATAAAGTAAATAAATACTCTTTTGTTTTATTTTAATTTGAGTTAAGTTTCTTTGTTTTAGCTGCAACTTTTATATTTGACAATTTGAAATATTAAAAGTGACTAAATTTTGAGATTTGAGATTTAAATTAAAGCGATATTTTTATTCTCCTAAAATGATATTTTTATTCTATATATTTTTCTCTTACAAATTCCCTATGTAGTGTTTAAGAATATTTATTCTTTGTGAAATTTTATAATATATGTATATATATATATATATATATATATATATATATATATTACATTAATATAGATATAAAAATATTTGAAAATATAATAATATTATTATTGTATTATTTTATTATAATATAATGATATTGATATGTATGACTCTTCATGAGATTACATGATTATAGAATATTTAATAATTAAGTGTTTTTATAATTGTAAATGTAGGCTTAGATTTATGCCTAGAATATCCTGGAGAGACTCGTTCGATAATTTAGAATTTACCATCTTCAGGGTTTTTAATTAAAGGTTAACTATTTGGATTTGTAGAGAATTTGCATGTTTCGTAAAATAGCAAGTAACTTTAACACTTGCTACCAGGTGATTTTACAAATCCCAAACTCACTATATTTTTAGTGTTATCAAAATTTACTATTTGTAAGTGGTAATATATTATTTTATTCTAAGGATTTCTTTTACTACCTGTTATAAATTGGAGAGGTTCTCCACAAGAACTGCTTTAATTATTTGTTTTAAATCGGAGAAGTTCTCCACCATATATTCTTACTGGTGCCTTAGAAATATTTTGGAGCTGTGTTCCAAATAAGTATTTATTTAATTTGAATATTAAAATATTTGAACATGATCTACAAATGTAAGTGATCTTCGAAAAATATTTTATTGTGTAATTTTAGAAAGTCATGTGCATTTTCATGGCATATTTAGAAAACTTGCATTTACATGTTTGAACTGGCAGGCGGTTGTTATTTTGAAGCTATGTTGAAATTTGAGTTGATTATGAATTTGGAATCATTTGGATGGCTACTTGAGTGGCCTTTATGTTTGAAAATGTGCATAAAAACTCCGTCCTGACCAGATATGATTTGGATATGATCTGAGCCTGAAGCGTCAGTGGATTGCACTGTACGTGGCTAGTCCCCCGTACTAGGGCCTCTTCCGCTGGCGTGGAACGAGCAAACTGTGTCTTGTGGATCCACTTGATGAGGACGTAGTATGTCATGGAAGGCGTGGCCCAACTGGTACTACGGGTTTCTGTCTGCGGTCACTTAATAGAGAGTCAGGAGGGGCTCAATGTTAAAGTTGATCACCAGGGTTGGACTGGTAGGTGCCTAGATCCTTATCCTGGGGTTTGTTTGGGGAGGCATAAGGTAGTCTGTAAATCGAACGTTCGTCCTGATGTATGGCTGGTATTGACTACGGGATGCCGGGATTTGTTTCTTGATGACCCCGTTATTGGCTCCGATAATTCTACCATTGAGCAAGAATATGAATCTTTGTCATGTTTGAGAAATTTTGGTTTGAGGAGCTATGCTGAGCCCAAACCTGATCATGAGATTTTGTGTATTATTTTGGAACAAGAAAACTTAATTAAATATAAAACACTTTTAAAATACTATGCATATACGTCTACCCTCATATTCTGGAAACCTCATATTTTGGAAACACACCAGCACACACGTGAACTCACTGAGCTTTCTAGCTCACACGTGTTTTTGTTTAATGATTATTTTCAGATGTCATAAATCATGGATCAGAATAGCGATTCTTTGATTTACTTCGGAGTTAGCTTGTTGAAGGGCTCACATATGTATTCAACCAGTTTGTGCCCTTTTCTGTTACATTTCGCTAGAGAGCGAGAGAAGTCTGTTTTACAACCATTTGTAAATGAAGGTTGAACTTAGATAGTATAAGATATAGGATCTACTTATATATTTATACACTTCCGCTAATGTTTTCTATAATTGTATCATATTGTATTATATGTATACTTTTCTCCTTCATTTTCCTCCGAACGGATTCGTAGTTACACACATTAATGCCGAGAGGCACGCTGGTACCTTATTCAGCCGCAGTGGAACCTAGCGGAGGATTTGGGGGTATCACAGTTGGTATCAGAGCTTGAGGTTCATTACTAAGTTTGAATTTGTAGATCCTAAATAAGTCATAGGTGTTGTTATGTAAGTCTTAACAGTTCAGAGATGATTCTTTATTTCTAGTGCTATGGGAGATAGTTCCAAAGGGACATGTGTCGCGGCTGGTAGATGTGTTTGAGGGTAAGTCGGTAGATTGGCTTACTGCGTGAGCCTCATAATTGGTGGATATATTGAGGATGACCTTAGTAAAGTATCCGGTGAGCCTGAACTTATCAAGTCAGTCGAAATACTTTCGACGGAGAGATTGTCAATGGAGAGGGGTTACTAGATTCACCAAATCTTGTTGACCCTACTTACTACTATTTTTGAAGCATTCTCTATATTTGTTCGAACAATCTTTTATTCTTGATTTTTGTCACCATTGCCTGAGTTGGTTAGTCCATATTTCTTTCTTTAATATGTGTTATATAAGCATCATATCTAAGCAATGGAAGAGCTTTTTATGAGGTTAAAAAGGGAGTTACGATGATTAGATTGTCTACTGAGCTCTTTATGCCGCAATAGAAAATATGGGGCTATTAAAGATGACATGTTAGAAGAGCTGTTAGATATGATGGTTGAAGTTTATGATGCTTATCTACGTGAAATTGATGAAGTAATTCAGGATCATGAAAGTTTGATTACGTGGTAAGATAAGACTTTGACGTCTGCCAAAGCTTAGTCTCCAGAGATTCTAGAGTATTTAAGGGTTCGAGCAGAATTCTCATGCAGTCGTGACCCTTGGATAAAGACCTTTATTTGATTATTTGTATACTTTCTCTTTTGTTATATGTCTATGTGTGTGTAGGATTATCTGAATCTTGACCATATTTCATTAGGGCTTGGGATTGTATAGGATCTCGAATTTTCTGGTATAGTGAGCCGTTGCTTAAGTATTTTGTATGTTTTAAATCAGATTACCTGGTAGGTCATATATCTTCGGCCTCTAACGCTATGGTTGGTCTATGAATATATGGATATACAACACAACTCTTTCTGGACATGATATCTGTTTTCTTTGATATTATAATTATGAGTAGATATTAGATATATTTATATGAGCTGTGCTTTTGTGTAGAGAGTAAATTACAAATCTTTATACACACACACTAAGTTAGTTACGGTAGAAACCTATGATATCTGTTTTCTTTATACACGGTAGACAAGACTTAGGTTTCCCGCTATCTTTCATCACTATGTTTGTTATTACTCTATTAAATATTTTTCTCATCAAACTAGAGTATTTATACATCTTGGATTCTTACATTTGTTTGTAAGCATGCCTTTTGTACTATATATCTCTACATCTTTCTACGTGATAGATTATCAGATAATGGTTCGTACACTGATGCAAGGCTTTAGAGTATCTGAGAAAAGACATATCCTGAATGTCTTATTTATGTTTGGAACATAGGATTGCTTGGGACATTGGTTGCTTTATCTTTAAAAGAATATGATGTGATATTATGAATGGACTGATTATTTAAATAGTATGCATAAATGGAGTGTAAGCAGAAAATAGTCATATTTAGTCGACCAGGTCAGTCAATTCTTGAGTTCTAAGGCAAAGAAAACTAAGGCAGAGATTTGTTTAATTTCTGAAATGGAAGTTAGGAATATTAAGTATATTTATTGAATAAGCATAGAGAAGTTGAAGTTGGATTCGATATTCGTGGTTAAGGAATTTAAGGATTCTGTCCAAAGAAATTGAGAACTTTATCTCCAAGCGAGAAGTGGAGTTCAGTATTGAGTTGAAACTATGGCCAAAATATTGTATTGAATGATACAAGGAGCATTAAAAGAGTTCAAGGAAAAGTAAGATCTATTGCAGCAAGGGTTATCCACCCAAGTGCATCTCCATGGATAGCACTGTGTTATGTGTTAAAAAGAAAGAGAAAATCTTGGAAATGTGTATAGACTATTGGAGATTGAATAGTGTCTGAGCCCACAAGAACAAATATCCACTGTCATTCACTGATGATTCGTTTGATCAGCTTGAGGGATTGAGTGCTACTCTAAATTGATTTAAGACACGAATATTATACAATACGAGTGAAAGCACAAGATGTTCCTAAGACTGCTTTAACACTTGATATGGGCATTAGGATTTTATGGTCATGCCCTTTAGACTAAAGAATACACTAGCTATTTCATGGATCCGATGCGTAGAATCTTTCACCTTTATCTGAATCAATTTGTCGTTGTTGTCATTCATGATAACCTTGGATACTTACCAAATCTTGAGATACATGAGCAACATCTCAAAACCATAGGGTAGACTCTTCGGGTATGTAACTTGTATGCTAAATTCAGTGAATACGAGTGTTGGATGGAACAAGTAACTTTCTCCGATTACACTATTACATGTGAAGATATATCTTTGGTGCCACCAAGGTAGAAACAATGACATGTTGGGAATAATCCAAAAACACCAACCAGAATACGTAGCTCCTTCAGAATAACTGTTTGTCATAAAAATCTCTATACCTTTGATACAGTTAACATGAAAAGCAATTGAATTCTAGTGGATTGATAGTTGTGAGAAAAGTTTTCAGGAACTACTACGATAACTCATTTTAGAACAAATTTTCATCTTGCTAGATTCGAGCAATGAATATTTCTTGCACAGAGATAACTTGAAAGAATGTTTGCAATTGTGTTGATGTAGAAAGGAAAAATAGTTGCTTATAGTTCTAGAAAATTAAAGGAGGGTGTGCAGAATTACTGAACCCAAGACTTGCTATTTACAGGAATATGTTTCGCCTTGCAAACCTATAGATATTATTGATATGGGCCAAGTATGAGATTCACATTGATTACAAAAGTTTAAAGTATTTAATTTTGTAGAAGGATTTGAATATGCGACAACAGTGTTGGATAGAGTTGTTAGACAACTATACGTATCCCATTCTTTACCACTTCGAAAAGGCCAATGTGTTAACATATGCTCTAAATAGACAGGTTAAGATAACAAGTTTGATCATAACAACTATTTTACTGCAAGATATTTGAGATGTCCAAAAGAACAAATGAGTTTCAAGAATTCAAGCAACGAATAGAAACCCAGAAACAGCCAGACTTTCAGTTTGGACAAGATAATGGGAGCTTTTATTTTCGATGGCGATTGGATCCATAATACAAGGAACTTAAGTAGAATATTCTAGAAAATGCACACAAAACTAAGTACGCCATGCATCCAGGTTAAAGCCAAATGTACAAGGATTTGGAGTCAAAATTTTGGTGGAATAGAATGAGGAAGTAAATAACTGCATATGTATCAACTTGTTTTACCTGTCAAAGGGTGAAGGCTAAACATCAGAAGTTAGCAGGACTGTTGCAACCTTTATCGATGCCTGAATAGAAGTAAGAACATGTTCTCATGAATTTTGTTGTGAGATTACCTCGAACAAAAGGACAAAAAGATGTCATTTGGATAATTATTGATCGACTGATTGAAGTAGCACATTTTCTTGCTGTTAATAAGATATATCATTGGATAAGTTAGCTCAGTTGTACGAAAATGAAATAGTAAGGTTGCATAGAGAACATATTGATGATATTTTGAATTGAGACCCAAGATTTACCTATCGATTCTGACCTAAACTTTATGCTGCTCTAAGAATCAACTTGAATTATAATACCTCACAGCATCCACAAACAAAAAGAATAATTCAGACATTGGAAGATATTTTAGGAGCATGCACTTTGAATTTTGGAAACAAATGGATTGAGAATTTGCTTGTACAGAAATTGGTTATAATAATACTCATCAATTGGTATGGCATATTTTGAGATATTATATGACAGAAAGTGCAGAACATCCCTATATTAGGATAAGGTTGGGGTTTGATCTTATTAGAAATAAAGAAATTTGATGCTGAAAGTGAAAGAAACGCAAAAAACAAGTAAGGAGTAGCCATTGTAGACTTACAGTGGCTAAAAGTAAACAAAAGAGTTATGCCGATCTCCGAAGAAGAGAACTCGAGTTTGAAGTTGAAGATAAGGTATTTCTGAAACTAACATCTCACCAGAGAAGATATGAACCTCCAAGAAGAGGAAAATTGAGTCCAAGATCTGTTGGGTCATTTGAATTTCAAAGCAAAATCGATAAAATGGCATATCTATTAACATTACTGGAAGACCTGTCTAGAGTACATAATGTGTTTGAAGTGTCATAACTGGCAAGTATCGACCATCACCAGATCATGTTTTGAATGAAGAAGTATTGGAATTGAAAGCAGATTTAACACATGAAGAAAAGACCGGCACGAATTGTAGAGCGTAGCTTAAAAGAGTTGAGAGGAAAGTAGATCTTAATGTGTAAATTAATTTGGAGACATCATGGGATTGAAGAGCTAACCTGGGAAACCGAAGAGTATATACGAAGAAAACATCTCAAATAGTTAGGTATATGTATTTGAATTTCGAGGGCGAAATTCTTTTAAGGAGGGAGGAATGTACCCTCTCGTCCTATAATAATTTTTGTGTGATTAGTGTGTAATAGAATATATAATTTTTGGTAACATTAAATTCAGTAGTTTAATTTTTTAAGTCTTTCAAAAAAAAAAGAAGAAAAAGAAGAAAAAGAAGAAAAGAAAAAAAGAACAAAATAATAAAATATGAAAGCATCAACTCAAGTGACACTTGGCCACTTGAATTGATGATTCATCAATTCTCCACTCGGCGACCGACTATTAAAGATCCTAGAGTTAATATAAATATATTTGGTGGCCTTGTTTGCGGATCATTTCAATTTGGCTTGGTTGCTGACCATTCCTTTTCTTCTTTCTTTTCTTTGCTGTCGGCTTTCCTTTCTTTTCTTTTCTTCTTTGTTGCTCTCGGCTTCTTCAATCTGCTCTTCTTCACAATATGAATGTACTTTGCAATTAAGGTACGAATTCCTTCCATTTTCTTCAATTTGAAAATTTCCTTGTTTGTTTTATAATTTTTTTATATTTATAGTATAAATTATTTATTTAGTAAAAATTGTTTATTTTTTATATATATTTTTACAATATAAAAGTCTCTATGTTTTAAAATTTGAAATAGATTGGATATTTGTGACATTTAATAGTTGAGTAATTTTAATATTCATGATATTTGTGAGATTTTATTAAATATATAAACATTGGAATAAATTTAGTACTTTTGAAATTATGATATTTGATATTTGAGAAAATTTAAGAAAAGTTGATATTTATGGTATTTATGAAATTTTTATTAACTATACCATATATTTGATGATAGAATAAATAAAGTAAATAAATACTCTTATGTGTTATTTTAATTTGAGTTAAGTTTCTTTGTTTTAGTTACAACTTTTATATTTGACAATTTGAAATATTAAAAGTGACTATATTTTGAGATTTGAGATTTAAATTAAAACGATATTTTTATTCTCCTAAAATGATATTTTTATTCTATATATTTTTCTCTTACAAATTCCCTATGTAGTGTTTGAGAATATTTATTCTTTGTGAAATTTTATAATATATATATATATATATATATATTACATTAATATACATATAAAAATATTTGAGAATATAATAACATTATTATTGTATTATTTTATTATAATATAATGATATTGATATGTATGACTCTTCATGAGCTTACATGATTATAGAATATTTAATAATTAAGTATTTTTATAATTGTAAATGTAGGCTTAGATTTATGCCTAGAATATCCTAGAGAGACTCGTTCGATAATTTAGAATTTACCATCTTCAGGGTTTTCGACTAAAGGTTAACTATTTGGATCTGTCGAGAATTTGCATGTTTCGTAAAATAGAAAATACTTTAACACTTGTTACCAGGTGAGTTTACAAATCCCAAACTCACTATATTTTTAGTGTTATCAAAATTTACTATTTGTAAGTGGTAATACATTATTTTATTCTAAGGATTTCTTTTACTGCCTGTCATAAATTGGAGAGGTTCTCCACGAGAATTGTTTTAATTATTTGTTTTAAATCGGAGAAGTTCTCCACTATATATTCTTACTGGTGCCTAAGAAATATTTTGGAGCTGTGTTCCAAATAAGTATTTATTTAATTTGAATATTAAAATATTTAAACATGATCTACAAATGTAAGTGATCTTAGAAAAATATTTTATTGTGTATTTTTAGAAATTCATGTGCATTTTCATGGCATATTTTGAAAACTTGTATTTACATATTTGAACTGGCAGGCGGTTGTTATTTTGAAGCTATGTTGAAATTTGAGTTGATTATGAATTTGGAATCATTTGGATGGCTACTTGAGTGGCCTTTATGTTTGAAAATGTGCATAAAAACTCCGTCCTGACCAGATATGATTTGGATATGATCTGAGCCTGAAGCGTCAGTGGATTGCACTGTACGTGGCTAGTCCCCCGTACTAGGGCCTCTTCCGCTGGTGTGGAACGCGCAAACTGTGTCTTGTAGATCCACTTGATAAAGACGTAGTATGTCAGGGAGGGCATGGCCCAACTGGTACTACGGGTTTCTGTCTGCAGTCACTTAACAGAGAGTCAGGAGGGGCTCAATGTTAAGGTTGATCACTAGGGTTGGACTGGTAGGTGCCCCATATCCTTAGCCTGGGGTTTGTTTGGGGAGGCATAAGGTAGTCTGTAAATCAAACGTTCGTCCTGATGTATGGCTGGTATTGACTACGGGATGCCGAGATTTGTTTCTTGATGACCCCGTTATTGGCTTCGGTAATTCTACCGTTGAGCAAGAATCTGAATCTTTGTCATGTTTGAGAAATTTTGGTTTGAGGAGCTATGCTGAGGTGTCTTGATTCGTTCAGACTTTCCATCTAATCCCAAACCTGATCATGAGATTTTGTGTATTATTTTGGAACAAGAAAACTTAATTAAATATAAAACACATTTAAAATACTATGCATATACGTCTACCCTCATATTCTAGAAATCTCATATTTTGGAAACACACCAGCACACACGTAAACTCACTGAGCTTTCTAGCTCACACGTGTTTTTGTTTAGTGATTATTTTCAGATGTCATAAATCATGGATCAGAACAGCGATTCTTTGATTTGCTTCGGAGTTAGCTTGTTGAAGGGCTCACATATGTATTCAACCAGTTTGTGCCCTTTTCTGTTACCTTTCGCTAGAGAGCAAGAGAAGTCTGTTTTACAGCCATTTGTAAATGAAAGTTGAACTTAGATAATATAAAATATAGGATCTACTTATATATTTATACACTTCCGCTGATGTTTTCTATAATTGTATCATATTGTATTATATGTATACTTTTCTCCTTCATTTTCCTTCGAACGGATTCGTTGTTGCACACATTAGTGCCGAGAGGCACGCTGGTACCTTACTCAGCCGCAGTGGAACCTAGCGGAGGAGTTGGGGATATCACAGCCACCCCGGATTATAAGTATTACTATAAGGATTGTTGGGTTGCCTTCCTCCTCCAAGGAAATCCACATGCTCCGTTGATGCATTAGAAGTCCCCATGGTTTGGCACTCATGATTTGGATGACTACCTCCGCAAAAATCACAAGCCATCATTACTTGGGAGGTTTGAGATGACAAACTCAAGCTCTTAATCTTCTTATATAGTGCATCGAATTTAGCCTCCAAAGCCTTCATCATATCTACATTGTGTATTCCACTAGGCTTGACATTCGGTCTTGGATTCCCCCATTGGTAGTTGTTCATGGCAATGTTTTCAATAAGGTCTTGTAACTCCTCCGGTGTCTTCAAACTGGTAGTACCTCCCGAAGAAGCATCAATGAGTTGCTTGGAAGGGAAATTTAATCCACTATGGAATGTTTGCATTTGAAGCCCCAAATCTAGACCATGATGTGGACATTTCCTCAATAGCTCCTTCCATCTCTCCCAAGAATCATATAAACTTTCACTCTCCATTTGTTGAAAAGAGAAGATATCATTCCTTAGCTTTGCAGTCCTTGCCGGAGGGAAATATCTAGCGAGGAACTTCTCGGCAAGATTGTTCCAAGTAGTGATGGAACCTGGTGGAAGTGATTTTAGCCATGACTTGGCCCGGTCTCTCAATGAAAATGGAAATAATCAAAGGCGGATGGCATCTTCGGAAGCCCCATTAATCTTGAAAGTATCACATATCTCCAAAAAGTTGGCAATATGAGCATTCGGGCCTTCGTCCGGTAAACAATCAAATTGCACCAATTGTTGAACCATTTGGATGATATTCGGTTTGATCTCAAAATTGTTGGCTTCAACTCTTGGTCGGGCAATGCTTGACTCCGCTCCTAACAACGAAGGTCGTGCATAGTCTCCCATTGTCCTTGGTCTTGTGTTTCCGTAATGTGCCATAGTATTCTCAATTTGAGGATTTTCACGTTCACCTTCAATTCCTTCAAGTATCACCTCTAGGTTTATACCCCTTGGATCCCAATAAAAAATCTGCTCAACTTCGGAATTAAGTTGATTCAATTCTCCCGAATTACTTGAGGTCATAAACCAAAAGAATTCACACATTCACCACAAATAAAGTAAAAGTTTAGCTCAAAGAACACTTACTTAAAATAGAACAAAAACAGAGAAACATATGCTAAGAACTCCAATTCACTAATGACTTACAAAATTACAAACAAGACAACAAATACTAACACTAGCAATAGGTATTATAACAACAAATAAGTAAAATGACTAAATCAATAGATTTCAAGCTTTCCTAATATTAACCAAGATCCCCGGCAACGGCGCCAAAAACTTGTTGTGTTTTATTTCTATGCCTTTATGCTAAATTTTTATCACAATCTCTAACAATTTGCACAAATACTAGGCAAGTGCACCTATCGTTATGAGTAGTACAGTGGCATGTAAATTCAAATGTCGAATCCACGGGGGTGGTTAAATATCATTACTCACTTTCTATTCTATTGTTTAGCCTATCAAAATTGCTTGTGAAAATGGTTGAAATTACTACTATGAATAGAAGTCTAACTTAGCTAATTAAACCAACTTAACTAATTTTTGTTTGCAAGAGAGAATTCAATTGAGAAAACAATACTTGGATGGTTAATCCCCCTAGAATTACCTATGTGATAGAAATGTCCCTTGGTTGATAAATTTCACTTCTTATGTTTGATGAAATTGCAATGATAGAACTCACTCTATCTCTAGATTAAAGTTCTCTACTCTTAGATTAATTAGTTGAAATCTCTTTCTAACCAATTCAACCCAGGAATGCATTAAGAATTGTGAATTTTCAATTAGATTTCTCTAATTATCAAGAAGATGTTTAGGTTTCTATCTCTAGTTAACTAAATCATCTTCATTGTTTGTGTATGGTCTATTTCACCCTTCCTTTCTCAATTCCAAGTGAAAATTTTCAGATTATGAATCAATTGTCAATCACCCTTCCTTTCTCAATTCCAAGTGAAAGAATTCCAGATTTTGCATCATTAATCCACTCAATCAATTCAACCATTCAAACCCACAAACAATTCACAAGAATTTCGAATACAATCAACCAAGGAAACAATTCATTCACATAAGTAAAATCTAAGGTTCATAGCCATCCAAGTATTTAAAAGTTTAGCTCATCAACATATTACAAATCAAAGAACATAAAACAACAAAGAAAGAGGAGGAATTGCTCATTTTCATGGTTGAAATCTCCTCTCTTCTTCAAGGTTGAAGTTCTTCACGATTTTGTTGAGAAAGTTGCAGCTTTTTCCATGAATCTTTAAGGTAGATGTTCTCCTTCTTCAAGGATTCAATCTTCTCTCTTGATTTCTCTTGCAAGATTGATGGATTGGAAGAAGAATTTGGTGTGTTTTCTTGGTGTTTTGCTCTTTTCTGTCCACTACAATCGGCTGCTCTTGTTTCTGCCCTAAAGGGGTATGAAAATCTTCCCCAAAAGAAAGAGAAATGCAGCTTAAAATCAGCATCAGATCGACACAAACAACACCGCTTATATCACACCAAACGGCCCCGCTTGCCCCCAGTTTTTGTGCAAGTTTCTGCTGCCCGACTGTGACACTGTTTTGCTTTCTAGGTGCATTTAGACCACTATATCAGCTGATCTAGGTATTGATGTCTTCATAAACATTGTATATCAGGAGCTTATCTTTCCACATAGATTTGAAGCACCTCAATTGGGCATCTAGCACTCAAGATATGAGCATTATACCGAACTGTGTCAAAAATGGAACCCAATGCAGAACAGTGATTTTGCATCATAAGTAGGGTAGGAAAATGAACTCCGATTGACACACATGTTACCATTCTGCAAACTTCCGAATGTCCTATATAATTGTCTAGAATACCATGTTTGCATTTGAAATCTTTATGAAGGTCAAAATCGCACGTGAAAATTCTCTACCGGTCTATTTGTTCTCTGCATTTCTCTGTTTTTCTTCATTGTATAAATTTCCCTTGTTTGCTTCATTTAATTCCAAATCTTCAATAATATCACCTAAAGCAAATAAGAGATAAAGGGAGTATAAATGGTGATTAAAACACCAAAATTTAACATAAAATCAAACTCAAAATGATAATTCTATAGAGCACAAATATGGAATATCACAAGTCTTATAGTCTTAAAGTCACAATGCAAGAACAACTCTATTATTTGAAGATTGAAGAGGTTGTTGAAGATAACTGAAGGCATTGAAAACTTGGAGTGTAGGGCATAAATGCTAAATAGGTAAATTCTTATGTAAACCCTACACTTCATGTCATGGAACCTATTGAATACATAAGAGAGCACAAAACTTGTTTTTGAAATGGTTTTGAATGAACTTTTTGATAACAAGTATATTTTTGAAGTCTCAAATGATTTTAAGTAACCTTTGGATGATTAAAATATTTTGGTAACGATTTTTTTGTTTGAAAATGCTTAAATGAATTATCTATTTATACAAAAAGATTTCAATGTTATTAAGGATGATTTTTAAATGATTTGACAAAGTTTGATAAGTTTGGATGCAAGTTTGGACATCCAAACTTTGAAAATGATCACACTGCTTCCAGAGAAATTCGGACGCAAGTTCGGACGCATGAGAAAAAGTTCGGACGTCCAAACTTTCTCTAATTGCATGGTTACTGTTTTTCCAGAGAATTTCGGACGAATGTTCGGACGCATAAGGAAAAGTTCGGACGTCCGAACTTTTCCAGATAGCTTGGCACAGTATAGTTCGGTGATCCTTGAGACATTGACTCAAGGTTATTTGTAGATATGAAATCCTTTGGTAGGGTGAACCTTGTTTGTAAATTTGCAAAGGAGGTTGTGAGTGTAAAACCATTGTGTGGTGAGCCTCTTATGTAATTGTTGAACTTGAGCATATAGTAGATTGTTTGAAATCCTTGAGTGTAGGCTGAAGGTAGTGGACGTAGATCTTGAAGAGATCGAACCACTATAAATTGCTTGTGCTTATTGTTCTTATATTGTTTATTGCTTTGACATTGATTGATATATTTTCTTATTGCAACAAACACACATAATCTGGTATAGCTTAAAATTGTAAAAGAAATTATTTTTAAAAATTAGCTAAAGACCTAATTCACCCCCCTCTTAGGTCTTTCAATAAAGTATCCTACAAATCATGCCTCTATATACTTTTTCATCAATGTTTTTACCTTTCTTATCTTTGTCAAGTTTGGTTGATGAACTCATTGGAGTGTTTATACTTTTTGATTGGTCCATTCCAAATCTCTTCAAGAGTTATCCCATCATGCTCATTTCAAACTCGCTTTGCATTAACTTGAAAAATTCCTCATAAAGTGAAGTATTAGTAACTCCAAATATGATGTCATCAACATATATTTGCACAAATAAAAGATCGTTGTTACAAGAGGTTTTTGTGAAAGGAGTAGTGTCAATTTTTCATTTGAAAATTCTTTTGAAAGAAGAAAACCACTCAATCTTTCATACAAAGCTCTAGGAGCTTGTTTTAAACCATACAAAGCTTTGGAAAGTTTGAAGACATGGTTAGGATACTTTTTAGAAACAAAACCGGGAGGTTGTTCCACATAAATCTCTTTTTCGATGAAACCATTTATAAAAGCACTTTTCACATCCATTTGAAATAACACAAAAACTTTGAAGCAAGAAAATGTCAAAAGCATTCTTATAGATTCAAGTCTAGCTACGAGAGTAAAAGTTTCATCATAATCAATGCCATCTTCTTGATTGAATCCTTGGGCTACAAGTCAGCCTTGTTTCTAACCACTTCTTCGGATTCATTAAGTTTATTTCTAAAAATCCATTTTGTACCAATAACGGGGTGATCATGGGGTGTTGGGACAAAAATCCAAATTTTTTTTCTTTTAAATTGATTTAATTTCTCTTGCATGGCAACAATCCATAAATCATCAAATAATGCATCATTAATATTTTTAGGCTCACTGTAAGATAAAAGTGCAAAGATACATCACCAATGATTTGCTCCTTAGGTTGAGCTTTTGCATATCTTAGATCCTTTGGTAGCTCTTGATCTCCACTAGGTTGATTGTCTTGCTCTTGCTCAATCATTTCTTCTTCATTGGCATGATCTTCCAAGGTTGTAGTTTAAAGATGAGTTTGATTATCATTCATAGATGTACTTACATCATCATCATCTTTTCTATCCAAGTGGATGTTAGATGCATCGAAACACACATGTACGGTTTGCGCGACACATAAGGTTCTTTTATTGTAAACTCTATAAGCTTTCTTGTTAGAGGAAGAACCAATGAATATGTCTTCATCCGATTTTCTATTAAACTTTCCCATGTTGTCACGCATATTTAATATGAACCACTTGCAACCAAACACATTGAAATAGGCAATAGGTGGTATTCTACCAAATAGAAGTTCAAAAGGTGTTTTTTTCAAAAATTGCCTCAAAAGAATTCTATTCATAACATAGCATGTGCTATTTACGGCTTTGGACCAAAAGTATTTTGGCAAAGAATTCTCACAAAGTATAGACCTAGCCATTTCTTGTAAAGTACAATTTTTCCTTTCAACAACCCAATTTTTTTGAGGTGTTTTGGTAACTGAAAAGTTGTGAACAATACCATTTTCATTACGAAGTTTAGTAAAATCTTGATTGTAGAATTCTCTCCTGTGGTCACTTCTAATAGAGATTAATTTGCAATCAAAGGAGGTTTGAATCTTTTTGAAAAGTTCCACAAATTCATGAAATGTTTCATCTTTTTGAGATAAAAAGAGTACCTAAGTGTCTTGAAAAACATCAACAATTACATATGCATGCCTCTTACCACCAAGACTGGTAGTCCTCATTGGTCCAAATAAATCTATATGAACAAGGTCAACGGGTTTTAATGTTGAAACCATTTTCTTGGTTTGAAAGATGTTTTTGTTTGTTTTCCATATTGGCATGCATCACAAACGCATTTTTCTGAAAACGCATTTATGATGAATGACAAGGCACTTAACATTATTTGCAACAAGTTCATCAAAATATAACGCATATACATTCCCAACTCTATTTGCAACAAAAATGATTTTCTCACTTACACTATCAAGAATGGTACATGTATCACACTTAACTTTGCATCCATTGTCTCATAATCGACTTATGCTAAGCAAGTTACATTTCAGGTCATCAATAAGTAAAACTTGTTTAACGACAGGGGAAGATCCTTTACCAATATTACCTACTCCAAGAATTCTTCCTTTCTTCTTACCACCAAATGTGACGAATCCATCACTTGTGGCTTGAAATTT
Organism: Rauvolfia tetraphylla; assembly: GCA_030512225.1. Classification (NCBI taxonomy): domain Eukaryota; kingdom Viridiplantae; phylum Streptophyta; class Magnoliopsida; order Gentianales; family Apocynaceae; genus Rauvolfia; species Rauvolfia tetraphylla. The sequence continues at coordinate 4,737,239 of JAJQKT010000004.1, read as the reverse complement.
ACTAATGAGTGAGGCACCCCCTATCATATACCTTGAGCATCAACTATCAAGAAACATCTTTGTGGCACTTGATCTTGAGGGAATATTCACCTACACCAAATGAGAGGAAGTGATTTTTGGTACCCACATTTTCTTGGGTCCAAGGGGGTTAGTGATAGTTCCCTTGGCTCTCCAAATAGTCTTAACACCACTCTCAACCTTTCTTTTTATAAAACACCTAGTGGCCTTGTAGCCATTTCTATCACAATATGTACAACATGAATGAGGCATAGAGGTAGATGTAGCTTTGACAGAGTAATTTTTGTATTTTGAAGCATTGTTGACATGATTGTATCCGAGACCATTTTAGCAAAAGGGAATCTTTGATATCCAAGAAGTTTGTCAAGATTATCTCTGCCATTTGTAAATTTTTCTACACATGGAGTGAGATCATTAGTTTTCTTTTTAAACACATCGTAATCCACAATGATTTTCTCTAAGCAATATATTTGGCACAAAGAGATTTGTTCTCAATAGATATATTGTGTAAAGAAACATTTAAAACTTCTTTCTCAATATTTAAACAATCAATGGATTCAAGAACTTTTATGTTATCACAAAATAATTTTGAATTCTCCTTCAATAAATTTTCAATTTTGAATCTCATTTTTTTTTTTGAAACCTTCTTCAATTCACTATACATTCTACAAAAAATTCACTAGGATCATCAATATCATCATCACAATGTGTAGAAGTTGAAGGAATAGAATGTACCTCATCATCTATAGCCCTGAAGCACACATTTGCTCTTTCATCATGGTCATCTCTACTATCTTTATTGGCTTGTTGATCCCAAGTTCCGACCAATCCTTTGCCTTCCTTAATAGACTTCTTCTTCTTAAATTTAGCATCTCTTTCTTTTCCCATTGCTTTAGGGCAATCGGCAATCCTTGCTTCATAGTAAATAATTCAATATATGTCACAAGCATAGCAAGCTTTGACTCCTTCACTTGATTGGTACCTTCATGAGTTACTTGAACAAGTCTCCACATGTCATGTGCAATGTCACATCTGCTTACTCAGTTGTATTCATTGACTTCCAAAGCACAACATAAAATGTTCATAGCTTGGTAGTTCAAAGTCATCGTTCTTTAGTCACTTTCATCATATTCATCCATAGGCTTTGGTCCCTTTGTGACTCCATCGGTTCGCATCCTCATTGGTATTTAAGGTCCTTTCTCAATGATATTCCACAAATCAAAGTTAATAGAACAAATGCATATCTTAATTCTAGATTTTCAATACCTATAATTTGTTCCATCAAATAAGGGAAGTCTATTTGTGGAAGATCCTTCCAAATAAGTAAGTTTGAAATATTAGTCATAGGATCTTATCATCTAGGTGGTAAAGCCTTTGCAAAAGAAGTTCAGGTTCTGATATCAATTGAAAGACCTAAGAGGAAGGGGAGTGAATTACGTATTTAGCTAATTTTTGAAAACTTTTTCCTTTTTGACAAAGTTGATTTGAAGGATGATTGGGATCAAATACTTCACAATATATGCAAGTCAAATGCAGTAAGAGTCAACTCCAAAGAAGGTACAGAACAAGAGACAACACAAGCAATTTATAGTGGTTCGATCGCTCAAGATCTACATCCACTACCTTGATCATCCAACTCAAGAATTTTAACCAAATTCAACTAGAATCACAGGTTGATCAAATCGAACAATAGATGCTCACCCTTAAAACATTTTACACTACAACCTCTTCTTAAATATAACTAATCAAGGCTCACCCTAACATAAGAATTTTATATCAACAAAATAACTTTGAAAGTAACAATTAAATTAAGTATGAGATAGGGAAGTTATGAACAACTTGGTAGACGATAATAAATTAGCACACCTTCATCTTTTTGTGCAAGGAATCTTGAATTTGAACTTTTTAACATAAGACAAAAAAGGACTTTTTGATATAGAATGATTGGGAAGAGTCAAGAATCGTTAAAGCTCAAAAACTGCTCAGAAAGCTAAATTCATGTCTTATATAAGGTTTGAAAATCGGTTGCAACGTTCAAATAATGACTAGTAATAGTAAAATTCGGATGACCGAATTTGGGCATCTGCATCTAAACCTTCCTCTGAAATTTTTCTATTTTGAGACTGTCAGGGTAAATTCGATTACCCAAATTTAGACGCAAGTGTTCGAATGGTCATTCGAATTTAGGCGCTTAAAGGATGTATCAGTGATATTTCCCCTTATATTTTTTTGTAAAAGAAGATGCTTGATTTTAAAGTCGTTGCTTTTCGACATATAATAGGTTTTTCTAATTGCATTTTTGTTAGTAGAGTTGGTTTATGTGGGGGACTCCTCTATTAGATTTCTCATCTTGTAGACGACACTTTGCTTAGTTATTATACTTGTCACACTGACTCCATAATAACAGATCATCACTCAAAAGCCACTTGGCGGTTTATTGAGTTTTATAAAAATCTAGATCCCAAACTTCGTCTTGTCTCAGGGGAGCTCCTTAAAAAAACTGAACTCTTTTTCAAACCTACCTTGGATCATTGTAGGTGATTTCAATGAAATTTTATTCTCCAATGAAAAAACAGGTAGAGAATAGGGTAGTAGGCAGATTAAAGCTTTTCGGAAAGCTGTTAATGATCTTGACCTTCTTGATCTTGGCAGATTGGGGGGACTTTACGGGTTGGTGCCAACACCTTTTATATTCTTTAAAAAGATTGATTAATGTTAGTGATTTGTTTTTTAATTAATTTAATTTTTAAATTATGAAATTTGAATAAAATTATTGATGAAAATTATTTTTTAAGATTTACATAATGTTTGGGATTCACTTGTATTAATTTACACTTTTAAGTTTTATTTTGTGAATTAATTTAATTTATAGTTGTACCTATCAAAATTGATTTTTTAGTGTTGAGATAATAGATGTCTAAAACTTTGAATACCAACGCCTCTCAATCTTTGGATCCTCTCAAACTTTGGATACCAAATTCTCTCAATCTTTAGATACCGATTTTTGACCCTCTCAAACTTTGGATACCAAGTTTTCTCTCTTTTGCCTCATATTTCTCTAGCTTTTACTCCCCTAAATGCTCCGCATGTTTTCTTTTTTGCAACAAATTAGGGAAAGCAAATATGACCTCCATGATTGTGTCTTGTAAGACCTCTTTATGTGGCTATAAAAGGGGTCTTCTAATTGAGCTCTACACACCAATCATCGAAATTCTCCTTCCCAAAGGCTGAAATTCTCTCCACTTATATTCACTATATCCTCAAATTATACGGTTGAGTTTATGAGATTTATTTCTCTGTTAGAAATCTTTGATTATAATTATTGTTGAAGATTTTTCCTTCTACTCATCCAATTATTATAGTGGATAATTTTGGCTCGCCGTAGTCAGTGAGTTTTCTCCCATATTGGGTTTTTCACTTAAAATTTTGTGTCTCCTTATTTTTTTTCTCAGTATCTATTTTGTACTTTCTCTACGCACTGATATCATAACATTTAGATATATATAGTTTTAGATTGCAAGTAGTGGTGCAATATATTGAAAGCTACGGTGTATTCGAACTTCAACGTTTAAGTCCCGTGCTTGGTGAAGTACCAAATTTGCTTATCACTAGGACAGCCCAGGTTAATCAGAATATTGAGTATTTAAGCCGCATCAGAGTCATGAAATGTTGCGCAGATTCTATCTTTCTTCTAGCATACATAGTTGAAATCTATTAGCTCTGTAACTTTTATTTTAGGGAACTCTGCATGCAAGGGAAAGGGAAAACCAAAACTATGCTGCCTAGGAAGCTATTTAGCAGTTGAGATGTCAATAGACAGACCATTTCCAACTCTCCAATGGAGCCCTGCAAAGAGGATATTATGACCCTTCACAAGACTTCGCCAAATGAAGGGAGGCTTTGATCCCAACAAAGAGGTCATAAAAGAGCCTCCAGAATAGTGCTTTTCCTGGAGAATTTTAGCCATTATAGAAGATGAAGCTTTTAAATTCGCCAACATTGTTTGGAGAGTAAAGCGATGTTAAAAGCCTCAGGATGTCTGAAGCCCAGGCCACCTTCAACTTTTCCTTGGCAGAGGTCATGCCAAGCTTTTTAAGGAATCTTTTGCCTATCAATCTCACCACTCCACCAAAACTTAGTCATCATAGAAAGAATTTCATGAATAATTCTTTTAGGAATAAGAAAGCATGACATGAAATAAGTTGGGATGGATTGAATTGCACTCTTAAGCAATACTTTCTCTTCCTTCTCCATCACCTAACCTAACCCTAAAATGTTAGTAATATCCTCCTTAGTATTTGAGAGAATATGCTTGCTGAAGTAAATAAGAGATTTCTCAAAATTCGCCTACTGTCTGGAAACCTGTTCACATTCCACCAGAATGTATTGAATCCTTGAGGAGCAAGTGAGATCAGCTTAGCTAAATAAAATGCTATCATCGGCAAAGAAAATGTGGCATAAGGTAGGAACGTGAGAACCAAAAAGTTAGTACGCTCTGCGTATCGGATCATTGCAGAGAAGCCTTCTGTACATAAGAAAAAGAGATAAGGTGATAAGGGGTCTCCTTGTCGAATCCCTCTGGAAGGCCGAAAAGCATCAGAACGAGTACCATTGAACAAAACAGAGTAAGAAATAGACGAAATGCATGACATAAACATAACAAAATGAGGTGGAAAGTTCATAGCATGCATGATACATTCGGCATAGGTCCATTCTACTCTATCAAAAGCTTTGTTCGTGTCTAACTTCGGTGCAAAATTATAGGTATCAAATGCCATGTTAAAGATCTGGTTTGCATATTATGAAAGGCTTCAAATGCCATGATGGCTTTTATCAGTGATCAAACAATGTTTCAGAAAAGCACTCTGATGTGCATTAATCACTGATGGTAAAAGATGTTTCACACTATTCACAAGAGTTTTGTAAAGGAGTTTATAGATAAAATTGCAGAGACTAATAGGGCGAAACTCAGTCATCTATTTTGGGTTATTGACACCTTGGAATAAGCACAATATTAGTTTCATTAATCTCTAAAATGTCTCATCCATGATTGAGAAAGTCTAAAGCCATACTGCTGATTCTATTGCCCATAATATGCGAAAAGTATTACAAAATGCAAGCACATAATCCATTAGGGCCAGAAGCTTTGGTTCTGTGCATACCTTTAAGGGCTATAGTCACTTCCTCTGCTATAAATGGTTGACCAAATTTTGTGATGATCTCCTCAAAAAGTTGGAGCTCAATTAGTTCTTCCTACAATAGTGCATGGTTGTTATTAGTAGTGAATAAAGATTTAAAACAGTTGACCTCTACATGCTCCATCTCCTTTTGTGTGGGGAGGGTGTTGCCATTTCAATCCTTTAAGGCTGTGACCATATTTTTCTACTGCCGTTGGGAGGACTTTTTGAGAAAATAACTTGTATTTTGATCTCCAGCTTTAATCCACTCCACAAGCAAGTGGCTTGCCAGTAATCTTCTTGCAAATCCATGAAGCGCTCTTGTTCCCTGTACAGTTGATTTTCTTTGAGTGCACAAGGATTGGATTGCATCTGGACTGACTAGAGCTCTTTCTGCACTTGCTGGATTTTTTCATGGAGCGAGCCGAATTTATTTCTGCTCTATTCAGATATATATTCCTTCAGATGGGAGATGTTGCCTTTAATCTCAATTGGTCATACATCTGAATTTGGTATCCAAAGCTGACTAAAAATCTGCTCACACTCCTCTTTCATGAGCTAGAATGGTTCAAACCTCTTTGGCCTTTTTTTCTTGGAAATCCTGCATAATTTAGAAACACCATTAGTGATAAAGATAGGCATATGGTCTGAGTGATGAACAGAAAAAGGGAACAAAAAGGGCTGTCCCAAAGGCTCCATCAAGTCTAGCTCGAACAATGCCCTCCTGCCTCAGATTCCTCCTAGTATATTGTGGTTCAGTAAGGCCAAGATCATCAATAACATTTTGAGAAGCTTCAAGTTGCCTACTATCCTGTTCTCTATCTGTTTTTTCATTAGAGAGTAAAATTTCATTGAAATCACCTGCAATGATCCAAGGTAGGTTAGAATAAGAGTTCAGTTTTCTAAGGAGCTCTCATGAGATTAGTCAAAGTTCAGGATCCGAATTTCATAAAACCCCATAAAGTGCCAAGTGGCTTTTGAGTGAAGATCAGTTATTATGGAGTCAATGTGACCAACAGAATAACTAAGCAAAGTGAGGTCCACTAGATAAGAAATCTAACTGACGGCTAGTCCCCCACTTAAACCAACTCTAGTAACAGAAATGTAATTAGAAAACCCTATTATATGAAGAAAAGCAACAACTTTAAAATCAAGAATCCTGGTTTCACAAAGAAAAATTAAAGTAGGAGAAACATAGCTGATACATCTTTTGAGTGCCTGAACTCCCGAGGGTTTCCCTAAATCACGACTATTCTAACAAAAGAGATTCATGGTGATAGGCAGGACTCCAACTCTGTAATCTCCATCGTTCGTAATGCCGAGGCACAAATAGAAACATAAGAAAACTTAGCCTTTTTGGATACTTCAATACAATAAATGGACTCCGTCAATGTTCATTATTGGAGAATTTTGTATAAGCTTATTCATCAAACAACCATTAGGTTGTACTATGCTCTTGTGAATTTGGCTTCCAGACTGGCTTTTCTTCCCTTTTGAATGTCCCATTTTTTGTAGTCGTAACCATCTGTGCAGGAATGGGCACTTCGAACAAGAGCATAGAGTCTTCACTGGAGCTGTCGTTAATGTCTCTATATCCTACAAAATCGACTGCCGTATTAGAAAGCCGAAAAGGCAATAGATCCCCATTGCTCTTCATGATTGTGAGATTGTTCTTCATGTTGTTAGGGCCTTGGTCCCCTACGGCCCCTCCATTTGATGAAAGCTCAGACGACTAAGGCTCATTATTTGAGGATTTGGAGCAATCTTCTGGACTTGCATGAGACTGCTCTATTGGTGAAGGTTATTAGAGATTGAAGTAGGGATAACCCTATCAACCAAATATGAGACAATAGCATCAATGCCTCCCAACCATGGTCCAAATGGTGTATTTTTGAAATCGATATCCTCAGCCTTAGAGAAGAGGCATTCTTTGATCCGGTGACCTATTCGTCCACATTGGAAATAAAGGATTGGGAGCCATTCATAGTGTATCGAACCCGTTTCCCAATAGCCTGGAACTTGTAGTTTAAGCCGTTTGCACACCGGCTTCTCTAGCTCCACAATAATCCTCATACAAAAAATTCTTCCCGTATCCCTTGTCATCTCCCTAATCTCTATCTCCGGACAATGGGGGAAGATTTTAGCAGTCTTCAGTCCAACCCCCTTCATATAGCATACTCAAGGAAGCCTTGTGGTATTAATCCAAAATTCGGCAGTCCATAATTCGTTCAAACTAATGGTGTGATTCGGCATCCATGGACGAATCAATACTAACCAATATTCAAAGTTCCATTGGTTAGTATGTAGGCCATAGTTTCTTTTGTCCTCAAGAACAATTACATAATACTATCTTCAAGCTATTGAATAGTGAAGCTACTATACTTCCATGACTTGCTCATAGCAGCAGTAAAACCTTCAGGATTGACAGTTCCATCATCGCAGAGGATTGCATAGATACTGCGGCGGCATTTATCCTAACCATCTGCAATATCTGCCCTATCAATTTCAATGCATCATTTTTCCTCATCCTCAGGGGAAATGGTAGTAAATATGTCCATGAGTTCTGGTACCAGGAAAGGAGATTAGGCCTGTATGTCTCAGGATGTTTGTTACAGCGGAGATTAAAGCGAACAGTGGAGCCGAAAATGAAAACCCTATTTTGGGGGAAAGCCTAGAAACCCTAAAAAGTCACCCCAATGTGATTCCTGGCGAACCCCGTGCCTTCGTAGGAACCTTACCGAGCGGCTCTTGTATCGCCCATTTTTTCTTGACTGGAGCAACAAAAGTACCAACTCACATTTGTTAAGAGATGGAAGGGTCTCGGATGGCCCCTATTTTTTTAAATTTTTTTAATAAATTGGTTAAATGTGTTCATAAATAATTTTACTTTTATCGTATTATCCAAAAACTTTTTCTTAAACTTTTTATAATTTTGACCTTGCGTGTATAAGAACCGCTTAGACTCATGGCATAATCTACGGAAGATTAATATATGAGACGCACATGCAATAATTTTGAAGAGTATTTTAATCCATCCCAATATTCCTTCGCAAAAATTAATGCTCAATCGTAACTTGAACGAGGCAAATGGACCCAACCTATAATTGGTCTTCGAATACCTGGGTAGACTTGGCAAATTTTTCCAAACCCCCAACATCTTCCCAAGTTATCCTGTCTAATTCAAGGTACTGGTTGAAATTACAAACATTTCATCAAATTTGAAGGATGATTTCCAGTCTATTTGTACTACCCCATCCCTAAAACTCACATAAATTTACCTACTTTCGCCGAATTGGATATTTAAGCTTCTCAGTGAGTGATGTATCAAAATCTAGAATTGTCAATTATTTGAAAAGGTAGCACCAAGTCTGGTGATTCATAATGAAAAAGGGTACTGTTGTTTGGTGAATTTGCAAGGAGAATATCTATGGATAAGCTGTGGAAAGCACAGTTGCTGTTTCACTGCAGACTTCTTAGGTCTTTTTCGAGGCGTTTGAGGTTTTCTTCTTCAGATTGCAATAGGGAATTGCTTGATTCAAAGAGAGTGGAAGAAGGTGATGACGAATTGAAGTGCATGATGTAGAAGGGGATTCAATAATTTCAAGGTCTAACCGATATGCCCAACAAACGTCCAGCCAAACATTAAGACATCTGCCGGACTTTAATCGAGGAAGAACTTAACTAAGCCTTCAAAAAAATCAGGAATACAAGCTAGCAAGTTGAACAAGAGTGTGAAATATGCCTTCCATCATAAGCTGCAAAATGCTTCTTCTGAATTCATGAACTTGAAATTCAAAGGAACGGTCAATCCTAGCTATGAAGATGGACTGAAATCTTGAGAAAATATGGAAATCTAAGCTTTCAAAGACTTATTGATCAGGTCTATTTACCCCATTTGAATTAGGATTGGAAGTGAATTTTTGGGAAAGAAGACCCACAACAAAAATACACTTCAGAACGGTTGCACATGGCTCCCATGAGATTAATTTTCACTAGATTCTGCAGCAAATCTAAAAAATTATCCAAACTGCAAGCTCTAAAATAGTTTATGCGGTATCAAAAAATTTGAAAAAAGTTTTTGAATAAGATAAGAAAAGCGAAGATTGTTTCTGGGCATATTTTGCCAATTTCTCTTTCTCTTTTTTAACTTCGACAGGCAGCCAGGAGCGATTGCTCCTTTTCATCAATGGGAGCCGCTGCCGGCGTCCATTTTTCTTCAAATTGACGCCATGATTGGGTATGAATTTAACTTGTTTTGGCACCATAATGTTAAAAGATCCTCAAATCCTGTGTAGTTTGATGTTTAGGTAGAGAGAGAGAGGGTGGGTTAGAGAGAAAAAGTTTACATTTCAAATGAGGTATCATGTGCTGCAGCAGTAATTTTGCCGATGATTTCAACAGCTCCCAGTCAGGCATTGAAGAATTACTGTTCTTCCATATTAATTTTAGGGATGGTGCAAATTAATAAAATTTAATGTGCTTTAGTTTTTTATATAAAAATTTACCACAAATCATTACTATCTAGTAAAAATTTGTAACTCATTATATAGATTTGATAAAGACAAATTTGAATAAAAAATTACAAAAAAATAAAAAAGTGATTGGAATTTTAGAGAGAAAATAAGAGTGAGAGAGAGTAGAGGGAGAAAGAGGATATTTAAAGTGAAATATAATTGCACTGCATTAACAATTTTTTGCCACTATGTTTAGTCGTTCCCCCTTCCTTTCTTTTTCTATTTGTAACTTGTGCTTCTTCAATAGAGGTAAGGAAGTTTACATTGGAAAATTAACCTACGTACACTCTTGAATCACGTTAATTGTAGAGATTTAATGTTTAAATTATAGATGTTACTTCTGTGCAATACACTTTAAGAAGGGAGACAAATCCGTCTCTTCACAAATTTTTCCTTCAAAAGTCCAACTCAAGTGTGAAAGACCAAAGAGGGGATGAATTAGGTCTTCGACTAATTCTCAAAATCTTTTCCTTTTTGAAAACTTAATTTGAAAAGAGTGAAGCTTCATGTATTAATAGCTTCTTGAGAAGTAGATGCAAGAAGATGTAAGAATTTTGAGAATTGTAATGAATGCATAAAAAGTCTATCAAAAGAGATTTAATGAACCCAATGGATAGTAAATCAAGAGAGACTAACAACACAAAGAATTTATATTAGTTCAATCTCTTGAAGATCTACATTCAGTAGCTTGAGCCTACACTCAAAGATTTTAACCAACTCAACTATAAAAATAGTTAATACAAGTATACTAGAGGTTCACTCGATAAGTGTTTTACACCACAAACTATGTCTTGCACAAGAATCAATGTTCATTCTATCAAAAAGAGTTTTATATCTTCAAGACAACCTTGAATATAGCAAGTGGATGAAGGAATAAAGAAAGGTGATGACAAATGCTAGCACCACTTCACTTTTTTTATATTTGAAATTTTAAATAGCCGCATGAAGTACAAGATAAAAGAGATCTTTTTAATATTCAAATGATTTTGGAGTACAAAAATTCTTTAAGTGTTTAGAACTACTAATAAATCTGAAGTTTATGGGCTTTGTAGGTTTGAAATTTAATTCCAACATTCAAATAATATCTAGTAATGGCTAGTGACAACACAATTCAGCGATCGAATTTGGACCTCTGCATTTGAATGGTCGTCCGGTCGATTGAATATTTATGAAAATTTAGCAAACAATGTCATAATTCGAGTGTCCAAACTAGAGTCTGAACTTTTCAAACTTCGTCAAAGTATTTAGAAATCAACTACAATAAGTTTGAAATCATTTTAGACTTAATAATATGTCATTAAAGACCTTTTTAGTACTAAGTCGTTATGAAATACTTGGTAAATCAAGAGTGATCAAAGGCTTCTAAGGTTCTAAAGCAAGTTAAATAAAAATTTTCATGCTTTCCAATGTATTCTATAGATTCCAAAAGCAAGAAGTATAGAGTTTACATGAAGATACCTATTAAGCGAAGGCAAACCTACACTAGTATCTTCAAAGCCTTCAATTTTCTAGGACATCCTCTACAATATTCTTCAATCACTTGAGCCCATTTGAGTTATCCTTAGTATTATAACTCTAAGGCAATGAGAGAACTTGGCTTCTCAATCCGAAAATCATGTCACACAATTAGCATATAAATTAGTTCTCATCAATGTCTGCCAAGTGTCAAAATTACTAGATTTGCCTTTACAATCTCCTCCATTTTGATGATGACAAACTTTGATGCAAAATGTGATAGATTTAAACAATGTATCTCAAAGAAGCCTTGATGTCATGGATGAATGATACCTAATTTTGGCACAATTGGAATAGAAAGGCTCATAATGAGTCTATGGCCCAGCCAACCTCCATATGCCTCCTTCCTTCTATCAAAATAAGGATATAGCATTTAAGTATTAAAGATATCTCTAAGAGAAGTTTTAAAGGTTAGAAAAGATTATCAGAGCTCCCCCTTAGATTGTGCTCATTTTTCAGCAGGTTTGGACTTGAATTATTGTAAGTTTGAATTTTGAAATTTCACGTCCAACCAAATTGCAAAATATATGAGATAACGACTGTGGTTTTTGAAAATAAGATTTTCTAAGGTTGTTCATGTTAGCCCTAAGGGCAAATCCTGTAGCTATGATTAGTTTTGATTAATGACAAACATTGATAGGGTGAGCCTTGTTTGTAGGATTGCAAAAGAGGTTGTTGGTATAAAACCCTTGTTGGGTTAGCCTCTTGCATAATTGCCTAAATTGAGCATATAGTGAATTGGTTGAAATCTTTGAGTGTGGACTCAAGGTAGTGGATGTAGATCTTGGAGAGATCGAACCACTATAAATCATGTGTTTATTTCTTTATAGCTTTACTTGTTTACATACTTGTGTTATTATTATTTGTTTGTAATTGTTGATTAATTGATAGTGGTCTTATAGTTTGATAATCTTGTCTTAACTATCAAATCACATATAAACTTGAAGTTTGTGAATTTAAAGAAGAGCTTTTATTAAGGCAAAGGATTTGCAAAAAAGGAAAAGATTTTTGATAATTAGCCAAAGACCTAATTCACCCCCCTCTCTTAGGTCTTTAAGTTCAAATATGGTAGGAAAGATTAAGATAGCTTTTGTGAAGTTTAAACAACAGTAAAGCAATTTTTGGTAAGAAAATTTGGATGCGCTTGAACTTTGGGTTAGCATCTAGATTTTAAATCTAAACTTTTGGTAAAAGTTTCAAAAGGTGATTTTATCATTTTCAAATAAACTGCACAAGTGTTTAAAAAATCATAAAGTATATATGGTTAATGAAGCTTTACAAATCAACACTCAATCAATTTATATCATAGCATCACCATATAGCATCAAGTCAACATATCAACCATAATAACCACAATCATCTATCATAGCATCAAAAAACATATATACATTTCATTTCATACATATTTTGAAATCATTACATCACTTCTCCCCCTATTGTCATCAATCAATGTTGGGTTAATCAAGTGAAGTAGTATCGACAAAAGAAACTCTCAACATAAGTGTATCATCATTGAGCTTCATCAAGCATTACATAGACTAGAAAGGCACTTAGAAATGTGAAGATACATGGACTATATTTGATACATAGACCAGAAATTGCATAAAAGAGTCACAAAGTACATAAGCTATACTATGTACATGAATATAAGTTAGAAGAGCAAAGAAATGTAAACATTCCAAAGCCTTTAGCAAACATTAAAGCTCTCTTTTGTCTTGTGCTTTCAATTGATCATTCAAGATTCCAAAGACAACAAAGTGTGAAGGTGCAACATTGTGTAATCATCTACCAACAAGTGGTAACATCTACACATTCTCCTCTCTTTATTAAATTGTGTTTCCTACTAGCACTTGCAAGGTTATCTTGATAACATAAAATCCTTTGGATAAGGGTTATCCTTGAGACATTGACTCAAGGTTGTTTGTAGATATAAAATCATTTGGTAGGGTGAACCTTGTTTGTAAAATTACTAAAAGGGGTTGTGAATGTAAAACCATTGTGTGGTGAGCCTCTTATGTAATTGTTGAACTTGAGCATATAGTAGATTGTTTGAAATCTACTCTAAATTGCTTGTGTTCATTGATCTTACATTGCTTTACTGCTTTGCTATTAATTGACTTATTCTATCATTTAACAAAACACATACAATCTGGTCTTGCTTAGAATTGTGAAAGGAATTTATTTGCAAAAATTAGCCAAAGACCTAATTCCCTCCCCTCCCCCTAGGTCTTTTAATTGGTATCAGAGTTAGGACTTCTTTGTGTGGTTTTACAACCTAGAAGTTAAAGATCTTATGGCTAATATCTCAAACTTACCTTACCTAGAAGGGTCTTCCACAAATAGACCACCTTTATTTGATGGAACAAACTATACCTTTTGGAAATCTAGAGTTAAGATATATATTTGTTCTAACAATTTTGATTTGTGAAATATTGTTGAAAAAGGTCCTTATATTCCTATGAAAATGGGAGCTGATGGGGTGACACTAGAACCAAAGTCTACTGACGAATTTGATGAACATGATTCAAAGAAAATGACATTAAATTATCATGCCATGAACATCTTAAGTTGTGCATTAGATGCAACTGAATATAATAGAGTTAGTGGTTGTGACACTGCTCATGATATGTGGAGATTACTCCAAATAACACATGAAGGTACAAACCAGGTTAAAGAGTCAAAGCTTGCCATGCTAGTAAGAGACTATGAGCTATTTACCATGAATCAAGGTGAGAATGTTATTGATATGTTTACAAGGTTTACTAACATTTTCAATGGCTTAAAAGCTTATGGAAAGAGCTATACTATTGGAGAGCAAAACAGGAAGATATTGGATGCTTTACCAAAATTTTGACAACCAAAGACACTTGCGATTGAGGAATCAAAGGATTTGAAAACTCTTCCACTTAAAGAGCTCATTGCATCACTCCTCATGCATGAGATGAAGATGAAGAGACTAAATGACAAAGAAGATGAATAAAAAGGAAGAAAAGGAGTTGTACTCAAAGCTTCAAATCACTTGAGTGAACAAGAAAAATCATCAAGTGAAGAAGAAGATGGAAACAGTGGAGAAGAGGAAATTGCCATGGCTGTTAGGAAATTCAAAAGATTCTACAAGAAGGAGTTTCTCAAGAAAGGAAGAAAGCCAACCAAGAAGAGTGGACAGTCTTCATCCTTCAAACCTCAATGTTTTGAATGCAAGAGCACAGAACATCTTGTTGCTGATTGTCCCAAAGTTTTGGAAAGGGAAAGAGATAACAAGAACAAAAAGAAATCTGCCAAGAAAGGAAAAGGACTGGCTGGAACAAGGGATCAACAAGAAAGTGAAGATGATAGTGAAGGAAAGGCCAACATATGCTTTTTGGCAATTGATGATGAGGTACAATCTTTTCCATTTCTAATTTCTATGATGATGATGTTGATCCTAGTGAATTACTTGTGAAAATGTATGAAGAATTAAAAAAGGCTTCTAAAAGGAATAAAGAAATGAAATTCAAAATAAATGAGTTATTAAATGAGAATTCAAAGTTATGTGTTGAAAATGGAAAACTTCTTGAGACTATTAATTGCCTAAACATTGAAAAAGAAGTTTTAAATGTAACCATACAAAACATATCTTTTGAAAATAAAGAGCTTTGCTCGAAAGTTAATTCTCTTGAAACCATGCTTAATGATCATGAAATTTTAAAAAAGAAAGTTAATGATCTTACATTGTGCATTGAAAAATTCACAAATGGAAGAGAAGATTTAAATAAATTACTTGGTTATCAAAGATCTTCATATGTTAAACATGGTCTTGGTTACACTCATGATAGTTATGCTCCAAAATATAAAAACTCTTTTGCTAAAGAAACTTATAACACGAGGTCTCATATTTGTTGTACATATTGTGGCAAGCATGGAAACAAAGTATCTAAATGTTATGTTAAGAAAAAAATAGAAAATGGTGTTAAGACTGTTTGGAAAGTTAAAGGAACTTTCACTAACTCCTTGGACCCAAGAAAATATGGGTACCAAAAATCACTTTCTCATATTCGGTGTAGGTTCGCTTTACTTCAAGATCAAGTGCCACAAAATGGTTTCTTGACAGTGGTTGTTCAAGACACATGATAGGAAATGCCTCTCTTGTTAGTGAGCTTCAAGCAACAAGTGAAGGCTTTGTCACATTTGGTGATAAGAAGAAAAGAAAAATACTTGGAATAGGTAACATTGGTAAAGGTTCCTTCCCTCTTATTAAACAAGTATTGCTTATTGATGGTTTAAAGTATAATTTACTTAGTATTAGTCAACTATGCGACAATAGATGTAAAGTAGAATTTAAATGTAATACTTGTACTATTTTTGATAATGCAAGTAGTAAAACCATCTTTGTTGCTAATAGAGTTGGAAATGTTAATGTGTTATATCTTGATGAACTTATCACAAATGATATAAAATGTCTTGCCATTCATGATAATGATGGATATTTGTGGCATAGAAGATTAGGTCATGTGAGCATGAATTTATTGAATAAACTTTCCACACAAGAGCTAGTTAGAGGATTACCTAAAATGTATTTTGATAAAATTCGTCTTTGTGATGCTTGTCAATATGGAAAAATGTCTAAAACATCTTTTAAACCAAAGAAAATCATTTCTACCTTAAAACCTCTTGAACTTGTTCATATGGACTTGTTTGGACCAATGAGGACCACTAGTCTTGGTGGTAAAAGATATGCTTATGTGATTGTTGATGATTTTTTAAGATTTACTTGGGTGATTTTCTTAGCTCAAAAGGATGAAACATTTCATGAATTTGCAAAACTTTTCAAAAAGGTTCAGATCTCTCTTGAGTTAAATTGATATCTAGCAGAAGTGACAATAGAAGAGAGTTTTGTAATCAAGACTTTACAAGATTTTGTGATGAGTATGGTATAACTCATAATTTTTCAGTTGCAAAACACCTCAACAAAATGGTGTTGTTGAAAGGAAAAATAGGACTCTACAAGAGATGGCTAGATCTATGCTATGTGAAAATTCTTTGCCAAAATATTTTGGGCTGAAGCTGTAAATACTACTTGCTATGTAATGAGTAGAGTTTAATTAAGACCCTTTATAAGAAAAACACCTTTTGGATTTTTTATTTTAAGGTTTTTGGGTGCAAATGTTTTATCTTAAATACTAGTGATAATCTGGGAAAGTTTGATAGAAAATCAGATAAATGTGTATTTCTAGGTTATTCATCGAATAAAAAGGCATAAAGAGATTATAACAAAAGAACATTATGTATTGAAGAAACTATACATGCGATCTTTGATGAATCTAACATTTTCCTTGAAAGAAGAGATGAAGATGATGCAGGATCCTCAATATTAGCCCTAAGGGCAAATCATGCAGTTATGATTAATTTTGATTAATGACAAATATTGATAAGGACTAATATGCTTGTATGTTATGTGATAGGATTTGTGGATTAAATAAGTATGAAGTCTTGTTGCCTTCAAGCCAAAGTGCAAAAACAACCTCAATGAGTCTAAGTGATTGAAGTTTGAAAAAGGTTATTCAAAGATGATTAAAAGGCATTGAAGACTTGAAGTGTAGAGTACATATGCAAACTAGGTATATTTCTCTGTAAACTCTACACTTGTGTGTCTTGGAATCTATTGAATGCATAAGAGAGCATAAAATTAGTTTTCTTAATCTTAAATGGCTTTGAATGAACTTTTTGTTAATAAATGTGTTTTTGAATCTTAAAAGCTTTTGAGTAAACTTTGCATGATCAAAGAGATTTGATTATGGTTATTAAGTTTAAATATGTCTAAATAACTTACCTATGCATACAAAATGTTTTCAAACTTATTGAAGTTAAATCTCAAATCATTTTACAAAGTTTGAAAACCAAACTTTAAATTGGCTATTATGCTTCCAAAAAATTCGGTCGTCCGATTTTTATAACCAACAATGGTTACTGTTTTTCCAGAGAAATTCGGATGCAAGTTTGGATGCATGAAAAAAATTCAGTCATCCGAATTTTTGTTTTCAGCATGGTCACTGTTTTTCCAGAGAAATTCGGACGAAAGTTTGGACGCATGGAAAAATTCGGTCGTCGGAATTTTTTCATAATCGTGCAACAGTAAAATTCGGACGATAAGTTCGGACGCACAAGAAATATTCGGTCGTCCGAATTTTCTGAAACTAGCCGTTACTAGCCTTTTTATGGCTGTTAAAACTGATTTTCAAATTCCATAAAAGCTATAAACTTTAGCTTTTTTGCAAGTTTGGAATCTTTAAGAACTCTAAACATTCCAAACCCTTTAGCAAACATTAAAGCTCTCTTTTGTCCTGTGTTTTCAATTGATCATTCAATATTCCAAAAACAACAAAGTGTGAAGGTGCAACATTGTGTAATCATCTACCAACAAGTGGTAACATCTACACATTCTCCTCTCTTTATTAAATTGTGTTTTCTACTAGCTCTTGCAAGGTTATCTTGATAACATAAAATCCTTTGGATAAGGGTGATCTTTGAGACATTGACTCAAGGTTGTTTGTAGATATAAAATCATTTGGTAGGGTGAACCTTGTTTGTAAAATTACTAAAAGGGGTTGTGAATGTAAAACCATTGTGTGGTGAGCCTCTTATGTAATTGTTGAACTTGAGCATGTAGTAGATTGTTTGAAATCTACTCTAAATTGCTTGTGTTCATTGATCTTACATTGCTTTACTGCTTTGCTATTAATTGACTTATTCTATCATTTAACAAAGCACATACAAT
Source organism: Rauvolfia tetraphylla (assembly GCA_030512225.1). Lineage (NCBI taxonomy): Eukaryota > Viridiplantae > Streptophyta > Magnoliopsida > Gentianales > Apocynaceae > Rauvolfia > Rauvolfia tetraphylla. The sequence continues at coordinate 4,719,261 of JAJQKT010000004.1, read as the reverse complement.
CTTGTCTTGCTTATAATTGTGAAAGGAATTTATTTTCAAAAATTAGCGAAAGACCTAATTCACCCCCCTCTTAGGTCTTTCAGAAATATTACCCTTGAGTTTGATATGGAAAGGAACTTTACTTGCTACCTCTTTACCGATATAGTTTGGCTTGAGGGTTATGCACGACCGAGAGGATCTCGATCCTTGTGCCCTTTCTCTTGATAACATATTTTTCTTTCCCTTTTCCAAAAGGTGTTGTGGATGGAGTGGCAATTTTGCCCTTTTCAATTGAGTTTCCTTCTTCACCAATATCTTGTCTTGTTTCTGGATCCCTACTTACTTGATCATTTTCACTCTCATTTCCCTTGTCTTCTTGCATCTCATCATCACTTTGTTCCTTTTCTTCATCTCCATGACTTCTAGCTACAAGTTCAAATTTATCTCCATTGTCATCTTCATCATCATCGCTACCTCCTTTTTTCTCTTCATTCCCATCATCATTACTTTTTTCTTCATCTTCTTTCTCATTCTTTTCTCCCACATTTTCATTATCTTTCTTTTCTTTACATTCTTGAGGTTTTGAAGTTTCTTCACTGCTATAAGGATATCTGCTTTAAGAGCTCTTTTATTTCTCTCACTCTTGTTTCCAATACATCAACTTTTCCAAGGACTGTGGGGGCAAAAGTCTCAAATAACTTATACATTTTCTCTATTTTCTTGGTGTGGCTGTTTAGAGCCTCTTGAAACACCTTGGAAATAATGGTATCTCCTCTACTGATCCTTTCTCCATCAAGATCTTTTTTTTCATTGGTGTGATTGAGGATTTGACACTTCTTCCATTACAAGAAAAAATCAATTTTGAAATCGACAAATAGTTTTCAAAAAAAAATTGGTTTTGTTAGCCCTAAGGGCAAATCATGTAATTTTGATTAATGACAAATATTGATGAGAACTAATATGTTTATATTGTGTGATAGGATTTGTGAACTAAGAAGTTTGGAGTCTCATTGCCTTCAAGCCAAAGTGCAAGAACAACCTCAATAAACTATGAGTCTTTTGAGGTTTATTCAAAGATGAACTCAAGGCGTTGAAGACTTGAAGTGTAGAGTAGGTATGATGATAGGTAATATCTATGTAAACTCTACACTTGTATGTCTTGGAGTTTATTGAATGCATAAGAGAGCATAAAATAGGTTTCTTAATTTTAAAAGGCTTTGAATAAATTTCTTAATGAATGTGGTTTTGTGTCCTAAAAGCTTTTAAGTAAACTTTATATGATCAAAGGAATTTGATTTTGGTTTTCAAACTTATATATGTCTAAATAAGTTTTCTATATATACCAAATGTGTTTCAAATCTTTGGAAGTTAAATCTCAAATGATTTTACAAAGTTTGAACATGATTCCAAGAAATTCGGTCGTCCAAATTTGGTAGCAAAAGTTTGCTACTGTTCTTCCAGAGAAATTTGGAAGAAGATTCGGACGCATGAAGAAAAATTTGGTCGTCCAAATTTTGGCCCTCAGCATGGTCACTGTTCTTCCAGAGAAATTCGGATGAAGATTCGGATGCAGCAGGAAGAATTCGGTCGTCCAAAAAATTCGGACGCAGAATTCGGTCGTCCGAATTTCCTGAAAATAGCCGTTAATTAGCCGTTTTATAGTTGTTCTAACTGATTTTCAAATTCTATAAAAGCTATAAACGTGCAATCTTTTGTATGTTTTGAATCCTTGAATACTCTAAGCTTTCTAAAGTCTTTTACAAACATTTCTCAAGCTCTCTTATGTCTTGTGCATTCAATTGATCAATCCAAAGACATCAAAGTGTGAAGGTGCAACTTTGTGTAATATCTACCAACAAGTGGTAACATCTACACACTCATCTTTACTTATTAAATTGTGTTGGTCTACTAGCTCTAGCAAGGTTATCTTGATAACATAAAACCCTTTAGATAAGGGTGATCCTTGAAGTTGTAATTCAAGGTTGTTTGAGATATAAAACCATTGTGTGTGGTGAGCCTTGTTTGTAAAAATTACTAGAAGAGGTTGTGAGTGTAAAACCATAGTGTGGTGAGCCTCTCTTGTAATCTGTGAACTTGAGCACATAGTAGAGTAATTGAAATCCTTAAGTGTAAGCTTAAGGTAGTGGAGGTAGATCTTGAGGATCGAACCACTATAAATTTCTTGTGTTCCTTGGTTTACATTTCTTATATTGCTTTGCGGTAAATTGTTTCTATCTTGTTCATATAATCTGTTATTGATCTATACACATAAAAGGTTTGATTTTGCAAAAATTAGCCAAATACCTAATTCACCCCCCTCCCTCTTAGGTATTTCAATTGGTATCAGAGCTAGAACTTCTTTGTGTGGTTTTACAACCTAGAAGACAAAGATCCTATGGCTAATATTTCAAACCTACCTTACCTAGAAGGATCTTCTACAAACAGACCTCCGTTGTTTGATGGAACAAATTACACTTTTTGGAAGTCTAGAGTTAAAATATATATTTGTTCTATTAATTTTGATTTATGGAACATAGTTGAGAAAGGTCCCTATGTCCCAATGAAAATGAGAGCAGATTGAGTAACCTCAGAACCCAAATCCACTGATGAATTTGATGAGCATGATTCAAGGAAAATGACATTAAATTATCAGGCCATGAACATATTAAGTTGTGCATTAGATGTTACTGAATATAATAGAGTTAGTGGGTGTGATTCTACTCATGATATGTGGAGATTACTCCAAATTACACATGAAGGTACTAATCAAGTTAAAGAATCTAAACTTGCTATGCTTGTTAGAGATTATGAACTGTTTACTATGAAACAAGGTGAAAATATTAGTGATATGTTTACAAGGTTTACTAATATTTTCAATGGCTTGAAAGCTTATGGTAAAAGCTATACTATGGGAGAGCAAAACAGAAAGATTTTGGATGCTCTACCAAAATCCTAGCAGCCAAAGACGCTTGCTATTGAGGAGTCCAAAGATCTAAAAACTCTTCCTCTTGAAGAGCTTATTGGATCACTACTCACACATGAAATGAAGATGAAACGGTTGAATGATAAGGAAGATGAAGAAAAGGGAAGAAAAGGAGTAGTACTTAATGCTTCAAATAACTTGAGTGAACAAGAACAATCTTCAAGTGAAGAAGAAGGAGGAAACAGTGGAGAAGAAGAGATTGCAATGGCAGTGAAGAAGTTGAAGAGATTCTACAAAAAGGAATTTCTCAAGAAAGGAAGAAAGCCAGTCAAGAAGAGTGGACAATCCTCATCCTATAAACCTCAATGTTTTGAATGCAAGAGTACAGAGCATCTTATTGCTGACTGTCCCAAAGTGTTAGAGAGGGAAAGAGGAAGCAAAAACAGAAAGAAATCTGCCAAGAAAGGAAAAGGATTAGCTGGAACGTGGGATCAACAAGAAAGTGAGGATGACAGTGAAGGGAAGGCCAACATATGCTTTATGGCCATTGATGATGAGGTACAATTTGCCTCAAGATCAAGTGCCACTAAATGGTTTCTTGACAGTGGCTGCTCAAGGCACATGGCTGGAAATGCATCACTTGTTAGTGAGCTTCAAGCTACAAGTGAAGGTTTTGTCACATTTGGAGATAAGAAGAAAGGGAAAATACTTGGAATAGGTAACATTGGTAAATGTTCTTTCCCTCTTATCAAGCAAGTTCTACTTATTGATGGTTTAAAGTATAATTTACTTAGCATTAGTCAATTATGTGACAATGGTTGCAAAGTAGAGTTTAAATGTGATACTTGTACTATTCTTGATAGTGCAAGTAATAAAATTATTTTTGTTGCTAAAAGAGTTAGTAATGTATATGTGTTATATCTTGATGAGCTTATCACTAATGATATTAAATGTCTTGCCATTCATGACAATGATGGATTTTTATGGCATAGAAGATTAGGACATGTGAGCATGGATTTATTGAACAAACTTTCTACTCAAGAACTAGTTAGAGGATTACCAAAAATGCATTTTGATAAAACCCGTCTTTGTGATGCTTGTCAATATGGAAAACAATCGAAAACATCTTTTAAACCAAAGAAAATGGTTTCCACCTCAAAGCCTCTTGAACTAGTTCACATGGACTTATTTGGACCTATGAGGACTACTAGTCTTGGTGGTAAAAGATATGCTTATGTGATTATTGATGATTTTTCAAGATTTACATGGGTAATCTTTTTATCACAAAAAGATGAAACATTTTATGAATTTTCAAAACTTTTTAAGAATGTTCAAATTTCTCTTGATTGCAAACTGATCTCTATTAGAAGTGATAATGGAAGAGAGTTTTGTAACCAAGATTTTACAAAATTCTGTGATGAGTATGGTATCACTCATAATTTTTCAGCTGCCAAAACACCTCAACAAAATGGTGTTGTTGAGAGGAAAAACAGAACATTACAAGAAATGGCTAGATCAATGCTTTGTGAAAATTCTTTACCTAAATACTTTTGGGCTGAAGCTGTAAATACAACATGCTATGTAATGAATAGAGTTTTACTAAGACCTTTTATAAGAAAAACACCTTTTGAACTTCTATTTGATAAAACTCCATCAATTGTCTATTTTAAAGTTTTTGGTTCTAAGTGCTTTATTTTAAATACTAGTGACAATCTTGGTAAGTTAGATAGAAAATCAGATGAAGGCATATTTCTAGGCTATTCATCAAATAAAAAGGCATATAGAGTCTATAACAAAAGGACATTATGTGTTGAAGAAACTATTCATGTAACTTTTGATGAATCTAACATTTATCTTCAAAGAAGAAATGAAGATGATGCAGGTTCCTCAATGGTTGAAAATCAAACTCAACACCTAGTACCTACATTGGAAGATCATGCTAAAGAAGAAGAAATAATGGAGCAAGAACAAGATGGTCAATCAAGCAATAATCAAGAACTTCCAAAGGATCTCACATATGCAAGAAGTCATCCTAAGGAGCAAATCATTGGTGATGTCTCCCAAGGAGTTAAAACAAGACGGTACTTTATTGATAATTTTGCCCTTTTATCTCATATTGAACCAAAAAATATTGATGATGCATTGTGTGATAATTTCTGGATTATTGCTATGGAAGAAGAGTTAAATCAGTTTGAGAGAAATAAAGTTTGGACTCTTGATCCTAGACCTCATGATCATTCTGTTATTGGTACAAAATGGATATTTAGAAATAAGTTAAATGAGTTAGGAGAAGTTGTTAGAAATAAAGCTTGTTGCTCAAGGCTTCAACCAAGAAGAAGGCATTGATTATGATGAAAATTTTGCTCCAGTGGCCAGATTAGAGTCTATTAGAATACTTTTGGCATTTGCTTGTTTTAAAGACTTTAAACTATTTCAAATGGATGTCAAAAGTGCTTTTCTAAATGGTTTTATTGAAGAAAAGGTTTATGTAGAACAACCTCCTAGTTTTATTCATGAAAAATTTCCAAATCATGTTTTCAAATTAACTAAAGCTCTATATGGACTGAAACAAGCTCCAAGATATTGGTATGAAAGATTAAGTGGTTTTCTTCTTTCAAAAGGTTTTACAAAAGGAAAAGTGGATACAACTCTTTTTATAAAAACGTCTTCTAAAAATGATATTTTACTTGTGCAAATCTATGTTGATGATATCATTTTTGGTGCTACTAATACTTCCCTTTGTGAAGAGTTTGTTAAAACCATGCAAAATGAATTTGAGATGAGCATGATGGGAGAACTAAGTTTCTTCCTTGGGCTACAAATTAAGCAAACCAAGGATGGAGTCTTCATCAATCAAGCAAAGTATACCAAGGAGCTACTGAAAAGATTTGGAATGGATCAAGCAAAAGGAATAGGTACTCCAATGAGTTCATCAACTAAACTTGACAAAGATGAGAAAGGTAAAAGTATTGATGAGAAATTATATAGAGGTATGATCGGAAGCTTACTCTATCTCACAGCTAGTAGACCAGATATTATGTTTGATGTATGCTTATGTGCTAGATTCCAATCATGTCCTAAAGAATCTCATCTAATTTCTGTCAAACGAATTTTTCGTTATTTGATTGATACACATGACTATGGCCTTTGGTTTTCAAAAACTTCATCTTTTGAACTTATTGGATATTCTGATGCTGACTATGTTGGTTGCAAAGTTGAACGTAAAAGCACAAGTGGTCATTGTCAATTTCTTGGTAGTTGTCTTGTATCTTGGTTTAGTAAAAAGCAAGCTTGTGTGTCTTTACCCACTGCAGAAGCTGAATACATAGCTGCAGATAGTTGTTGTGCACAATTGCTATGGATGCAGCATACCTTACTTGATTATGGTCTTAAATTCAATTGTGTGCCCAAACTATGTGATAATACTAGTGCTATTAACTTGAGCATAAATCCCATTCAACATTCTAGGACTAAATATATAGAGATAAAACATCATTTCATTCGTGATCATGTGATTAAGAAAGATATATGCTTAGAATATATAAATACAAATGATCAAATTGCTGACATATTTACAAAGCCTTTGGCTGAGGAAAGGTTCAATCACCTAAGAAGACTCTTAGGAATTTCAAGATTCAATGACTAATGTGTGTATTGAAGTTTTGATGAAAACAGAAAATTTTTGATCCAAAATTCGGATGCACTACAGAAAATTCGGTCGACCGAATTTTCTGAGTGACAAGAAACAGAGACTTTTGATCAAGAATTCGGACGCAGGTCAGAAAATTCGATCGACTGAATTTTCTGAACTGAAGAAACAGAAACTTCCGATCGAAAATTCGGACGCAAACCTGAAAATTCGAACGTGACCATTTAAATGAAGATTAAACAGTCTTCTCAATACTTCAACTTCCGAATTTCACATCCTTTTTAAAGCCTCTCATACCCATTCACATCCAAATCAAAATCCCTTCAAAATCACACATTCTCATCCTAATTTTCTTTCACTTTTAAACATCTAACCCTAATTTCATACAGAAAACCAATACTTCTCAAAAGAAAACATCATGGTGAGAACAAAGAAGCCAAATGTTGAGAAAGGAAAAGGAAAGGCTAAGGAAGGAGATGGAGACTCAATCCCCAACCAACCAAGAAGAATTCGAATTCCTCAAACAGTATCTGGGGTTGACAGGTTTGTCTCAATCAAAGCTACTCATGAATGGAATAAGAATAGTAGAAAGATCATTCCTGGATATAAGGTGGATACTGATAAACTGTCAAGCATGGATATTGTCCTATCTTATTTCAATGATATTGGTTGGAGTAGTTTGCTATTCGTTGATGAAGAATACTATCCTACTTTGATATATGAATTCTATGCAAACTTGAAAGAGGAAAGAATTGAGATGATAGGGGATAATGTGATACAATGGTATTCATCTAGAGTATCACAAGTAGACATTGAATTTAATGAAGGATTGATAAACAGAATTTGTGGAGTGGGTGACAATGGAGCTAGATATTATTCACCATCCATACATTGCTATGATCGTGAGCTCTTTACATATGTTAGATTTGAAGAAGCATTTACCAATGGAAGAGAGTTTAGATCTATAAAGAAGAGGGAAATCAAGAACCTGGATGCTAGAGGTAGAGTGATGCATCACATGGTAACTACAATGATTGTTCCTAATTTTGGACATAAGTCATCAGTTGGAAATATGCATATAGTAATCATGTTAGCCTTGCATGAGCATAAGAGAATGAACTTTGGCTATATAGCCTTGAAACACATGATTACTGCAACAAAAACAGTAACCAAGGCATTCCCATTTGGAAGGTTATTAACTAGAATCTTTAAGCATTTTAAGATCAAACTTCCGGGAAGAGGGCAAGCCTTTAAGAGTGGTGAAATTTACACTAATGAAACTCTTAGGAGAATGCAATTAGTTCATGATGAGGATAATGTATGGAGGACAAAAAGAGAAACCCCTCCAAAAAGAATAGAAAGAGAGAGAATAATAGAAAGTGAAGAGGAGGAAGAAGAAGAGGATGAAGAGGAAACCCTTGCTAGGGAAATGAAAACAAAAAGGAAGCATGACACCTCAAGTGAGGGGGAGCAACCTCCGACAAAAAGGAGACTGTTTGAAGAAGAAACTGGAATTGGGTCAAGTGGTAAAGGAGTAACTAGAGGTGACACCATAGTAGTCAAAGCATTCCAAGAAGGCTTGAACAATCATGTCAAGGAAATGGAGAAAATGTATAAGTTCTTTGAATCATTTGCTCCAATGGTTCTTGGAAAATTAGATGGACTGGAGAATAGAGTAAAGCACATTGAAGAAATCCTTATGAGAAACACTCAAAGTGGTGAAGGACCCTCTAAGCCTCAAGATGGAAATGAGGAAGAAAGAGATAGAGAACCAAAGAAAGGAGATAATAAGGACAGCAGTGATGAAGATGATGATCAGGGTGGAGATGAAGAGACTGTAGCAGAAGAAGAAAAGGAAGAACATGCTCATGAAGATCCACCAGTAGCAGGAAGTCAAGTAGCTCAAGCTGAAATAGTCGCTCCATCAGCAATCTCTTTCAGTCAAGGAAGAGTGAAGCACTTGGCCATCAAGAAAGGAATGAGCCGAGCCTCCCCATCAACCTCAACATCACAAGACTAAGCTTTCTTTTCTATTCTCTTTACTGTATTTTGTTTATTTGCTTATCTTTATTTGTTTGTAATTCTGAACTTGTTAAGTACTTTGCTGCATTTTATGTAATAGTGAAGCTCAATGATGAAATCCCAGTGATGAGAGCTTCTTTTATATGCTAAATTGAAAGTCTCATTTTCATTGATCCCTCTATTTTTTAATGATGACAAAAGGGGGAGAAAAATAATGAACTGAGTCTTTAATATGATGCTGCAATATGTGAACTAAGTCTTTAATGATGCTGCAATATGAGTCTTTATGAAAAATAATGAACAGAGTCTTTAATATGATGCTGCAATATGAGTCTTTATGCATTAAAATTCGGATGCAAGGTTTAAAGATTCGGATGCATTCATATCCATGGTCAAAATGTACTCTTTTGTTGTTCAAATTGATTCAAATCTGTCTTAATCTCTTCCATTATGTTTGAACAACATTATGAAAGCTTTATTTCACTTTAAACATCAATTATATTGAATCTATTGCAGTTTGGACATGAGTTTAAAAATTTGGATGCATGAGTTTAAAATTTCGGATGCATGCTCTAAAATTCGGATGCATTCATGTTTAATTGTCAAAATGTGCTCCTTTGTTGTTCAAACTGATTCAAATATGTTTTAATCTCTTCCAATATGTTTGAATAACCTTGGGAAAACTTATTTTCAAAAATTACAGCTTTCATTTCACTTATTTTACAAATCGGACTTGATATGTCAAAATTTAGATTCACAACATCTCAAGTCCAAATATGTTGAAAAATGTGTACAATCTAAGGGGGAGCATTGTTAATCCTTTCTAACCTTTAAAACCTCTCTTAGAAGTTTTCTAAACGCTCAATTACAATATCTTCTATCCTAGTTGTGTTGGAAGGAAGGACGCAAATGGAGGTTGGTTGGGTCATAGACTTATATTGAGCCTTTTATATGTCAATGTGCTAAATTGGTTATTTTTTTTTCATTGACACTAATACTTCTTTGTGCTACTCTGTTTAAATCCATCACATCTTGCATCAAAGTTTGTCATCATCAAAAAGGGGGAGATTGTTAGCCCTAAGGGCAAATCATGTAATTTTGATTAATGACAAATATTGATGAGAACTAATATGTTTATATTGTGTGATAGGATTTGTGAACTAAGAAGTTTGGAGTCTCATTGCCTTCAAGCCAAAGTGCAAGAACAACCTCAATAAACTATGAGTCTTTTGAGGTTTATTCAAAGATGAACTCAAGACATTGAAGACTTGAAGTGTAGAGTAGGTATGATGATAGGTAATACCTATGTAAACTCTACACTTGTATGTCTTGGAGTTTATTGAATGCATAAGAGAGCAAAAAATAGGTTTCTTAATTTTAAAAGGCTTTGAATAAATTTCTTAATGAATGTGGCTTTGTGTCCTAAAAGTTTTTAAGTAAATTTTATATGATCAAAGGAATTTGATTTTGGTTTTCAAACTTATATATGTCTAAATAAGTTTTCTATATATACCAAAAGTGTTTCAAATCTTTGGAAGTTAAATCTCAAATGATTTTAAAAAGTTTGAACATGATTCCAAGAAATTCGGTCGTCCAAATTTGGTAGCAAAAGTTTGCTACTGTTCTTCCAGAGAAATTCGGAACAAGATTCGGACGCATGAAGAAAAATTCGGTCATCTTAATTTTGTCCCTCAGCATGGTCACCGTTTTTCAGAGAAATTCGAACGAAGATTCGGACGCAGCAGGAAGAATTCGGTCGTCCGAAAAATTCAGACGCAGAATTCGGTCGTCCGAATTTCCTGAAAATAGCCTTTAACCAGCCGTTTTATAGTTGTTCTAACTGATTTTCAAATTCTATAAAAGCTATAAACGTGCAATCTTTTGTATGTTTTGAATCCTTGAATACTCTAAGCTTTTTAAAGTCTTTTACAAACATTTCTCAAGCTCTCTTATGTCTTGTGCATTCAATTGAACAATCCAAAGACATCAAAGTGTGAAGGTGCAACTTTGTGTAATATCTACCAACAAGTGGTAACATCTACACACTTATCTTTACTTATTAAATTGTGTTGGTCTATGATATTCCATATTTGTGCTATATATAATTATCATTTTGAGCTTAATTTTATGTTAAATTTTGGTGTTTTAATCACCATTTATGCTCCCTGTATCTCTTATTTGCTTTAGGTGATATTATTGAGGATTTGGAATTAAATGAAGCAAACAAGGGAAATTTATACAATGAAGAAAAACAGAGAAATGAAGAGAAAAAAATGGACTGGTAGAGAATTTTAACATGTGATTTTGACCTTCATACAGATTCCAAATGCAAAAGTTGTATTCTATACAATTATAGAGGACATTCTCAAGTTTTCATAATGGTAAAATTTGTGTCAATCGGAGTTCATTTGCCTACCCTACGTATGCTGCAAATTCACCTGTTCTGCATTGGGTTCCATTTTTGACACAGTTTGGTATAATGAGCATATCTTGAGCTCTAGATGCCCAATTGATGTGATTCAAATCTCTGTGTAAAGCTACGATCATGATATACAACGTTCATGAAGACATAAAGACCTAGATCAGCTGATTTGGAGGTCTTAATTCACCAAAAGGGAAACACAGTGTCACAGTCGGGCAGCAGAAACTTGCACCAAAACTGGGGGCAAGCGGCGCCGTTTGGTGTGATATAAGCGGCGCCTTTTGTGTCGATCTGAGGCTGCTTTTAAGCTGAATTTCTCTCTCTTTTGGGGCAGATTTCAATGCCCCTTTAGGGCAGAAATAAGAGGAGCCGAGAGAGTGGACAGAAAACAGCAAAAACTCATCAAAACTCACTCAAATCTCATCCGAATTCTTCATCTTTGCAAGAGAAATCAAGAGAGAAGATTGAATCTTTAAAGAAGGAGAACATCCACCTTGAAGATTGATGGAAAAAGCTGCAATTTTCTCCATGCTACAGTGACGAATTTCATCCTTGAATAAGAGAGGAGATTTCAACCATGAAAATGAGCAATTCTTCCTCTTTCTTTGTTGTTTTATGTTCTTTGATTTGTGGTATGTTGATGAACAAAACTTTTGAATACTTGGATGGGTATGAACCCTAGATTTTGCCTATGTGAATGAGGTGTTTCATTGGTTGATTGAATTTGAATTTCTTGTGAATTGTTTGTGGGTTTGAATGGTTGAATTGATTGAGTGGATTATGGATGCATAATCTGGAATTTTTGTTCACTTGGAATTGAGAAATGAAGAGTGATTGACAATTGATTCAAAATCTGGAAATTTTCACTTGGAATTGAGAAAGGAAGGGTGAAATAGACCATACACAAACAATGGGGATGATTTAGGTAACTAGAGATAGAAACCTAAACATCTTCTTGATAATTAGAGAAATCTAATTGGAAATTCACAATTCTTAATGCATTCTTGGGTTGAATTGGTTAGAAAGAGATTTCAACTAATTAATCTAAGAGTAGAGAACTTTCATCTAGAGATAGAGTGAGTTCTATCATTGGAATTTCATCAAACATAAGAAGTGAAATTTATCAACCAAGGGACATTTCTATCACATAGGTAATTCTAGGGGGATTAACCATCCAAGTATTATTTTCTCAATTGAATTCTCTCTTGCAAACAAAAATTAGTTAAGTTGGTTTAATTAGATAAGTTAGACTTCTATTCATAGTAGTGATTTCAACCATTTTCACAAGCAATTTTGTTAGGCTAAACAATAGAGTAGAAGTGAGTAATGGTATTTAACCATCCCCGTGGATACGATATTGAATTTACTTGCCATTATACTACTCATAACGATAGGTGCACTTGCCTTGTGTTTGTGTGCAAATTGTTGAGGTTTGTAATAAAAAAATTGAGTATAAAGGCATAGACAACAAAACACAACAGTCTACTAGCTCTAGCAAGGTTATCTTGATAACATAAAACCCTTTAGATAAGGGTGATCCTTGAAGTTGTAATTCAAGGTTGTTTGAGATATAAAACCATTATGTGTGGTGAGCCTTGTTTGTAAAAATTACTAGAAGAGGTTGTGAGTGTAAAACCATAGTGTGGTGAGCCTCTCTTGTAATCTGTGAACTTGAGCACATAGTAGAGTAATTGAAATCCTTAAGTGTAGGCTTAAGGTAGTGGAGGTAGATCTTGAGGATCGAACCACTATAAATTGCTTGTGTTCCTTGGTCTACATTTCTTATATTGCTTTGCGGTAATTGTTTCTATCTTGTTCATATAATCTGTTATTGATCTATACACATAAAAGGTTTGATTTTGCAAAAATTAGCCAAATACCTAATTCACTCCCCCTCTTAGGTATTTCAGGTTTCAATCTTGAAACTGAACTGAAACCGATATTGAAACCGAATATAGTCGGTTTCAAAATTGACCCAAGAACCAACCTTTTTAACTAAATGCAACAAAAATTTTTGAAACCACATTGAAACCAGTTTGAAACCCAATTTAGAAATTGATTTTAAATATGTGATATAGTTCTACAGCTATTTTATTTATACTATATACGTATATATTATATTTTTAAATCAATAATATGCATTATAATTATTTAATATGTTATAAACTCATTTATTAACTTATTAAGTGTGTTTAATAATTAATAAAATATTCATAGTTGTAACAAAACATATTAGCATTATATATAGTTACTATTTTACATACTTGCATACTTATACAAGTGTTAAGTATAGATCACTTGTGTGATATTTGATTATGCTAATATAATAATTGAAAACAAGTGTATATAGATCAACATATATCTTAAACATAAAATAATATATAACAAGTACATTATATAACTGTTTACTTGCCTACAGATAATTATATATATGAATAATCAAAATACATACATATACTAATTATAAATTAGTCAAAATAATTCGTTTAAATTCATCAATGGTGTAGGATGTCAAATCATAAACCTTAATTATAATCCAGACATGATTGAACTCTATCACATAAGCATACAGCAAATATAATATTGGGTCTACTAGCAGCAAGATAAAGCAGACTTCCAAATATACCTCTATGTACTTTTTCATCAACATTTTTACCCTTCTCATCTTTGTCAATCTTGATTGATGGACTCATAGGTATAGAAATATCTTTTGCCTAATCCATTCCAAATCTCTTCAAAAGCTCTTTGGTATATTTTGCTTAATGAGGAATGTGCCATCCTTGGTTTCCTTGATTTGAAGACCAAGGAAGAAATTAAGTTCTCCCATCACGCTCATTTCAAATTCATTTTTTATCATTTTGACAAACTCATTACAAAGAGATATAATGTCATCTACATATATTTGAACAAGCAATAGATCATTGTTGCCAAAGGTTTTAATAAAAATAGTTGTGTCAACCTTTCCTCTTGAAAATCCTTTTGGAAGTAGAAAACTATTTAATATTTCATACCAAGCTCTAGGAGCTCGTTTCAACCCATATAAAGCTTTGGATAATTTGAAAACAGGATTAGGAAATCTTTCATAAGTAAAGCTGGGAGGTTGTTCCACATAAACCTTTTCTTCAATAAAACTATTTAAAAATGCACTCTTGACATCCATTTGATATAGTTTAAAACCTTTAAAATAAGCAAATGCCAAAAGCATTCTTATGGATTCAATTCGAACTACCAGAAAGGTTTCATTATAATCAATGCCCTCTTCTTGACTAAAGGTTTCAAACTTTGTTTCTTTCAAATTGGTTTAGTTCCTCTTGCATAGCAACAATCCAAAATCATCACACAAGGCATTATCAATGTTTGTAGGCTCAATATGAGATAAAAGAGCAAAATAAATCAACAAAGTACCGCCTTTTTTTAACTCCTTGGGAGACATCACCAGTGATTTACTCTTTAGAGTAGCCTCTTGCATATCTTAGATTATTGGGAAGCTCTTGGTCACCACTAGGCTGTCCATCTTGTGCTTGCTCAATCTTTTCTTCTTTATTGACATGATCTTCCAAACGCTGGTGCTTGAAGATAAGTTTGATTGTTATTTATTAAAGTACCTATATCATTTTCATCTCTTCTTTCAAAATAGATATTTGATTCATTGAAGGTCACATGAATTGTTTCTTCAACACATAAGGTTCTTTTATTATAAACTCTATTGACCTTTTTGTTTGATGAATAACCAAGAAAAATACCTTCATCCAATTTTATATCAAATTTACTTAACTTATCACTAGTATTCAACATAAAGCATTTACAACCAAACACTTTAAAGTAAGCAATTGAAGGAGTTCTAGCAAAGAGAAGCTCAAAAGGTGTATTTCTTTGGAAAGATCTTAACAGGACTCTATTCACTACATAGCAAGCAGTGTTTCTGGATTCGACGAAAAAATATTTTGGCAAAGAGTTTTCACAAAGCATAGACCTAGCCATTTCTTGCAAAGTTTAATTTTTCCTTCTGACAACACCATTTTGTTGAGGTGTTTTGGCAGCTGAAAAATTAGAGAAGTCTCATTTTTATCACAAAGTTTTGTAAAGTCTAGATTATAGAATTCTCTCCCATTGTCACTTCTAATAGAAATCAATTTGCAATGAAGGGAGATTTGAACCTTTTTGAAAATTCTTTCAAATTTGTGAAAAGCTTCATCTTTTTGATACAGAAAGAGTACCCATGTAAATCTAGAAAATTATCGACAATTACAAATGTATGCCTCGTACCACCAAGACTAGAGATCCTTATAGGTCCAAACAAATCCATAAGGACAAGTTCAAGAGGTTTTGAAGTAGAAACCATCTTCTTAGATTTGAAAGATGTTTATGTTATTTTCCCATATTGACAAGCATCACAAAGACGATTTTTCTCAAAAATGCATTTTTAGTAAACCTCTAACAATTTCTTATGAGGAAAGTTTGATCAACAAGTCCATGCTCATATGACCTAATCTTCTATGCCATAGATATCCATCATTATAAAAAAGGCAAGACATTTAACATTCTTGGCAACAAGTTCATCAAGATATAGCACACATCATTTCCAACTGTATTAGCAACAAATATGGTTTTACCATTCACACTATCGAGAATGGTACGTGCATGACATTTAAATTCAACTTTGGGCTAATCTTAGAGTTTTGATTACGACAAACATTGATATGAACTAACTTGAGGAGTTGTTGTGTGATAGGATTATTTCATTGTGGAAGCTAAGAAGTCTTATTTCCTTGAAGACAAAAGTGCTAAGGACAACTCAAATGTGCTTAAAGAGTTAAAGTGTATAGAGCATGTCCTAAGGATTGAAGGCATTGACGACCTTAGTGTTGGTTTACAATTGCTTAATAGGTATATACCCTTGTAAACCTTACACTTTTTCGTCTTTGAATCTAATGAATTTTCAAGAGAGCTTAAAACATGGTTTTTAATCTTAAATGATATATCTTACAAGTATTTTATCAAGTTCTTGTTAAGAGTTTTCAGACTAAAAACTCTTAAAAAAATCTATTTTATAGTCCAAAAATTTTCAAACTTATGCTTGATTTCTAATCAGTTTGACAAAGTTTGAATAGTTGAAACTTCAATTCAGACGTCTGAACTGAAAGCTGTGGCTACTAAATTTCCAAAGAAATTCGGAAGACCATTCGGCTGCTAGTGTCAAAATTCGTCAACTAAATTTAACATGGTAACCTGGAAACAAAAAAATTTAGACCATCATTCCAACGCGGGAGACTATATTTGGTCGATCAAATTTTACGGTTACTAGTCATTACTAGCCGTTATTTGAACACTACAACTGATTTTTAAACCCTATAAAAGACATGAATTTTAGATTTTGGGGTAGTTCTTGAGCCTTTAAAAATCTTTGCTCTTCCCAATCATTCTTTATCAAAAAGCTCTCTATTGTCTTATGCTAAAAATTTGAATTTCAGAATTTCTTAGACAAAAAGGTGAAGATGCGCTGAGTTTGTCATCATCTACCAAGCAGTTGGTAACATTCTTCTACATTAATTCAGCTATTTGTTTTATTCAATGTTATCTTAAGGATATAAAACCCATTTGAAAATGTGAACCTTGATTATTGTAAGTGAAAAGAGGTTGTAGTCCAAAACCCTTGATTGGGTAAGCCTCTCTTGTATTTTGATCGACTTTTGTTATATTTGAATTTGGTTGAAATCCTTGAGTTAGGGCTTAAGGTAGTGGATGTAGATCTTGAGTGATCGAACCACTGTAAATAGCTTGTGTGATCTCTTCTCATCTCTCTTTTAATTTGGAAACTCATTGTATTTACTTGCATAACTTGTTGTGAGTTTGATTTCAAACATCTTCCAAGCTATATTCTCACAAACGAAAAAATTTTCGAAAATTATCCAAAGACCTAATTCACCCCCATTAGGTCTTTCAATTGGAATTAGAGCTTCGGCTTTTTTGCAAAGGTTTTAAAACCTAGAAGTTAAGATCTTATGGCTAATATTTCAAACTTGTCTTATTTGGAATGGTCTTCCACAAATAGACCTCCTTTGTTTGATGGAAAAAATTAAAGTTTTTTAAAATCTAGAATTAAGATATATATTTGTTCTATTAACTTTGATTTGTGAAATATTATTTAGAAAGGATCTCATAGACCTATAAGGATGAGAGCCGATGGAATCACTAGAGAACCAAAGCCATTGGAGGAGTACAATGAAAGTAATTCAGGAAAAATGACTTTCAACTACCAAGCAATAAACATTTTGATTATGCATTGGATGTTAATGAATACAACCATGTAATTGGATGTGACACCACTCATGACATATGGAGATTTCTTCTAGTGTTGCATGAAGGAACTAATCAAGTAAAAGAGTCAAAACTTGCAATGGTAGTAAGAGACCATGTGCAATTCACCATGAAACAATGAGAGAGCATTAGTGACATGTTCACTAGATTCATCAACATCTCCAGCGGTTTGAATTCATATTGTAAAAACTATTCTCATGGTGAACAAAATAGAAAAATTTTGGATGCTCTACCCAAGTCTTGGCAACCAAAGACTCTTGCCATTGAAATGTCAAAAGAGTTGAAGATTCTTCCTCTTGAAGAACTTATTGGATCATTGCTTACCCATGAGATGAAGGTAAAAAAACTAAATAATCTTGAACAATTCCTGTTTTGAAGATGAGGAGCAAAGGAGAAAACGAGTGGTACTTAAGCCTCTGACAATCCTAGTGAGCAAGAGGAATCATCTAATGATGAAGATGAAGATGGGGAGTATGATGAGATGACTATTTTTGTCAAATTGTTCAAGTAATTCTTTAAAAGGGGATTTCTCAAGAAGGGAAAGAGGCATTTGAAGAAAGAAGGACATTCATCTTCATTATTTAAGCCTTAATGTTATGAATGCAAAAGTTCCAGACACCTTGTAGCCAATTGCCTTAAAGCATTGGAGAAGGGGAGAGAAGCCAAATTCAAAAAGAAGGTACTTGGGATCAACATGCCAATGAAGACAATAGAGATGACATTGAAGAAAGAGCAAATGTGTGCTTCATGGCTATGGATGATGAGGTACAATCTATTCCTTCAACCTCTACACATTGTGATGATGATATTGATAATCCTAGTGAATAACTTGTAGATATGTTTAGTGATTTTAAAGGTTTCAAAAGAAACAAAGAGATGAGATTCAACATTGATGATTCATTGAAAGAAAATCCAAAGTTGTTTTGTAAAAAGAAAAAACTCATTGAATGCATTGATTGCTTGAATATTGAAAAAGATATTTTAAATGTTTCCGTAAGGGAACATGTCTCTTGAGAACAAATCTCTTTGTTCCAAAATATCTTCTCTAGAGAAAATGACTGCTGATTATGATTTTTTGAGAAGAAAATTAGTGATCTCATCTTATGTGTTTAAAAGTTTACAAATGATAGAGAAAATCTTGACAAACTACTTGGATCTCAAAGATCTTCTTTTGTGAAAAATGTTCTTGGATATAATCATGTGAACAATGTTTCAAAATACAAATATTACTTTGTAAGAGCTACATCTACTTCTATGCCTCATACATGTTGTACTTATTGTGGTAGAAATGGTTACAAGGCCACTAGATGCTGTGTGAAGAGAAAGGTAGAAAGTGGTGTTTAAACCATTTGAAGAGCTAAGGTTCTCGCTAACCCCCTTGTATCCAAGAAA
The DNA here is from genome assembly GCA_030512225.1 of Rauvolfia tetraphylla. Classification (NCBI taxonomy): domain Eukaryota; kingdom Viridiplantae; phylum Streptophyta; class Magnoliopsida; order Gentianales; family Apocynaceae; genus Rauvolfia; species Rauvolfia tetraphylla. Next base: position 4,700,556 of record JAJQKT010000004.1, on the reverse strand, counting down.
ATGTGGGTACCAAAAGTCACTTCTACTCATTTGATGTTGGTACATATTTCTTCAAGATCAAGTGCTACTAAGTGTTTCTTTGATAGTGGATACTCAAGACACATGACGGGAAATGCTTCCCTCATTAGTGAACTTCAAGGCACAAATGATGGATTTGTCACCTTTGGCGACAAGAAGAAAAGAAAGAATTCCTAGAGTAGGTAATATTGTAAAAGATCTTCCCCTTTCATTAAACAAGTTTTGTTTATTGATGACTTGAAATACAATTTGCTTAGCATTATTCGATTGTGTGACAATGGATGCAAAGTTGAGTTTAAATGTGATACATGTACCATTCTTGATAGCGTATGCGTATATGCTATATCCTGATAAACTTGTTGCCAATGATGTTAAATGTCTTGCCATTCATGATAAAGATGGATTCCTTTGGCATAGAAGATTAGGTCATGTGAGCATGGATTTGTGGAACAAACTTTCCTCTCAAGATTTGGTTAGTGGATTTTCAAAAATATGTTTTGAGAAAAATTGCCTTTGTGATGCATGCCAATATGGAAAACAAACACAAACATCTTTCAAACCCCAGAAAATGTTATCAACTTCAAAACCTCTTGAACTTGTTCATATGGATCTATTTGGGCCAATGAGGACCACTAGTCTTGGTGGTAAGAGGTATGCGTATGGATCTATTTCATGAATTTGTTCATAAGGATCTATTTCATGAATTTATGAAACTTTTCAAAGAGGTTCAAAGCTCTATTGATTGCAAATTGATCTCTATTAGAAGTAACGATGGGAGGAAATTTTATAATCAAGATTTTACAAAGCTTTGTCATGAGAATGGAATTATTCACAGTTTTTTGGCTGCAAAAACACCTAAACAAAATGGGGTTGTTTAAAAACATGATAACCAATCTAGTGGTGACCAAGAGCTACCAAAGGATCCAAGATATGCAAGATGCCACCCTAAGGAGCAAATCATTGGTGATGTCTCTAAAGGTGTTACAACAAGTTGGTATTTCATTAACAACGTTGCGAGTTCAGCAATTTTAAAACCACTTGGTTAATCACTTTCCTCATTTTAAACCATTCGAATTCTCTCTTCTCTCAAAACCTACTGTACCTACTCACATCCAAACTCAAATCCATCTCATATTTCACCATTTTCCCATGGAATTACTTGATTTTCGTGTTCTCCACCTTCTATTGTCCTTGAAATTCACTTTTCTCCAAAGAAAATCACCATAGTTCACTCAAAGAAGGCAAATGTGACTAAAGGCAAAGGGAAACCCAAAATGGGAGATGAAGGGCTTACCATCAATGAACCAAGGCAGGTTTGGATTCCTCAAACCAACCTTAGAGTAGACCACTTCATCCCTACAAGTGTTGTGGTTGAATTAAAAGAATGGAGCAAAGGGAATAGGAAAATCATACCCGGTCATAGTGACAACTTCGATAAACTCTCCAACATGGGTAACGTGTTATCCATCTTTGCTAAAATTGGTTGGGATAGTTTGCTTGGTGTAAATGATGATTATTATCCTACTCTTGTTTATGAAATTTATGCTAATCTTAAAGAAGAAAGGATTGAGCATGTTGGGGATAGCATTATTCAATGGTATTCATCTAGAGAATCTCAAGTAGATTTTAAGTTTAATGATGCTCTAGTTAATTGTATTTGTGGTGTGGAAGATATTGGTGCTAGATGTTATTCATTGGGGCAACATTGCTGTATTCATGAGTTATTCACCAATGAATGGTTTGAAGAGGCCTTTTCCAATGGTAGGAGATTTAGGTCCATTAGGGAAAGGGAAACTAAAGCCTTTGATGCTAGAGGAAGTGTGATGCATCATATGGTTACAACTATGATCATTCCTAAATTTGGACATAAATTTGTGGCTGAAAATATGCATGTGGTGATTATGCTTGCCTTCCATGAGCACAGAAGATTAAATTTTGGGTCTATGGCATTGAAGCATATGATTAGTGCAAGAAAAATGGCCAACAAAGCTTTACCTTATTGCAGATTCCTAACAAGAATATTTAAGCATTTTCATGTCCAACTCCCCGGGAGAGAAAATCCTATGAAAAGTGGAGAAATATATACAAATGATTCCCTCAAAAGGATGCAATTGACACTTGATGAGGATGGTGTGTGAAGCACAAGGAGAAAGAATAGAGGCTACTAGAGATAATGAAGAGAAGGAGGATACTGAAGAGGAATGAATAGCAAGATGAAGAGGAGACACTAGCAAGGGAAAGGAAGACAAAGAACAGAAGTTATTAAAGGAGACACCATGGTAACCAAAGTGCTCAAAGAAGCCTTGAACAACCATATAAAGGAGATGGGGAAGATGTACAAATTCTTTGAATCATCCCATGGTTTTCAGTAAGTTGGATGGCTTGGACACTAGGGTGAAGAATATTGAAGAGTTATTGATGAAGAACAACCAAAGGTGAAAAGGATGATGAACGAGATGAGCAAGAAAAGAAGGAAAAAGAAGATGAGGATGATGACAATGATGATAATGGGGATAATAACAATGATCAAGGAGGCGACTTTGAATTTGTGGCTAGGGAGAGTGAGAGAAATGAAGGAGATCAAGAGGAGCTACAAGAAGGTAGAAGTCAAGAGAGAAGCATGATAGAAAGAGTTAAACTTGATAGAAAGAGTAGAGATGGCATCACCATCCACCTTGTCATTTGGCCAAGGAAAAGTTAAGCATGTGGTGACGAAGAAAGGAACAAAGAGATCCGCTTGGTTGGCTACAACCCCAAAGGCAAACTACATTAGTAAGTAGCAAGGAAGTGAATGGTCACTTCACATTGAGCTTAAGGGAGATATGGCTATCACAACTAATAAATATGGAGTAAAGACAATGAAGAGAATCCAAGACTCTACACTTCATAACCTTGTCTCATTTTACCTATGCATTTAGTCTAGTTTGTGTATTTTTTTGCCATGCTCAGTTCATGTATTTAGAATAGTCCATGTATTCCCATGCTTTAAATTTCTATGTGTTTCTAGTCTATGTGATCTTTTGAAGCTTTGTATTGGGAGCTTATGTTTCTTTTTTTTTATATATTTGCTTCACTTTCATCACCCCATATTTGATTGATAACAAAAATGGGAGAAGAAGTGTTGCAAAATGTACTTTGATATTGCCAAATATTATGATGAATGACATTATGGCTTATTTTAGTTGATTAATTATGTTTGTATATAGCATTATGGTTTATTGATTCATTGGCATTAATGGTTTGAGATCTTGAAGTATTTTATGCCTTGAGTTGATTTTTGAGTTTGCAATTGGTTGATGAAGATGATTATGTATGATTTTTATGGTTGATGTGTAAAACTACAAATTTTACTTTTACTAAATAAATTTTCAAGTGGTTTTATGATAACTATAAATTGCTAAAAATTTGGTTTTGCCCATTTTTAAAAAAAAAAGAAGAGAAAAATATACATTATAAGTTTTAAGGTAAATCTATAATTATAAAAACATTGAAGGATGGTTTTGTAAATTATTTGTATTAAAAAAAAAAAAAATCAGCCATACGGCTGATCCCTTCCCCAATTTTCCCAATTCTCCCATTTCCTTCTCTTTCTCTCTTCTCTCTTCTCTCTTCAATTCTTCACCAAATCTTCACACAAAAATTAAATCCTTCAAACCCAGGTTTAGAACTACATTAAAAGTCTCCAAATCAAGGTAAAATCTTCTATTGTTTCTCATTATGGTTAAGTTTAATTATTTTCGGAAATTACTGTAGCAGCAATTTTGTACGAATTTTAATAAATTGTTGAATGCTCCGAATTGATTCAATTTTTGAACGAAGGTTTTTGTTGTCATATTCTACCTACAGAAAAACTTTAGCTAATTTTTAAGCATGTTTGATATTTTTCTGAATTTTTGAAAAATCTGGACAGATTTATTTATTTTTGTATATTTTTGTTTTGATTAAATATTGAGTATTTAAATTTTAATTAGATTTTTATAATGCAAAAAGAGTATAGAAATATATAAAAAATAATAAAACAGAATATTTTTCTGAATTGTGAATTTTATTAAAATAAATTATTTTTGATTTCCCTAAATTGGTATATTAGGAATAAAATGAAATAATTGAGATTTTAGTGGAGAATGGTGGATTTTATTAAAATTAATATTTTAATATTTTTATTCCCAAGAAAAGCAGGTAGTTTCTATTTTAAAATAATTTTATGAAATTCAATAATTTTTAGTTCTAATTAATATTAATCATGCATTCATTCATGTATATATATGTGTGTCAATATTTGAGCATTTTAGAGTGATATTAAATTCGTTTATTGCTACGTAATTATATATTAGGTCCCGAGATTGTCGAGGTAGAACCAAGAGTAGAGTAGCGTAGATTTATGCTTTTCACTTGAGGTGAGATTTCTATCTTACTTGTGGAGGTTGAGGACCACAAAATCCTAACATTTTAAGTTATATATTTTTTATATATTTTATTTACTTAATTTACGCTAAGTAAAATATTTATTTTGCCGTGGCTCGGCTTTGTGAATAAATGTGTTGCTATCCTTGATTTGTTGTTTTGCCGTGGCTCGGCTTTTATGAATAAATGTGTTGTTAAGCTTCAATTGTTATTTTGCTGTGGCTCGGCTTTTGTGAATCAATGTGTTGTTAATTTGAAATTGTTATTTTGCCGTGGCTCGGCTTTTGTAAAAATATATAGTAGTAATATAATTTGTTGTTTTACCGTGGCTCAGTTTGTGTATTTATATAATATACTAAACCATGAGAATTGCTTGGTTGTTGATGAGTTGTAAATGTGAATTATGTGTAAACTCCGCCGTCAGGATATGAATTGACTCCCCTGCAAGGTGAGATTATTGATTTGTGTGGAGAGTCCCTTTGTGTCGTATGTGAGAAGGCCATTGGGAGATGTTGTGTGGAGAGTCCCTTTGCGCCGTGTGTGAGAAGGCCATTGGGAGGTGTTGTGTGGAGAGTTCCTTTGTGCCGCGTGTGAGATGGCCATTGGAAGGGCGGCGGAAGTTTTTTATGTGCGTATATGGACTCGAAAGAGTCGTGTGAATTGTGGTTGTTGATTTGAACATTATTTTCAAAATGGTGATTATTACTTGAATGTACATATATATAACTATATTTTATTTTATGTGATTTTCAAATCAGACTATTATGTTGTACTAAATGAAGTTATTCTCATAAAAAAAAAAAGTCAAGGATAACTTATATCTACTTTAAAAGTGTTATAAATTCACTACGGTATATTTGCTTTCAAACTGTACAAGTACCTAGAGATTTCACTGCGCTTCGTAGCTCATTATTCTCTCATTATATTTCAGGATTTTCATAGTTGAATTCAGAGTATAGTTCTCTTTCTACGTCGCACGTGACAGTTGAGTCCTCAGCAGCAGCTAATATTGTAGAGGCTTTTATCATTTGTAATTATTTTTGGGTTGTTAATGCATTGTAACATTTCACGTGGTTATTAATTTAATTAGTATATGTACAGAGATATCTCAATCTTTCGAAATAATTATGTTTTGTATAAACCATTTTATGTATTCTTTTGCCATAGAACGGCCGGTGCACCCTACATTATTTTTTGTTGTTATTTGTTTAAATACTATTAGAATTTACATTCGTATCATATAGTGGTACTACAGGTTGCATTGCACCTCTGGAACAGGAAAGTGATGATTCACTCATAGGTAGGGCCCGCCCTGAAGTGGGTCGTTACATGATGAACTTGCCTTTATGATTGAGTGATTTGTTTTAAGTACTTTTATTGAAAAATCTACCTTTTGATGATTTTACTAAAATTTCATACTTGAAGTTCAGACACAGAAAAAAATTCGATCGTCCAAACTTTCTATCAAAAATGATGATTTGATAATATTTACTTAAAACTATCTTGATCTTTTCTAGAATGATTGAGAAGCCTTGGGAAGGTTTATTCTTAGAAGATGATTTCATTATGTTAAATACTTGTGCTTCTAGGACTCGATTTTTAAAAATTTTGAATTTCACAACTCAAGTCAAAAAATAAGCAATATCTAAGGGGAAGACTTGCATATTGATTCTAATCTCTAAAACCTTTCTAAAAATGTGTTCTAAATGCTTTCAGGCTATATTTTCTATTTTGGTGGAAGGAAGGATGATTATGGAAGTTGGTTGGGCCATAGGCTCATTCATTAGCCATGATATGTCATTTTGCCTATTGTTCATCATTCTTCTATAACAATATTGCTTCATTGAGCTATATTGTTTAAATCTATCACATTTTGCATCAAAGTTTGCCAGCATAAAAAAGGAGGATATTGTAAGCACTAAGGGCAAATCCTAGAGTTTTGATTATGACAAACATTGATATAAACTAACTTCAATAGTTATTGTGTGATAGGATTATTAGATTGTGGAAGCTAAGAACTCTCATTTGGTCAAAGACAAAAGTGCTAGGAGAACTCAAATGTGTGCTCAAAGAGTTAAAGTGTATAGAGAATGTACCAAGCCTTTTATTGTGGGTTTACAATTGCCTAATAGGTATATCCTTTTAAACCTTATACTTGTTTGTCTTTGGAATCTAAAGAATTTTCAAGAGATCTTAAAACTTGATTTTAAATCATAAATGATTTATCTTACAAGTATTTAACAACTTCTTGTCAATGTCATTGAGACTAAAAACTCTTAAAAAGATCTATTTTATAGTCCAAAATTATTTCCAATTTGTGCTTGATTCCTAATCATTTTGATAAAGTTTGAATAGTACGGACTCCAATTCAGACGTCCGAACTGAAAACCTTAGCTACTAAATTTTCAGAGAAATTTGAACGACCATTCGGACACTTGTGTCCAAATTCATCAACTGAATTTATCATGGTACCTTGGAAACAACAAAATTTGACCATCATTCGGATACGGAAGTCCATGTTCAATCGACTGAATTTTACTATTACTAGTCGTTACTAATCGTTATTTGAACGTTGCAACTGATTTTTAAACCCTATAAAAGACATAAACTTTAGATTTTTGGGTAGTTCTTGAGCCTTTAAAAATCTTTACCCTTCTCAATCATTCTTTATCAAAAAGCTCTCTTTTATTTTGTGCTAAAAAGTTGAATTTCAAGATTCCTTAGACAAAAAGGTGAAGTTGTGCTAAGTTTGTCATCATCTACCAAGATGTTGGTAATATTCTTCTTCCTTACTTCATCTATTTGTTTTATTCAATGTAATCATAAGGATATAAAACTCATTTGAAAATGTGAACCTTGATATTGTAAGTGAAAGGAGTTGTGATTTAAAACCCTTTCTTGGGTGAGCTTCTCTTGTATTTTGATCGATTTTTGTTATAGTTGAATTTGGTTGAAATCATTGAGTTAGGGCTCAAGGTAGTGGATGTAGATCTTGAGTGATCAAAACACTATAAATAACTGGTGTGATCTCTTCTCATCTCTCCTTTAATTTGGAAACTAATTGTGTTTACTTGCATAACTTGTTGTGAGTTTGATTTCAATCATCATCCAAGCTATATTCTGAAAAAGGGAAAAGTTTTCAAAAATTATCTAAAGATTTAATTCTCCCCCCTCTTAGGTCTTTCAATTGGTATCAAAGCTTGAGCTTCTTTCCTAAGGTTTTACAACCTATAAGTTAAAATCTTATGGCTAATATTTCAAATTTGCCATATTTGGAATGATGTTCCACAAATAGACCTCCTTTGTTTGATGGAACAAATTAAACTTTTTAAAAATCTGTAATTAAGATATGTATTTGTTCTATTAACTTTGATTTGTGGAATATTATTGAAGAAAGACCTTACATGCCTGTAAGGATGAGAGGCGACAGAATTACTAGAGAACCAAGGACATTGGAGGATTATGATAAAAGTGATTCAAGAAAAAATGACTATGAACTACCAAGCAATGAATATTTTGAGTTGTGCATTGGATGTTAATGAATACAACCAAGCAATTGTATGTTGCACCGCTCATGACATATGGAGATTTCTTCAGGTGATGCATGAAGGAACAAATCACGTAAAGAAGTCAAAACTTGCAATGCTAGTAAGAGACTATGTGCTATTCACCATGAAGCAAGGAGAGAGCATTAGTGACATGTTCACTAGATTCACCAACATCTCCAGGGGTTTGAATTCATGTGAGAAAAACTATTCTCTTGGTGAACAAAATAGAAAATTTTGGACGCTCTAAAACCAAAGACTCTTGCCATTAAAGAATCAAAAGAATTGAAAATTCTTCCTGTTGAAGAACTCATTGGATCATTGCTTACCATGAGATGAAGGTAAAAAAACTAAATGATCTTGAACAATTCCTTTTCTTCTCTTTTCTGCATCTTCAAGAACATTTAGTCTCTTGATATTTATTTCATGTGTAAGTAGTGATCCTATCAGCTCTTCAATGACAAGAGTCATTGGTTGCATGACTTTGGTAGAGCATCTCCTTGCTTCATGGTGAATAAGTCTGTAAAATCACAAATTTTACTTTTACTAAATAAATTTTTCAAGAGATTTTACTCTAGCATGTGTATATATATGATAACTATAAATTGCTAAATATCTATTGTTACACATTCTTAAAATAAAGAGAAATATACAAATTATAAGTTTTAGGATAAATCTATAATTACAAAAAAAGTTGAAGGATGATTTTGCAAATTGTTAAAATAAAAGGGCAAAGGATCAGCCCACAGCTGATCCTCCCCTCTCCCATTTTCCCCATTTCCCCTTCTCTTTCTCTTTTCTCTCTTCTCTATTTCTCACTTCAATTTTTAACAAATCCTTCACTAATTCTTCTTACACAAATTAAATCCTTTAAACCCAAGTTTAGAGCTACATAAAAAGTCTCCAAATCAAGGTAAAATCTTTAATTTTTTCTCATTATGGTCGAGTTTAATTATTTTCGAAAATTACTGTAGCAATAAATTTGTATAAATTTTAATAAATATTTGGATGCTCTAATTTTGTTCAATTTTTGAACGAGCTTGTTGTTGTCATATTCTATATACATAAAAAGTTTCTTTAATTTTAAGCATTTTTGATATTTTTGCTGAATTTTTTTAAAAATCTAGACAGATTTATTTTTTTTGATAAATTTTTGCTTTGATTAAATATTGAGTATTTAATTGATTGTTAGATTGTTATAATGCAAAAGGAGAATGAAATGTATAAATAGAATAATATTTCTAAATTGGTATATTATGAATAAAATGGAATAAGTTTTCTAAATTGGTATATTAGGAGTAAATTGGAATAATTGGGACTTTTGTGGATAATGGTGGATTTTATTAAAATTAATCATTTTAATATTCCCTGGAAAATAGGTAGTTTCTTAAAATAATTTTATCAAATTCAATAATATTTAGCTCTAATTAATATTAATCATGCATTCATTCATGTATTTTATATATATATATATATATATATATATATATATATATATATATATATCTGTATATATATATTTGACCAATTTAGAGTGACATTAAATTTATTTGTTACTTCGTAATTATATGTTAGGTCCTGAGATTTGCTGAGGTAGAACCAAGGGTGAAGTAGCATAGGTTTATGTTTTTCGCTTGAGGTGAGATTTTTAGCTTACTTGTGGAGGTTGAGGAGTACAAAATCTTATCATTTTACGTCATGTTATTTTAATATATTTTATTTATTTATTTTACGCTAAGTAAAATATTTATTTTGCCGTGGCTCGGCTTTATGAATATATGTGTTGTTAACCTTGAATTTTTATTTTGTCGTGGCTCGGCTTTTGTGAATAAACGTGTTGTTAAGGTTGAGTTGTTATTTGAAAATGAACTACTACAAGTTTGAAATTATTTTAGACTTAAGGATATGTCATTGAAGACCTTTTGAGTACTAAGTCATTATCAAATACTTGGTTAATCAATAGTGATCAAAGGCCTTTAATGTTCTAAAACAAGTTAGATAAAATTTTTGTGCTTCCCCATGTGTTCTACACATTCCAAAAGCAAGAAGTGTAGGGTCAAGGGAAGATACCTATCAAGCAAAGGCAAACTTACACTAGTGTCTTCAAAGCCTTCAATCTTCTAGAACATACTCTTCAATTAATTGAGCCATTTGAGTTGTCCTAGTACTATAGCTCCAAGGTAATGAGAAAACTTGGCTTCTCAATTCAAAACTCCTATCATATAATTAGCATATGAACTAGTCCTCGTCAATGTTCGTCATTTATCAAAATTACTAGATTTTCCCTTAGGGCATATAAGGTCCAACTAGCTAATTCGGTCCAAAGAAAGGGAGGGGAAGAAAACAAAGTGTTCCCACAATCCCGAATTCCTTTTATGATTAGAGTTTGTCATTTTATTCGATTCATAAGCTTAGCCCACTCCTAAATTGATAATAATAAACATCAGAATTTTCAAATTATAATTAGAATTTTCTTCTACAATTATTCGCCTTGACTTAATTGAGCATTTGTTCACTTTTTGGAGGAAAAATTCTTGGAGAGATGAATCTATCCCTCCTCTTGAAGTGTACGTGTTCCGCACATTTCCTTCTTCGCTAGTTTCCCACATAAGTGGCGGTTGAGACTGTAAACACTGAAAGAGTTAAAAATGTTGGACTCAAAACATTAAAATATAACATTAGAGATTAAATTGCAATAAATAAAATAGTTTAGAGCTATAATTGTAGATTGCTTTCTAATTAAAAACTATAGAACATATAAAATAGAGAAATGTTAAAGTGGAAAGTAGAACATAAAATGGGGCGAGAATCTCAAAGGTTTATTCAGAAAAATTATTAAAAAAAAAAATAAAGCTGAACTCAAATGATAGCTTATCTCTATGAACTATTTCTTCTATTAAAAATATATAACCTAATCTTCTTTTATACGGAAATTAAGATTTTTAAAAATTTATAAAATAATTTAAGCAATGACTGGAGTACCTTTATTTAAAAATTCTTAGTTAATGCTTCATTGGGAATCAATATTTTAAGTTGTTGATTGATGTACAATAGAGTGACTAATTGGATTAGCCCATGCTGAGTTTTTAGGCAGAATGATTTTAACATGTTATGCCAAGGTCCAGTTTGATAGAAAGTAACAGGAGAAGGTAAACTAGCACAAAACAAATCGTTAATGTTGTTCGGCTAACAAGCCACCTCCGTGGGGTCAACAACATGACCTAATCCACTAATTCAAAACTTTAACAAGTTATAAGGTAAGCTATAACAAGTCAACAAGTTAACCTAATTAGTACATCGATATAGTAAGATCCTCTTGCCAATACACTACAAAATGGAATCCCTCCAATACGCAACTCATGTTAACAGTGGCAGCTAATAGTACCTAATCACAAGGCAATATCCACTTGCTAATTGTACCACATGTTGAACTCCCTTCAACGGTCAACTCTGATTCATAGTGGCAGAAACAATCTTCAATGTGACAGGTAGCAACAAGGATATGATCAAAGATGATGTTTGAATTCCTCCAAGGACCATCACATTAATATGAATTCAAATGTGAATGCACTAAAATGATATGCATGCAACATGAAGATTGAAACTTGACTCTCACAGATGTAGTTGCATTCAAGTACTCCTTACAAACAATCAATAAGACTTCTTCAAAAACCTTATGTATATAATTTTGTAGATTTATGTCTCTCTCACTACTTTGTTATATGTTCCATCCTGCATATATATAGACGCCTCATCTTCCAATTCGTAAAAGGAATAGTTTGTTTCAACTTTAAGCAGCTTTCACAAAATCTTCATAATCTCAAACACATTTCCTGATTACTCAATTTCCAAATCCTTGTTAAGGCAGTCAGGAAGTCCAGCATAAACCATAATTCTAATCTAACCATGTTTAGGAGAATTTTACCAAATAATGCCAATTACAAAACCTAGTTTGTTTGTGTGCATGTGTGTGTGTGTGTAGGATAAGAATCCTAACAATCTCTCCCTTTGACATAGCTTGGCTAAAAACCTTTCTCTAAACCTAAAGAATTGTCAAAACAGATATTAACTCCCCCTTAAGCAAAAATATCCAAAAGTACTAAATCAAAGAAGTAACAAAGTACCAACATAAAAAAAAAAAAGCCCAACAGAAACAGTTGTCCAAATGTATCTCTCCCTGATTTTTGTCCAAATGTATCTCTTCTCATTAAATTGATATTTCCATTTCTTCCCCTTTTTGAAACAACAAAATGCCAAAGATTAAGCCTGAAAAGATGGGTGAGATTTAATATCAGAGGGATCCTTCTGAAACTTTAACACATGAGCTTGCAAAGAGATCAGTTGTTATTGAACATCCTGGAACATGTGAGCAAGTTGTCTCCATTCCTCAAAGATCTTGGTACCAATATCATGAATGATGTCAACATGCTATTCTGACCACTGTACATCCGTCTTGGTGGCATAGTCGAATTGAACATCTGAGTGTGATACAGATACAACTAGAGGTTTTGACTTAGTCGCCCTAGGAGGCTGTGAATTGGTTTTGAAAAGTACAACGAGAGTGTGAACATCGGGGATAACATCTTTATCCTAGATAGAGCATTAGCTATAAAAATCCTTTCCTTGATGCCAGTGATCAGCACATCCTATGACAAAACCTTAACATGACACATTAGATATTCAGAAATAAGATAACGAAAAGGAAATATCACAGTTGAAGATCTGGGTTCAGTCGCATCTTGAACTATGCTCTCAAATAAAACATCTACCATGTTAACTGGTCTACCAGTACCAACACAAAAAATGAGCACAACTCTGTCTCTTATAACAACTAACACAATGGTAGAGGCATCCAATTGTGACGAGATTTTATGGAGTCCACAGTATGTGATAGACAGGAAGGCAGATGAAAATGTACCTTCACCAAGCCATTTCTTCATTTTTTTTCCTCCAGTCAACTCCTTAGTGATTTCATCAAGATTATAATGGATAAAAAAACCAGTACCTATTGTTTTTGTAAACTCATGCAGCCTAAGATGAACTTTTAACTTGTCAGGACAAAAATCAACAACTTCACTTCTTACATATGCCTGATGGTAAAAAGAAGAAAGAAGATCAACTATTTGGTCATCCAAATTGCATAGAACTCCAGAACTAAAATCTCATTTTATCTATAAGTAAATACCATGGTATTGACTAATTCCCTCGCTTTCAATAAATCATGTAAACCATACTCCTTTAAACTTTTAACAAAAAAATTTAGTTTAACCAACAAGATTTTTCTTTTCACACTTTCAATTTGTTGTTCCGTAGCATCATCAAAGAAATAACGAGCTGCCATTATCTTGCTTCATGCTTCTTTCAATAGCTTGTTCTTTTATCCTTACAGATGCTATGACTTTTGGTTTTCCAATCCTTTTGGCTTCACCAACAACTTCAATATCCTAAGACTCGTGTTTAATTCCATAATCTAAATCCACAATTGTTTGGGGGGAGGGGTTCTCCCATTTGTTCACTCTATTCCTTTTTATTGATAGGACTCAATATTGATAACCTCTTCAAGTTTCTCACTCTTGTTTTTTCCAAAGCTTCCTCAAATTTCTCCTTTAAACCCTAGGGGGAAATGATTTAACACTACAATTTTACAACTTAATTAGGCCAACAGATTGTAATACATTAACAGCTTTTGTAAGTTGTTCCGTAAAATTTTTAGACTCAATAAGACAGGGTAAATCAGCAGATATAGCACCAACACAAATAGATAAACCAATATCTGCAAAAATAGATGTTTGTACATTACTACTTGAAGATATAGGTGATGGAGTAGATGAGCCAATATTAGGCATGCTAGTAACGGGCAAACCCAATGCAATATAAGTTGATTCCTGTAATTCCTTTACCAGAATCTAGTGTTTTGTTGTTTCAATAGTCAGTGGTGCTACAACGGTGTCAGGAGAAGCTGCCATGGTATCCTTATCTAAAATGATAGTCAGACTTCGAGAAGAATGAGCAGGTCAGAGAGACTTTCTCACCATTGTAGGGATCAAATGGGATTGAAAAATTTTTTTCAGAATGAAAAAGAGAAATGTGAAGAGTAAAGTTTCATTCTCTCAGCCTCTCTCACAACCTTTTAGTGCCAGGATTCTTCATCAAAAATTTGACCATAGTCAAAGCTTCAATATACGTTGTTCACTTGAAACAAATGCTTCAAAATCCTCATGAGCTTATCCTCCAACACTTCAAATTTTCAAATAAAATTTGCCATATCCAAATGGTATTATCTTGACAGTTAATATGTCCCAAAGATCCTGTCGTTCTTGATCAATCTAAGAATTCACCATTTTGCACCTTCCAATTTATTTCTCTACTTTCTCTTCTTTTTTTAAATATATAAATAAATACATATTCATAATAATAGATCAAACAGTACATAGCCCCAAACTAGTTCTCAACTCACAAAACCTGGTTGAATCTAGAGGTTTTATAAAAATATCAACTAGTTGCTTGTGTTAGAATATAATCAACAATAACCAACTTTTGCTCAATAAGCTCCCGAATGAAATTGTGTCTTATATCAATGTGCTTGTCCTTGAGTGTTGAACAAGATTCTTTAAGATATTGATTACACTCTGATTGTCACAATACATGACTAATTCTTTTTGAATTAAACTATAGCGATCCAGCGTTTGCTTCATCCAAATTATCTGAGTACAACAATTCCTATATGCTATATACTCTACTTTTTCTCTTGACAATAATATGCAATTTTGCTTTTTACTGAAATATCCACCTCATGTTTTTCTGTCATCACAATTTTCAACCCAGTCAACATCACAATATCTAACGAGATATGTGTTGGATTCTTTGCCAAAATTGATACCTAGTTCAGCAATATGAGCAACATATTTCAAGATCTTTTTGGCTGCTCTGGTATAAGATTCCTTAGGATTTGCTTGATATCGAGCACACATACAAACATGTTAGGATGTCAAGATGACTTATAGTAAGATATAACAATCCAACAATAATACTTCTATACAGATGTTGATCCACTAAAATCCCTTTTTCCTCATTTGAAAACTTAGTATAGACACTTATTGGTGTGGATACATTTTTTGACCCTTACAAACCAAAATTTCTTGACCAGGTTATGGGCATACTTGGTTTGTGGAATGAAAATTCCATTATCCAATTATTTGACCTATAAACCCAGAAAGAATGACATTTTACCAACCATGCACATTTCAAACTCCTTCATAAGATTAACAAACTCATCTGTTAGTGCTTTTGTTGTGGAACTAAATATAACATCATCAACATAGATTTGGGCTATCAACACATACTTCCCAGTCCTTTTGATGAAGAGTGTTTTGTCAGATCCGTCTTGCTTGTATCCTGTTTCAAGTAAGTAGTTTTTTTACCAAGCTTGTTGAGCTTGATTTAAACTGTATAGAGCCATTTTCATTCTTTAATCATGATTTAAAAATTCTAGATTGACAAAGCCTTTTGGTTGCTCAGTATACATCTCTTCATTAAGATACCCATTAAAGAAAGAACTTTTGACATATATTTGGTGCAGATTAAACTTCTTTGCACGGTAACAACAAACAATAATCGCAATTGACTCAAGTCTTGCAATTGGTGCCAATGTTTCATCATAATCAATCCCTTCAACTTGAGTATAGACTTGTGCAACCAATCTCACTTTATTCGTAGTGATATTTCCTTGTTCATCTGTCGTATTGCAGAAAATTTTGTTCCTATAACATTAACATTCTTAAGCCTAAGCACCAACTCGCAAACTTTGTTTCTTTTAAACTGCTAGAGTTCTTCATGCATAGCTGCTATCCGAATTTTATTAGTTAATGCATCAGTAGTATTCTTTGGCTCAACTGAAGAAGTGTAGCATATCCAACTATGTCTCTATAATTGATCCTCGGTTTAATACATGTTCTCCTTCCTTCGTTCAGGTCTCCAATGATTAAATCCTTTTGATGATTCTTCTGTATTCTTGAAGATGATTCATGTAACAATATTCCCTCTATTTTTGTACCATGATCTTTGTATGTTTTGGTTTCTTCGCCTTCAACTTGTCCATCACCACCAGTAGACATCTCTATTTGAACACGTGTTAATTGGCTTGGTTTTCTTTGTTAAAAAATCTGATTAAGTTCTTCAAGCTCTTCATCAATTTTGATCCCTTGATATCAGGCACATCATTCACAATAATATTGAATGACTCAATAATCACTTTTTTCCTGTTATTGTACATTTTGTATGCTCTTCTCCCAAAAAGACCCTCTCAATCGTCTTAGAGTCAAACATTCCTAAAAGCTTTCTATCTTTCAATATAAAGCACGAACTTCCAAATATATGAAAATAACTCAAGTTGGTTTATATCTCTGCATATTTTATAAACTGTTTTTGATGTTATAGGTCTGAAGTAGGTTATGTTAATGATATATACAACGTTGTTAACAGCTTCAGCCCATCAACACCTAAGAAAATTCTTAGCATTTAATAAAACCCAAGCCATCTCCTGAATGGTTCTATTATTCTTCTCAGCAACACTATTTTGTTGTGGTGTTTTGGGAGAAGAAAATTCATGTTGAATACCAAGTTCATCACAGAATTCAAAACACTATTGATTTTCAAACTCCCTGCCATGATCACTTCAAATTCTGACAAGATTTGAACTCCTCATTTTGTAACCTTAAACATAACTTCTTGAATACTTCGAATGTATCTAACTTTTTTCTCAAAAATACTATCCAAATATATCGAGAAAAATCATCAGCACACAACAAAACATATTTCTTTCCACTAATACTCTCAGATTTAGTTGACCTAATCTGATCCATATGCATCAAGTCAAGACACTTCATGGAGAGAATCTAGTTAGTACTCTTATGAACAAAACTAGTTTGCCATCCAGTCTAACATGATCCACATACCACCTTGTATGTTGTCTTTAGCTTTGGCAATCCACGTACCGCCTATTTTGCACGTAGTTACTGCAAAACCTTATAATTAATGTGTCTAAGTTTCTGGTGTCAAACCTCATCTTCATTAGTCATACTTACATTACATACCAGATCCACTTGTGATTCCAGCAACCTGTAACAATTGTCAAAATTTCTGTCCTTTGTGATTATACATTTCCCATGATCGTCAAATGAACAGATTCTATTCAAATAGTAGACTCATATTGATTAAATTAGCATTAAGCCCGCTAAACATGTAAAACTTTCTTTAATACTGCTATTCCAATGACTTTGTTTTTTGATCCATCCCCCAAGTGTGACTATGCCCTTCTTGAAAATTTGATAGTTTACAAGAGCCTCTCCACATCTTGTCATATGTTTCGAGCGTCCACTATCAAGGTATAAGTGATATACTTGATTTCAGAAATAGATGTACCACATTACTCTTGATTGCTTCTTTTTTAATCCAGGCCTTTTTATTTCCAAAAACAACTGTCCAAATACATACCGCGGTTTAATCATCACCTTGCCCTATTAAAGATCCTTGTATCTTTTCAAACATCTTTTCCACACATCTCTAGCAAGATTGCAATACTAACATATTAGTGGGCCTTCGTAGGTTTCATCCTCTTATAGAATCTTTTCTTCTATAATACAATAAGCTTCCGGTTCTTCAAGACTTCTTCCATAGTCCTTTCATTGACTAAGATGAGCCGACTTCTTTGATGTTCCCTATAACACCAATATATCCTAATCTTGTGTGATCTCCTACTGACTTTCAAAAATAACATTGCTTCATCATGCATTGCTCTGCTTATTCAATTTTCCCATACAATCTTTAGCACCCTTACGCTTTCTTTGTTTCAGATTAACTTGCTCAGTCATTAGTTGAAGTTGTACTGAAAGCTTTAACATTCCTTGTTAGCCATCAGATTTATATCTAACAATCTCTGATTCTCTTCTTTTAGATGATTGTACTTATTTTCCAGTTTTAACCATTTGGAATACAATAGCTTATACCTTTACTTAAGCTCAAGGAAAGTAAACTCACTATCATCCTTACCATGGTCTGTTTCTTTTAGTTATTCATAGTCATTGAATTGTTAAGCGTCATCATTAGACTTCATGACAATATTTGCACAGAAGGAAACATTACTTACATAGTCATCGTCTTTATCATTTCTGTTATCTGCTACATGATCCTCACTCCATGCTGCATTATTGGATTTATTTTTCTTTCTCATGGTGTTGGGACATTCTGCTTGAATATGACCATAGTTATCACATTCTCTGCATTTAACACCTTTTAACTTAAATTTATCTTCAGCGCTTTTGATATCATTGATCCTTCTCCTCTGACCTTCCACCTTATTGATCTGACTTGTTTCTCCCTTGTTATTCAGATTGTTAGAGTTCTCTCTTCTATAGTTCGTCATCTTTCTTACAATTTTACCAAAATTCTTTGTGACTAAGGCAATGTGATCCTCATTTCCTTCAGATACAACATTCAAGGCTACACCCTTAGCCTTTCTCTTCGGTGCAAAGCTCATCTCATAAGTTTTCAATAATCCTATCAGCTCATCTAGTTTGATTGTTAAAACCTTCTTAGCTTCTTCAATCATTGTGACCTTCTACACCTTTTAAAAAGTGACCGCAAAGTTTTCCTTACAAACTTTTCTTCAGAATAATTTTCACGAACTTGATACACCTTATTGACAATTTCCCGTAACTTGATGTTGAAATTCTCAATAGTTTCATCTTCTTTCATTCATAGCTTTTCAAACTGTGTTGTGTGTAGTATGGTCATCTATACTTTATTGGTTCCATCAAACACAGTTTTTAATGTATCCCATGCCTATTTTACAACTTCACATGCCGAAATGAACTTAAATTGCTCAGGCTCAACAGCTAGCAAGATAGCATTTAACGCCAATGCCTTGGTAAACATACGATGTAATTTCACAACAATAGTGCAAGCAATTTCATCAAATGTACAGATAAATATTCTCATGCATGTTTTCTAGTAGGCATAATTTGTTCCATCCAATAGTGGAGATCTTGTTGTTGAACCAACTTCCTTCATTGAACACATGGCGTGTTATTTAATAATTCTTCCCAAAAATCTCACTGTGCTTGTTTCAGCAACCTTCCTGTTGACCAATGCTCTGATACCACTTGTAGAATTGAGTGACTAATTAGATTAGCCCCAAGCTGAGTTCTTAGCTAGAATGATGTTAATGTACTGTGTTAGCTTCCAAGTCCTAACAGTAATAGGTTGTTTGAACTTTAAGTAGCTTCCACAAACTCTTCATAATCTTGGACATGTTTCCTAATTACTTGGTTTCAATATCTTGTTAAGGTCGTTAGGAATTCCAACACAAAGTAGAATTTTAATCAAAATGTGTTCAGGAAAAATTTACCAAATAATGCCAATTGCAAAACCTATAATATATAGACCTGTCCAACGAGCCAACCCACTTTGGCCCGCCTTGAGCTATCACGGGTTTTCCCTTAAACCGGACATAGCTAGCCTTTTCTCACTAGTTGGGAAACCCTTAGCCCATGTCCATCCTAGTAGTCATCGGGCCAAACAGCTAGCTTGCGGGCCTAGGCTTTTTTATTTTTTTACACTATATTTTTTTTTTTGTCTCTCTTTTTCTCTCTATTATATATGAGCATATAAATTCATGATTGGGATAGAAATGATTTTTGACCAATCACGAATATTTTTAAAATATAAAATGATCATTAATTATATATATCACTCATAATACGAATAAATTTATATACGGAAGATATTTAAAATGAAATTGAATTTATTAACTTTAATTATGAGCATAATTAGAATGTATAATTAAAGCAAATTTGGTGCTAAGATCGTAATACATTTTTTTTATAATGTTTCTAATATATAAAGAAAAATACGTATTGGTTGGCTCTGGCCCGCGTTGGCCCATAGACTGAATAGAAATTGACCCGTATTTAAATGAGCTTAGAAAACTAAACCAAAACTAGTCCATATTACAGGCTAAATAAGCCGTTCCACAGGCATTAGCCTCTTTTGACACTACTAATTATATATATAAAGCAAGAATCCTAATAGTTGAAACGGTTTTTTGAAAAGCAAAATGCATTTTGGATTAAGATGGTTAGTTCGATAATTTAATACTAAGACATAATGTTCAGTTATGTCTTCCCCTCTCAATTATTCTTCATAGATGTAGCTTACGTCAAAGTTTTGAATTTCAAACTCTTCATGACATTTATTGAAATTTACATTTCCAATGGAAATAATATTTTATCTTCCCAAATTTCATCTTGACCGGTATAATATCATAAGCCATGATCGATATACTAGAAGGATTTATATTCACAAGTTCCAGTCAACTATCCAAATAGAGTTTTTGACTGTTAACTAAATAAAAAATTAGTACACAAATACTGTGATGATACAGTAAATTTGAATCAAATTTAATTTTTTTCATAAAGAATATCCAAGTTAAGTTATTTTTTAATATCTAATTTGTAATTTTAAAAATAAAATAGAAACACAATAAATGAAAGAAAAACAAATCCCATACCGCATTGATGTAGTTTAATACTTAGTTCAATTAGAAAAACAAAAGATGAATCACGAATCACATCAATGTTGTTTTTACTTCGTTGCTATGTTGGATATTAGGCATTGCTTGACATCAATAAATTTAGCCTTGTAGAATTCACAGACAAAGAATGATTTTTTTTTATTTTTTTGAAGTATATACCATTAACTTTCATTTTAAAAGGCACGATGAATTGATCAATAAATTATAATTGAAATTACTTATAAGTAATAAAATATAATTTCTAACCATTTTATCATACAACTAATAATGACTAGTTATAGTTTACAAAGCTAATTTTGTATTTTATCCAAATTGTTTATTCCTTGCAATAAAATTTTATATTTTACTTACGTCAATTGTTATCTTAGTCTTTGATTAGTCTTAGAAACTAGTTTTCATTTTTTTTCAAACAAAGAAAGTTCATTTTCTAATTTTTCATATTCGTTCATAAATGCAATAACTTATAATTTGAAGAAAGGATGGATGTTTTATGGAGGTTGGTTGGGTCATAAGCTCATTTTGAGACATGTTTAAGTCATTATCATATACTATGTTTAAAATTGAATTTCAATTGATGTTTCTCAATTGGTATCATCTTCAATTAGTATATGTCATAAATTCTTCTTTGTGCTTAAATTGTCTAAATTCATCATATTTTGCATCAAAGTTTGTCATCATCGAAAAGAGAGAGATGGTAAGCGACGGACATTATAATTTTTTAATGTTTTTAATTTGAGAAATTTGAACCCTATGCCGTCGCTAATCCCTCGCTGATCAGCGATGGATTAACGACGGCAGTAGTAACTTTTTAATTTTTTAATTTGGTTATATTTGAAACCTTTTTCCGTCGCTAATCACTCGCTGATTAGCGAGAGATTAGCGACGAAAATAATAAATTTTTAAAGTTTTTAATTTGAAAAATTTGAAATCCCTTTCCATCGCTAATCCCTCGCTGATCAGCGGGGGATTAGCGGCGAAAATAATAATTTTCTATATTTTGTAATTTGATGAATTTCAAAACGCTATTACGTCGCTAATCCCTCGCTGCAATAGTAAATTTTTAAAATTTTTAATTTAGTTATATTTTTAATCCTTTTTCTGTCGCTAATCCCTCGCTGATTAGCAAGGGATTAGGGACGAAAATTGTATATTTTTAAAATTCCTATTTTAGTTTTTCCTATATATTCCATGAGTGTTGAAATTCTGTGAATGATCACTATTTTTTCATTATATAATCTCCATATATCGTAAATTTTTATTCTAATTAAATGTACAATTTATTATTAATATCATACTTACATAATTTATAAAGTTAATTTGTATGTATAACATATATTGTTTATATATGTTAGAAGAAAATATATTGTATTAAATATAAGATATATTAGTGTAGTGTAATATATTATAATTTTTATAGTATTCATTGTTCATTACTTCAATTACTTTTTTCTAAAATGGTGTACAACATAAATTATTTAGAATAGATGCTTATATTACTTGGTTCGAATACCAAAGAGTTATTGATAATTCTTTCTAAATTATTCTCGGGTATTCCAATGAGATTGAGGGATGTATTAGCTGTGAAATTAGAATTTAATTGGATTGAAATATAATTTCTAGCAGCATTTATATGTTTTTTTATTTGCATTGCTAATTCCACGCCAATTAGCGAGGGATTAGCGACGGAAAAGAAAAGACGCATCATAAGAATGCGTTCTAAAGAAGTTTGCGACAGATTAGCGACCGCTTGTTGATGAACGCATTATGATTGTTCGTTGTTGATGCAGTAGCCAAATGCGTTGTCTTTAAAGCCGCCAGTCAGGTGAAGGACGCATCATTAGTACGTGTACTTATTATTTGCCTGTATAACGCGTTCTGGTAATGCCTTCTTCTGCACGTTCATTAGACGCCACCGCAATTTGATAATGCGTTCTCTTTCATTAATTAGAAAGCGAATTGCAAAACATTCGGCAAACTTCTGTCTGCAAAACAGTCAAGGAAAAAAACCCTTCCCTCCCTCATTCCCTGTCTCTTTCGTTGCTTCTGTGTTTGTGTCCGAGCAAAAATTTTTGGAGCTTCAATAGGTAAAATTTCGCTTCTTCATTTGGCTAATTGAAGTGTGATTGCTCTGCGTTCTTATATGTCGGCATTCTGAATATTGCAGATTGCCCATTTCTGAAGATTGCCGCTTGCCCATTTCTGAAGATTGAAGTGAAATTGCCGTGTATGTGAGGTATGAGCCGGCTGCTTCTTCTGCTGCATTGTCAATATCTGCATTGTTATTTCTTTGGTCTCCTTGCTTCGGTTCGCTTATTTGCTTCTTCGTCTGTGGCTGAGTTTTAGTTTTGCGATGAAAGAGTTGATTTGGGGTTTTAGTTTAATGCTCCACATTTTGGCAATTTTTTGTTAACTTTTAAATTTCTTCTTCTTGCGAAGATTAATTTGGCCACTGTGTTAGTTTTAATTTTAATATAGCTGCCGAAATGGGAAAGTTAGTTCTCTGTTTCGAATTCTGGGAAGTGAACTTTAGAGCTCCAAAATGCATTATATTATGAGTTCCAAGATTCTTAATCAAGTGGAAGACCTCATTCCTTACTAACGGATCAATCTAAAATTCACTCAGATTAAGAATGTTAAACTTTAACTACCCCATCCAATTTGTCTGTTGTATTAGTTATAATGTACGCAATCAATCCAAAATTCATTCAGTTTGTTTGCTTTGTTTGGAATTATTCCCTACCATAATAGCCTAACTTCCAGCCGATAATAAACCTCCCTCCAATTGTTTTAATTGTTGAAAGTTAAACTAGTCTATATGAATTGATTGGCGAAAATAAAATAAATTAGAAACTATAGGACTTTTTTAACTATAGGCAAGAAAATGAGTCAAGAGCAAAGTGATTTTTCTTCACTTGTTTGAGCAAAGAAACTATAGGACTTTTTTTTGCATATGTTTTACTTGATTCAATTCTCAAATGAGGGTATATATGACCTTCTCTTATGAAAAGATTTCCTCTCGGACTCAAACTCAAATAATTTGATAAATAACTGAAATTAGATAGGGATTGGAATTTAGTGTTATCTTAGGTTTGTGCAATCAACATATAAATAAATCATTTGGTTAATAGCCAAAAATAGTAGCAATAGAAAATGAAATACTCCTTTGCACATGTTTAGGTTTTTATTCCTTAAGATCCATTATATTTTGGTATCATCAGTTTTTATCCCTTAAGGGGCATGGTTATATTTAATCAAATAATTTCTAAGGTAATTTATTGTAGCAAATGTATGTGGTGTTATAATTTTATCTTCCGTTGTTGTGGGATTGAATTTGAAGTGGCCTTTGAGCCTAGAAAAGCCTATTTTTTAGGGGAGACTCTGTCAAAATTTTCTTAACAATTTCTTAATAGATAATGTGTGGATAATGTTGTAGATGGATAATCATAGTTGGATGTACAGGAGACACGTGCAAGGGATTAAGGGGATTACATTAGAATATGAGCAAGGAGTAAAGGGTTTTATTGCCTATTGTTTGTCGAAAGGTTGAGCATCATGGCTAAGATGTCTATGTGCAAAATGTAAAAATAGAGCTCACCTATCTCTGGATGAGGTAGAGATGCACTTGTATAGGTTCAGCTTTGTCTTTGATTATTACTTATGGACAAGTCATGGCGAGGATCTTATGCCAGCGCAGCCTATGTGCACAGTAGCTGGCACCTCTGTTCGGCTGGCTGCAGTTAATCAATTGCAGCAGATGGTAATAGAGGGAGTTGGTGGAGAGTTTCTGGCAAACCCTCCGTCATCTTCTGATTTCGACGAACAACCTAATATAGAAGCTAAGAGATTTTATGATATGTTGGAGAAGGCTAACTCTTCTGTATGGGACTGGTGCACAACGCACTCGATTGTCACCGGCGATTCTTGCCCTCCGAGCACCCATACAGGAAGGATACAAAGTCATTCAGAAAAGATAGGGGTCGTGAGACCTCCGCACCCATAATGCGAGCTTCTGGAGATGCAATGTGGCAAAGAGTGTGCAATTTTTCAAAGATAGTGGACACTGTAGTAGAAGTTGGGAGACACGCGGGCAGAGGAATCTATCACAATAGGGCCAAGAAGAGCATCTTTTGGGATTTTCCATATTGAAAAACTAATCTGATTCGTCATAACATATATGTGATGCATAATGAGAAAAATATCTTTGATAATGTGTTTAACACCGTTATGGATATAAAAGGTAAATCAAAAGATAACGTGAAAGCTCGCCATGATGTTGAGATATATTGTGACAGGCTTGAGTTACATGTTATTAGTGTTAGTGACAGGAAAGTTTCCATTCCAAAGGCTAAATATTCGCTAACACCGGAACATAGGAGACTTGTTCTTGAGTGGGTGAAGGATATTCGACTTCCTGATGGATATGCTTCTAATCTGGGAAGATGTGTTGATATGAAAGAGCTGAAAATGTCAGGAACAAAATCTCATGACTGTCATGTCTTCATGGAGAGATTACTTCCAATTGCATTCAGAGAACTTCTTCTAATAACGATATGGAACATTCTAACAAAGTTAAGTATTTTATACCGTGACTTGTGTTCTCCTAAATTATCAGTATCTCGTATGAGGGAGTGGGAGAAAACTATTACAATTCTGGTTTGTAAGTTAGGAAAGATTTTTCCACCGGGGTTCTTTGACGTGATTGAGCACCTTTTGTTCCACCTACCTTATGAAGCGAGGGTTGCTAGTCCTGTTCAGTACCGTTGGATTTATCCATTCGAGCGGTAAATTTTCCATTCCAATGTCCAGTTCTCATTTGCTTTAATTATCCAGTGAGGTAATGTACTTTTAATTTATTACTGATATTTCAGGTTCTTGTATCGCTTGAAAAGTAAGGTTAAGAATAAAGCAAGGGTTGAAGGATCGATTTGCAATGCTTACTTAATTGAAGAAGCATCGACATTTTTCGCCTATTATTTTGAGCCTCACGTGCAGTCAAGATATACAAGCATTGCTCGAAATGATGAAGGTGTTAGTGAACCAAACTTGCATGGCCCTAGTTTGTCAATATGCAATATTTCAGGAAGGGTGATCGGGCAAATCCAAACCAGATATCTAACATCAGAGGAACTTAAGGCTGCTACAATTTATATATTTCTCAATTGCGATGAACTGTAGCCGTTCAGTAGGTCAGTTATATTAATATTACTATAACTTAAATCACGTATTACCTCAATGCTGATACACCAATCCTCACAATAAGTGTTTAATATACAGTAAATTCAAGGGCGAATTACAAGCTAATGCTCCACAAATAGCGGATAAAGAAGTTGACAGGAGATTAGAGGATGAGTTTCTAGCATGGTTTAGAACTTATGTAATTGTTTCCCTCTTATATTATTTTTTGAGTATTTTATAACTTGTCGTTTCTATTATCTGCCTAACTTACTTAATTGTTATAGGTTAACCATCTTGACAATCGTGTTAGTGACAAAAATCTTAAAAGTTTAGCTTGGGGCCTTTCGACGCAGGTGAAATCTTTCCATGGGTACTTGATAAATGGTTTTAGATTTCACACGTACGATTACAAAATAGGAAAGAAAACCGTTAATAGTGGGGTTTGCATCAAATGTGGAGAAGAAAATACGGGAGACTATTATGGAGTCTTGAAGGAGATTATTGGGGTGCAATTCCCTAGGTCTCCTTGTCAGAATATTACCTTGTTCAAGTGTGATTGGTTTGATCCAACTATTAATAGGGGAGTGAAGGTGCATCCTCAATTTAGAATGGTGGACATTAATAGCAGGAGGAAGTACCCAAAATACGACCCATTTGTGTTAACTCAGCAAGCCAGTCAGGTATATTATACATCCTATCCAGGCTATAAAATGAACAAGTCTGATTGGATAACTGTCTGCAAACTGAAGGCTCGTCACGTGCACCTGCAGTAGATCGAGCATATCAAGAGAAGATCGACGATTCTATGGCTGTTAATATTTCTATTGACGATGAGATGATTGATGGACTTGCAAATGAATCGGGAGAAGGCGAAGTAGTAGCTATTGAAGAATCAAGACCGCAACAAAATATGGATGCGGTTGTAGAAGAAGATAATTCGGATACAGATTCTCCTACGAATGATGATATGGGAGATGATTTATTAGATAATGAAGAAAATGAATATGATTAGTTTCTTTCAAACGTGAGCTAATATTTTACAATTTGATGAATAATTTATTTTATATCATATTTGTAGATTCTAACTTTTTTATTGTCGTATGTGATTATGTCTACTGGCAGAGGACTACCAGAGCATTTTGAGAGTAGAGACGATGGTACTCCGTCTCCAATTCCGGGTTCGCAGTTACGCAGCTTGCCACCATTGCACTCACCAGAATCAATAGGACAGCAACGAACACCTACATCGATACCTTCCACAGCTGCATCTGAGCCTGAAGCAGACATCTCAGACACACGAGTTTTGATTACACTTGATGGTGATAGGTAAGTGCTATTTATTTTTAAATATTACTTGATTTGGATAACTTGCGTATTTTTAAAAAGTTAAAAGGTATTTTTATCATCGTTCTAGTTTAATTTAACAAGCATCTTTGTCAAATTTTGTAATGGTTAATTGAATATTCGTTGTGTTGAAATAGTTTCTCCCCATCGATGGCTGCTGTTAGAAAGATATCACTGATATTTCAACAGCATTACACTGCACCTTATGCCAGATTTGCAGATATTCTTGTGGATGTGAGGAACATGTGGTTTGACTTATGGACTGTAAGTATAAAAACATCTAAATACTATTCTTTTTATATTGTTGAGATATGTGTTAATATAATCATAATAGTAACTATGTAACAGACGTATTTTCATTTAATGATTTTGCAGAGTCATTTTAGGTGGCTCCCAGAGCATAGCGATCAGATACGGGATATTTGGAATAAGAAATGTCGTGAGTGACTTTCTTACCAGTTATGCAAGGCTCGCGCTAAACAAAAACGTCCAAATTGGATTTCGCCTGAATTTTGGGACCATATGCAACAGGAGTGGCGAACTGAGGGGTTTCAACGCATTTCTTCTGCAGCTAAACGGAATAGAGCTACTGTTAGTGGCACATCTCACACGGGAGGATCTATATCTTTTACGGAGCATGAGAATTGAATGGTACGTTTTCTTAGTCTACAATTTTTAAACTTGTTCTTAAATTTTTCCTACAAAAATTAATATTTCTATCTTTCATGTTGAAATTATAGTGGAAAGAGAAAGGAGATGACTTTCGTTACGTGGAGTTATTTAAAAAACTTCACACTTTTCAAAGAGGGTCAAAGCAGGGCGAGTTTGTCAATGAGAAGTCACGACAAACTTTGGTATGAATCAACTTTCTTTTATACTTATAAAATAGCAATTGTAATTGTTAGTATTTATACAGTTTTTATTTTCTATTTCTGCAGGATAATGTTAATGCAATTAAAGAGCGTTATTCTCAGCCAGAGTCTGAAAGTTCTGTGACTTCTCGTCAAGTTGTTGACGTGAAGTCACGATTTCTTGAGGTTGGGGGAGGTTTCAAGAAGAATCGTGTCTTTGGATTAGGCTCTGAGGGATCGAAGGTCAGACAGAGGTTGGATCATTCTTCTACTTCTACGGGAGTACCTAGTTCCTCGTCTCACGATGTTATCCAGTTACAAAAAAGGTTGAATGACGAGACAAAGATGCGGCAGAAAGTTGAGAAGAAGTTGCGTCACGTACAACAGAGTATGACAGATTACTTATCATTTCTGTCACAAACTTTGAATCTGCCTCCGCCTCCATTGCTTGGTGGTAATGATGATACTGATGATGATGATAATGATGACTACACAGTTGACCCACCGGATCACCATCCTCCTTCCCAAGGCCCCATGGATTCGCCACCGACTCCGGCATCTGCCGTCCAGGTTAATTAGTATATTAGAATTTTAGTTTGTAAATGAATGACTGTATTTCATATTTGATATTTTTCAGCCATTTTATTTATTGATTTGTATTTGTAAGATTATTGCGTTCTTTTAATATTTATTCATGTACAATATTTTCATTTTATGAAGTTTTAATTTTTGAACTTTACAGGATAATTTCATATAATTAATAAAAATAATTTAAAAAAATTAGCGACGGACTAGCGACCGATATTTTTAAATTTTTTAAAAATATAGTGAGGGATTAGAGACGGAAGTTTAAAAATTTAAATATTTTTGAAATTCAAATATTCGTTACTAATCCGTTGCTAATTAGCGACAGAAATTTTTTATTTTTTAAAAATATAGCGACACAAATTTTAATTAAAATAAAAAAGAGGATGAGGATGAGGATGAGGATGATGACAGTGATGGAAATGATGATCAATGAGATAACTTTGAATTTGTGGCGAGAGAAAGTGAAAGAAATGAGGATGCTCAAGTAGAACCACAAGAAGGAGGAATCCAACAAGGAAGCCTCATTGAAAAAGCCGAGATCACCACACCATGCACCACATCCTTTGGCCAAGAAGAAGGGCACAAGATGACCTTTCCTATTGGCTATCATTTCAAAGCCAAACTACACCGGTAAAGAGAAAGCAAGTGAGAGGCCACTTCATATCAAACTCAAGGGAGACATGGCCATCACTACCAACAAATATGGGGTGAAGACAATGACAAAAATTCAAGACTAAGCACTCTCTATCCTTCTCTCTCATTTTACTTATGTACTTAGCTAGTTTATGTACTTTTATTTTATATTTGGATAATCTATTTAGCTAGCTCATGTATTTTCAAGCTTTGACCTTAAATGTGCCTTTCTAGCTCTTGTGACAGTTTGAAGCTCAATGATGATATCATCGTATTGAGAGCTTATGTTTTCATATTTGCTTTACTCACCTCACCCCACATTTGATTGATGACAAAAAGGGGAGAAGAAGTGATTATGCAAAATGTGCATTTTGAAATGATGATGATGAATGTGTGTTTCTTAGATTATTGATGTTTATGCAAAATGTACATTTTGAAATTATGATAATGAATGTGTGTCACTTAGCTTATTGATGTATGTTCAGCAAAAGGGGGGATAAAGTTGATTATGTCATTTCAAGGATAATGATGATCCTGTTTTATGCATTGAATGGTCATGATTATGAGTGTGTTCTATAGTTGATCCCCATACTTTGATGATTATGTGATTAGTTATAATCACTTATTTAGAAAAATCTATCCTTTGATAATTTTTCCTAAAGTTAGGATGCAAGACTGAAATTCGGTCTACCGAATTTACAAGACAAAAAATTCGGATGCACAGTTCTGAAATCGGGATGCATCCATATTTTGTTGGCAAAAAGTGCTCTTTTGATGTTCAAATTGACTTATTTGTTTTAATCTCTTCTACTATGTTTGAAAAACCTTATGAAAGTGTCATTTCACTTAAAACATTCATTATGTTGGATTTCCTACAATTTAGACTCATAGTCCCAGTTTAAATGCTTTTTGAAAATGAGCACAATCTAAAGGGGAGCTTTGAAAATGATTTCTAACCTTTAACACCTCCCTTCGAAGTATGTCTATGATTTCTTAAATGCTATAAATTCTAGTATGATGGAAGGATGGAGGTTTTATGGAGGTTGGTTGGCCATAGGCTTATTTTGAGCCATGTTTATGTCGTCATCCTATACTATGTTCAAAATTGATGTTTCTCAATTGGTATCATCCTCAACTAGTATATGACATAAATTCTTCTCTGTGCTTAAATTGTCTAACTTCATCACATTTTGCATCAAAGCATGTCATTATCAAAAAAGGAGAGATTGTAAGCCCTAAGGGCCAATCATGTTGTTTTGACTAATGACAAACATTGATAAGTGCAATGTCCTATGGAGATAATGTTGATTACTTTGATATGGACTAATATGTTTGATTATTGGGTGATAGGATTTTTCAATTGAGAAGCATACAAGTCTCATTGGCTTGAAGCTAAATTTTATGAACAACTCAAGCTTATCAAGATGGTTAGAGTTGGCTCAATATTATTGAAGGCTTTGAAGACCCTAGTGCAGGTTTACTATGCTTATAGGTATACCTTTGTAAACCTTGCACTATTTTATCTTTGGAATCTAAAATTTTTTCAAGAGAACATCAAACTTGATTTTAAATTACAAATGATCTATCATACAAATACTTTTACCAAGTTCTCAATAATGGCTTTTGGAATAAAAGCTTTTAAAATGATCTATCTAATAGTCCAAAATGATTTCAAACTTATTGTGCTTTATTTCTACTCATTTTAACTAAATTTGATCAATTTGAACGTTTGAATTTGATCTCATGACTGCTGAATTTCTAAAAAATTTTGGACGAACATTTGGACGTATATATCCATATTCAGTCAATCAAAGTTACACTAGCAGTCTAAAACAGAAAAATTCAGACGAATGTTTTGATAATCCTGTACAAATTTGGTCTACAAATTTTACTTTTACTAGCCGTCACTAGCCGTTATTTGAACGTTGCAATTAAATTTTAAAACAATATAAAAGACATGAACATCAGATTTTTTGGTAGTTCTTGAGCTTTAAAGATTCCTTACTCTTCCAATTGCTCTCTATCAAAAAGTTATCATTTATCTTATGCTATAAAGTTCAAAAGTTAAGATTCCATAAACAAAAGGTGAAAGTGTGATAATTTGTCATCATCTTCCAAAAGTGTTGGTAACTTTCTTATCTCAAATTAAATCTCCTTACTGTTTTTAAGGTAATCATGTAGATATAAAACCCTTTAGTTATGGTGAA
This sequence comes from Rauvolfia tetraphylla, assembly GCA_030512225.1. NCBI lineage: Eukaryota > Viridiplantae > Streptophyta > Magnoliopsida > Gentianales > Apocynaceae > Rauvolfia > Rauvolfia tetraphylla. The sequence continues at coordinate 4,669,202 of JAJQKT010000004.1, read as the reverse complement.
CCTTGACTATTTGTATTTGAGTAGAGGTTGTGGGGTACAACCCTTGAAGGGTGAGCCTCTTTTGTAAGGATTGATCAACTTGAAATTATAGTTGAGATTGTTTCAAATCCTCGAGTGAATGCTTAAGGTAGTGGATGTAGATCTTGTATGATCGAACCACAATAAATCACTTGTGTGATCCCTTGCTCTTTATTTCATTTACATTTGAATCTTATTGTGTTTGCTTGCATATTTTGTGAAGTAGTTAATTCCAATTCATCTTTGCTAAAAAAGAAAATGTTTTTCAAAAATTTGCCAAATACCTAATTCACCCCCTCCCCCCTCTTAGGTCTTTCAATTGGTATCAGTGCTTGGACTTCTTTTTCAAAGGTTTTACCACCTAGAAGATAAGATCCTATGGCTAATATGTCAAACTTAACTTATTTGGAAGGATCTTCCATAAATATACCTCCCTTATTTGATGGAACAAATTATATATTTTGGAAGTTAGAATTAAGATATACATTTGTTCTATTAATTTTGATTTGTGCAATATCATTGAGAAAAGGCCTTATATACCAATGAGGATGTGAGCCGATGGAGTCACAAGGGAACCAAAGCCTATGGATGAATATGATGATAGTGACTCAAGCAAAATGACCTTGAACTACCAAGCTATGAAGATTTTAAGTTCTATTTTGAATGTCAATGAATACAACCAAGTAAGCGGATATGACACTGGTCATGACATGTGGAGACTTCTTCAGGCAACTCATGAAGGCAAAAATCAAGTGAAGGAGTCAAGAGAGAGCATTAGTGAGATGTTCACATGATTTACCAACATCTCAAATGGATTAAAGTCATATGGAAAGAACTACTTTTTTGGAGAACAAAATAGAAAAATCTTGGATGCTCTACCCAAGTCTTGGCAACTAAAAACTCTTGCAATTGAGGAGTTAAAAGATTTGAAGGCTCTTCCTCTTGAGAAACTTATTAGATCATTGCTCACTTATGAGATGAAGGTAAAGAGAAAATGATCTTGAAGATAAGGAGAAAGGGAGGAAAGGAGTAGTACTTAAAGCCTCTAACATTACAAGTGAACAAGAGGAATCATCTAGTGATGAAGATGAAGATGGAGAAGATGATGAAATGGCCATGGTGGTTAAGAAGTTCAAGAAATTCTACAAAAAAGGATTTCTCAAGAAAGGTAAGAGGCCCTCCAAGAAAGGAGGACAATCATCTTCATTGTTCAAACCTCAATGCTATGTGTGCAAGAATACCCAACACCTTATAGCCGACTGCCCCTAAAGCAATGGAGAAAGAAAGAGATGCTAAATTCAAGAAGAAGAAGTCTATTAAAAAAGGCAAAGGATTAGTAGGCACTTGGGATCAACAAGCCAATGAAGACAGTACAGATGACAATGACGAAAGAGCAAATGTGTGCTTCATAGCTATAGATGATGAGGTACAATCTATTCCTTCAACCTCTACACATTTTGATGATGATATTGAGAATGCTAGTGAATTGCTTGTAGACATGCATAGAGAATTGAAGAAGGTTTCGAAAAGAAACAAACACTACAAGAAAAAATTATTTTTGCAACGAAACATTCCGTCGCAGTTTGGCCACGGATTTACAACAGAACTGCTACTAATTAATGGGTTGGAAAAAATAGCAACGATAAAATAATATTCGTAAATCCGTCGCAATTTGCAACGAATTTGCGATGCAAATGAAAAAGAAGATATTTAAAAAAATTTTTATATATTCCATCGCAAATCCGTCGCAGCAAATCTGTCGCAGTGTAGCTACAAAATTGCAACGGAAAAGAAAAAAGAAGGGAAAAAAAATTTTTAAGCCATCTCAAATCCGTTGCCATTTTGCTACGGATTTGCGAAGGAGAAGAAATGTTGAAAAGTTTATAAATTTCGTCGCAAATCTGTTACCATTTAGCTACGGATTTGCGACGGAGAAGAAATGTTGAAAAAGAAAAAAAATATCAAAAACATTTATATAGCGTCGCAAATCCGTCACAATGTAGCTATGGATTTACGACAACAATATAAATTGGAAAAATGTTTTGTATATTCAGTCGCAGTATAGCTACCAAATTACGACGGACGAAAAAAGAAAATATGAAAACTGATTTTTTCAGGCCGTTGCAAATCCGTCACCATACAGCTACGGATTTGCGACAGAAAAGAAAAACTAAAAAGATTTTAAATTTTCGTCTCAGATCTGTAGCTATACGACGACACAATTAAAAAATTTATATGACATCACAAATCCGTCGCTATGTAGCTACGGATTTGTGACACTTTTCAAAAAAACAAAATTTGAAAAATTGGTCGTCGTAAATTCATCGTTTGCGACGAATTTACGACGGATTTGCAACGAAATTTTTTTCCTCTTGTTTTCTTCTATCTTTATTTATTTTTTGTTACCCATATTCAATTTATGAGTCGTACCTCACGGTGTTCTAAATGTACTATTTAATAAAATATATATAGTATGTAGTAGACTTGTAATATGCATTATGGAATATTGGTTATCTATAGTTAATATCCTTTATAGAAAGATACATATGAATATGTATTTTATAATTTATTTTGATATAACATATCTATTGTCTATAATAGCACATGATACAAAATATATAAAAGTATACTACATATGTATATAATACTAATAGTTATAGCTTTATTTTTGACCAAAGTATAATATGTAATATTATACGATATATAGTGCTGATGAGGTTAATGCATGTATTAGCACAACATATATGATAATTACATACGTATATTTCATAAATATTGATTATTAACAAATCTTAACCATAAACTTATTGGAGGAGTGGAAGAGAAAGAAAAATATTTTAAAAACATATTAGAAATAAAATTTCGTCGCAACTCCATCACAAATTTGTGACATATTTACAACGAAATTTGAAATTTTTAGTAGCGGAAAATAGCCACCACATTCAAATTGATTCCGTCGTAAGACCATCGCAAATTTGCGATGCTTTGGCAACGGATATTTTAGCAACTGTTAAAAAAATAAAGAAATATTTGTCGCAATTTTATAGCAGAATAGCGATGGATTTGCAACAGATTTGTTACCATTAAAAACAAATGGAAATAATATTCGTTACAGAACAGCGACAGATTTCTGACAAAAAACGGCCGTCGCAACCTCATTATACTTAGCAGAATCTGAACTCCTTTCTTTGCCTCTCTCGGTCTCCCTCTCTCATTGTTTCTCCCTCTTTCACCTTTCTCCCTCTCTCACCCTTTTCTCTAGACCTCCGCCCTTCGCCACCGCCGGTGCCTTGTCCGTCTCCACCGCCCGCCGCCCGCCGCCCGCGCTGTCGTTCCTCCTCGCCTGCCGCCCTCGCCTAGCCCGCCGTTGCTGTACCGAGGTAAATTTCGTTTTATTTTTTGTTCCATTAGGTTTTTTTCTTCTGTTTTTTCCTGAATTTTAGTGTTCCTTTTTTTTGTCCAAGAATGTTACTGTTCTGTTAATGTTTCCAGAATTGTACTGGTTTTTTTATAATTTTTATTGTTCTATTTTTTTTTTGTTTTTTGTTGTTTTCTGATTATTATTATTTTTTATTTTTAATGTTCTATTTTTATTTTTGTTCTGTTTTTTTTAATTTTATATTTTTCTGATTTTTTTATTTTTATTGTTTTCTGATTTTTAATCTTCTTTTTTTTTCTATTTTCTGTATTTTTTTCATTTTTTTATTTTTTGTAATTGGGACTATTTTTAATATTTTTTAATTTTGTGAAAATATTTATCATATTTTTTCGCAGCTTGGAAAACTATATATTTGATATGAATATATAAATATAATAAACATCAACGTAGTTCATATGCCCTCTGTTCTGTGTTTAATTAGGTACTAGCATTCCTGAAGGAATCTTAGGCAATCAAACAACACATATATAATAACTATACGAAGTAGTGATTTTAATGTTTTTCTTGCTATGTTTTTTTATTTTTTGTAATTGGGACTGTTTTTAATGTTTTTTAATTTTTTGAAAATTTTTATAATATTTTGTTCATCTTATGAATTTTGGGTATATCTATGTGGAATACATTTTTGTGAGAATTAATTTGAGACGTGGACGATTGATTGTGGTGGCCTTGTACGTGGAAAATGTCCATTTTACAGCAGAGATTTTGCCGAACTTTTTTTATGCTTCCTTAATGCCTTGAATGATTTTTAATTTGTTCTTTTTTTATTCTTTTTTCCTATGTTTTTTTGTTCTATTATTTTCCTGGTTTTTTTGTATTTTTTTGTAGTGTTTTTTTTTTTATTTTTTGTAATTGGAACTGTTTTTAATGTCTTTTAATTTTGTGAAAATGTTTATAATATTTTTGTTCATCTTATGAATTTTGGGTATATCTACGTGGAATAAATTTTTGTGAGAATTAATTTGAGACGTGGAGGATTGATTGTAGTGGACTTGTAGATAGATGATCGTAGTTGGATGTATAAGTGACATACGCAAGGGATTAAGGAATCACAAATTAATATAAGTAAGGGGTTAAGGATTTTATAGCGTACTATTTGTTGAAAGAACAAACTACGTGGTTGAGATGTCCTTGTGCAAAGTGTAAGAATAAGGTGCACCTTTCTCCCGAGTGAGTGCAGGTGCACTTGTATAGACTTGGCTTTGTCGCCGATTATCATCGCTGGACCAGTCACGGTGGGAGTCTTGATTTGTTGCATCCGGAGATGGATCCGACCAATTATCAATCCCTACCTATGCCTATTAATCCATTTAAACAGATGGTAATGGATGGCGTTAGTTTGGATCTTCCAAAGGACCCGCCGGCTGGTGTCAACGATGAAGAACCTCTAAATGTGGAGATCAAGAAATTTTATGACATGTTAAAATCTGTCGATACTCCTTTGTGGGATGGATGCAAGAACCACTCGCAGTTATCATTTGTTGCTCGTGTTAGCCCTAAGGGCAAATCATGTAGTTATGATTAGTTTTGATTAATGACAAATATTGATGAGGACTAATATGCTTGTATGTTGTGTGATAGGATTTGTGGATTAAGAAGTTTGAAGTCTCATTGCCTTGAAGCTAAAATGCAAGAACAACTCCAATATGTCAAAATGATTGAAGATTGAAGAGTTTGTTCAAGATGTTAAAAGGCTTTGAAGACATGAAGTGTAGGTTGCATGTGCTTAATAGGTAAACTTTGTAAACCCTACACTCTTAAGCCTTGGAATCTATGATTTGCAATTGAGAGCACAAAACTTGATTTAAATGGTTTCAATGGTTTTGAACTTATCTAAATTATCAAGTTTTCATAAATGGATTTTGCACTTAAAAGGTCTTTAATGACTTATCTTTTAGGCTAGAAGGTTTTCCAACTTGTTAGAATTTATTTGAACATGTTTTGACAAAGTTTGAAAAATTCGGATGCAAGATTCGGACGCAGCATGAAAAATTCGGTCGTCCGAATTTTTCTTGCATTGTGAACAGTAATACTATTCATGTGAACAGTCGACTATTTTTCCAAAGAAATTCGGACGCAAATTCGGACGAAGCTGGAAAAATTCGGTCGTCCGAATTTTTCTCCGCATAGTGAACAGTACGTGATCAGTAATGAACAGTGTCGTCCGAAATTTTCGACCAAAAATTCGGTCGACCGAATTTTGCTGAAACTAGCCGTTACTATCTGTTTTATTACTGTTAAAGCCAATTTTTCAAATTTATAAAAACCACAAACTCCAGATTTTTGAAAGAATTTTTGCACAAAAGAAATCCTTGAAGCTCTAACTTGTTTTACATCAAAATTATATCAAAAACTCTCAAATTGCCTTGTGCTCAAAGATTGAAATTCAAGATTCCAAAGGCAAGAAGTGAAGTGGAGCTAGCATTGTATTCATCTACCAAGAAGTGTTGGTAACATTCAAATTCTCTCTTTACATTTTTGTTGTGATTGATACAAGGTTGTCAAGAGACTTAAAACCCTTGTGGAGGGTGAGCCATAGACTAGATTAATCAAGGTTGTTGTGTAAAACCCATTGGTGAGGGTGAGCCTTGGATTAGATTGGTCTAGGTTGTCTAGTGACATAAAACTCTTAGTGATAAGAGTGAACCTTGTTTATTATATTGAAAAGAGGTTGTTGTGGTAAAACCCATTGAAGGGTGAGCCTCTTGTGTAATTGCTTGGATTAAGCATATAGTGAATTGATTGAAATCCTTGAGTGTGGACTCAAGGTAGTGGATGTAGATCTTGGAGCGATCGAACCACTATAAATCGTGTGTTCATTTCTTTATAGCTTTACTTGTTTTACATACTTGTGTTATTATTATTGTTTATAGTTGTTGATTGATTGGTTGTGGTCTTATAGTTTAATAATCTTGTCTTAACCATCAAATCACATATAAACTTGAAGTTTGTGAATTTAAAGAAGAGCTTTTATTAAGGCAAAGGATTTGCAAAAAGGGAAAAGATTTTCGATAATTAGCCAAAGACCTAATTCACCCCCCCTCCCCCTCTTAGGTCTTTCAGCTCGCATGTTGAATATTAAATCTGAGAATAATATTTCAGAGAGGTGTTTTAATTCGAGTACGTATCTCTGCATAGTCAGTTGCAGAGAGAGAGGTCGATGTGCAATTATTTCCAACAGCGCTTTGCTAGTTTGGACAAGTACTTACGAGTAATGTTCGAGGCACTGCATCTGCCTCTGCCGCCTTTTCCACCTCCACCTCCATTTTCGATACCAGATTCTAAAAACCGGGCAGACGGGCTGATTAAGATTACACGATTGAACTGCCTAACGAGCATCCTCCAACGACTGGCCCTCTAGATGCACCTCTACCTCCCTCCACCATCTGCAGCACCGCCTTCTATAGTTACATAAATTTTGTATAATATTTTTCAATGTTGTACGCATAAAATATTGACATTTAATGGCTTAATTATATTTATTTTAATTTAATTTTTTATTTTTAATATTGTTTAATTATGCTTATTTTTGAAAATAATTATTTAAAATTTATTGAAAACCATTATTTGAAAATTTTAATTAAAAATTAACATTTCAAATTAAATTGTATTTATAATTAATAATAATTTATAATAATTGCAATCAAAATTGTCCCAAAATTGTTACAAATATGTGACAGATTTTTAATATTTTTTTTAAAAAAATATTTTTCGTTGAAAAATTGCGATAGAATAGCGACATAATTTTTTACAAAAATTTGAATTTTACGATGAAAATATATTTTTAAAAAAATATATCAAAATTCTGTCACCGAATCATCACAATTTTATGACGGATTTGCAACGGATTTATATTTTCTTTTTAAAAATTAAAAACCCATCGCAAATTTGTCTCAAGATTACGACAATTTTTAAACTTTTTTCCGTTGCAAATGTGTCGCAAGTAGATGCCAAATGTATTTCGTCGCAAATTTGCGACTTAAATTTTTGCAACGGCTATTTCTGTTGCAAATCCGTCGCACGTCGCAAATTTATTTTTGCGACGGACGGTCGCAAAAATCCAAATTTCTTGTAGTGAAAGAGATGAGAATCAAACTTTCCAAAGCTTTATATGGTTTTGAACAAGGTCCTAGAGCTTGGTATGAAAGATTAAGTGATTTTCTTCTTTTAAAATAATTTTCAAGAAGAAAATTTGACACTACTATTTTCATAAAAGTCTCTTGCAACTATGATCTTTTACTTGTGCAAATATATGTTGATGACATCATATTTGGAGCTACTAATATTTCACTTTGTGAGAAATTTACCATGTTAATGCAAAGTGAGTTTGATATGAGCATGATGGGAGAACTCAACTTCTTTCTTGGGCTACAAATCAAGCAAACGAAGGACAGTACCTTCATAAATCAATCTAAGTATACCAAGGAACTCTTGAAGATATTTGGAATGGACCAAGCTAAAGGTAGAAGCACTCCAATGAGTTCATCAACCAAACTTGACAAAGATGAGAAAGTTAAAAATGTTGATGAAAAGGTATATAGAGGCATGATTGATAGTCTACTTTATCTTACCACAAGTAGACCGTATATTATGTTTGTCGTATGTTTATGTGCTAGATTCCAATTGTGTCCTAAGGAGTCTCATTAAGTTAACATGAAACACATTCTTAGATATTTAATTGATACACATGATTATGGCCTTTGGTTTTCAAAATCCTCTTCTTTTGACCTTGTTGCATATTTGAATGCCGACTATGCCGAATGCAAAGTCAAGCATAAAAGTATTAGTGATCATTGTCAATTTCTTGGTAGTTGCCTTGTATCTTGGTATAATAAGAAGCAAGCATATGTGTCATTGTCTACCCCCGAGGCCAAATATATCACTGCCGGTAGTTGTTGTGCTCAAGTGCTATGGATTAAGCACACTTTACTTGATTATAACCTTGATTTCAAATGTGTGCCTATTCTATGTGATAACACAAGTGATATCAATTTGAGCATAAATCCCACTCAACATTTTAGAACTAAGCATATAGAAATTAAACACCACGTCATTAGAGATCATGTAGCTAAAGGTGATATTTGTTTAGACTATGTGAATACTAATGATCAAATTGCTGATAAATTTTCCAAGCCTTTGGCCGAGGAAAGGTTTTGCTACCTTTGAAGAAGCTTAGGTATCTCAAAATTCAATAACTAATGTGTGTGTTGAAGTATGGTAAAAGCAAGAAAAACTCAGACGCACAATTCGGATGCATGGAGTAAAATTCGGTCATCCAAATTTTCTCCAGAAAACTCCTAATAGAATGATTTCAGCGAATATTAAATCGGTCAACAGTTCAAATCCCTCATTTAAACGATCTGAATTCTCTCTCTTTTCAAAACCCACACAACATTCTCTGGTCCGAACACAATTTCATCCAAAATCTCACTGTCCTTCTTCCAAAACTACTTGATTTTTGTGTTCTCCATCCCTTGTTATCTTTGGAACTCATCTTTCTCCATAGAAATTTAGCATGGTTCATTCAAAGAAGACTAATGTGGCAAGTGGCAAAGGGCAAAGGAAAAGCCAAGGTAGGAGATGAAGGGCTTATGAAGGGCTTATTATCAATGAACCAAGATGGGTTCACATTCCACAATCAAGCCTTGGAGTGGAAAGGTTCATCTCTACAAAAGCCACTGTTGAATTTGAAGTTTGGAGTAAGAAGCATAGAAAAATTATTTCAGGACATAGAGTTGATATTGA